>JAPDNY010000013.1:4834751-7234751 GCA_029375565.1 Gekko gecko
CAGCAGCCATTTCCTCCAGGGGAGCTGATCTTTGCAGTCTGGAGAGAAGTAGTAATTCCGGGAAGTCCCCAGGCCTCATCTGGAGGTTGGCGGCCATACATGATGAGCTCGTTCTGCCTGTCATCACAGAAGCTCAGCCTGGATCCAGTTGCATATGGATTCTCTCCTGGCTTGCAGGCTACCCGTCTGATCTCCTTTCTGCACCACGTAAAAAAAACCCAACCCCCCCAATCTCTTGGTGCTTTTTGAAAACCGCTTGTCCACCTGCATCTGGTGGTTAATCTGAGCCACTTGGGGAGATGACTGGAAAGCAGGAGAGACCAGGCATCTATCGACTCAATAAACAAATAGGGTGACCTTGTCGAAGGTCCCTGGCAAAACTGCCAGGGGAGCCCCAGGAGGGGTCTTACTGGCACAGAGAGCGGGCTCTGAGGATGGGATTGTGGTGAACTCCTTCTGTGGGGGGAGGGGGGATAACCAACTGGGGGGGGGTGCAGAGTGGTATTTGCAGCTGCCCCCTTTCCCTGTGATGTCATTTGGGTCTTGGTAATCATTTTAAGAGGCAGGTGGGATTGCCCGCAAGTGCCGTGATTTTTCAGCAACTGTCATTTTCTTTGTTTCTTTCGGGCAAGTTGCTTTCAAGCTCATTGTGCCTGGAATTTATTTACCATGGCTGGAAGCAGCTTTACCTCTGTGTGGAGAAATGGAAATTGATCTATGGGGCAGGGGTGCCCGTGATCCAGAAAACATCAAATTTCCCTTCCAGAGTCCATTAACTGGTGTCGATTCTAGCCAGGCTTCTTGTACTGGTATTTATAAATCAAGCGCAGATTTGGAAAGACTGAAGTTGTGGGGACAGCAGGCCAGGCACCTAAGAAAGCTGCACTCACTTTCTGAAAGGCGCTTCCAGAAGGGAAAAAGACGTACCTGGGAAATTACAGGCCTGTCAGCTTGACATCAATACCTGGAAAAACTCTAGAGCAGATAATCAAACGCTCTGTCTGTGAGCACCTTGAACGGAATGAGTTAATTGGTAGTAGCCAGCATGGGTTTATCAAGAATAGGTCATGCCAAACCAACCTTATCTCCTTTTTTGCCAGAGTTACTAAAATGTTTGACTCTGGCAATGCTGTGGGCATAGTGTACCTAGATTTCAGTAAAGCATTTGACAAAGTTTCTCATTATATCCTTGAGAATAAGCTGGTTAAGTGTGGGCCGGATGGAACAACCGTTGGATGAACTCATGGTTGGTTGAAAAATCGTACCCAACGAGTGCTCGTAAATGGCTCTGCATCTAGGTGGAGGGAAGTCTCAAGTGGAGTGCCACAGGGCTCGGTCCTGGACCCGGTGTTGTTCAGTGTTTTTATAGATGACCTGGAGGAGGGCATAGAGGGGATGCTTATCAGATTTGCAGATCATACAAAGCTGGGTAGGATTGCTAATTCTGAAGAAGACAGGATTCAAAATGATCTAGATAGGCTGGAACAGTGCGCTGAGGCAAATAAAATGAATTTCAATAGAGTTAAATGCAAAGTCCTACACCTGGGCACAAAAAATCAAAGGCACAGATATAGAATGGGAAGGGACTTGGCTTGACAGCAGCACATGTGAAAGGGATCTAGGTATTCTGGTTGATCACAAGCTCAACATGAGCCTGCAGTGTGATGTGGCTGTGAAGAAAGCTAATGTAATCTTAGGATGCATTAACAGAAGCATTGTGTCCAGATCATGGGAGGTGGTAGTTCCGCTCTATTGTGCTATGGTCAGGCCTCATCTGGAGTACTGTGTCCAGTTTTGGGCACCACACTTTAGGAAGGATGTTAACAAGCTCGAGCATGTCCAGAAGAGGGCGACCTGGATTGTGAGAGGGTTTGAATCCAAGTCTTATGAGGAAAGGCTGAAAGAGTTGGGTATGTTTAGCCTGGGAAAGAGAAGACTTAGAGGGGACATGATTGCAGTCTTCAAGTATTTGAAGGGCTATCATGTAGAAGATGGAGCAGATCTCTTCTCTCTTTCTCTGGAATGCAAGACTAGATCTAATGTGTGGAAATTACAAGGGAGTCATTACCGGCTAAATATCAGGAGGAACTCCCTAACTGTAAGAGTGGTTGAGCAGTGAAACAGTCTGCCTCAGGATGTCGTGGATGCTCCTTCCTTGGACATTTTCAAGTGGAGGCTGGACAACCATCTTTTGGGTATGTTGTAGGTATGTAGGCTCTCTTTTGGCTATGCTCCTGCAAAGTGCAGGGGGTTGGACTAGATGACCTGCAAGATCCCTTCCAACTCTAACATGCTATGATTCTCCAAGAGGAACTGGATGGATCAGGCCCACAGGCAGTGCTCAGTGTGCATTTGGGGAGTGTGTGTATGTGGGATTGGGAGGGAATACTCATATCTTTTTGCTTGCAGAAGGTTCCATCTTCAGTCTCTGCCATCTCTCAGGTTTCTTATCTGGGGAAGGCCTCTGCGAGAGGCCAAACAGCATCACGGCAGGATGGGCCGGGTGGGTGTGTTTAGTGGACATGCATGTTTTCACTGCTCTCCCCATAAATTAGTCTCGGGCCCAGGGGAGCCCCTTTGTGGGTCCTCAATGCAAGAAGGTTGCAGGTCTCAGTAAATGTGTAAGACCAGACCAAAATTCCCTGTAGAACAGTCTCCTATTTTCAAAAGGGGACAGGCAGATGCCTTGAGGAGGCTCAAAAGCGGGACAGGAAGGAGCCCCTGGTCCCATTTTTGTTTGCTCCCAACAGTTGGTATTAGAGGTAGATGCCTTTGTCTATGGAGGCTCCATTTACATTTTCAGTAAAAAAATGGATTCTCCAGGGACAGGCTACCCTCTTTTAAGGCTGCCTTGTTTGAGGTTAAAAGGTTGCCTTAGAACAGCTCACTGGGTCTCCTCTGGAGGAGGAGGGCAATGCAGCATCAAACTATAACACAATCCCAGATGGGCTTTTTTCTTTATCTTGCTTCTTTTGATATATAGTTTTTGATGATGTGTGTTTCCCAGGAGAGGTTAAACAGCTACACATTTTGGTTTCTGACTGGGATAACTGTGGATACAAATCATCTCTGCATTTTTTGATGTTAGTCCAGGCAGCCGGAAGCTGCACTCGAATGAAGAGTCTCTTATTTAAAACAAGTGTTTCAGCTGCTGCCTTCCTGCAGACAGCATCCATCTGAACTGTTCTGGGCAGGTTGAAACCCCCCCCCCTTGGCGCTACCTCTCTGCCTTTTGATCTTTTGCTACCCCGTGGAGTCCTGTGGCAGAAAGGATGCTTAGCATTCATGGCTGTGCGGAAGCAAAGGAGGTGGGATCCCATTCCTCCAGAGCCCCATCGAGGCTACTTATCTTTATAAGGAATGTGACATTTCGAAGGTGTCAGTAGGGAGGGCAGGGTGGATTGCCCAGGACTGTGTTTGCAGCTTTTGAAGAAATCTGGTAGCCTCGATGGATCTCAGGCACCAGGGCCCCAGGGCACCTAGAAATTTTGTTGGGGCACCTATTATTTTCAGCAGTCATAAATCTTAAGTGCTGCTTGGTGATTCTCAGTAGAAGTGCAAAGCTTATTTAGGTGAGGGATAGAGGTTAGCTTTTCACCCAGGTGACCCCATATTTATTTGTATGATACGCAAAACCCTGAAGGCTGAAAAATAAAACTGGCTCCTGAAGTTTTGGGGTGGCTTGTAAAGCTAATGAAAACTGGTTAAAGCCTGGTCGAGCTCAGTCTTGGTAACAGCTGAACGACTCAATAAGTCAGGGAGCCCTGGCTCTGCCCTTCCCTCTTCACTGGACTTGCTCGGTGGTCTTTGATGAGCCCCTCCCCCCCAGCTGCACCCCGAAATCCGTAACTAGCTTACCTGACAGGCTTCCTGCAAGGACTGCAAGGCAATGGCAGCTACCATTCCAGAGCGCCCGGCACAGATCAGATTGGACCTGGGTTTCAGACCCCACTGGTGCCACGGAAGCCGGCCCCAGGCGACTCTGTGCAAGTGAGACTCTCTCCGCCTGACGTTCCTTGCAGGGTCCTTGTGAGGATGAAAGGGAGGGAGGGGGGAGGATGCTGCAGGCTGCTTTGGGTCCCACTGGGGAGAAAGGCCCTGGGGAACAAATGGAATAAATAAATAAATAAAGCGGCAAATGGATTCTCTGGCTGTTCTGCAAAGATCATTCCCCCTCCCCCACTGTTACTGCTCTGCTTGCCTCTTAAGAAGCCATTTCTGGCTCCTGGCCCCTGTTTCTGGGTCCTCTTTCCCATTTACGTGGGCGTTTCTGGGTTGCAAGAATCCCCGCTATTTATTAGTGCTTGTTTATAGGCCAGTGTTAGTTTATATGGCCTGCTTTGCACAGTAACATAAGATACCCTCAAGGTCTGTGCCCCCAAAGCGCTTGCAGTCTGAATGCAGACAAAGTTCTGAAATGGAAATTGGAAGGAGGGCAGAAATGTGTTTCAAAATGGAAAATGGGACACCCTCCTGCTTTGGTTCTGTTGGCAACAACAAGAAGCACTCTATATATCTACATTCTCTTCTCCTTGAACTAAGCAGTGCATCATCTGACAAAGTCTCTTCCCCGAGGTGATGACAATCTAATATTGTGAATTTGTCCAGATGGGCTTAGGACATGTCTATTTTAATTTTTTGTGTCAATAAATGTCAATAAATGTGGGTCCTCAGGCTAGCTGACAGTTGTGACCCAGATTCAGTACATTACCAGGAAAAAGTGGAGGGTGCAGACCGATGTTCCCTCTAATTTCCCCCCCTGTTGAGTGGAGCAGTTCACATCCTAAGCAGAACATAACTGCGGTAATCTTGCAGTGGGCAATGGGCAGTGCAAGACCCTGTGTGGCTGCGCATTGCTGCTGAGTTCTTGTGTTAATGAGCGGCAGCTCACCTGCAGGGCTGAGAGAGACCCGTGATGCAGACCCCTTTTGAAAGCAGCAGTTGTTTTAGGGCAAGTGGGACAGAGCACGAAAGGGGTGGCTTCTGCTGAAAACGGCAACCCTGGGACCAGAGCCAGTTTGGTGTAGTGGTTAAGGGCGCGGACTCTAATCTGGGAGAACTGGGTTTGATTCCCCCCTCCTCCACTTGCAGCTGCTGGATGACCTTGGGCAAGCCATAGTTCTGTCAGAGCTGTTCTGTCAAGGACAGTTCTGTCAAGGGCTCTCTCAGCCCCACCTACCTCACAGGGTGTCTGTCGCAGGGAGGGGAAGGGGAAGGAGTTTGTAAGCCGCTCTGAGACTCCGAGTGAAGGGCGGGGTATGAATCCAATATCTTCTCTTCTTCTTCTTCTCTTCTTCCCAACAGTCAGTAAAAGTACAAGTTTCAATCATTCATTTATCCTGTCTGTACCGTGCACTCCATAAACAAATTAAGACTTATTATTAATCTAATGTCATGATAAGCATTAACAACATGCGGGTCAGGACATGGTTAAGTTCTTTTGAATATTGGAGTGGAGCAGGGCTAGATTCATAGTTGCCATTTTTGGCAACAGCGCTGCATTTAGTGGTACATCCCTTAGATATCAATCAAATCAATAATTAGGCACGGATTCAGAGTTAATTGAAAAGTGGCGGTAATGATTACCGCTTCTGTGAATATTTGTGGGGACTAACTACCCGCTACCTGAATGACTCAAGAAAAGAAGTCCTCCTCCTCTTTGGACCGTAACACACACACACACACACACACACACACACACACACACACACACACACACACACACAGAGCTGTATGTGCATGCCAGAAATGACTGAAATTGCAAAATCATCGAATGCTTGCAGCATCTTCTCTGTGAGAAAAGATTCAAGGAACTGGAGCTTTTTAAAACTTAAAAAAAAAGCAATTTAAAGGTTTGGGGAGCATGATAGTGGCTATAAAAATTAAGAATGGTGCAGCACAGGAGAAAAAAATTCACCTTCTCTTGTGGTGGCGCTTGAGGTCACCCGGTAAAATTGGTTGGTAGCATGCTTAGAGTAGTTTTAAAGGGCGCCTGGATTATCTCCTCTCTAAGGCCTTGTGTCACTTTAAAGATTAGCAGATCTGCTCTGGCATCTGCCCAGTTCCCTCTCTGGAATTATTAATTTATGTATAATTAACTCGCAGAATTTCCTACTTGCACAATGTCACTGCGATCAAAATTAACAGAGGATTTATGGATTTAGGATGGGAAGGGGCTTTCAAAGTTCCCATCACTGTTATTTTGAGTAGCTGAGTCTGTTCATTTACTAATGCTATGCATTAGTTTTAATTATATTACTTTTAATATTTCAACATGGTTCAGTTTAATGTCTATATTTTGTGAATTATATAGTTAATAATACTCTGTTCCACTGTTTGTAGCTATGATGGCTGAATGGGGAACCTCCATGGACAGAGGCAGTCTCTCTCTGGGTCGTACATACACAACAATGGAAGGCTGGTGTCTTCATGCCTCTTTTTTGGTGTAGTGGTTAAGAGCTGTGGACTCCAATCTGGAGAATTGATTCCCCACTCCTCCTTCACATGCAGCCCGCCGGGTGACCTTGGGTCTGTCACAGTTCTCTCAGAGCTCTCTCAGCCCCACTTACCTCACAGGGTGTCATTTGTGGGAAGAGGAAGGGAAAGAGATTGCAAGCCACTCTGAGACTCCCTTGGGTAGTGAAGGATAGGGTATAAAACCAACTCTTCTTCTTTTTCTCCTCCTCCTCCTGAGGCATGGACTGGTTGCTGTCGGCAACAGCAGGAGTTTTTCTTGCTGCGTTGACCTAGGAAGGGGGTTGTAAGATCTTATTAGTGCTGGCTCATTCGTCCCCTTTGTCCCTTCTTGAGTGCTTTCCAACAAAGAATGGGGCTAGAGCACAGAGCGCCATCTTGGCCTAATACGTTCTTTGTTTGCCTGGACTCTTAGCGCGCCATTCTCTCATCTTTTCCTGTCCAGGTTATTTTCAGGTGGGTCGCCATGTTGGTCTGAAGCAGAAGAACACAGTTTGACTCCAGTGGCACCTTTAAGACCAATAAAGTTTTATTCAATGTATGGGCTTTCGTGTGCACACACACTTCCTCAGATAAAATGAAATGGAATTTACCAGTCCTTACATATAGGCAGAGGTGGGCAGTAAATTAGCCTGCAACATAATGAAGATTCAGACCAAAAAGGGATAACAAGTCAAGTCTACATGGTCAACATTTGTTTGGATTCAATTCCAGGGGGAAACATAGAGAAGCAATTAAATATGTCAAAATATGCCACTGGACTCAAACTTTTCCAGGTTATTATTAAGTATTAAAGAACCATCCCATCATGCATTTCCACAACAAGGTCTTCTGACCTTCGGAGCCTGGAGTGGAAGTGCGCAGGCATGTGAGCTGTGCATTCGATCAGTGTAATAGCAAATGAAGGGATTTATTCACCTCATTTGCACCCTGCCTTGCTCCCCAATGGGGACCCGAAGCTGCTTGCCCTGTTCTCCTCTCTGTCATTTGAACCTCACACTGACTCTGCAAAGTGGGTTAGGCTGAGATTGTGTGTCACCCAGGTCACCCCAGGTCACCCAGCAAGCTTCCATGGCAGAGTGGGGATTCAGACCTGGGTCTCCTAGATTATTCTAGTAGGATGCTCTAGCCACTATGCCTAACTGGTATGGGGAAGGGGGTAGAAAGGAATCTTTCACACGTTCTCACAGCAGCAGAATTCTGGATTGCCAAGGAGGCTGGTCGGCCAGAGGCCCACGGCAGACCAAGGGAAGGCTTTTCACGAGTTCCCCCGAACTGGCCACCACTGCCTGTTGTCCTTCGTTGTGGGTGGCACTGGGAGTTGGTTGGGTGTTCTTGGTTCATGGAGATGGCTCTAGGTTTTCGGGGCCCAGCGAGGTGTTGTCCAGCAGAACACCTGCCTCCCCAGCCATGACACAGACTGAGAAGGTGGGCAAGCAAAGGATGGCCAGCTTGCTGGCTGCTTCTCATGGGCCTCGTTTCTTGCTCAGCTCCCTGGGCAAACCAGCAGCACCAGCCAACCTGTCTTGCCTTCTCCCCTTCTTGTTTGGGTAGCTGAGAGGGCATTGGCCAGTGGCCTGCAGAGGAGCAGGGGAGGAAAAGAAGGAGCCGCCGGCCACGTGCCAATGGAATTGGGGATGGGCAGGCTCAGTCCTTCCATGTGGACCCAATCCCATTGTGACCTTGCACCTGTTCAGTGGCAGGCTGTCCCCTAAGACTGTGGGGTGTTGGCAGCTGCCCACCTGTGCCAGCCACTGATGCCTGCCCAGACCAGTGGTCTTCATATCTATTGCAACACACACACACGGCTGAGCGGCTAGTGAGGAAGCCAGAAAGCTGGCAGGAGGCCTCTCCTCTCGTGCTGGCAACTTTTCCTCCCTTTCTTGAGCTTCCTGCTGCTCTCCCTTGCGATGCCTTGCAGTTTTCCGCCAGCAGCCTCCACTTCCTCCAGGCTCATGTCGGTGGCCTGCCGGGAAATGATGTAACTTACCTGGTGTATTTATAGCTAATCATGTGTGTGTGTGTGCGTGCAAGTATTTGTGGCCAAGGAGGCAGCTGTGCGTGCTCGTATGTGTGTGCAAAACTGTCCTTTTGGCTGATTTAACAATTTGGCTGGTTGGGGCTAATTATTGTTCAATCCGTGCTCCTAAGAAACACGTATGTGGCCAGACGGGAGGAGTGTTGTGACCCTTTTTTGTGTTCCAATTAGCACTGATTGCCTACTTCTTGGCTGGTTGTCATAAAATCTCTAGCCAGGGGTATTTTGGATGTCAAAAGCAGCTCTGACTCTTGCACCTGCCTCTTGCACACCACGGCCAGTGACTTTTGACCATGTGCTTAGGAACCCTGGTCCTCTGCTTTTGAGAAGTGAAATGACGGGCTTGAAGGTCACCCGTAGAAATGTGCAGAGGCCTTTCCTGAGTCTCCCTCCCCTGCCCCAGCTGCCCTCCTGAAATAATATGTGAGTGGGAAGGCTGGCCTGCCTTGCAGGATTCCCCCCCCCCAACAGTGGTTGGAACACTTTTTCTTGTCCGTACTCAATGAAACGACTAATTAAGCAGCACAATCAGGAGTCTCAGCTTCTATGAGACGAGACACCTGCCATCAGCTAATGGCCAACTGCAACCTTGTGAAGCTCTGACCTGGATGACCTGGGCTAGCCTGCTTTCATCAGACCCTGGAAGCTACACAGGGTCAGCTCTGGTTAGGACTTGGGCGGGAGCCCTCCAAGGGAGTCCAGGACCACTATGCAGAGGCGGCCCTTGGCCAAACCGCCCTTGAAGTGTCTCTTGCCTTGGTAACACTGCAGGATTGCTGTAAGTTGGCTGCAGTTAGGCGACACTTTCCTCCACCGATGCTGTGGAAGGCCACAAGAGAGCTGGCTGTGGGGCATGCAGAAGAGGAAGCTGTGGCTGTGGCGGCGGCTGCTCTTCACCCCGCTGCTGGACCAGGAGAATCTCTGGCAGAGTCTTCTGGGGCAGGGAAGGGCAGTGCTTCGCCGATTTCTAAGTGGGCATGATTTGGCTTGGGACGCTCCGGGAGTGCTGTATTCATATACTTCAGATATGTAAGGAATACACTTGTAGAAAGGAGGATGTAGGAGTTATTTTTATTTGTCTTCCTCCTAAGTAGCAATTCCCGCAGGCAAGTATTCTGATCAGGTCACATGCATCCTCTCTGCATCTTACCAAGTAAGGTGGGCCAGCATTTTCATCCAAGCTTGCAAAAGCTAAGTCTGGGTGAGTACTGCCTTGCCTGAGGCTTCTGTGGAGGCTTATGGACGAGGGCTGCTGAGGCCAGGGGTTTCCTGGATCTGACTCCGAGCAATGAGGTTATGTCACCTTCTGTTTCCAAGTCTCCATAATTTTCAGAAATGTGGAGCAGAAACCTGCCTCCCTTTCCTTCTGCTTTGCCATCACTACGTTGCTCTCGTGTCAGGCATCTGTGGACAAAGAACTGTGGGCAAATGCACACCACCATCAGCTGTGTTCTCTCTGGTGATCTGTATTTATTGCAGTTCTTTCTCGCCTACCTTCCACTGGAAGACTCAAGGTGGACTAGAGATGGTGATGGGGGAGTGGCAAAGTGCCAGGCTGTTAGATGGCTAGCCTACAAATTGCGGAAAGAAAGAGAAAAAAGACACATAAAGTTATTGATAGAAGAAAAAGGAGAAGAAAAAAATATATACCTAAAGACCTGAAAAGATTGTAGAAACCTTTTATGAGAAGCTATATCAGAAAAGAGAAGCCACACAAGAAGAGGTCACGGACTTCCTTTAAAAAAACAATAGTCAGCCACGGTCACATGAGCGAGATAATCTGGGGGGGGGGAAGCGAGGCTTTTTGCACTGTATCAATTTGACCCACCACAGCGTGATCAGACACAGCAGCGGGTGAATCAGGTTTTTTCCTCCACCCCGTGTTTCTGGATGCGCTCCAATGAGGGATCAGTGACGCAATGGGAGCGTGCTGGAGCGATTACACGGGGAAGTCCATCTGCAGCTCATTGCAAACCTGTTTGCTACTGCCCTTTCCGTGGTATTTTTTTACTCCATGTCTTCGGTGGAGAGAAATGGGTGTGGGACGCTTGCCGGATATTCATGTGATCGCGCCTGGAAAATCCGCCCATCATTCGTGTGTATCGTTTGAACAGAACCTCAAAAAACTTTACAGAAGAACAAAAGAAAACCTTAAATGATCCAATTACCATCCCTGAACTGACAGTAGCATTAAAAAACAGAAGAAAGGGAAAGCCATTCGGTCCTGATGGCTTTCCAGCTGAATTTTACCAGATTTTTGAAGATCAATTAATCATCCCTTTGAAATAGGTAATACAGAATGTTTTAGTAGAAAACAAAATACCAGAGACCTGGAAGCCCTGATTACTTTAATACACAAACGAAATTCAGATGAGAGAGAAATCAAATATTATAGGCCAATCTCTTTATTAAATTTGGACTACAAAAAATCTGTGCCTCTATCCTGGTAAAAAGATTGAAAAGAGTTTTTACACAAATAATACGTCAAGATCAAGCAGGTTTGTTTTTTTTACCAAAAAGACAACTCAGAAATAATGTAAGAACTATATTAAATGTAATTGAATATTTTGAAGCCCACCCAGAGAAATTGATGGCTTTAATATTTTTAGATGCTGAAAAAGCCTTTGACAATGTCAGTTGGAATTTTATGTTAGAACAATTATTAGCTTGGCAGTGTGGAGAGGAATTTTATACAATGGTTAAAGCAATATATACTAAACAACAAGCCAAGATACTTGTTAATGGGGACTTATCACAAAATGTTCAGATACAAATGGAACTAGACAAGGATGTCCTCTTTCCCCATTACTTTTTATTTTTGTATTGGAAACATTGAACAATATGATCAGGGAAGATATACAGATTAGAGGTTTGAAAATAAAAGGAGAAGAATATAAATACAAGCCTTTGCAGATGACTTGGTATTTATTATTAAAAAATCCACTAGACTCTGTGACCCAACTTTTGAAAACATTGCAAGAATATGATCGAGTGGCCAGATTGAAAATTAATTTTAATAAAGCAAAGATTTTAACAAAGAACATCACTAAAGAACAAATACATAAATTGGAAGAAATTTCAGGTATTGAAGTCCAAAAAGAGGTTAAATACTTAGGAATAAATTAAACAAACAGATGTCGTTCCCTATTACAGGGTAATTATACAAAACTTTTAACTGAAATTAAGAAAGATCTGGAGAAATGGAAAGACTTGCAGATATCCCTGATGGGAAGAATAGCTACCATAAAAATGAATATTTTACCAAGGTTGGTTTTTTAATTCCAAACACTTCCAATTATGTAAAATCAACTATATTTTAAAGAACTTGATAAATTGGTATCACAATTTATATGGCAAAACAAGAAGCCAAGAATTAAATTAAAAGCCCTGCAAGATGTAAAGGAAAGAGCTGGATTTGCTGTGACAGTCTGGCTTCTATACTATAAAGCATCTGCATTGACCTGGGTGAGAGAATGGATTACTTTGCAAAATACAAGGTTATTAAAATTAGAAGGACATGATATTTTATTGGGATGGCATGCATTTGTGTGGTATGATAGAGATAAAATACATAAATACTTCAAGCAACATTTTCTTAGAAGATCATTACTGAAAGTATAGGAAGAAACTAAAAGACTTTTTTATACTAAAACACCAAATGGGTCTCACCACATGAAGCTTTTACAAACCCAAATTTATTTCAAAAAAACTTACTGTACAGATATGAAGACATTGGATAATAAAAACCAACTAAAGGCAATAGAGAACCTCAAAAAATCAAGATATAGATATGAGTTGGTGGGAAAGATTTGTTAACGATAAACAAATGGGTTTCTATGAAAAGCCAACTGAAACAGATAAAATATTGACATACGCTGATGATAAGCTTATTAAGAAATTGTATGTTACAATGTTAGAAATTAAAACCCAAGATGAAGTGGTTAAATGCTGTGTGATTCAATGGACTCAACATTTAGGCCATAATATTGATTTAGATCAATGGTCTAAGATACGGAAAACAAATATAAAAATTACCAAAGCAATTTCTTACAAAGAAAATATTTATAAAATGTTTTATAGATGGTATATTACACCAGATAAGTTATCTAAATTTTATCCTAATATGTCAAATGATTGTTGGAAATGCCAAAAAAGGTTGGTTCTTTTTTCATATGTGATGGACTTGTGAGAAATGTAAAAAGTTGTGGGCTTGGATACATGAAATATTGCAATTTTTTTTAAAAAAGTAATACACCCTTTGTACCAGAATTGTTTTTATAGAATATACTTCCAGAAAATTGTAAAAAGCAAGATTCTAATCTTATTGTACATGTAGTTACAACAGCTAGAATATTATATGCCAAATATTAGAGAAGAAAGGAGATACCTTCCAAAGGAGAAATAATAAACAAACTACTTGAAACTGCTGAAATGGACAAATTAACTTTAATTTTGAAAGGATATAAAGAGGAAAACTTCAAAAATACATGGTCAAGACTTTACAGTTGGATTGAAGAATACATTAAATGAAATGTGAATACAACCGAAATAGAGGACAATGAATCTATAGTAAACTGTTCAAAAGGTATATTTAACATTATAAGATGTAGAACCATACTTTTATTGAGAGATGTATGGACAACTTAATAGTTAACTCAAAGAGTCAGAGATTCTCCCATTGAATGTTTGTATGTACTAATGTTTGTTTTTCTTGTCTGTCTTTGTTATAAAATAAATAATAATAATAAAAAAGAGTTGTGCATGTTCAGGGGCACCCTATATAGTTATTAATAATCTGTGCTCTGGAAAAGAGGAAGCTTCTTCGAATGCAGCACCCAGGGAGGTCTTTCCCACCCGGCGCTGCTGGAAGCCCCAGCTGAACAAGCACGACGCTTGGTGAGAACAGGGGGGGGTATGACGACCCTCCAGGGGCACCTGGCTTGGTTCTCAGAGTGACCAGCCCCCCTCATGCCTAGCTGGAAGTTTCCACCACCCAAATCCATTTCCCCCTTCTGTTACAGTGCAAGCTGGGAAGCGGCTCTCCCGCTTTGGCATCTGCTCAGAGCCGATCCACACAGGCCACCCTTGCCCCTTCTGAGGCTCTTCTTCGGGATCAGGAAGGGGCAAGGAGACTTCACCGGGGGGAGGGGGGGGAGGGGGTCACAACAAGCTTGAAAGTTCTATATTCTATATTCGTATTTCAAGGCTCATATTGCAAAACGAAACCCTAACACTTCAGTGTATTTTAAATGCTGTGTGTTATTATAGTTTAGCACTGTGAAAGGGTATGTATACAGCAGTGTCTTATTGTAATCCTTGTTACAAGCCTATAATTCTCTCCAGACTGCAGATGGGGGGGGGGAGGCAGCGTGAGTGGCTAGTCCAAGGCCACCTGGTGAGTTTGCGGCAGAGGCAACATTTGACCCAGGACATGTCCTGATCTGTCGCTCAGGACCTCTTAGCCATGATGCTGGGTGCCTCAACACCACAGAAGGGAATTCTCTACCCCCCCCCCCGTTCAAGCATGCTGCAGTGGTCGCATGCTAGAGGCGTAGGTTCAAATCCTCCATCAGCCAGGGTGGTGCTTTGTTTCATTTTCACCCCTGTGTTTCGAGGTGGCTTTCTCACTGACACTCAGATGGTTCACTGCACTCCCTGCCTTAATCCTGACATCAGAGCAGAGGCGGCCAGCTATGGAGGGTTGGAGGGCTTCAGGGGATGGCAAGGGCAGTCCCAACCATGCTGCTAATCTTACTTTTCACAGAGTGCCCAAGGGGTAATACCGCCAGCTACCAGTTGAGAGATTCCTGGAGATTTGGGGGTGGAGTAGGGCTACCAACCTCCTGGTGCTGTCTGGAGATCACCTGGAATGACAGCTGATCTCCAGACGACAGAGATCAGTCCCCCTAGAGAAAATGGCCACTATGGAGGGTGGACTGTATGGCATTATTTCCCACTGAGGTCCCTCCCCTCCCCAACCCCGCCCTTCTGAGGCTCCACCCCAAATCTCCAGGAGTTCCCCAACCTGGAGTTGGCCACTGTAGGGTGGAGCCTGGGGAAGCGGAGGTGTGGGGGTGGGGACGGATCTCGGTAGGGCATGGGGTGCCACAAAGCCCAGCCTCCAAAGCAGCTGTTTTCTCTGGTGGAACAGATCAGTTATCATCCTTGGAGACCTACAGGCTCCCCTTGGAGGTTGGCCACCCTCCACAGGGGGAGGCTGGAGCTAGCCTGAGAGAACCACTGATCTGCTCTCCCCACCTCCCCCAAGCCCTGGAGCGGGCCCCAAGTAGGCTCATGAAACCCCCAGGGCCTGTCCGCGTCTGCAGAAGCAATTCCAACAAAAACGTTCTTTTTTATCTGATTGCTTTCTAGAACAAAGCAGGGTGTGTAGCTTTATTTTCTGTCTTGGATCACTGTGTCCCTCTTTGTCTTCCCTGGGCTTAAGTTGCGTTCTTCATGCTTTCTGGGCACAGCCCTCCTTCCACGCAGCAGGCTCCATTCCCTGATGCACTGGGGTGTGTGTGTGTGCTTGTGGTGGTGGTGGTGGGGGGGCGCTGGAACCAGCCTTTATCTTCCTGGCAGCACATGAAAAGCCCTGGCCGCGGGATGTGTTTATGCACATCTCAGCGCAGGAGGAAAGCAGGGGTGGGGTGGGGGGGATCAAGGGATGGGGGTGGGGCTGAGTTATCCTTGGCTGCTAAAGTTTATTTTATTTTAGCAACGCTTTGGAGGCGAGTGGGATGAGGGCTGGTTTTGTCCTGATTCTGTGTGTTCTGTCCTGTCTTCTCCTCGGATTTCTGCCCTTAGTCTCCTTTTTACAAAATATTGTTCCCTGCCTGGATGGGGCTGGCCCTGCCAAGTGAGCCTTCTCTTTCCCATGGGCCAGCCTCCTCCCCTCCCCTCCCCCTCCCCCACGGGGCAGGCTGGGGTCACAAGCGGTGGGTGGGTGGATCAGGTAGGTTCAGACCAGGAGCTGGTTCAAACCTTGCTCAGCCAGCCCCCATCTTCCTCTCCGGGGCACGAGCATTGCTATGGGGTCTGGGAGTCCCCTGCTGATTCTGCGATGAAGAGGGTTTTGGTTTCCTTGAAGGGACATCTTCTGTGCCAAGAGCAGAAATCCTCTGCAGTTGCGGGATCTGTCCCCCAGAGGCTGCTCCTTTGCTCCTTTGTAAGCGACCCGCAAGGGTGGATTCCTGCTCACACTTCACACAAAGTTGCAGAAGGTCATTAAGAACACCCACCAGGTGCATGCTGTCACGAGACTTTTAAAGGTAGAGCACTTCTTCTTCTTCTCCTCTCTTCTTCTTCTCCTCTCTTCTTCTTCTCCTCTCTTCTTCTTCTCCTCTTCAAGTATTCAGGGCTACTCTGCAGCCCTCTTTTCAAGTCCCCCCCCCCTATTTTAAGACAGAGATCTGGCTTTTGTGCGTCCGAGGAGGTGAAGGGACCCCACGGCAGCAGGAAGGAGCTACACTGAATTCGACCTTATGGTCAGTCCGCTCAGGACAGGACAGCCAGCCAGGGGCTTTGCACTCTTTGTCATTATGACGGAAGTAGAGGGGAGCCTCCCGAGCAGTGTTCAGGGGGGAAACAACCAAGGTGGGGGCATGCACACACCTTCGTGGAGCTTTCTGCTTCTCTGCAACACAACTCGGGACGTGACACTTGGGTTTTCTAGGGAAGTTGGATGGGGGTGGGCGGCCTTGGCATGCTGAAAGCCAGCCGTGTTTCTCAGCTCCTCTGCCTTAATGAGGCTGCTTAGGAATACCAGAAGGTGGAGAGAACCCGACTTGCTGACCTGGGCAGTGGCTGGTGTCAGTCTGAATTACCTTCTTCAGCAAGCAAGTTTCTTTTTCATTTTTTTGCCTTTGAGATAAACTCAGCTTCCTTTCCAAAAGAAAAGTAGCCATTTCTAGCACACTTTTTACTTATTTGCTTACTTTTTTTGTAGTTCTCCTCTCTCACTGAGACCCAAGGTGGATTATACAGAGTACATCAATACAAGAAACAAGAGGGGACATCCAATAAACAGCATAATAGGATTAAGATTGCAGAAGTGTGAGACAAAGCTGAAACATAGGGTGCGGTCACACACATGAGATAAATGGGGGGGGGAGCAAGGCTATTCCCTCCGGAGGAATTTGACCCGCAGTTGCGTGATCACACAGTCCTTGGAAGCTGCGGGGGCAGCCCACCACTGTGTGATCAGACACAACTGCGGGTGAGTCGGGGGGGGTGTTGCCATTTGTTCCCAATTCGCTTGAACGGGGAATCGATGAATCGCATCTCAGCACTTAGGGCTCCTTGTGGAGTGTGTGATGATGCGCACACTGAGAAGACGGCGGGGGGCGGAACAACAGCACGGAGTCGGGATCGCCTGATCAGACCAACCTGATGTCATGAGAGCACGCTAGAGTGATCAGATAGGGGAAAGTCCATCCGTGGCAAACCATTTGCTACCAGACTTTCCCTGGTGTCTTTTTACTCCGCTTCTGCAGCAGAGCAGAACGCGTTTCTGTTGGTGTGGGATGCTTCCCAGATGTTCATGTCTGATCGCGCCTTTTAAATCTGCCTGGCATTCGCGCCTATGGTGCAGCTAATTGTGTGTGTGATTGTGCCTATAGTGCGATAATACATACAGCAACTGACAAGTGAATATTATACTCAGTGGTATAGTCCACAGTTGCGTTCCTTTCTATAAAGCTTCTTTTTGAAGAATTCGGTTACAATGTAGCCTTATTACCTGTGCCAACATGCCCTCCTGAATAATTCAGTTTTGCATTGTGAAATGCCAGGAGATGGGGGGCTTTCCTGACCTCCTCAGGCAGGCCGTTCCGCAAGGCGGGGGCCACAGTAGAGAAGGCAGTTGTTGATCTTGTCCATTTACAGGGTGGCCCCACAGAAGGCCCTGCTTGTGTGAGCAGAGCTGTTGTAGCAGAACTTGGGGGGGGGGCCAGCCCTGCAGATATGAGGATCCAAAGCCATGAGGGGCCTTGTAACTGATGAGCAGCCAGTGGAGTAATAGGAGTAATATGCATGTTCCACCCAGCTCCTGGTAATAGCGAAGCTGACGCATTCTGCACCAACCAGAGTCTCTGAGTTGACTGTACATGGGGAGACCTGTGTAGAGTGCATTGCAGTAGTCTAGACTCACTATCAGCATGGCAGGCATGTAAGTGGCCAGTTAAGGCAAGTCAAGATAGGGAGCCATCTTCTGGGTGAAACTGAACTGGCTCTTAACCAAGTCAGCAAGGGTCAGCCGAACCCCATCAACGGTTGGGTGGGAAGCACAGTGTCCTTCCAAGATTTCTGCCTTCCCAGGCAGCAGAACCTCTGACTTGTCAGGACTGAATTTCAATCTAAAGGGGGGGAAGAGCTGTTTTGTTTTGTTTTGTTTTTTTCCCCAGGCTCCCTTGGAATGTAGCCACGAGTGCTTCTCCTCCTCCTCCTCCTCCTGGTCCCTCCGTCTTGGATGCTTTCAGAAGCCCCCTGCTGTCCGAGACCCACCTTCTCCAGTCCCTCAGCAACCAGCAGGGGCCAGGTGGAACTGGCGTGGCCCAAGGGTGTGGCACAGTCTGCCTTCTGCCCCCAACCACAGATCTGATCCTGGACTGAGCAGTGGTGGTCTGACTTTTGGTGCAGTCATTACCAGCATGCAGGCCACTATACAACCCCCTCCTGTGTGTGCAAAACCCATCCGCCCAGGAAGCCACCTCCCACATCTCTAAATGAGTACATTGCCATCTTTCCCCCAGTCAGCCTGTGTCAGAGGTATAATTTTGTGCATCGGTGGTGATTACATTATTCTGTTGCTCCTGTTGAAAGAAGGTTGCCTGTTGCTTCTCCAATGAAGAGGCTTGCCCAGAACAGGCCCCACTGCTGGACCTCCTGATGGCACCTGGTATTTTTGGCGACTGTGTGACGCAGAATGTTGGACTGGATGGGCCATTGGCCTGATCCAACATGGGCTTCTCTTATCTTCTTATGACTCTCTCAGAAACACAGAAGGCAAACTCCTTGGGGGATGGCTAGTTCTTAACCCTACAGTTTTTCCAAGTGTGTAACTGTTTTGGTTGTGAGGGTGAGCTTGTCTGTAGTGCTAATTCACCAAGTATACATCATTTATCAGAAGTCTGGTGAAACAAGAACTGTGTATTATGTTGTTGTATGTCATCTGGCAGGGGGAGGGGATGGAAAAGAAATGGAATCAGATGTGTCTATATGGAGGGCTGAACCTATTGACGGATATTAGAAGGCATCGCACTTCCCAGCACAAACAAGAGGTGGAGGGCAACGGCTGCCCTCCTGCCTTGCTTGTGGGGATCTGACTGTCCATCGCTGGAAACACCACACTGGGTTAGAGGGCCCTGAGCCGGATGCAGCAAGGCCTGTCTGATGTGCCCTTCAGCATTATAGATTTTCCCCTCTCCTAAGGCGTATCCTGTGCCGGCTGACATGGCTCCCCTTCTCAGAGATCCCCTCTACCCTGCCCACCCATTGTTGTGTCCAGTCTGTAGCAGAGAGATGCCTTTGGACATTCACTGTGCAGGCAGAGCCCTGGCCTATATGGCGCTTGGTCACTGCAGGCGCTCCACGTTAATTGCATGACTGTTCCAAAGCCATTTCTAAGGAATGCAACACATTGCAACTAGCCTTGAGCCCTGGAGATGTGGCAGGTGGGAGGTTATTGGACAAATTGGCTGTCCCCTCCTCTCCCCTCCCTATCAGGTCCAAAGGCAGAGGGCCACAGGGGACATGAACAGTGGGATGAACAAAGGTTTGGCCAGCAGAGGGAATGGTTCAGCTTTGCATTAATGAATGAATATGGGGGGGGGGGGCAACGAAATCTTGCTTGTGCTTGTTGGAGATGCCTCAATAATGCAAACTGAGTGCACCTACAGGGTTTCTTTGTGTCTCCGGGCACACTGGATGCAAGCAGTGGCTGTGTTCCTTTTGGACCCTTCCCTCACTCCTCCCCATGTGGAAGAGCTGCCCCCTTTAAAAAAAGCTCTACCTCCAAAGGGCAGAGTTCCCATGTTGGGGTGTGTACAAATACAAGCAGCTAGTGGCTCCCCCCCCCCAATTCGGGCCCTTGCATCAACCTGCCCCCTGGAGGACCCTCCTTTTTTCTGTCACTGCCGACGCAACTGACCCCTTAGACTTTAAACCCAGGCAGGGGCTGAGCTAAGAGTGGGAATATATACATAAAAAGTGCTTGGGCGGGATGCCAGAGTTGATAGGGTTCAATGCCAACAGCCTCCCTCCCTCCCTGACAAAGTATGTATGCCGCCGTTCTACCCTTACAAGGGCCACCAACCCGGCTAACAATTTTAAACATACATGATAAATCAATCCTCCCCCCCATTAAAACAGAGTTTAAAAACAAAGTTAAAATACATACAAAACATAAAAGCATTGGTTAGGAAGGAAGGATCGTTGAGGGAATGCCAAACGAAACAAAAAAAGTCTTTGCTGAAGGAAGACGTCAACAGGACAGACGACTCTCCCTGGGGAGGGAGTTCCAGAGCTTTGGTGCCACCGCCGAGAAGGCCCCCTCCTCCCGGGTTGCCACCTGCCTAGCCTCAGAAGGCGGGGGTGCTTGAAGCAGGACCTCAGGGGGGGGGGCTACAGTGGTCTGGTGGGTTCCTAAGGGACTCGGCAGTCCTTCCGGTATGTGTGTCCCAGGCCATACGGGGCTTTGAAGGTCGAGACCAGAACCTTGAATTGTGCCCAGAAACCATTTGGAAGCCAGGACTGGACTGATATATCGTGCCCGCAACCCCTTCCAGCCACCATCCTGGCTGCAGCATCCTGTGCTAATTGAAGCTTCTGCACCCTTGTGAAGGGCAGCCCCACGCAGAGTTTGTGCAGACGTCATCCCAAATACCCGGCTGATCAGGAGAGCCGGAGGACACAGGGCCACTGTTGCTTCTTTGCCAGACCCAAAGTCCCAGGTCCCCATTGGGTGGTGTGGCCCTCCATGTCTTTGCTGGCAGCCAGTAAGGCACTCCAAGGACCTGTGTTCCAGTTTCTCCTTTCTGTGGAGCAGGCCTCAGCACCTGCTACCCTGAGCAGCAGATTCCCGGTGGGCCTGAGGCTGTTCCCCGGCCGAGGTCACGTGTGCCAGGAGTGCTGCTCATTAACTAGACTTCCGTGTCCCTCTCCCTCTCTAACAAGGCAGAAGGCCTCTCTCTCCCTCTCCCCCTCCAGACAGCAAGGCGGGGCCCAGAAAGCTTCTCTCAGACCCCCCTCCCCGCTCCATGGGGATTGCCAACCAGCAATGTTTATGTATTATTCATCTGCAGTAATGCATATTCTGCTATCCCAATTGCACAGGGCAACAGGGGAAAGAGTGATACCAAGAACAGTTTCAGGCCTCTTGGCATTAGCAGTCTAAACATAGGTAAATGCAGGTTGCAACTTCATGGAAGCCATTTAATTCATGCTTGCGACAGGCCAAGGATTCAGGTAACCTGAAAAATGGAATGAACTGCTCATATTTTGGGAACTCTGTCCAGAACAAGCAGGGATGATATGTTTTGAAGAGTTTGTTGTGAAGGCTGAATTTTGTGTTTTGAAAAAAAATTAGTCCTGCCATCTGTTTCAAAACTAGGAGTTTGGGGGGTTGGGGAGAGCTGGAAGAACCAAAGAGCAACAGTGATGACAACTTTAACATATTGGAACTACAAATAAGCAAGCGGCTGTTGCATAGACAGACAGTGCAAAGTCCCTGACTGACAACTGAAATTCCCAGTTATGGCAAGAATGAAAAATAACCACTTGCCTGATCACCAGCGGTGAGCCAGACGATTCTCTAGGTCAGGGGTCCTCAAACTTTTTAAACAAGGGGCCAGTTCACTGTCCCTCAGACCGTTGGAGGGCCGCCGCGTTGGCTCCCTCCCCCCCACCAGCCTGCTCGCCCCGCCGCCGCGTTCGCCCCCTGCCCCCCACCAGCCTGCTCGCCCCGCCGCCGCGTTCGCCCCCTCCCCCACGACCAGCCTGCTCGCCCCTTCCTCCTCCTCAGCTCCTGGGCGCTCTTACCGCCCAGGGCTGCTGGAGGAAGAAAGAGGCCGTGGGGGGGGGCGGCTTTGAGGGGGGCGGGGGCGGCAATTTGCCGCCCCTAAGAGCCCGCCGCCCTAGTGAGCGAGCCGGCAGTGCCTCTCCCAATGGGGCTACTTGGGAGGAGGAGCCCGGAAGGCAGGCAGGGGCGCTGCTGCTGCGCTCCCCGAGGAGGAGGCGGCTCCGGGCGGGGGGGCGGGCATAAACACTCGGCGGGCCGCATAAATGTCCTCGGCGGGCTGCATGTGGCCCGCGGGCCATAGTTTGAGGACCCCTGCTCTAGGTGATCAGAGAGAAATGCTCAGCAAGAATTTGGCCCCCAGTGTGGTGTAGTAGTTAGAATCTCAGACTAGGCTTTGAAAGATCCAGGATCAAATCCCCCCCGTGCCACAAAGCTCCTTGAGTGGCCTTGGACCAGTCACAAGGTAGTTGTGAGAATAGATGGGAGAGGATAGAACCATACGTGTTGTTCTGAACTCCTTGGTGGAAGAGTGGGAAAATGCAGGTTCTGGATCAGTAATGCTTATTTTGAAAGGCTGGCTCTAGGCTAATATAAGACTTTCAGAGCTATGAAACATGGTTTCCAACTCAATATTCAGTCATGGACTATGAGAACAATGCTTAGACCCCATAGATCTAGTGAATGCCTGGATGTGTCCATTAAAAAGGGGGCAATCCATGTAGGGTTTTCCCCTTCTCTGCTGTGTTGTTGCCTGTTTGCCTTCCCAATCAGCATTACTTCGGCCTTGTCAGGATTTAGCTCCAGTTTGTTCACATTGCCGTTTAACTCCAGCAGACAGGCAGTGTCTTAGGACTTCTACTACACCACCAAGAGATTTGGATGAGGAGCTATAGAGCTGAATGTCGTCAGCATATAGATGAAAGCCAACCCAAAACTACAAATGATTTGTCCTAAGGGCATTACATAGAGGTTGAAAAGCATGGGGGGGGGTAGGATTCCACCCTGTGGAACCCCACAGTATAGGTGGGTCCCACACTGATGATAACTGATCTCTGGTGGTAACCCTTCACGTCCAGGCTGGGAGGAATGATTTGAACCAGTCCAGAGTACACCCTCTGTCCCCAGACACCTTGACAAGCTGGCACGATCCACTGTATCGAAGGCTGCAGATAAGCAATGAAGAGGCATGGCCTTTGTCTATGTTCAGATGGAGCTTGTTAGCTAAAGCCAGAAGGGATGTCTCTGGGTGCGATCATACTTACCAGAAGCCACGGCAGCGATGTGATTCCCCCGTGGATTAAAGGGACGCGATCAGACAGAAGCATCTGTCTGGCGTCCCTGAGTCGTCATCGGGGCGTTGGTGCGCGCCGCAAGAGCGTGGAGAAAAGCTACTGGCTAAAACCCAGTACTATCGGGAACTGCGGGGCACGCGGCCGGAAGTTTGAGCGTGCAAACGCGCGTCATAGCAGCTGGGGCAAACAGCCTCGCTTCCCGCCCGCCTCTTCCCCCTTCCCTATGATCGCAGCCTTTGTCCCATAGCCCAGCCTGAAGCCAAACTGCCAGTGGTCCAGAGCGTATGAGTTCTCCTGAAGACCTCGAGCTGGTCTGCTTCTGAACTCTCAGTCATTTTACCCAGACTGGGCAATTTTCTGTGGGGGTGGATATTTAAACAGTGGACAGAAAACACCTGTTTGTGTGGCTGAGGGAAGGTGCCCTGCGTTAGTGATTACATTGTGATGGACCCCAAGGTCTCAGTGATGTAGTCCTTACATGATTTTAGCCTCCAGCAAAGGCTAGGACCCAGGACACACAACACAAGTAGTGGTCCACACAGATCCTAGGATCCTGTCAGCATCAATTACGGTAATTGAGGCAAAATGGTCCCTAAACAGACAAGACATTTCTTCTGACTGAGCTATGTTACATCCGACATCTAGATCAGAATATATCTGTGATATTTTATCAGCAAAAAAACTTTACAAAAGTGTCACGACTAAGGCTGCGATCACATGCACCTTTAGATCCGACATAGGTGTGAATGCCTGATGGATCTAAAGGGAATGATCAGACAGCAACATCTGGGAAGTGTCCTGCAGTCGTCGGCAACCCATGCTGCTCTGCTGCAGAAGTGGAGTTAAAAGACACTGGTGAAAGTCCGGCTCTAACGGGTTCCGATGGGCCATGGATGGACTTTCCCCTGTGTGCACACTCTCATGCCATTGGGATGGTCTGATCATCCCATCCCGTCTTGGTGCCATTCCCCCACCCCCTTCACAGTATGCACATCATCGCATACTCCATAGGGGGCTCTCAGTGCGGAGGTGTGGTTCCTCGTTTATGCACATGGGAAACAAATGGCCAACCCCCCCCCAACTCACCCACAGTTATGTCTGATCACACAGTGATGGTTTGAGCCTGCAGCTACAAAGGGATGTGTGATCTCGCAACTGCGTGTCAAATTCCTCTGGAGGAAATAGCCTCACTTCCCCTCCGCTTCAACTGGCGCGTGTGACCGCAGCCTAATTGTCTGCTCCTGAGACAGTAAAGGCTCAGATTTAGGAGCCAGCAAATGCTGAACTGCTTTAAACAATTGGGATGGTTGTGAGCTAGCTAATGCAGTGGTAGCAGAGAAGTCACATTTTTATGCTGCTACCACCACCACCGCTGCTTCGTAGGTCTTCTAGTGGGTTCTGTAGCATGTTCTGCCAGATTCAGTGTGCGTGTTCTGGCAATGCCATTCTGGATGTCTCTCAGCATGAATCACATTGATTTAACCAGGAATCTTATGGCTTACTCAGTAGTAGGCACTTGCCACCTCTGGAAACTCCCCCAGAGAAGAAGAAGAACATAAGAAGAAGAAGAGATGTTTTAATACACCGCTTTTCTCTACCCCAAGGAGTCTCGAAGCGGCTTACGATCGCCTTCCCTTCTTCTCCCCACGACAGGTACCTTGTGAGGCAGGTGGGGCCGAGAAAGCTCTGAGAGAGAGAGAACGGGGATTGGCCCAAGGTCACCCAGCAGGCTTTGTGTGGAGGAGAACCAAACCCGATTCTCCAGATTAGAGCCCACTGATCTAAACCACGACACCACGCTGGACAGGTGACTGAGAGGGGAAGGCAGGAACCTTTTCCTTTTGGCGTGTTGAGCCATCCTGCCGCCCCTCGAGATCCAGCACAGGCAGAAGTAGCAGCACCCAAATGTGCGACCAGTAGTGGGAACCCCCCCCCCCCGCCCCGAGGTAAGCAGTTGCTGACTCTGTAGACCAGTGGGGGCGCCCAAGAGGAAGAACCCCGGCCCCTGTGCGGGAGGCCCAGGAGGGTGTTGCCTCGGTGGCACGGCTTCCTCCTCGAATCCCTTTTTTTGGCTCCTGGAGAATTCAGCTCCTCTTTCCCCCTCTGCAGTCCCTCTTTGAGACCCTGCTGTGCAGCCAGGGAACTGTGGGGGTGGGTGGGGGGGTTTAGGGAAGGATGGAGAGCACACTGAGATAGCACAGGGTCTGGTCCCGCCAACGAGAGGGTTGGCAGGCTTTTTAAAAGCTCATTACTGGAGAGGAAGAAGGATTTTCGCCCCTTAAAATTGCTCCCAATGAGACAGCATCACTGTTCAGCGGTAGCACATTTCGGGTAGTGTGGCACATTGCTGTGAGGCATCTCCATCCCTAATGGGAGAAAAGGATGGGTGCTTTGCAACTGTGTTATTAGTGACTTACTGACACAGATCCAAATGCCCTCAGAAGATACTTCCAGGCGTGACATGTCAGAGTCCTGGAAAAGAACGCTTCAAAAAGAATTTTTAAAAACGCGAGGTATTCAGAATTTGATGCAGGGAGACCATTAGACAAAATTCTGAGCTGTTCCCGTTTTGGATTCCTCTTTGGGCCTCTGATCTGGTGACTTGATTTTAAATGCTGTTTATTCCAGCATTGCTGATGAATAATTAACCGACTTTTTGTGCCTCTGAATGCTTCTAATTGGATGGAGAAATTTTCTTTTTTTCTTGTGCAAGATCTTGGCCATTTAATCTTTCTAATGGCAGTCACCTTTGATCTCAAAATTAAATGTCAAGTAATTTCCAAGGGAGTGTGTGAGATATTGCGAGGTCCCCTCCCCCCCTTTTAAAGGCAGCATCAGCAAGGCACAGCAAAAATCAGAGTAATTGGGGTTGTTTTCCTTTAAAAAATTCAAATGTTCCTTTTTGGTTTTCGGTCATTATTCCTTGACATGAAGTGTCTGTTTCCACATTCTTTGCCGTACAGCAATGTGCCCTTATTTCTAAAATATAGTGAGGAAGGGAGAAACAAACTGTTTCTGTTTCAGGTGGCTGGGAAAGGTTTAGCTGCTGTGCTTGCTACCTAGCTGTTTCTATGGAAACAATTTTTAATGCCAAGGAGGCAGCTGGGAAGATGGATTTCTCCACGTGCAGCAGCATCCTGGCCCCTGGCTGGAGGGGAAGGAGGTCCCCGCCCCACAAGTGGGGGCCAGCCAAGCCTGTGCGGCTCCGGTAATGAGCCACGGGGCCAGCCAGGGTGCCAGCGGTTCCTCCCCACTGATGCAGCAGCTGGCTTGATTGAGCCACTGGAGACAGTGGTGGTCCTCTGGCCCTTGAGGTGGCGGTGCTTCGTAGAGGACGCCCCATTTCCTTGCCTGGCCTCCAAAGCTTCCCAGGGCCTTGCAAGCCCGGGCTCTTTTTCAGTTCGAATTTTTTTTATTATTTTCCTCCTTGACCCTCCGTCTGCCCTTCCTTCCTTCCCTGTGGCTTTGTTCCTCTCAGCCCCTCCTGAGCCTCCTTGTCCCCTGCGTGAAACGCCTCCCCGCTGGCCCCTTGCAACACCTGCCTCCAAACCCAGCTCCCTGGCCTTCCTTCCGGCCGGAAAGTACACTCACTTCCCTCGGCTGCTCCCCCGGCCTCTGCTGCCGCCCCCTCCCCCACCTCTTTTGTAGCCTCCCAGACTGGCAAAGTTTAGGTTGTAAGCTTCTCAGGGCAGGGACCTTCCCTCTTCTACGCTGGCAAGTTTTGTCTGCATTAAATGTGTGGTACGAATTCCAGATTGTGCCAGTGTGCCTTTGGTGGTGCGGTGGTGTTTCAGCATGAGGTAAGAGGAGGGTTGTGTATGGGCTGTGTGAAAATACCACGTGGTATCTGGTGCACAGCGCATCAGTCTCCAGTTCTTACATAGTTATCACCTATGTTGTTTCTTTCTCCCCAGCTGAATCCAAATAGATGATAAGCAGAAACCGACCTTGTCATTCTTTTGGTCTGTTCATAAACATCTTTACTATTTTGCATGCTAATTTAACAAGCCACCCCTGTATATACAAACCATGACCCGTAATTCCATTTCATTGTATCTGAGGAAGTCTGTGTCCATGCACATGAAAGCTCAGGCCTTGAATAAAACTTTGTTGGTCTTAAAGGTGCCCAGCTGGTCTTAGCACAACTCCCCGTGGCTCTCTTTGGGCAGCCCGTGCTCCTCTCCCCGGCCCTGCCACCTTCCGTCCTCACGCCCTTCTCCCGGAGCCTCCCTCGCAAGTCTCAGGAGTGGGAGGGAGGTAAGCCGGCAGCCCTTCCTCTTCCTTCTCAGGCAAGCCATCCTCCTTAACAAGGAATGGCTTGGGCCTCCATTTCCTCCCCGGACTGACCCCCCATCTCTTATTTATAGAGGCCAACAGCCCCTTCCCTCTACCCCTGCGCCCATCTCCTGTGTTTGCCTGCCTTTCCCTGCCGCCATTGGCTGATGGAATGCAAGGCTATCTGTTCCCCCTCCTTCCCTGTGCTTCCTGGCCTCTGGCCGAGCCTTGAACCTGCCCTGACCAGTTCTGGCCCCCCCTCCCCTCCCCCCTCCATCTCAAGGTGCCAGAGGGGAGGGGAGTTGCCAGCCTGTCCTCAGGGGTTTCCTGGAGGGAGGCTCAGCCGGGGCTCTTCCCGTGGCGTCTGCAGGCTCCTTGTCTTGGATGAAGAAGTCCCCCTGTTGCTGCTGCCACCATTGCTCCCGTCCTGGGAGAGACACTCTTGGCCCTGCTGCTGGGTGGCTTGCCTCTCCCCTCTTCTGCAGGCTACATCTCTGAGCACACCCCCCCCCCGGGACTCCAGCTAAGGCGTTGGCCGTCCTGTCACCTCACTGCTGCTCTCTGTGCAGTGAAGAAGCCGCTCAGCATCCGGGGGGGAGAGTCCAGGGTGGATGCCAACCCCGTGCAATCTGCTGACGTTTTTTGCAACACCAAGTTGCTAGCCCTTAAGGCTACGTAGATATGTCTGGGGAAGGGCTAGGGACACTTCAGAAAACAGACGAAGGGAGAAGAGTTGCCAGAAACCTGGTAGGGGGAGATCTTCCATTCTCAGTTCCTGTTGTCTGCCACCTTTCACCCAGGTGACAGAAGGAAATGCCCCATGAAATGGGGAGCAGGTAGCATCCCTTGTGTGATGCCAACTGAAGTGCCATCATAATGCCAGATGACACTCTGGTATTTGCCCAGAACTCTGCTGTTATTAAAACAGACAGTTTTAGATGAATGCTGCAGCATCGCCCCCAGTGCCGTGACGTCAGATCCAGGTTGCACCAGAAGTGATGTCATCACATTGGGGATGCTGACCCCCCCCCCGCACACACACACCCGGAAGCCCCCGTCTCCCTGCTGGTTGTCAAGCTGTGCCTAGCCTAGTGAAATAGATTCCGTGTCTGCTTCACAGCCTTGTCTAACCCCTTCCTGAGACCAACAAAGCCTGAATAAATGGTACAAAATGATAAAATGCTGAATAAATTATGCAGACATCACATCTGCTCAGTTGTTTAAACTGGCCACGTAAGTTGTCTTGCTGGTTCCAAAATTGGGTGGCCTGGATGGCAAATTTTATACATGGAGAGAGAAACACATGATGGAGGAATGTTGATTCCACACTCCTGCTATGTAAGATCTCACAACAGCTCTGTAGAGTGGGACAGCGGGGCTCTGCTGATTGTGACCACTGCTGAGAGAGGTAGTTGAGAGGATGGCTGGGAGCCAGAACTGAGCTGTCACACCCTGTCTTCCTTACTCAAAGCGTTATCACAGCACACTCTTGCAGGCAGCACTGGGAAGTCTGTTTCAAAGGGGCTGTGATGCCCCTGGAAACCGTGATATGCTTTTGATTTTTAAACAGATGGACTTCTGAGTAGGCAGTGGTATGCATAGATGTGCACATACATTTGTGCTCTTCAGAGCAGTAAAGGGTGTGCAAAATGCACAGTGTGTTTCTCTAACCCTTCAAGTTAACTGGGGCCTGGGTGAAGCAGTCAAGGCCTGGGACTGGTGACGGTGGTGTTATGATGGGGGTTCTGTAAACCTGGAAGGTGGGGAAAGGCCTTTGCCCCATTTTTCTAACAGTAGTTCTGTTCCCCTTCTGCCAGGACTTCCCCCCCCCAATTTTTCCATTAAAAAGTGGAAAAGCATGCTCCCCCACCCAAAAAGAAATCAGAAATTTTGCATCTTTAGTAAATCATCATAAACATCAGTATGCTGTGACAACAAATTGCTGGTGAGGAACAAATAATGAAAGAAGAACTGAAGAACTCACCCAGAGGAGGCTGCTAGCTGTATCTCTCCATGATGTCCTGGCCAGCTCACCTTCATCCAGTAAACTTCTAAATGCTCTCCTGTTCCTGCTTTAGATGTAATTGATAACTCATTTGTTCCTGATGCAGAAGTGCCTGACTTCAGAGGAGGCTGCCTGTTGTATCTCTGCAGTGCTTGGGGTTACTGCTTTGGCCTGGGCCTTTGTTGTAAGGTGGGGTGCTCTGGACACTGAACCGCAGGGTCCGTTGGCTGTTCTGCAGGCAGGTGTAAAAGTAGAGCTTTTTTTGGTGGGTGTCAGCGTACGGACCAAGCCTCGACTCCTCCCCGCTCCATAAGATTTCTCTATATAGTTTCCTGTTCTATATCTCTCTGACGAAGTGGGCTGTGACTCATGAGAGCTCAGACAGAAATAAATGCTGTTAGTCTTTAGGGTGCAGTTGGTTTCTTGTTTTGTTCTGGACTGCAGAGCGCCTGCAGTTCGGTGCCTGTTCTAGGCTTTGGGAGGCCCTGGGCAGATGGTGCCAAGCAAGGGGGGCCCCTCTCGCCTCCCTTTCCCAGCACCCAGCTGTGTGTTTTCCCAGCAGGCGAGCCCTCCTGCCACTGGCACCACATTTGCACCCTTTCCCCAGCAACACTGGCCAGTGCGTGGCGCTGCTGGGGCTGCCAGGAGCGCTGCCTCACCACCGGCATGCACTTCCCCATCAGTGCGGGGAAGACGAGAGCCTGGGCTGTGGGGTGGGCCCTGGGGTGGGAGTGGGCCCTGCTGGACAACCTGGTTCCCAGCAGCCGCCCCACCTCAGGGTCCGCGGACACGGCGCTGCTGCAGTTCTGACCTGGGAGGCAAAGATGCCTCGGCTGTCGGCATTCCAGCCAGTGTCGTTGGGGGCCTTGACTTGGAGAAGAAGGGCTTGTGGTGCAGGCTGGCAGCTCTTTGCCTGGCCTTGCAGGACATTCAACGGGTGGAGGCAGAGCAGCAGGAGGCAGGGTCACCTGTGGGATTTTTGCATGTCTGGCTGGAGCGGCGCCAGCCCTAAAAGTGGCAACCCCCAGTATGGAAGTGTTGCATTTCCCGATCTTCTCTGCAGCTCTTTCACAGGAGAGTTTGGCTTTCAAATCTTTGCGTCTGTTTGTTTTAACTCCCAGTGGCTCAAGGCAGATTACAACATGAGAAGCTGAAAATGCTTTCTCTTGTCACACTGAGGCGCATTCAACATTACAAACCCCACCCGTTCCCTTGGTGGTTTTGCACATCTTCCCCCACAAACTCATCTTTCTACCCTCAGATACATAACCAGGATATATAGCTAATCCATAACATTTGCCGTTTACGTAACCTTCTGATGTTTCACCATTCCCAGTCCAAATTCCTCCTCTCATTCTTGCTGCCAGGCTCCTTATAGAATTCCCACCCTAGCTGAGGCTGACTGGGAGGAGGCAAGTCAGAGCAGGGTATCATGCAGAGATGCAGAGGGCATGCTCCTGAATGGGTGTGTTGAAGGATTCACAGTTACCTCTTCTTAGCCTTTCCTCACATATCAGTGTTGCCCAGTTTTTCTTCTTTGGTCCATGTGCCACTCATGCAGGCTGGCAAAGCCTTAGCTAATGGGTCTGAGGCAAAGGAAGACAGTGTGGATGTGGGCAGGACCCCTGTAGCTGGAAGAGCCGCTCCCTTGGTGCCCTTGGGGCTTGAGTGACGGGCAAGGCATGTGTGCCGCTGCCTCCTCCCCTCACTTCCCAGGCAGCGCAGAGGACGGGGGGGGTTGCACTGCCTGGAGGGGTGTTAACTTCATGCTCTGCCCACAGGCTTCCCGGAGGCCGCTGGCTGATGGAAACAGAGCCCTGACAAGAGAGACTGATCCAGCATTATGACCAGACAATTGCTGTAAAAATCTTGGAAGATCAGGCATCAGTAACGAGGTGGAATCTCCGGGCTCAGAGGCAGTCTGTCTGTGGTCCTGGAAATGGGCCTTCATGCCCCGCTGCCTCTGCTAGAAAACGGAATTCGAGATCAGATCGAATTCTTGGTTTGATCCTACATGGCAAGTCTTAATGTTAACGTGTGTTGAGAGCCAGTTTGGTGTAGTGGTTAGGAGTGTGGACTGGGAGAACTGGGTTAGATACCCCACTCCTCCACTTGCAGCTGCTGGTGTGACCTTGGGTCAGTCACAGTTTTCTCAGAACTGTCTGGAAAGGGCAGTTCTCTCAGAGCTCTCTCAGCCCCACCCGCCTCACAGGGGGTGTCTGTTGTGGGGAGGGGAAGGGAAAGGAGAGTGTCAGCCGCTCTGAGACTCCTTCAGGTAGTGAAGGGCAGGGGGCATAAATCCAGTCTCTTCATCATCTGCTGCTGTTAGAGTGGAGCCCTTGTATTTATTTATTGGATTTATACCCCTCTCTCCCTGCCAGACGAAAACCCTAAAACAGGCTGATTTTCCGCCCCTTGTACAGTTTTCTTCCAGATGCCTGTTTGCATTGTACTCTCTGTGCGAAGCCACCGCCGATCTTTCTGCCGGGAAAGAGCAGCAGCAGCTCCTCCTATAACTCAGTCTATTGTGAAGAGTAATGAGGCTGTAAATGATATACTCAGTTCCAGGAAAATAAAGGAATGCGCGCGCACACGCGCACACGCATATGGGAACACAGTGTCAGTGGAAGAAAACAACCTGTACAAATCAACGTTCCGCATCAGTTTCTGCCACAAGCAAAGCTGAATTTTTGTGCCTGCCTACATTTTGCACATTTATATAATTTATTTTGCTTTGATCAGCCAAACAAGGGAAAGCGGTGCCATCTCTCAGACATTTTTGTTCGCCAGTCCCTCTGGCTTCTGTAATGTCACCAGACATTTCCCCCACATTTTCAAGTGTCAGTTTTCAGTCATGAGACCTAGAAACTTCTCGTTTTCAAAATGAACACTGAGCTTGCCTGACACCCCCCCCCCCGCCTCCAATCTGTGTGGTTTTTATGGCCAGTTCTGAGCTCCAGCTGAGCGACAGAAACACAAGCAGGATTCATGGGAACCCTTAACTTTTTTTATAGAGCTGGGAAAGAGCAGCGCCGTGAAGCTGAATGAGCTGCATGGGAGTGAGAGAAGGGCCTGATGAATACAGAAACGGGCCAACAGGCAATTAGTCCTCCCTGTTGCGGTGCCACTCGGGCGACATGAGAGCCAGAACGAAAAGCCCCGTGTTGGGGGCAGAGGGGAAGAGAGCGGTTGCTCGTGAGAGTGGCAGATGCAGTCAGCAGGGCCGTGTCAGCCAAGGCAGGGCTGCCCACGTGATGGGGGGGGGTGCTCTGCCCATGTCGGGACCCGGGCTTTCCTTTAATGGGTTATCACTCGGAACCAAAGGAGGAGGTGTCTCCGGCCACGGGGGCGGGGAGCGGTGTCCAGAGCCCCCAGTTTACATTCTGTGGGGAGGCAGGGCGCTCCGTAGGATGAGCACAGGCTGCGAACGTGGGAGGTGCTGGATTCTGCCTCAGTTAGAGGATCTGGGGAGAGACTCCCAAGGCCTTAGAAGGTCACGATCCAGCAGGATATCTTGGCTTGGGGCCTGGTCTGCTTCTGTTCCTGGACAGGGGGACATCCTGGGAGCTTCATTCACCCCATTGAATGCTGACCCACAATAATATGCTTGACAACCCGTAAGTGGGAGGGGGTGGCACTTGCCTGTTCTTGCTGCTTGCTTGGGTCTGCACAAATTGGGGTCAGTGTCGTAGATTCAAAAGTCAGAAAAATTAATTATGCCGATCCAGTCAAAAGTTAAGAAGCTCCTTGCCAGCCTACTTTGGTCAGTGGGAGAGAGACTTGGGCCAAATCTGCATTTGTCTTTCCCACCAGCATCCTGCCTTTTGACTCTGTCTTCAAAAAAGCTGTCCACGTTTGGTGTCGTTTTCACACCTCAACAGTGCTAACATACTTTCACACATCCACATATCCTCCGCACTGCTTTAAAAGAATCTTTTCTAAACAACATTCAGACAAGCCTAGAGAAAGACGGTGTCACAGCAGCACGCAACTGATTTAAAAATGCAAATGCAGATTCGACCGAAGAGGCTTTTAAACCTGTACTGTGGCAATCCAAGGGATGGCGGAAGGCTGCACAGTGGCTGGGTTGTGCCCACGGCCTCTTTAACTGATGAGCGCCTGAAGCTGCCTTCGACTGAGTCAAGCCACTGGCCCATCAGACTGGCCAAGGTTCTCCAGGGTCTCAGGCAGAGCGCTTCCGTATCCCCTGCTCCCTGGGCCTTTTAAGTGGAAATGCTGGGGATTCTGTGTGCCAAGCAGGTGCTCTCCCACTCAGCCGCAAGCCCTGCTATCGGCCCTGTTGCTGTCCCACCCTGTCCCCCGCGGAGATTAAGATGGTGTGCAGAAGCATCTTTGTGACACTCCTGTGAGGTGGAGGGGGGGAATCAAAAGACTGCCCCAAAGTCAGACAGAGCATTCCTGTGTTGTCTCTGAAATGCTGGAGGGAATGCACAGCTTTATTCAGAGTACTGAAAATGGAAAGTCATAGGATGGAACTGGAACAGTCCTTAAGTGGTGGCCACTGGCAGGCTTATTTATGGCTTTTGTGGCCAAATGGCTGTGTTAACTCAGTGGAACAGGGGTGCCATTTGACTGCTTCTGGCAAGCAACCACCCCTGCCTAAGCATCCACACCCCCCACTGTGGCTTAAATGAGCAGTGTGGGGGGGGTAAATGATGGGAGGGACCGTACTCAACATAATTTCTGGCTAAATCCTGGCAGTGTGGCTAGCTTGGTAACTGAGAGCAAATTTGGTGCAGTGGTTAGGAGTGTGGACTCTAATCTGGGAGAACCAGGTTTGATTCCCCACTCCTCCACATGCAGCTGCTGGTGTGACCTTGGGTCAGTTACAAGTCCTTTCAGGGCTGTTCTCTCACAAGCAGTTCTCAAAAGAGTGCTCTTGGCCCCACCTATCTCACAGGGTTTCTGTTGTGGGGAGGGGAAGGGAAAGGAGATCGTAAGCCACTTTGGGACTCCTTCAGGTAGTGAAGGGTGGGGTATAAATCCAACCTCCTCCTCCTCTTCTTAATAGCAGACCCTCAGTCCCCCAGACTGGCTAGTCTAGGACCTCCTAAATGTAGTTCTAAAAAATACTGATGTGCTGTGAGAGAACTGCTGGAGAGAAATGCATTAGTTACCTGTAGAAGAGGTTGCCCATTAAGCATTTTATTGTAGTGGGGGGGGGGCAACTGACCCAAAATTGCCTTCCCTCCCCCTTTAGCATTCCTTTTTCTCCTGCTTCCCAAATATTAGGACTTGAGGGCATCCAGTGATAATGATGGGCAGTTAGATTCAGGACAGACAAAAGAAAAAGAACCACACAGATGGTGATTAAGCTGGGGAATTTGCTGCCAGAAGGTGTGATGGCCACAGGTATGGACAGCTTTAAAAGGGAATTAGATCAGAGGGTTCAGATTCGCTTGTTATGAGGGCTGGGTCTGACATACATGTCACTTTGACGGATCACATGTGCCACCATAAAATGTCATGCCAGGTACCCAGGGGCATTTTACCACTGTTTGGGACCCACACCCCTGCTCAGAACTTAACGAACCGCTCTTTGCTCAGGATGTGCCAGTTCCCACAGCACAGAGAGCCACTGCCTGGCAATCGAGGTGCAACAACCAGAGACGCTCGTGGCTCTTTAAAGACCAACACATTTCAGAGGCTTTCAATGAGCTGGAGCATGAAGGGCTGCCTTCTGTTCCCGCAGGTGTGGCGGCCAAGTGGCATCCACCTGGGGACCCCAACAAGCCCCGCCTTAAAGAAACTGCTGTGGTCAACAGGCAGGCTTTGCGGGGTGGGGGTGAGGCAGCCACACAATCCCACACCTCCCTCTGTCACATTCCCAAATTCAGCAACACGCTTGACCCGCAGGGGGGGAACTGCAATGCTCCCCAGCACCACAAGCAGCCTTCAAGTGCTGCCACTCTCCAGAGATGCCAGCTCCACTTTAATTGCCTTTTGCAGACTTTTATTTCCCTCCAGCTCCACAGCATTATCCAACAACACAAAATATTACTCCCCGGGCATACATGTACAGATGCACATCCAGGGCCTGCCTTTGCCTTGTGCAAACCCAGCACACTTTTCTGAATGCCTTTTCCTGTCCCTGACCTTCGCCTCACTCCCCCCTTCCATTCGGACTCTCACATAAGGCAGCACTGGCATGCCTGAAGCTCAGGGAGCATGTGTGCATTTCGGCTTTGCCTCTTATTCAGTTCTCCCCATGCTGCCAAGGGAGGGAGGCAGGCAGGAAAGGAGCTGTGCACATTTGGGTCAGTGGGTTAGCAGGCTTTGGCTCACCTGACTAGATGGGTCTTCTCCGCCCCCGACCCTTGCCGTTCTGCATGCATGGTGCCCCTTACATAAATGCTGGGCTTTTCTATCTCACCTGGGCTGCTACTCACAGCATGCCTGGCCCAGCTTGTTGCTCTTGTTCACACCTAAGTGCACCCTTTTTGGTCAGTTGGCCAGCAGCTTTCCCACAGATGCCTGTGCCCTTGGGCGCATTCCCCAGGCTGCCTGCAAGTGGGAAGCAGCCCTGGGAGGTGAGGCCAAAGAGGTTCTGCCTGCTGCACATGAACAGCCAGCCATCTTTCCAGCAGCCAAAGTGGCAGACATGGGCCCAATGCACTCTGGCCAGAGGCGGTGGCCCCAAGGGGTCTGGCTGCACAGAACTCAGGGCCAAACCAGCCCTCCTTGCCCCTTATGGTTATGGAGTTATGGGCTCGGGTGTCATCAATATGCAGAGGACACCCAGCTCTATCTGATGTTGGGTGGCCGGTCGAACTCTGACCCAGATCTCCTTCATCGGGCATTGCAAGCTGTGGCTGGTTGGCTCAGACTGAGTCGGCTGAAACTAAACCCGGCAAAGACAGAGGTCCTGGGCCTGAGTCGGGTTGGTTTGGGGTTGGGGCTCCCCCTCCCAGCCTTCGATGGGGCGCCCTTGGTGCTGGTGTCGAGGGTTAGGAGTCCGGGAGGACTTCTGGACTCCTCTTTAACGATGGAGGCCCAGGTGGCAGCCACTGCCAAGTCAGCCCTTTACCATCTTTGGCTGGCGAGGCAGTGGGCTCCCTTCCTTGACTGCGATGACTTGGCCACTGTGATCCATGCGACGGTCATCTCGAGGCTGGACTACTGTAACACTTTCTACATGGGGCTGCCTCTGTTGCAAATCCAGAAGCTGCAGCTAGTGCAGAATGCGGCAGCTAGGCTGTTGATGGGTCTCACTAGGTGGGACCACATCCAGCCGGTGCTGAAGGCGATGCACTGGCTGCCTATAGCATACCGGATTCACTTCAATGTGCTGGTTCTTACCTATAAAGCCCTTGATGGCCAGGGTCCAGCTTACCTAAAGGACCGCCTTTCCCCATATGTTCCCCCAAGAGCACTATGGTCAGGGGCGCAACATCTTGTGGTTATTCCAGGCCCCAAGGACATCAAGTTGGCTGCAACCAGGGCCAGGGCCTTTTCGGTGGCGGCTCCTGTCTGGTGGAATGAGCTCCCGGAGGAGATCCGGGCCCTGTGGGACCTTATGCAGTTCCGCAGGGCCTGTAAGACAGAGCCGCTCTCGCTGACCCGTAAAGCGCCAAAGAACACGCTCAGCGAAGCAGCATGGAACAGCACAATCTTAAAGCCGGAGCTACAGACGTGCACAACTCTCATGCCAGGAGCTCACCAAGTAGGATTTTTGCTCACAGGACTCCACAGCTTAGGGGGAACATTGCTGGGGATCCCCCAGAGTTGCAGCTCATCTCCACGTAGTTCCTCTGGAGAAGATGGATGCTTTTTTGGGGGGGGCTTCCTCGCAACTCTTCCCTCCCTCGCTACCGCTACTGTACCACCACCGAGTTGCCATCTTTGGCGGTGGATCCTGTCAGGAAGTGAGCTGGCCCTGGAAGGATGATCAAATGACCTGAAGAACTAGTTATGAAGGGTGACAGTACTATCTGGAACTTATGCTGATGGGTTATGCTGGTTTATGGAACCCCATCTTGGATCAATAGCGTATTTTTCAGAGCACTGGCACTTTGTTTGTGGTTGACTGTTTAATTGATAAGAGCTGTTTTAATCTGTTTTAGCTGTTGAATCATGGCATATGCCTCTTTTGTTAGCCGCCCTGAGCTGTTTGGGGGAGGGTGGGATATAAATTAAATAAATAAATAAACAAATGGTTGCCAGCTCTGGACTGGGCAATCCCTGGAGATCTGGGGAAAGACCCTGGGGAGGGCCTGCACTTGGGGAAGGGAGGGACCTCAGCAGGGGGTCTAATAGCCTGATATAGGCCCTTCCAATCTACATTCAGACTCCCAGTTGCTCATGGGCTGCTTAAAAGCCCTGGCTGGGCCACTTTGGCCTGCTGGCCATATGTCTGACATGTCTGGATTAGATAGATTCATGGAGGAGAGTGTTGCGTTCAAGGCCATGCCTGAAGTTTACTGAACACGAGCCTCTGGAATGTACAAACACAGTTGGAAACAAGCAAACCCACTGTTGTGTTCACAGCAGATGTAATCACAATCAATTTAGCCAAAAACAAGAGACATCAACAAACCAGTACAGAGTCTAAGAGCCAGAGGTTCAGTCTGAGAGTTAGAGGAACAGGGAATACTGGGATCAAGGTCCAAAGCTTGGAAATACGGGCAGGAGAGAGGGTCTGGATTCCTAGCTGCAAAACAGACACAGGTTAACGAAACAAGATGCAAGGCAATACTCTGTTCACTGAATGGGTCACCTCACAGAGGGTTGGTAGGGAGGCTCCTTCCAGGATGAGCTCCACTTTCCTTTTATTACCCTAATTAGCTGACTCATGCTGAATTCCGTCTTTCCCAGGCTGTTAAACACTTCCAATGTCTTCTGTGCTCAGCTGGTTCAGGAGACACTGATGGTGACCAAGATTCTGATCTCTGTCCCCTTTCTTTTGTCTCCTGCCAGAATGAGCAACCCTCATCTCCTGATGCTTTCTGAGCTGGCTCTGCCAGCTGCTCAGGCAGGCGCTCCACTGGTGCAGGACCTCATTCTTCCATTTTCTTATCCTTAGAAGAGGAGACAGCTCACAACAGAGAGGTTTATCAGTGGCTTCTAGCCATGATGACTAAAGAGGAACCTCCACATTCAGAGGTCATAAAACTCTGAATACCAGTGCCGGGAGGCAACATCAGGGAAGGGCTTCGGCCTCTGTACCCTGTTGTTGGTCCTTCAGAGGATCTGGTTGGCCCCTGTGTGAGATGGGATGCTGGACTAGGTGGACCCTCACTGGTCTGGTCCAGCAGGGCTCTTCTTGCAGTGGAGTTGGGGGAGTGTCACCTTTTCCTCTGAAGTCCCATTTCTCCTGAATGGTCTTAACATTCTGGTGGTTCTTGTGCTGCTCCCTCTGCGAGGAATGTGCTTGGCCTTGTGTTTTTCATAAACATCAAGGGCTGCCCATCAGAGAGCCAGTTTGGTGTAGTGGTTAAGTGTGCGGACTCTAATCTGAGAGAACTGGGTTCGATTCCCCAGTCCTCCACTTGCAGCTGCTGGATGACCTTGGGCAAGCCATAGTTCTGTCAGAGGCATTCTTGAAAAGAGCAGTTTCTGTCAGAGTTCTCTCAGCCCTGCCTACCTCACAGGGGAAGAGAAAGGAGTTTGTAAGCTGCTCTGAGACTCTGAGTGAAGGGCAGGGTATAAATCCAATCTCTTCTTCTTGTTCTTCTTCTTTTACACTTGTTGTATACTCAAGGATTTCATGTACAAAATGTTGTTGATAGTAGGATAGTTAGAGGTAATGTCAGAAGTTCAGTGTGTGCCATCTGCACCAACAAGTGATCCTTGAATGTTACCGCTGTCTGGTGACAAACCTAAATGTTGGAGTAAGGCATGTTTGAGTTGGAATGAATTTGTTTGGCTGTGAATGTTGAGGCTGACCGTCCTGAAGACCTGGTCTGAGTAGGCCTGGTTTTAATCCTCAGGGAGCAGCTGGTGACTTCACGTCTTGCTTGGGACCTCCTCAGAAGCCCCTGGAGACTGGGCCTGTAGGGTTCATCTAGCCCCCCACGCCTTTGATGCCCTGATTTTGGTTTCCATATGTGGCAGCTGCTGTTATGACAGCATTTGACAATTGGCAGTTTGAGCTTTCATATTTGATGCCTGACAAAATGTCAAGAGATGCCAACAAGAGCATGGTGCTCTCTTTCATCCGTTTCCAGTGTTGAGGTACAAACACAGATTGGCACTTCATATAAAATGGTTGCATTCCGCAGTGTATGAAGAGTGTGGCCACTGTTTGCAAATGTTTACTCCTGTTCTGCTTAGACAGTGTTGGAGACGGAGTCAGGCTCTTCTGAGCTGGTGCCTGAAAATGGAGCTGGCGGGAAGCATTGCTCTGTTGACTGGGCAGCATGCGGGGGCTGATGCTGAGTGCTTCATGGTGGACAAGACCATCGAATTTGAGCAAGATTATCAGCTTTCTCCATCCTCAGCAACTAGTCATAGCAGCGGACGTGAACAACTGGGGCTGGGGTGCCCACTGCAGGCACCGGGTAGCACAAGGCAGATGGTCTACAGTGGAGGCGACTCACAGTATCAACTGGCTGGAGCTGTGGGCATTGAAGGCGTTCGAAAACCAGATAAGGAATCGCTATGTGCTCGTGTACATCAACAATATGACAACAAAGGCACATATCAACCGGCAGGGAGGCACCAGATCAAAGTCCCTCTTCATGGAAGCCAGGAGTACGCTTTGATGGCCAGAGAAAAATGTTGCAAGCATCAAAGTGGAACACCTGAAGGGTCTGTCCAACCTCCAGGCAGGCTGGCTGAGCAGGGAGGACCTAGATCCAGGGGAATAGACCTTGAACATGGAGGTCTTTGCCCAAATTGCACAAAGGTTCGGAACCCCCATGGTGGACCTGCTAGGAAGCGCAAAGAACCATCACGTCAAGAGGTTCCTGTCCAGATACCAAGATCAGGCAGCAGAAGGAGTCGATGCACTGTCTCACCCGTGGCTGGAAGGTCTTTTGTATACTGCGTTTGTGGCCCCCCACTGGCCAAGATGACCATGGTTCTCGGATCTGATACAAATGTCATCCATGAGGCCATGGAAAGTACCTCTGAGACTGGATCTACTGCACCAAGGACCCATCTTCCACCCAGACCCAGCATGGTTACAGCTGATTGTATGGAAATTGAACGTACACGATTAGAGGCTCTGGGTTTTCCCAGAGACGTGGTGGATATCATGTTGCATGCTAGGAGGCCATCAACCTGATCCATCTACAGTCACCCATGGAAGACATTTTCCAAATGGGCCTCCGCCAAGGGAAAACAACCACTGCGAGCCACAGATAAGGAAGTGGTACTCTTCTTGTCTGAGGGATGGAAGGTGGGCCTTAGGCCAAATACACTGAAATGACAAGTGGCAGCCATCCAAGCATGCCTAAGTCATGAGAGACATGGGAATGTGTCCACAAGCAAATAGGTGAAGAAATTCCTGTTAGGAGTAAAACAATAAGCACTGCCAGTCAGACACAGGTTCCCAACATGGAGCCTCTCCAAGGTGCTACGTGCATTGGCAAAACCACCATTTTAACCAATGAAAATGACAGAGCTCCATTTCCTATCATGGAAGGCGGCCTTTCTTATTGTGGTGATCTTGGCCAGGAGGGTCTCCAAACTAGCAGCACTATCGGCTAGGAAGGAACTGTGCATATTCCAGAAACAGTTGGTCACCCTGAGGATGGATCTATCCTTTATCCCCAAGGTGAACTCCGTCTTCCACCTCAACCAGCCAATTGTCTTACCTTCATTCTGCCCCAATCTGAAGCACCCTAAAGAAAAAATCTGGCATAAACTGGACATATGGAGAGTCCTCCGTATACACCTCGACAGGGCAGCACCTTTTCGAAGGTCAGTCGCGCTGTTTGTATCACACTGTGTACAGAACCAAGGGAAGAGAGCCTCTAAGACCACAGTGGCCTACTGGATTAGACAGTGCATAGCCAAAGCCTACAAGCAGGTCTTAGATAAAATTTAGGCAGTCACCTATGGGCACCAGCTTGACGAGGGCACTGCTCAGACCTGCCTGCTGTCCCGCCTTCCCCTCCCCTCCCCTCCCTTCCCTTCCCTCGCCTTGCGCCCTGTTTGACCTTCAACTGCGCCTTAACAAGGGATGAAGAGAAAGCAGAATTACTCAACTCTCACTTTGCATCAGTCTTTAACCGTAAGGTGAGCTGTATACAAACTGAAGAACGCAGGGCATATGAAGGAAGGGGGAACTGCCAGTCTAGAGTAAGTAAGGAAATGGTTAGAGAGCATCTGGCTGCCTTAAATACTTTCAAATCTCCAGGGCCGGATGGCTTGCATCCCAGGATACTAAAAGAAATTGCAGATGTTATTTCAGAGCTTCTGGCTCTCATCTTTGAGATGTCCTGGAGTACTGGTGTTGTACCAGAAGACTGGAGAAGAGTGAATGTTGTCCTGATCTTCAAGAAGGGGAAAAAGATGGACCCAGGAAATTACAGGTCTGTCAGCTTGACATCAATACCTGGAAAAATTCTAGAGCAGATTATCAAACACTCTGTCTGTGAACACCTTGAATGGAATGAGTTAATTGGTAGTAGCCAGCATGGGTTTATCAAGAATAGGTCATGCCAGACCAACCTTATCTCCTTTTTTGAGAGAGTTACTAAAATGGTTGACTCTGGCAAAGCTGTGGATACAGTGTATCTAGATTTCAGTAAGGCATTTGACAAAGTTTATCATGATATCCTTGAGGATAAGCTGGTTAGGTGTGGGCTGGATGGAGCAACCATTGGATGGATTCATGGTTGGTTGAAAAATCGTACCCAACGAGTGCTCATAAATGGCTCTGCATCTAGGTGGAGGGAAGTCTCGAGTGGAATGCCACAGGGCTCAGTCCTGGGCCCAGTGTTGTTCAATGTCTTTATAAATGACCTGGAGGAAGACATAGAGGGGATGCTTATTAAATTTGGAGATGACACAAAGCTGGGTGGGATTGCTAATTCTGAAGAAGACAGAATCAGGATTCAAAATGATCTAGATAGGCTGGAACAGTGGGTTGAGGCAAATAAAATGAATTTCAATAGAGATAAGTGCAAAGTCCTACACCTACGCAAAAAAATCAAAGGCACAGATATAGAATGGGAGGGACTTGGCTTGACAGCAGCACATGTGAAAGGGATCTAGTGTTCTGGTTGATAACAAGCTCAACAAGAGCTTGCAGTGCGATGTGACTGTGAAGAAAGCTAATACAATCTTAGGATGCATGAACAGAAGCATTGTGTCCAGATCACGGGAGGTGGTAGTTCCGCTCTATTCTGCTATGGTCAGGCCCCACCTGGAGTACTGTGTCCAGTTTTGGGCACCACACTTTAGGAAGGATGTTGACAACCTCAAGCATGTTCAGAAGAGGGCAACCAGGATGGAGAGAGGGTTTGAATCCAAGTCTTATGAGGAAAGGCTGAGGGAGTTGGGTATGTTTAGCCTGGGCAAGAGAAGACTTAGAGGGGACATGATTACAATCTTCAAGTATTTGAAGGGCTGTCATGTAAAAGATGGAGCAGATCTATTCTCTCTTGCTCTGGATTGCAAGACTAGATCTAATGTGTGGAAATTACGAGGGAGTCGATAGCAGGAGAAACTTCCTAACTGTAAGAGTGGTTGAGCAGCGGAGCAGTCTGCCTCGGGAGGTGGTGGATGCTAATTCTGTGGACGTTTTCAAGCGGAAGCTGGATGGCCATCTTTTGTGTATGTTGTAGGTATGTAGGCTCTCTTTTGGCTATGCTCCTGCAGAGTGCAGAGGGTTGGACTAGATGACCTGTAAGGTCCCTTCCAACTCTAACGTTCTATGATTCTATGTGTGGGAAAGTAGGCTAAGGAGTGTCTCGCCGCGCTCCCTCCACAGCGCCCAATGCTCCGGTGCTGCTGCGCATTTGCCACTGTCACCTTTGTTTCACCCTTGCCTCGAGTGGCGGCATATTGATTAACTCGCTTTCCAGAACACACGGAAATGACTTCGGAATGTGGCCATCCGCTCAATTCCGGAGCTTGACAGATTATTAACAGCGTAAACATGGTGCTCGGCAACGAAGCAGCTGCAGCAGGCAGGCACGCTTCTGCCATGCTGCAATTCGAGGCATCCATGTTCAGGTGCGAGATAGTGACGTGAGAGACGGTGGCTGGGCCTGGAAGCAGCCTGGGTTCCTTCGAGGAGACATCTTCACAAGTGCCCTCCCCAACACATGCACACACCCGGGAATAAGCCATGGTCTCCTCTCTTCTTTGGCATCTGGGAGGCCGGTTGAAGGGAGACCTGGACCCATTTCCGGGGAGATGCGCGACACACCCCAGTTATTCCCCTGAAACCAGACCGCTGGTGCTCACGGATGGGGCAAGGGGGGGCACCAGAAAATTGGTGGGCGCACGGGTGGGGGCACCAGAAGGGGGATGCCAAACCCTGGGGCAAAACACTGCCTATGAGGTGCAAGGAATTTCACTGCCGGGTCTGGTGACCGCGTACTCCACAAGATCAGCAGCAGCAACAGCAGCTTTCTCCACGCAAGCAACAGTGGAAGGTATCTGCAGAGCAGCTACCTGGGCCTCCTTTTCCCCATTCTTGAGGCACTACAGAATAGATCAGGTGGCCTCCGCTGAGGCTGCCTTTGGCAGACAAGTATTAAAACCAACATTGGAGACATAACAAAATTTAAAACAACAACAACAAGCCAACCAAAAGAAAAAGAAACACCCACCCTAGAGGAACAGCTTGGGTACAACTAACCACTTCCTGGATGACTTCCCCCACTGAAGGAGAATGTTACGTTGGACCTTACCTGAAGGTTCTTTCTCTTCGGGGTGGGGGGGCGAAGTCATCCACATCCCGCCCTAAGATGGAGAGGTACTGACTCAAAATCAAGCCAAGGGTGGCACGAAGAACAATGAGTGGATGTAAATGCATAAATAATTAGAGAAGAAAGAGAAGGAAAGATAAAGGACGGGGCTTAGACACACCTGGAGGGGTCAGCCTAGGTCCCTCCAATAGGAGCCACACAATAAAAGAGCAAGCAGACCACTTCCTGGAGGACTCCACCCACACGGAAGAGAAAGAACCTTCAGGTAAGGTCCAATGTAATGGATCACCCGTGGTCCTTTTGAATGGCATCTGTGGCATGTTCATCGGAGAGTGTTATGTATGCATTGTTATGTGTGAACCCAGTGCACAATTGCCCACAGAAGCATAGACTGTTGGTATGCAAATGCTGAAGCTGTGTTCTGAAAGAACAGGAATGAAGCCAAAATTGGGAATAAATTTAACAACTTCTGTGTGGTTTTGAAAAAATGTTTGTATTGCCCAGTCTTGCCTAAGTGAATGGCCTCTTGTGACCAAATTTGCTTGCCACAATGTTGTCCCGTTCAATGTGACTGGGGGCACCTGTGTGACATATCCAAGATGCAAGAAACAAGAACTGTTGTCTGATGAAAAGAATGACCCAGAGCAGGATCAGAGAACAGTGAATATTTGGGCAAGCTGGTCGGATGAGAAGTACTTGTACCTCGCCTGAAATGGAGCATTTCCAGCCCCAAAGTCACCACTGTAGAACATGCAGCACAGCTCTGAGCAAAACCTTCTGGTGCTGCCTGAGAAATCTGTGCCCAGTTTCTGCGCTGCCTTCTCTCCCTCATTAACATCATACGGTGCCTCCCTTTGTCTGTCTGTGCCTGAACCACAGTGTGGCTATAATGAGAGCCTGCATTTCCCAGTTGCCTGTAATATCCTAATAATGGATTCAAGGAAAGGTCATGTGGCTGTGCGGCAGCCATAACCACCCTTCTCTGTGTTGTTTGTTGCTCCTATTAATTGCAAACAGGCTGGGTGGGAGCCTGCTCTTTGCACCCCCTCGCATTTAAGAAACATTGCCGGCTGTAACTCATTCAAAGCAACCATTCTGATCTTCTCCCTGGTTGCTTAATGAGTGTTTAAGTACCTGAATCTCAGCCAGTAGCCAGGCTTTCAAAGTCCAGTTACATCTCCCAGACAAGCCAGGTTTCAAGGCAAGTTGCCTCTGGGTCATCCCAGAGTGTCTTGACCCCTTTGGCTCCCCCCCCAGTTGTATTTAGAGGTCTGTTTATTGAATGTTGTTGGTGTTCCTGCAGCTTTGCGGGTGGTTCCTGCACCTAGGCCACTGCAGTCGAAATTTTGACAGGGGTGGAAGGTAACAAAGGGGGAGGGAGGATCTGGGGAGGGGTGAATGTGCAAAGTGAGGGGTCCTTCCTAGGCTTCATTGCAGTGTGCTTCACTAGGGCATAAATGAGTGAGTGAAGCACTTGCGCATGTGTACATCAGGCAGCTAGGGTTTGTCTCCCAGCTGCTGGGGAGTGTGCAGTTGGTGGTAGATGTGGCCTTTCCATCTTGCAATGTGTGGGAATAGCATGCAGCTAACTCCGGTGGTAGCACTGATGGCTCCTGCTGTAAGCTCATACCATACCATGTGGTTGCATTGAGCCGTAAGTGTCCATCCCCTGGTACACTGAGTGCCCAACAGTTCCAGGTGGCTTGGGTGTCAAGTGTTTCTGCAGCTGGGGATTATAGCACATCAGGATTTACACCACAAGGAATGTGTTTGTTTCAAAGGATGCTCTGGAAGCTGGAATGCATCCTGAGGTTTCGGGGCATGTGCTGGGTGGGCAACACACCTTAGGCTGTGCTGGGCGGGCATTCCTTCTGGGCCATCCTTGACTTTAGTTTTTCAGCTCTTTCTTTCGTTCACAGCCTGAGCTAACATCCTGATGTTTGCGTGCCAAGGGATCTGTTTAATTTTCTCTCTCTTATTCTTTTGCCTCATGAAAAGATGCCTTTTCCTCATTTGTTTACGCAGGACTATGACAGTAAGTAGGAAAAACATCCCCAGCAGCATAATGTGTGGCTCGGGAGGAGACTGTAAAAACCTCCACGCTGCTCCTGGCTCTCTTTGCCTGCACACCCGAACAAGCCCCCTGGCATTTCCCGGGGCTGCGTGAAAGAGGCCAAGAAAGCGGCGTGTGTGTATTTGAAGACACAAGGGCATCGTAGAGGAGGAGGCGGCTTTTGCTGTGCTTTGGAAATGTCTCCGCACAAGTTGGAAGGAGGGAGCCGGTGCTCTGTGTTCCAGAGTGCCCTGATCCGGATGCCCAGGGGCTCGCCGAATGCCCAAAGCTGAGCAGGGCTGGCCCAGGAAGCCCAGGGTGGCGATGCTGAGGCAGGCAGTGGCCAACCACCTCTGAATGCCTCTCGCCTTGAGAACCCCATGGGGCAGGTCACCATCAGTCCGCTGCAACTTGATGGCCAAACCCCCCAGAAGGCCAGATGAAAGCAGACGGAATAGCCCTGGAAGCGAGGCAGGGCCAGCCCTGGCTGGTCTTTGGACGGGAGACCACCGAGGAAGTCCTGGGTCCCTGCATGGAGGCAGGCAGTGGCCAAGCCACCTCCGCACATCTCGTGCCTTGTCAGCTCTGTAGGATCGATCCCCCTGTATCAGCTGCAACTTGACGGCACTTTCCATCACCCCGGGCCTGATGCAGATGTCAGGAATGTGGTGATGGGAAGTGCCGTCAAGTCGCAGCTGATATAGGGGGATCAACCCCACAGAGTAGACCGTCATTTCAGCTTTGACTTGGGGGGGGGGATAGGATTGCGGAGACTTGGTCAGATGGGTGAGGCTATCAGGCAGTGGCACTGGCTTTTGAAACCATTTCTGTGTGCCTTATGCAAGACGATCAATGCACGGTGGAAGATGGAGGTTTCAGGGACGTGACAGAGGAATGCAGGTGCTCAGGTGCTGTGCAGTCCTCAGCCCGCACGAGTCGTCGGCCCCCTTCCTCTGGCTCCCAGTGGACAGTCCTAAAGCTCAGGGCAGCACCCTGCGAGGGACCTGTGAGCACTGCTTCCTCTGGACCCCCCTAAAGCCAGCCCAGCCAAACAATTTCGTGCTGCTTCTATAAGTTCAAGAACTAAATCCACATAAGACCTTTTTATTGGCCCCAACCACGCCGACGCAAAACTTTCCAGCTGGCACACGACATTTTGGGTCAGTTCAGTTGGTCCTTCTCAAAGGTATTGCATGGATTTCATTCTTGTTTTAGGATTTGGTGTGGATTGATTTGGCTAGACTACTTTTCCTGGAAGTTCGGTCTCTGGTGAACTTGTGTCAGGTGGTGGGGCCTGCTCAAATTCGCCCCTTGGTCCTCCACGACACTGGCACCGGGCCTGCTCTGGACCTCTCCTGGTCGTGAGGAAGGCCGGCCTGGCGCAGTTCCCTCCCCCCCCTGGACATAGCGCCACCAGGGTGGGCCCACAAGGGATGGGGCAACAAGCTAACTGCCGGGCTGGCTCCCGAGCAAAGGGGCAGTCTGGCAGGCCTCTGATGGGGCTGGGATGGCCTCTGAAGCAAGAGGGGGTTGGAGGAGCCCTCACCGTTTCAAGGGGAAGAGAGTCCAGGGTCTGCTGATTTGTTGACTTCATTTCTATCCCGCTTTTCTCCTCTCCTCTGTTTTATCCTCACAACCAACCTGTGAGGTAGGTCAAGCCGAGAGAGTGTGACTGGCCCAAGGTCCCCCGGTGGGGACTGGAACCTGGATTACCCAGATCCTGGTCCAGCGCTTTAACCATTAGGCTGTACTGTAGGCCCATAGCTACAGTGGGGCATCTCGTGGCCGGGCCCCCCGACTTACTGCCCAGGCCTCCCGACTTCCCATCCAGCTGGTTTATTTTATTTTATTTTGTGTGCACGCCACAGCCGTGCTGCGCCATCGCCCTGCCTGCCGGTGCCCTTTACCTTGTGTACATCACTTAATTATCTGAAGCACTGTGTAAATAATAGCAGCTTGTACTATTTGAAGCACTGTATAAATAACCGACCTGTCTAGCTGACCGTATAAATAACAGCGGCATACTGTTGGTTGCCTTTTGTGTTAGCTCCTGGAGGAGACCAGGGCCCTGCAGGGCCTTTTCCAATTCCGCAGGGCCTGCAAGTCGGAGCTCTTCCGCCAGGCTTTTAATTAGGAGCCAACCCCCACTATTGCCATCAACGAGTCCGGCTCTCAGTTTCTTAACATCTGGCTCATTTCCATCAAGTGACGCGGGACGATAGAGAGCTGGAACTTAGCAGTTATCTAGACATCTGAAAGCGCCATTGTAAGCAATGAATTATATTGTCGACGAGCACCTTATGATTTTATATTTTTATCATGTATTGTATTGTTATATATTGTTTCACTGGCAACTGATGCCCTTGTTGTAAGCCACCCTGAGCCCATTCACAGGGAGGGCGGGGTAGAAATAGCATCAATAAAGAATAAATAAATAATATATTGGGAGAGAGCAGGCCCATCAGATGCTGTCCTCCTCTTGGGCCTTGGGGGGGCCTGTAACCGCCCCCCAGACGGATTCCCTCAAGAAGACTTCCCACCAGCAGGGGCTGCACCCTGAATGCAGTCATGCCATGGGGCAGGGAACGGGATCCACCCACTCTGATGCTGTGTCTGGAGGCATCCCCACCCCAAAAGGTCAGGAGGTCAGTTTCCAAATGAATTCATCCCGAGGCTTGTGCTGGGTTACAGAGAACCACAACCCTCCGTGCCTGGCGGGATTTGCAGCCTAAGTTGTTGGGGGATTGCCTCTGCAGGGAAAGTGGGAGGAGACGTCAGCTGGGAAAACAGGCAGAAGTTTTGCTGAGTATTTTCTGGCAGTGGAGTTTGTGATGATAAAGATTTTTACAAAATGCTTGCTTGTTGCCAGAGACCAGGACGGCATTAGAGTTAATGAGGGAGCAGTCAGGTTTTGCCTCACTTTGGGGGTGGTGGTGTGTGTGTGTGTGTGTGTGTGTGTGTGGCTGGAAGGAAGGGCGGTCATGAGTGAGGAAGCCGAGGGACACAGGCCTGCAGCTGGCATCCTTGGTTCTTCTTCTGGGCTGGCCCTTTCTCTCGGGCTGTTCTCTGTTTCCTTCCCTCCCATCGTTTCTCTCATCTCCCGCACTGTTGTGACCCAAATCGTAAGCTCCCCAGTACAATGCCCCCCCCCCCATGTGTATAAGAACAGCCTGGACTCTCATGTCGTAGTCAGAGTTGTCGTAGTGAAAGAGGTGGCCATCTGCACGCAGGGCCTGGCCTGGCCTGGCCTGCCCATCCTCAGGCCGGCTTCCCAGCCATCACCGAGGCGGCTCTTGCAGGGAGGCAATTATGGGATGGTGGTGCGTCAGTCATCCTGCTGCAGTTGTAAGTGTGGGGGCCCTTTGCAAGCGTCTAGAAGATGCCTTCTGCACCATCAGATCCTTTGGTCCATCTGCCTGATACTGCCTGGCCCATTGTCAGGGGAGAAAGATCTGTCCCAGATCATTTTTAGATGCAGCGTGCTACAGCCTGAATCTTGGACTTACTGCATTGGGAACACTGAGTGATGGACTGGGGCAGCGGAATCTCTTGGGAAGTCCTCTGCAGCCCAACGTCTCCTGACATCTGGGTGCTGGTGGAAAGTGCTATCAAGTCACAGCCAACTTAGGGTGACCCTGTAGGGTTTTCAAGGCCAGAGGCATTCATGGAATCATAGAGCTGGAAGGGACCTCCAGGGTCATCTCGTCCAACCCCCTGCACAAGGCAGGAACTTCACAACTACCTCCCCCCCACACCCCCAGTGCGCCCTGCTCCATGCCCAGGAGATGGCAAGAAAACCTCCAGGATCCCTGGCCAAACTGGCCTGGAGAAAATTGCTCCCTGATCCCCAAGGGTGGTTTGCCATTGCCTGCGTTTGCGTAGTGACCCTGGACTTACCTGGTGACTCTCACCCGAGTCCTGAGCAGGGCTGACCCTGCTTAGCTTCCAAGTCCTAACACGATTGGGCTTGCCTGGGCCTTCCAGATCAGGGGATCTCAGCTGTGGGAAAATGACGCCCCTTCCCCCCACGTGCACTCAGGGTAGCCGTAGAGAAGAAGCCATGCACTGCCTCACTCGCTCTAGGGTGGGATTTACACTCTCATCATACTTTGTATAGTTTAGTGGGGTGCGGGGAAAAGCTTTTTTGACGCTGATGCAAGGTGATGGGGGACACACCATAAACTCCTTGACATTTAAAGGCTGGGGAGGTCTGTCTTCTTTCTGAATGCACATTATTCTGCTGCCTTTGTGCAGGAATTGATTTGGCCCACAATGTTCCTCTTCAAGGTCTTCCTTTTTTATGAACTACCATTATATTCAGATGGGTGACCTTTTCAGAAGACTTCATCAGCATATTGGAGATGGCACCCACTGATCCAAGGGGGGGCCGTCCCAGTAATTTATCAGACAAGGTTCCCTTTGGGTTAATCCAGAAACTTTTAATTGCCACAGAAGTTCTTGACTTGAGGAGGAGGTGAAAAAATGATGGGCCGGAACTTTCCCAGGAAAAAATTTCTCATGTTTTGCCAATGTGTGTTCTCAGCAGGATACTCTCAACGACTTTATGTCCAAAAAACTGAGATGTGATTACAGAAGTATATAAAGTAGTATAAACAGTAAATGTTCTTAGGTAGGCATATACGTGAAGGCGGGTGTTAGGGTGCGATCATGTACTCCAATCCCTGTTTCTTTTTGCAGCCCACAATCCATGCTGGTTGGTGCTGTGTTCTCCTTGAAGTGAGGTGAAAGTCTAGCTTGAGGGGTCTTCTTCCATAAACCCCTTTACAGCATAAAACATAACAAAAATACTGGCACAATACAGCTCCTACAAAACACGGCTTTTTACTCCACATCGGCCTGTATCAAGGACCACTTCCCCAGTGTTATTTTTGCCACTCATTTGTCCCTGTTGGCTTTGGGTGTGTCCCCCCCCTTTCCTCAGGTGTTTTGCTCCCTCTGGGACTGCTAGAGAGAGCAAAACACTTTGAGGGGAAAAGCCCTGAAGCAATAGGGACAAAGGAGTGACAAAAATGTCAGTGTGGAATTGGCCGAGGTGTACAGAGCCTACAAGAGATCCGGAGAGCTCTCTGTCTCTTGCCTCCCATTCCCCCTCCTCCATCTTGGAGTCTCCCAGGACGAGACACCCTGTCAGTTGCTGATACAAAAATGTTTTGTGTGAAATGTTTTGTGTGAAGGGTAAACATTCATTGTGGAATAAAATTAAATGACACTGAACAGATTCCAATGCCAGTACAATACTAGGCAAGCTTTGACGTTTCAATGCTGTCTCCAGAGGACTGTAATAAATCCCAAGATCTAGTGGGCATTATGGGGAATGGGACATTTGTGATTGCTGCCACAGTGTGCAAGATGGCCCTGGCACGTCTTGTACAGCTCAGTGTGGGGGTGTTACTGCTGAGGATGGCGATACCTGGGATGGTGGGGTTCTCGGTCCAAGTACCAGTGTACTTTTCCCCGATGCGTGTGGCAGATTTGTCACTAACTTTATGTTTTCTGGCTTCCAGGCTTCTCATGCAGCCTTTTTACTCTTTATGCCCTTTCTAACTTTGGGTGGTGAAAGCATTCAGAAGAAAATACTGGTTTTCCCCCAGGTGGAATGTCTGCTTGGCTGGGAAGTTGCACTACCCAGAGTTCTGTTGACTGTAGAGAAGGGAAGTGCTAAAAAGACGCAGGTAGCTGCGGGTGAAGCAGAGAAGGTCCCATTTTGCCGCAAGTGACAAGGTTGCAGCTTTGGATAATTCAAAGTGTGAGCTCCCAGCCAAAGCCAAGGAGATCCTGGAGTGGGTCCTGAGATTTGTGGGGTGGGGGGAGTGACTTCCCTCTTCCTTTTCATCTAGAGTTTTGTGCAGAGAGAATTCTATGTGTCCAATAATTCCAAATCCTGTAATCTTCAAAATCTGAGGGACTTAGATTAGAAAATCAATACTATGCTGATGAATATGTGCACATCTAATTACATTGTGTTTTTACTCCACTTTTCAGCAGAAATGGGCTCCTGACATAGTTTAAGGTCCATGAGGGAGACATGTCAGGTGACGGGGGTCTGTGGGGAGGGGGCGTTTGCAGCGCCCAGCTCTCTCCTTCCTAGGCTTCCTTCTGCCTTGCAGTCTTTGCCACAGACTCTTTCCTCCTTGTGTGTTTTTTAATTAAAGCCAATTGCTGAGCTGCCATAAAGTACACACTCAATATTCTGAGGGCTGCAGAGAGATGCACAGGCCTGCCCCCCTCCCCACAACACCATAAAAAAGCCTCACCAAGTATCGCAAGCATCTGCAACAACCTGCCAGGCCCTTGAGGCGGCGGGGCAATTAGTTGCCTGGAGACAGTGGCTGGAGGTGGGGGCAGGATGTGCTGGTTTCTCAGAAGCTGAAACTTAGCAAGCTGTTACCCTAAATGCACGCACAGCTGCCGGGGGGCGGGGGGGCGGGGGGGGACAAGCAGCCATGCGTCCCCCTCCCCCTCCCTATCGCCTTGCAAAACCGTGTCCTGCGGTGGCTGAATTCTGAGGCCCCATCCCAGATCGTTGACCGGAGGCCTGTCTTGGCAGCCCTGGCCAAAGCTTTGGGGGGTGGGGATGCTGTGGGCCCAGCAGCAGCAGTTGAGCCCATGAGGCATGTGACCAGGGCTGGGCTGGCGTGGAACCAGTAGGCCTAGTGGAAAGTTCAGGAGCAGGTCAGCACAGAGAGGGATGGCCAGCGAGGGCAGGAGGATGAATGAAGAGGGCTGAAGGGGGACAGCAGGCAAGGGGAGACAGACAGACAGACAGACAGACTAGCAAAACTCCCAGAAAAGGCCAGACCTGGCTGTTGTGCTAAGAAGAAGGAGGAGGAGGAGAAGGAGGAGTTTTTTGATTTATACCCCACCCTTCACTACCCAAAGGAGTCTCAGAACGGCTTACAAACTCCTTCCCCTTCCCCTCCCCACAACAGACATCCTGCAAGGTAGGTGGGGCTGAGAGAGCTCTAACAGAAATGGCTCTTTTTCAAGAACAGCTGTGCCAGAACTATGGCTTGCCCAAGGTCTTCCAGCAGGTGCAAGTGGAGGCGTGGGGAACCAAACCCAGTTCTCTCGGATAAGAGTCCGCGCACTTAACCATGACACCAAACTGGCTCTCCTCCAAACTGGCTCTCCCCAGAACCATTTCTAGCTAGGCTTGATCAGGGCTGTGTGCGACTTGTGCCTCTACTCCGCAGCCTCTAGTGTCTCACCAGGACAGGCATCCTGAGCTCAAATGCCCCTTGGTCCTGATAGTAAGCCGACAGATTTCCCTTCAGGCTCTTGGGCTTTCCGTCGCCCCCAGACGCAGCAAAGATGCCCAGCAAAGGCTGCCATGGCCCAGCGGGTTCAAACCCAGGCATCCTTGCTGTGGAGGAGCTGGAGAGTTTGGGGGCCGGAGAGTTCTGACGGTCTTCTTGGAGAGGAGGCGGGAGTCCTGCTGCGGAGGGTGCCCCAGGACCTGCCTCTTCCTTTGCCGTTGCTGCTGAGGAAGACAGGGGGCCAGGCCAAGGCGGACACCCGGGCAGTTTCCTTCCCAGTGTGGGCATTGCCCCAGCTGGGGGTCACCAGTGTTCCCTCTGAGCTGAGTTAGTGTGAGCTAGCTCACAATTCTTTAGCCTCCAGCTCACACATTTTTGTCTTAGCTCAGGAAGGAGGGCTCCAGAGCAATCCAATTTATGCAGTAACCAAATTGCTCACTCACAACTTTAATGCCAGTAGCTCACACAGTAGAATCTTTGCTCACAAGACGCCACAGCCTAGAGGGAGCATTGGTGATCGCTGTGTCCTTTTCTCTTCTCGTCACCAGAGAAGTTGTTCTTGGGCCTCTTGAGAGCCCTTGCCACCTAGTCCCCAGTATATTTTTTATTTTTTAAAAGACTGTGCAAATGTTGAGAGCGTTGCTGTCAGATCGGTGTGTGTGTGTGTGTGTGTGGGGGTCCCCTCAGTCACATTTCCTTCTTATATAACAGGCCTTGATCAAAAGGGATTAAGTGTAATGCAGATTTAAGATGTTTTCTCGGAAGCCGGTCTGGAGTGGCTGCCTGTTTGTTTCTGATTAGTGGGTGTGTTCCATCTGTTTCAATAAATCCGGTCAATAGAAGGGCCAGGGGGCTGCAGTCAAGGAGCCCACAAGGTCAAAGTTCTGTGAAAAACTGCCAGTCAGGGCTGAAGGTTAAAGGAACTCACTTTAGCAGTGCTTGGAAAAGAAATCTGTAACATTTGCATTTGTACTGACAGCTAGATATTTTGGGATGTTTGGAAAATGCATCTTGCCATGGCATGATCTGCAAGGCTGCATGGCTCAGGGCCCCCCACAGGCAACCACACCCTCCCCAGAAGTGCCTCCTCTCCTGTCTGGCCCCCTCGCTAATTACTGTTTGCTTGCTTTGTGAGTGCTGCCAGTCACGGTGCAAAACAACATGGGCCACGGACAAGACCCTGCACCAAGGAGCTCCCTGGCAGAGGAGCTACCCGTTTCCCTCCATGTAAAGCAGGTGATCCCGTTGGCTCTCCTCTGAGTATCTCCTCCACCCTCATACATCAGCCCAGCAACATCATGGCAGGGAAAGTGGGCAGTGAAGGATGCCCAGGATGAGAAGGAAAATGGCCCGCCCTGCCCCTGTGCCTGGAGCAGAGCCTGACCTGCAGAAATGGGCATGAGACCCTTTTCACCGCATGAAGACAGTCATCATCCTCCGCCTGCTCTGAGGTGCACGTCCATCCACTCCAGCAAAGGTTGCCCAATTGTTTGTGGATCTCTCTGCTTAGCTCAGACCTTGCCTGCTTCTAGCAGAGCTGTAAATAAGTAGCTTTGTAGGCCTGCAGAGCAGTGGGAATATGAGCATTATGGCTTGTGGAAGTGTGACAGCTTTTGTGGCTTTCCTGGGCTCCTGAATTCAGGGGGGAGAGGGCATGAAAGCTGAATAAATAGTTACCTGAATTGGAAGGTGCACTTTTGCCCAGATGGCCAGGCCAGACCTGCCATAATCCCTTCTGGCCTGCTTAACTTCCAGTGCAACAATTATGGCAAAAGTATCTTTGCTTTTCAAAAAGCTGCTACAAGCTTGGTAGTAAAAGGGCCAGCCAGCATTCATCTTTGAGGCCCTCCACAGCACACATCAAACCCTCCCTCCTGGACATCCCCCCCCCAAATTGAGCAGTGCCACTGAATTAAGGGGAGAGTGGCTTGGGACCTCCTCAACCCCCTCCCCACCTCTCAGATAATTGTACTCTTGTCCCAACATAGCAAGGCCCTCCTAAATACTCAGATTCATTAGAGTAAGATGAGCTTGTTAACCCCCATCCCACCAGGTTCGGCTGAGGTGAGATAAAGCTTATCCAGCAAGCAAAGCCCCTCCAAATGGATGGCACAAACAAAATGTGTGCACACAGTACGAAATGCCCGCAGGTCACATTGCATTCCATGCTACAATTATGCAACAATTAAAAAGCAGGAAACAATTTGCATGCAAAGCAGAAGACAAGGAAGAGAGCCAGACTGTAGGTCAATTAATATATATGTGGGTCAAGAAACTGAGCATGGTGAAAATACATACCCATTTTACAGGTACGGGACAGTAACACTGAGTCTTGCCCAGTCAGTGAAACTGTGCCAGGGAACTTCAGGAAGAAGGCCCCCCTTTTCTCACTAGGAGTCCTCTTCTTTGACAGAAAGCACCTTCTGGAGATGCACACTCATTTGTTCACTCACACAGACAGGACAGATGCATACAGCTTTGTGAGACTAGGCAGGATGAACCCCATGTGTAGAAAGAGAGCTTGTCCAGGTACACAAAAGAAACAGCTGACACACAGCACCCCTCCCTCTTGTGCGTACAACCAGGGGAAGATCCAGTTGAGTCATTCAGCTAACCAGAGGCTCCAAACTCCAACTGGTGGTTGCACTGTCACTTGCAGTCAGCACTCTGACCCACGCCCACGCCTCAGGCCCTGAACTCCCCCAGGGCTCCTTGCTGCCCTTCCTGCCCTGGACCCCTGCTGTTCTTCTGCTGGCCCAGATCCCTTTTTCGGGGCTGCTCACTCCAGAGGGAGCAGCGGATGGTCCCCTCCAGCAGCAGTTCTCAAGTCCTGGAGCAGGAGTGGAGTTGCCCAGATACTGTGGCTAGACCCTGATAGCTGGGTGTGTGGGGGAGGGTGTGATTAGTGGAGTCATAAGTCTTCCATGGAGGTTATGAAGAAATGCATTTTTGGGGTAGAGGTATGGCCTGAATAAAATCTCTACCAGGAGGTTTTTAAAGCTTTTCTCTCTGGGTAGAGAACAGGTAAGGAGAAAGAAGTCAGTTCAATGGCTTTCCAACCTCACTTCAGCTACCCTGTAAGTGGGGGCTTCCGGTCTGGGATACATGGCGTCCTGACATGTTCTGGCTCTGCTCCCAGAACATACGGAGAATCTTATGACCGGGCTTACAGCCTGCCGCAGATCTCCCCAGGCAGGGGGGTGACTAGCAACGAGCATTGGCCCAAATGGGAGTTGAGATCGGCTGATAGCGGGGCTTTAAAGAGCGCCGCAACCAGCCTTGATCCCCTCCCCCCAAGAGGGCACTTCGGAATCTCTCTAAAAGACCCCACCGAGTTGGATTCTCAACATAAGAATGCATGACCCAGACCTCCAAGACATTCTATGGAAACTGATACCAAGGAAACACTGCTATAACAAAATACGGACTTTGAAGGTAACTTTTTAAAATTGCTCACCGGAAACGCGCTGATCCCGAGAATAAACAACACCCGATGAAGCGCATGATCGTGCGGCATACTGTGTACTAACACCAACTCCAGAAAACGCGGTTGAACAGCAAAAAAAGGCCAAAAAGCCGGTTTGTTGATCATTCCTGCGGTCGGGATATTGACTTTAAAATAGAAACTAACACCAAGTCCCGCGAGAAACAGTGTGGAAAACTACTTAAGCTGCGACAGAAATCACCAGAACAGGAAGTAACCTCAGACCAGACAAGTAGCGCTTCCTAGAGACGACCAAGGAGGCCGGAAGAAGGGAGGAAACCAGAAGTCAAGGAGGACGATTAAGATTGCCGTACAGGAAGTAAACAACAGGAAGAGCTATTTACCATAGAGAAATTGCGCCCACCATTTTGAGAAGGTCGAAACGATTTATTCAGATTTTGGCTAAAAGACTCAACAGAAAAAAGCGAAAATAGAGCGGTTCAGCTGGGCACAAGAAGAGCTTTAATTTGATGTAAGTTTTGTGATAACTGTAAACAATGGCTTACAATCTCCGGCAAAGACAGAGGGCGAACTCTTGGTCCTCCCCGAAAATGGCTGCTAAAGAGGAGAAGAAACTACAGGGCATGATGGAAGCCATGGAAAAACAGATGATGGATGCTATACAAAAAATGGAAAAAACTCTAGGTAAAGTGGCTGATGAAGTAGCTGACTTGAAAAAAGACTTGGCTGGGATTACAAAGGAAATACAGACACTGAACAAAAGAACAGATGAGGTGGAGGAGAGAGTGAAAGGAGTGGAAACTGGCGTAATTGAGGTTGCTAAAGAAGCATCAAAAGCTAATGTAATGGTGGAGTACAATGGAATGCTTAACCATCTGAGATTTAAGGGAATCCCTGAAGATAAAAATGAGAATATCCACTCAGTCATGGTGGATGCTGTTGCAGATTTCTTAAAACTAGAATAGGAGAAGGTGGTGGCACACATTGATTTGGTATACAGAGTCAACTCTGCGATTGCACAAAAGAAAAAACTACCCAGAGATGTGATTGTCCAGTTTATATCCAAAAGATTGAAAGAAGACTTGTTTAAGCAACAATTCCAGGAAGACTTCATAATTGACAACAAGAAAATTATGATGCTAAAGGAATTACCCAGAACAGTTCTTCAGGACAGATGACTTTTTAAAGGCCTGATCGACAAACTGAAAACAGAGGGCATTAGATACAGATGGGAAATTCCAAAAGCTTTACATTTAAACAGAAGAGAGTCACCATCAAGTCAGTAGAGCAAATGACCAAGTTCATTAAAGACAATTTTAAAGATTCTGATAAATAAATATAAAGCCAACATGGAGAGTCAAATTATTTCATGGAATGTTAATGGACTTAATTCACCCCAAAAAAGGAAAAATGTTAGGCTATGGTTGGAAAAACAAAAATGTGATATTATTTGTTTACAAGAAACACATATTAAAAAGACTGACGTTAAATTTCTGATTCAAAGATTAGGAGAGGAATTCTATTCCCTCTCCTCACAAAAGAAAAAAGGAGTCGTTACATATGTAAAAAAAGAGTTGGAGCCAAAGGAAATTTTTAAAGACAAAGAAGGAAGATTCTTGGCAGTGGAAGTTATGTTTCAGAATAAAAAGACCTTAATTTTAAATCTCTATGCCCCGAATGGAGCCAAGGAAAAATTCTTTCAAGATCTGTGGGAACAATTACAACAGTTAACCTATGAACAAATGATATTGATGGGTGACTTTAATGGTACTGTTAATAATGCTATTGACAGAAAATCCAAAAAAGAAATGAAGGTATAGGTAAACTTCCGAAAGTATTTTTTCAAATGGCAAAACATGAACACTTGGAAGATGCATGGAGAGCTAAAAACCCTAAAGACAAAGACTACTCTTTTTACTCATCAAGACATGAGTCTTTCTCAAGAATAGATATGATGTGGATGACCGAGAACTTGATTTTGCAAACACGTAAAATTGAAATATTACCTAGAATTCTTTCTGACCACAGCCCAATAAAGTGGTCAACATATGCTAAAAGAAAGAAATTTCAATGGAGACTCAACGAGGATTTACTGGACAAACAAAACATTGTGGACAAAATAAGGATGGAAACCAAAACGTATTTTCAACTAAACTTAAATAAAGATGTACAGACGCAAACGGTATGGGAGGCATATAAGGTTGTGATGAGAGGACATCTAATTGCAATTAACAACAATGAAAGAAAACAACAATTCAAAATAGATAAAGAAATTATGGAAAGTATCCAAAAGAAAGAAGCAGAACTCAAGAAGAGACCCGGCAAAAAGAAAATTTTGAGAGAGCTGAGGGTCCTAAGGGAACAATATGATGCGAGGTTAAATAAAGAAGTATATTGGAACTTGAAAAAATTGCAACAGAAGTCCTTTGAAGGAGCGAATAAACCTGGGAAATATTTGGCATGGCAATTGAAGAAAAGAAGAGAGAACAAAACAATAATTAAATTGAAAGATGGGAATAGAGAAATTATAGACCCAGGAGGGATCCGGAGAGAATTTTACAAATACTATGCTACTCTTTTTCAAGCAAAACAGGTGGATCAACAAAAAATTCAAGACTATTTATCAAAGGTGAATTTGACACAACTAAGCTTAAAAACAAAAGGAATGTTAAACGCTGTGATAACTAAAGAAGAAATCAGCAAAGCAATAGGAGAAGCAAAAATCTCCAAAGTTCCAGGACCAGACGGTTTTTCAGCCAAATTTTATAAGAAACTTCAAGAAGACCTGGTACCGGTTCTAGAGATTCTTTTAAATGAAATTAGAGAAAGTGGGAAGGTTCCAGATTCCTGGAATGAAGCAGCAATCACCTTGATACCGAAAGAGACCCAAGATTTAACTAAAGTTAAAAATTATCGACCAATTTCACTTTTGAACAATGATTATAAAATCTATGCAAAAATCCTAGCAGAACGCCTCAAAGGGTATTTGAAAGACACTATTGCCGAAGATCAGGCTGGGTTTTTGCCAGGTAGGCAAATAAAAGACAACATGAGGGTTGTTTTAGACGCAATAGAATACTATGATAAGCACCCGGAAAAAGAGGTTGGCTTTTTATTTCTAGATGCTGAGAAGGCATTTGATAACTTGAATTGGGAATTTATGTTCAAAGTGATTGAAAAATTGCAGATGGGCGTAGAATTTACAAGAATGATTAAATCAATATATAAAGAACAAAAGGCTACGGTGATTGTAAATGCAGAATCAACAGAAGCGTTCCGGGTAAGAAAAGGAACCAGACAGGGCTGTCCCTTATCACCATTGTTATTCATCTGGATTTTGGAGATATTGCTGCAAATGATTAGAGATGATGTTAATATAAAAGGTTTGAGTATTAGAGGTTTCTCATATAAATTAAGAGCATTTGCTGATGATATTATGTTTATTGTTGAAGATCCTGTCAATAACATGTCTTTGGTATTTGAAAAAGTAAAAGAGTTTGGTGATCTCGCAGGGTTCTATGTAAATAAAAATAAATCGAAAATATTGTGTAAAAACATGAATGTTACAAAGCAACAACCTTTACAAAATTTGACAGAATGTGAAGTGGTTAAAAAGGTTAAATATTTGGGAGTTGATATTACAATGAAAAATATCGATTTGTTTAAGAATAATTATGAAAAATTGTGGGCTTCGATAAGGCGCGATTTAGAAAAGTGGGAAAAACTTAGATTATCTCTTCTTGGAAGAATTGCCGTTGTCAAAATGAATGTACTGCCCAGGTTAATGTTGTTGTTTCAGACAATACCAATTGTGAAAGATGTGAAAGTGTTGGTGAAATGGCAAAGAGAAATTTTTAAATTTATCTGGGCAGGAAAGAAGCCAAGAATTAAAATGAAAATAATGTATGATGTTAAAGACAGAGGTGGCTTCCAAGTCCCGAATTTGCGTTTGTATCATGAAGCTGTATGTATGTCTTGGTTAACTGACTGGGTTATTTTGGAAAATAGAAAACTTTTGGTCCTTGAGGGTCACGATTGCAGATTTGGCTGGCATGCCTATCTTTGGTATGGGAAAAATAAAGTAGACTCAATGTTTAAGCATCATTATGTAAGGAGAACATTGTTTGATGCATGGACCAGATATAAGAACACAGTTCCTGATGAGAGGCCTTTATGGATTGTTCCTGCTGCAGTTATTCATCCCTTTTCAGAATATAAAGGTAATGATTGGTTGAAATACCAAGAGTTGCTTCAAAAGGAAGGGAAAAAATATGTTTTAAAACCAAATAATGAGTTAGAATTTGAGTATGGATGGTTACAATATTGCCAAATACGGGACATTTACAAAAAAGACTGTAAAGAGGTTGGTTTTAGAGCTAAGAACGATGAGTTTGAAGATATATGGTTGAAAAAAGAGCTAAAAATGATATCTAAGTGTCAGAAGTCCTAACTTAGTCAGCAAAACACCAGGCCTTGTGATGCAAGCAAGGATAGCGTTTATTAAGCTGCAATAGATAGATCACTGAAACAGGTATCTTGTTCAGAATGACTTGGTTACAGAAAGCAAGCGGTTATACAGGGAAGGGGGTGAATGGGGACCCCCCTTCTACCAGACAAAGAATAACATGCGACTGGGAAATCGAAAGTTACTACGCTAATGAAGTTCCCATCGCCCCCATTATTTACAGCCAGCTACAACTATGCAAGCGATAGTAGAACTCGCAGCTTGACTCCTCAAGGTCAGAATGTCCAGGCTGCTGGAGATAGGGGTGACCAGAGCTACATTCCTTTCTCACACCCTGAGCGTAAATCAACAACTCCCCGGATTCCAACCTCCCGCCTGTCACGCCACTAAGGCGCCCAGAGCCAACCTCCCCTCCCCTCCATCCATCATGGCAGGGCTACCTGACATGCAGCCCCCTCGAAAACAATCCTACCCCTTTGGTTTGTGGGGGTACAACTTGTGAAACGCCCGGACAAGCCGGGGGGCCAGAACATTTTCCGCCCGCACCCACTCCCTCTGCTCCGGCCCAAAGTCAATCCATTCAACCAGATAAAACAAGCGATTGCGAGAGATTTTAGAGTCCAAGATTTGCGATACTTCGTAGTGAGGTTCCCCCCACCAGCAGTGGAGGCGGGGTCGGCCGTAGTGGTCGCCATTTGTTCTCTTCAGGCGCTTGGCGTAGAAGCCTTACATGAAAAACAGGATGAACAGACTTTAGAGATTTAGGCAACGCAAGTTCAACAGTTACATTATTAATCACTCTCACAATTTCAAAAGGACCAATATATTTCCAACCGAGTTTGCGACTCGGCTGGATGCGACGCAAATGTTGTGTGGACAAATAAGCAAACTCTCCACATTTTGGAACCCAGGCAAGGTTACGTTTCTTGTCGGCCTGGATTTTGTAAGCATTCTTGGGTTCCTCCAGAGTCTTAGCTAACGAGCCCCACACCTCTTGCAAGTGTTTGCACCAGTCTCCAGCGTCTCCCGCCAGGAGGTCGGGAGAGTTCAAAAATGGAAGAGGCGGGGCGTCATATCCATGTACCGCTTTAAACGGGGACATTCCTGTTGACGAGTGCTGAGTATTATTGTAACAGAACTCAGCTAAAGGCAAAAGAGAATGCCAATTGTCCTGCTGAAAGTTGGAAAAACACCGCAAGTATTGTTCCAAAGTCTGATTCACACGTTCGGTCTGCCCATCTGACTCAGGATGGTATGCACTGCTTACCCCCTCTCCACCCCAAGCAGTGACATAAGTTCGCTCCAGAATCGTGAAACGAACTGAACCCCTCTATCCGAGATCACCTTGTTAGGTAAAGTGTGGAGCCTCACTACGTGTTGCAAGAACGCAGAGGCTAGTTTCTTAGCAGAGGGGATGGTGGCAAACGGAACGAAGTGCGCCTGCTTAGTAAACAGGTCCACTATCACCCATATAACAGTTTTTCCCCCACTCGGGGGTAGGTCCGTAATAAAATCCATAGAGATTACTTCCCATGGCCGAGCCGGCGTAGGGAGGGGTTGCAGGGCACCCGGGGGTTTACCAGGCCGAGGTTTACTCATCAAGCACGTTTGACAAGCTGATGTGAAGAGTGAAACATCCTTTCTTAGCCCTGGCCACCAAAACTGTCTTTGTAGGAGCTGGAGTGATTTTACAAACCCCGTGTGCCCAGCCAGCTTTGATCCGTGCGCCCAACCCATCACCTCCCCCCTGAGAGACCGTGGGACAAAGAGCTTGTTATTTTTAGTCCAGCAGCCATTCGCATCCCGGGACATTCCTTCTTCCCCCGCTACCTCCTCCTCATCCGCGTCCGACAGTTCAGTGGCGAATTTCACCGCCCATTCGTTGGGAGGAGGGTCTTGCGACAAGGGGGAACGTTTGGCCTGCCTCCGAGTGGTTACCGCCCCTCCTAACTGGGAGGGAGTGAAAACCGAGTCATGAATCTCCTCCCTCTTGCTATCGTGTTGAGGGAGGCGTGACAGTGCATCGGCTAGCGAGTTAGATGTCCCCGGGAAGTGGTGCAGTGTGAAATTAAACTTAGAGAAGAAATCAGCCCAGCGGAGCTGTTTGGCGTTCAAGGAACGGGGGGAGCGGAGCAGCTCGAGGTTTTTGTGATCAGTCCAGACCTCGAACGGGACTCGCGCCCCCTCTAGCCAATGGCGCCAGGTAGCCAGCGCTAAGCGGATCGATCCCGCTTCCTTTTCCCAAATCGACCAATTCCGTTCAGTATCGTTAAATTTTCTAGACACATAGGCAAGGGGGTGCAATTTGCCATCCTCCCCCTCTTGGAGGATCGCCCCTCCCATAGCAACGTCTGATGCGTCAACTTGGACAATGAATTTTTTAAGTTCGTTCGGGTGGGCTAATACAGGTTCCGACGTAAAAAGGGCTTTCAATTTGTCAAAAGCTCGCTGGCACTCAGGTGACCACACTAGTTTAGCTCCGGGCCGAGTGCATTCGGGTGGCTTCCCCTTGGTTTTCAGTAGATCAGTCAAGGGAAGGGCCACCTTGGCAAAGTTCGATAGGAATGATCTATAAAAGTTCGCGAATCCGAGGAACCCCTGGAGCTGCCTCCGCGTTTTGGGAGGCTCCCACCCCACCACATCCTTAATCTTGTCAGGGTCCATCTCAATCCCCCTTTGGGAAATGCGGTAGCCCAGAAAGGGGATTTCCGTTTTGTGAAATTCACATTTGGACAGTTTGGCAAACAGTTTATGCTTGTGCAACGTTTGTAATACTTCCCGCACCAGTTTCACATGAGACTTCAGGTCGGGGGAATATAAAAGAATGTCATCAAGGTAAACAAGGACCCCCTTGAACAAATACTTGTGCAACACCTCGTTAATCAAGTTCATGAAGACCCCAGGGGCCCCTTGGAGCCCGAATGGCATGACTAAGTATTCAAACTGACCGAGGGGTGTGTTGAACGCCGTTTTAAATTCATCCCCCTCTCGAATCCGGACTCTGAAATAGGCATCCCGGAGGTCTAGCTTCGAGAAAATTTTCCCCCCAGCCACTGCAGCCAACAAGTCTTTTATGAGGGGCATGGGGTAAGCGTTTGTGTTAGACACTGCATTCAAGCCGCGATAGTCGGTGCAGAGTCGCAACCCCCATCCTTTTTTTTCCGAAAGAGCACAGGAGCCGCAAACGGGGAGGACGCAGGCCGTATAAAACCCCTACTGAGGTTCTTGTCAATGAACTTCCTCAGTTCCACTTTTTCCGAGGGGCTCATAGAGTACAATTTTCCTTTCGGTAACTTTTGGTTGGGCAAAATTTCAATTGCGCAGTCAGAGTTCCTATGGGGGGTAATTCATCGGCCTCCTCCTCCCCAAAAACAGGGGCCAGGTCGCGGTACTCGGGGGAATACCTTCCAGCTCTGCGTCCGCCACCCCCGCCGTCACTAGGAGTTGCCCCCTGCCATGGGTCCCCACTCCTTCTTCCATAAGTGGGACCTGCATTTCTTGGAGATGAAATTTACCTTCCCCTCCCCCCATAGTACGTGAGGATCGTGATCAAAAAACCACGGACTCCCTAGAACCAAGGGAAAACGAGCTGAAGGGGTAACCACGAAAGGTCTTTCCTCCCAGTGTTGCCCGAGTCCCACCCGCAAGGGTACAGTCTCGTATTTACAGGGTTCTTTCATGGTGGACCCGTCCATTTGAGTAAAAATCAAGGGGTCAGTTAATTTAACAACTTTTGCCCCTAGTCCCGTTATTAGTGTGGGGTTGATGAGGTCTCTCCCACACCCAGAGTCAATGAGAGCTCGTACTCTCACATGGGTCAATAGACCCGGGTCCATTAGAGTCACTGTGAGAAAGAAAAGAGAGGGAGGTTTGCTCACCGGGATTTGCGCCTGGGAGTGTGGGACCTGCTGTTCAGCGCTGTTTACAGCAGGTCCGGCTCGTTTCCCTGCGGCACGGTCTCGCCATCAGATGAGTCGGATGCCTCGCTGAGCGGTTTAGCTTGCAGAGCTTTCGCCCCCTTCGGTTTCGCCACCTGTTTTGGTGTGGATGTGTCAAACTTCTTCTTGACTCCTTTCGATGCTCCGGGCGATGCAGAAGACGTCGGGCAGTTCGCGGCGAAATGGCCCCCTTCTCCGCATTTGAGGCACAGACCTTGCTTCATCCTGAGTTCCCTTGTACCGTCCCTCGGCTTCGGGTTCGGAGCAGGTGGTTTCCCTCTCGCGGTCGGTGTAGGGCCCCTGTTGGCCATTGCTGCGGCGTCATCCAGTTTGATGGTCTTCAGCCGGTTCTCCATCGTGATGGCGGCTTGAATCCATCCGGTGAGGGTGTTCGGGTCTTGATTCCTGGTGACTTCCCGGCGGATCTCTGCGTTGAGTCCCCATTTGTAGAAGTCTAGGAGGTTTCCTTCCCCTCGGAGTTTGGCGGCGCATCTGCGGAACTCCGAGGTGTAGTCTCTCACCGACCTCGCGCCTTGTTTGAGGCTTCGGATCGTTGCCTTGGCTGCTTTGGTAGAATGCACGTCTTCGAACTGCTCTTTCATGGCCCACATGAAAGAGTCGATTTCCCTCAGCTCGCGCCCATCGTCTTGGTGGAGCCCCACATACCAGTCAGCAGCCGCTCCCTTCAGGTGGGCTGCTATGACATCAACCATCCGCTCTTCTCTCTGGAATAGGTGGCCCCAGGTCTCGATAAACCTCTCGGCTCGCACCAGGAAGAATGGGAATTTCTCGGGGTCTCCATCAAAGTCAGCGTCCAGGAGTTCTGTAGGCTTGGGCGGCAAGAACCCCCAAGGACGAGGGGGTGGTTGCCCCGGCGGCCCATGCGGTCCTGGCCCCGCTGGTTGTTCCGGCGGGCCGGCCGGCACGTTCCCCTGATCTTGGTCCGGCACCGGCCGCTGATCGGGGGGACCTGGGCTGGTGGTTCCTCGCGCCTCTGCCGCTCTCGCTCTTCCCGGATGCCCTCCGCGATCATCTGTGGGATGCGGGCGAGGGATTCGTCCAGGAAGCGCATCAGGCGGTCTTGGCTCGGCTCTCCGCTCCATCTCCTCCTCACCACGGCACTCTCCAGGGTCTCGGAGTCTCGGCCGGTTTCCTCCAGGGCTTCCGCCGTGATCAGCTTTCGGACCGACCTCTCGGGGTGGCTCATCCCCATGGAAGCTCTCGGGGTCCCAAACCACGTCTCGTGGGTTTCAGCCAGGGGTTTCACCCAGTCCCGTCTGCGTCCAACTCGGGTGGTCACCCCCCCATAGGCTGCCCCATACAGGTCTCCGTAATGCCCTCCAAAGTCGTACTCGTGACCCCAATGTCCCGGCACATGTGTGTCAGGGGTCTCTTTGGGCACGTCTTTCCCGGGAGGCTTCTTCTCCTTTTCGTCTTCAATCGGGAGAGTGTCTTCTTCTCCGCCACTCATTTTGGAATAGCGGGTTTACGACCAGTCCCGAAAGTTAATGATGATTCTGAACAAACTGTCAGAAGTCCTAACTTAGTCAGCAAAACACCAGGCCTTGAGATGCAAGCAAGGATAGCGTTTATTAAGCTGCAATAGATAGATCACTGAAACAGGTATCTTGTTCAGAATGACTTGGTTACAGAAAGCAAGCGGTTATACAGGGAAGGGGGTGAATGGGGACCCCCCTTCTACCAGACAAAGAATAACATGCGACTGGGAAATCGAAAGTTACTACGCTAATGAAGTTCCCATCGCCCCCATTATTTACAGCCAGCTACAACTATGCAAGCGATAGTAGAACTCGCAGCTTGACTCCTCAAGGTCAGAATGTCCAGGCTGCTGGAGATAGGGGTGACCAGAGCTACATTCCTTTCTCACACCCTGAGCGTAAATCAACAACTCCCCGGATTCCAACCTCCCGCCTGTCACGCCACTAAGGCGCCCAGAGCCAACCTCCCCTCCTCTCCATCCATCATGGCAGGGCTACCTGACACTAAGTTGTATAAAACCTTGTTGACTGTATATACTCTGGATGAAACTGTTAAAGAGCAAATGATAAAATGGGCCATAAATATGAACAAGGAAATTTCTATGGAAGCATGGGAATTTTTATGGAAAAAAGCTTTTAAAATGTCAACCTGTGTCAATATAAAAGAAAATTGTTATAAGATGATGTACAGGTGGTATATGACACCAAAAAAGATTGCTAATATTAGTATGGATAAGAATTTGAGTAATAAGTGTTGGAAATGTAAAAAAACAGAGGGTTCTTTTTACCATATGTGGTGGTCATGTGATAAAGCAAAGGTATACTGGTCAAATGTACATTGTGAGATGCAGAAGATATTAAAAATTCCTATTAGGAAAAGTCCGGAGCTTCTTCTCTTAGGCTTGACAATGGAAAAAATTCCACAAGAAAAAAGGACACTATTATGGTATATGATCACATCGGCGAGAATGGCTTTTGCTCAACAATGGAAAGTGGAGAAGGTGCCAGATATACAAGACTGGTTAAGGAAACTGCTGTTTCTAGCCAAAATGGACAAAATGACGAAAAAACTAAATGGAGAAATGGCAGAACAATATCTAAAAGACTGGGAAGGCCTGAAATTCTACATGGAAACTGAATATAGAATGAAAGGAAAATGTACAATATTGATTTGTATTGACATTGAATGAGAAAGGAAACAAATACCGGATTGTACTGTATTAAATTAAACTCAGGACGAAAACGGAGGAGATAGGGTCAAGAACATAGTTAATTGGCAGCAATACTACATACTTTTGCCTCATTTGTCTTCTGCTCGTTCCAGGATTGACGGGGAGAGCGGTTGCTTTAAGAAAGCAGTAGGAGAGACAAAGGAGGACACGGCAGAGGAACGCGGAAGGGCAGCGCCGACCCCAGACGGAGGAAAGAAAGGGCGGAAGTTGAAAGCAGCGGAGGCAGGGAAGGGCGGAAGAAGACGGAAGGCGAAGAGGAACAGCGAAAGACAGCGGAAGCAACGAAGACAAAGAGCAAAGAACAGAGACAGAGACAGGAACGAGAGACAGAAATAATAGAGACTGGCAAGAAGACGTGGCAGCACTTGTGTTCCAGGAGAGAAGCAGAACCAGAAGAAGAAGAAAAAAGAGATAAGCGGGAGAAGGAGCAAACCATTGTGTTACAGCTAATGTGTTATAGAATAGTGAAAATGTTGATGCCAGAAAAGCATACAAAGTAGAAGTAACTAAATGAATGTAGAAATTGATTAGTGAATTGTTAAAGGGGGCTTTCTTTATTATCTACCTCTGAGTGTGTGAAAGTGCGTAACTTCTCTTTATTTACTTATTTTTTCTCTATTGTGGGGAGGTAACTACATAGAGTAGGGTACTGAATGGCAACAGGATTTGATAGTAGCAGGAGAGCCTCTATCCCATCACCAGGGCAACAAGGCATAGCCAGTTATCTGAAAATGAGTGTAGCAGACATGACAATCAAGGACCTAAAAGCACTGATGAAAGAATGCATCTCTCAATCAATGCAACAATTGACGGATAACACCTTACCTGCTCTAATTAAAAAAGAAATAGAGCCAATACAAGAGTCTATGCAGCAGATGACCGAAAATATTCTGCCAGAACTGATCAAGAAGGGAATGGGACAAGTCCAGGCAAAAATGGAAGAGATATCTACACAAATCAGAACAGAAACAGAAGAAATCAAAAAGCAAATTTTAGAAAATAAAACAGAAATTTCAAGTATTAGTAAATCTACAAACAAATTAGAGGATAAAGTTCAAGACATTGATTATGAACTTCAGGAACTCAAATCAAAAAGTGAAAAACTGGAAGAAACAATAATTAATATGGAAATGGATAAGGCCAGCCTAATATTAAGGTGTCAAAACGTCTCAGAAGATATTGATAAAAATTTGAAAGAGAATTTAGCAGAGTCTATAGCTGAACAATTGAACATAGGATCTAAAGAGGAGCTAGTGAGAGAAATAGAGGCAGTGTATAGGCGAAACTCAGCTTATACCCGAAGAACTTCTCTTCACATACAAAGGTAGAAGATGGAAAATAGATTCTATTTTTAAGGTGGAGGACTTTCTGGAAAAAAATGGAGAAGACTTAGGATGGCAACAGGAAGAAGAAAGGGAGGAAGAAGAAAGAGCGGAAGAAGAAGAGACGGAAGGAACAAGAGATATAGAGCAGGTCCGTGAGAGTGAGAAACCCCAAAAAAAGCCACAGAGGAAAAGGGAAGCAGAAATTAGCAAGGGACCCGCGTGGCAAATGACAACTAGATACCAATATAGGAACAAGACCACAGAGAGAACAAAAGCAACTTATGGCAAATAGGCCTCTAGTATTACTGTCAGTAAACGTGAATGGGCTTAACAGTCCTCAAAAAAGGCGTAAAATATTTCATCAGATAGTGAAGTGTCAGCCAGATGTAACATGCCTCCAGGAAACTCATATAAGAAAAAGTGATGTTAAATATTTAAACTTCAAGAAAATTGGAGAAGCATTTATCGCCGCAGATGAGAGAAAAAAGAAAAAGGGGGTAGTGATATATGTAAAAGAAAACTTACGACCAGATCTACTTTATAGCTCTAGAGATGGAAGAATAGTGGCAGTATCAATAATAAGAGAAGGGAAGAAAACATTATTAATAAATATATATGCCCCAAACCAAAATCAAGAAAAATTTTCTCAGAGGTTCGAGATATACTAGTAGAACAAAGTATGGAAGATATTTGTATTATAGGTGACTTCAACGCGGTTTTAGATGTCAAGATGGATAGGAAAAGCAAAAGAAGAAGAAAAGTTGGTACGATCTTGCCTAAAACCTTCTTACAAATGGTGGAAGAATACTCTTTGATAGATGCTTGGAGGACAAGAAATTTAAACACCAAGGACTATACTTTCTATTCAGCTAGGCATCAGTCTTGGTCCAGAATAGATATGGCATGGATATCCACGACAATGATAAGAGACTTAAGAGAAATTGAGATTTTACCGAATACGTATGCCGATCATAGCCCTTTATTATTGTCATTGATAACAGCGAAGAAAAGAACTCGATGGAAGATGTATGATGAGCTATTAAGAGATCAGGAGGTAGTAGATAAAACAAAAACAGAGATACAAGAATTCTTCAGTAGAAATATCCAGCCGGAAACGCCAATAAGAATAGTATGGGATTCTTTTAAAGCGTTCCTGAGGGGGTGGTTCATAAGCCAAAATGCATGGAAAAATAAACAGAAAAACAGAAGCTTTGAAAAGCTGAAGGAAAAGGTAAAAGTAGAGGAAGATGAATTAAAAAGAAAACCGGATGAAGAGGTAATTAGAGTAAGACTAAAAATGTTACAGCATCAGATGAATATGCTATTAACGCAGGAAATTGCAAAGGATGTTGAGAAAGCAAAACAGTATTACTTCGACAATGCTAATAAACGAACAAGATGGCTGGCCTACAAATTGAGAAAGCAGAGAGAGAGCAGAATTATAGTAGCTTTGAAAGATGAAGAGCAAGAGATAAGATACGGTTCAGCAGATTTAAGGAAGATCGTGGGAAACTTTTATAAGAATCTATACCAACAAAAAGAACAAGATAGTCGAGATATTGATAAGTTTTTAGGGAAATGTACTCATAAAAAATTCAATGAACCACAGAAGAAATTGTTAAATGAAATTATAACACCGCGTGAGATCACAGAGGCAATTAAAAAACAGAAAAAAGAAATCACCAGGCCCAGATGGTTTCCCAGCTGAAGTATATCAGGTATTTGAGGAACAGATTTTCTTGCCTTTCAAACAATTGCTACAAAGTATAAGTAAAGAAAGGAAAATTCCAGACTCATGGAACGAAGCATTAATAACATTGATACACAAACCAGGAACAGAGGAGAAAGAGATTAGAAACTATCGCCCAATATCGCTGTTGAATGTAGACTACAAGATTTATGCGAATATACTGGCGACAAGATTCAAGAAGGTATTATTAGAAACAATACATCGTGACGAAGCAGGATTCCTCCCAGGTATACAAATCAAAAATAATATTAGAACTATTATTAACGTCTTTGAATATTATGAGGCACATCCGGAGAAGCAGGTGGCGTTAGTCTTCTTAGATGCAGAAAAGGTGTTTGATAACATTTCCTGGGAATTTATGATACAAAAACTAAAAAGTTGGGACTGTGGATCAAACTTCTTTACGATGATAACAACTGTGTACACAAAGCAGCAAGCAAGAATTTTAGTCAATGGAGATATGACCGAGATAATTGAGATCCAGAAGGGAACGAGACAGGGGTGCCCTCTGTCTCCACGACTATTTATATTCGCATTAGAATCATTGGCAGATATGATAAGAAACGACAACAGGATAACTGGTTTAAAGATTAAAAAAGAGGAGTTTAAATTACAGGCGTTTGCTGACAATTTAGTTTTTATCTTAGAAGATCCGCTCTCATCGATAATGGCACTACTGGACACTATTTATAGTTACGGTAAGGTAGCTGGCCTTAAAGTGAATATTAAAAAAACAAAGATATTAACTAAAAACTGCACACAGGAAGATAAACAAAGAATTGCTCAAAAAGCAAAGTTTGAGGTGGTTAACAAAATTAAATATTTAGGCATAATGATGACTAATAGGAATAGTGCACTGATAGAAAATAATTATGGTAAATTAATAGAGGAAATCAAAAAAGATCTGCTGAAGTGGAAGAATATGCAACTTTCTTTTATGGGCAGGATTGCCACTATTAAGATGAATGTGCTACCTCGTTTTCTCTTCTTAGCCCAGAATATTCCTGTACTAGTAAATAAGAATTTTTTTGTGGAATTAGAAAAAACAATAAAACAATTTGTTTGGTACCTCAAGAAAGCTCGAATTACATGGAAATATTTACAGGACAGAAAAGAAAGGGGAGGACTTGGCATACCGAACTGGGAACTGTACTACCAAGCGGCAGCTGCGGTCTGGCTAAAGGACTGGATTACGCTGGAAGATACGAGAATATTGAAATTGGAAGGCCATTACCTCAGCATGGGATGGCATGCATATCTATGGTATGATAAAGAGAAAATCCACTCAAATTTTTGTCAGCATGTATTGAGGAAAGCTTTGATAAGATGTTGGCAAAACATTAAAGGAACTTATTATCTGAAAACACCCAGGTGGATATCGCCATTGGAAGCATTTATCAAGCCGACACTGATGTTAGAGGACAAGAAAGCGACCTATGAGAAATTATTAGACAAAAGAAATAATCTGAAAGCATTAGAATCGCCGCAAATTGCTAAATTAAATCTGACATGGTGGGAAAAAACCCAATTGCAATTCATATACAATAAAGATAAGAGAACTGGCTTTCAAACAACGAGTAACGAACTAGATAAAATATGGTTGTCCTCTAGTGATAAATTAATACAAAAATTATACAGATTCTGGTTGAATAGTAATATGCAAGAATAGGTAGTTAAGACTAATACGGTAAGGTGGATGCAGGATTTGGGACATACTGTTGACATTGATGACTGGGCAAAGATCTGGAAGTCTCTTAAAATTTTGAGATCTACTTCATTCAAGGAGAATATATATAAAATGTATTATAGATGGCATTGGTCACCGGACAGAGTAGCAAAGTGTGCAAGAAGTATTTCGAGCAACTGTTGGAGATGTAAGAACAACATAGGAACGTATTTTCACATGTGGTGGTCGTGTGAAAAGATCCAGAAATTTTGGAAAATGGTGAATAGATTAATATTAGAAATGACCCTTGTTAACTTAGATCCGGTGCCAGAGGTATTTTTGTTGAATATAATCCCTGATGAAATAGAGAAAGAAACCAGGTACTTATTAACCTATGTTTTAACAGCAGCAAGAATAATGCTAGCCCGCTATTGGAAAGGGGAAAAATTACCCACAAAATATGAAATAGCTTCAAAACTGCTAGATATTGCTGAGATGGATAAATTAACAATATATATTCAAGGACAGAGTGAAATGGTATTCCGAAAAAGGTGGTTAACGGTATATGAATGGTGGGACAAAGAATATGTACAATGACTCCGGAAAAATGTATTGAGAAATGTGTTTATGGACTGTTTTAGATATGTATAAAAATGATTAAATAAAAATTAAAAAGAAGAAGAAGTACAGCACAGACCTGGCATGTCAGTTATGTGATGATGCTTTCAATTATATTTGCCTAGATCTGTAACTGGTGGACAGATCACACCCAAAGAGTGCTTGTGAATGGTTCCTCATCGTCTTGGAGAGGAGTGACAAATGGAGTGCCTCAAGGATCTGTTCTGGGACCTGTTTCGTTCAACATCTTTATCAATTATTTGGATGAAGGGATAGAGGGAATGCTTATTAAATTTGCAGATGATACTAAATTGGGAGGGGTAGCAAATACTCTAATAGCAGAAAGTGAAGAGGACCTAAAGAGCTTCTTGCTCGTGATGAAAGAGGAGAGCACAAAAGTTGGCTTGAAACTCAACATCAAAAAATGAAGAGCATGGCATCAGGCCCCATCACTCCTTGGCAAATAGAAGGGGAAGTCATAGAAGCAGTGACAGACTTCACATTCCTGGGATCCAAGATCACTGCAGACAGTGACTGCACCCATGAAATTAAAAGACACCTGCTCCTTGGGAGGAAAGTGATGGCAAACCTAGACAGCATAATAAAAAGTAGAGACATCACCCTGCCAACAAAAGTCTGTATGGTCAAAGCAGTGGTATTACCAGTAGTAACGTATGGATGTGAGAGTTGGGCTATAAGGAAGGCCGAGCGCCGAAGAATAGATTCTTTTGAACTATGGTGCTGAAGAAGACTCTTGAGAGTCCCCTGGACTGCAAGGAGATCAAATCAGTCAATCCTAAAAGAAATCAACTCTGACTGTTCCCTGGAAAGCCAGATACTGAAGCTGAAGCTTAAATACTTTGGCCACCAAATGAGAAGGGAGCACTCACTGGTGAGGAGGAGACCCTGATGCTGGGAAAGACTGAAGGAAAAAGAAGAAGGGGACGGCAAAGGATGAGATGGTTAGACAGTGTTATCAATGCAATGAACATGAAATTAAGCAAACTGGGAGCACGATGAAAGACAGGAGCGCCTGGCGTGATGTGGCCCATGGGGTCGTGAAGAGTCAGACTTGACTGTGTGACTGAACAACAAAAAGCAAAGATGGTAGAAGACACAGTCAGGAGACAGGATGATCTTGACAGGCTGCAAAACTGGGCTAAAACAAATAAAATGAATTTCAACAGAGATAAATGTAAAGTTCTGCATTTAGGTAGGAAAAATCAAATGCAAAATTATAGGTTGGGGGGAGACTTGTCTTGGTGGTAGTATGTGCGAAAAGGATCTAGGGGGCTTTGTAGACCATATACTGAACATGGTGGATGGTGTGGAGTTGTTTTCTGTTGCCCCAGAAGGTTGGACCAGAACCAGCGGGTTGAAATTAAATCAGAAGAATTTTTGGCTAAACATTAGGAAGAACTTCCTGACTGTGAGAGCGGTTCCTCAGTGGAACAGGCTTCCTGGGGAGGTGGTGGGCTCTCCTCTTTGGGGGTTTTCAAACAGATGGCCCTCTGTCAGCAGTGCTGATTCTGTGAACTTGGGCAGATCATGAGAGGAAGGGCAGGAAGGGTTGCCTCAGTGCTTAGTTCTCGTGACCCTTTCTTACATGCCCAGGGAAATGCTGATCACCACTTTGGGGTTGGGAAGCAATTTTTCTCCAGGCCAGTTTGGCTGGAGATCCTGGAGGGTTTGTGGTTTTTTTGGTCATCTTCTGGATGTGGAACAGCAGTCACTGGGTGTTTGTGTGGGGGGAGATATTTGTGAATTTCCTGCATTGTGCCAGGGGTTGGACTAGATGACCCTGGATGTCCCTTCCAGCTCTATGATTCTATGATCCAAAGTGTCTCTCTTTTTTTCTTTGTTTTTGTTGAGTATTGTATGTGTGTATATATGCTTGTGAGCCTAGAAGTCATGGTGACTTTTGGAGATCCCTAGTGGGGCTTGGACATTTTAGAAAGGTGGCTTGATATTATCTGCCTCTGCATCCCAGCCCTGGTATTCCTGGAAAGTCTCCCCTCCAAGTACTTGCCAGGATCGGCCCTGCTGAGCTTCTGAGATATGCCGAGATCGGGCTCGCCTGGACTATCCAGGTCAGGGCAAGGTGTCTCTCTTTCATGCAGGAGGCAAATATTGGGTTTAGCCATACAGGCATTCCTGTGGAGGATTTGCTGATATTGATCCACCATCTCATGGCAAGCATCCATTTGGATATATGTTTGATGCTCAGATGGTGGGAAATCCTTGCTTGGATTGCTTGTCTCCTTGTAAAATGCCTATACTGCCTGTCTAGCAAATGCTGGAAATGATAGACCATAAGACGGTAAAAAAATATTGACAATTCTCTGAGGTGATATTGCTGTGTTTAATATTGAGAAGTCTTGTATGTAAACATTCACACAAGGAGAAATGTCTCACTTGGCTGTGTTAATCCCTGCCTGGTGTCTGTTCAGAGCCACTGAGAGGCCAGATGTCTGTCTCCCCAGGAATGGACCACCCTTGTGGCATCTCTTACCTTCCCTGCCCTGGAGCGGCCCCTTGTGAGGAAGGCAAGTCCTCCAGGCTGCCGTCTCGCCTGCCAGTTCCTCTGATTTCTGGAGTCAAGAGCCCCAGCGTCACAACAGTCTTTCACTGTTCAGCCAGGACAGGGCAAGTGTGGGAGTGGCCATGGTGTGTTGGTTAACGTGCTGGGCCCATTCTGAGCCCTCTGTTTCTCTTAGTCCTTCCTTTCCTTTGGAGATCCTCCTGGTTGACATGCTCCGGCCCCCAGAGGATACCAGCAGTACACAGTAAGGAGCTAAACAGCTGGTTAGTATCAATGCAGAAGAGGGAGAGAAACCGTCGTGTCTGTGTCAGGGATGAGAAGTCATTGGAGAGAGGAATTAGCAGGATTTATCGGCCATCAGAAAAGCGTGGCTGCTCCTTAGCCTTCACTCTCCCGCCTTCCTCTTGGGATGCTGGTGTGTGCGGAATGGCTAATTTAACCCTGTTCTGTGGCCTCATTACCACACTTGAAGTGCCATTTGCTTCCAGCTTGTTATTGCTTTGAAATGTCAGCCCTTCTGTGCCTGGCAGGCTGTTGTTGAAATAACTAAAGAGAGGAAATATTTCCTGACCCATCTGTGTGCAGGGATTCTCTCCCTCTCATGGCCACTTCCTAAGTCCAGGCACCAGCGGAACAGAGCAGGAGAGTTCAGACTCTGAAGGACCTGAGAGAGCTCCAGGGGAAAACCAGTGTCCCTCTGACTGAGTGCCTGTGCCCAAAGACAGCACTGCAGCTTGGATACGCTGCTGGAGGGCCTTGGGTGGGGTCCTCGGTCTTCTTCTCTGGGCACACCTCAGAGCTTGGACTACTTTGCATGGCCTGCCAGAGGCTCAGGACAGTTTAGAGCCTGGCATTTCTTCTTGGGAGAGGGGGTTAAGGGAGCTACACAGTGTCAGGTCTTGAAGGAACTCCCTCCCAACAACACTCTCTTGGCAGTGATTTGTCTATTGAGAGGTAAAGAGGTTTCAAGCATAGACAAGTTTGTGTCAGAACTGGCTCCCTTGGCACCAGTTCTCATTCAAACAGCCCCCCCCGTGACCAGTCCAATCACACCCGCCTTCTGCTGAACCAAACCCCTCCCGCAGTCCCTCAAAGTCAGTACTGTCTACTCAGACAGGCAGTAGTTCTTCAGGGTCTCAGGCCGAGGCCTTTCACATCACCTGCTACTTGATCCCTCAACTGGAGATGCTGCCAGGGATTGGACTTGGGGGGTTCTGTAGGCAAAGAAGAGGGCCATGAGAGCACCCGAGGAGTTGTTAACAGGGATGCTTTGAGGCCACACCACTCTGATTGTCCAGTTCAAGTGCTAGTCTGGGCTCAGTTCCCTGCTTGACTGCAGAGAACTTTGCTGAGCAGGGGTGAGTCAAGAAAACTGTTTTAAAAGCCACTTTCTGTAAGGGTCTCGCTTTGTCTCAGGAAGAAACATTTCAGAGTGTGTTCTGTTCCTGTCTTCATGGGCTTGAGACCATAGTCCTGTCCATATGGTACAGTGAATTCCCAGACATCCTACACATATGTGCATATAAGAAAGAGCCAACACACGTTCTTTACAAATGAAACTGGGGCCCAGGAGCTGGATAAACATGGGGTTTAAAGCATGTGTTCAGCTGTTCATGTGTTGAATGCAACATAAGAATTATTCAGCTCACAGGTTAAGAAAAATCAAGTGTATACTTTACATGGATTGTTCACTGTAACTTGAGAAGAGGGCTTCTGTGTTACCTGTTTGCAGGAGGGCCCAATCCATTGAGTCGTGAGGCTTGTGAATGAGAACACCCCCGCCCCCCGCCCCCCATGAATTGTGCTCAGTGTCATTACATTGCCAATACAAATGGTCGTATTTGGTGAGGCTGAGGCAGGTAGCCCTGTGAGAGCTCCCTGCCTGCCTCGCGTCCCTGTGCTCCTGTCATTTTCTGCTTCTGTGACCTACATTGCCCCCCACCCCCGCAGCTTGCTGCAGTGTGAAACGGGTTAAAGACTTTGAGTTTGCGAGGGCTGTCATTATAGCATTATGGAAGCGCAACCTGCTGCTTCTCAAAAATGGATTTTTCAGGGGTCTCACGAGGATGTGGGAGGCAAAAATTGAAACGACAAAGGATTTTTCAAATCCCCCCATTACACAGCACTCTTAGAACAAAATTGATCTCCCAAAATTACTTATGAAGTCCTCCAGTCTACAGCTGCAGTGGAGCAATGTCATTGAGATGGTCTGGTTCACAGCTTCTCAAATGATCGGACTCCATGGACTGCTTATCTGGAGGGCCATTCCTGGAATTCCAGGTGTGGAATTCCAGTTGCACACAGTTGCTGTGACAGATGTGTGGTGGAAGACAGTTGGTGTATTGCGTATCTGCTATACTGGACAGAGCCGAATTAGTTGTGTATTATTTGCTGTCTAAGCACATTGAGATATTTTTGTATTATAAGCAGCTTGAGCAAAAAAATGGGCTGTCTTGTGTTGCATATAACACTTGAGTAGATAAGAATTCTCTTACCAGAACAGACCAGTAGCTCATGAAGTCCAATATTCTGCTTCTGGGAGCCTGAGGTAGGAAAATGAATGGTGCTTTCCTGCTGATTGTTCCTAGAGTATGATGTAGAGGGGCATACTGTCCCTAAACATGGAAGCTGTATTAAGTTCTGGTCCAGAATGCCATGGTTAGAGTACTCACAGGAAATCCCTGCACGTTCATCTTATTCATGCTGGAGAGGGTGCCTAGGCTTTCACTTCATTCCTGGACCCAATTCAAGGTTCCAGTTTTAACTTTTGAAGTCCTACATTATTTGGGACCATGATATTTGAAAGAATGCCATTTCCCATATATTCCCGCCTGCACTTTAAAGCCTCCATCAGAGGCCCTACTCTGGGCACCCTGACTTGCTGAATGGAGGTGGAGGCTCCTCTGGGAAAGGGCCTTTTTTGTGGGGGTCCCATGAGTATGGAGCGGTCTCCTCCAAGATGTTTGCCTGGTCAGCGTAAGAGAAGCCCTGCTGGATCAGACTAGTGAAGGCCCATCTAGTCCAGCATCCTGTCTCACGCAATGACCAACTAGTTCCTCGGGAGGGCCAGCAACAGAGCATAGAAGCTGAGGCCTTCCCCTGAGGTTGCCTCCTGGCCCTGGGATTTAGAGGCTGACTGCCTCTGAATGTGGAGGTTCCCTTTAGTCGCATGGCTAATAGCCACTGATAGACCTCTCCTCCACAAATCTGTCTAATTCCCTTTTAAAGCTCTGTATACCTGTGGCCATAGCTATATCCTCTGTCAGCAAATTCTAAATTTTCACCACTCTTCAGTTGAAGAATCATCTTGACTCTACTGCCCATCAGCTTCGTTGGATGCCCTCCAGTATTTGGGGAGAGGTAGAAATAGTTCTCGGTCAACTCTCTCCAGCCTGTGCATAGTTTTATAAACCTTTGTCATGTTCCCGCTTACTCTTCTCTTTTCTAAACTGAAAAAGTCCCAGACTCTTCAGCCTTTCCTTTTTGGTCCCAATGTGCATTACCTTATGCTGAACAACACTGAACCTTGGGCTCCACACTGTGCCCCCCCCCCCATTTGTGGAGGTCCTCCTGGAGCTCTTCACAATCAGCCTTGGTTTTCACCATCCTGAATAATTTTGTGTCATCTGCAGACTTGGCCGCTACGCTGCTCACACACACACACCCACACACCCCGGTTCCAGATCATTGATGGCCCCAATACTGCTCCTTGTGGGACCCCACTGCTTACTGCCCTCCCTTGTGAGAACGGCCCCTTGATTCCTACGCTAGGTTTCCTGTCATTTAACCAATTTTTAATCCATAAGAGAATCTGTCCTTGTATCCCATGACTGCTAAGTTTATTCAGGAGTCTTAGGCTGATGTGCCAGTGGAAGGTGAAGATGGCTTTTCCTTCCCTGAAGGGTTTTCTGTCAGTTGGATTTTGCTGCCTTTTCTGTTTTTCTGGTTCCGAAGCATCTCTCGTATTATTTTCTATTTCACATCTGAATTACTGCTGTTGTCATGTCTGTTCATCATTCTGAGCTGGCTTTGGTTGTTAACAGTTATGGCAGCTGCAAAATTGTTAATGAGGTTGTTGTTTTGGTATGTTTGGATGGTTTTAAGCTTCTTGGCCTTATGGCTAAGGTCAAGTACAGTATTTATTATCTTTGTATTGTATTTTGTGCTGGTGTTGTGAGATGCCCTGAACATGTCTTAAAAGGCAAAGTAGAAAGCTCTAATGCAAAACAAGTTCTAGAAATTTCAGCACAGGGATGTATTGGCTGATACACCTACCTTTGTTTGTTTACTTAAGTGAACTGTGATGCAAGATATGCTTGGGCTGTGAGGTATTCACGGGGCACAGGAGACACCAGGCAGAGTTCCCCGCAGGTCCCCCGCCTTTTATCCATGATTCACTAGCTCTGCTTGTACAGAAGAGAATTTTTATTTTCACGTGGAAAGATGCTTTCATCTGGAAAATGCATTTCGGGCAATTGGAGCCTGTCAGGAACTCTCACCTGATTACCTTGAGAGGCCCGATCGCCTGTGCTGGTAACGCCTGGGCAGCCCTAACCTGGCCTGACAGGGACTGTCTGAACTGCGGTGCAGAGGTCAGTGGGCCAGCTGCCTTAAAGCCTTTGCCCCAAGGACTTTCAGCCATTGCCAGCTTGAGGTTTTCTGTCTCGAGAATCCAGGGGCTGGTTTTAGTGGAACTTTCCCGGTCTCTAGCATCTTCCCACCACCTTTCCAAACCCACTGTGCTCCCAAGAGATGCAGGAAGGGAGGATGCAGCCACCAGGAACTCCATTTCCCACAATGCATTGTGTTCACACTTTTTGTATAACCATATTTTGCAGGAAAAGTTCACCCTCAGGCGAGCGTGATGTGCAGAGTTTGTGGTTAGTTTCAGAAGCTTGGAGGGGAGGAGGGATATTCCTTTTATTGTTTTTAATTCTACCCTGTTTATGTGGATCCAAGTGCAGGTTGCATCTGAGCGGCAATTGAAATTGTGTTTTTCTACCTACCTGTCTGCACATTGTCATAAGTATGTGTTTAATCAAAAAAAGTGAATAGTTTAAAAAGGCTCACCAGGAGTTCATTCTTCTGAGAGGGCTCACCCATATCATAGTGTCTTCCTCTAGAGAAAGGGAAGAATTCTTCCTTGAAAAAGGAAAATTGAAGAAGGCTGCATGCCTCATGCTGCCAGAAGCTACAGAAGACCACTCCCATATCCTGGGGCATGGGGGGGGTCCCCTGCATCACTGCCATCACATGAGCTCATGCGGATTCCTTGCACAGGCAAAACGTGCAGGCTCTTGTCTTAACCTGGGGAGGCTCCTTGTGGCATGAGAACTCTGGCAGGCAGAGCGGTAGGAATCCCTGCGCAAAATTGCTCCCCCCCCCCGCTCACTAGAAAGCAAATTGGAGGCTCTGCTGGAGACCCCTGCCTCCACTCTGAGCCATTTCTGCTTAGAAATACCGGTGGGATCTCATGTGTTGCTGTGTGGATGCTGTGCCAGGTTTCAGGAATGCCTGCCCTTCTTCCCTTCCATGAGTGCTCAGGGGTAACGCTTTTTTCCACTGAAGGCACATATCACTCTCTTGGGCCTCTGTGCACACAAGCATGTGGATGTGTGTGGCCGTTTTGCACACACGGGCCTAGTAGGGAGGCGTGGTAGGTCTTTGGTTGTGATGGTTTGCTGCCTAGAATTCTGGAGGCTTTCTGGTATTGCTGGATTTCTCCTTCCTGCCTGATGCGGGCAACCTAGACATATCGCCACATATCTGCCTGAGGAGGAATATATAGTTGCATTCCAGCCTAAGAGGTGCCAGGGCTTGACCTTGCCTGCAAGACTGTGCGCAAAGTCCCGTTCCTCTTACCCCTCCTGCATGCGGGAACATTGTACCTTGTGATGCGGGACCCGCCTTCTGCATTGCATTCCTAAGCCCTGAGTGGGAAATAGTAGGATGTACCAAGGAAGGCCGCCTCCTTCCAACTCTCTCCAGCCCCCCCCCCTAGAGGACTTGCCAATATAGGGATCCGCAGAGTTTTGCCTGCCCCCATGGCACATGTGATGCCAGGCTTGTGTGGTATACGGGAGCCGGGTATTTGAATTCAGTTTGGGAACTCCAGAGGAATGGAGTCTGGTGGTGCCTTAAAGGTTAACAAAGTTTATTCTAGCCAGAGGTTTAGTGGCCTGTCAGACTCTAGTAGTCCATGAAATCTTATGACAGAACATAAACTCGTTAGTCTTCTAAGGTGCCACCAATGCCTGCCGATTTGGAAACTCATGGCCAAAATTGTGGGCGGGTGGCATTGCAAGTGCAAAGAGTCACCCTGTAGGAGTCCAGTGGGGCCAAGTCAGAGCTGGTGCTTTGTGGTCATGCCTCCTACAGCCGAGAGCCACTGTTGCGTTGTGGTTAAAGAGCCAGCTTTGGAGTGGAGAGAGCCAGGTTCAAATCTGCCGTGAAGCTCGTGTGGTGACCTTGGACCAGTCACAGCCTCTCAGCCTGACTTAACACACAAGTCACAAGGGAAGGGAGACTGAGTTTGGTCGCCTTGAGCACTTCAGACATGTCGGAGAGGCTGCAGTGGACTAACCTGATAGGCAGCAGAGGATGTGCAGCACTGGCCAAAACCCGTGGAGACTGAGGAGGAGGGCAAACGCTGAACCATACTGGAGGGGACCAAAAGACAGTCCTCTGCCTCCAACCTCAGCCAGCCAGATACTTCGGTGCACAAGCGGGGCATGAAAATAATGGTGATGTTTGCTTCTAGGACCCAAAGGTCCTACAAAGGACCTTTGTATGTGGAAGTTCCATACCTTATCGGTTAAGTTATCTGTGCTCCATGAATGGGCCTCAGCCCTTTAAAACACCATCTAAAAGCTCTCCCAAACTATGCTCAGCCCTTACAACACATTTTAGAATCTTAAATGCAGCCATGGAGGGTCTGCTTTGAAGCGGGGAAAGCGGGCAAGGTTAGTCCCTTCCTTCCGTACTGGTAGAAGTTGTCTCCTCCCAGCTGCTCTTAGCCCCAGGAGGAAAAATGAAAGGGGGGGGGAGAGAGCCTGGACCTGGTCTTTCTTTTTCCTCCTGGGGTGGCTTGGCCCTGGAAAAAGGTGGCTGAGGTCAGAATTAACACACCCCCCCCGCCGCCACCAGTCTTGGGCTACAGCTCTGATACCAGTTGGGCCCTCTGTGGCTGTGCTTTAAGGTATCCAGGTATATCTAACTGTGCACTTCCCTAAGCTCTACTGGCCATTAGCACATTTTGTGGCAAAGCATTCCGTATCTGGCTAAATGACGGGTCGTGCCTCTCTGCTGCCTTCACCCTGAAAACACCCCTTTCCATCTTAAGTTTTGCTTTTTCAAGCTGCTGTAAAGTTTCTTTGGTATCAAATTCACAATCCAGCAATTGTACCATTACTGTTGCCAGTTTTTAAACAAATACTTTTCTGTGCCAGCCAGGAACCAGATGCCAGTGAAACCCAAGGAGTGGAAAAGCTGGGCGGGAGAAATCCAGGCAGTCATTCAAGAGCCTTGTGATTTAATGGCCCTGCCTGGCTGCAGCTGGTCAAGCGGGATGTGGAAGAGTCACTGTCCGGTAGAGACCGTGGAGCCCTTGGTTGCTCTCTGGTTTGTGGGGTCTTGAGGGCATCCAAAGTCCAGGCAGCCGCTTGATCTGGATGAAAGTGTTCATCGGTACTATAGTTTTTCTGCCCTGAGTGAGCCTGTAACAGCATAGAGATAAATAAGCGGCCACAGCAATGTTCTGGGCACCCTCAAGATCTGAGGCTTGGACCTCACCTGGAGAAGGGAACACACATGAATTCTCCTGAATCAGACCATCAGTCCATCAAGGCCAGTATTGTCTACTCAGACGGGCAGCGGCTCTCCATCACCCACTGTCTGAGCCTTTTTAATGGAGATGCCAGGGATTGAACCTGGGACCTTCTGCATGCCAAGCAGAGGCTCTACCACTGAGCCACAGCCCTTCCCCGTCATTGGGCATTGGACTAGGTGTGCTCCTCAAGCCCTTGAGCCCCGTTCAGGTGCAGAGGTGGTGCAGGATTGTAATACCAGGCCCTGTGTCCAGTAGGTAACATGAAACCTTGGGACTGGTCAGGCCTGCTAGGAATGCCTTCTGCCACAGCCTGGTCAACAGAGCAGAGTTTCCTGTTTGCGTATCTAAAATGCTTGAGAAGGCTGGGCAAATATGCCCTGTTTTATTCCATTTGGATTTGGGTTTCACTAGCCTTTTTGTTCCACCCATTTTTGTGGCCTTGTGCATGCCATTCATATGTAACTCATGCAAAAATAGCATTTACAACTACATAACTTTAACAGGAGAAAAATTCACACAGGGGAAAAGAAAATGGTGTAAACATGGGCTTGATGATCAATTTTAGAAGGGAGAAGTGTTAGTGTTTTTGCACTGAAACAGCAGAGTTGCAAATTTAGCAGCTCCCTGAATTTGAGAGCTCCCTAAAGAGTTCTCAGAGGAGGAAGGCTGGGTGGATCAGCTTCCAAAGGCTGGGTGGATCAGATTTTTTCCCAGGTGCAGAATCTGAAATCCCTGCTGAAAGCCCAGCAACCATTTAAGGTTGCTCTCTTTGACAATGCAGCAAGCACAAATGGAAGCCGTCCAGGAGCATCAGTGCAGTGCATCGCTTCATGCCTGTGCGGCACCTTTGAATACTCTAGAGGGCTTGGACCAAGAGACTGGGCTCTGGAAGTCCCCCCAACTGGCTCCAAGTGTATGAGGCCTTCTTGTGAATGCAACATCTCTCCTGCCTGGGGAGCTGTCCAAGGTGTAAAACCTTCCACTCGGCCTCTGGGATTCCTTTACACACTTTAAAAAGCACCTACACCTTCCACAGACTACACTAAACCTTAAGAAATGTAAGCCATGGGCAGTTTTGAATTGAGGTTCCCCAGTTCCTCAAGGGAAACGTGACCCAGCCAGAGCCATAATTAATGGAGCATGAGCTGGTGGGAGCCGACTCTGGAAAGGTTGAGGATGGTGTTTTCAGGACTTCTGGCAGGTGAAGCAAACTACTTTTCTGTGTTTCCATCTTCAGAGGAACCCTTCCACCCCCATCCCATATTGGTGATTGGTGAGTCATGCCTGGCTGGAAGGATGAAAGCTAGTGGCTCATGCAGAGATGCAGCAGATGCCCTCCTCTTTGAGTGTGTGTATGTCTGGTTACTTTGAGCTCACTTTGAGGAACCTTTAATTTTTGTAGCTAATTGTTCTTTCACAGCACACAGTGTGGGACCTGCTGATCTAGGGTTTGTGTGCAAGACAATGAAGCTGCATTGCCTTCTGGCTCTTTGGAAGAATGTTGTGTTTTGGGTTTTTTAAAGAACATGTAGTAGTTAACTTTACATTCCCGCTGGTTTCCAAACACGTGTTATGGGGCTACAAGAGTGATTGGGATGGTGCGTTTGGTGACAACATGAAGAGGGCATGAATGCCTAAGTGTTTGAGGCACCAGATGTGGGCTGACCCAGTGTTTGGTTGTTGTTGTTTTTTTGAGGGTGTGGCTAAGCTAAATGATTGATATTGTTGCAGGGGTGATTCTGTGGCCACGGATGGTGGGGAGCTGGTGCTGCGAGGCTTCTTTATAGCTGCTGAATTCGTGCTGCCAGCCCCAGCAGCCCAATGGGATGTTGTACAGATATCTGTGGCATCTTGGTGGCTGGGGAGAGGAAGCACAGGACCCATCCTTCCCCATTTTGCAGAGGCCTGCCTAAGCTGGTCCCTTGGAGCTCACCCTCATGGCGCAGGTGACCAGGGGAGCAGATTTTGCAAAGTAGGTTGGAAACGCGTGAGTGACTGACCTCTCTAGCTGATGGCCAAGGACACCAAGGACTTGGGACTGAGCTGCCTGCCCTGCTTCGCTGGATTCAGCTTGTCCTTGCTCAGGCAGCAGTCCTCACTGTGCCACCAGAGCAGCCGCTGGGCCCCAGACACAGAGACCCTGATGGGGTCTGGAAAGGCAGAGCCCTGTGACTCACTCTCCCTCCGGTGTTTCCTGCTGACCCGTTCATGTGCCCCATGATGTTGCATCCACTCGTACAGAGGGCAAACCATGTGTGCTGTGCAGTTGGATAAGATGGGCCCCACCAGCCGTAACCTTCACGATGTCAGTTGGAAAGGGGGTGTCAGAGTCCTTAGTTAGTCAGCCAAACACCAGGCCTTGTTCATTGAAACAAGAATAGTATTTATTAAACTGCAAGACTAGGTCATCTAAAACAGAAGCATTGTTAAGAATACCTTGGTTACATGAAGCATAGAGATATACCCTAAAGGGGGGGAAAGGGCCCCTCCCTTCTACCAATGGAGGCTTCTCGCGCGTGCGGGAAGCACAGAAGCTGTAAATAACAATTCACCCTCCATCCCACCTTTCCCAGCCTAGCTGTTGTTTTTAGAAAGCGATAGGAGACAGTCAGCCTGGCTTTCACGGCCATTCTTGGCCTGGGATCTTAAGATACGACCCGGTTGCCCGGGCAGCATCAGCAGCTCCCCACATTCCATCCCACCAGTCTCAAAGCATCAATCAACACCCGACAGTCCCATCCTCCCTCCCTTCATCCATACAGTCCCATCCTCCCTCCCTTCTCCATCCATTATGGCAGGCAATACCTGACATTCTGCCCTTCTGATAACAAATCTATCCCTTCGGTTTCAAAGGGTACAACTTATGGAATGCCCGAACCAACTTTGGCGCAAGAACATGTTCCGCCCGCACCCACTCCCTCTGTTCCGGCCCAAAGTCCACCCATTCCACCAGATAATACAGTCGATTCCGAGACATCTTGGAATCCAAGATCTGTGCGATTTCAAAATGCGGTTCCCCCCCCACCATGAGCGGCGGTGGGGCGGGGCGACGGGGTCTCCATGCATTCTCCGCAGGCGCACGTCGCAGGAGCCTTACATGAAAGACAGGATGAACAGACTTTAGCGACTTAGGCAAGGCAAGTTCAACAGTGACATTATTAATCACATGTACAATTTCAAAAGGTCCAATATATTTCCAGCCAAGTTTGCGGCTCGGCTGCACACCTCGCAGGTTTTGCATGGACAGGTATGCAAAGTCACCACACTTTGGGGTCCATGATAAGTCGCGCTTCTTGTCGGCCTGGACTTTATAGGTCTTTTTAGCCTTTTCAAGAGTCTGTGTCAACAAAGGCCAAGCAGTTTGTAGGCGTTTACACCAGTCACCCGCGTCTCCCGCCGGGAGGCCGGGAGAGGACAAAAATGGCAGAGGTGGGGCCTCGTAGCCATGCACTGCCATAAACGGTGACATTCCCGTCGACGTGTGCTGAGTATTATTATAGCAGAATTCAGCCAAAGGCAAGAGGGAATGCCAATCATCTTGTTGAAAATTAGTAAAACATCTGAGATATTGCTCAAGGGTTTGGTTGACCCTTTCGGTCTGGCCATCCGTCTCTGGGTGGTACACACTGCCGAGCCCCCTCTCCACTCCCAGCAGTGACATCAATTCCCCCCAGAACTTGGAAACGAACTGCACCCCCCTATCTGAGATTACTTTAGAAGGCAAAGTGTGGAGTCTCACAACGTGTTGTAAGAACGCTGATGCAAGCTTCTTAGCAGAGGGGATTGAAGCAAACGAAACGAAGTGAGCTTGCTTGGTAAATAAATCAACCACCACCCAAATAACAGTCTTCCCCCCACTGGGCGGCAGGTCGGTAATAAAATCCATTGAAATCACGTCCCACGGCCGATTTGGGGTGGCCAAGGGTTGTAAAGCTCCGGGGGGCTTCCCCGGCCGAGGCTTACTCATTAAGCAAGTTTGGCAGCCATTAGTAAACAAAGAGAGATCTTTACGCAGTCCAGGCCACCAAAATTGCCGCTGTAAAAGTTGAAGCGATTTCACAAACCCAGTGTGTCCCGCAAGTTTAGAGCCGTGAGCCCAGCCCATCACCTCCCCCCTTAGGGAAAGTGGGACAAACAGTTTTCCATTTTTTCACCAACAGTTCTGTGTATCTTGCGTCACCCCCTCTTCCCCCTCTAGCGCCTCGTGATCAGCGGGAGTCATTGCAGAAGCGAACTTCGCCTCCCAGTCAGAAGGGGGTGGAGAGAGGGGCCGGTTCAGTGCTTGCTTGCGTGTAGTAACCGCCCCCCCCAGCTGGGAGGGGGTAAAGATGGAGTCCCGGACCTCCTCCCTTTTGCTGTCGTGTTGTGGGAGGCGGGACAAAGCGTCAGCTAGCAAGTTAGACTTTCCCGGGAAATGGTGTAAAGTGAAGTTGAACTTCGATAAGAAATCAGCCCAGCGCAACTGTTTGGCGTTTAGGGAGCGGGGTGAGCGAAGGAGCTCCAAATTTTTGTGATCAGTCCATACTTCAAATGGAACCCTCGCCCCCTCCAGCCAGTGACGCCATGTTGCCAGCGCTAAGCGGATCAACCCCACCTCCTTTTCCCACACCGACCAGTTCCGTTCAGTGTCATTGAATTTTTTAGACACATAGGCAAGGGGGTGAAGTTTGCCATCCTCCCCCTCTTGGAGGATCGCCCCTCCCATGGCGACGTCGGATGTGTCAACTTGGACAATGAATTTCTTAAGTTCATTTGGGTGGGCCAACACGGGCTCTGAAGTAAAGAGGGCTTTTAGGCGCTCAAATGCAAGTTGGCACTCCGGAGACCAGTTTAAACGTGCGCCCGGCCGTGTGCAGTCAGGGGCTTTCCCCTTTGTTTTTAGCAAGTCCGTAAGGGGAAGGGCCACCTGAGCAAAGTTCGACAAGAATGATCTGTAAAAATTAGCGAATCCGAGGAATGCTTGGAGTTGCCTCCTCGTCTTGGGGGGCTCTCACCCCACCACATCCTTTACTTTGTCAGGGTCCATTTCAATCCCCTTTTGAGATATGCGGTAGCCCAAAAAGGGGATCTCAGATTTGTGAAACTCACATTTCGACAGTTTTGCAAACAGTTTGTGCTTGTGCAACGTTTGGAGGACTTCTCTCACCAATTTCACATGTGATTTTAGGTCGGGGGAGTACAAAAGTATATCATCAAGGTAAACAAGGACCCCCTTGAACAAATACTTGTGTAACACCTCATTAATCAAGTTCATGAATACCCCTGGTGCCCCTTGAAGTCCGCAAGGCATAACCAAGTATTCAAATTGTCCCAGGGGGGTATTAAACGCAGTTTTGAATTCATCCCCCTCCCTAATCCGCACTCGGAAGTAAGCATCTCTCAAATCCAATTTGGAGAACACCTTCCCTCCAGCCATCGCCGCCAAGAGGTCTTTGATTAGGGGCATGGGGTATGCGTTGGTGCTAGATACTGCATTCAGCCTCCTATAGTCCGTGCAAAGTCGCAGCCCCCCATCCTTCTTTTTTCGGAATAGGACGGGTGCGGCAAAAGGGGAAGAGGCAGGTCTGATAAACCCCCTCTCCAAGTTCTTGTCAATGAATTTCCTCAGCTCCACCTTCTCGGATGGGCTCATGGAATACAATTTACCCTTAGGCAGTTTTTGATTCGGCAGTATTTCAATGGCACAGTCACAGTTTCTGTGGGGGGGCAACTCATCTGCTTCTTCTTCCCCAAAGACAGCAGCCAAGTCCCGGTATTCCCTGGGAATCGCCTCCAGTTCGGCTTCAGCCACCCCCACCGTCACTGGATCATTCCCCACACGTAGGGACCCCCAGTCGCTTTGCCACGTGTGGGCTTTACACTTCTCAGAGATGAAATTTATTTTCCCGTCCCCCCATAAGATGTGCGGGTCATGGTCAAAGAACCACGCACTGCCCAGAACCAGAGGAAAACGGGCCGCAGGGGTAATTATGAAGGGTCTCACCTCCCAGTGATTCCCTATCCCCACGCGCAGTGGGACAGTCTCGTATTTGCACGGCTCTTTCATCGTGGAGCCGTCCATCTGCGTAAACACTAGGGGCTCTGTTAGCTTTACCACCTTCGCCCCCAGTCCCGTCACCAACAAAGGGGTTAATGAGGTCTTTCCCACACCCCGAGTCAATGAGAGCTCGTACTCTCACATGGGTCTGTAGACCCGGGTCCATTAGGGTCACAGTAAGGAAGAAAAGAGAAGGGGGTCTGCTCACTGGGATTTGCGCTTGTGAGTCCGGGACCTGCTGTTCAGCGCTATTTACAGCAGGTCCTTCTCGTTTCCCACCTTCGTTGCTTCCTCATCCGACGAGTCCGAAGTCTCGCTCAGAGGGGTGATTTGCAGAGCTCTGGCCCCCCTCGGTTTCGCTACTGGCTTAGGCATGGAGGTCTCGAACTTTTTCTTGGTTCCCTTCGCCCCTCCGGGTGGCGTGGACGCTCCGGGGCAACTCGCGGCAAAGTGGCCCGCCTCCCACACTTCAGACAGAGCCCTTGCTTCATCCTGGATTCTCTCGTGCCATCTTTGGGTCTCGGGTTTGCCGGCTGGTTCTTCCCTTTTTGGGTTGGCGGTGGGCCCGATTGGCCTCCTTTCCCCAGTGCTGCCGCATCATCCAGACGGATGGTTCTCAGGCGGGTCTCCATGGTGACCGCTGACTGCATCCATCCTGCCAGTGTGTCGGGGTCGTTTCCACGTGTCACTGTCCGGCGGATCTCGGAGTTGAGTCCCAACCTGAACTGCTCCGCTAAGACTCCGTCGGGCCACCCCCGTATTTTCGTGACGAGCCGGCGGAATTCTGTTATGTACTCGCGGACTGATCGGGAGCCTTGCTTGAGAGTGCGTAGGGCCGCTCGGGCTGTCTTGTTCGCGTTGACGTCTTCGAACTGCTCCTTCATGGCCCACATAAACACATCGATCTCTCGCAACTCCCTCCCATCAGCCTGGTGCAGGGCTACATACCAGTCAGCCGCTGCTTCCTTCAGGTGTGACGCGATAGCGTCTACCATTCGATCCTCGCTCTGGAACAGGTGACCCCAGTTCTCGATGAACTTTTCCGTTCTCACCAGGAAAAACGAGAACTTCTCCGGGGTCCCATCGAAGTCTGCATCGAGGAGTTCGGCCGGCTTCGGCGGGGGGAAACCCCAAGGTCGCTGCGGTCGCTGCGCCGGCGGCCCTTGCCCAGGGGGTCCCGCTGGTTGGTCCGGTGGCCCTGCTGGTTGCACGGGCGGCCCCACCGGAACGATGCGCTGGTCAGGGGGTGGTTGCCCCAGGGGCACCTCTCGCTGCATCCGGACCATCTCTTCTCGAATGCCATCTGAAATCATCTTAGGGATGCGGGAAAGGGATTCGTCTAGTATTCGGATCAAGCGGTCGTGACTCGGGTCGCCGCTCCATCTCCGACTTCCTCCGATTCCCTCCTCACCTCTGGTCTCTCTGGTCAGGTCTTCCACCCCCTCCGCTGCGCTCAGCCGGTGTACCGATCGCTCGTAGCGACTCTCTCACCGAAGCACGCGGGGTGTAGAACCACGTCTCATGCGTCTCGGCTAGGGGCTTCACCCAATCCCTCCGCTGCTTGGGCCGGGTTGTCACGCCGCCGTAAGCCGCTCCATAGGGGTTCCCGTAAGGTCCCCCCAGGTCATAGTCCGGACCCCAGGTTACCGGAACGTAGGTGATGGGGCCCTCCGTGGTGACGACCACGGTAGTGGCTGGCACTGTCGTTACGGGGGGTTTCTTCTCCTCCCATTGGTCGTCTTGCTGATCTTGATCCTGGTCGGTTGGGAGAGTGTCTTCTTCACCGTCACTCATTTTTGGAGCAGCGGGTTTCAGACCAGTCCCAACTAAAAGATGTTTCTTAACAAACTGTCAGAGTCCTTAGTTAGTCAGCCAAACACCAGGCCTTGTTCATTGAAACAAGAATAGTATTTATTAAACTGCAAGACTAGGTCATCTAAAACAGAAGCATTGTTAAGAATACCTTGGTTACATGAAGCATAGAGATATACCCTAAAGGGGGGGAAAGGGCCCCTCCCTTCTACCGATGGAGGCTTCTCGTGCGCGCGGAAAGCACAGAAGCTATAAATAACAATTCACCCTCCATCCCACCTTTCCCAGCCTAGCTGTTGTCTTTAGAAAGCGATAGGAGACAGTCAGCCTGGCTTTCAAGGCCATTCTTGGCCTGGGATCTTAAGATACGACCCGGTTGCCCGGGCAGCATCGGCAGCTCCCCACATTCCATCCCACCAGTCTCAAAGCATCAATCAACACCCGACAGTCCCATCCTCCCTCCCTTCATCCATACAGTCCCATCCTCCCTCCCTTCTCCATCCATTATGGCAGGCAATACCTGACAGGGGGTTTCACTCTGCACTGGATTCTCTGGTCCATCTTGGAACTGGAACCTCTTCTGCTGGCGAAGAGATCATTGTGGGATTGCAGTCCTAGATTTGGGGCCCTAAACTGGGGCTGCAACTTATTTAGACTGCTGTTCTAAAGTGTGTGCCACAGGAACCCCTGGCTGGCCACGTCCAGCTCCTCCGATCCTTTGAGGTACACCTTGTTGTTTACTTGCTGCCATGAAAGAAGGGGGCACTTTTCAGAGTGAAATAAGCAGAAAGAATAGCCATTGCCTGCATGCTAAATATAATGAGTGGAACAGAATGAGGGGAGCAAAAGGGAAGGGAAGAACAGAGAGGATTGTACTGGAGCCATGCACTGAGGACTCCGCGTGAGCTGGTACTTCCCTTTCCTCAAACAGAAATTCCACATGTCTTGATGGTGGTTTATCCAGCTCTCTTAATCTGATCTCAGTCAGTGTGTCAGGACTGGATCTGCCAAGGTCTCAGCACTGGGTGGGTGCCAGGGAGATCCCTGCTGTCTCGCCCAGCATCCTGTTTCCAATGGTGTCCAGGCAGGTGTTTTGGTGAAGCCCACACTCATCTTTATTTTTCTGTTGTACTTCTCCCCCTTTTTAAAAAGCTACTGAAAACTTAGTCCGCTTCATTTTATGCACACACTTCTGCTCTGAGTTGCCTCATCTGTGTCCTGCAGAGGGCTAAGATGGATGCTCCGGCAAGGCAGAGAGAGGCTTCGGCAAGGGTGGCTGGTCTCTCGGAGAAGCACATTTGCTCACTGGAGTGTGGGACTGCCCACAGATCTTCTCTTTGAGAAGGCTGGTTTTCATCTGGCAGGTTGGTCAGCCCGAGCCAGACCATCTGCAGCGTGGAGATGAAACTGCTGTCCTGCTTACTGGGTTGTTGTGTGGGGACACTGGATATGAAGGAGAACAACTTTAAAAGGCGACTGAATAAATTCATGGCGGATAGGCCTGTCAGTGTCTGCTAGCCATGGTGACTGAGGGGAACCTCCACATTTGGAGGCAGTCAACCTCTGAATCCCCGAGCCAGGAGGCAACATCAGGGGAAGGCCTCAGCCCCTATGCTGTGTTGTTGGATCTCCAGAGGAACTGGTTGGCCACTCTGTGAGACGGGAGGCTCGACTCGATCCCACAGGGCTCTTCTTATGACTTGGGATTCAGTCCTCTTCAGCTGCATTCCCCCCTCCTTAAACACTTTTCCTAGAACTTTCCAGAGTGTGCCCACTTTGTTCTGCAGTAGAGCACCGAGGACTGAGCCCAGCGGTGCCTTAGAGACTAATGAGACCGGGGGGGGGGAGATAAGCTTTTGAGAGTCAAGGCTGCCTTCATCAGATACGAAAACTTTGTCACCCCAGTGAAAATTTTACCTCCCAGGCGCGCCGGCCTCAGGGGTGCCAAATGGCGCCCCACTCCCCCCCCCTGAAAAGCACCCCCCACCGCCCTAACCGGGCACCTGTCGCCTCCGCCAGACACCCCACCCCCTTCCCGGCTTTCCTGGGGGTCCCGCAGCCGCGGAGCCTCCAGAAAAGCCGGCGCCAGGAGGGAGGGGGCAGCAGCTAGACCCCCCGCGCCCTTCCCAGCTTCCCGAGGGGTCCCGCAGCCACGGAACCCCCAGAAAAGCCGGCGCCGGGAGGGAGGGGGCGGCAGCTAGACCCCCCGCCCTTCCCGGCTTCCCGGGGGTCCTGCAGCCGTGGAGCCCCCAGAAAAGCCGGCGCCGGGAGGGAGGGGGCGGAGGCTAGACCCCCGCCCCCTTCCCTGGGTTTCCTGGGGGCCCCGCAGCTGCGGAGCCTCCAGGAAAGCCAGTGCCCCGCCGCCACCCCCGGTCTCCAGGCCCCACCGGGAGGTTGGCATCCCCAGTGGAGGGCGCCCCAGGCTGTCCTGCCTAGGGCGCCCAGACACCTGGAGCCGGCCCTGCTCCCAGGAAACCCCCTCCCCAACATTCTCATTTATCCCGACCTGGAAAGAAGGACACAGAGAGACGCCTTCTCATGTGAAACCTGGGGACACTCAGTCTCTCGCAGCCTAAGCTTCTTCAGGGGGTAGAAGGGAACCTCCCAAGTACCTTTCCTTCCACTTCCTAGAGGAAGGGCAGCAGGTGAAATGTGCAGGACAGTCATGATTGCTTCAGCCAAGTGAAGCGGGGCCTGCAGTCCGACTCAGTCACGGGGCAGGGCTGTTTGTCCGCTCATAGGACGGCCAGGCTGCTAGAGTGAGGCCTGATAAGCACAGTGAGGTCACAGCTCTACCCTGCAGGCTGGAATCCCTTCTTTACCTCCCCCCCGCCCCCAACACACTCTCAGTTTTGAAAAAGGGGAGGAAAATGCAAAAATGTGTTACACTCAGGTTTCAAGTTAGGTAAACGACAGGTCAGAGCCTTGGGTTATGCTGAGCCTCTATACAAACAAATCACTAAATTACCATTTTTAGTGAGGGCAAAGCCTTTCACCCTTGACAGAGTTTAGGGCCTCAGCACATATTGATCTGACCCTAATTATACCATGGCTTTGCCTTGAAGACTTTGAAATAAAAGTGGGCGTGCCCATTCCTAGCACCACTCCTTGATCTGGTACCTGCAGGCAGGGGGAATGAAAAACAGATTGTACCCTGATACCTGAAATAAGGCCTCCCTAGTGAAGTGCTTTCATTGCAGCCATCAGAATGAATGTTGTGAGCCAGGAGCCAAGTGCTCTTTTAGACTTCTGATACTCTTCTGTGTCACACAGCATCTGTTGTGATGGGAAAGTGCCCAAAATGTGTTGCCAGCAATTGCCATTGGTAGTAGATACTCCCTATTGCCAGAACATTTAGATGAAGCCAGCCCTCCCCCAGTTATTGTCCAGCTTGGGAGTCCTCTGCCTCCAGCTCTGCCGGGTCACAGATGGGGCTGTCAGAGGGAGGGGCAGCAGTAGCCAGGGAAGCCCCATCCTTCTGCCGGTACCCAGGACCCCCGAGAATGCCCCCACGAGAACATCTTACATTGAACTTTAATTAGATCTTGATTCATATGAGCTGGTTGGAAGCCAATTAAACATAATTAATGAACACAAGGAAGAGGCTTTAACAAAATGTTCATGGTAAAGTTATTATAAATATCCAGGATCTGAACCTAAAATAAGAACAGTAATAACAGGCTTGCAAACTATGTTCATTCCAGCACTCCTCAAAACTACTGAGTGTTTTAAAATTGGAGGGCACCACGTACTTTTGCCCATGAAATATTCCTCCCTTGAATTTCTGTATGAGCCACTGATACATTCATGCTTCCTTCTGAAACATGCTATAACCATTGTCCTTTGTTGTTTTTACATTCCCTTTGAAACATGGCAAGCTCAGAGCGATGACTCATGCAGAAACACAACAGCCATCCTCCACTCTGGCCAGGAATTTTGCTCTGCCTGTGCATCAAAAGTGATTAATTTATTCTGATATGCAGAGATGCAGCTTAATTGATCAGAAGAAATCGAGGGCAGAGCAGGGACTCATTCAGAGACTCAACATCTAGTCTCCTATGTGGGTGGGCAGTCAGATACACAGGAGCCCTGCATTATTTAATTTTTGCATTATAGCATGCCAGCATTTGTCTCACAGCACATCAGGGTGCCCCAGTGCACAGTCGTGGAACTACTGGCGCACTTGGTGGGTCGGTTGATTTAGAGAGTAAACTGGTATTGGGAAGAGCTGCTTAATAACTCAGGGGCATATTGTAACTGGAAAGGTTGCAAAACAGAGACATGTATATTTCTTTTCTCAAGTTATGATTTTTGCAGTCTGGAATACAAAATAATATATTAAAGGGGTGCCTTTCATTCTAAGCACAAGGGGTCAAGTTTTGTTAAGCTGTTAACTTTGCTTGAATTCCTGTAAACCATCCTCATGGAAATTTCTTTAAATTTAAGGCACTGATTAGGGAATTGATGGATCGACCTTTACTAGATGGAGTGCCTAACCAAAATGCTATCAATCTGTTTCTCATGTTTAAATTTTGCTCTTTAGCCAAAACTTCCCTCCCGAAGTGGCTCACGGGGAACAAAGACTAATACCACGTGACAATTAAAGTCCAGTATTTATTTATTTATTTAATTTTGTGCCCCGCCCTCCCCACAAGCAGGCTCATATTCCTTGTGGAAGCCGCAGCTTGGAGCAGGCAAGGTGCGTGTGTGGGGGGCGGGTCAGGCTGCTTCCTGCCCCCCCCCCCCGCTGTATTTACATCATGTGGCCCCTGAGTGCTGATATGGGCAGGATACAGTCTTTACCACTTTGAACTTTCTGCTGGAAGAAGGCCACGGCCAGCATGGCACCAAAATGCACCCAGAATGACAGCCACACATTTTGCTCCTGTACCTGTAGCATATCATAATATTTACCGATGACAGACATCACAGTGCGCAATGCCTGTTCCACCGCGTAGTCTGTTGCAGGCAGGGGGAGAGGTGATGTCACAACCTGGGTAATTAGTATTGGACATTGTGTAGGGGGGAAGTAGGCATGCGACTGCCATTTTGGATGGATGCATGAGAGTGTTCTGTGGAGTGTTACCACGGGCTTTCATGGCTGAGTTGGAATCTCCCACATACCTTTCAGTACACAGACTCTTTTCCCTTAGATGTGTCATTCCTGTGTTTTGCTTTTTGTTTTTGTGCCAGAAGAATCGAAAACCACTGCCGAGACATGTCTCTCCCCAAATTCATTTTCAACTTTACAAACTTGCTCTTCTCTTGCAACCGTATGTGCTCTCTGATTACTATGCAACTGAGCACTTCTCTGTGACTCTCCAGAAATTTGAACACTTGATTAAAAGATTGGGGGAGGGCCCCTCTTTTATTTTTCAATCCATCAGTGAACCATTATTTTGGAGTCGTAGCTATTGTGCAAAGACAGGGGAATGGAGATGCATTAATCGTCGCTTCTTGCTAAATCCAGCTCCTTTTCTGGGAAGTGTGCTGCACCGAGGCGTTTGTCGACCAGCTGTCCTCCCGCACTTCCAGCTGGGGTGAAACAATGCCAAGAGGGAGCCCTTCCTTGCTGCACAGCCCTCTATCAGCTGGTGGTTGTTTTTCCTATATTGACAAAGCCAGTGGCAAAATGCCAAGTGATTTAATTCAGGGTGGAAGTCACCCTTGGCCCCTGGACTCTGGGTTCCATCTGATCATCTTTTCTGTTGGCAAAAAAGGGAGGTGGCATCTGGATCACTCTGAAAGACTATGGGGCGGAGGGATTGTGGGATCTGCAGGTCCAAAAGCCATATGGGATGGGTTCTGCAGTATGGAGGAGATTGGGTGAGACTGAGTGGAAAACCTGGCTGGATCCGACCCTCCGAACCCATCTAAAGGGCTGCAGTATGCCAGCGTGACTTTCCTCCCATTAGCATAGCTGTTGGGATCATCCTGCCAAGTAGCAAGCAGGCTTTTGGGACATGTTGGATGCAGAAGTGTGGTAGAACAGGTGGTTATGTATATGGGACTGGCCCTGACCTGGATGGCCCAGGCTGGCCTGATCCTGTCAGATCTCAGACGCTAAGCAGGGTCACCCCTGGTTAGTACTTGGATGGGAGACCACCGAGTAGTGATGCAGAGGCAGGAAATTGCAAACTACCTCTCTGGCCTTGAAAACCCGACAAGGGGTCACCACAAGTCAGCTGTGACTTGACAGCGCTTCCCCCCATCATGCGTGAGAACAGCGTCTCCATATATTTCTGCCACCCAGAATTCTCTTTCTGCTTTTAATTTTTTTGTGGGGGGAGGGGGGTCAGCAGACCTCTTCCCCGAGATGAAAATTGTCAGAAGTTTTTTCCTAACCTACAGAGTGAGGGGCAGGTGTGGGCTGCTTCCCTTCCTCCATTTTGTCACTACAAGGGAGGGGAGTGGAACACTGAACATTCTGGAGGGGGGAGAAATAAACCAATTCATTTTTCTAATTTATGTGACATAGTAGTTAACTTAAAAGAATTGTTAACCATTCAGTATTTTTAATTAATATCTCTTGGAAGTCTCGAATGGCTCACCGTCATAATTAACTTTGACCATTTAGACCGCAGTAGAGTTATTCTCTTGTACTACCAACAATAATCATTAATTTAATTTTCTGTGTTAAGCTGGTATCATCGTAAAATGTTATCTCATTGTTATATTTTAACTGTGACTTTGTTGGGGTCTATTAGACCCTGATTCCCAATTAGTAAGCGCAGGAGACGTAAAATCTTTCAGAGACACAGGAGGGTACAGATGTGCAAGAAGGACTATAGCCCACTGACTATAGCTTCCTGAGCATCTGAGCTTTTGTTTTTCAGTAAGCAATTTCCCCACCCTTATGCTTGAAAATGTTACCTGTTTGCTTAGTGATTTCATTTGTGCCTCAATTTTCCCCCCAATGGGGACCCAAATGGACTTAGTGATGTTCTCCCCGTCTCCATTTTTAGCCTCACAGCAGCCCCAGAAGCTCGAACGCTCTGCCCGCGGAATGGTCTCAGGCAGCAGGGGGAGCTGGACTGGAGTCCAGTAGTGGCACTTTGGAGACCAACGAGATTTTGGGGGGAGGGGCTTTCGGGAGAGACTCCGATTGAGCGGTTCTGCTGCAGGCCAGCGTGGATGCCCTCTGGAACCGTCTCCATGGATTATTCATGAGCCTGTTTATTTAAATCGTTTCCGTGCTGCTTCTCTGCACAAGTTTCTGGCTCTGCCTTCCCCACCACCAATCCAGGAAATGCTATTAAAGAAATTTGCAGTAAAATCAAGAAGATCGGTAGCAACTGTTAGAACTGCAATGAAAAGAGTGGCAGTTAGTATAAGATTTCCAGAGACAGGATTAGTGACCTGCAAAGCTCCTGGCTTCTCCTCACGACTAGCTGAAGCAGCGTTAAGTATGGGAATGATAGTTACTTTACACTGACTGAGATTACTGCAGAGTTTAGAGCTTGTTTTCTGTCCTCACTTGCGATCCTGGCAAGGCCACAGTGGGGGGGGGGGGGGAGGCCCTGCCATCTATTCTTTGCAGACCACAGCTATAAGCCAGCTTGTGCGTGTGGCTGTCTGGCATGATTTGCCACAGCTGGGCAATGTGTCAGCTACAATCACAATCACACAAGGAGTATGCTGTCGTGTGCCTTGTGTTCATGCACTTTCAGACCAGGCTGTGACTCCACACCTTGGGCTTGGCTCAGGACAAAGAAGAAGAAGAGAAGGAGGAGGAGGAGGAGATTGGATTTATACTCCACCCTTCACTCGGAGTCTCAGAGTGGCTTACAAATTCCTTTCCCTTCCCCTCCCCACAATAAACACCCTGTGAGGTAGGTGGGGCAGAGAGAGCTCTTTCTGAAACTGTCCTTGAGAGAACAGCTCTGACAGAACTATGGCTTGCCCAAGGTCATCCAGAAGCTGCAAGTAGAGTAGTGGGGAATCAAACCTGGTCCTCCCAGGTTAGAATCTGTGCAGTGCACTTAAGTTCTACACCAAACTGGCTTGAGTGGCTGGTCCCTGGTCACACGCTGAAGAGGTGGTTGTTTCTCCAAAATAGTTTGTACTGTGAACAGACTGAGACCTGGCCACTTTCTCAATCAGAGGACACTGTTCCATTGGATGGAGGGAGGGAGGGAGCTGTTGCCTGGCCATCCCAGGTTTGCCTTTCACCCTTAGCACTCACCTTCCCTCCAGTATTTCCTGCTGATTTCCTAGAACATCTTCTGGCCTGGGACCCTGTTGGATGCTATTTTTACCACTGGGTGGACTTGGAACATTGTTATCATCTGATTTTGTTGGATGTTATCTCTACCATTGGGTTGATTTGAATACCGCCATCATTTGCTTGTCTTTATCTGTAAATTGATGTTGTTTAACTTTGATGTTGTTTTTAACTGTTTTAACTTTGTATTGTTTTATGATATTTTGATCCTGTTAGTTGCCTTGAGCCAACGTGTCCGGCAAGGCGGGATACAAATAGAAACAATAAATAACATAATAAATAAATGATCCATTCATGTGCCCCATGATCCTAGAATCATAGAAACATACAGTTGGAAGGTACCTCCAGGGCCATCTAGTCCAACCCCCTGCACAATGCAGGAAATTCACAAATACCTTCCCCTCCACTCCCGCAGTGACCGGTATTCCACACCCAGAAGATGACAAAAAACTTCCAGGATCTCTGGCCAAACTGGCCTGGAGAAAAATTGCTTCCTGATTCCAAAGTGGCAATCATTGCATTTCCCTGGGTATGTAAGGAAAGGCCACAAGAACCAAGCACTGCGGCAACCCTTCCTGCCCTCCCTCTCATGTTCTACCTAAGTTGTATAATGAAATGCATTATACAAGCTGCAAGTGAAATGCATTATATATGCTGCAAGTGAAATGTATTATACATGCTGGAAGTGCAAGCTTATAAGAATGCTAGAGGAGAAAGTGGGAGAACTCAAGGCACAAATCTGCACACTGAGGAACATCAGGGAGGAAGAAAGCTTTTTAGATGTGAAGAAAGAGGGACTCCTGAGAGAACGGCAACAGCTAGCAAATCCTAAGCAAGGGGAAGGACGTAACAAGGAACAGGTGGGTGAGCAGAAGAATGTGATCTTGAGGAGTAAGATAATCAGGAAACACAGCCAGTGGAGCTGCAAAATCGATACCAGCCACTTCTGATGATGGAAGATCAGAATAGCACACACTGGGATCAAAAGGATGTGACTGACACACAAGCACATAAGCAGAGAAGGAACCAAGCTATCCCACGGAGGAAGACACGAGTAGTGGTGGTTGGTGACTCCCTACTGAGAGGAACGGAAGAAGGTGTATGCAGACCGGACAAGAAATCTCAAGAGGTTTGTTGTCTTCCTGGAGCGTGTATCTGAGATGTGACTGAGAGAATTCCAAGACTGGTCAAGACCTCTGATCGCTACCCACTCCTGCTGATCCATGTGGGAACAAACGATATGGCCCGAAGAAACCTTGAATTGATCTCCAAAGACTACGAGGCTCTGGGCAAGAAGGTGAAAGATCTGGGGGCACAGGTGGTGTTCTCCTCCATTTTACCTGTTATGGGCCATGGAACTGGAAGGGAGAACAGGATACTGGAGATGAATGGCTGGTTATGTGGATGGTGCCATTGAGAGGGATTTGGCTTCCTGGACCATGGTATATACCTCCAAGAAGAAGGACTGTTGGTGACAGATGGGGTGCACCTTATGAAGAATGGGAGGGATGTCTGTGCTGCAAGACTTGCGAACCTGATCAGAAGGACTTTAAACTGAAGACATCGGGGGGTGGGAAGAAAAAGCCTGATGTGCAGCATTCCCAACACTAAGTTTAAGAAGGGGAGTGACCAGAGAATAAATAAACAAGAGAGAGCTGAGTTCAGTAATTTTCAGGTAAAATCGAAGGGACCTACTGTAGGAAAAGATGTCTGTAATCTGAAATGTCTTTATACTAATGCACAGAGTATGGGAAATAAACAGGAGGAACTTGAACTTCAAATATTGGAAAGTAATTATGATCTGATAGGTATCACTGAGACTTGGTGGGATGAGTCTCATATATGGAGCACAGCAATTGAAGGATATACCTTGTTCAAATGGAACAGGAAAAAAAAGGCGGTGGGGTGGCACTATATGTCAAGAGTGAATACACTTGCACTGAAATTCAGGATTTTGAGAGTTGCCCTGTTGAAAGTGTGTGGGTAAGGATAGAGCAGGGGGGGAAAGAAGGGGATATTGTTGTGGGGGTATACTATAGACCTCCAAATCAACCAGAGGAACGGGATGTTGCATTTGTACAACAGCTTGCTAAACTTTCACAGAGACAGGATGTAGTGGTTATGGGAGATTTCAACTATCCAGATGTTTGCTAGAAATCTAACTCTGCTAGATATGGGGCATCCCGCAGATTCTTGAATAGTCTTGCGGACAACTTTATCTCTCAGAAGGTAGAGGTGGGAACCAGAGGATCTGCTATCCTAGATTTAATTCTGACTAACAGGGAAGAACTGGTTGATGAGGTGAATGTTGTAGGATCCTTGGGGAATAGAGACCATGTCAGCTTGGAATTTGACATAGTGAGGGATGTGAAACCAGGACATAGTAGGACTCGTATCCTGGACTTCAGGAAGACTGATTTCAAAAAAACTCAGATAAATATTAGGTAGGATCCCTTGGCTGGAAATGCTGAGGGGGAAATCTGCACAGGAAGGATGGGAGATGCTGAAAAATGAAATGCTTAAGGCACAATCCCAAACTGTTCCAGTAAGAAAGAAAAGTGGGAGACAGGTAATGAAACTGAGGTGGCTGAACAAGGAACTCTCTGAAGAGCTGAGACTAAAAAGGAAAATGTACAGGAAATGGAAGGAGAGCCAAATTCCTGAGGGTGAGTACAAGAAGCAGGCTCGAATCTGTAGGGATGGTGTCAGAAAGGCTAAAGCGCAGATGGAGCTGAGGCTTGCGAGGGATGCTAAAAATAACAAGAAAAATTTCTATGCCTATGTTTGGGGCAAAAAGAAGAACAAGGATGGAGTAAGCCCATTGCTAAGGGAAGACGGTCAAGTCTTAACAAGGGATGAAGACAAAGCGGAATTACTCAACTCTCACTTTGCATCAGTCTTTAACCATAAGGTGAGCTGTATACAAACTGAAGAATGCAGGGCATATGAAGGAAGGAGGGACTGCCAGTCCAGAGTAAGTAAGGAAATGGTTAGAGAGCATCTGGCTGCCTTAAATACTTTCAAATCTCCAGGGCCGGATGGCTTGCATCCCAGGGTGCTAAAAGAAATTGCAGATGTTATTTCAGAGCCTCTGGCTCTCATCTTTGAGATGTCCTGGAGTCCTGGTGTTGTGCCAGAAGACTAGAGAAGAGCGAATGTTGTCCCAATCTTCAAGAAGGGAAAAAAGGCGGACCCAGGAAATTACAGGCCTGTCAGCTTGACATCAATACTTGGAAAAATTCTGGAGCAGATTATCAGACATCCTGTCTGTGATCACCTTGAACAGAATGAGTTAATTGGTAGTAGCCAGCATGGGTTTATCAAGAATAAGTTATGCCAGACCAACCTTATCTCCTTTTTTGACAGAGTTACTAAAATGGTTGACCCTGGCAATGCTATGGACATAGTGTATCTAGATTTCAGTAAAGCATTTGACAAAGTTTCTCATGATATCCGTGAGGATAAGCTGGTTAAGTGTGGGCTGGATGGAGCAATCGTTGGATGAATTCATGAGTGGTTGAAAAATTGTACCGAATGAGTGCTCATAAATGGCTCTGCATCTATGTGGATGGAAGTCTTCAGTGGACTGCCACAGGGCTCAATCCTGGGCCCAGTGTTGTTCAATGTTTTTATAGATGACCTGGAGGAAGACATAGAGGGGATGCTTATCAAATTTGCAGATGACACAAAGCTGGGTAGGATTGCTAATTCTGAAGAAGACAGGATTTAAAATGATCTAGATAGGCTGGAACAGTTGTGCCGGAAGACTGGAGAAGAGCGAATGTTGTCCCGAGGCAAATAAAATGAAATTCAATAGAGATAAGTGCAAAGTCCTATACCTGGGCACAAAAAATCAAAGGCACAGATATAGAATGGGAGGGACTTGGCTTGACAGCAGCATATGTGAAAGGGATCTAGTGTTATGGTTGATCACAAGCTCAACATGAGCCTGTAGTGCGATGTGGCTGTGAAGAAAGCTAATGCAATCTTAGGATGCATTACCAGAAGCATTGTGTCCAGATCATGGGAGGTGGTAGTTCTGCTCTATTGTGCTATGGTCAGGCCTCACCTGGAGTACTGTGTCCAGTTTTGGGCACCACACTTTAGGAAGGATGTTGACAAGCTTGAGCGTGTCCAGAAGAGGGCAACCAGGATGGTGAGAGGGTTGGAATCCAAGTCTTATGAGGAAAGGCTGAGAGAGTTGGGTATGTTTAGCCTGGGAAAGAGAAGACTTAGAGGGGACCTGATTGCAGTCTTCAACTATTTGAAGGGCTGTCACATAAAAGATGGAGCAGATCTATTTTCTCTTGCTCCAGATTGCAAGACTAGATCTAATGGGTGGAAATTACGAGGAAGTCGTTACTGGCTAGATATCAGGAGAAACTTCCTAACTGTAAGAGTGGTTGAGCAGTGGAACAGTCTGCCTCGGGAGGTGGTGGATGCTCCTTCCCTGGACGTTTTCAAGCAGAGGCTGGATGACCATCTTTTGGGTATGTTGTAGGTATGCAGGGCTGTCTTTCAGCTGTGCTCCTGCCGAGTGCAGGGGGTTGGACTAGATGACCTGCAAGGTCCTTTCCAACTCTAACATTCTATGATTCCTACCTCAATGCAGAACTTTACATTTATCTCCATTGAAATTCATTTTATTTGTTTTAGCCCAGTTTTGCAGCCTGTCAGGATCATCCTTATCTTGACTGTTTCTTCTACCATATTTGCTACCCCTCCCAATTTAGTATCATCTACAAATTTAATAAGCATTCCCTCTGTCCCTTCATCCAAATTGTTGATAAAGAAGTTGAACAAAACAGGTCCCAGGACAGATCCTTGAGGCACTCCACTTGTCAGTCCTCTCCAAGAAGATGAGAAACCCTTCACAAGCACTCTTTGGGTGTGATCTGTCAACCAGTTACAGATCCACCTAACAGTCATAGGATCCAAACCACATTTTTCCAATTTGTCAACAGACATATTATGTGGAACCTTATCAAAAGCCATTTGCAGCATCATTGGAGTTGGCAGGATGGATGGTGGGCAAACCTGGGACCCACTTCCCTGGGCATATCTCTTGCAGATGCCCCATTGAAAAGACCAGCAGTTGTGCAGGTTCATTTTCATTTCACTGAGGCTTAGGTCCCATGTTCACTAATGACATGGGGGCGGGGGAGGAGTGCCATTTTGATTTTCTGTCTCAGCCACTGGACTGTCCCAGCTTGGCTGGCTTTACTCTGGATCCAAACTAAATGTCACAGCCACAAAGTGAGTCTGCCCAATCCTGCCAGTTTGAAAAAGAGTACAAGCCCACTGAGAGCCAGGTTGGTGTAATGGTAAAGAGTGTATCTGGGAGGCCTAAGTTCAGGTTCTCACTTGTGCTTTGGAAGCTTGCTGGGTGGCCAGGGGCCAGTCGCGCAGGCTCAGCCTCACCGACCTCACAGGCTTGTTGTGAGGAGAGGGGAAGGATGTGAGCTGCCCCTTGGGGAGGAAGGCAGCATACACAGTCTAGTGCTCTGGGCAGTCCTTTGGGTGCTGTGGAGTCACCACAGAGAGGCAGCATATGGTGGTGAGTAAAACACATGTCCTGGACCTCAGGTGGAGTGGATGTAATAAGAAAGCCACTGTCTGGCCAAGGAAGGAAGTGCCACTATTTGCCAAAAGGGACCTAGTGGGGAGGAATTGGGCAGACGTGGAACCAGCCTCTTTGACTATGTTCTATCCATTGTGCTTTATCTGTCCATGAGTTATGTTGCACTATAACATGGGTGAAAGGGGCAGATCCCTGGGCCAAAAGTGTCCAGCCCAAAGTTTGGCGGCAAGGTGGGGGAAGAACAGGAGTGGTGAAGGGGATCAGGCTTGTTTGGCAGTGGAGTACTCAAGAAGTAGCTTTTGAGGAGAGATCTGAAGGAGAAGGTGAGTAGCACCATGTGAGAGTACTGGCATTAATTAAAGGTATGTGGGGCAGCAAGGGAGAACGGGCGTAGCTGTTTGCAGCAGTCAAGAGTGTGTGACACTGGAGAGCAAAACATCCTCCGCACCTTGAAGAAGAATTTTGGCTACAGCCCTGCCAGTAGGCTCTTGGGATGAACCTCCCCCTGCCCCATGGACTTCAGTGTGTGTTATGTGCACTTGCGCCCTGTAATGCTATCTTAGTTACAAATACGAGGGGGATGATTATGCTGGCAGCTCTCTTGGGTCCATAAAATGCAGCTAGGGCTGTCCTTGATGTCCAGAAGAGAGGGGGGGGGAAACACTTTCGTACATATTGTCATGATACTTATTTCTTGCTACAGACCCTGGGCTTTATCTTGGTGTTTTTTCTCTCTCTGTCTCTTATCAGGTAATATCAGCAGTCTCTAGACTTTCACATCACAGCATTGCACAAAACAAAGGAATCCGGTAAGATTTGTATTTTGTTTCCCAGCATATGACTTTTAAGATTGAGGGGGGGGCGGTTTCCCCTCCCCCCAAACTGGCTTTTGTCTTCCAGTATGCAAGCAGCATTTCACTGTGTGCCCCGTTTCTAAGGTTTGTCTTGTCCATTAAAACATCTTTAATGCAAAGAAAAATATAGCCAAGCATGCAATGTGCGACCCTGCTTTGCATGGAGGTCAGTGCTTTGGAGCATATAGAGCATTTCATATGCCTGAGCGCAAAAATCCTTTAGTGTTTTTTACAAGCCTGCCTAACCGTGTGTACTTCGCTTCGTAGTCTGTGGCACAAAATTGGGGTGTTTGTGAAGGGGGAGCAGCAGCATTCACGGGACTTCTCTGTGAGATGTGAGCAGCTCCATAGGCAGCCTGGGGGTTGTTGGTTTCTTTGCCACTTTAGACCTAAAGGTGTTTCAGGGAGGGAGGGGAAGAGTCACTGCTAGGTTCAAAAGCCCATTCAAGACGAAATTGCAGGCAGGCAGTTTGCTGAGGTTGCTTTCCAATGGCTCCTACGGCTCTTAAGAGGGGAGTGTTTATTTCACTCCTCTAAACAGTTTGTTGCTTGGTGGATAGGACTGCCTCTCTCACAAAGCTCATATCAAGAATTAAACTGTGTTGGTCTTAGAGGTGCCTCTGGACTCAAACTTTATTCCCTCTCAGCAACTCTGTGAAGTAAAGGGGGGGGAGCAACTGACCCAAGGAGACCCAGTGCGTTTCCTGGTGACCAGGGATCTGAACCCAGACTCCCGAGGCCTGATCCAGCTACTTGGCCACACTGACTCTGGGTCCTGATGAATAATCACACAGGTGGTTTGACACCCAGGGGAGCCCTGGGGTCCCCCTTCCCTATAAACAGAGCACAATCCACAGAATACCTTTTATTAGGACCTGCCAAAATGACACAGAACGGAGGGGGGAGGGCAGGAAGGGCTGCATCGGTGCTTAGTTCTTGTGGCCCTTTCTTGTACGCCCAGGGAAATGCCAGTCCCCACTTTGGAGTCAGGAAGCAAATTTTCTCCAGACCAGTTTGGCTGGAGATCCTGGAGGTGTTTTGTCATCTTCTGGGTGTGGAGCAGGGGTCACTGGGGGTGTGTGGGGGGGAGGTATTTGTGAATTTCCTGCCTTGTGCAGGGGGTTGGACTAGATGACCCTGGAGGTCCCTTCCGACTCTATGAACCGGCCTTGGCTGGGAAGGCGGGGTATAAATTTGATCAATAAATATAAATAATCAATTCTATGAACTTTCAAATTCACCAGAGTTGGCTGTTACAAAATAAAAAAGAGACATGGGGGTGGGGAGGGGGAGAGATGCTTCAGGCCATGATTTCGAGGCGCTTCCCTGCCAGCATCCCTGTGCTTCATGCTGCTGGCAGGTAGATAACCATGGGAGCCTTTGGTATCAGGTTGTGCCCCCTTTCTGTGAATGAGAAAAAACCAGTGGGGTGTCTCCTTCTCTTCACTTTTCAAACTGTGCAAAACTGAACTTTGCAGGAGAGCATCTTTCTAAACGGCTATAACAAAATTATTTATTATTTATTATTATTTATTATTTTCCATTTATATCCCGCCTTGCCAAAAATCAGCTCAAGGCGGCTGACAACATTCAATCAATAAAACAATGTGCTAAAATACACTAAAATATACCTTCTACCTAGCATCCTAAAACTATCAATGCTAGATAACTGAACAAACTGATGGCGGCCTCAGTTTACCTTCCCCTCACCCGCGGCAATATCCATGTGATATTCATCAGACCACAGCATGTTTCGATGGTAAATTTGATCAGTGGCGGCTCCTAATCGAAGACCTGGTGGAAGAGCTCCGTTTTACAGGCCCTGCGGAACTGCAAAAGGTCCTGCAGGGCCCTGATCTCTTCCGGGAGCTCATTCCACCAGTCTGGAGCCGCCACTGAAAAGGCCCTGGCTCTGGTGGGAGCCAACGTGGCCTCTCTCGGGCCAGGAAGAGCCAGGCGACTCTGGGTCCCTGACCTCAGTGCTCTCTGGGGCACATATGGGGAAAGGCGGTCCCTCAAGTAGGCAGGCCCCTGACCATATAGGGCTTTAAAGGTCAAAACTGGCACCTTGAAATGGATCCGGTAAGCTACTGGCAGCCAGTGCAGTGCCTTCAGTACAGGCTGGATGTGGTCTTGTACGGAGAGACCCACCAGCAGCCTGGCTGCTGCATTCTGCACTAGCTGCAGCTTCCGAGTCTGAGCCAGGGGCAGCCCCATGTAGAGAATGTTGCAGTAGTCTAATCTCAAGGTGACCATAGCATGAATCACTGTAGCCAGGTCATTGTGTTCGAGGAAGGGAACCAACTGCCTAATCAGCCGCAGATGGAAAAAGGCTGCCTTGGCAGTGGCTGTTACCTGGGCCTCCATTGTTAAGGAGGCATCCAGGAGCACTCCCAAACTCCTAACCTCGGCGCTGGCACCAATGGGGCCCCATCGAAGGTCGGGAGTGGGACACCAACCCCCGATCCACTCCAACTCAGGCACAGGACCTCCATCTTCGTTGGATTCAGTTTCAATCGACTCAGCCTAAGCCAACCCACAACGTCAATAAGCGCCCGCTCCAGGTCATCTGGGGTGGAGTTGGACCAACCGCCCAACAACAGATATAGCTGGGTGTCATCTGCATATTGATGACACCCTAGCCTGTGCCTCCGGGCAATCTGGGCGAGGGGGCGCATATAGAAGTTAACATCAGGGACAGTACCGCCCCTTGGGGGACCCCGCATACCAGCGGGTGCCTCTGGGATGTCTGCTCCCCTAGCGCCACCCTCTGTCCCCGACCCCGAAGAAAGGAGACCAGCCATTGCAAGGCAAGCCCCTGAATCCCAGCGTCGGTGAGGTGATGGGTCAGTAGCCGATGATCGACGGTATCAAACACCACCGACAGATCTAATAACAACAGTACTGCCGATCCGCCTCAATCCAGATTCCTCCGGAGGTCATCTGTGAGGGCGACCAGTGCCGTCTCGGTCCCATGACCGGCCAGAAGCCTGACTGAAACGGGTCAAGCATGGATGGTTCAGGAAGACGCTTTTTATAAAATGAATGCGACTGTGGACTGCACCGCTGTGCATCTTTGTATTTCCTGTTTCCAGTATATGTTATCCTACCCCCACTGCTTTGTTTGTATGCTTATATAACAACATTTTCTGCATCGTTTAACATATCATATCTAATACTTATCCTTTGTTCCACTCTGCCGTAATCCATCCTGTCACATCGCTTATCAGACGTCTCATCCTCTGGATTACAAAGATTCACATTGTGGAATCCGCCTGGAGTTTCAGTGAGAAAGGCCGGCTATAAATATTGTGCATAAGTACAATTTAAGAATCCCACGAGCACACAGTCCCTTGCTAGTTGCTCCCCAACTCTTTCTTTAGCACGGGAAGATGAGTCTTCGGTGGAGGAGGAGGAGGAGGAGGAGGACAGCACGTCCCCAAGCCCCACCTTGGCAGGCCCTTCCGGTGAAGCGTGTCTCTCGGAGCCTCCCTGAAGGGACGCTGAGCCAGTCCCAGCACCGGCCCCTGGGCCAGCTGTGTTCTGCCATGGGATTCGGGAACCAGGGCCGAGGCCTGCAGCAGCCCCAGTCCTCCCCTCCGCTGAGGGAGTGTCAGCAGAGACCGGTGGGTTCAGGTGGGTTCAGCCATGTTGGTCTGAAGTAACAGAACAAGTGTGAGTCCGGGGGTGCGGGGGGGGCACCTCTCAGACCCGCAAGTTTAATCCTGGGCAGAAGCTTCTGTGCGCACATGGTGTGTCTGAAGAAGAAGTGTGCAGGCACAGGAAAGCTCATACCCAGAATTAAACTTTGTTGGTCTGAAAGGTGCCCCCACCGCCCCCCCCCCTTGACTCAGACTTTGTTCCAGAGGCCAGTGAGTAATGACAGGGGCTGGGCCCCGGTGCTCCTCATGAGTAGAGGAGCAGACTCAGCTTGTTGAGAGGAGGAGCCTAATGCAGGGCCCAACAGTTACCTTTAGGGAAACGCCTCATATGTAAGTGGGCCAGTGATGAGCTTGCCTTCACTCCTGCTAACTGGCCTCCCGGCTGGCTGACCTGCCTGTTGCTTGGACCTTGGGCTGCCTCTGGACTTTGCACCTGGAATTTGTTTCCTGGCTCTGGACTGTGGCCCAAGAACCACTGCCATGGATGGGGCCCCATTGTTCCTGGGGCTTCCCTCCTGCCCTGGTGAGCAGGACAAATCATACGCGTGAAGGATCGCGGTAGCCAGACTCACCGTGTCATTCTGCACTGACACCAAGAGGGAGGCCGGAGTTTTTGCAGGCCGTGGGAGATGTTCAGGGGGGAGGAGGAATCTGCTTCCTGGCCTTGTACTGGGGCTGCCAACCTCCAGGTGGGGTATGGAGAGCTCCTGGGATCACAGCTGACCTTCTTTGTGGTCTCTGTGCAGTCCCACACATGGGTTCTGTGCCTGCGCTCGAACCCGACCTCAGAGAACTACAAGAGCTAGCCTCTGAATTTTGGCGTGCTTCCTTCCCGCGCTCTGGGGAGCAGACACCCACTGCGCATGTCTGGAGCAAGGAAGGAAATGCCCTCCCACTCAGTTTCTTCTCGACTGCCGCGCTGGTCAGACCTACCTCGCTGCGTTCTCTCTACTAAGCTGTCTCATAGGCCTGTTTCCTTCATCGCCTTCATCGTTTTCAGCTTCTTCATCATCGTCTTCATCTTCTTTGGTTCTGTTTCTACAAAAAAAATAATAATCAGTTTTCCCATGACTTTTTAACGTCTTCCGTCACCTCTCCCCCTCCCCTTCCTTTTCCTTGGCCCTTGTTTCTGGGGCATGGAAGGGAAGACTCGTTTCAAACGCTGTAGAAATGGTGAGGGGAAGATCCCTACCACCGACGGACACTCTCTGTATCTTTTCTGTTTGGGCGAGACTCACAAACTGGGCTCCTGTGCCCACTGCAGCAACTTTACAAAGCAGGCTCAAAAGAAATGAGATGCAAGACTGAAGAGCCGCCTTTTGGAGGCCTCCCTGTGCCCGGCGATGTCCCGGTCCTCGAGCTCCAGAGCCTCACCACCTCCCCCAACTCGGAGGGGAGATTCGGCTAAGTCGGCAGCATCTTTGGCCTTGGGGCCCCCAAAGCGTAAGCCCGACAAACAGTCCAAGGGACTCCTGGCTTCATCTCCAGACACGCTGAAACTGACGAAATAGCACAAATTGAAGGACCGGTTGGTACTGATGCCCACGACAGTTCCGAAGTCGACCCCAGCCTCTGTGCACCCTTTGGACTCTATGCCCTTGGACATGCAAGCCACCACCCCTGAGGTCACACTGTCATCCACTCTGTCCACCGTAGCAGCCCCTTTCACGCAGGTGGTGCATGTCCCATCTCGATCCCCATCTGTGTGCAGCTACACACTGCCAGACTTTCTCAAAGCCGAGCCCGCTCATCAGGACAAACCCTCACAGCCTGTTGAGATTTTGAGGATGTCCCTGCAACATTGATTCTGTTGGAGCCGATCCTGATCCTGAAGCCGGCACCATTATGCTCCAGCTTCCTATGTGGTCTCCTATGAGGGCTACTCTTGGTATTCATCGGAGTCACGATCTCCCGCCCTGAGAGAGCACCACCCTCAGTCTCTCCAGGAGCATTACAAATCTCCATCCCACTCATCATACTAAGACCGAAATTGATACTCACGTCCTTACTTGCTGTACCCATTGGAAGATTTCTTTGTACGCCTTCCTTGGGACCAGCGGCCCCTAATCTTTGGTTCACCAGATGCTCCCATCTTCATAAAACCTCTGTTGGCTCCCCCTACAGCCACCGTCGCTGTCCCTCTGGGGCCCCCTACTAACACCCCACAGGATCCTTCCATACCAAAACTAGCTGCACTGACCGATATCCTCGGTCTCCAGTCTTCTGCCTCGGAACTGTCAGACACTGGGTCCGAGGGGTTGGATTCGGAGGCAGACGACTTGCTCCACAATTCTCCAGATTCGGACATAGTTCAGCCTTGTTCTGTCTCTCCCTCGGAGGGATCCAAAGCCTACCTTGAACTGGTTAATCGTATGGCCACTGCACTGAACATCCAACTTACCAGTGATGCTCCTACAGTTATGGACCTGGTCCATAAGATGGTGCAGTCAGACCTCCCACCAGCCTCCTTGCTCCCCATGCTTCTGGTCCACCTCGACGTCCTCCGACAAGCATAGGACAAGCCTGTGTCTATTCCACCGACATCAAAACAATTGGACTCACTGTACCATGTATAACCGTCAGATGCAAAGTTCCTTTTGTCACACCCGGCCCTGAACTCGGTGATAGTACGTTCTGCATCCAAATCCAAACAGGCGAGATCAGACCAGGAGGGACACAAACTGGACACACTGGGATGAAAGTTGTACTCCGTTACCACTGTGACAGCCAAAATTCATAGCTACCTAGCTTATTTTTCTGCTTATTCTTTCCACCTGTAGAACCAATTGTTCACCTTAATTACAGAGCTCCCTGAGGCGTCCCAGAAAACTGTCACTTCTCCAGTGGTTCTTCGTGGGACATTCCTCACGTCTGGGATAAGCTCCGCCCTCCTCCTCAGGGTCGGCTCCGAACTTTGATCCAGGCAGGGAGGGGCTTATCCCCTTGGAGGCAAACCAGTTCCTTTGCCGACCCTGCTTCAGCAGGACGTGCTCCGGAGGCGCGGAAACGCGCCTATTGAAAGAAGAAACGAAACTACGAGAAAGATTTACAGCCTGACGAGGCTGTGTCTAATTACGACGGGCTTTGTATAGGGAGTGCTGACGCTTCCTGAGCCCAGCGACATTCTCTCCTCTGCCGGTCTGACCCGTCCCTGGGGCGGAGGACCTGCTCTTATTACAGAGAGTGCAGAGAGAGAGAGAGACGAGAGAGAGAGAGAGACAAACAGTCTTCTACCTTCCCGCCTGAATCGCGGTAAGCAGAAGCAGGCAGACAGTTTCTACCCTCTCCAGTAATCCTGGAAGAGGCTGAGACATTGCCTAAGGAATGCAGAAGTCCATTCCTTTTAACCCCGGGATGCAGAGCGGGAAAAGAAAAAAAAAAAAAAAAAAAAAAAAAAACCTCCGTGGCATTTTTTCCTTCCTCAAAACCCCGCGAATGCAAGTGGGGAGGGGAGGAGTTTCCAGGCCTCACTCCATCCCGGGGAGGAAAATCTTGGCGGGAAACGCTGGGAGTAGCCATTTTAGACCCACAAATAGATGGGAATGTCGTGCATGATCTACACTCTCCAGGGATCTGGATGAGTTATAATCATAGTAATTGAACTAGACCAACCTGCGGAGAACTATCTCTAAAGCCTTTAATAGCTTTTGCGGAGAATGATCCCCAAAACCTCAGTTAGTGGGGGGGGGGATCTTCGTTTTCTATCATGGATCTGATTTCAGATTCATCTACACCCCGCAGGTTCTGGTAATGGCTGAGAAGGCATCCCAAGATTGGGGCTGTTCCTCTGAGGACAAAACACAGACAGGACCATCCACTTCTCAAGATTCTAGGGATACCCCAGATCTAGAATCCAGGGAGCCCATTTCGTCTGATATGCTAAATTGGTTCAGAGGAGAAATGAGAAGGGAGTTTAAAGAATTGATAAAAGAAACAATTCATGGATCCAAACCACACGGTTCCTTAATGGAAAGAGGTAGATCCCTCAAGAGGAACAGAGACAGGACGACCAGCGAGTCTAGGTCACCTGTAAGATCAAAACATAGCAGACGTAAATCCAGAGAACGAAGTCCCCTTCTGGGGCCTGGGGACTCTGAACCAGATTCTTCCACCTCCTCTTCTGGTAAAGAAGAAGGGGAGCTTTCAGCGGAAGAAGACGAGGTGGTTATGCCTTCAGTACAATCTAGGCTTTTTCCACAAGACTTATACTCCCGCCTCTTACCTAAAGTTTTGAGGACCCTAGATCTATCATCTAGACCTCAGGAGGAAACAGTACAGGAGCCAGAATTTCAAACAGGGGCTGGAAAGTTAATGCCTAAGGTCTCAGTTTCACAGACAGGGCTGCCTTTCCCCGCTTCATTCTACAATATTATGAAAGCGGAATGGGAACATCCGGCTAAACCCAAGGCTAATCACCCACTGTTCTCTAAATTTTATTCACTTATGCCAGAAGCCACAAAGAAGTTGAAACTTCCCGTGGTAGATGATCCGGTGACCAGTCTGTATTCTAGCTCGGTGCTCCCAATGGATGCTGATGGGATGCCTAAGGATCATACTGATAGAAGGGTGGAACAGGCTTTACGAAAAAATTTTGAAGCCTCCTCTTCCGCTATCAAAGCCTCTACTGCCGGCTCTCTCTTTGCCAGGGCTGCGTATGACTGGGCAGACAAATTGGCTTCGGCAGACAGTGAGGTGCCAAAGGAGTTCAAAGATGAACTGAAGAAAATAGCTCTGGCAATTGCCTTCACGGCAGATGCCACACTAGATGCTATGCAACTGTCAGCCAGGGCTTTAGCATGTAGCGTGACAGCAAGACGCAATAACTGGCTCCGTCACTGGGATGTGGATTCCTCTGCTCAGGCAAAGGTGGCAGCGGTCCCTTTTAAAGGTACTAACTTATTTGGAGATGGTCTGGATAGATACCTAGTGGAGGATAAGGACAAGAAAAAGTCCTCCCCTCCAAACGACGGGATAACAGACAGAGAAAACGTTTTCAGCCATTTCGCGACCAGAAAAGAGGACAAAAACCCTCCTATTCACGGTCGTTTAAAGGAAAATGGCAACCTAGACATCAAGGGGGAAATCTTTCCCCCCACTAAAAATGAACATGCAACGGCCAAAGGTCCCAAGAAAGGACCTTCAGCATGACTATATGGCCTCCCCGGGAAAACAGAAGATAGGGGGAAGGCTACAGGCATTCTCTCAAATGTGGCATACAACAATCTCAGATCAATGGGTATTGGAGACAGTATCACAGGGGTACAAACTGGAATTTTGTTCCATCCCCTATCGAAGGTTCATCAGAATACCAAAATACAGAAACCGGTTGAAACACCTCCAAATCAAGGAGGCGATACTTCACCTCCTGGATATAGGGGCAATAGAGAAAGTACCTGTGTCCCAACAGGGACAGGGCGTTTACTCTATATTCTTCGTGGTGCCAAAGAAAAACGGATCCACGAGAGCCATTTTAGACCTGAAATGGCTCAACAAACTCATTCGAAACAGGAAATTCAAGATGGAAACTCTGAAATCCATCCTTATATCCATCCAGGAGGGAGATTTTCTGACATCTTTGGATCTGTCAGAAGCGTACCTCCATATACCCATTCACAGCTCGCACCGAAAATTTCTGCGATTCAATTATGCAAATCTTCACTTCCAATACAAAGCTCTCCCCTTTGGTCTCAAGTCTTCACCCAGGGTCTTCACAAAGGTACTGGTGACCTTGGTAGCACATCTGAGATTACAAGGGGTGAGTCTTTTTCCGTATCTGGACGACGTCCTGATCAAAGCCCCTTCAGAGGCGGTCTGCTCACAGGCCCTAAATCTGACTATTCTAACATTAGAAGCCCACGGCTTCATTGTGAATCGGGAGAAGAGTCACATGATTCCCACTCAGAGATTGCTCCACCTAGGGGTGGAGATAGACACGAAATTGGACAAAGTGTTTTTGTCACAGGAAAGGGAATTCAAGCTCAAAACCCTGATGGACCAAGTTCTTCAAAAGTCAGAGACACAGCTAATGACCCTGGTCAAACTCCTAGGAATGCTTGTCTCTTGTCAGGAGATAGTGCAATGGGCTCGTTTTCATGTCAGACCCTTACAGTTGCTGTTATTACCACACCAAAAGGCGATTTCACACAAGAGAGTAAAACAGATCAGTCTTTCTACCCCGGTCCGGAATATGATAGCCTGGTGGCAAAATCCAATGAGGTTCAAAATAGGAGTTCCTCTCCGGGACCCCTCACGATCTGTAATGACGACGGATGCCAGTCTCTCGGGATGGGGTGCACATTCGGGAGACCAGATGGTCCAGGGAGAATGGTCGGTTGCGGAGATGACAGAAAGCATCAATCTGCTGGAACTGAGGGCGATACGCCTCGGGCTTGTAAAACTTGTCGATGTTCTGTCAGGGACCCATGTTCTGGTACAGACGGACAACACTACAGCAAAAGCGTACGTGAATCGTCAAGGGGGAACCAAGGTTCCCTCCCTTCATGCGGAAGCATCTCTGATAATGACGTGGGCAGAGAAACATCTGTTATCAATAAAAGCCATTCACGTAGCAGGAAAGGACAACGACTTAGCGGATTGGCTCAGTCGGAAACGAATAGACCAATCAGAATGGATGCTGAACAGGGAAGTCTTCGTACAGATCCGCAACAAGTTTGGCAGAATGGTCATGGATCTGTTTGCCACAGACCTAAATTGTCAAATACCAGAGTTCGTATCTCGTCAACGAAACACTCTGGCAAAAGGGACAGATGCTCTAAGTTATCCATGGCCTCCAGGACTCCTCTATGCCTTTCCGCCCCTACCAATCCTACACAAAGTTCTACAAAAGATTCGTATACAGAAAGCAGAAGTGGTACTGGTTGCCCCTTTCTGGCCACGTCAAACCTGGTTTCAGGAACTGCAATCTCTGTCGACAACAAAACCATGGCACCTGCCTCTTCGGGTGGACCTCCTCACACAGGGTCCAACAAGGCACCCACGGCCGGAACTTCTTCGGCTGACAGCATGGAGATTGAGCGGAAAATGTTAGAGGGAGCGGGGTATCAAATTAAAGTAGTTGATACCATGTTGGCAGCCAGAAAGGTCTCTACTAAAAAATCCTATGATCATACGTGGAAGGTTTTTCACTCATGGAGCTTGGAACGGGGTCATAACCCGGTTACGGCTTCAGTTAGAATAGTCTTGACTTTCCTACAAGATGGGCTTGATAAGGGCCTAAGTACTAGCACCCTCCGTAGACAGGTATCCGCCATCTCAGCCATCCAAGGGGCCAAACATGGAAGGTCTCTGCTTAGACATCCGCATATTAAGCGATTTTTGAAAGGGGCGATGTCCATTAATCCTCCGCAGGTCCACAGGTTTCCCACCTGGAACCTTAACGTGGTACTTAGGGCTCTCTGTAAATACCCTTTTGAGCCAATGGCTACGTGTCCTCTGAAGGAACTCACCTTCAAGACCCTTTTTTTGGTAGGTATCACCTCAGCTAGGAGAGTTTCGGAGTTGAGAGCTTTATCTATTAACAAGGAGCTCTGTATTTTCCACCAGGACAAGGTAGTCCTTCGCTTAGACCCAGCATTTATTCCAAAGGTGAATTCGGTTTTTCATAGGGCAGAAGAGATTGTTCTTCCCTCCTTTTGTCCCAATCCTAAACATGAAAGAGAAAAGGAATGGCATTGTTTAGATGTTCGGAGGGCCCTTAGTTTCTATATTGACAGAACTAAAGGGTGGAGACAATCGGAGACGCTTTTTGTTTCATTCAGGAAATCCTCCTTGGGAACACATGTCTCCACATCCACGTTGAGTAGGTGGATTAAGGGATGCATTATCTTAGCCTATAAAGCAAAAGGGTTAGAGATTCCGGCCGGAATCGTCGCACACTCCCTTCGGGGGACGGCTACCTCGGTGGCGTATCGATCCTTTCCTCATTAGAAACCATTTGCCGAGCGGCAACATGGCAGTCGGTCCATTCGTTTACTAAACATTATAGAGTGGACACACTAGCTTCAGCGGAAGCGGCATTTGGTCGCAGGGTGCTTCAACACACTCTGTAAAGCTGGGAATGCCAGCCCACCCGGTAACATAGCTTTTGTACGTCCCAGACGTGAGGAATGTCCCACGAAGAACCACTGGAGAATGGAAGGTTTCTTTCACTTACCGTGAATCTTCCTTTCTCTGTGGTTCTGAAGGGGGACATTCCTGCCCACCCGTTTTTTAGGGTGATTCCCCTCTTTACAGAGTTTGATACGGGGGGCAGTGGCTTCGAGAGACCACGCTGTTACTGTTGTTTTTGTGGGTTAAATTTCTTGCCCTATGGTAGTGTTTGGGCAGTTGGTACCCCCTTGGTTGTGGGGGGAAATGTTGTGTTTTCTTCTAGTTCCTTTCCGGCGGGGAAGATAATCGGGCTTGAGAAGGACTGGTTTGCCTCCAAGGGGATAAGCCCCTCCCTGCCTGGATCAAAGTTCGGAGCCGACCCTGAGGAGGAGGGCGGAGCTTATCCCAGACGTGAGGAATGTCCCCCTTCAGAACCACAGAGAAAGGAAGATTCACGGTAAGTGAAAGAAACCTTCCATTCCCTCGTCAATGAGTTGTCCAGGCTAACAAAGCAACAAATCAACAACCATGTGGTATCCTGCTCCTCCAAGGCCAAGGCTTTTCCTCCTCAATTGCCCTCTGACGGCATGCATGGCTATGTTCTACCAATCTGCAATAAAGTCAAAGGTGGAAGACCTACCCTTTGATTGGGAAGGCCTGTTCCATGCCTCCACGGATGAGACTCTCACCAATGTAGATGACAGCCGTAAGAGAGCTTGCAGTTTGCGAGTATCGCAGCCCTCCCAACCATGCCCCCCCCAGATCAAGTCTTGGAAGCCCAGTGGCCCCAAACATTCCAGGTCCCCCTGGCAGTCAAACTACTGGAAGCACAAGATTCCTCCAGCTAAGCAGCCATACCATCTAAGGGTTAAGACTCCCTCGGTCAAGAAGACTGCACCTCCCGCGAAACAGTCTCGTTGACTCCCCCCGAAGCACCCACTCCCATCCCCCATCAGTTACTCTGGCTTGGGGAACATCCCCTGGGAATCCCATCACCACAGACGCCTGGGTCCTCACCATCATCCATCTCTAGGGTATGTCATCAAGTTCTCTTCAACCCACACAGGTCCCTCATTTGTGGCAACTTCTTCCTCCATCTTTCTCTACGATGAAGTTCAAACTCTTCTGACCAAAGGAGCTATAGCACCTGTCCCTCAGTCTCACCAACAAAAGGGATTTTACTCCTGATATTTCATTGTTCCAAAATGGGACGGGGGGGGAAGTGCTCCATTAAGGACTTGTGGCAATTCAACTATTATATCACACCCAAAAAGTTTCGAATGATCACTCTTCAGTCTATTCTTCCCCTGATACATGGGGATGCCTGGCTGGTGTCACTTGATTTACAAGATGCCTATTTCCATATCACCATCCACCCTTAACTCTGGCGTTCTCTGAGATCCACGGTGCAACTTCACCACTACCAGTACCGGGTGCTCCCCTTTGGACTTGTGACAGCACCAAGAGTTTTCACAAAATGCATGGAGGTGGTTGCTGCCTCTCTCAGACAACGTGGAATAACGGTGTTCCCCTACATCGAGGATTGACCGATGGTCTCTCACTCCCAACTTTAGCTCCATTGAGATGTAGCAACCACACCTAGGCTTCTGGCATCCTTCGGTCTCTGGGTGAACCTCTCCAAGTCCCACCTGTCCTCTGTCCAGGATCTACAGTTCATAGGGGCACGACTTTGCACCCCCCATAACATGCCTTTCTTCCAGTGGACAGAGCCTGTGCCCTACGCTCATTGGCATTAGCTATACTGTCTTCACCCATGCATGTAGCTCGGGTTTTTCAGCGCCTCTTGGGAATGATGGCGGCAACCACAAATATGCTCCTATATGCCAGACTTCACATACGGCTGCTTCAGCTGTGGTTTATTCAAGCCTTCGACCCCTTATGGTGCCATCCAATGTCAGGCCAACCCTTCAAAGGTGGACCATGGAGGAGAATCTTCTGACTAGAATGCTGTTCCGTCTTCCTCCTCCAACTGCTATCCTGACCACCAATGCCTCCCTGTGGGGTTGGGGAGCCCACTGTGGGACACTAATGACTCAGTGTCAATGGTCCGAGTCAGAACGCTCCCAGCACATCAACTATCTGGAGCTCCTGGTAGTACATTGAGCTCTTTGATCATTCTTGCCTACCCTGTGCAATCGCCATGTGCAGATCACATTGGACAACATGGCCACTGTTTACTATATAAACAAACAGAGTGGGACAGTGTCCACGAAGCTCTGCAAGAAAGCCATGACCATGTGGCATTAGTGCAAGATGCAGGGCATCCACCTTACAGCAGTTCATCTGCCAGGCATCGAAAACGCTCAAGCGGACCTTCTCAGTTGAACGCAGTTGGCCTAACATGAATGGTCACTGAATCCTCTCTACCTGCAAACAATTTTCCACAAGTTTGGGTGTCCAACAATAGACACCTTTGCGACACGGGACAATACAGAGTGCCTGATCTTCTACAACCAAGGTCCCCCATCAGACTCCTCGAGGGGAGATGTGTTCCTGCACCAATGGATGGGGCATCTCTTCTACATGTTTCCTCCATTTCCGCTCATCACCAGGACGATACAGGAGATCATCCAAGATCATTTGAATTTCATCTTGATAACACCATGATGGCCATGATGACAACCCTGGTTTGCAAGTCTTCTGAAGTTTTCATGTGCAGTCTACCAATGTCTTCCTCCAGTGCCCAACCTACTCTCTCAACATCAGGGCCATCACAATCCTCTGTTTTTCAAGCTGACTGCTTGGACAATAATACCCTGACCTTCCCTCTTGAGGTCCAGCGTGTTCTCCTGAATGCGAGAAAACCAGCTACTTGTCGCTCCTACCAGGCAAAGTGGTAACATTTCGTTTCTTATGCTACCAGTTGGGGGGAAGACCCAAAGACTGCGTCCCTACCTGTGATCCTCACCTATCTTGTTTGTCTTCACCAGTCCATCCTGGGCTATTCCTCATTGAACGTTCATCTTTCCGCCATTTCTGCCTTTCACGATCCTATTGAGGGAAAGACTGTTTTCTCACATAGCATTTCTGAGTTGTTTTTGAAAGGTATGCTGAACCTCCACCCACCAGTCAAGTCACTTGTTCCAGCCTGGAACCCATCTCTCATTCTTTCCAAACTGATGGGCAAGCCATTTGAGCCTCTTGCAACTGTGCCTCTACACTTTTTGTCGTGGAAAACAGCCTTCTTAGTAGCTGTCACATTGGTTAAGAGAGCGAGTGACCTGTGCGCCTTGTGAGCCGATCCTCCATACACCATTTTCCACAAGGACAAGGTGGTCCTTCGGCCCGACCCTACTTTCCTACCCAAAGTGGTGTCGGCTTTTCACTTGTCCCAGCCTATCGTCTTGCCTACTTTCCTTGCTAATCTGGCAGATGATGGCCAGAGGGCCTTTCACACATTAGATGTCCGCGGGGCACTTTCTTTCTACCTTTCTAGGATGTCCTCCTTTCACCAAGACCCTCATTTATTTGTGGCCTACAGTAAGCCCCACCTGGGACGTAGCATCTCCTCTCAGTGCCTGTCAAAATGGATCACCTCAGCTATCCGGCTCTATTATGAGTTGGCGAAACATCCTTTACTTTTCATGCTGAAAGCTCGCTCAACCAGAGCTGTCTCTGCATCTTCAGCCTTCCTTGAGGGACTCCCTCTGGAGGACATTTGTGCTGCTGCCATATGGTCCTCACAGACCGCCTTTGTGACGCACTATGCCCTCGATGTTCGGGGATGATGTAATGTGTCCTTTGGCCAATCAGTAGTCCGAGCTGTCTTCCACTGATGGCTGGTGTTCTTCTTCAATCAGGTAGGCTGGTATTTTTATCTGATCCCTACATGTTTCTTCTACTGTGTGGTGAGCTTCTCTCCACTATGGAGATGCCTGCACCTGCCATCCTGTTTGTTAAGCTCACTAAACACCCATGTGTGGGACTGCTCAGAGACCACCTGCAACTGGTGATCTTCGAGTGGTCATCTGTGCAGTCACACATGCTCACCCAGCCTTCCCCACTGCTGGCATCTCTCAATGGGATGCTGTTTTTCTCTTCTTGGGACTTGCTGGCAGCATCTGGAAGAAACTGAGTGGGAGGGCGTTTCCTTCCTCGCTCCAGACATGCGCAGTGGGTGTCTGCTCCCCAGAGCGCAGGAAGGAAGCATGCCAAAATTCAGAGGCTAGCTCTTGTAGTTCTCCGAGGTTGGGTTTGAGCTCAGATGCAGAACCTATAGGGAATTTCACATTACCGAGACTCTGCCGGATTGAAGCCGTTTCTGATTCGTCTTGAAGTAAACCGGTACAGGGCTGCCATTTCACACATGGCTTTCCCTGACCGGAAAAGAGCCGAATCAGAAGCGGTTTGGCATTTCAGATTGCACCGCTTTGTTTTCCCGCCGGTTCCCGCCACGCCTTTTTTTAAAAAAAATGTTCGCTTTAGAGCGCTATAGCGCTATAGTGCTATAAAAACAACACTGCAGGCATTCCAATGGGGTTGCTATGATGCTATTGCGCTATAGCCTTTTTTCGCCCGCGCGGGCGATCTCCAGCTTTTTTTTTTGAACGTTCGCTTTAGAGCGTTATAGCGCTATAGCGCTATAACGCTCTAAAGCGAACGTTCAAAAAAAAAAAAAGCCGGAGATCGCCCGCGCGGGCGAAAAAGGCGGGAAAAAAGTGTATCGGATCCGGGAGAAGAAACTGATGACTACTTGGAAGCGGTTGACAGGTAAACGCTTCAGCCCCGTTTCCTGAACGGGACAGAAGCGATTCTGTGTGAAATTACAAATATATTCCGGTAGGGAACCGGTTCTAAAACGGTTCTGTCTGAAATGCCAGACCAGAAACCGTTTGGGAACCGTTCCTCTTCCGGATTATATCATCTGTCTGAAATTCCCCTATGTGTGGGACTGCACAGATGACCATTCAAAGATCATCAGCTACAGGTAAGCAACCTGTTTATCTCCAGACAGAGATCAGTTTCCCTGGAGAAAATGGCTGCTGGGGTTGGGCTCTGTGGCATTACGCCCTGCTCCTCTTTGCAAGCCCCGCCCTCCCCAGGCTCTACTCCCCAATCTCCAGGTATTTCCCAGGTGGGAGTTGACAGCCCTGCCTTATGCAAATGCCAGGAGCAGTCTCCAGGCCCAGGGGCCCTGGGGTGTCTCCTCACACCAGGCATAGGCCAAGTCTAACAGTTAGACCAGTTTCCCACTCATTCCCTGAATGGCCGTTTGGGAAAGTTTATTTGGCAAGGGCTGATGCAGCAAACAGAAAGTTGTGCAGTGGTGGGCTCTGCAAACCTGGGCTCTTCTCCCGTGAATAAACACTCCCTGAGCTTCCTCTCTTGATCTGCAGCCAGAAGCATTGAAAGGAAAACAGCTCCCCCCCCTCCTGCCACTGCCCAAGTCTGACCTTCTTTTGTTCTTCCTGTGATCTTCAAAGAGGATGGTCATCACTGGAGCCTCTCACTTCCCTCTCTTCCTCCCCAAAAGCAAACAAAGTCAGCTTGGGACTGGAAACGAAGGAAGTAACAGAGGGCAGATGGACTCTGCTGGAACTTGCAACCTGGAAACAGTGCTTGCATTTCTGTGGGGGAGAGCATCTTCTCTGCCCCCCCCCAATCACACATACTCTGTGGTAAAATGAAGCTCAGCTCAGGAAAAGTGGCGGTGTTGCAGAGCAATGGTGAAGCCAGTCAGGAGCTGAGGAATCAGACTAGCTGTTGCGCTCTTGCGCTGTCCGGAAAGGGACATATTGGTGATGCCATTTTATCCAGGACTGTGGTTGGAAACACAGATTTCCCCTGTAGGTGTCATCAGTTTCTGCCACTGTGCCAGTTTAGACCTTTTCTTGAGTGGCAGGACTGGGCCACAGTTACGTGGGCAGATATCACACCCAGGCTGAATGGCGGGGCTCTTCATGTGGGGCTGCTCCTGCAGGCAGTTGAGAAGTTGCAGCCCTTGCAGAATACGGCAGCCAGAATGCTGACAGAGAAAATGTCACACCTGCCTTGAGACAAGTGCATTTGCTACCAGTTTCCTTCTGGGCTCCGTTCAAGGTGCTGGCTTTGACCTTCATGCAGTCTAGGACTGAATACTTGAAAGACCACCTGCTGCTGTATATTCCTGCCCGTCAACCAGAATCTTTGTCACTGACTTTGCTTCATCTTCCCTCTGTAGTGGAAGCCAAGGGGGATGCTAGAAGAGGCGGGGCCTTCTCAGTCATGGCACTGACCTATAGGGATGCTTCCCCCAGTGGCCGTCACCCCACGGATTGCTTTGGCTGATCTGGCTGACTAGGCAGGTGTCCCCGATGTCCCTCACAGCCCCGCATCCATCCCTCTGGAAGCCACGGCCTTGGAGGAGCTGTGTGCTCGGTGGGAGAGGACGACCCTCCCGGATAGAAGCCTCAAGGTCCCTTTGTAGGAGAACACTCAGTTGTTTAGGTGGTGATGGATTTGGTGAGATTCCAGCATCAAGGAAAGATGCATCTGTTTGCCCTGGTCTTTTGTTAAATGTTTGTTTTTTTCCCCCTGGCTGATATTGGTGGGTCTTATCTGCAGTTTTGTTTTATAGTTGGTTGTCTAGTTAATTTATATCTTGGTTCTTCTGAATTTATTTTTTAGCTCTTGTTTAATTGGCATTGAATTTTGTTGCTCCACTTTTTAATATTTTGATCAGCTTGTTTTAAGTACATCTCAGTCTTTTGGACTGGTTCTGCTGTTTTTTTGGGGGGTGGATATTGGGATTTGTGTGTGTGTGTGCTTTTCATTCTGTTCTAAGCTTCTGGAAATCTTCAGAGTGGGAGATGAGACATAGATGTTTTTAGTTAATAAATGAGGGTGGTGTTAATCCGTTGAGAACACCCTGTGCTCCCATGGCCCTGTTTGCAGGGGGCTGCCCCTGTCTTCTGGTTCTGCCCCTGAACTTTCTCTGCCTTCTCAACAAAGAGTCCTTGTTGAGCCACTGCTATTTCTTTTTCTTTGGATTCTCAGCTCTGAGGGGGAGGGCAGAGCTCCTTGGCTTGTTCATGTGAATGCGTGCAGCATCAACAGCAGGAAGAAGAGACAAGCAGTAAGGAGGGCAGAAGCCTCTGGGAAGCAGTGGGTGGGATGAAGCCTCTAAATTGGCCAGGCCTGACATAAATACCCAGAGTCTGGTTGTCTTCTGCCTTTTCCTGGTCAACAAGGTGGGACCTTCTGCCTGTTGCATGCCAGACCCCTGCTCAGCCTCTTCTCCTCTATGGCCCCCTCCAGCTGGTGGAGATTCTGCACTGGAAGGTGCACATTCTGGATGGATTTGCATTTGACACCCCCCCCCCGGCCTTCTTGGGGTGTGTCTGGCTCCCGCCTAGGGTTGCCCACTCTGTCTCCTCGCTACTCTTCCCGACTCATTTGGCAGTCATTTTTTATTTTTAAAAAATTATTTCAAATATTTTCTTATGTCACCTTCCCACCTGTTCAGGTTCATTAACCAGCGGGCGTATTTATTTCCCTGGCTGGTCTTCTGCTCCTCCGCCTGCTTCTCCGGGCACATGCCGTGTGGGCGGTCCAAAGGCCGCCGCATCCCACTGGGCAGGAGTTCCCAGGAGTGGCCAAAGGTGCTGCTCACAGACAGTGCGAGGATTCTGGTCTGCGGCCGGCATTCATCCGGTATCCTTAGAGTGTGCCGGATGTTCTGTGGCTTGCATTTTAAAAAACAAAAAAGGATTACTTCAGCCTCGTCAAATGATTGGTGTTCGTTCCGCGGGCTCCGTCAGCCAGCCTCCAGAAGAGCCACGGCCGCACACGATAGAAGCCCACTTTGCATGCAGGGCTGGCTGCACGTTGCTCAAATTATGCTTCATTTGGTGCCGCTGCAGTCGCAAAGAGAGCCCCGAGCACCTCTTCTCTTGTCTGCTGCTCTTGTGTTAGAATTCTGTTTGTAAGACGGAGCAGTGTTTGGCTTCATTATTGACTCACTCCCCCCGCAGAGATGCAGCTTCATTGATTCTGACACGGAGTTTGTTTTTCCTCTCCCAGAACGGTTGTTTGCTCACACGCTGCTCAGAGCTGTTTGTCTCCCCTCCTTTCTAATTGAAAGCAGCACCCAATTACTCGGGGCCGGCCTCCTCCTTGCACTGTGCGTCTGGGCCTCAGGGTGACAGTCACTGCCATGGAGGTTTCCCCAGCAGAGGGAATTCACGGGCACTGGGGTTTCCTGGCCTGACATCCTGGATAGTGGTGGCCATCTGGATATCAATCAATCAAAGCCCGAACTGACAATTTCATGCAGTTGTCACAACCAATCCAAATTTTAAAAAATGAAGTCTGATGATATTCAGAAAGCTTTGGATCTGCCTGTTTTGCTGGCCCTTGGTCCTCTCTTCTGGAAGGCTGGGGGTGGGTGGGGGTGAGCAGTTAGGTGAGTAGCAGGGGCACTGGCCAGCCGGCCCATAAGGCCGTTCTTCCCACCAGAGGTGATTGTGCCAATAGGCCTGCCTCTCCAAAGTGCTTCCACTTCCCCCACAGATCGTTTACTTCATTTATACCCCACGTTTATCCCACCTGGGGACCCAAAGTAGCTTACATTGTTCTCCTCCATGTTATCCTCACACCAGCCCTGTCAGGTAGGTGAGGTGGAGACTGGCCCAAGGTCCCCCAGCAAGCTTCCATGGCAGAGTGAGGATTTGAACCAAGGTCTCGCAGACCCTCATCTTACATTCTCAAGCTGCTTGCTTATCGACTTAGGGAGGGCTTTGCTTTGGTATGTTTGCTTCTTGTTCTGTCCTCTTCTGCTAGGCACAGGGGCAAACATCTTGCTGGCACAGGCTGTGTGCCAGACAAGGGGAATACAGGTGAATGCCTTTCTTGCCCTCCTTCAGCTATAGGCAGCCTTGCCTCTGAGACAAGCAGACCAGCAAATATTGCGCTTGCATCCCCTTAGATCCAAGGTAGCAGAGCAGACCAGGGAATGGTGTGTCAAGGCAAATATTTGTGTGCCCCTGCCCCAGTGCCAAGCAGAGTCTCTCTTCTTCTCACAATAACCTGCATGCACTCTGATCCATAGCACAGCAGGACCGCTGTGGTGAACATGTTTTATAAAAAATGGGTCAGGGAGGCTGGGTGGTGACTTTGCAAGATGCACCCTTCTCCCGTTCAATTGTCTGCATGCGCAGGTCAGAGCAGGCCCCACATTCCTGATAAAGGCAACTTATTTATTATCAAGAGTATTACATAAATGAAAATAAGGTCACACCTATTCATGAGCTACATGGCTGTAGCCAAGGGTGGATGCTAGAAAAGCCACAATTGAAACAGAGCACAACCTGACATAATGCAGTGTATATGCAAGATCACAGGTTGGGTATTGCCATAAGGTGAAATGTTGCAGGCGGCTCCTTCCACGACTTCAGCTTGAGCATGAAGAGAGCCAATTTGGTGTAGTGAATAGGAGCATAGACTCTAATCTGGGAGAACTGGGTTTGATTCCCCACTTTTCCACATGCAGCTGCTGGTGTTACCTCAGGTGAGTTACAAGTTCATTCAGAGCTGTTCTCTTGGGGTTGTTCTCTCAAGAGCAGTTCTTTCAGAGCTCTCTCAGCCCCACCTACCTCACAGGATGTCTGTTGTGGGGAGGGGAAGGGAAATGAGACTGTAAGCCACCCTGAGACTCCAAGTGAAGGGCAGGATATAAATCCAGTCTCCTCCTCCTCCTCTTCCTCCTCCTCCTCCATGTGTGGTGCCAAAAGCCAGTAGACCTTTCATTGAACTGGGAAGGGTGGAGATTTCCCCAAGGTTGGGCTCTGGAAATCATGGCAGGTAAGATTTCAGGCTACTGCTTACTGGCCCCAGTCCTTGGCTCCCCCAGCTGGGTTGAAGATCTTCGACTCCAATTCTAGCTGCCCCACCTGAGGTTCACCCAGGATCACTGGATGGAGTTCTCCAGGAGAGGGACCCGTGTACTTCTGACCCACAGGCTTTTTCGTCAGTCTAAATGGCTAGCAGAGGAAATAGGCAGGTAGCAACTCAAGATTTCTGTTTTGAATTGAGAAGTGCCCTTCAGCAGATTCCATTCATGTTGGTGGATTCATTTTGTACTTGGAACATGGGACGTGTGTGGGGTGCAGTTGGCTGGTGGGAGCTCACAGGCTGCCCGTGCCTGCCCTCCGCCCCCCCGCACCAGCCCTCATTTTACATTAAGGGCGTAACATGATTAATGTTCATGGAAGGCAAATGAAACGGAAGGGACTTTGGTGGTTGTAATTACACAGGCAGAGCTTGCTTGGCTAATTAGGGGTGAATTTGGACAGTCCATAACCTACTCAAGGTTTATGCTGAAACCATCATTCTCTTTTTTGCCTCCCTGCATGAAAGCTGAGAGTGGGGAGGAGAGCAGGTGCGGGAAGGAAGACGCCATTTCTTGGACCGTGAATGTAAACACCGTTCTCTGGATGAACACCATCTCTGCAACAAGGTCACTGGGTGACACTGATGGGCCCTAGATTCAGGACCCACCAAAGAGAGTACACAAGTACATAATTCACTTTTGTCAGTCACACCTGCAAGAGGTTTTGATGGCCGCTGGCTGAGTCAGCTTTCGAGGAGGATTAGGGGGATCTATTGATAGTGGTCAGTTCAGAGGGAATGAGAAGAGGGGCCCAGTGCCGATGTGCCCAGGATGCGGGACTCGAGGGGCCTTCCTCTGACCCAGCAGGGATGTTCTTGGGCCATTCCTGGAGTCTGAGAGGTCTGGAGTGGGATCTCTTCCATGGGGTGGGCAAAGGCCAGCTTCTTTCGATGGCTTCTTGCTGCGCTGTTTCTGACTCTCTGAGACATATCCAGTATTTCAGATGCAGGTGCTCTGTATGCAGGCAACTGGCCTGAGATCACCATGAGTCCATAGCAGAGTGCCTCAGGGCAGTTACTGTCCCATTCACTTGCCCCAGCAAATTGAGCCCCAGTTCTAAATAAATAAAACCATAGGAGATTTTTCTTCCCTAAGTTGGAAAGCACCCAGATTGAATCTGTTCGCAACAGTTCAGTCCTAGAAGCAATGGCCAGACCTCAATCTGGAAAAGTATAGAATAATGCTACTCATAAAGTGGGGGTTGCCTCTGAGCCTGGGCTGCGAGAGTTTTTCCCTCGGGTTCAGTGAATATACTGGTGGGGCCGTCAAAGGATGTGCTGGGGTGTCAGAATTCATTCCAGCCTCCATCGCTCTGTCCTCTTGGCTGCAGTTTGCTTAACCAAGCTTTATGGCTGCATCATCATTTTTTCAAAGGTTTGCACTCAGGTGTTTGTGTGTCCCCCCCAACTTGACTTTTTGGTTAATTTTATTTTTCTGGGAGATTTTTGCAAGTGGAGCGGAAGGCACAAAAACATCGGCTTGTGCCACCTCATCCATTTTCAATGCTTCTGTGCAGCAAAACCTTTTGGAAGAACATCAGAAGAGTTGTTGTGTTCAAAAATGTTCTCTTCAGCACTCTAACATCAATAAATGAGCTGAGATCTCTGAAGGGCGTTCCTGCAAAGCAGCTTAATTTTATCCCAATATTAGCAAAAGAGGCTCTTACCATGTATGAACAGCATAAGGTTGCTGTGGCTGCAGCTGTTCCCTATGATAGCTAAGTTCCATGTTTAGATCAAGACGGGTAACCGTGTTAGTCCGTATCTAGCAGTAAAAAAGAGCAAGAGCCCAGGAGTGCCTTCAAGACTAACAAAAAGCCTTGTGGAAGGGTAGGTGCTTGTGTGGCAGGGTAGGTGCTTGTGTGAGTCACGGCTCACTTCTTCAGATCTCTCCTTCCTCCTGTATCATCTGAGGCCACCGCTGAGCTCCCTAGACTAAAAGCTGCACCCTGGAAGACGCCGCTGCACCAAGCCTTCCCCCCATGGACCCAGGACCTGGCAGACACCAGGGATTCCATACTCAAAATGGAGAATCTTCACATTTCTGATAATTCCATTTTGGTTACAGTGGATGTTACCAGCATCCCACATGACGAGGCTATAGGGTAGTAGCAGAGACTGTGTTGAATTTGCAACCTGATTTACATCCTCTCACTTTTTTCCTGATGGAATTGATTGATAGACATCATCTTTGAGAAGAATTGTTTCAGATTTGGTAGGGAGTTTTTTAATCAATTATGTTCTGGTACTTTAAATGACCACACGAGGCTTAAAAAATCATGCTTAGAGAATTGTTTTTAAATGATGAAATTTAAGTCTTCATCTACCAGAACAGAATACCCTAAATGGCAAGCTGGCTCTTTTCAAGGGAAGGCAAATGAATGCAAGGCTGTGCAAAACAGCCTGTCCTTCATGTTCATTCATTACTTGGTGTCTGCAACATCCAACAGAACCTCGCATGTGTGAATGGGCCATCAGAGACACAGTGCCCTGGACAGAGCTCTCCTCACCGCAGACGCAGTGCTTTCCCAATAGATTAATCAGAGGCCCTTCTTGTGGTCTCATCACAGTCATAGCTTCTGAAGTCTATAATCACAAGCAGGCACTGCAGTAGGTAGACTTCCCCTGCTGCCACTCCAAAGGGCACCTAAGACCTAGGCCTGTCAAGGTCTAACCCAGCTGTTATTGTAGGACCTTCCAGGGACAGCACGGTGTCTGTCTGTCTGTCTGTCTGTCTTGTCTGTCATACCTGGACTCCTCCTTGTTGTAGCACCTGCTCCACCAGAGAAGCCTTGTGGTTGGGGGGGGGCAGAATAGGAATTGAAACAATTTCTTCCCACATTATAGAAGCAAAGGAAAATGTGTCTGATTGTGTGCCTTGCATTTTCCATGCTATATAGAGCATCATATAGTCACCTGTCCCTTTAGAGACTGAATGTCGACGTCTTATCAGTGCCAAGCCCTCCGTTCCAGTCCAGCCTGTGATCTTTTCGTTCAGTAAAATTATTTCTGACCTGACATGGACACAGCGCAGTCTCATCAGATCCGGGAAGCTCAGCAGGGCCAGCCCCGGCCAGTATTTGGAGGGGGGGCCACCCAGGAAGCCCAGGGTCGCGATGCAGAGTCAGGCAAGGGCAAAACCGCCTCTGAGCGTCTCTGGCCTTGAAAACCCCATGAAGGGTTGCCCTGAGTCAGCTGCGACTTGGTGTAAAAAAAATGCTGGCCTTCTGTTGGCCTTCAAAGCCTTCAGGGCTACCTGCATTTAACTCTTTTGGGGCTGGCACGTAGCTACGTCAAACGTCTAGCGAAGTGGTTGAACAGTGGCTGAGCACCAATGGCCGAGGAGACAGTGGGGAAGAGGTCAGAATCCAGACCTCTCTTCTCACTGGCGTGTTCAGGTTTTTGTGTCCATGTTCAAGACTTCAGTTTTCCAGCTGCCCCAGGCACCCGTGGCTGTCTGCCCATTTCACTCATAATTTGTTGTTAAATCTGGGGACTCTGTGATTGTGGCATACTTAGCCCTCACCCAGTCTGTTTTCAATATTCAGGCCACATTGCATGCCTTACCGAGTGACAACAGCCTCATGAGCAATGTTCCCTCTAAACTGTGGAGTCTTGTGAGCAAAAATTCTACTTTGTGAGCTACTGGCATTAAAGTTGTGCGCAAGCGATTTGGCTACTGCATAAATTAGTTTGCTCTGGAGCCATCCTTCCTGAGCTAGGACAAAAATGTGTGATCTGGAGGCTAAAAAACTGTGAGCTAGCTCACACTAAATCAGCTTAGAGGGAACACTGCTCATGAGGCAGGCCAGTGTTATTAGCCCTATGCTACGGATTGCAGGAGGGGCCGTGGCTCATTGGGAGAGCCTCTGCTTGGCGTGCAGAAGGTCCCCAGATCAACCCCCAACATCTCCACCCAAAAGGATAAGGGGGCAGGTGATGTGAAAGACCTCTGTCTGGAACCCTGGAGAGCCACTGCCAGCCTGAGTAGACCATCGCTTGATAGACCAGTGGCTTGATTCAGGGTGTGTGTGAGAATCCTGACTTGCTTGAGGTCATGCGGGACTATGGAGAGATCTGGACCAGGGACTTTTCTTGGCCTTTGCAGGCATTTATGAGGAATATCAAGTGCCACCTACCCCAGGAGACCGCGGGCTACCTGTGGGGAGAAGTGACAGGGAGCCGAGGATGAATATGGGGCCTCCAAGGAAGGGGGTGCACTTTGGCTTTATTTCAGTTGGACTTGAGTGTTTAAGCAAAGCCTTGGCACAGAAGGGGCGTCAAGGAGGGATTTAAGGAGGTCTCCAGGGATGGAGCTTCCTTCACAAAGTGCGGCTGGGAGAATTGCCAAATTCCTTTGAGGAGAGCAGGAGGCTTTCCAGTGGCTCAGGGTGGTGGAGCAGCAGAGGCCAGATGCCTGGGTAGCAAAAGAAGGGCAGACACCACAGAGCCGCTGGAGTTGTGGAGCCTCACGTAGAATCATAGAGTTGGAAGGGTCATCTAGTCCAATCTCATGCACAGTGCAGGAAATCCACACCTACCTCCCGCTCCACACCCGCAGTGACGGCTGTTCCATGCCCAGAAGATGACAAAGCACCTCCAGGATCTCCAGCCAAAGTGGCCGGGAGAACTGTGGCTTCCTGACCCCATAGTTGCGATCAGCATTTTCCTGGGCGTGTAAGAAAAGGCCACAAGATCTAACCTGGGGAAATGGTGCAATCCACCCCTCCCGGGCAGACATGGCCAGCTACTTTGTGTCAGAAGCGCACCCATGTCCCAAACATGGGAATCTTTTCAACGGAGGAGTCGCTTTTTAAGGCTCTGAGGCAGTGGGTCTGAACGCTGCCCTGCTTTGTTGGTCTCTGTTAGCTTTGCCTCCACTTCTGTCTCCTCAAGACCCTTTGTGGGTGGCTGAGCCACCCTTAGATTGCTTCACTGTTGTCAAAAATAGGAAAACAAAGCAAGCAGGCAAGCCTTCTTCCTGGCTTATTGAGCCAGGTGGGCGGCTGTGTTGGTCTGAAGCAACAGAACAAAGTCTGAGTCCAGTTGGCACCTCTGAGACCAGCAGAGTCTAATTTTGGGTGCAAGCTTCCGTGCGCAGGCCCACTTCCTCTTGTTTACAATACTTATACCCTGACTTATCTCTGCAAACTCAAGGCAGCCAATTAACCAGCAGAAGCTGCAGGACCTGGTTGTGAGAAAGAAGCACTGTAGTGTAGTGATTAGAGCGTCAGACTAGGTTCTTGGAGTCCCAGGTTCAAGTCCCCAGTCTTCAATGGAAGCTTGCCAATGAGAAACCTTGGGGCCAGTCACCCTCACACAGCCGCACCTTCCTCAAAAGGTTGTTGTGAGGATAAAATGGAGCAGAGGAGAATCTATCAGCCTCTTTGGGTCCCCATTGGAGAGAAAGGCTAGGGGTATAAATAAAGGGAACAAGTGAATGGATCGCACAAGGCGGGCAGCAAGTGAAACTCTGCAGCTTAAGCAAAGTCTGTTTGATTTGATTAATACCAGAATGTTTGAATACGTTTTAAATGCACGGGTGGATTAATTTCTGGGAAGGGAGCCTTTTGATCTCAAGCCACCTTGAAATTGGCAAGGGGTGAGCCCTCTCTCTCCTCTTTGTCTCTCCTGTCCCTTCAGAACAGGAAGGAGGTCGGAGCCGCATGTCTGATGTCGCTATTGATTTAAAAGATTTCTGCCCCTCTCTTCAGCCAGTGGCCTCCAGGTAGCATCTACTTAAAACTAAACCATGCAAAGAACACTAAAACCATTAAAATACTTAAAAGCAGTGGACAATCTAAGTCACTCTTCACAGCAGCAGGCAGTTGGAGCCACTCGTCAGAACTGAGCCCACAGCGGCAGCCTGTCTGAGCAGAGGAGTCTGGTGCCGAGAGAGCCCGGCAGGCCCCGGGGGGGGGGCAGCACGTGGCAGTCTATCTCCTGCCCGTGGCCGTGGTGCCCCTGAAGCAGAATTGGTTTGTGTTATTTTCAGACTACTGTTCCCTGCCTTGGGTCCTGGGATGCCAAGTAGAAAGGCACCATCTAAATGCTTTAAATGCATGAAAAACTAAAACCTTGGTCTGGTTCACAAGGGAAGCAAGCAGGCTGGGTGGCTCCATGCACAATCCTGTGGCATCAGTGGGGCTGGCCCAAGGCTGCCCTTTGAGCTTGAGAGGTGAGCAGAGGCTTGACTGTGGCTGTCCACTCCCTGTCGCCTGCTTTGGACCAGCAGTGGGGGATCGGGGCGGGTGTGTGTGTGACTTCCCACAGGAGCTGGAAAGGCCGGACAGCCGGAGGCGTGGAGATTGGAGGAGGCCTGAGTCCCCGGGAGGCTGGTCGGAGAGGAACACAGCAGGCAAGGAACAAGGCCAGCATGGGGCCAGGGGCCACAGATTCCCACCCCACAGATCAGGGGTGGACTGGGAAGTGAAAATGGCCCTGGAACAAGTCAGGCTGAGTGGGCCTTGTGGCCACATGGCTCAGCAGTTCCAGCAGTGAGCACTAGCTCACCCACTGGGGTGGGGTAGAGCACCTGCTTAGCATGCAGAAGGTCCCAGGTTTGATCCCCGACATATTCAGCTAAAAGGACCAGGCAGTGGGTGATGAGAAGGACCTCGGCCTGAGACCCTGGAGAGCTGCTGCCCATCTGAGGAGGCAATACTGACCCTGATGGACCGGGGGGGGGGTCCTGGCTCAGTATAGAGCAGCTGCAAGTCTTGATCCATTGTTTCCTCCTCCAGACTGACAGGAGACAGTGGGTGGGCTGGCACCAGCCACGGTTGCGCTGATCTGAGCTGAGTGGCTCCTGAAGTGCTGGCAGAGAGGCTGGGGCTTGGCTGGGCACACGTGGCCACCAGGGACCCTCTTGGTCAGTGGCCCACCATTTCCCTGCCGGTTAAATGGCCACTCTGCCCCTTCCACAGGTAGATACCCAGGGGTCACACCTTTGTGTGTCTTTTCACGCACTCTCTTATGTGAGGAAAAGATGGGTGGGGGGCATACATACGGTTAACCTTTAAAACCCGGACCTCCGTATGCCACCCTTCTGGCTCTCTTCTGCCCCATCACTGCCCCCCTCTGCATCCGGGCCTGAACACCTCTCCTCCGCCCACCTCCTGAGCCCACTTCTCGCACGCCTCCGTTTGCCCTCCAAAATCCTCTCGCGTGACACACCAAAGCAGATGCCAGCCTAATACTGCCTGTGCCTCCTTTCCCTCAGACCAACCCCCTCCCCACCCCCATGGCCTCCTAGCCCAACCGTTGCTTCTTCTTTCTGGCCGATTGCCAGGCACAGGCCCCTTCTTAGAAGGAGGGTGCAGGGCCAGTTCTGAACCATTTATTGATCCCTTCATGATTTGGGTGACTTAGATCCATCCCCTCCGGGCTCACCCAGACTGGCCCCAGTCTTCAAAGCCGTCCTCCTTGCTTGGTTGTTCACTTCCACCTCACTTGGCAGCAAAGACAGGGAAGCCCTTGCCAGATTGGTGCCTTCCAAAAATATGCAGCCCGGACCCTCCCCCTGCCTTGGCTGCAAAACACCAACAAATAGCCGGGCACCCAGGCATGCTCTCCGCTGCTCTCCTTTCGGCAGGGGGCCAAGTCCGGCCTGCATTTAGCCCCATCCGTTTCCTCTTTGAAGGGCTGCTGCTGGGGAGGGGGGGTGTGCGTGCGCATGCCTAAAATATATCTAAAGGGTGGCAGGTGGAGCCCCAGCACTGGTCTTGGCTCACTGGCTTCCTAGCAGAGTAATTAGCCCAGCATGAGTGGCTTCCCCAAGGAGTCAGTGATGAGCCCCTCCCTTCCCTCGTGTCTAATAGCTGCAAAGGAAGTTATAAAATTTTATTTAGTCATGTAGGGATGTTGCCACTTCCTGGACCCAAGTGCCAGCTGGGATGGTGCTCCAGGGCTGCTTTATCTCACATCATGCTGGGTACGTCTTGAACAGTTCGTTTCTTGCTCTGGGGAGAGCTCCAAACGCCTGCGAAGCTCATGATATCATCTTCATTTGAGGAATGGATTCCTTTGTGGACTGCTTGAATGCATCGAAGAAATAAGAGTCTGATGAGGGGGGGCCTGCACCAGTAGACACTTGCAAAAGATCTGGCCCACCCATAATCTTCAGAGACTTGTGCAGCTTACTCCAGACATGTCAGAGACATGGACTCAGTAGAGCCCCTGGAGGGCATGAAAAGCTTGGGGGGGGGGCTTCCTGACTGTTGAGAGTGACTAGAGTGGTCTTTGTTCATTCTCTCTTTGGAGGGCAAAGAGCCACACCTGCTTGTTTTGTCAGATGCAAATTTATTTCTCTTAGGCAAAGTATACAATCCAGCCTCACTGGGGAGGTGCATGACATTTTAGCCAGCTGGGAGGAGACATCAGGAACCTGCTCTTGAATAATTAAAAGAAAGATGTCAGATTGTTCAAGCTGACAGGCCTTGAAAGGGATTCCTTCCCACTCCATTTCCAGTGTAGCCCTCCTCTTGGAGGAATGCCCTTTGGCATTTTGAGTCAGCAGAGCCAATTGTTTATCCCATCTGAACAGTCCTTTGTCAGCCAGACCATAGAATCATAAGAGTTGGAAGGGACCTCCAGGGTCATCTAGTCCACCCCCTGGCACAATGCAGGAAATTCACAAATATCTCCCCCCCACACTCTCAGTGACCCCCGTTCCATGTCCAGAAGATGATTAAAAAAAACCCTCCAGGATCTCCAGCCAAACTGGCCTGGATAAAAATTGTTTCCTGACCCCAAAGTGGCGATCAGCATTTCTCTGGGTGTGTAAGAAAGGGCCACAAGAACTAAGCACTGCAGCAACCCTTCCTGCCCTCCCTTCTCGTGATCTGCCTAAGTTCACAGAATCTGCATTGCTGTCAGATGGCCATCGAGCCTCTATTTGAAAACCTCCAAAGAGGGAGAGCCCTTCACCTCCCAAAGAAGCCTGTTCCACTGAGGAACTGCTCTGAATGTCAGGAAGTTCCTCCTAAAGTTTAGCCGAAAACTCTTCTGATTTAATTTCAACCCGTTGGCTCTGGTCTGACCTTCTGGGGCAACAGAAAAACACTCCATACCATCCTCTATACGACAGCCCTTCAAGTACTATAAGACAGACAACTCTCAAGTCGTCTCCTCTCCAGGCTAAACCTACCCAGCTACTTCAGGCTTTCCTTATAGGACATGGTCTCCAGACCCCTCACCATCTTTGTTGCCCTCCTCTGGTTGCATTCCAGCTTGTCTACATCGTTCTTAAATTGTGGTGCCCAAAACTGAACACGATACTCTAGGTGAGGTCTAACCAGAGCAGAGTAAAGTGATACCATCACTTTGCCTAATCTATACACTATACTTCTATTGATACAGCCCAAAATAACATCTGTCTTTTTAGCTACCGCATCACACTTCTGACTCATGTTCAGTATATGATCTACTAAGACCCCTACATCTTTTTCGCACATACTACCAAGCCAAGTCTTCACCCCTCCTATAATTATGTATTTGATTTTTCCTACCTAAATGCAGAACTTTACATTTATCCCCATTGAAGATCATTTTATTTGTTTTAGCCCAGTTTTGTAGCCTGTCAAGATCATCCTGTATCCTGACTCTTTCTTCTACTGAATTTGCTACCCCTCCCAATTTGGTGTTATCTGCAAATTTAATAAGCATTCCCTCTATCCCTTCATCCAAATACTTGATAAAGAAGTTGAACAAAACAGGTCCCAGGACAGATCCTTGAGGCACTCCACTTGTCAGTCCTCTCCAAAAGGATGAGGAACCATTCACAAGCACTCTTTGGGTAGTAGACCAGTCCAGGCCACCACCACCACCACCCAGCACTAGGGAAATCACATTGGCCCTGGGCTTGCTATCCTGCCCACAAGCCTTTCATCTCCTGATGCCATGGGGGAGCTGGATGGATGGGGAAGGCTGTAGCCTCCATGGCGGAGGTGGCACAGGGCCCCGGCTTGCTTCTCTCCCACCACAGGCCTCTAGGTGAAGGAAGGTTAGCAAGCTGGATCAAGGGATGAGAAGGGCTGTGGCTCTCCCCTTGACATCCAGGGGTTCAAGAGACTCTCTTGAGGGTCTGGGCTAAAGTTTTATAAAGTCTGGAGGGGTTTTCAGAGGAAAGGTGTATCCTGCTGGCTTTCAGACTGTGTCCCAGAGAGACCTGGGGCTCCTTGGAGGCTTGGCCAAAAAGGTGAGGCTTCCAAGGTGGAGGGCCAGTGCCCAGCTCTAGAGCTCTTCCCCTGCCAAGTGCATTGGCAGGACTGAGATCCAGCTGGCCTGGCCAGTGCCCAGAGGAGCGGTGTCTACCTGCTGAAGTGCTGCCTGGCCAGGAGGGAGGGGCCGTGACTCAGTGGAAGAACATCTGATTGGCATGCAGAAAGTCTCTGAGAGTAGAAACTGTGCAATATGCTGGCTCAGCCCAAGTCCACGCAGTTTGTGGCCCACCAAGCTAGCTGCAGCCCAGCCTATTTTATTGCCTGCCATGGAGATTTTGTTGTTGTTGTTCAGTCGCACAGTTGAGTCCGACTCTTCGCGACCCCATGGGCCACATCATGCCAGGCCCACCTGTCTTACGTTGTGCTCTGGAGTTTGCTTAATTTCATGTTCATTGCATCGACAACACTGTCTAACCATCTCATCCTTTGCCATCCCCTTCTTCTTTGACCTTCAATCTTTTCCAGTATCAGGGTCTTCTCCAGTGAGTGCTCCCTTCTCATTTGGTGGCCAAAGTATTTGAGCTTCCGCTTCAGTATCTGGCCTTCCAGGGAACAGTCAGGGTTGATTTCTTTTAGGATTGACTGATTTGATCTCCTTGCAGTCCAAGGGACTCTCAAGAGTCTATTCTTTGGCACTTGGTCTTCCTATAATCCAACTCTTGCAGCCATACATTCCTACTGGGAATACCATTGCTTTGACCATGCAGACTTTTGTTGGCAGGGTGATGTCTCAACTTTTTATTATGCTGTCTAGGTTTGCCATCACTTTCCTCCCAAGGAGCAGGTGTTTTTTAATTTCATGGCTGCAGTCACTGTCTGCAGTGATCTTGGATCCCAGGAACGTGAAGAATGTCACTGCTTCCATGACTTCCCCTTCTATTTGCCAAGGAGTGATGGGGCCATGATCTTCATTTTTTTGATGTTGAGTTTCAAGCCAACTTTTGTGCTCTCCTCTTTCACCGGCAGCAAGAGGCCCTTTAGGTCCTCTTTACTTTCTGCCATTAGAGTGGTATCATCTGCATATCTGAGGTTGTTGATTTTTTCTGAGAAATCATAATTCTGGCTTGTGATTCATTCAGGCCGGCATTTTGCAGTTCGAAAGCAAGAAACTGCAAGTAAATAAATAGGTACCACTTCAGTGGGAAGGTAACAGCATTCCGTGCACCTTGGTGTTTAGTCATGCCGGCCACATGACCATGGAAAAGTCTTTGGACAGCGCTGGCTCTTCGGCTTTGAAATGGAGATGAGCACCGCAACCCTAGAGTCAGATTCGACTGGCTTTCGAGCAATGGAACCTTTACCTTTACCTTACTCTGCATATAAATTAAAAAAGCAAGGTGACAATATACATCCTTGTCGTACTCCTTTTCCTTTTTTTTTTTTGGCCCCCCCAAAGAGGATTTTTATTACTTTTTTATAATAGACTACAAACTATAACTCAGAAAAGGGAGGGGACTAATACTACGGCGAAAGAAAAGAAAACCCACACTACACTAAAAACCCAAGAGTAGGAGATCATTAGCCCAATTAGAATCTATGTTAGTACAATATTAGTAGTAAACAATGAACACAATGAGTGCTGTCTATCTTTCCCTAATTAAAGATTAGCTGGTTACTTGTTATGAGAGAATTCCAGGGCATCTCCCAGACTCGCTTCATAAAGGCGATTTCCAGAGTCCTTCTTCCTTTACTTAGGCTTTCTATCCCTAAATGAATAAGTTGGTTTTCGGGCACCAGCACCCTCTTCTGCAGCCAAGTCTTCGTCTGTCTCTGAGGGTGCAGAGCCACTTGAACCAGTTTCACCGTCTTCTTTCGTTCCCAGGTGGCGTTTGAGGAATTCTTTAGCCTTGTACACGGAGTCGATCTTCTCTCTCTTATCATGCATTTTAAAGATGACTCATTCTGGGACCGCCCATTTGTATCCAGTTTGGTTAGTTTGGAGAAAGAGTATCAAGTCCTTGTAACTTTACTGTTTTTGACGAATTTCAAATGGAATGTCCTTTAAGACCTTGATAATATCATTCCCCATTTTCAGTGGAGTTGCTGAGGTTGCTTTTAGAATTGCATCCCTAGTACGTCTTCTCAAAAACCTGATTGATATTTCTCCAGGTAACCTATTCTTTTTGGTGTAATTAGAATACACCCTATACGCTGCTTCAATATCGTGCATTATTTCATCTGCTTTTAAGCCTACTACTGGTGCGATGAGATCACTAAGAAGCTTCTTCAAATCTTCTTTCGGAGATTCAGGAATTCCCTGGAATCTGAGGATCATGTTAGCTTTCTCCATTTGCAAGGACACCAGCCTGTTTTCCTGATGATTTTGCTTATTTGTCACTTGATCCACTCTCTTCTTCAACGTCTTGTGTTCGGAGTACATCTCTTTCACTACTGCCATCGTCTGCTCCGTCTGCTTGACAGTCTCGGCCACCTGGAGCTGTTGCGCTGCCAAGGTCTGGTTGAGAACGGTTAACTGCTGATTAATACCAGCAAGTTGGTCCATAACAGGCTTGAGCGTATCTGCTAGTAATCTCATGACATCCACTCCCTCCTCTTCCAGCCTAGGACTTTGGCCACCCAAAGGTTTTGGTTTCGCTTCTTTCCTCCCTGTGCCCGACATCTTGAATGATTGTTTACAAAAGCCAACCACTTTTTCACCACCTCTGAAAATTGCGTATATGTTAATCTGCTCTGGTAAGTCTCACAAAACAAGACAAACTCTCAGTTTTTCCCTGCCCCCTCTCTTTTTCTGCTACTTTGCCGCTCATGGGGGGGGGGGAATCCCTCCGTACCAATCCGAGGGGGGGGGGCAGAAAATTTGCCAGTTCTTTGATAATTCGGTTACATCCAACTCATGTTCATCGCTGGCCACTTTGAGCCTCGCTGAGATCCACACCTCTTGCTCGATCTCCTCCGCTTGCCCTGGTTAACCTAGCTTACGCCATTCGGCCACTCAGTGTAGGACCATCAGGGCGAGGGAGCGCCTCAATTCACTGGCATTCCGCCGTTGAAGAGGCTACTCCTTCAAAGCCCTATGGCTTGGAACCCCCCAGGGGTTCCCATGGGGGGCCACATCAGTAGCCCCCTCCAAACCACTGGTGTGCAAATCATTCTCCTGAGCTCTGGGGAGAGCGACTGCCATTGCCACGCCATAAACTGGAAGCATCGTACTCCTTTTCCAATGTTAAACCAATCAGTTGTTCCATATCCAGTTCTAACTGTCACTTCCTGACCCTTATACAGGTTTCTCAAGAGGCATGTGAGGTGCCAAATTGTTTCAAAAGAAATGTATTGATTCACAGAAACTTAAGAAATATTTGGAGAATATTGAAGTACCAACATTGGGACAACAAATGAAAGAAGTGCTTAATGGTCCAATTAAAAATGAAGAAATTGTTAGTGCGATAGAAGAAGCAAAATTGGGGAAAGCTCCAGGTCCAGATGGATTTACTGCAAAATTTTATAAAAAATTAAAGGATGAGCTAACCCCAATTTTTGTACTTTTGTCAAATGAAATAAGAGAGACAAAACGGATTCCAGAGTCATGGAAAGAAGCAAATATTTCGCTTATACCCAAAGAAGGTTTGGACCTAACTAATGTGAAGAACTATAGACCAATATCCCTCCTGAATAATGACTACAAACTGTTTGCTAAAGTAATTTCTGAAAGGCTGAAAAATTATTTGAAAGATGTTATAACAGAAGAACAAGCTGGCTTTTTACCGAATAGGCAAATCAGAGACAATTTAAGAGTGGTGATAGATGCAATTGAATATTGTGACAAACACCCTGAAAAGGAAGTTGGATTCCTCTTCTTGGATGCAGAAAAAGCTTTTGACAATTTGAACTGGGACTTTATGTTGCAAGTGATAGAGAAAATGGAAATAGGTCAATCTTTTTTAAACATAATTACTGCAATTTATTCATATCAAAAAGCGGCATTGAATGTAAATAAAGAGAAAACGGAATACTTTAAAGTGCGAAAAGGGACGAGACAAGGCTGCCCCCTATCTCCACTATTGTTTATTTGGACATTGGAAGTATTATTGGGGAAAATAAAAGAGGACAAGAACATTAAAGGATTGACAACGAGAGGCTTTACATATAAATATAGAGCTTTTGCGGATGATGTAATGTTTATGATTCAAGACCCAATAGAGAATATACCACGACTGATGCAAAAAATTAAAGATTTCGGAAACTTAGCTGGTTTTTATGTTAATAAAAGCAAAACAAAGGTGATGTGTAAAAATATGACAAAACAGAAGCAAATGGAACTTCAGGAGAAAATCCAGTGTGAAGTGGTTACAAAGACAAAGTATTTAGGGATTGAATTGACTATGAAAAATATAGATTTATTCAAAAATAATTATGAGAAAATTTGGTATAAGATTCAACAAGATATGAAAAAATGGGACACCTTGAATTTATCACTAATGGGAAGGATTGCAACAGTTAAAATGAATATTTTACTTCGGTTAATGTTTTTGTTTCAGACTATCCCAATACTACGACAAAGTAAGATACTGGATGGATGGCAGAAAGAAATATCAAAATTTGTGAGGGCAGGAAGGAAACCAAGAATTAAAATTAAAATTTTATGTGACACTAAGGAAAGAGGAGGACTTCAACTACCAAATCTTAGACTTTATTATGATGCCATCTGTTTAACGTGGATAGAACAATGGATTAACCTTGAAAATATGAAGCTGTTGGCGTTAGAAGGTCATGACAACAAGTTTGGATGGCATGCGTATTTGTGGTATGAAAAATCAAAAATCGATAAATTTTTTAAACATCACTTTATTAGGCGATAACTGTTCGAGACCTGGATGAGATACAAAAAATTCTTTTATGAAGAACGACCACTTTGGATAGTGCCGGCAGAAGTGATTAAACCATATTCGAGATATGAAGGACTAGATTGGTTACCTTATAAAAATCTTTTAAAATCTGAAGGGAAAAGCTTTGTTATGAGAGACAGAGATGATGTGGAATTTGATTATGATTGGTTGAATTATAGATAGATTTATGATTTGTTTAAAACTGATAAGAGAAAATATGGTTTTAGGGCAAAGAATAATGAAATTGAAACTATATGGGTGGGAAAGGGAAAAAAAATGATCTCAAAAATATATAAGGTTTTATTGAAGTGGTATACAGAGGATGAAATTGTAAAAGAACAAATAAAATGGGCTGTAAATGTAAATAGTGAAATAACTATGGCATCATGGGAATGTTTGTGGAAAAAATCAATGAAAATCTCAACTTGTGTTAATGTCGAAGAGAATTGTTATAAAATGATGTATAGATGGTATATGACCCCAAAGAAAATTGCTAATATACATGAGAGCATGTCTAGCAAATGTTGGAAATGTAGAAAGAAAGAAGGCTCATTTTACCATATGTGGTGGACTTGTGATAAAGCCATGAGCTATTGGTCAGAGATTCACAATGAAATACAGAAAATCTTGAAATGTACTTTTAAGAAGGACCCACAAATCTTGTTGTTAGGTCTTAAATTGGAAGAATTAAATGTAACCAAGAGAACACTGTTATGGTACTTGGTTACAACAGCTAGAATGACTTATGCACAATTCTGGAAACAAGAAAAGATACCTGAAACATGGGAATGGATTAAGAAGATGCTTTTTATGGCAGAAATGGACAAAATGACAAGAAAGCTCAATAATGAAGAAGGTGAAGCATTTTTTGAACAATGGAAAGATTTCAAAGACTATCTTGAGAAAAACTGGGAGGTTAAAAATAGATTGATTTGCTTTGATAGTTATTAAGGAGAAAACAAGAAAAAAACGATAAGATTGTTAAAATGTTACCTAATTTGATAATGGAAGTGATACACTTTGTTAATGGTAATTAGATAATAGAGTTTATAAGGGGGTAAGAGCATTGCGGGAAGCCTTGTACTGGGGTGGGTGGGGAGAAATGAAAAAGGTATGTGATATTTATAAGGTGGAATTTGAAATATGTGAAACATATCCTATAATAAATGGGGTTTTTTTAAAAAAAAGAGGCATGTGAGGTGGTCTGGTACTCCCATCTCTTTAAGGACTTGCCATAGTTTGTTGTGATCCACACAATCAAAGGCTTTAGCGTGGTCAATGAAGCAGAAGTAGATGTTTTTCTAGTAAGCTCTTGCTTTCTCCATAATCCAGCGAATGTTGGTAATTTGATCTAGAGAGGTTCCTCTACCTCTTCGAAACCCAGCTTGTACTTCTGGCAGTTCTCTATCTACGTACTGCTGAAGCCTAGCTTGTAGGATCTTGAGCATGACTTTGCTAGCATGTAAAATGAGTGCAATTGTGCTATAGTTTGAACATTCCTTGGCATTGCCCTTCTTTGGGATTGGAATGTAAAATGACCATTTCCAATCCTGTGGCCACTGTTGCGTTTTCCAAATTTGCTGGCAAATTGAGTGCAGCACTTTAACAGCATAATCTTTTAAGACTTTGAATAGCTCAGCTGGGATACCATCACCTCCGCTAGCTTTGTTGTTAGTAATGCTTTCTAAAGGCCTATTTGACTTCACATTCCAGGATGTCTGGCTCGAGGTCAGTGATCCCACCGTCGTGGTTATCGAGGACATTGAGGTCCTTCTTGTATAGTTCTTCTGTGTATTCTTGCCATCTTTTCCTAATCACTTCTGCTTCTGTTAGGTCCCTACCATTTTTGTCCTTTACCATGCCCAGCTTTGCACAGAATGTTCCCTTGATTTCTCCAATTTTCTTGAACAGATCTCTAGTCCTTCCCATTCTATTGTTTTCCTCTATTACTTTGCATTGTTCATTCAGGAAAGCCTCCTTATCTCTCCTTGCTGTTCACTGGAAATCTGCATTCAGTTGGGTAAATCTTTCCTTTTCACCTTTGCCTTTCACTTTCCTTCTTTCCTCTGCTATTTGTAAAGCCTCATCAGACAGTCACTTTGCTTTCTTGCATTTCTTTTTCTTTGGTATGGTGGTGATTGCTGCGTCCTGTACAATGTCACGAACCTCCGTCCATAGTTCTTCAGGCACTCTGTCTATCAAATCTAGTCCCTTAAACCTATTCTTCACCTCCACTGTGTATTCATCAAGGATGTGATCTAGGTCAAACCTGAATGGCCTAGTGGTTTTCCCAACTTTCTTCAGTTTAAGTCTGAACTTTGCAATGAGTAGCTCATGATCTGAGCCACATTCAGCTTCAGGTCTTGTTCATACTGACTGTATAGAGCTTATCCATCTTTGACTGCAAATGATATAGTCAATCTGATTTCGGTGTTGCCCATCTGGTGATGTCCGTGTGTAGAGTTGCCTTTTACGTCGTTGGAAGAGGGTGTTCGCTATGACCAGCATGTTCTCTTGACAAAACTCTGTCAGCCTTTGCCCTGCTTCATTTTGTTCTTCAAGGCCAAACTTGTCCTTTATTCCAGTTACCTTTTGCCTTCCTACTCTGGCATTCCAGTCCCCTATGATGAGAAGGATATCTTTTTTTGGTGTTAGTTCTATGAGCTGTTGTAGGTCTTCATAGAACTGGTCCACTTCAGCCTCTTGTGCGTCAGTGGTTGGGGCATAGATTTGGATTACTGTGATGTTGAATGGTTTGCCTTGGATTCGGACCGAGATCATTCTGTTGTTTTTGAGACTGTATCCTATTACTGCCTTTCACACTCTCTTGTTGACTGTAAAGGCCACACCATTTTTTCTATGGGATTCCTGGCCACAGTAGTAGATACAATGGTTTTCTGAGTTAAATTCTCCCATTCCTGTCCACTTTAGTTCACTGGTTTCCAAGATGTCAATGTTCAGTCTTGCCATCTAATTTTTGACCACATCAAGCTTACCTTGATTCATTGATCTTACATTCCAGGTTCCTATGCAGTATTGTTCTTTGTAGCATCGGACTTTCCTTTCACTATCACACATCCACAACTGAGTGTCCTTTCGGCTTTGGCCCAGCTGCTTCACTCTTTGTGGCGTTACTTGTACTTGCCCTCTGCTCTTCCCCAGTAGCATATTGGACACCTTCCAACCTGAGGGGCTCATCTTCCGGCGTCATATCTTTTAGCCCATGGGGTTTTCTTGGCAAAGATACTGGAGTGGGTTGCCATTTCCTTCTCCAGTGGATCACGCTTTGTCTGAGTTCTCCGCTGTGGCCTGTCTGTCCTGGGTGGCCCTCCATGGCATAGCCCACAGCCTCATTGAACCACGCAAGCCCCCTTGCCACGTCAAGGCAGTGATCCATGAGGGAGCCATGGAGTTACCAAGTCCTTACAAGTCGTCACATGCAGGTTCTAGAGTGGGCTTGGCTGGGTGGGTCATGAGTTGCACAGTCCTGCCAGCATTTGAGAATCCCAAAAGGCCGGCCCAGCAACATGAACTCCCCTTGACCCTTCCTGATAGCCACCCCCAATATCTGATGCTCTGTGGTATACTGAATATGGAGGCTCTGTCCTATGAACAAGTTCCTACTTTCAAAATTTCTATAAGCTGCCTAAAAGCAGAGGCCAAAAATTGCCAGAATCAAAAGCAGCATTCACAGGCTGAAGAGTCACCCCATCTCTCTTTTATAAGACACACAGCTGCATCTCTGTGCAAAACCGTTTTTTTCCTTTTTCCAAACAAATCAAGTCTGGTGAGTTCAAGTGTAAAATTTAGTTTCCTACCATTTTCTTGTGGAGGAGGAATTCACTGAAGGTCCTTAGAAGATGATCTGATGGAACAGCTAGTAGAAGAGATTGTGGAGGAGGAGGAATGAATGTGTTAGAGGATGGAACCCTCAATATGTTCAGTCCAAATGTACCTATTCCTCTCCCAGGTCAAGCTCTGTGGGGAAAATACTTCTGCAGGTTCGCAGCTGAAATGGAGTGTGGGTGCTGCTGATTTGCAAGTGTTTGTAATCGCACTGAGACCCCTCTGCCTGTGCAGCTGTTTCAGAACTTTTAAGAAACTTTGTGAAGATTTAAAAAAAAAATTGGAAAGATGAATGCAACCCTTGAAATATAAAAATGGTCCTTTCACCTGAATTGCGGGGGTGAAGGGGGCAGGCTTAGTGGCTGACCCAGGGCTCAGCTTGGCAGGATGTGTCTCCCTCTTGCAAACCGTGAGGGTGGGAGGAAGCTGGACTGGCACTCTGGGGAGGAGAACGTGCCCAAGAGGGCTCTTCTCTCTCCATCCTTGCAAGCAGGAGGGGCTGTGTGCTCCGGGGCCAGGGGCCTCACCACTGCTTTTCCACAATCTTTACACTAGTTTGACAGGTGCAAACATCAGGATCTTAATTCATGCTATCTGGTTGTCAAATGCTAACTGTTATTGCATCTAGAAACCACAAACGTTTTGACTGTGTTTAATTTTTTGCCTGGGCTCCTCCTTTCCTTGACGCAGGTATATTCGCTGCAAGGCTGTTTTGGATCCTGAGGACCCATTCTGCCAGGGGCAGCCCTTTCCTCCAGCAGCGGGGAAATTCCACTGCAGCAGCAGCAGCAGCAGCAGCAGAGGCCTCCTTGCACTGGAGGAAAGCACCACTGTCATTGGATTGGCCGTGCAGGGTCCAATCCAATGTTGTCCAAGTAGTTAGTGCTCTAACAGGGTAACGACGCTGGGGGGTGGGGAGAGCAATCCCTGCCCCAAGGAGCTTGCAGTCTGTAGCTCAACAGTGGAGGAGACAGGAGAGAAGGGGAGGGGAGAAAAAGAGGCCAGTGAATTTAGGCTCTGTTGCCACAGGGCTGATGGGGGAGGGACTAGGCCAAAGGGAGCAGGTGAGTTTTGAAGAGGGATTGGGGGTCGGGGGGGGGGGGAGAGGTTGCTTTTGCATGCAATTGGGTTTTGCTCACAGTTGACCCTTGCCACCTTCTCCATATTGGAAACAGATGTGATTTCAAGTAGCAAATAGCTAACTGGTTAACTGAAATGATGGGCTGTGTTCTCTGTCTGAGAGAGAGGACCTGGAAACTGAAAGTTCTTGCTGGCTGTATCCAGCAATTGGCTTGCCTCATGCAGTCAGCTACGTAGCCCTTTGTGGGGCTGAACTCAGAGCCACAGAGGGAGCCCCCCTCTCAGTGACCCCTGCCCCAGAGCTCTCTGACCTGCTTACCACAGGGGTGGCTAGATGTGCTTTCTGGGACTGGGTTCATTCCAGCCATCCTTACTAGTAAATCTGTTTCTCTTCCCCCCCGCAGGCCGTTCCCTTCAGAGGAGACCACAGAGAATGATGACGACGTCTACCGGAGTCTGGAGGAACTGGCCGAGTAAGTCTCCCTGGCTCATCTCCCTCCTCGCTGACACATCTCAGCTTTCTCTCATAGCCAAAAGATAAATTCGTACACATAATCACTCAACACCTGTCAAAAGCGGCAAGAAGAATCCTTAGACAATAAGAAATAAAATTTAAAAGTCTAATGTAGCTGATAAAACTTCAAAACCTTAAAAAGCAGACAGTTAACCCCCTCCCAGCCATCTCAGTACCATGGGGAGGATAAACCTATTCATTGCCGAATTCCCAGGCAAATCAGACCATTCCCATCCGGTGCCTAGAGGTTAGCAAAGGTGGATGACTGTGGGGAGGGAGTTCCATAAACAAGGCACCTCTGTCCCTCAGAGCCACCTGCCTTGCCTCACGGGTGGTGGGAAGGCAGAGCTGGGTGTTCTGGGCAGGTTTGTAGGGAGGGAGTCCGCTCTCAAAGTGCCTTCAGGGCTTTAAAAGGGAACATCAGCAGCCTTTCAGTTGTGCTGCTCCAGATACCCTTTTAGAACCAGCAAGATCTGTTCCCGTGCAGATGTGGCTGAGAACTGCTGTGACAGACAGCCTTTAAAACAGGCTTCAAAATGCTGCCCTATCAGAGCAGAGTTAAATCTCCTCCAGAATGGAGAGCTTTGAGCGACAGGCTACTCCAAGCAGTCTGATTGGCCAGCTCCAGCTAAGGGCAGAGATTCTTATTAGCTGAGGGGGGAGGGGCATCATTCTGATGGACTCCTAATTGGAGAGGAAACCTGCTCTGAGGAAGAATCCAGTCAAAGGACTGAAAGAGTCCGAGTCCCTCCCTCTCGGCCTGTGCTGAAGAACTGGGCTGTGGTCAAACGTCCCACTTGTGGAGCTATAGTGGCGTTGCCTGAACGGACTAAATGGGCCCCTCCAGACGAGGACCTCTGCCTCCCATGGCGCAGTCGTCGGCAGTCCCTTCTGTTCCATAGTGGAGGTGGAATAAACAGACACCGGGGAACGGGAATAACAGTGGTTTGGGGTTTCCTCCGGGTTTTCTGACATCTGAACTCTCCTGAAGCGAAAGGAACCCAGAAGGGACGTCTGAATTTGCAGATCCGTTTCCACCACTGCCTATATGCACATAAGTTGCTGCCTATATGCACATATGTTCATCCATCCGCCTGCATTTAAATGAAACCCACCCTTATGTCATGGGTATGGATGAAGATGAGCTGACAGAGCCTGCAGAAACCACAGCTGGCCCCTCTGAAGCAGCAGAGGAGGATAGCTGGCAAGTGCCTGCAACAGCATTCTTCACACCTGGCCCAGATAAGAAGGAAGAAGTGCAAGCTGGAAGTCCTCCTGACTCACCCCCACGTGTGACTCGTTCAAGGGAGTGACTGTGGCAAAACTTAACAACCAGGTGAAGAGAGGCCAGGCTACAGGGGAGACGCTCAGCTAGCCCAGAGTTCTAACAGGAGCCTGGGTGATCGTGCAGCTGGCTAATTGGTAGCAGCGTTTAATGCCACACTCTGGGCAGTACTCTTCGTGGGAGCAAAGAGTCAGCTTTGTACTGCTTGCATCCACTTTGGCTCGGCTCTTGCACCTAGACCTTCAGACCCCCTGGCTTGGGACTTGGCTCTGTGTTCCTGGCGCCTGACCCCGGCTTGGCTTTGAACTATGCTTCTCGTTAGTGATTTTGGACTTGGTTCTGTGTTTCTGGCTCCTGACCCCTGCTCGGCTTTGGACTTTGCACTGCCTTCTTGACTCCTGACTGTGGCCTGTTCTGGACCCCCTTCGACTGGCACCCCAGCCCATGACACCTTACAGCTCATCCTGTGGTTGAAACGCAACACTAAAGGTGTGCGGTCTGGATGGAATGCTCTGCTACATTTTGAACCTGTACAATTTGAAAATTGAACCTATACAATTTGGGGCGGGGGGGCGGGGAGGGAAGAGTTGCCAGAACTCTCAAGAGGGAAATGAAGTTTTCAATCTGTATACCAAAAACTCATGAACTTTTAAATATTTTTAAAAGCATTTTGTTGAAGAGGTCCTGGAACTCCCATTCTGATGTGTTCCCCCAGAAACAAAGCCATACCATGCCAAGCTGCCAGAGTGAGTGCAGCCCTGGGGATGAGATTTGGCCAGGCGGTTGGGCAGTGAGAGGAGAGGCTCCCCTTCAAGCCAAGGAAAGGGGATCTATGTCTTCTAGGGAAAGAAGAAGAATCCCTGCCCAGCCAGACAGGGAGAGTTGCCTCGGGGTGGGGGGAGAGGAGGAGGAGGAGGAGGAGGAGATCCCTGGTCTGTTGTGGAAGGAGGCACCTCAAGAGCCAGACAGAAATTGGAGGTTAACAGGAAAGGGATTAACAGGGAAGGTGCTGAAGGAAGGCACCAGCCTCAAGGAAATAAGAGGAGAAAGAGGAAACTCTATGAAGAAACACTGTAGAGTTTGAAGATCTCAGTAACCTAGAAAATAACCATCAATAACCCTCATTTGCCTATATAAAGGATTACCGTTCGTACCACCACTGATTTTTGCCTCAAAGTTAACAATTCCTGATTTCACCTGACCTTCCCCTGTCTTTTAAATACAATCTTTTCTTCTGTTTGACTTTTACGTTGGCTCAAGTACCATTTGGAGGGGTTTGACCCAAGAGGGCTCCTCGGTCTCTCTGCAGGTTCCAGGGCTGGGATAAAGCCAAATCACATCTCTGTGACAAAGGGTGGGACAGACAGTCTTTTAAAGACAGAGAAGAAAACCACGTTGCTTGGGGTGGCTCAGTCATGGAAGGGAACAAAATTTGGGAGGGGAAGTCTACCTGCGAGGGAGGGCAGTGTGAAGGGCCGTTGTTCATGCCTTAAGTGCCTGCAGCAGCATTCTGCGCTGATCAGTTTCCCAAGCAAATTTCAAAGGCAGCGCCATGGAGAATGCATTACAGTAATCAAGGCTGGGTATTACTAGGGTGTGGATGAGATGAGGGACACGGCTGGCCGACATGCCAAAGTCAGTTCAACTTCCCCTCTCTGAACTCATAACATCACCTGGGTAGATCAGGGCAAATCCAGTCTCCAGTGTTTGTGTGCTGCAAACTAGACTTTCAGCTGGAGCTCAGCCCCCTGCACAGCAGACCAACTCCTCATTTCTTGGCTCATTTTTAGTCATTTTTCATGTGTGTGTGTACATACACACACACACACGCACGCACACCCCCGCCTTTTCACTGAGCCCTTCCAACTAGCAAACAACATTTAGGCTTGGCTGCCCCCCCCCCGCCCCCACTTTCATGGATCATCCGCAGTTGTTAGGGAGTGGTGCACTGTAGCCTGCCATGCTGACAGCGTCTAATAGCCTCATATCCGTCATCCCGACTCTCAAGCGGTGGTGGCCACCCTGCATCTGTACCAATATTTGCATTCTGAGTCCTCCTTCCGGTTCCCTTCCTGCTTAATCTTCAGTTGCAGCAGGCATCCATCAGGTTTCTGTCTCCAGGCCCCTATGCATCAGACTTGCTGCCTCAGAGGTCTTTGGCAAAGCTCACAATGAAGAAGATACCTGCTCTGTCACTCCTCCGCTGACACATGAGTGCCTAGGAGGATGCAGGGAAGGGCTTCCTGCTCTGAGCCACCAACTCCAAATTTCAGGAATGGTGCCTTGATCTCTCAGTCCCCATTGCTCAAGCACCTTCATTTTTATTTATGTTGTATTCAGATCAGGAGACTATCAACAGCGAGTGGCTTCCCCCCATCCGATCATAAGCTTAGCATGGAACAGAACGGGCTACTGGAGAGGATGTCTTCTAGACATGCAGAAATAAGCCTTTTGGGAGAGGGCTCAATTTAAGATCCAGAGAGACCTCCAGGACTGTTGTGTGCTTGACAATGAAGCTGTGGGTGCAAAATCTGACCTGGAATGTATCCCAGAACAGGCCTTTGAACTGTGCTTTCCCTTTCCCCATTGAAAGGAGAAACAGCACTTCTGCCTGGCGGCATACTTTGCATTCTTGCAGTACCAAGCAAGTTGGTCCTGGCTGCATGAGCTTCCTTTGTTACAGAAGTAGGAGTTTTGCTATTAATAACAGTGGTTTTAAAAAAGACAACCACAGGTCAAGAACTGCAACATATGAATCTCTGTCTTGAGGAGTCTATGTGGAAACCAAGAGGAAGGGCGAGGTATAAATATTTTAATAAATAAATAAAAATAATGCTGTGTTACCAGACCAAGGGAGTTTCCCTGCACGGAAAGTACTTTCCCCCTTTCCCTTCCATCACAATTTAGTGGTAGCGGTGGGATCATGATGTACAGATGTTTTTCATCTTCTCTAAGGTAGCAATAAGCCTATTTAAATATCTTGTTAAAACTGAAGACTGGTCCCCTTCAGCTTCGAGTTGATTTATAAGCTGTTGTTATGAATGCTGGGCAGAGGTTCTTTAACGACTCATTCTGATCAAGACATGAAGCTGCCTTATACTGAATGGGATCCTTGGTCCATCAAAGTCAGTATCATCTCCTCAGACTGGCAGCCACTTTCCCATCACCTGCTGGTACATCTTTTAGCTGGAAATTCTAAAAGATGCTCTACCACTGAGCCTAGACCCTCCCCAATCCTGGGTATCTTGTACAGGAGCGTCTTCCTTGGCTCAGTCGCATGCTCTCAGCCTAACCTACCTCAAGGGGTTGCTATGAGAGTAAAATGGAGGAGCAGAGAACAATATAAGCCACTTTGGGTTGTGAGGTATAAATGAAAGTAGTTGAGAAGCACCTGGCTGCACTGAATGAGTACAAATCCCCCGGGCCAGATGGTGTGCACCCGAGAGGGCTCAAGGTACTTTCTAGAGAGCTTGCAGAGCCTTTGTCCGTCATCTTCCAGACCTCTTGGAGGACAGGAGATGTGGCACAATACTGGAGGAGGACAGATGCTATCCCAGTTTTCAAAAAAGGGAGGAGGGATGACCCAGGAAACTACAGGCCATTCAGTCTGACCTCTGTCCCAGGAAAGATACTGGAGCAGATTTTAAAGGGATCAATCTGCAAGCATCTAAAGGGCAACTTGGCGATCCAGGAGAGTCAGCACGGATTTGTCCCCAACAGGTCCCGCCAGAACAACCTCATTTCCTTCTTTGATTGAGTGACGAGGTTACTGGATCGAGGGAATGCTGTCGATGTTGTTTACCTGCTGGACTTCAGTCAAGCTTTTGGCAGGGTTCCCCATGGTGTTCTGATGGGTAAATCAGAAGACTGTGGACTGGACTGGATAGGGAACTGTTTGGAGAACCGCACTCAGAGAGTAGTTGTCAGTGGCATTTTCATCTGAATGGAGGGAGGTGTCCAGTGGGCTGCCAGGGGGCTCGGTTCTGGGCCCAGTACTTTTCAGTGTTTTTATAAATGATCTGGATGAGGGTGTGGAGGGGCTACTCATTAAATTTGCAGATGACACCAAATTGGGAGGAGCAGTGAACACATCAGAAGACAGAGATAGAATGCAACGAGATCTGAACACACTGGAAAAGTGGGCAGATGTGAACAAGATGCAATTTAACAAGGGCAAGTGCCGAGTTCTACATCTGGGTAACAAAAATGAGGAACACACATACTGGATGGGGGATACACTTCTGGGTAGCAGTGTGTTTGAACAAGATCCTGGAGTACGAGTGGACCATAAGTTAAATATGAGCAGCCAGTGAGATGCGGCGACAAAAAAGGCTAATGCGATCTTGGAGTGTATCAACAGAAGTATCACATCCAAATTGCAAGATGTGAAAGTCCCGCTGTACACTGCATTGTTCAGGCCACACTTGGAGTATTGTGTACAGTTCTGGAGGCCTCAGTTCAAAAAGGATGTGGATGGAGCGGGTGCAGAGGAAAGCAACAAAGATGATTGGGGGCCTGGAGACCTAGAAGCCCTCTGAGGAAAGGCTGAGGGACCTGGGAATGTTCTGTCTGGAGAAGAGGAGGTTGAGGGGGGCAGGATTGCTCTTCTGAAGTATCTGAGGGGCTGTCACTTGGAGGAGGGGCAGGGAGCTGTTCCTGTTGGCAGCAGAGGACAGGACTCACAATAATGGGTTTAAATTAAGGGTGGGAAGGTACCCGCTGGATAGTAGGAGAAACTTTTTTATAGTAAGAATTGTGCAACGGTGCAATCAGCTGCCTGGGGAGGTCTTTAAGCAGCGTCTGGACTCTGGACAAACACTTGCTCTAGGCTGATCCTGCCTGGGTCAGGGGGGTTGGGCTGGGTGGCCTGGACGGCCCTTTCCAACTCTGTGATTCTATGATTCTAAGTAAAATAAATAACTAAAAGCCTCTCTGGCTGCTGCTTCAAGGGCCACATGCCTTACTTGGTTCTTCTGTGATGTTCCTGCTTTCTCTGCTGTCCTGGTGCAGGTCCATCCTGGAGGGAGAGCCCCACTTCTGCACACATGCAGAGCTTTTTTTAAAAGAGTTGCAGATGGTATGACACCGCTGTAATTTCCTGGGACATGTTTTCCAAAGCTGGTGGAGAAAGTGGCAATGAAATTTTAATTGGGGAGGGGGGGGGATTCCCTTTGGCCTTTATACTTATTCCCTGCCCAGAGCCTCCAGGTGTGCTGGAAATACAGATGAATGTTCCCAAGCTGAGTTCTAGGTCTCAAAATAGGTGCAGGAGCAGAGGCCTGGCCCAAATCCCAACTTGAGTGCAGCACAAGGAGTTTGTGCAGCCTCCATACTAAAATGCCTTTGGTTTCATATCTGAAGGCATCTTTCCTGACTGTTTCATAAAACGTCCCATAAAATATTCCAAGCAACAAACTGAAATGTGCTGTTGTGGCCACAGTCTCTTGGTGTTCCACTGCGGGATGCAGAAACCATCACTGGATGCTGTCAGACGGTGTGCTGGGAGCGGTTTAAGTTGCTCTGGTCCCAATGCAGTTTTTTTTAACCCAGAGAATTGCAATCACACTCACCTCCTTGTTCTGGATCGCTGCACAGCCACATCGCTCCCCACACACGGGAGTGTGCATCGGTGGTTTTTTCCCCTCTCAGTTTGAGCATGCGCACAGTTCCCTTTTAACTTTTACCCCGAAACTGGCCTCCATGAGATCCCAAACTTGTCTAAATGCTAAAACGAGTCACCATTTAAACTCTGGTTTTATTAACTTAGGAGTGGAGCTCTGCCTATGCACACACTGCCAACACATTAAAAAATGGTGAACGAAAAGCAGAAGCCTTGGGCTTCCGCTGCAGCTTTCCAGAAGGGAGGGGGTTGAAGCACCCAGAAGTGGCTCGGCACCGCAGGAGTGATCAGACATCAGAAAAGTGCGGCTAGAACCGGAGAATCAGGAAAACACTTGGGGACCTGGTATCAATATACTCTGTTTTAAAGAGGGTTTGATCCGGAAAGTGACGGCTGGGGACGGTGTGCAAATGCTGGGTGTGTGAACGTGCACATAAAATCCGTTACTGAAGCATGCCGAAAGTGGTTCAAACAGAGCATCTGAACGCACCCACTGTGTGGTTACTAGGAAACCAGAGTTGACATCCCATTCAAGTGACCAGCATGTGTGACCAGATGTTTGCAGATGAGGAAAGGGGTGTAGTGAGGGAGCTGGATCAGTAAGAGGGTCGATCAGTAAACACAGAGAGATGTATCTAGGTGGGCAGCCATGTTGGTATTTGAAAAAAAAGTGCCTTGCACACGAAATCTCCTACCTTGAATAAACCTTTATAGGTCTTAAGGGTGCCACTGGACTCTAATTTTGTATCACAGAGAAATGTGTCAGTCTCTTGCATGTGTTTGAGAGTGGATTTGCGCAGATTTAATATCTAACACTTTAGTCATCTTGAGCTTCTCACACAGCTGAAAGTTTAGTGAAACTTAACCTAAACTTAACCAGACCCTTCAAAATGTGCTGCATATTTTTCTCAACAAGTAGCTTGCTAGATTGTTTGAATTGGCAGGTTGTGTGCAGGCAAGCAGTACTATGTAAAGTACATATGGGACTGTTAGCAAGTAAAATAACTCACTGATGAAAGCAGAGAGTACTCTGCCCACCCCCAAAATTATGTGTAGAAAAAAGTCAAATTCTGCAATATTAATAACTTATGCAAATTGAGTTAGTCTGTCACATTTTGCATTTATGTCTGTCACATTTTGCATTTTGTAAATTTAGAATTGGGAGATCTTAGAAGGGGAAAGCAGAAATAATTTGCAAGATGTGACTGTTCATTCACCAACTCTCTTCTCCAGATTGCTCAGAATAGGTTGCTCTGGGCCAGCTCAAGGGCTTTCCACACCCTAAGAAGGCCAGAACTGGCACACTTGAAGCTACCCTTATACTGAAAATCTGACCGTCAGCCCATCAAAGCCAGTACTGGCTGCTCAGACTTGGCAGTGGCTCTCCAGCATCTCAGGTAGAGGTCTTTTGTATCACCTACTCCCTGATCCATTTAGCTGGAGACGCTGGGGTTTGAACCTTGAACCTTCTGCTCACCAAGAGATGCTCTACCACCGAGCCACAGCCCCTCCCTGAGCCACCAACCACCAGTGTGACATGAGAAAGGAGGGAAACTGGATCCAAACCCAGAAGTGATGTTATTTCCCGGTGATGCTTTAGCAGCTCCTGAAATCTCTCTGGTAAAAACCACAGAACTCTGGGGGTTCCTGGAGTACTGCCCATCACTCCCGGGCTCTGATGCACCCCGACCGTTCTCTTCAGCGGGCAAATGAGCCCCATGCTAGCTGGTCAGGGAAGCAGGGAACCCTGGCCCTGCGCTGTCCTCTGGCACCCTCCGGGAGTAGCATGTGCATAAAAAGAACCTGTGGTTAAGTCCTACCAAGGCCACCTCTCTCTGCCAGCCGCCACTGCAGTATTCAGTGATGGTGGTTTACTGTCTCAGGCTGTAGCCCCGGGCCAGCGGGGAGCCTCTGAGCAAGCCGGCACTTCCTTCTTTCATCGGGAGTTACTGACATGCCAGTGGTTTTTAGAATTATTTGTTCTGCAGATGTCCATAATAAGGGTTTAGAGCAGTCATCCTTGACAAATGCGCACATTGGAGAGAGAATATGACATGATTTAATGTGACCTGAACAGATGTAAATACATTAAGTGGTCTTTGATGCCCATATTGGCTCCTTGTTCAGATTGCGCCCACAGCAGATGCGCCTTTTGCCCAGCCCCTATGTGTGACAAAGCCCCCAAAGGGCGCACTCCTGCCATACAGTCCAGTCTATGATGGAACATGCCCAGAGTGTGCAGGTGAGCTGCAGAAAGCTGCCTGCAGAACAGAAGGCTCCCTAGAGCTCAAGAAATTGGGCCAAGCCAAGTGGCTCAGGAGAATAATGGAATCTGACAATTTTTTCCTGTTTGAAATTTTGAATGTGAATTTTTTTTTTACCTTGAAACTCAAGTGCTGCATTTGTCCAGTGGGTCTGCTGGGAACAGTCAGTGCCCTATTGAGATTCCAGCCTCCCATCACCAGCTCAAAGCCAATGTTTGCTTCCAGAAGTCATTGGCATGCCAGTGATAGGCCAAGGATCTGTCGTCTACAACCAGAGGAAGGGGCTGTGGCTCAGTGGTAGAGCATCTGCTTGGTCCCAGATTCAATCCTCAGCATTTCCAGTTAAAGGATCCAGTAGTAGGTGATGTGAAAGGTAGACCCAGGAGAGTCACTGCCAGTCTGAGTGGACAATACTGACTCTGAAGAACCAAAGGTCTGATACAGTATAAGGCAGTTTAGTGTGTTTATTTTTATGTGGGGGGTATTTGTGTGGGTGTGCTTGTGAGCCTGGAAGTCAGGGTGACTTCTGGTGACCCCTAGTGGGGCTAGGACGTTTCAGAGAGGTGGCTTTAATATTATCTGTCTCTGCATCCTGGCCCTGGTATTCCTTGGAGGTTGCCCTTCCAAGTGCTTGCCAGGGTCGGCCCTGCTTAGCTTCTAAGATCTGATGAAATCGGGCCTGCCTGAACTCTCCAGGTCAGGACAGCAGCTTGGTGTGTTTGTATGTTCAGCCAGTCCTTATAGTACAGCCTGTTTGCCCCTCAAAGACACATCTAAAGGATTTGCATTGGGCATTCGGAAGGGAATAGGGAGGTTGTCAGGGCCACACTGGTGCTCTGAAATAGCGCACTACTAGACGGGCATCCTGCTCTGACACCAGCAGCTCCCAGCTGAACCTTCCCCATGCTGTCGTTGGTGAAGTGCAGCCCATTTAAGAGAAGGATGCCTATGCCTCACAGGCCCAGGGTTGGATGGCCTTTCCTGGTTTACAGACAATCCCTGAACATAAAAGTGTTTCATAAAGCTCCTCCTCACCAGAGGCAGACCACAGTCAGCTGGGCTCTGAGAAGGAGCAGGAAAGAGAACTGCTGGAGTGGTGAGTTGGGGGGGGGGTTGCCTTTCCTTGACTGCTGGGAAGGACAGCATTTGAGGGTGTGTGGGTGTGTATAGTCTGCTGGAGAGTGGTGCCTGTTTGAGTAGGTGTTATTTCTGTCTCTTTTGCCTGAGTTGTAGCCAATGCTCCCTCTAAGCTGTGGAGTCTTGTGAGCAAAATTCTACTTTGTGAGCTACTGGCATTAAAGTTGTGAGCGAGCAATTTGGCTACTGCATAAATTAGTCTGCTCTGGAACCATCCTTCCTGAGCTAAGACAAAAATGTGTGAGCCGCAGGCTAAAAAAACTGTGAGCTAGCTCACACTAACTCAGCTTAGAGGCAATACTGGTTATAGCTCATTGTAGCTGATTGCAGAAGGTGTTTGTTGCTGATTGGGAAGGGTCTATTTTGCCTGAGGCTGACTGCTGACCATGCCTTCTGCTGGGTGAGCCCTGAACTGTGTAAGGCTCCTCCTAGCCAGAGGTGCGAGCCAAAGGATGAGAGCTCAAGGGCTCTTGTCCTGTGGCTCTTAGCCTGGGAGTCAGACCTATAAGCTCTGTAAGAAGCCAAGTAGCTCTTACATCCTATATGTGTTAAGTTTTTTTGCTTCTGCAAGCCTTTCACAAGTAGTCTTGTGGGGCTGTTTGGCAGGGGAGTTATCAGGGAAGTGCAAGAAAAACTGACCACTTCTGCAATGGATCACAGCAGCATGGCTGGTGAGGGAGCTGAGGCAGTGACATGCAAAGTCTGTGGCATGTTCGTATTCTTACCTGAGGGTAACATCAATTACACTTGCAGCAAGTGTAAGTCACACTACTGGAGGAAAAGATACAGGAACTTGAGGCACACTTGTCCACACTCCAGTTTATAAGGGAAGGTGAAGAGTTAATGGACAGAATGCATGAAGCACTCTTGGAAGAGCAGCAGGAGGAGGAGGAGGGAAAGGTATCTCAGCAAATGGAGGAGCACCCAACACTGGAGGAGGGCACATGGAAGAATGTAACCCGCAGGAGCAGAAAAATCAAGAGACATTCTGAGCCTCTGTTGCTAAGCAATCAGTTCCAGGATCTCTTCATAGATATTGATTCTGGACCACTGGAACAGGGGCTAGTCCCCCAGCTTCCACAAAGCTTAAGGGAAATTTCTCAGGCCCCTGTAGATGATACTCAAGCTTCTGCTTCCCAGTATAGGAGAAGATGTGTGTTAGTAATCGGGGATTCTCTCCTGAGGGGGTAGAGGCTAAAGTGTGTTGACTGGACTTGTCGTAGGAAAAATGTGCTTCGTAAGAGCCTTGCAAACCTAATAAGGAGGGCTTTAAACTAAATCCTATGGGGGAGCGAGACAAAAATATAAAGCCTAATATGATGCCAATAACTGGAGATAAGAACTCTAAAGTTTTGCAGGGAGTGGCACGTATGCTAGGAAACGTTAACTTGCAGGTAAGTATAGAAATCAAAACCTCAGGGCACATAAACCATGGATTCCGATGTCTCTACACTAATGTGTAGTGTTATAGGAAATGAGCAGGGGGATGTTGAAGTGCTAATACAGGAAGGGAACTATGACCTAATAGGCATTACTGAAACTTGGTGGGATGACACACAATTGGAGTATTAGGATTATGGGGTACAGTTTATTTAAAAGGGGCAGACAAATAAGGATGGGCAGAGGTGTAGCATTATATGTAAAGAAGGTGTATACTTGTGAGGAAATACATGAATCTGAGCATGGAAATCCAGTTGAGAGTCTCTGGGTAAAAATAAAAGGAGTAAGGAATAATAGTGATATTATGGTGGGGGTCTGCTATAGACCACCAAGCCAGGCAGAGGACTTGGATGAGACTCTCCTAGAACAGATTACAAAGTTCTCAAAGACATGACACAGTGGTCATAGGAGATTTCAATTACCTGGATATCATGCTCCCTCTAAGCCGTGAAGTTTTGTAAGCAAAAACTCTACTTTGTAAGCTATTGGCATTAAAGTTGTGAGTGAGTGATTTGGCTACTGCATAAATTAGTTTGTTCAGGAGCCATCCTTCCTGAGCTAAGACAAAAATGTGTGAGCTGGAGGCTAAAAAACTGTGAGCTAGCTCATACTAACTCAGCTTAGAGAGAACACTGGGAAAAGTCCAACTCTGCTAAAAATAAAGGTCCAATAAATTCCTGACTTGTCTTGCTGACAACTTCATTTTCCAGAAAGATTGGACTGTATTCTCACCAGCAGGGAAGAACTGGTTGATTAGTTGAAAGTAATGGACTGTCCGAGTAGTAGTGACCATGTAATTTTGGAATTTATAGTCTTTGGGAAGGGAAAAGCTGTATGTAGTCAGACATAGAAGTTGGACTTCAGGAAAGCAAGTTTTAACACAGTTAATGTTATGCTGGGTAGCATCCCATGGTCAGAAATACTCAAGGAGAAGGGAGTTCCAGAGGGGTGGGAGTTTGATGGCACAATCAGAAACAATTCCTATGAGAAGAAAAAATGGGAGGAACCTAAAGAATCCAAAGTGGCTCCATAAACAGCTTTCTAAAGATTTGAGAAATAAAAAAGATTCATTTAGGAAATTGAAGGAAGGTCTTATTACCCAGGATGAATATAAACAAATAACCAGTGCTAGCAAAGCTAAAGCTCAGTATGAGCTTAGTCTAGCAAGAGATACTAAAAACAACAAAAAAGGGTTCTTATGCTCAAAGTAAGAAAAAGAACGAAGGGACAGGAAAGTGAAATTGTAACAGGTGATGAAGAGAGGGCAGAACTGCTCAATTCCTACTTTTCCTCAGTCTTCTCTTGCGAGGAAAATGGTGCTCAACATGGCAAAAATAGAACACATGATGAGGATCGGCATGGGGGTAGTACATAAACACCTAATTTCTTTAAATGAAACTAAGTCCTTGAGGTCAGATGAATTACATCCAAGGATACTAAAAGAACTCACAGGTGTAATTTCTGAGCCTCTGTCCATTATTTTTGAAAATTCTTGGAGAACAGATGAGGTGCCAGAAGATTGAAGATGGGCAAATGCTATCCCCATCTTCAATAAGGGGGAAAAGGAGGATCCAGGTAACTACCAACCGTCAGCTTGATGCCTATACCTGGGAAAGTTTTAGAACAAATCATCAGTCAGTCCTCAAGCATTTAGAAAGGATGGCTGTGATTACTAAGAGCCAGCATGGGTGTCTCAAGAACAAGTCATGTTAGACTAGCCTTATCTCTTTTTTTGAGAAGGTTACTACCATGCTGGATCAGGAGAATGCTGTAGTTCATCTTGATTTCAATAAGGCTTTTGATAAGGTTCCCCGCTGCTTTTGATAAGGTTCTCCGCTGCTGGACCTTCTGATGGCACCTGGTATTTTTGGCCACTGTGTGACAGAGTGTTGGACTGGATGGGCCATTGGCCTGATTCAACATTGGCTTCTCATGTTCTTATGTTTAATATTCTTGTGGAGAAGTTGGTAAATTGGTTTGGATCGTATGACCGTTAGGTGGATCCATAACTGATCACACCCAAAGAGTATTTGTGCATGGTTCCTCATCCTCTTGGAGAAGTATGACAAGTGTAGTGCCTCAGGGGTCTGTCCTGGGACCTGTTTTGTTCAACATCTTTATAAATTATTTGGATGAAGGAATAGAGGGAATGCTTATTAAATTTGCAGATGATACTAATTTTGGAGGGGTAGCAAATATGGTAGAAGACAGAGTCAGAATATAGGATGATTTTGACAGGCTGGAAAACTGGAAATAAATGAATTTCAACAGGGATAAATGTAAAGTTCTTGAGAGCCTACCTCGATCTCATGAAATAGGTGTCCAAGTCCAGATGGCCACCAAAAATCTGAAAGTGACTGATATTGTACAGAAAATTGTTCGAGCTGATTTGTCTCCAACAATGATTCTACCTATCTTGCCAGTCCATTTTGAGGGGCTGAAAGAGGCTTGGGACACGCCTGCTTCTGTCACTGCAGCTTCCAAGAGACATGCTGCTCTCTATAAGGTTCAGCAAACTGATGCCAAGTTTCTCTTCTCACATTGGCATCAAACTCCGTGATAGTCCACTCATCAGCTAAGATCAAGCAAGCTCAACATGCTGCTCCCCCAGACCAAGAGGGAAGTATAGTTGATTCCCTGGCCAAGAAAGTCTGTTCTTTATTGAGCCTGGTATCCCGAATGCACAACTACCTGTTCTATATGGCCGCTTACAATGTTCACCTCACCAGTCAGATTCTTCCTATCGTCCAAGAACTCCCATTGGCCTCCCAGCAAACAGTATCTTCCTCGGTGTCAGAAATACATACAGTTTCCAAACAACAGATCAAGAACTTAAAGTATATAGTATCCTGCTCCTCAAAAACCATGGCTACAGCCATCGCTTTGTGCTGACACACCTGGCTGAAATTCATATCACTCCAGCCAGATATTAAGACCAAGGTTGAGGATGTTCCCTTTGATGGAGAAGGTCTTTTCCATGCCTCAACAGATGAGACCCTCACTGTGGTGGATGATAGTAGGAAACAGGCCAGGAACCTTGGCGTCTCCCAACCTTCCGCCCACCAGCAATACAAATGCAAACAGTGGAAGATGAACTATCCCAAATGTCAACGCTCTCCACGATTAGAAGACTAATGGAAGAGAAAGTGACCTTGGGTCAGTCACAAGCTCTGGCACAGCTGTTCTCTCAAGGACAGTTTGTGTTAGAGTTCTCTCAGCCCCGCCTACCTCACAGGGTGTCTGTTGTGGGGAGGGGAAGGGAAAGGAGTTTGTAAGCCGCTCTGAGACGCCTTTGGGCAGTGAAGGGCGGGGTATAAATCCAAACTCTCTTCTTGCCTCTTAAACAAGGCTACCAGGCCAAGGCAAAAACACCCTCCACTTAAAGGTTGACTCAGCCACCAAAACAGTCTCTTTGACTTTTACCACCTTGATGTTCTTCCTCCCCCTCCCACCACCCCGCATATAGCCACCAGGCCGTGTCCTTTTTTGTCAACTTGGGAAGCTATCACCACAGACACCTGGGTCCTCACCATCATTCGGGTGGGATACATGATAGACTTAAAATCTCACTCAACACGTATCTGCATTTTCCTTCAGCTCCAGACCTGCTGTCACAACAATGCGGCAGGGTCGTCTATCATGACCCCAGCTTCGTCATACTGATGGCATGGATGATATTGCACTAGCCTTCTCACAGAAGGTTCATCATGTGCTTTTGAATGCTGGGAAGCCCTCGACTTGTCAGACCTACTCGAGCTCTAAGCATATCGATCCTGAACAGACTTCACTGGCAGAAGCATTTTTCTATCTGATTTCCCTGCAGGAGTCGAGATTGAGCTTCTCCTCTTTGAAAGTACACTTAGCTGCCATTTTGGCTAACCACGACCTCATTGATGGCAACACACTATTCTCCCACCGACTCACAAAGTCCTTTCTCAAAGAGATGCTACAAACCCTTCCCCCGCACAAAACCCTGGTCCCAGAATGGAGCCTGTCATTGGTGCTGGCAAAACTTGTGAGTAGGCCCCCTTTGAGGCACTGGCAGCCGCTGACCTCCGCCTTCTGACTTGGAAGAGAGCATTCCTAGTAGCAGTCACTTCGGCCAAGAGGGTGAGGGACCTCTGTGCTTCCCAGGTGGGACGCTGCCTGTGCAGTTTTTCACAAGGACAATATCATGCTTCATCCACATTCATCCTTTTTGCCTAAGGCAGTTTCTTCCTTCCACCTACCCCAACCTACTGTTCTGCCCTCCTTTTTTCCGGACCTCTCAGACAGTGGTCGGCGAACCGCACATTTGCTTGATGTCTGGAGAGCCATTTCTTTCTACTTATCGAGGACCCAGTCATTCTGAAAGGACCCACACCTTTTTGTAACCTGTGGGAAACCTAGAAAGGGTCACGATTCTCCCCAAAGACTGGCTTAGTGGGTTATGGCCACTATCTCCCTATGTTATGAATTAGTGAGTCAGCCACTACCTACCTGTCTTTGGGCCCACTCCACAAGGGCCGTATTGACCTCTGTGGACTGTGGGAGGTGCTTCCCTTGATGACGTCTGTGTGGCTGCCACGTGGCCCTCTCCATTGACTTTCATGTCACATTACACCTTAGATGTCAGGGTTCGCTGGGATGCCTCGTTTGGCCAGGTGGTCCTGAGATCCATTTCCACTGATGTTCCTTTTCGCCATTGTTCCTCAGGTAGGCCTGTAACAGGTAACGGTGCTTTCTAGGCATGTTTTTTCATCCTTCCAGCCATCTACCAGCACCCTTCTTCCTATTTTTCTTGCTTAGCTTGAAGCACAGAGATTAGTACAGAGACCACGAAGGAGATAAGCAGGTTGTTTACCTGTAACTCATGATTTTCGAGTAGTCATCTGTGCAGTCACACCACCCACCCAGCCTTCCCCACTGCTGGCATCTCTCTGCCACTTACCTTGAGTTGATAGGACTTGCCAGTGGCGGTTTGAAGGGACTGAGCGGGAGGGCTGTTTCCCCTCAGCTCCAGGCATGCGCAGTCGATGCCTGCTCCCCAGAGTTGGGGAGAAGGTGTGCTGAAACGTCTGAGGCTAGCTCTAGAATTTTCTGAGGTTGGGACCTAACTTGAAACAAAGACAGATGCCAGCTCTGTCCCCATATTCTTTGCCAACACTGTCGCAGGACTGAATAATGCCAGCTGTGCCATCCTGGAACTCATCCTTGTGACACGTGCTGTCATCTCTCAACAATGCCCTTTTGCTGTCTGCATAGGATAAATAAAGTTTTACAAATAAATAAAATGGACGCAGTTCTGACATTAAGGATGGCAGCATCCAGAAACCTGTGGAAGACCACATCAGCCCCCCAGAATGCTCCCCTCACAGTCCTGGGAGTTGCCATTCTCCAGCAAAAGGAATTCAAAGGGAGACGCACAGCACAGCACTGCTGGGTGAGGATTCACAGGGAAGCTTGAAGCGATCCAGTGAGGGCTCAGCTGTGATTGTGCTGCTCTCACAAGGCAAGTGTCAAGCTAGCTTAGCAGGTCTAAGAAGCTTGTGCTGTTGTGTATCATTGCTGCGCTTATCTCTGTATGGATTTGGGCCTCACGTGGTGCTGTCACAGTCTGGACCCGTTGCATTTGGTTCCTTTGTAACCCCATGGGGCTTGCATTTGTTCCCACCTGCCCCTGCGCATGTGTTTATGTATCTGCTGGTGGGGGATTTGCTTCATGCAATTGGTGGTGGCTCCTAGTCCATGAGAGTACCGGCCACAGCAGGACTTTAAGGTGCTACAAATCTCGTTCTTGTGATGATGCAGTTGTAGGTCACCTTTCACAAGCGGCCAATGACTAAATGTTGCTTACAACCACCCATCAAATATTTGCTGGGTACTGAACGCCCCTGCGGGGAAGCTGTGAAATACTTGCACTTATGAAATATCGAAGTCAAATAGTACGGGTGTCAAATACAGACAATGCAATCTGTCAGCCTCCAGCAAAGCTCCAGAGCATATTCAAGCATCTGAATGTGCTTCCTCTCTGATTCAGCCTCTGTTGTTCTTGGTTGCTAACCCCCCACCCTCACCCCCGTGGTGCCCCTCCTGCCCTCCTGTCCCCTGGGCAGTCTGTGAGTCTTTGCCAATGGCTTCTGCTGGAAAAGGTTGCCTTTGAACTTGAGACGCAGACTTCCGGCACCAGCTGAGTACAAAGAGCGTGTCAGCATCGAACAGCCCCCTGTCCCCTTTGCAGAGAGAAGCTCCACTTTTGTCTTCTGTTAGGGAGAGCTTTTAAAAGTTAAACCAACAGGGAGGAGCCAGCTTGAGAGAGTCCTCTGTTCCACTGCCCACATCCACATTGTGTGTGTCAGGAGAAACCTCACGGAAACCATGACTTCAGAATAACCCACGGTTCAGACCCGGCTCAAATCCTTCCTTAGCCTTGGTCTAGTCCAGGGGTGACCAAACTGCGGCTCGGGAGCCACATGCAGCTCTTTCACACAGATTGTGCGGCTCCCAGCAGGGCGACTGGGGAAGCGGAGGGGAGGCATGCTGACTGGCATGGGGCATGAGGTGTTGTTGTTTTTTTGATTTTTTGGAGAACACATTTAAAGTTGCTTTCATTCCACCTCCACCTCCCTCCCTCCCCATTTATTTGCTTTTTTGCTACCCCCCTCTCTTTCTCTCTCTCTCTTCCCCTTCCTTCCTCCCACATCTATTTGCTTTCTTTGTTTCTGTTTCTGTTTCTCCTTCTTTCTCTGCGCCTCTTTCATTCTTTCCACCTTTCCCTTCCTTCCATCCCCATCTATCTGCTTTTTTTGTTTCTTCTTTCTCTTTTTCTTTCTCTCTCTTCCTTCCTTCTTCCCACTCCCTCCCCATCTGTTTGCTTTCGTTGTTTCTCTCTCTGTGTCTCTGTCTCTCTTCCTTATCTGCTTCCTTCCTCCTTCCCCCCTCCATTTGCTTACTTTCCTCCTTTCTTTTCCTTTCTTTTTTCTCCCTTCCTTCCTCCCTCCCCCTCTATTTGCTCTCTTTGTTTTTCACTCTCTTTTTCTCTTTCTTTCCACCTTTCTCTCTCACTGACTCTTAGACAAATAAATATCATTAGCAAACAAATAAATATAATTGGACAAATAAATATCAATATCTGGTTTTAACCCTTTTGTTTTTATTTTTGGCAATCTCATTTAATGTAATAAAAATGAAATGTGCATATTTTCCAATAAAGACGTGTGTGATTTGTTCATTTCTTGTGGCTCTCAAACACCTCACGTTTATTCTCTGTGGCTCTTACATTAAGCAAGTTTTGCCACCCTTGGTCTAGTCAGTATCTCACAAGCCAGCCTACCTTTCAGGGTTGTTGTAAGGATATAAACAGAGGAAGGGAGAATGATGTTGTAAGCTGCTTTGGGTTCCCCATGGGGGAGAAAAGAGGAGATACTGATACCTAAATCAATAAATACAGTGGAGGCGAAATGGGACAGTCACAATGTGCACTGCCCTGAGCTGTAGACATGTTATCAATCAAAGAGCAGGCGGAGAGAGAGTACACCAAGATGGAAAATTTATTCCAAGAGCTCAGCAAAACAGGGGTGATGCCGCCCTGAAGAAATCAGGCATGCACTTGATATGGGAGAAAGACCCTGCTAGGAATCACCCTGGGATTGTTGCTAGAGAAGAGAAGTGATGTTTCTAAACTGCCAGTGAGCTTTCCTTTTGTGTTGGTTTACCCCTCTGGCTTTGCGCAGTGCACTAAGATACAAATGCCAAATAAGATGCCATATTGTCTCCTATGACTGGAGGGAGCTCTGAGGCAGAAACACACCTGACGTCTTTTAAAAGGAGATGCCAGGGAGTGGCCCCAGGGCATGCTGGGTCCCAGGCAGGTGCCCTTCCACTGCCCCTGGAATCCTCTGACTGTCTTCTCCTTACTTTAATGGGGTGCAACATGCTCATGAAATGTTTTGTGTGCTCTTTGTTCCCCTCCAGTGAGCATGACTTGGGGGAAGACATTTACGACTGTGTCCCGTGTGAAGATGAAGGCGACGATATCTATGAAGATATCATTAAAGTGGAGGTCCAACAGCCCATGGTGAGGGGTGAAGTGGGGGTGGCTAAGAGGGAGGGAAAGCGGGGGGGATGCCGTGGCAAGCTCTCCCCCTTTCCTGACAATAAACTCACTGGGAAATTGGGAGGCGATTTTGAACATCTAATGGGGGGCGGCAGGTGGGGGTACTTAGTACGTGGTGGGGGGCCCTCTATCTTTTACCGTAGAGTTTTACCCAGATACCAGAGCCAGTAATGCACAGGTGTCACTTCTGGTGTGAGCAGGGAGGGATACTGCTGACATCCCATCCACGTCGATGCCATTCCCAGTAGCCAGCTGAGCAGTGGCAGGGAGCACCCACTGGGGGGATGCCCCACCTCCAGTGTGTGTGGGGGTAACCCTGGTAACCCTACCTCTGAATCTCCTCACCTGCCCCCCCCAGCACAAAATTTGGTGCCATGCCTGGGCTTCTTTCCCCACGAGGGCTGCCAACTGCCAGGCGGGGCTTGCACAACTGATTTCCAGATGAGGAAACGGCTGCCCTGGAGGGTGGACTCGGTGGACCCTTTGTACCATGCTGAGGTCCCTCCCATCCCCATCCCCAACCCCAACCCCCAGATCTCCAGGTGTTTCCCAGCCCACAGCTGGCAACCCTGTTCCCCACACCATCTTTAGAGTGGAGACGCTGAGTGGTTTGGATGTCTCCTCCCGGTTCCCCCCCAAGTGGGGGGGGGGAGTGCCCACAGCAGGAAGACAGGAGGCTGAATGCAGTCAGTCTGTGCAGAAGACATAAAAATAGTTGCCAGATGACAAGTTGCCCCAGCGACTTCCCACGCCTCCTCTCGCGGGGCCCGATGGGCTGCTCAATTAGCCAGCTGTGCATCTGATTCTGAGAGTATTTTTAGATTCTAGCGAGTGTTGACAGACGTTTGCAGGGCAGACCCTTTGGGTGTTAAGTGGGTCATGAGGAGTTTGCTTCCCATTTCGTAAGATGCCTGACGTCTGGGAAGCTACCTTTTGAATTGGTTTGATTTTTTTTAGAAACTACATAATACCTTTAGAGGCACAATAGAAGACAAAGATAGTGAAATGGTGCTTCAGTCTCTGCAGTTGCCCTGTGGTTGTGCTGTGGTTTCCGTGCTTTGGGCTGCTCCTTCTCCATCCTCCTCATGAGGCAAAGAAAGGAGTGGGCCGCTGGTGGGGTGAACACAATGCCAGGCCCACCTGCCTTGGACTTTGGGTAAATGCCTTGGAGCTTTTAGGGCGATGCCAAATCCGGTCTCTCCTTTCCCCCTTCTAGCTAGACATCTTGACAAGCTTCTTCTTCTTAATGATGTCAGATTTAGGATGGGAGGTCTTCACCCGAGCATGAACTTCCCTGGCTCATCTTTTCTCCCTGCTGTCTGTCTGAAGTCATTGCAACTCCCCCAATTCCTGTAGGTTCTAATTACTGTCTCTGGACTGTGAACATCAGCTGACAGGATGCCTAACTCAGAGAGAATGCCGGCTAAGTGGACACATGGGTCCATCCACTCCCTCCAGCTAAGATGGGGTGGGGGGGTGCCAGCACAGCAAAGTGCTGGTCCGTGGACCTGAGATGCAGCTCAGTGGAGCTTGGGCCCCTCTTGAGTCCAAACAGAACCTTTCCAGCAGCTCATGCGAGTGTGCATTTTTAAGCAGGGAGAGCTGGAGGGTCTGGGCATGGGTGAGAAAAGCCCTGAACCAACTGAATCCCACAGCATAACTTATTCATTCAGGCCACAGTCAGACATGCTGTTAGATTCCAGCTCAGCTGCAAATGCCTGACGGATCTAAAGGGCACGATCAAACAGCAACATCTGGGAAAAGTCCCTCAGCCATCGGCACCCTGTGCTGCCCTGCCACGGAAGTGGAGTTAAAAGACACCAGGGAAAGTCCCATCCTAATGCTTGCCGATGGGCCATGGATGGACTTTCCCCTGTCTGATTGCTCAAGCACGCTCTCATGCCGTCGGGATGGTCTGCTCGTTCCACCCGTACTTGGTGCTGGGTTTTTTCCTCGCTCAGCAGCATGCACATAGCCACATACTCCATGGGGAACCCTCAGTGCAGCGGTGCGATTCCTTGTTTATGCACATGGGGAACAAAAGGCAAAAAAGCTCACTTCTGATTGAGCAGTGAGAGGCTGAGCCCGCCTCTCCAAGGGATGTGTGTTCATGCAATGCCATGTCAGTTTTGACTGGGGAAATAGGCTCGCTTCCCCTCTGCACCAAATGGCAGGTCTGAACGTGGCCTCAGTCTTTATTTACTGCCTCCAGGAGAGATGTGAGAACATAATCAGTTTCAAGTTCACTAACAAAATAAGTTTACCACAATAAAATTTAATTTGCATTTACAGATAAGGGTGAGGTGCCTGCTCCAGTCAGAGATAGAACGGGTCCATGCAGCTAAGCAAGGCAGGCAGAGTCCTGTGGGGAGGGTGGCCTCTTGAGATTGCAATGGGGGTGGATGGGAAGTGGAAATGACGCCCTACCCCATGTGAAAGAAGCCAGACACTGCAAGGAGGAAGACTGGGCCGGAGCTTCAGGGAGCTTTTGCTTGTAGGAACATTTGGACCTGCAGTGCAGACCCAGCCATGGCTGCTGCTGGTTGGGTGCCATTTGACTGGGCAACTCCTGCAGAAGGAACCAGTTTAGTGTCTGCCAACAATCAGAATACACAGGGAATCAGGCAGGGGGTGTACCTAACCTGACCATGTTATGATGTGGGGCAGGGGGAGTGTTCTTTCTCCAAAGGATGGAGAGCTTACTTTCATCTTATGCAAACCCCATGCACTTAGAGAGCCAGCGTAGTGTCGTGGTCAAGAGTGGCGGACTCTCATCTGGAGAACTAGGCTGGATTCCACACTCCTCCACGTGAAGCCAGCTGGGTGACATTGGGCCAATCACAGTTCTCTCAGAACTCATTCAGCCCCACCTACCTCACAAGGTGTCTGTCGTGGGGAGAGGAAAGGAAGGAGATTGTAAGCCACTCTGAGACTCCTTCCGGTAGTGAAAAGCAGGGTATAAAAACCAACTCTTCTTTGTCTATGGAATGCATTTTTTAAAAAGACCAAACAAGCAGGAAATGTGGGATGCAAAGTATTTAATGATTTTTGGTTTTGCTTCTTTGTCTCTACATGCTTCAGATCAGATACTTGCAGGTACGTAGCTGGCTGCCACTGAAAAGGAGTTTGCTCCTGGGTCTTTTCACACATGGCGTAGAGGCAACCCCAGATTTGCCATACAGCTTCTAAATGTGTCTGTTGTGTGTGTGTGCAGGAAGCACATTTGTGGACACAGACTTCTCCCCACTTCATATTCACACTTCATGTTTTCACTTGGGTAGCTCTCCAAACAGTAATATATGAATCAGCTCTGAGTGTTGGGGCGAGCGATATGTTATCGAGTGTCATGCAGGGGTGTGTGAATCAGCCCCTTCATGTCATGTGAGAGTGGAAGCTCTCAGTCGGTCAACCACTGAACCCAAAGTATTTGACCCCCTCAGCTGCCTTCCAGGTGTTGGCTACCAGTTGAAGATGGCAGAATTCTGATGGTTCAGAGTCAAAGACAAACTAAAACAACCTTGATTGTCAACATATATGCACCTTACCAACATCATGAAAAATTTAACCAACTCTGGCAAGACCTTGTATCAAAACAAGACTTTGAAGAAATCTGTCTGATTGGAGACCACAATGCAGTATCTGACAGACTTTTAGATAGAAAAACAGAAACTGAAAAACAGAAACAAGGCAATGAACTTCCCATTTTTTTTACAATTTGCAGAAGAATACAAATTGGTGGACTCCTGGAGAACTAGGAACTTCAAGAAGAAAGATTTTACGTACTATTCTGCAAGACACGTCATGGTCAAGAATAGATATGTGCTGGATTTCTGCAACAATTATAAATGACCTGGTGGAAACAGAGATCATACCAGCAACGTTTGCAGATCATAATCCTTTACTTTTGATACTACAAGATTCACAAAAGAAGAAAAGATGGACTTTGAATACCTTTGTTTTGAAAAATGAAAAATTTGTAGCAGATTCTAAAAAGGGATTTCAAATGTTTTTTAAACAAAATATCCAACCAGACATTTCTATTCGAGTTGTATGGGATGCCTTTAAGGCCTATGCAAGAGGCTGGATTATTAGAGAAGATTCTTAAATCAGGAAGCAAAAGAAACAGAAATATATAAAGATAGGAGAACAACTTAAAAAAGAAGACAAGATGAAACAAGACTTAATGAAACAAGCAAGAATTAATACAAAGATGTCACAGGAAATAACAAAATAAATTACCTATGCAAAACAAAACTATTTTGAGAATGCAAATAAACCAACCAGATGGTTAGCCTATAAATTATAGAAGGAAAGAGAAAAAAGACATATAAAGATACTGAGGAATGAAAAAAGAAAAGAAAAAAACATACTAAGAGATTTGAAAAAAAAATTGAATTTTTTAATGAGAAATTATATCAAAAAAGAGAAGCTACACAAGAAGAAATTAAAGGATTTATCAAAAAAGCAGGACCTTAAAATATTACAGAAGAACAAAAGAAAATTCTAAATGATCCAATTACTGTTTTTGAATTGACGGAAGCATTAAAAAAAACAGAAGAAAGGAAAGGCACCAGGTCCAGATGGCTTTCTGGACGAATTTTATCAGATTTTTTGAAGAACAATGCCTTTAAAACATGTAATACAAAACATTATAGTGGAAAATAATATTCCAAAGACTTGGAATGCAGCCTTAATTACTCTAATACATAAACAAAACACGGATGAAAAAGAAATTAAAAATTCTAGACAAATTTCACTATTAAATGTGGATTATAAAATTTATGCTTCTATTCTGGGAACAAAACTAAAATGAGTTTTGACACAAATAATACATCAAGACCAAGCAGGCTTCCTACCAAAAAGGCAACTCAGAAAGAACTATATTGAATGTAATTGAATATTTTGAAGCTCAGCCAGAGAGACAGATGCCTTGGTTTTCTTAGATGCTGAAAAAGCCTTTGACAATGTCAGTTGGAACTTTATATTAGAACAGTTCTTAGCTTGGAAATGTGGAGAGTTCTATGTGATGGTTAGAGCAATCTATACCAAACAACAAGTTAAAGTATTGGTTAATGGAGATCTGTCACAAAATATTGAGATACAAAAAGGAACTACACAAGGTTGTCCACTTTCCCCATTACTTATTGTTTTTGTGCTTGAAACACTGAATAATATGATTAGGGAGGACACAAAGATTAAAGATTTGAAAATAAGAGGAGACGAATATAAATTACAAGCCTTTACGGATGACTTGGTTTTAATCTTAGAAAATCCAATAGACTTGGTGATCCAGCTTTTAAAAACGTTGCAAGACTACAGTCAAGTGGCTGGGTTGAAAATTAATTTTAATAAAACAAAGATATTAACGAAGAATATGACAAAATAACAAATTCATAAATTGCAAGTATTGAAGTTCAGAAGAAGGTCAAATATTTAGGAATAAACTTAACAAACAGATACAGCTCTTTATTGCAGGATAACTATAAAAACTATTAATGGAAATTAAAAAGGATCTGGAGAAATGGAAAAATCTGCAAATATCCCTAATGGGAAGAATAGCTACTATAAAAATGAATATCTTACCAAGCTCGATATTCTTATTTCAAACAATTCCAATTATCCAAAATCAAAAATATTTTAAAGACCTTGATAAATTGATGTCCCAATTTGTATGGCAAAACAAGAAACCAAGATTGGCTCTTTTACTATAAAGCTGCTGCCCTGACTTGGGTGAAGAATGGATTACTTTGGAAAATGCAAGAACATTAAAACTAGAAGGACATGATTTATTACTGGGTTGGCATGCATTTGTGTGGTATGATAGAAACAAAATACACAAATATTTCAAACGACGTATTCTCAGAAGATCTGGGAAGAAACGAAAATACTTTTCTGTACTAAGATACCAACATGGGTCTCACCACTTGAAGTTTTTACAAATCTAAATTTACTCTATAGGTATGAAGACATGCTGGATAACAAAAATCAACTAAAGACAATAGAGAACCTTAAGAAACAAAATATAGATTTGAGTTGGTAGGAAAGAGTAAAACTAGAATCTAGATATGTTAAAGATCATAGAATCATAGAATGTTAGAGTTGGAAGGGACCTTGCAGGTCATCTAGTCCAATCCCCTGCACTCTGCAGGATCATAGCTGAAAGATAGCTCTACATACCTATATACCTACAACATACCTGAAAGATGGTTGTCCAGTCTCCGCTTGAAAACGTCCAGTGAAGGAGCATCCACCACCTCCTGAGGCAGGCTGTTCCACTGCTCAACCACTCTTACAGTTAGGAAGTTTCTCTCAATATTTAGCTGGTAACGACTCCCTTGTAATTTCCACCCATTAGATCCAGTCTTGCAATCCAGAGCAAGAGAGAATAGTTTTGCTCCATCTTCTATATGACAGCCTTTCAAATACTTGAAGACTGTAATCATGTCCCCTCTAAGCCTTCTCTTTCCCAGGCTAAACATACCCAACTCTCTCAGCCTTTCCTCATAAGACTTGGATTCAAACTCTCTCACCATCTTGGTTGCCCTCTTCTGGACATGCTCAAGCTTGTCAACATCCTTCCTAAAATGTGGTGCCCAAAACTGGACACAGTACTCCAGGTGAGGCCTGATCATAGCAGAATAGAGCGGAACTATCACCTCCTGTGATCTGGACACAATGCTTCTGTTAATGCATCCTAAGATTGCATTAGCTTTCTTCATAGCCACATCGCACTGCAGGCTCATGTTGAGCTTGTGATCGGCCATAACACTAGATCCCTTTCACATGTGCTGTTGTCAAGCCAAGTCCCTCCCATTCTATATGTATGCCTTTGATTTTTTGTGCCTAGGTGTGGGACTTTGCACTTATCTCTATTGAAATTCATTTTATTTGTCTCAGCCCACTGTTCCAGCCTATCTAGATCATTTTGAATCCTGACTCTGTCTTCTTCAGAATTAGCAATCCCACCCAGCTTTGTGTCATCTGCAAATTTGATAAGCATCCCCTCTATGTCTTCCTCCAGGTCATTTATAAAAACATTAAACAACACTGGGCCCAGGACCGAGCCCTGTGGCACTCCACTCGAGACTTCCCTCCACATAGAGGCAGAACCATTTATGAGCACTCGTTGGGTACGATTTTTCAACCAACCATGAATCCATCCAACGGTTGCACCATCCAGCCCACACTTAACCAGCTTATTCTCAAGGATATCATGAGAAACTTTGTCAAATGCCTTACTGAAATCTAGATACACTTTATCCACAGCATTGCCAGAGTCAACCATTTTAGTAACTCTGTCAAAAAAGGAGATAAGGTTGGTCTGATATGACTTATTCTTGATAAAGCCATGCTGGCTATTAGCAATTAACTCATTCCATTCAAGGTGCTCACAAACAGAGCATTTGATAATCTGCTCTAGAATTTTCCCAGGTATTGATGTCAAACTGACAGGTCTGTAATTTCCTGGGTCCGTCTTTTTTCCTTTCTTGAAGATCGGGACAACATTTGCTCTTTTCCAGTCTTCTGGCACAACACCAGTAATCCAGGACATCTCAAAGATGAGAGCCAGAGGCTCTGAAATAACATCTGCAATTTCTTTTAGCACCCTGGGATGCAAGCCATCTGGCCCTGGAGATTTGAAAGTATTTAAGGCAGCCAGATGCTCCCTAACCATTTCCTTACTTACTCTAGACTGGCAGTTCCCCCTTCCTTCATATGCCCTGCATATACAGCTCGCCTTACGGTTAAAGACTGACGCAAAGTGAGAGTTGAGTAATTCTGCTTTGTCTCCATCCCTTGTTAAGGCTTGACTGTCTTCCCCTAGCAATGAGCTTACCCCATAAACATGGATTTTTGTGAAAAGCCTACTGAAATAGATAAATTATTGATGTATACAGATGATAAGATGATTAAGAAATTGTATGTTATAATGTTAGAAATCAAAACAAAAGATTAAGTGGTAAAAGTCTCTATGGTTAAATGGGCACAAAATTTGTGGCATAATATTGCTTTAGACCAATGGTCTAAGATATGGAAAACAAATATAAAAATTACTAAAGCAATCTCTCATAAAATATTTATAAAATGTTTTATAAATGGTATATTATGCCAGATAAGCTATCTAAATGTTATCCTAATATGTCAAATGATTGTTGGAAATGTCAAAAAAATGTTGGTTCCTTTTTTCATGTGTGGTGGACTTGTGATAAAAGTAAAAAAAAATGGGTTTGGATACATGAAATATTGCAAAAAATACTAAAAAATAATATACCTTTTGTACCAGAGCTTTTCTTATTGAACATACTTCTGGAAAATTATAAAAAACAAGACTCTTATCTTATTTTACATGTAGTTCCAACTGCTAGAATATTGTATGCTAAATACTGGAGAAGAAAGGAGGTACCACCAAAAGAAGAAATAATAAAGTACTAGAAATGCTGAAATTGACAAATTAACTAAAATTTTGAAAGGACACAAAGAGGAAAATTTTGAAGAAACATGGTCAAGATTTTACAATTGGATTGAAAAGTATAATAAATAAAACATAAATATAACTGAAATAGAGGACAATAAGAATATTTACGATAAAACATTATCTTTTAACAACATTATGTGTAGAAATAAGTTTTATAATGAGTTATGTATGGTTGACAAAACAGTTTTATTTAAAAAGGTGGAGATACTCTCCCATTTTGTGTTGGTATTGTTATATTTGTGTATGTTGATGTTTTGATTATGTTTTGTCTATGTTTGTTGTTATAAAATAAAATGATTTAACCCGGAAGCTGAGCAGTCCGCAGGATGGTGCTGTTTCTGCCTCGGCTCCCTTGCACCAATGGACCCTGTACATGAAGGGTTTTCTTCACGGCTGGATCGGCTCTCCAGTCAACAGTATTTTCCAGTTCTTGTGTGATGAATACTCACAGTGGCCCTTTGACATAGATTAAGACTGCGAAATTAGCCCTTGGCAAGGGGGGGTCCTGCAGAGTCGATATGAAGTATGTGTATGTGTGTGTGGGGGTACATTTGTCGCCCACAAATTGCTGTCTCCCAAAGGGAGTTGCTTCTGGTTGGGCTGGGGTGGGGGTGAGTCTCTTGCTTCCTATGAATTGGGTGGCCGGCCCAGGTCTAACAGGCAGCTTCCTCTGGTCCCATCAGCTTTGGCCTCCCAGTTATCTTGGCTGAGGCATCTGCCTTTGACTTGTTGTCAAGCGGGTGTTAGACTGTGGGTTCCCCAGGTTTAAATCCAGTGTTCTGACCCTCTGCTTGAGTTATGCCCATTCTACGTGTGGTATCATTGTGTTCAGGAAGCGCGAGGGGAGGGAGGGGAGAATGGGATCTTGCCTTCTAGCCCTGCCTGTGTCTGTTCAGCCTAACATCAGCACAGAGCCTTCGAAGGTACTAACTGTATGGGAGTGGAGGGGCATCTTTCCATGCAGTCCAGGGCCTAGAGTTGCCAGCCTCCAGGTGGGGCCTGGAGAACTCCTGAAATGACAACTGATCTCCAGTCTACAGAGGTCAGTTGCCTTGGAGAAAATGGCAGCTGGGGAGGGTGGACTGCTGAGGCCCCTCCCCTCCCTAAACCCTGCCCTCCTGTGGCTCCACCCCCAAATCTCCAGGAATTTCCCAGCCCAGAGTTACCCTTGAAAAGCAGTATTGCCTCTTTTGAGTGCTAGTCCATTGCAAACATGCCAGTTGGATGTCTCAAGGTGCCAGTTGTTTCCCTTTCTTCTAGAAAATGGGCATGACAGAAGATGACAAAAGGAACTGCTGTTTGTTAGAAATCCAGGAAACGGAGGCCAAGTACTACAAGACGCTTGAAGACATAGAAAAGGTGGGTGTGCAGCCTTGTCTTGAGTCAACCACTCTGCTGTGGCTTTGTTGTCTGTGCAGAGTGGTCAGGGAACGTTAGCAAAAAAGATGGGCCCCCATCCTCAAGGAGCTGACAGTCACAGGCAGTGGCGCACTAATCCGCTGCTTTCCCTTCATGCACATAGTGTCAGTACTGTTAAGTATGAGACTTCAGGTAGCTCTTAAACAAGTGATTCAGCTTTATTTGAACATAACAGAAACCAACGCGAAAACACAATACATAATAAGTACCAAGCCCTCCTCTCACATGCAGGCCACAAGAAGACACAAGTAGAAAGAAACAGTCATCGAAACTGAGCTCCAGACTAGGCCACATTTTTTCTGTAGGTCTGTTTGCAACAGATACCTATGATACACACCTTTGGGTCTCTGGGCCATCAACCACCTCCTGGATACTCCAAACAATAGGGACCCCAAGCGTATGAAATGTACAGAGATGAAAAACGCAAGGATAGATCATCAAAGCGTTCACAAATTTCACAAGTTACCATTAGACAATAGTCTATTGCAATATAATCACAGTAAAACAATTGATAGAGTAGAATTAGTGGTTGCAATTCCAAAACACTAGTAACAATTGAAAGAATAGAAGACAATGTTTGGTATAACAATTCAGTAGTGAAGAATGAATTCTATATCCTTTCAGTATAATAATTTCCTAAAGACCTCAAAGTCCACAAAAAAGGTGGAAGATGTCCCAATGATAAATCTGCTGCCAAAAACATCCTTCCTAGATATGCCAGATGTTTCAAAGCATTCTTCCTCAGTTGTACGGCTGAAAAGCGGAACAACAATATAACAATGAAACAAAAGAAACTAAAGAGAGATTCAAAATGCATATATTCCAGTGCATCTATGTGAAAGCCACATCATACAGTGACATTTTACATTCACCTTAATTTCCACAATAATCTAGGCACAGCTCATCTCTCAAATGGAATCTGTGGTTCTCAAAGGTCACCAGACCTTCTGCTGTTAATAAGTGCTTCATTCACAAGCTACTGCAATTGTTGCAATTGTTCCTTAAAGGAAAAGCACCTACATATAGGCTGAAGTATAAATTTCTTCTCCCCAAGTAGTTGTCCCCAGCAAGTGGCTTTCAGAAGTTTACAGCCTCTCAACGTGGAGATCCCACTTGGCCCCTTTGAGTAGCAGCCTTATCTCCCCCATCATGGTATAAACCTCCTACAAGCTTCTACAAACCATCCTGCCAGTTCTCAGTAGAATAATCCAGTACTGGTGGTGGAGAATTCTGTGAAGTCGCAGCCAACTTATCATGACTCCATTGGGCTTTCAAGGCAAGAGACGAACGGAGCTGATTTGCCACATCGCCTGCCTCTGCCTATCAACCCGAGACTTCCTTGGCGGCCTCCCATCCGAGTACCAACCAGGGCCGACCCTGCTGAGCTTGCGACCTCCGACAAGATCAGGCTAGCTGGGGCCATCCGGATCAAGGCATAATCCCATACTGGGCAACCTTAAATTCCTTGGGTGAAAAGCTGGAGAACAAACAAAGTCTTCATTGCCTATTGAAAGCTGGTGAGCTGCTAATTCTCACAGAGTTGGAAGTGCTTATGGAAGATTTTAAAAAGAAAACCAATGGTTTTTGAAAGGAAAGGAAGGCTTTTATCTTATTTTGTCTGCCAAGGAACACTCTGACAACCCCCAGTGCGCAATGTCAAAGTTGCTCATTTTCACGCTGCTGCCCCTTCTGCTTTCCCTCCCTGGCCCACCAGCAGTTTTTAAAAGGCTCATCATTCTTCCTGCGTGGCACAAAGGTGACGTCTCCCCGATAAGACCAATTTCCGCCTTTTCTTATAGCTGTTTGATGGCCTTCAGATGATACGGAAGAGAAGCTATTTATCTCTGTCTCTCGCCAGTGCCGTCTTGTCACTGAAACTAATTGGATTAAAAAGAACACTTTGCTGTACGCATTCGTGGCTTTTAATTGGTTTTGATGAAATATGTGGGGGTTCTCAGTTCGAAACAAAAAAGATGAAGACTTCAGCAGCATAATGGCACAGGGCCAAGGACCAAAAAACTGCAGGGAGTAGAAGCACAAACAGTAAGAAGAACTGAGCTCAAGTTATGATTTTCTTTTTATCTCCTGTACAAAAGGATAAGCAAGTATCTGAGATGGGAGGGAGGGAGAGAGTTCCCATTCACTGGACATTTAGCCTGGACAGAATCACTGCATCTAACTGTGGGTCTGTAATATAGCCAAAATGGAGCCAGCCAGGGGTTGCAAATGCAGGGCTTTGCAGGAAAAAAATTGCATTTTATTGAGGATAAAATTACGGATTATTCCCTCCAGGGAACAGCAGTGTCTGTGCGTATGCAGACACCTCCAAAATGGAATCACTGGAGCCTGGGTGCCATTTTGGGGTGCCTTAGCAAACCAGCAGTGCAGGAGGAGGTGGCGGCAACAGAAGGAGGAGGGGGAAGGGGGAACCAGAGCATGCAGTGTGGAATCCCCCCCCCTTAAAGCATTTTAATTTTATTTGTGGGATTTATATCCCACCCTCCCCGCAAGCGGGCTCAGGTCTGGTGACAGAAAGAGAACTTACAGAACCATCAAAACAAATTATCACAGTAAATTGCTTAAAACCATTTAAAAGATGGCAAAATGATACAGTAATTTATAAGGTTCCTGCAATGCTAAATGAATGACAGAACAAAGAGTCACAACAGAAACGATAGTAACAGCTCTTTACATGGGCATATATAACAGGACAGTGTTCAGCAAGAGAGGCCAGATGGTTGGGCGTTTGCCAACTCAGCCAAAGGCCTGGCAGGACAGCTCTGATTTACAGGCCCTGCAGAGCTGTAATAAGTCTTGTAGGGCCCTGATCCCAAGTGGGAGCATGTTCCACTAGGTGGGGGCCAGGGCAGAAAAGGCCCTGGCCCTGGTTGAGGCTAAGTGGACATCCTTTGAACCAAGGATGACCAGCAGATGTTGATCAGCAAAGCGCAAGGCTCTCCGAGGGATATATGGGGAGAAGACAGTCCCTTAGATATGTTGGTCCCAGGCTACATAAAGCTTAGAGGTTAATACCATCACCTTGAAAAGGATTACTCCGGCCCCATTCACACGGAGCATTTGCCCCGCCAAAGGCACGGTAGCCCTGCAGACTTTCCGTGTGCGATCACACTGACACATCTGGGAGGCGTAGCACCCCCGTGGCCAACCCGCGGCTTTCTGTGGAAAACACGGAGTAAAAAACTACTAGGGACGAAGCACTAGTTTCCAGAAACCCTGGGGCAAATGCCAGCGTCTGATTGCAGGAGTGCCAGTATCCCGTGGCTTCCGATGCCTGCCCATGTCCTGGGGTTTCCGGATGTTGTAAGTTTCCATGGGATACGCACCAATGCTGAATGGCGCATGCGCACACGCAAGACACCGACAGTAGCCTGCCCCCCCAACAGCGCATGCATGCTCTGCTGCACTGCTTTTTTGCCACGCTGCAGCAGCACGGTGTGATCGCCATTCGGCGCCAGAGCGTGGCAACCCGGTGGTCCGTGTGATCAGGCTACCGCACCTTATTTTGCTCCGGGGCAAACTGCCACGCCTCCCCCCCCCCGCATTTTCTGACCCGTATGACCGGGGCCTCAGTTGGTAGCCAGTGCAATTGGCGTTGAATACTGCTGTTAGGTCAAGAAGCAACAGCAGTGCCAACAGCCTGGGGTACTGCCTGATACAGCATCCAACAGGCCAAGTAAGGTATCTGCTGGTGTGTTAGGTGATTGGTAAATGCTCCTCGACATCCCATGCCAGGCCAACACATTTAATGCTGGCAATTTTTGGTGTGGGGAGCGCCCTAAAGGGAAAACACTGGTTCTGTAAACAAGAGGCACCTATTCCCCCTCACTGCCCTCTGCGCCTGGAACTCCCTCCTGCTGTGGCCCTGCTCTGCTTGTCCCTCCCCAAGACCCCTTGTTCCCACAAAGCCCTCCAGCCAAAGCCCTCCCGTCCTCTCGATGCGCATGAACTGAACCCTGATCCCCAGTGGCCGTTGGTGCTGACTGCCTCCCTGCCCCTGGCGCTTTGCCACTTCCCTGCCAGGAAAGAGGAGAGAGGGAGCAGTTGGCGGCCTCTTCCCCTGGGCACCCCCTCCCCCTCCCCCTCTGCTAGATGTCCTGAGTGTTGGCACCTCCCACTCTGTGCTCCTCATGTCTCCTGCCCTGGACCCCTCTCACCACCCTTGCATTTACTTGCGTCCACGCCCTCTGCCTTCCTGCGTGGTGTCATCTCTCCCCGCTTCCCAAGTGCACGTAATGGTCTTTGGGGTAGATAACTGGTTGCTTTTTTTCATATGTGGCTCTGTCAAGCACCATGTATGCACCCTGTACACATTCAGAGTGCATTCAACATCAAATACACTCTGCAAAAATAGACTTTCTGGTGGAGAATTTGGAGGAAACTCATTTTGTCTCCTGTGCTAGTTTTTTTACATGCATGGAGGAAGTGGTACAGCCCCAGGAAGACTATACCATACCCTTCCTCTCACCCCCAGAGTGTGAGCTTCAGCTGTCTACAAAGATGTTGTTAAGCAAGCCTTAGGGTTTGAACAGGCCAATTGGGCTCCTCATATGTTTCCATTTCTTTATTGCAGAATTATATGAATCCATTGAGGCTGGTACTCACTCCACAAGACATGGAGGCAATATTTATCAATTTAGAGGTAATGCAGTCTTAAGTATGAGCTTGTAAATCTCTTCTCCTTTCAGTCAGCTGCCTGTACTTTTTCCTGACTTAAGAAACCTATGCCTCAGTCAAGTTCCTTTACAGTATATAATCCTCTCCCAGACTCCCCTTATGGCTTCCCGATCTGATCTGCCTTTCTGGGCTGTTTCCGCCCGGTAACACAGCAGTTCTCTGGGTGGGAGCTGCAGAGCCCTGGGGCCAGCTTCCTGTAGGTTTCAGAGTGCTGGAATTATGAGCATGGAGACCCAGGTTCAGATCCCAGCTTGCAATAATGGGCAGGATGAAAAGTCAGGGGACCAGAACTCTTCCCAGGGTCGAGATGTAAAGGGGAAATGTGTCTCTTTGGTCTCCGGGCCGGATCTGTGACTCCCTGAGGAGTCAGGTGGTTCTCTGCTTCTGAAACTGGCCCAAGTGGAGTGGGAAATATTGCTGTGGCTGGTGGTTGGGGGTGGGGGTGAGGCAGATCTTTCTCCCTGGGGAGCTCTGGGGGTCCAGCCGTTCTCCCCGGCTATGGGGCTGAGAAAGAGGAGTTCATCCCAGAATGAAGGCAGCCTTGGGGGCTCCCATGGGAGACCATCTCTTTGGAGAGCTGGACGTCCACTCAGGTTGAAGGCCCATGCCAACTCCTCCGCAGACACCTCCTCCCCAGCTCCCTCAGGGCAGAACTCAGAAGAGGTACCAGTTGGGTCTTGTTGAGTGTACTTCTTTGGTTCTTTTCTGGAAGGATGTATTTTATTGTTACAAAATGCACTGCAGAGGAAGACTGGTATAGGGAAGGAAGGTCTTTGTAACCCATCCACTCTCTTTTATTGGTGTTACGAGGAGGAAGAATACACCAGAAAAGCTATACAACCATCTTCTGCTCCAAGCTGCCGCCTCAGCAGTGTATCAACAGCAGTCCTGCCCCCGAACCACTGGGACAGCTGATGTGGGGTTCTGCCCGGAGGGAAGCCTATGAGTGGCCTCCCATGGCCTTTGGGTGGTCTCTCAGGTTCCCCCCAGAGGGAGCCTGCTGGGCCTTCTGCTGCTCTCCTGCTTCTGCTGCATTGCACAGGCAGGTGTGACCAGAACCCCAGACAGAGTCCCACAGGCTGCTGGGACACAGTGCTTGGACTTGGCCCCTCTGTCCTCTGAGAGTTCTCAAAAGTTCCCAACACCTGTGGTGAGCTATGTGGGTTGAACCCATCCCTAACTGGGCTTGGTTGTTCAGAAAGATTCTCCTACCCCCCTCCCCAACCACATGCACACATGCAAACACAAAATAAACACATGTCACGTTCAGCTGCTGAATACGAACAGATTGTTTTGTGCGTATGTATTTCAGTTTCGGCTGAAGGGCTTCTTTCTCCAGGGAGGGATTACAGGGAAATGTCACTAGCTGGTCACCAACCATCTAACCCTGCCAAAATGAAAACAGTTTAACAGAGACCCCTCCGAATGACCAGCAGTGCAGTAACTCCGACTGCTACCAGACCCCTCCCCAAAGCCTAATTGTTGGTGTTTGAAGGGGGGTGTGTTTGCTCAAGTTCCTGAGAAGCTGGAAAAATCTGGAGGGATTGGGGTTGTTCTCCCATGATTCCTAGTTTGTCACTCTATCAAAGAGTAAACTGGATGACGCCTGGCCTTCATAGCAGAACCAGTCCTGTCCCCCCCTGACAAGATATGAGTTTCTCCATAGCGGGAATCTCTCTAGGAGAGTTTGGAGAGTTTTGGAGGGGAGAAGTTTCAGGGTTTGATGCAAGTTAAAGACACTTTTCACCGAAAGTTCTGAGTGTTGATTATGACAATAACTTTATTTGAGACAAGAGCAGGTGGATCACAAATTCCATTTTCTTTCCCTTGTACGGGTATAAGCTTTTCAGGTTCTTGTGAATTTAGGTATGTGTTTTCCTTGTTTTTCAGGACCTCATAAAAGTCCACTTCAGCTTCCTGAGAGCCCTTGATGTTTCCATGATGTCTGGAGGGAGTACCTTGGCCAAAGTGTTTCTCGAATTCAAAGAAAGGTAAGAAGGCAATGAGAACAGGGCTGAGTGGGCCAGCGGGTGGACCGATCTGTGTTTCTGTGGGCTCCTGGTGCGGCCAGGCTTCCACAAGGGCAGCGAGGGCCAGCCTCGGCATGATCCCAGCAACAGGTCTCTCCATTTTACCCAGACTGGTTGTGGGAGGAGTGGGGTGCGTAGAGGGTGCATCTCATCACCCTTCTGCCACTTCCCCCCCCCAGATTATTCTGCCAAACGGGGTTCACTTTTAGTGTCTGAGGGCGATCAGTCAAATCAAAGGGAGTCAGGTTTTCCCTGTGTTAATACACCTAAAGGATCCCTGCCAAGAACATCATTTTTTGTAATTTCTCAACAGCCCATCTCTGTCTTTGTCTCCCCCATGGCGTAGAGCTGGCAAATAATTTTCCCTCACAGCCTTCCAGAAAAATGCTGGGGAGACCTGCCAGATGCACAACTGAATTTATTCTCAAAGTTCTGGCAGTGATCAGGAAGATCTCAAGTGGCAACTCAAAATGAAAATGTGATTTGAAACTGTCAGCTCCTTTCCCTGCATCTTTTTGCTTGAGTGTTTCTTATTTTACTTTTTAAAATTTTCCCCTAAACTGCTGAGCTGGTGCCCCTTCCTCCTGCAGCCCAGTGGCCGCGTGCACCTGCTCCATGCAGTGATTAGTTTCTCCACAACTCCCAGTTACATCTCACACGGACTGTCTCCATTCACAGGTATTGAGGAAATGTGAAGGGTTGCCGTGCAGCATTTGTTCTCCGTGTGTGTGTGTGTGGGGGGGGCATCTGAGGCCCTTCCCATTAGGCCAGCTAGGCCATACAAGGACTCCTCCTTCCAGCATCTTGGTGTGGCCGAGAGGCAGAAGTCCGGCTCACGAGGGAGCCTGCAGAATGGGGCCTGCCCAGCTCACTAGGTAACCTTAAGTCAGTCACACACTCTCCATCTAAACTACCTCATAGAGTTGTTGTGAGGATAAAATGGAGGAAAAGAGAACTATGTAAACCAGTTTGGTTCCCCCTTGGAGGGAAGGTGGGGTATAAATGAAGTAAACAGAGAGGTCCCACTTCAGTATGAAGGTAACAGCATTCCGTGCTCCTTGGCATTTAGTCATGCCAGCTACATGGCCTTGGAAATGTCTGTCCCGGGGCAAGGCGCCCTGCCCTAGGGCCCGCGGGGCAAGCCCTCCACGCCAGCAGTGCAGCCACCCCGCAACTTGCCCTGGCACCCCAATTCACCAGCGGAGATAGAGGAGTGGGGGACGACAACAGCATGGACCCATGACAGCCAAGGGATGTGTCACTGGGGAGCCAGGGCCAGCTGTGGAGCGGAACAGCAGGCCGAGCATGTCCCCATCCCCACCTGACACTCCGGAGCCTGGTTGGGCGGGGGCAAGGCAAGACGAACCCGGAAGTCATGGAGGAGCCTGGAGGATGGAAAGCCAGTGACGAGGATGGTCAGTGGCCCTCGGTGGGAGGGACAGGAAGCAGGCTCGGCATCCCGGGCTTGGAAGGGAGGTGGAGCCCAGGAGGGAGGGGTGGAAAGGGAATGGGGGAGTAATAAAAGGAGGAAGCTGGGAGCGGGTCGAGGAGGAAAGGCACCGCTGATATTGACAGGGCAGAGAGAGACGCCACGAGAGAGAAAGGAGCCCAGGAGGTCATGAACTCGACCACGAGTCATTAAGCAGAGATGTGGAGGGTGGTGAAGGAACCATCTCGGCAGCCTGTCATTCTGAGACCCCCTTGAGCTCCCGCTTCAACCCCCTTGCTGCTCCCCCACCCTGGGTACCCTTCCCAGGGGGCATCGCAGCAACAGATGGAATGGCTTCAGGCAGACAGCCAGTGCTGAATCCTGGGGAGAGTGACAATGTGGTGGAGAATGCGGGCATGGGTGGAAAGCACCATCTGCCAGAGTGGAAACCACCATCTGCCAGAGTGGAAACCACTGTCTGAAAGTGCTGCCCAGCAAGTGCCCCAGGATCGCGATGACCCACAGGGGTCTACAGACAACTCAACAGATTCAGATGACAGCCAGGGGTCAGTCAAGACGTGACCCCCCCTCACCGATGATGATGAATTTAATGCAATTCCGCCAGTGGATGGCTGAACACCAAACCAAGCTCTTCCTCAAGGTTACACAACACCAACAACAGGCCCGGGTAGGCTATTTTGACAGGCGACATGCAGGCGGCCATGAAAGCCTTGGAAAAGGCAGACGCTGCAAACTACCCCAAGCTTAAAGTGGCAATTCTAGACCGCTACGAAACCACCCAGGAAGCCTACCGGCAAAAGTTCCGGACTCTCACCATCCACCAGTTGGGGCATCTGAGACCCCTTGAGCTCCCACTTCAACCCCCTTGCTGCTTCTCCACCCCTGGATACCCTCCCCAGGGGGCATCACATTGACAGACGGAATGGCTTCAGGTGGACAGCCAGCGCCGAGTCCTGGGGAGAGTGACAATGTCTTCAGACAGCGCTGGCTCTTCGGCTTGGAAACGGAGATGAGCACTACCCCCTAGAGTCGAATTCGACTAGCTTTTGAGCAAGGGAAACCTTTACCTTTGTAAAGGGCAAAACAAGCCATTTTCCTGTACCTGTTGTAATTTCACAGATCCCATCACAGCATATCTTCTGTGATGACTCAAGAGCAAAAAGCATCCTTTGCATGCTATCCAAGAGAACCAGTGGAGTTCTCTCCTGTTTGCTCTCCTCTGTTCTGATTGGTACTATAAACATGCCAAACTCACACTTCCATTGCCCGATTCTAGCTGATGTTCTTGGATTTCTTTTTGCTGTTGGATCCTCCCAGGGCTTCTTCCTGTGCTGTTGCAGAACGGCTCTTGGCTGTAAATCTTTCTCTCCTTCTTCAGTTGTACTTCCAGAGCTTCAGAATTTCATCTGCGCCAGCTGGAGATGCTGTCATCCTGTAGCGTCTGCTGGGGCTGGGAAGTAACAAATGACCTGCAGGATCTGGCTGTTGGAGTGGGCCGCCAGCAATGCCAGAGCGGTAGACAGCCATCCCCCCCGTACATGCATGAAGTGTGTGTGGGGGGATATGAGGGTGTTCTCTGCTGGAGATGGTGCTGGGGATCGGGGAAGGAGATCCTGTTTTGCTCATCCAGTTAAGGCAGAAGGCCTGGCCCTGCACCTGGCCCTCTTGCTGCCTGGATCTTACTAGGACCCATGTAGCTGCTCCATAGTTCCCTTCTGGGCCGGAGGAGTTCCCTGAGGCTGAAGCGCTGCCACCAGGCTCTGAAGGCTTTCTCAGGTCGGCCTCTAGGCCTTCTAGAGCCCCGGAGTTCTTTCCAGGTAGGGTCATGGGGTCCTCAGCAACTGGTAGGGCAGGGCCTGGTGATGTCCGAGTGGACAGCTGTTCTAATCATACTAATTCCACTGGGAACTGTACCACGTGGTGTCTGTGGATGTGTGCGTTCAAAATCAAGAGGCTTGGATGAGATGGAACTATTCACCATCATACAAATTAAAACTTTAAAAGAGAAATGACATAGATATTAACAATGAGCTATATATAAACTATAGTTTTGCTGTTATGGCCAGATCATTGTGTCCCATGTCCAGTATGTTTGTGCAAAAGTAACTACAGGCGGAAATGCAGAGAAGTCTTAAAGGAAACTGCCAAGCATGTGGGTTGGCCAAGAGTCCAGAGATTTCACCTGCCACCCCCAAGATCTGAATCTCCAAACCAAGATGACCCTATGCACCAAGACTGGGAGAGATGGAAGAAACGGGGGGATTATCAGTTGACAAAGACCTTTTTCTTTTCACCCCCTTCACTCCCCTGGCACCCTCCTTCCCATTTCTGCAAACAGAATTCGGTCCTGCTGGCCTCCTGTTTCAGCAGAGGGCATTTGGGCCTTCTTAGTCTCTTGGTTTCCATTTCAGAGCCTTTTGGCCCTTGTTGTTGAGTCTCCACCCTTTCCCTCTCCTCAGTCTTTAAGCATGTACTCCCACCAAAAAACCGGGGAGGGCAAGAGGCTTCTAAACTCATTCTGAATGGAGGGATGTCTGAACCTCTGCGTCCCCTAATCCATCGCAGACTGCCTGATCCATGAGCAGAAAAACAGCACCTTCCTCCAACTGCTGCTCCCCCTGCAACATCCCCTCTCCCCAGCTGCTGTCCCCCCCACCAGGTCCCTGCAAGTTACAGGGAAAAGGTGGGGCCTGTAGGGGGGGGAGTGGGGAGGATGGAGAAGGTTTTGGCACTGCCCCTGCCCACAGCATCCTTTTCTGGCAATTGTCACCTGTTGGGCAGAAAACCGGGTGCCCACACTCAGGTCTTCACAGAACCAGTTTTGTCCAGCATTGTGGCATGTTGGGGGGGGGAGGGAGATGAGCATGCGCTCCCAAAGAAAGGGGACTTGCAGCATTTTCCAGAAGCATAACTTTTCCTTGCTATTTGCTGCCCAGATTGGCTGCTGCGTCAGCTCCATCTTTCTGCTTCTGCTTTGGCTTTCTTCTTGGTAGCAATGGTGATGTGATGGAGCCAAGCAGATTTAGCTCCAGAAAGTCCTTGCTGTTGATAGCTAACCCCAAACCCATTTTGAAACAAAGAGATGGGGCTGCAGCAGCAGCTGATCAGCACTGCCAGGAGACAGCTTCTGTTGCATTATGGCAGTGCCAAGGAGGGAGGGGAGGGGAAGGGAGAAGGCCCGAATTGCCCAGGAGCTGGACCTGGCTGGGGAAGCACATTCATCCTCTTCCGGCATACTTCCTGAAATTGTCAATTTGTTCCTTGTTCCATTTGGCTTAGTTCCTGCTTTTGGTGCCAAACAGAGCAAGCACAGCTGGGCATCCCTAATGTTTAACATCTGCATGAGACACAGAAACTTAAATCTAAGAACAGCTGAGAAGCTCAGGTTGCTAAATTCTGTGCCATGTGCCAGGTTTTGTGGCTTATGGGGCAAAAAAAATTCTGGTGGGCCTGAAGTTCTCAGTGCAGAAAGAAAAGCCAGAATTATGACTCAGCTACTCTTATCTCTCTGAGTGTTCCCAAGCTGTCTATTCTACATAGGTGAGTCACTCTTAGCCAATTAGCCAAAAGAAAGCTGTTACCAGGATAGATCTCTGAATTGCAAGCTCTCAACCACTTTAGAGGACAGTTCTCAGCTGCTGCAAGTTAATCACTTCTGCCATCCTATTCAACAATTCTGATAACAAGCCAGCAGGTGGGGGTGATGACTTCTATCGTCAAGAAAGCTTACACTTAGGCAGAAAAACTCTCTTGAAGGAGACCAGTTTCTTGACACAGAGTTAGAAGGGATCTTAGAGGTCACCTACTCCAACCCCCTTGCTCAGTGCGGGAATTAATCAGCTACAGCACCCCACTCTGCTTAAAGGAGCATATGTCTTTAAAATTGTATTAAAATGATTTTTAATAGCATTGATAGGAGAAATTCTTGTGGGCCTGTGCCTTTGAGAAAGGGGGCAAAGCCCCCAAAAGCCCCACTGTAGCTATGGGACTACTATGTGCCCACACTGGCATGATGGGCACAGAAACCAGGCGCTAACTGTTTGCAAAAGGATCAGAAAGAGAGAGAGGCCCACTTGTTCTATTAGGCACCCAAGATTATTCCTGCAACTGTTCCTCTCAAGGATGACTCTATGTGGCGCCTTTAAGTATCTTCTTCACCACATATCCAGTGGCAGCCATTTCTGCAGCTTTCTTGGGAAGCAACATTCTTGCTTTTGTGAAACACTGGAGGGACTTTCAGGGAAGCAAAAACAGTTTTAATCTTCTTCATGGTCTCTGTGCATCACACCTCTGGGATATAGTGTGCCTGCGCTGACCCCAATCAGGATTTTCAAAGCCCAAAAGGGATTTTCATGCCCGCTCCCCCATCACATGCCAGGCTCCACTGCACATGACTAGGGGAGGGGCATGACTATCCCGCCAGTTCTCTTCTGACCTCCGCGCTGGTAGGATCTTCTCTGCCTCTTGTGCTTGGGGGAATCGTCGGTAAAATTTCTAGCTTTAGGCCTTTTTCTCTTCTTTGTATTAGGTAGTTAGGAAAGTAATCATAGTTAGATAGGTTTATTTGGACTTGTCTCTGCCTTTGCGGAGACTGTTTTGCCCCTCCCGCTGGCTTATGGCCACGTAGCGGGGTTTCTTCAAATGTGCTGTCAGTGCAGTAGCACGATCGCGCCCTCAGATGGACACTCCCTTTGCCTCTTGTGCCTGGGGGAATCGTACCAAGTAGACTGTTGCACCCATAGTTCCAAGTTCTCCAAGCAGTATCGGGCAGCCAGACTTCGCATGGCATTACTGGAAACCACGCTTTCTCCGATGGCATCATCACAAGATACATCTGGTCATGCCTTGATGTCGATGCCTGCATCAGAATCAACAGCCGCTCTGTCTCCGACATTGGCTCCAGTCGACGCCGAACAATCAGTGCTCAAACACCCAATCCCGGCACAACAGTCCGAAGCCCATACTCCTTCCAAAAAATGTAAGGAGGGCAAGGACAGTCAGCCTATCAAGTGCAAAAAGCTCAAGAAAGTCTCTCTCAGCAAAACTCTGTCGAGTCCTCACCAAGCTGAGGTAGTGACCCAGCCCAGAGCCGCTTCACTTGATTCACTTGGCCGAGGGCAGCAACAACGTGCGTCTAAGTCACCTTCACTTCGCCCCACCCAGTCCACTGACTCCAATCAGGAGTTGGACTTGACTCAGGTTCCTCGATCCCCCAGTGTTGAGAGCCTTCATTGAGAGCAAGGGGCTAATGTTGCGGTTCCTTCGCCTCAGTACAGACCTGATGATTGGGGTCGATCTACGATGCCCCTCCAGCCTCCTCCCACCTGGGATCAGCACCAGTGGCAGTATCTGTATGGGGTTTACCCCTTCCTGGGGCTGATGCCATGGCTCCCTCCACATCCTTCCATGGAAGGGGATCGCTGATCTTCATCATCCTGACTCTCTCAGTTTCAAGATCCTCCCTGAATCCTGGAGTTTGCTAAACCTCTACCATCCCGACTGACTGCTAAATGTTTCGACCTTCAGTCGTTGGCGCCGAAAAGGTTTATGGAGCCTTCGGAACTGATGCCTTTGACACCGATCCACCCGATGTCACTTTCCGAACCTTCAGATTGTTCCAGTTCCTCTGGTTCTTCAGTCTGACAAAGAAAGCCCCCGCCCACCTCTGGAGCCTTCCCCTCTGCAACAAGTCGGAGATGGTCTCCCAGTATCTCCATCTGAGGAGGTCAAGTCTTACGGGGACTTTGTCAAACGAATGGCCGACAAGCTAGCCTTGTCTACAGTCCAGCCACCTCCAGTAGTCACAGACTCAGTCTTTGACATTGTCCAGATGGACATGTTGACAGCGGTCGCCCTCCCCGTGACTTCCGTCCTCTAACAAGGGGCCAAGGATTCTTGGGCTCATCCTTCATCCGTTCCGATTTCCAGCAAGCGACTGGATCATATGTATAGAGTACAGGAGATGGGAGCGGAGTTCCTCTTCATCCATCTGAAACTGAACTCTGTAGTGGTAACATCTTCCTCTAAGTTCAAGTGTAGTCACTCTGCACCTTCAGATAAAGAAGGAAGGAAGCTTGACTCCTTCAGCAGAAGTTTCGGGGGGGGGGTGGCGACGCCGGGTAAGATGGCAGTTGCTTGATCTTCGCGCTCTTCTTCCCTTCCCACCCTCACAGCATATACTTCAACCTTCATCCTCCAAAAACACTAGATTATGGGGGGAAATGGTTGTACTAACTCTCAGGACACCAAAAAAGTAATTAAACTGGCACAAGACTTTTTTGCTCCAAGACACAGCCAAACTGACAGGAGAGCAGCCGAGTCTGAGAAACCTAAGATGGCGGACGATAAATCTGTCCCACACTTATTAGAAGAAGCCCTAGCTAAGCAAGACTTACCGGGCATGCTGGAATGGAAGCGGCCAAATCCAGCACTCTCTTGAAACCGGTAAGGGAACAGCTGTCACTTATACAGTTCCCTTAGAAAAAAAGGCAAAAACGGCTGAAAAAGCCATCAACATGAGCCTGGCGCTCAAGGAAGATGTTAAGGAGATTCAGGAGCAAGAGCTAAACTCAAGGGAGCGGCTTTTAACTTTTGAGTCACAAATAAAACAGTTAAATTTAAAACTTAGAGGGCTGCCTGAGGGGGCGGAGGAAAACATGGACATGATCTGCTTTGTAACAAATTGGATGGCTTCTGTCTTTAATCTCGAGCTGGGGGTAGCTCCAATCATTTTAAAAGCGTTCCAGTTAGGTGCTCCCTCCAACCCAAGACATATTGCCCCAAGAGATATACTAATTCAATTAGCCAACTGGAGAGCAAACAAAAAAGATACAGGACAAAGCAAGTTCCAGAGGCTTCTTATCTTTTAAAGAATCAAAAATCTTAGTATTCCCTGACGTGCCGCAGGAAGCTCTTGACATCAGGAGAAATTTAAAGCCGATCACCAACAGGCTGCAAGAAGAAAAGGTGCGTTATATAGATGGCTCCTCTCAGGCTGCCTGCAAGTTTCACATTGTGGCTCTCTTCTTACAGCATCAGATGAAGACTCGGGTTTTGAACTGCTAGAAAAGTTACATCTCTCAAGGCACTCTGACTCTTATTGCAGGTCCATAAACAGAAAATCACACTCTCCAACCACAGCAGAGAAAAACAACAAGATTTTATCCCGACATTTGAGCTCCTCAGTGTTGGCAGATGGATCTCCTGCCCGCCCAGCTTTAACTTCCTAGGCATGTCTTCCTTTACATTAACAATGTAGAGCTCAATAAAGACGTGGCCGTTGTTGTTTTTTACCACCTTTTTTGTTATATATGGTGCATTAGCACTAACCATAGTATATTAATTACAGTTAGACTTTGATGTTGGTTTGTACAGGCTTTTTTTCCAGCAGTTATGGGGGGGGAGTGGATCTCATTGCCTCTATTTTCCGGGTCTAACGCTTCACATCCAAGGTTGGTCTTCCTGTTTATATTCTAAATTTGTTGCTAGCAATAGATTCTAGATTCAGTTTAGTGTTTCTTAAAGACACATTTACAGTTGATCTAAGTTGAGTGCTTTGTTAGTGTTCTATCTGGTGGGGGGGGGGATTTGTTATTGAATTAATATAAAGCTACAACTTCTGTCGATCCGGAAAGTTATAAACTCTATCTACTGTCAATTTTTTATTGACTGTTAAATAATTGACTGTTAAAAGTTTTAAGTAAAAAAGTTTTAAAACAATATTTATATTTTATTGTAGGCTCCTAATTACACTTTTAAATTGATTGATAAGGATCAGATCTTAGTTGATAATTAATTGTTGACAACTTGATTAGTACTTTTGATTAATTGTGAAGAAACTGATGGTTGTTATTAATTAATTTTTAAGCATCTGATTTGTTTAAAAAATAATTGTTGATAATCTGATTAGGTAATACTATTACCTCACTTGTTGGTACTTCATATAGGATACATTTCTAAGAATTAGCTTTTAATTATTGCTATATATTTTGGAGTAGACCTGTAAAATACTCCCCAAATACTCTTTATAACAGTGGCTAGTTTACACAACTTTGATAACTAATTTCTTTGAATACATAAGTAGCATAAACTTGTGGATTGCTACCTCTGCATCAGTACAATTTCAATTATTATTCTTAGGCACTGTCTCTGCCTGTCTTAAATATTAAATCTATCACTGCTCTTAGAGGACCTTATAAAAAAGAAAAAAGAAAATAATAATAATAACAATAACTTCCAAACTCTTATTCTTATAACAATAACACTTCCTCATTTTTTAATTCATAAAGGACACTTTAAAAATCCAGTTGGTCAGCATTAGAGGTCTAAACACTTGGGTCAAACAGAGAAAAGTTCTACGTCATCTGCAACTTACAAATCCATCAATTCTGTTTCTACAGGAAACACATTCCAGATCTGATAAGTATCCTGACTTAAAATTCTCTTTATTCCCACAGCAATTTCAGGCACCAGGGTCATCTAAATCTAGAAGTGTGGTGATATTGTTCTCTAAAACTCTCAACTTCTCTGTCAGCGCTACAAAATTAGATCCTTTGGGTCACTTTCTCTTTATTAAAGGAACTCTTGATGACAGGAAACTTACACTAGTGTCACTATACGCCCCAAACCTGAATCAAATTGCTTTTCTGAAATCCACTTTTTTGGAATTACAAGCCTTTACAGAAGGTGAGCTGATCTTGGGTGGAGACTTTAACTTCATCGCAGATGAAATCTTAGATAGATGTTCTTTGAAATGTAAAAACAAATCTCATCCTGAAACAGGAACAGGTACGAAACTCTCCAGACTTTTCTCTGAATTTAGACTAATTGACACATGGAGGTCTCTCCACCCGACAGACCAAGACTATTCATACTTCTCAGCACAGCATCAGACCTTCACTAGAATAGACTATATTTTACTGTCTGAACAGTTACTGGCAGAACTTGACTAGACAACCATTGGTCTTAGATATTTGACAGACCACGCATGGCTAGAATGCAACCTTCAGAGAAATCCGGATACAAAAATTGACAGACAATGGTCTATGGACAAAAGCATTTTATTAGACACTTCAAAGACAAACTGGAGGATGACATCAAGAACTTCTTTTAGGAAAACTTATCACCAGGGATATCTGCCACCACACTTTGGGATGCCATGAAGGCAGTTCTTCGAGGATCCATGATTTCTTACATCACACCTATGAAAAAAAGAGAAAAAATCAGAAGAGAAATATTAGATCAGATCACCCAGCTGGAATCTCTACACAAGGAATCGGGGAGCAAAAAAAAATTATGCTAAACTAATGGCGGAGAGGAAAATTCTAGAAACATTGGAAACATCTCAGATCCAAAAAAAAAAATTACTTTACTTAAAACAACATTTTTGGCAAAACTCTCCTAGGAATGTACACATGCTGGCCTGGAGAATCAAAGAAAAAAGAAAAGCAGCTCTGGTGAGCACATTGAAAACTCCTGATGGAAAGCATTACACCACTCCCAAAGCAGTAGCAGAGGGCTTTGCCAACTTCTTTGCCAAACTGTATTCCTTCCGAGGCCCAGCAGGGGATGATATTGCGATTTACTTGGACACTTTACCTACCCTAAAAAAACTCTCATCTGCACATGCCAGCTTTATGGATAAACCTATAGACCTGAAAGAACTCATGGACACCATCAAGGAGTTGAAGCTTAACAAGGCTCCTGGCATAGATGGAATTCCCTCAGAGTTCTACAGAACCTTGCGCTTAACATTGGTACCACATCTTCTAAATATCTGTAATGATGCTTTATGTCTAGGAACTGTACCTCCATCTTGGCATGACTCTTCAATCTCTGTTATCCCTAAGGACAAGAAAGGCACATCGGATCCCGTATCATATCGCCCAATTGCACTGTTAAATAGTGATGCTAAGATATTCACATCGATATTGGCCAATAGGCTCAAGAAATTTGTTTCAGATTACATTAACTTTGTTACAACAAAGATTTCACTGGTATCTGCATCAACGGACAGAAACATAAATTAACAATGTATGCTGATGATATCACCCTTTATATTTCTGATCCTCAACGGTCCATTCCTGCCATTCAAGCTACTCTTTCCCGATTTGGAGCATTGTCTGGTCTATGCCTTAACACCACAAAATCTGAAATTTACCCAATTACCCTCTCTAGTAAGACTCGATCAAATCTACTTGAGTCTATGCCATTTCGATGGGCGGAAGCTACTTGGAGACATCTTGGGGTCCAAATTCCTATGGATCTACGCAACGTTATCATACAACTTTCATAAAACTTTTGTTGAATCTCAAGAAAAGATGCGAAAATGGAACACACTTAAACTCTCTTTAGCGGATCACATTCAATTAATCAAATCTTTTGTTTTTCTGAGCTTTTTATTTCTTTTCAGAATGCTGCCAATATTTGACATCAATACCTGGGAAAATTCTAGAGCAAATTATTAAATGCTCTGTCTGTGAGCACCTTGAACGTAATGAGTTAATTGGTTATAGCCAACATGGGTTTATCAAGAATAAGTCGTGCCAGACCAACCTTATCTCCTTTTTTGACAGAGTTACTAAAATGGTTGACTCTGGCAATGCTGTGGATATAGATTTCAGTAAAGCATTTGACAAAGTTCCTTATGATATCCTTGAGGATAAGCTGGTTAAGTGTGGGTTGGATGGTGCAACCATTGGATGGATTCATGGTTGGTTGAAGCGATCTAGGTGTTATGATTGATCACAAGTTAAACATGAGCCTGCAGTGCGATGTGGCTGTGAAGAAAGCTAATGCAATCTTAGGATACATTAACAGAAGCATTGTGTCCAGATCACGGAAGGTGGTAGTTCCACTCTATTCTGTTATGGTCAGGCCTCACCTGGAGTACAGTGTCCAGTTTTGGGCTCCACATTTTAGGAAGGATGTTGACAAGCTGAGCATGTCCAGAAGAGGGTGACTAGGATGGTGAGAGGGTTGGAATCCAAGTCTTATGACGAAAGGCTTGAAAGGCTTGAAAGAGTTGGGTATGTTTAGCCTGGGAAAGAGAAGGCTTAGAGGGGACATGATTGCAGTCTTCAAGTATTTGAAGGGCTGTCATCTAGAAGATGGAGCAGATCTATTCTCTCTTGCTCTGGATTGCAAGACTAGATCTAATGGATGGAAATTACAAGGGGGTTGTTACCGGCTAAATATCAGGAGAAACTTCCTAATAGTAAAAGTGGTTGAGCAGTGGAACAGACTGCTTCGGGAGGTGGTGGATGGTCTTTTGCTGATCGTTTCCAAGCGGAGACTGGACGACCATCTTTCGGGTATGTTGTAGGTATGTAGGGCTATCTTTCGGCTATGTTCCACCTGCAAACATGCAAATTGATTACTTGCTGGTACTACACACCTGATTGTCTACACCATCTTAACCTCAACTACAACCAGCTCTGCTGGAAACAGTGTGGGCTCAAAGGTAGTTATTTCCACTGCTGGTGGGATTGCTCACACATCAATAACTGTTGGAAAAGTGTCATAGCGGAAATAAACAAGATTACCTCTCAAATGATCCCTCTCAAACCAGAAGTGATCTTACTTCAACTGCACAACAGCTTCAATGAACTTACCTTGGTTCTATTGGTGGCGGCCCATTTGGCCATAGCTACGACCTGGAAGTCTGCTTCTCCTCCGACACTGACCATTTGGAGAAACAAAGTTTGGGATCAATTTATTATGTGTAAAATCTCTGACTCACTTCAGAGACAACAATCCAGCACCATCACGACTTACTCCAAATTTGTATGCACGTGGTTTCCATGATTGCAATACATGACAGACAGAGACCTTCTCCCTGCTAATCCTGCCTACTCTTCTTGGCTTTTCTTTTAGTTTCTTACTGTAACAGATACAGGGATTCTACTTGCCAAAGTTCAGGCTCTACTCTAGCACTCACAATAACTACACCAGCAGAGGTAGCACAATAATCAATACATCTTACTTTGTCTATTGGCCAATATTTAAAAGTTAGAATGATTCTTCTCTGAACAATGTGTTTTGATCCTTATCACTTGTTATTGGTTCATGTTTCAAATGTTTATTGTTGTAAATGTTTATTCAAATAAAGCATTAATTTATTTTTTTTAAAGGTTCTATACCGCAGGAGCAATAGGAATTAAGACCTCTAACTATGCTGCCTCTATGGGGTGCTATCAGTATGCCCTGTGGGAACAGATGTCGGAATTTATCTCCGCTCTACCAGATGATGGTAGCTGTTGAGCTAGACAGATCCAGAAGGAAGGCATGCTTCTGGCAAAGCACCAACTTAATGTCTCAAAGCATACGCTGGATGTGGCAGCAAAGACCCTCACCTCCTCAGTTGCCCTGTGGCAGCATGCATGGCTACACTCTTCCGCTCTGCAGCCAGACACCAAAACCATTGTAGAGGATCTTCCCTTCGATGGTGATGGACTCTTTAGTTCCACTACAGATACGGTGCTGCAGGAGCTTGACAAGAGCATCAAGACATCTCGCAGTCTAGGGGTCACACTTGCTGTTAGGCAGAGCAAGGGTTAACCTTGGACCAAGCAGTGGTCCCGTAGACCGTCGTCTAAATCCTCTTCCGAGTCCCACTGGCAGAGATCTCCAAGCAGTTCTTCTTGACCTTATGGGGGAAAACCAAAGTTTTCGTCTGCTTCTCAATCCAGGGCAAAAACCTCTAAAACTCCCAAACAGGGTCTTTGACTCCAGTACTGTCTTAACGTCCCCCACCCGCCTGTCCCCTTATCTGTCAGCCTGGCGACTCGTAACATCAGATCGGTGGGTCCTTTTGATAATCCAATCGGGATATCTCATAGAATTTTCCCAAATCCCTACAACTGCTTGCTTTGTTGTCACTCCACCCTCGGACGTGTTGTTAGAAGAGGTTCAATCTCTTCTCCAAAAGGATGCCATAGAACCAGAACCTGTAGCTTAACATCACACGGGCTTCTACTCCCGTTACTTCATGGTATGGAAGAAGGACGGAGGCCTCCGTCCCATTATGGATCTCAGGAATTTGAATTGTTTCATCCTTTACAAGAAGTTCAGGATGACAGTGTTACAAACCATCCTTCCAGTCCTACATCCTGGAGCATGGATGGTAACATTGGCCCTCAAAGACGCTTATTTTCACATCTCCATCCATCCTGCCCACCATATATTCCTCTTTTTTGCGGTAGGAAACAGACATTTCCAATACAAAACCCTCCCTTTTGGTTTATCCATGGCTCCTCGAGTCTTTACGAAGGTGATGGTGGTCATAGTGGCACACCTCCATCTGAAGGGCGTCCAGGTCTTGCCCTATATAGACGATTGGCTGCTAGTAATGGATTCCAGGGCATCCCTGCTCACCCATGTCGAACTGACCTTGTCTACCCTGGAATCTCTGGGCCTTCAGGTGAACCTGCAAAAGTCTATGTTTCTTTCAGCCATGAGGGTGCAATTCATAGGAGCAATCCTGGACTCTGTTGTGTGCAAGGCCTTTCTCCCTCCTCAGAGAGCACAGGACATTCTTGAGCTAGTGGATCTATTCTGCAGTGCAGGGAGTACCACTGCAAAACAAATCCAATGGTTGCTTGGGCTGATGGCGGCCACCACCAACGTAATTGTCTTCGCGAGGCTGCGCATGTGGCTGTTACAACTGTGGTTTGTCTGGAAATTTCATCCACAACGGCAACCCCAGTCCCTTCGTCTTGTCATCCCGCTGGATGTACTGAACTCTCTGCTCTGGTGGACAGACCCTGCGAACCTCCTGGCGGGAGCTCCGTTCCACTCACCCCCTTCAATGCTCACATTGACAACAGATGCATCCCTGTGGGGATGGGGAGCACATCTCGAGGGACTCCGTGTTGGGGCTCGATGGGAACCCCATGTAGCCCATCATCACATCAATTTCCTGGAATTGCTGGCAGTGCAGTACGCACTCAGGTCTTTCCGCCACCTAGTGGCCAAGCAGGTGGTTACTGTCCTCGCTGACAACACCACGGCCCTGTGTTATATCAGGCAGGGAGGCACGATTTCCAGGAGGCTGTGCCAACTGGCCCTGAGCATATGGGACGAGTGCTAGTCGTGGTATACATTCTTGAGAACCACGCATCTTCCAGGGACTCTGATTGTACAAGCAGACTTCCTGAGCAGGGGAGGTGCATCAGGGCATGAGTGGGAACTCAACTGGAACTATCTCCAACCAATCTTCCTTCTATGGGGCCATCCAGAGGTGACCCACCTCTTTCCTCCTTCGCATGGCCCCATGCCAGCTTAAAACCTGCCCATGGTACCAGGAGTGAAAACAGCGCTATGGTTCAACATAAAAAGAAGTAGTGGCATCGAATCGTGAGTTGAAGATCTATTTTGAAGCGTAAATCGGAGCCCCCCTGCATGCGTATAAGCGTTGGGAGGAGGGAGGAGTCCCCACCCCCCTCGAGAAGCAAGCTATTCAAAGGGAGCGCGAAGGGGGCAGAAAGAAAACAAAGTGTTGGTGAAAGTACCGTTGGGGCTGCATGGAAGAATGTGTTCATCTTAGCTTCCTGGGGGATGCGGCACGAACTTTTTAAAAGTAAACAAAAAAACAAAATGTCGATAATGGAAAAAGCCCTGCAGACACCGGAAGAGAAGAGAGGAGGGACTTCCGGTCCAGATAGCCCCCCAAGAGCTTGCTGTCAATCAACAGAAAAAGGAGATGCTGTGCCCCCTGCTGGAACAATTGCAGAAGATCAACCAAACTTTGTTTAAAATGGAAAGTGTTCTCATCAGTCGACAGAAACAGATATTGGAAACAACTAGAAAGATGAAGGAGATTGAACAGAAATCGAATTTGATTCCAGGTTTCCAGGGCGCTAAAGAAGAGGAGAAAGAAGATCTCGGATTTACCTTGACAAATGTCTTGGCACCCCTAACTGGCAGTGAAGCGATAAAGTTAAAAGAAGAGGTGGATAAGGCTCCCAAAGCCTATTCCGCCTTTATAAAAAGAAATACTCTGCCAGTAGAAGGGGATGTCGAGCATAGCAGGCGACAAACGGGAGATCTAATTTCATCTGCTGAGTTTGTGGAGCCCTGGAAGCTTGAAGGCCAGAAGTTTAAGAAAAAAAGAAAAGAAAGAAGAAGGATTTCATCTTCAAAACACAGAAACTCCTGAAGAGACACGCCAGCAGGAAGAAGGATGCAGCATTCAAAATTGGGATAAGTGCAGAAGACAGCAGCCCAGGGGAAGGTGATGGAACGGAAGACTTCAAAGTTAAAATGGACTTAATCCATAACTGGAAGAAAATTAAGAAGAAGATACTTTGAGGACTGTTCGTGTTACATCTGGAAGGAGCTGTTTAATTACTAACCCCAATGGACTTTACTAACGGCAATAAAAGAGTGATTTTGGACTTTGCTTTAGTTAAAAAGAAGATCTTCTAACCATGATGGATGCCAAATCTTGGTATTGGTTATTAACCTAAACTAACTCTCACTAACAGAAAAAAAATTTCACTCCACCTTTTTCTTTCTCCATCTGTCTACCCTTCCCTTTTCTTATAAAAAGAATAAAATTCTCTCTTTTTTAAGAGAGTTTTACAAAAAAAAAAAAAAAAACAAACCTGCCCATGGTACTGATGTGGCTTATGGGCAGACCCTTCGAGCCGATGGCTACTTTAGTCTGCAGCTGTTGTCTTGGAAGACAGCATTTTTAGTCGCAGTCACCTCTGCGAGGAGAGTGAGCGAGCTGTCAGCGCTTCGTTGTGACCCTCCGTACTTGAGTTTCCATCATAATGGGGTCACATTGACTCCAAATGTTTCTTTCTTGCCGAAAGTAGTTTCTTAGTTTCATGTTCAAGCAGACATTGTCCTCCCAGTGTTCTTCCCATCGCCTTCATCTGAGGAAGAACGCCAGCTCCATTTGCTGGACATCAAAAGAGCTTTGCTCTTTTATTTGAATTGAACATGGCCCTTTAGAAAATCGCCGGCCTTGTTTGTCTCTTATGCTTTACCCTCCCAAGGGAAGAAGCTGTCATCCCATTGGCTATCCAAGTGGATTGTGGAGACTATTAAGCTATGCTACTCGTTAGCCAAGAAGCCACTCCCAGGCCCGCTAAGGGCACATTCCACCCTGGCGGTGGCTGCATCCACAGCCTTCCTGCAAGGTGCGTCGCTAGAAGATATCTGCAATGCAGTGACTTGAGCCACACCTCACACATTTGTGAAGCACTATGCCCTAGATGTACGTCTTCATCAGCGGTCCACAGTTGGACGAGTGGTGTTGCAGGCAGCTCAGATTTATGACCTCAGCTCCCTCCTCCAGGTAGGCGTATACTGTTTGCTAATCTCCCAGAGGTGTGATGCACAGAGACCACAAAGAAGATAAACAGGTTGCTTACCTGTAACTGATGATCTTCGAGTGGTCATCTGTGCATTCACACCTTCCCCTCTGCTTTCAGTCCTTTCCTTTCTTTGGAGACTGAGGGTAGCAATCAGAAGGAACTAGCGGGATAGTCATGCCCCTCCCCTAGTCATGTGCACTGGAGCCCGGCATGTGATGGGGGAGTGGGTGCGAAAACCCCTTCTGCTTTCCATTATACCGATCGGGGTCGGCGCAGGCGCACTATATCCCAGAGGTGTGACTGCACAGATGGCCACTTGAAGGTCATCAGTTACAGGTAAGCAATCTGTTTTTAGGAGTAGTGAAGGATTCTGCAAGGCTCCTGCCTGGGAACCACAGAATACACGAAAATGGCTGTGTGGAACGTGTGGTCTGTCTCTCTCCATCCCCAGGACTGGTGAAGAAAGTCTCTGTGCCAAATGGTCATTCCTCACCAGTCTGCCTGCAGCAAAAATTCCTCATAGATTTTGAGATCATGAGAGCTACAGGGAATCAGGAGGAGTCCCAGTGAGGAAAGCAAAATCCCTCTGAGGGGCCTGCGGTCCTTTCCAGAAGAGGAGTGATGGGGGCAGATCTCCCTTGCCTCAGGCATCGGGGGTGCAGATTGACAGGGACAGGCTTTAGGCTTCTCTGCTTGGAATGATCTGAGCCCTTTTCTTCCCAGGCCACAGGACCGCCCAGTGATGACGTAGTGACTCCCGTAGGCCTTCCACTGGCCTCAGTTCACTGCTCTGCTCTGCTCTGCTGTGCTCTGCTCTGCTCTGCCGACTTGAGCGGCTGGACTGGCTCTTCTTTGTGCTCTTCGGCCAGCAGATGTACTCACCATTCAACCCATTCAGTCCTTGGCTTCTCCTCCCCCTCCCATCCCCAGGGTGGCAGACGGCTGGGCAGATAGCCTGGTGGGGGTGGGGGTGGCACGATGGAGCCCTCCCAAGGACACACGCACCCCCATAGCCCCAACGCCTACTAGTAGCAAGGAATGGGGTTGGGCTGACATGTGGCATTGCCCGTGTTTCTTTCCAGAATCCCACTAAGTTGCAGTTCAAAGTTCAGTGAGAATAGGAGAGTTCTGTTTACTGCAGGAGGGCTGTATTTTGCACATAAAAACCCAGCAGGGCTTCCCCCCCTCCTTCAATTTTCAAAACATGCAGTCTTAACATATTGCTGTATGGAATGATCAGGTCAAGTATGGATGAGTTTTGTAAGGCAAATGTGTGTTTCTGTCGTTTTTCCCCCACAGCAAAGAGAAACGACCCGGGGTGCAGTGAAAAGGAGGGGGCACTCAAATTCAGCCCCCGAACCCCGGGCCAGGGCGAGTTTTTTTTGGGGGGGCAGGGCAGAGAGAATGGCCTGGGCCACTCCACTCTGCCTACCAGCCCCCGCCCCTGGCATCTCCCTTCCTGCCAACCACCTGCCTAAGTGCTTTGCCTGTGAAACCCTCCCATGTGCCTTTTCTCTGTCGGCTGGAGAGTGCCACGACGGTTGCTGCCAGAAATGCCATTGCTCTGCACCACCAACACATCCTTCCCCAGTGATGCTGGGTGGTGCATGTGGCAGGGGGAAGAAGGGCATTGTCAGAAGCCCTAACCTAGTCAGCAAAACACCATGCCTTGTGGTTCAAGCAAGAATAGCATTTATTATAGAGCTGCAATAGAAAGGTCACTGTAGCAGGTACATTGTTCAGAATGACTTGGTTACAGAAAGCAAGTGGTTATACCGAGAAGGGGGTGAATGGGGACCCCCCTTCTACCAATCAGGGAATAACATGCGACTGGGAATCGAAAGTTACTACGCTAATGAAGTTCCCAACGCCCCCATTATTCTCAGGAAAGCCGGAGCTTTGAAAGCGATAGTAAAGCTCGCAGCTTGACTCCTCAAGGTCAGAATGTTCAGTCTGCGAGAGATAGGGGTTACCAGATGCACATTCCACTCTCACACCCTAGACATAAATCAACACCCCTTGGATTCCAACCTCCCGCCTGTCACGCCACTATGGCGCCCATTGCCATCCTCCCTCCCCTCCATCCATCATGGCAGGGCTACCTGACATGCAGCCCCCTCGAAAATAACTCTACCCCTTTGGCTTATGGGGGTACAACTTGTGAAACGCCCGGATAAGCCGGGGGCCAGAACATGTTCCGCCCGCACCCACTCCCTCTGCTCCGGCCCAAAGTCAATCCATTCAACAAGATAAAACAAGCGATTGCGAGAGATCTTAGAGTCCAAGATTTGCGATACTTCGTAGTGAGGTTCCCCCCACCAACAGCGGAGGCGGGGTTGGCCGTCGCGGTCTCCATTTGTTCTCCTCAGGCGCCCGGCGAAGAAGCCTTACATGAAAAACAGGATGAACAGACTTTAGAGATTTGGGCAACGCCAATTCGACAGTCACATTGTTAATCACTCTCACAATCTCAAATGGTCCAACAAATTTCCAACCAAGTTTGCGACTCGGTTGAATGTGATTCAAGTGTTGTGTGGACAAATAAGCAAACTCCCCACACTTTGGAATCCAGGCAAGGTTGCGTTTCTTGTCGGCCTGGACTTTATAAGCAGTCTTAGCTTCCTCTAGAGTCTTGGCTAACGATGACCACGCCATCTGCAATTGTTTGCACCAGTCTCCAGCATCTCCCGCCGGGAGGTCGGGAGAAGTCAGAAATGGCAGAGGCGGGGCGTCATATCCATGTACTGCCTTAAACGGGGACATCCCCGTCGACGAGTGCTGAGTATTGTTGTAACAGAACTCAGCCAAAGGCAAAAGAGAATGCCAATTGTCCTGTTGAAAGTTGGAAAAACACCGCAAATATTGTTCCAGAGTCTGATTCACACGTTCAGTCTGCCCATCGGATTCCGGATGGTACGCACTGCTGACCCCCCACTCCACCCCAAGCAGTGACATCAAGTCGCTCCAGAACCGTGAAACGAATTGCACCCCCCTGTCCGAGATCACCTTAGCAGGCAAAGTGTGGAGCCTCACTACGTGCTGCAGGAACGCAGAGGCTAGTTTCTTGGCAGAGGGGATAGAGGCAAACGGAACGAAATGAGCCTGCTTCGTAAACAGGTCCACTATCACCCATATGACAGTCTTTCCCCCGCTAGGGGGTAAGTCAGTAATAAAGTCCATAGAGATTACTTCCCACGGGCGAGCCGGCGTGGGGAGGGGTTGCAGAGCCCCCGGGGGTTTACCGGGTCGAGGTTTACTCATCAAGCACGTTTGGCAAGCCGACGGGAAAAGTGAAATGTCTTTTCTAAGCCCTGGCCACCAAAATTGTCTTTGCAGGAGCTGGAGAGATTTCACAAACCCCGTGTGTCCAGCCAGTTTCGACCCGTGCGCCCAGCTCATCACCTCCCCCCTAAGGGAACGTGGGACAAATAGCTTGTCATTTTTTGTCCAGCAGCCATGCACATTTTGGGAAACTCCGTCTTCCCCCCCCACCTCCTCTCTATCAGCGTCCGACATAGCCGTAGAGAATTTAGTCACCCAGTCATTGGTAGGAGGGTCTGGGGCTGGGGGGGAATGTTTGGCCTGCCTCCGAGTGGTTACTGCCCCTCCCAACTGGGAAGGCGTGAAGACCGAGTCATGAATCTCCTCCCTTTTGCTGTCGTGTTGAGGGAGGCGTGACAGTGCATCGGCCAGCGAGTTAGACGTTCCCGGGAAGTGGTGCAGTGTGAAATTGAATTTGGAGAAGAAATCAGCCCAACGCAGCTGTTTGGCGTTCAAGGAACGGGGGGAGCGGAGAAGCTCGAGGTTTTTGTGATCAGTCCAGACCTCGAACGGAACTCGCGCCCCCTCTAGCCAATGTCGCCAGGTAGCCAACGCTAAGCGGATCGATCCCGCTTCTTTTTCCCACACTGACCAATTCCGTTCAGCATCGTTAAATTTTCTGGAAACATAGGCAAGGGGGTGTAATTTACCATCCTCCCCTCTTGGAGGATCGCCCCCCCATAGCAACATCGGAAGCGTCTACTTGGACAATGAATTTTTTAAGTTCATTCGGGTGGGCTAACACAGGTTCCGACGTAAAAAGGGCTTTCAATTTGTCAAATGCCCTCTGGCACTGTGGCGACCACTCTAGTTTGGCCCCGGGTCGAGTGCATTCGGGTGGCTTCCCTTTGGTTTTCAATAAGTCAGTTAGGGGAAGGGCCACCTGGGCAAAGTTCGATAGGAACGATCTATAAAAGTTCGCGAATCCAAGGAAACCTTGGAGTTGCCTCCGTGTTTTGGGGGCCTCCCACCCTATCACATCTTTGATTTTATCAGGGTCCATCTCAATCCCATGCGGTAGCCCAGAAAGGGATCTCTGTTTTGTGAAATTCACACTTGGACAGTTTTGCAAACAGTTTATGCTTGTGCAACGTTTGTAACACTTCCCTCACCAGTTTCACATGGGACTTCGTGTCGGGGGAATATAAAAGAATGTCATCAAGGTAAACAAGGACCCCCTTAAACAAATACTTGTGGAGCACCTCATTAATCAAGTTCATGAAGACTCCCGGGGCTCCCTGAAGCCCGAACGGCATGACCAGGTATTCAAATTGGCCCAGAGGGGTGTTGAACGCCATTTTAAATTCGTCCCCCTCCCGAACTCGGACCCTGAAGTAGGCATCACGGAGATCTAGCTTCGAGAACACCTTCCCCCAGCCACCGCAGCCAACAAGTCTTTTATCAGGGGCATGGGGTAGGCGTTTGTATTGGAGACTGCATTCAAGCCACGATAGTCGGTGCACAGCCACAACCCCCCATCCTTTTTCTTTCGGAAAAGCACAGGAGCCGCAAACGGGGAGGATGCTGGCCGTATAAAACCCCTACTCAGATTTTTGTCAATGAATTTCCTCAGTTCCACTTTTTCTGAGGGGCTCATAGAATACAACTTCCCTTTCGGTAGTTTCTGGTTAGGCAAAATTTCAATCGCACAGTCTGAGTTCCTATGGGGGGTAATTCGTCGGCTTCCTCCTCCCCAAAGACAGGGGCCAGGTCGTGATACTCAGGGGGAATGCCTTCCAGTTCGGCTTCCGCCACCCCCACCGACACTAGGAGTTGCCCCCCCGTCATGGGTCCCCACTCATTCTTCCATAAGTGGGACCGGCATTTGTCGGAGATGAAATTCACTTTCCCCTCCCCCCATAGGACGTGTGGATCGTGATCAAAGAACCACGCGCTTCCGAGTACTAGGGGAAAGCGGGCAGACGGGGTAACAACGAAAGGCCTTTCTTCCCAATGCTGCCCAATTCCCACCCTCAAGGGCACAGTCTCGTATTTACAGGGTTCTTTCATGGTGGAGCCATCCATCTGAGTAAATATCAAGGGGTCGTTTAGTTTAATAACTTTCGCCCCCAGTCCCGTCACCAGTGTGGGATTGATGAGGTCTCTCCCACACCCAGAGTCAATGAGAGCCCGTACTCTCACATGGGTCAATAGACCCGGGTCCATTAAAGTCACTGTAAGAAAGAAAAGAGAGGGGGTTTGCTCACCGGGGTTTGCACCTGGGAGTCCGGGACCTGCTGTTCAGCGCTGTTCACAGCAGGTCCGTCTCGTTTCTCTGCGGCGCAGCTTCGCCATCGGATGAGTCGGATGCCTCGCTGAGCGGTTTGGCTTGCAGGGCTTTCGCCCCCTCGGCTTTGCCACCGGTTTCGGCGTGGAGGTGTCGAACTTCTTCTTGGCTTCCTTGGGCGCTCCTGACGATGCTGATGCGGTCGGGCAGTTCGCGGCGAAGTGGCCCCCTTCTCCGCATTTGAGGCAAAGACCTTGCTTCATTCGAAGTTCCCTCGTACCATCCCTCGCTTTTGGATTCGGGGTAGGGGGTTTCCCCTCGCTGCCGGCGCAGGGCCGCTGTTGGCCATCGCTGCGGCATCATCTAGTTTGATGGTTTTCAGCCGGTTCTCCATCGTGATGGCGGCTTGTATCCATCCCGAGAGGGTGTCTGGGTCTTGGGTTTTGGTGACTTCTCGTCGGATCTCCACGTTGAGTCCCAACTTGTAGTAGTCTACGAGGGTCCCATCTTGCACCCCTCGGATTTTAGCCGCACACCTACGGAACTCCGCCGTGTAATCTCTCACCGATCTCGTGCGTTGCTTGAGGGCTCGGATCGCTGCCTTTGCCGCTTTGTTAGAGTTCGCGTCCTCGAATTGCTCTTTCATGGCCCACATAAAAGAATCGATTTCTCTCAACTCACGCCCATCAGCCTGGTGAAGTCCCACATACCAGTCAGCGGCCGCTCCCTTCAGGTGGGCTGCTATGACATCGACCATACGCTCTTCGCGCTGGAATAGGTGGCCCCAAGTCTCGATAAACCTCTCGGCTCTCACGAGGAAGAACGGAAACTTCTCGGGGTCTCCGTCAAAATCTGCATCCAGTAGTTCCGCAGGTTTCGGTGGCAAAAAACCCCAAGGTCGAGGGGGTGGCTGCCCCGGCGGCCCCTGCGGCCCTGGCCCCGCGGGTTGATCCGGAGGGCCGGCCGGTACGTTCTGCTGGCCTTGATCTGGCGCCGGGCGTTGATCCTGGGGAGCTTGGTCTGGTGGCTCCTCTCGCCTTTGTCGCTCACGCTCCTCTCGGATGCCCTCCGCGATCATCTGTGGGATGCGGGCGAGGGATTCATCTAGGTAGCGCATCAGGCGGTCTTGGCTCGGTTCCCCACTCCACCTCCGTCTCACCACGGCACCTTCCAGGCTCTCGGAGTCTCGGCCGGTTTCCTCCAGGGCTCCCGCTGTAATCAGTCTGCGGACCGATCTTTCGGGGTGGCCTCCCCCACCGATGCTCGCGGGGTTCCAAACCATGTCTCGTGGGTTTCAGCCAGGGGTTTCACCCAGTCTCGTCTACGTCCGACTCGGTTGGTCACCCCTCCATAGGCCGCCCCATATGGATCCCCGTAGGGCCCTCCAAAGTCGTACTCCGGACCCCATTGTCCCGGCACGTATGTGTCAGGGGTCTCTCTGGGTACATCCTTCCCGGGAGGTTTCTTCTCCTTTTTCTTTTCTTCTTCAATCGGGAGAGTGTCTTCTTCACCGCTACTCATTTTGGAGTTGCGGGTTTCTGACCAGTCCCGAAGTTGATGAGGATTCTGAACAATCTGTCAGAAACCCTAACCTAGTCAGCAAAACACCATGCCTTGCGGTTCAAGCAAGAATAGCATTTATTATAGAGCTGCAATAGAAAGGTCACTGTAGCAGGTACATTGTTCAGAATGACTTGGTTACAGAAAGCAAGTGGTTATACCGAGAAGGGGGTGAATGGGGACCCCCCTTCTACCAATCAGGGAATAACATGCGACTGGGAATCGAAAGTTACTACGCTAATGAAGTTCCCAACGCCCCCATTATTCTCAGGAAAGCCGGAGCTTTGAAAGCGATAGTAAAGCTCGCAGCTTGACTCCTCAAGGTCAGAATGTTCAGTCTGCGAGAGATAGGGGTTACCAGATGCACATTCCACTCTCACACCCTAGACATAAATCAACACCCCTTGGATTCCAACCTCCCGCCTGTCACGCCACTATGGCGCCCATTGCCATCCTCCCCTCCCCTCCATCCATCATGGCAGGGCTACCTGACAGGCATTTAGGCAGGTGGCAGGGCAGGCTGGGGGGGCAAGAGGTTGGGAGGTGGGTGGGTCCCACTGGAAGCCCTGGGCCCTGACAGCTGCCTCACCTCAGGGCATGCTGACGCTGACCCTGCCGGAACCTCTCCGTGTCTTCGGGGTGGTGGTGGCCCAGCCAAGGAGGTGTTGAGGCAGCTGTGAAACGGTGTAGCAGAGGGCCAGACTCTCCAGCCCAGCAGGTGGGCACCACATGGTGTGAATGGCAACTTTACTGGCAGGCAGGCGAAATTTCACAAAGGTCCCCGTAGTTCTGAGAGGATGCTTCCTCAGCATAAGAACAAAGTTTGAGCCCAGTGGCACCTTTAAGACAGCGTTTAAATCTGAGTATAAGTTTTTGTGTCCATGCAACAAAGTTTAATTCTGAGTATAAGCTTTTGTGTGCACACACACGAAAGCTTCTACCCAGCATTAAACTTTGTTGGTCTCAGAGGTGCCAACCGGACTCAAACTTGGTTCTGCTGCTTCAGACCCACACGGTGACCCACCTGAATCCTCAGTGTCAGCATATTCTTCTTTAGACTTTGGGGAAGAGGTGGTACTTTCGTGTGATGTTGGCCCCACAAGAAGGGCTCTGGCTTATGAGATGCACTGACAGGGCACAGCCAGAGGCACCCAGCCAGGGGCAGTGCCCGACCAGCAAGCCTAGCCATCGTTGGCCAGTGTTGCGTTTCACGTTTCTCCTCTCCTCCCCTGCCTGCAGGCTTCTGATCTACGGCGAGTACTGCAGCCACATGGAGTATGCACAGACCACGCTGAATCAACTCATGGCCAGCCGTGAGGATTTCCGGCAGAAAGTCGAGGTGATGAGCTTAAAGAGACAGTTGGCATGGCCGTCGTCCTCTCTCACACATGCTGCACTTGCCGCTTTACCCTGGGCTCTTGCGTCTTCCCAGACGGGCTCTCTGAACTCCAGGCTGCTTGTGGCTCCCCCTCCTCCCTTCAGCAGTGGCGGTGCTGAACTCCCAAAGACCCAGGTCTGGAGGCCAGGGCTTTTTGACACCCTTTTTGGGCAGCCGGCCCTGGGCTCTGAGGTGAGCGTGCAAGTGCCCTGATGCCGGAAAGGAACCCGCTCTCCGCCAGTAACCTCCAGCAATGGTCTGCATTTGTATGACAGTTATAAATCATTCCTATCACTACTCCGACCACAGAACCTTGGTGAACTGGAGACCCTGGCCAGATACAGGACCAAACAGCCTCCTTGCAAATGCAGGCTCACACAAACACACACGAAGCTGCCTTATACTGAATCAGGCCCTTGGCCCATGAAACTCAGGTTTGCCTACTTAGACTGGCAGTGGCTCTCCAAGCTCTTACCACATGATCCTTTTAGCTACAGATGCCAGGGATTGAACCTGGGATCTTCTGCATGCCGAGCAGGTGCTCTGGTCCAACCCCACAGAGGGCCCTCCCTGTCCGTCTAGGCCTCATCTGCTTGGTCGCCCGGACTGACTTGGACAGGAACCCTGCCCGCTGAGTGATTCGACCCGTCCTGTCCTTTGTAAAATAGAGCAGGCGCTGGCCCTCAGCTGAGGTTTCCTTCTCCCTGTTGCAGCCACTGCTTCAGAACATTCTGTTCCCCTGCTGCAGATTTCCCCATTCCTAGCATTGGCATGGGTGGTGAAACTCTCCAGATGAAGAGGAGGAGGAGGAGGAGGAGGATTCCTCCTGTGAGACATGATTAGACAAAGTATGGGAAGTGCTTTGAAAGCACCATATACTCTGCTATCAGGCTGGCCGTGGGGTGGGGACACTTGAGTAATCTTGGCCAATGGGGTGCCTGGGCCACGATGGGCCATGGGACTGTGAGATCCACAAAGGCACTCCTATGGAACACGGGACTTTTTTTTCTCCCAGTGCTCATGGTCTCTGAGGGAAATCAGGGCAGGGAAAACTGGGCCGTTCCCTTTCTGCTCCTGGAGTTCCACGCCATTGAAGGAGCTGGGACTGAACTGCTGGCGAGGTAAATGTTAGCCGTGCTTTTCCTGCACTGCTGAGGAGCATTAACTGAGGTTGCTGTGCGAGAGAACAATGCGTGAGGGGGAGTGAGTGCTTGGAGCCTGCTGGGGAGGGGTTCCTCTTTGCTCCCGTGTGTTTTTTGTCTGTTTTGTTGCTGAGAGGAGGGCCTGTTTGCCTGGCGTTGGCTGCTGGCCCCGCCCCCTGCTGTTGCTGTGGTTGATGGGAGGTGGGGGCTGTGAGCCCTTGAAGTGCAAGGCTTCTCTGCACCAGCGGAGTTTGGTCATTTGGTCAGTTCTCTACGTTTCAGGGTATATTAGGACACCAAAGTATTTCTCCACTTGGGAAAGAATCCACTTGGGGAGTGATGATGAACGCTCGCGGACCATTCCCATTTCCAGTCGCCTGCAGGGAGTGTGCCATGTTTGTCTCCCTCCCTGAGGACAAGACGGACCGCGCTTGCCACAAGTGTACGTTGACGGGACTCTTCGAGGAGAAGGTTCGGAGCCTGGAGGAAAGGACTGCCGCTCTCCATGAGAGCAAGGAAGGGGAGGAGTTCATTAGCAGAAGCCTGTTGGTGTCCTGCAGAGGGAAGGAGAGGCCAGTCGAAGGGACAACAGTGAGGCTGACTGCCTTGACGAGACTCCTCAGAGCACTACAGCAGGATCTGTAAGCATCTGAAGGACCACTTAGGGATCCAGGGAAGTCAGCGTGGTCTTGTCCCCAACAGATCTTGTCAGACCAGCCTGATTTCCTTCTTTGATCGTGTGATGAGCTTACTGGATCGTGGGAACTCTGTTGGTGTGATTTACCTGGATTTCAGTAAAGCTTTTGATAAGGATCCCCGTGACATTCTGATGGGTCAACTGGAAGACTGTGGGCTGGACTATAGGACAGTTCGGTGGATAGGGAACTGGTTAGAGGACCGCACCCAAAGAGTGGCAGTCAGTGGTGTTTCATCAGATTGGAGGGAGGTGTCCAGTGGGGTGTCGCAGGGCTCGGTTTTGGGCCCAGTACTTTTCAATATTTTTATCAATGATTTAGATGAAGGGGTAGAAGGGCTACTCATTAAATTTGCTGATGATACCAAATTGGGAGGAGTAGCAGACACCCAAGAAAATAGAGTTAAAATTCAACAAGACCTGAATACTCTGGAGAAGTGGGCAGTTGCAAACAGGATGCAATTCAACAAAGATAAATGCACAGTATGACATCTGGGCCACAAAAATGTCAAGCACAAATACTGGATGGGGGATACATTTCTGGGGAGTAGTGTGTACGAAAGAGATCTTGGGGTAAGGGTGGGCTGTAAACTAAATATGAGCAGTCAGTGTGATGCAGTGGCAAAAAAGGCAAATTCAGTCTTGGGTTGTATTAAAAGGGCCATAGCATCGAAATCGCAGGAGGTCACAGCCCCTCTTGTATCCTGCCTTGGTCAGGCCGCACCTGGAGTACTGTGTGCAGTTCTGGAGGCCTCACTTCAAAAAGGATGTGGACAAAATCAAGAGGGTGCAGAAGAGAGCGAGGAGGATGATCAGGGGTCTGGAGACTGAGCCTTATGAAGAAAGGCTGAGGGACTTCTTGGGAATGTTTAGTTTGGAGAAGAGGAGGTTGAAGGGGGACATGATTGCTCTCTTTCAATATCTGGAAGGCCGTCATTTGGAGGAGGGCAAGGAGCTGTTCCAGTTGGCAGCAGAGGATAGGACCCGAAACAATGGTTTTAAATTACATGCAGAAAGGTATCGGCTGGATATTAGGAAAAGCTTTTGCACAGTCAGAGTGGTTCAATGGTGGAATCAGCCGCCTAGAGAGGTGGTGAGCTCCCCTTCACTGACAGCTTTCAAGAAAAGGCTGGATGAATATTTGTCAGAGATGCTTCAGGCTAGTCCTGCGTTGGGCAGGGGGTTGGACTAGATGGATTAGATAGATTGGATTCTGGGACCACAGGCTAAGTTTTCTGGATGACAACCCACTAGCACACGATGGAGTTCACCTGTCAAGGTCAGGGAAGGATGTGTTTGGCAGAAACCTGGGGAGATTTATCAAGAGAGCTTTAAACTGACACCACGAGGGGAAGGAGATGATCAACACGGGGATTTAAATGAAGGCAAACAAACAACAGAGGCTCACCTGGGAGGGCCGGGCCTAATGGAGCTGAAGGTGTGGGGCTTCAGGTGTCTCTGTACCAAGGCCCAAAGCCTGGGCAATAAGAAGGAAGAGCTTGAGCTTCTAAGGCAGATGGAGGGATATGATTTAGTAGGCATTATGGAGACTTGGAGGGATGATTCCCAGGACTGGCATGTAGTAGTGGATGGCTACGAGTTGTTCAAGAGAAACCGAAAGGGTCAAAGAGGAGGCGGAGTGGCGCTGTATGTGAGGAGAGGTTTTGCTTGTCAGGAAATACTGGAGGGGGAGGGCGACAGCCCAGTGGACAGCATCTGGGAGAGGATAAGGGAAGGAAGGACAAACAGTATTGTGGCTGGAGTCTGCTACAGACCTCCAGACCAGGATGAAGAGGTGGATGCTGCCCTCCTCGAACAGCTTGACAGGGTACCCAAATAACAGGGTATCTCTGCTGTGTGCTGGGAGACAAACTCTGCAAAGCATCCTCAGTCACATATCTTCCTGACCCGTCTGGCTGACAACTTCCTTCATCAAATGCTGGAGGAAGCTACGAGGGGCTTGGCCATACTCAATATTGACCAACAGGCAAGAGATGGTCGATGGGGTGAAGGGGGAACTGACCATATCCTGCTAGAATCCCTTTTGCTGTGGGGGACCAAGGAAGTTCATAGGCGTACATGTGCATGTTTGATTTCAGTAGGGCAGGCTTTAATAAACTCAGAGGCATGGTGAGAATCATTCCATGGGCAAGACGGCTGGAAGGGAAAGGAGCAAGTGAAGGGTGGGCTCTCCTTGCAAGCTCAAGCCATCACCATTCCAGCACAAAGGAAACATGGTAGAGAATCCAAGAAGCCCACGTGGATGAACAGAGAACCGTGTGATGTGCTAAGGGAGAAAAAGGAAATGATCAAGAAATGGAGGCAAGGACATACCTCTGAAGAAGAGTATCTGCGGGTTGCCGGGCACTGTAGGTCAGCCGTCAGAGAGGCCAAAGCTCACGGTGAGCTAAAGCTGGCCAGGGAGGCTCACTACAACAAGAAAATCTTCTTCAGATATGCGAGGAGCAAACGCAAGATAAAAGAGGCGGCGCACCCGCTGTTGGGGGGAAATGGAGAAACTCTGACAGAGGACAGAGAGAAAGCAGAAAGGCTTAATGCCAGTTTGGTGTAGTGGTTAAGAGTGCAGATTCTAATCTGGGAGAACAGGGTTTGATTCCCCACTCCTCCACTCGCAGCTGCTGGTGTGACTTTGGTTCAGTCACAAGTTCTCTCAGAGCTGTTCTTTCAAGAGCAGTCCTCGAAAGAGCTCTCTCAGCCCCACCTTCCTCACAAGGTATCTGTTCTGAGGAGGGGAAGGGAAAGGAGACTGTAAGCTGCTCTGAGACTCCAAGTGAAGGGCGGGGTATAAATCCAATTGCTGCCGCCGTTGCCACCACCGCTGCTGCTCCTCCTCCTCTTTCTTCTATTTCACGTCAGCTTTTTCCCTGAAGAGGCAAACAGGCTCCTCTAGAGATGGTAGTACGGGTCTGGGCTGCTGGTTGACTTGGACAGAGAGGTAGTTGAGAAGCACCTGGCTGCACTGAAAGAGTACAAATCCCCCGGGCCAGATGGTGTGCACCCGAGAGGGCTCAAAAAACTTTCTAGAGAGCTTGCAGAGTTTTTGACCATCATCTTCCAGTCCCCTTGGAGGAAAGGAGACATGCCACAAGACTGAAGGAGAACAGATGGCATTCCAATTTTCAAAAAAGGAAGCAATGACCCAGGAAACTACAGGCCAGTCAATCTGACCTCTGTCCCAGAGAAGATACTGGAGCAGATTTTAAAGGGATCGATCTGAGAGCATCTAAAGAACAACTTAGTGATCCGGGGAAGTCAGCACGGACATGTCCCCAACAGGTCCTGCCAGACAAACCTCATTTCCTTCTTTGATCAAGAGATGAGCTTACTGGGTCGAGGGAATTCTGTTGACATTGTTTACCTGGATTTCAGTAAAGCTTTGACAGGGTTCCCCATGATGTTCTGATGGGTAAATCAAGACTGTGGACTGGACTCTAGGACAGTGAGGTGGATAGGGAACTGGTTGGAGAACCGCACTCAGAGAGTAGTTGTCAGTGGCATTTTCATCTGATTGGAGGGAGGTGTCCAGTGGGGTGCCACAGGGCTCAGTTCTGGGCTTGGTGCTTTTCAATATTTTTATAAATGATCTGGATGAGGGTGTGGAGGGGCTACTCATTAAATACGCAGATGACACCAGATCGGGAGGAGCAGTGAACACACCAGGAGATAGAGACCAGATTCAACAAGATCTGAACACACTGGAAAAGTGGGCAGATGAGAACAAGATGCAATTTTACAAGGACGCCGAGTTCTACATCTCGGTAATAAAAATGAGGAATATGCATACTGCAGAAAGGTAGCAGTTTGTGTGAACAATATCTTGGGGCATGGGTGGACCGTAAGTTAAATATGAGCAGCCAGTGTGACGCAGCAACAAAAAAAGCTAATGCAATCTTGTGCTGTATCAACAGAGGTATCACATCCAAATTGCAAGGTGTGAGAGTCCTGTTGTATGCTGCATTGGTCAGGCCACAACTGTGCAGTCTTTGAGGCATCACTTCAGAAAGGATGTGGACAGAATGCAATGGGTGTAGAGGAGAGCGATGAGGATGATCCAGGGCCTGGCTGAGGGACCTGGGAACGTTCTGTCTGGAGAAAAGAAGGTTGAGGGGGGACACAATTGCTCCCTTGAAGTATTTGAAGGGCTGTCACTTGGAGGAGGGCAGGGAGCTGTTCCTGTTGGCAGCAGAGGACAGGACTCACAATAGTGGGTTTAAATTAAGGGGGAAGGTAACAGCTGGATATTACGGAAAACTTTTTGGCAGTCAGAGTCGTTTGACAGTGGAATCAGCTGCCTTGGGAGGTGGTGAGCTCCCCCTCCCTGCCAGTCTTCAAGGAGCATCTGGACAAACCCTAGTCCGGGATGCTCTAGGCTGATCCTGCATTGAGCAGGGGGGGTTGGACTAGATGGCCTGCAGGGCCCCTCCCAGTTCTGTGAGTCTACAGGTGCGAATGTCCAGGGATTTGCACTCCAGTTCCCAGGATCAAGTAGGATCGCAGCCTAAACAGGATGGCGTTGCAGGAACCTGCTTATTCCTGGATGGGCTCCTGGGCCGCCACATGTGAGGACAGCACAGCTGTCTGCAGCCGTGCGATGCAAATCAAGAGGCCCCAGTTCCAATCCCGCTTGCTCCCAGTGTCCACACATGCCAGTGGGATTCTGTCCTGTGGATGTCGGGTTGCTTTCAGCCAACTGTGCTGCCGTTCCCCACACTCCGTCCCTTCCTCTTTCACTCAACACCCACTGTTTGTGTATGCGGGTGGAGGGTCTCTTAGGGGAAACCTCACGGCAGGCGTGCAGAGGGATGAATTCTTTCCCCTTTTCCTTTGTTGTCCCTTTAAGGAGTGCACGTTAAAAGTTCAGGACGGGAAGTTCAAGCTGCAGGACCTGCTGGTGGTGCCGATGCAACGGGTCTTGAAGTATCACCTCCTCCTAAAAGTAAGTCGGCATCCCCCAAGAGGTTCCTCTGGCCCTGGTGGACGGGACAGGGGAGCAGATGCGGGTGGAGCGCCTTCTTCGTAGCTTTCCAGTTTAGGGGCGGGGGAAGCCAGCTGTGTTGGGAGAGGATACAGGGCGTTGCAGAAACGTCTTCCTCACCTGCTAAGTAACACTTGGATTCAAGGAAAGGGCCGTCTGTCGCCTGAGGAAAGCGGCCCTCAGAAGGGGCCACGGTCATGATCTGTTAAGGAGCGGGGCAAATCTATGGGGACATCTCAGGGCCTGCGGTTGCTCTGAGCATGGGGCGCATGCAGCAGAGGCGGCCTGGGACCGTCTGTTTCTACATAATCCAGTTGTTTCAGGTCTTGCTCCATTTCAGAATTACTACACGATGGCTTAACAGAGTATTTGTGTGGCAGTCTTTTGCAAAGCCAAGGGACTGTGCCATAAAAATCTTGTTACAATAGAGGAAAGTCCTGTCTGAATCTGCTTGGGCTGTTTCCTTCTTGCCTCTCTCCTTCGCTTTCCTGGGGTGTCCTGGCTGGCTGCTTGTTTGGTCGCCTCTGAGCTGATCCAGCAGGGAGGGGGTCCCCCCCCCCCCCACCCCCAGTAGAACAGCCCATAACCTGATACCACCTGCGTGAGGTAGAATGGTGCCTGTGCACTGCTGGAAGAAAGGCACTCTGTGCAGTCTCAGAGGCCCTCTCCTCTCCAAGCATCGTGAAGGTGCACCGAGAAAGAGGCCCGCTGTTGCCAGTGAGATGGGAGGTGTGGATTCTGGGACTCCTTCAGAAGAAGCGACTCCAGGCGTCCAAAGCCGGCCAGAGCAGGAGCCCCTGCCGGTGGGGTGGGTGTCACGGGGTCCCTCAGCAGCCCAAGCGGCTGCTCTGCTGGAGGCCAGAGAGAGGCCAGGCCAGGCTTCCCCAGAGGGGCATCTGCCAGGCTGCTTGCTGCGCCCTCCCTGGCCTTGAGGACAACGGCCGGGCCTGGCTGCAGGAAGAGACCGGCCGTGCCGAGGAGGAGGAGGGAGCTGGAGGCCTCATCCGCAGGCAAGGAAAGCACCCGGGAGGAGCAGGAAGGAGGCCGGAGAGGCGGGGGGGGCGGCGTGGGAGCCGGCCTGGGTCGGGGGGCGGCTGCTGGGCCAGAGAGGGCAAGCGTCTCACACCGAGGCCCGAGCCAGAGGCCTCTCCCTGCACGGCCTTGCCCAAGGGACAGGGGGACAAGAGCCCCCAGTCCTGAAGGCTGTTTGTGAGCAGCCCTGTTCGCTCCAGTGGCAGTCAGGTAGCTTCTGCTCGCTCCTCCTCAGCGGAAGGCAAGCCCTGCTGGGGTTCGCTGTCCAGGCCCGGGCCCTGTCCTTGAGAGCCAGTCCTGGGGCTGAGGCCTCGGTTGCCTTCCCCTGCTAGTGGCAGAGCCCTCGCAGGGAGGGGAGGAAGCAGGGAGCCCCCCCCCCGCCACTGGGCCTGCTCCAGAGGGGGACTTGGCCTTTGCCTTGCCTCAGGACAGATTCCAGAGGGAGGAGCCCCACCCGCCGGTTGCAGCCCAACACTGGCGTGACTGGTGCCCAGTGTTCCCTCTAAGCTGAGTTAGTGTGAGCTAGCTCAACAGTTTTTTAGCTTCCAGCTCACACATTTTTGTCTCAGCTCAGGACGGATGGCTCCAGAGACCAAACTTATCTATGCGGCAGCCAAATTGCTTGCTCACAACGTTGATGCCAGCAGCTCACAAAGTAGAATTTTTGCTCACAAGATTCCACGGCTTAGACGGAGCGTTGCTTTGTGCAACCTGGAAGACGGCAGCAAAAGTTTTTGTGAGCCAGAAACACCCACCCCCACACACACACACGCTGTCAGATGCACGGAATGGAGCTGCTGAGATTCATCTGATGAGGGGGCGGGGGGGGGGAGATTCAGGTGAATGGAGGAGGGTCTCTCAGGGGCTATCAGCCATGTTGGCTAAAGGGAGCCTCCATGTCTAGAGGCAGTAATCCTCTCAATCCCAGAGCCAGGAGGCAACATCAGGGAAAAGCCTCGCTCTCTCTGCCCTGTCGTGGGCCCCCCAGAGGAACTGGCTGGCCCCTGTGTGGGACAGGAGGCTGGACTAGGTGGACCCTCCCTGGGCTGACCCCGCAGGGCTCTCCTTACATTCTTATGTTCTTATGAGAGCTTTTCCCACAATGCATTGTTAGTCTGTCTGGTGCCTGACAAGATACTTTGGCAGGGTTCCAATTGGACTTCTAAGAGCACTAAGCTGGGCAGGCTTGCTGGTGTCCTCGTGCGTGTGGCTTGGTCCCCCGCCCCCCTTCTCCGGATGAGAAACCAGCTCTGTTGTGTTCCTTCATCCACACCTCATGAGGGCAAGAAGGAAGGAGCCAGGTGGGCGTGTGAGCCGAGCAATGGGCAGGATTTATGGACATCCCAGCTAGGAGTGACCTTTGTCACTGCAGTTGTTTGAACTGCCAGCCTCAGTTTGTTTGAACTTCCACGGTGATTGGGAGATGCCGGGGGTTGAGCCTGGGGCCCTCTGCGTGCCGAGCAGATGCTCTTCCACTGAGCCGCGGCCCTCCCCACAACTGCGCAACTTCCAGCTGCCCGGCCTGTTTCTCATTCCCCCCCCTTTAAAATGAGAGCGGTGTTCATGGCTGTTCTTCCTTGGCGCTCAAGGCCTCGGCAAGTTCAATATTGTTGGCCACCAGAGTTTGCAAATAATCTGACTGGGTATGAAGTTCCTCCTGCCAGCTCCGTTGTGTTAACCAGAGGACCAGAACGGCCCCCGGTGGCGAGGCGGCAGAAGGGAGCCGACACAACATTTCCCGACCGCATGTGGTGGCAACCCACAGCCCCCCTCCCTCCCCAGCACTCCCGTGGCTGCAGGTGGTTTGCCACTGAGTGGGGGCGGTGGCTTTGCGGCTGGCTGTGTGCAGGCGCAGTGGAGCAGCTGGGCGGGCTGCTGCTAACAGACCACGCTTGTCTTGCAGGAGCTGCTCAGCCACTCCTCCGATCGGCCAGAAAAGCAGCAGCTCAAGGAGGCCTTGGAAGCCATGCAGGTAAGGGAGTGGGCTGGTGGGCAGCTGCCTCTTGACCAGGGTCTTTGATGAGCAAGGGCTGAGCATTCACCTGTGGAGGTTCTGCACACGGACACTTTGCTCTGTGAGCCAAGCAAAGGGCTCTTTCAGTCCTGGCGTGGCAGCAGAGGCTCTGGCAGAGATACCCCTCATTGGCTCATTCCTTGGCTCGTGTCTTACACGCCCAGGGAAATGCTGATTGCCGCTTTGGGGTCAGGAAGCAGTTTCTCTCCAGGCCAGTCTGGCCAGGGATCCTAGAGGTCTTCTAGGCAAGGGGCAGGGGTCACTGGGGGTGTGGAGGGGGAGGTATTCGTGAATTTCCTCCATTGTGCAGGGGTGGGACTAGATGACCCTGGAGCTCCCTTCCAACTCGATGATTCTATGTCAGAGTGGGCAAACTCAAGCAAATGCTCTGCCAAGGCCTCTGCTGCTTTAGGGTAACAAAGTAGAGCCCTTTGCCACTGCTCAAGGCACAGCAGGTGAAATGCAGAAGACTGGAAGGCCTTTGGGATCAAGTGCTGCACTGGGGGCCACGTGAGAAGGTCCAGCAAGACAACATTCCCCCCCCCGGGGGGCTCCAGTTTACACATTTAAGGCGTATCTGCTACTCATTACACAGTTTCCCCTGTACAAACTAAGCAGATTTGCATTATTGTGCATTATATGCACTGAATATATCCCACTTTTGCGGCGGCCTGGGATTCTAGAAATCCTGCTCAGCAACTCTCTGGCTTCCAGGGTTGCCAACCTCCAGGTGGGGCCTGGAGAGCTCAAGAATTGCAACTGATCTCCAGACTGCAGGGATCAGTTTTGACTCTTGGAAGCTCAGGCCCTGAAGCTCTTGTTGGTCTCAGAGGTGTTACTGAACTTGAATTTGTCCTGCAGAAAATGAGGTTCCTCCCCAAATCCTGCCCTCCCTATGCTCAGTCCCCAAATCTCCAGGAATTTCCCAAGCCAGAGTTGCCAACACTGCTCGCTTCAGAGATTCTGCAAGCAGTGGCCACACATTTTCAGGCGTGTCCTTGCAGTGTAGAGACACAACAGGCATTTAGTTTTGAGTTCGATTCAAGTCCAGTAGCGCCTTATAGACCAGCGGGTTTCAAGGCGTGAGCTTTTGAGAGTCCGACGGAAGAAGGGAAATGGAGAGAGCCTGCTGCACTGGAGTTAATCCACAAGTTCAGAGCAAGGGACCACCCACCCAGGACTGGACAGGGATGTGGGATCCTTATCTCACAATAGATGCTGATTTTCTGCCCGCCAGCATGTCCCCCCCCCCGCCCGCTCTAGCCAAGCGGATGAGAGTGTGCCTGTGGTCCCTGGGGCGTCCTTTGCAAGCATCCTTTACCCACCCCCGCCCTGCCTTCTGACTGGGGCAGGAGGGCTCCGATCTCCGCTTCTGTCCTGCTGCGCCTGGCACAGGGAGCCCGGGCTCTTGGCACTCTAGCTGGCCTGCAAGGGGCTGCTGGACTCAAAGCGAACTGCTCTGCTGCAGAGCAACACAACCGCCCCTCTGGAATCAGCGCTGAGTATTGAGGATTCCAATTTGGGGGGCGACGGGGTCACCCCCAACATCAGCCTCATGGCCGGGATGGTCTGCTCTCGGGAGAAGGAAGGCAGGCCGGAGCAGGGAGTCCTGGGGGCATTTTCCCCTCGCAGCACTCAGTTTGGGACTGGTTGTGTGTGAAGGATGCAGAAATTATTGACAGGGGTGTATGTTGTAGTTATCTTATTATCTGCTGCCCTCTTGTGCATGTTAGGAGAATTACAGTGCCATGACATGCCCTTCCCCACAAAACAGTGCCTTTTACTAGGCTCAGCCTATGACACAAGCTTCTGCTCTCCAGAACTCCTCATCAGGCCAGATGTTACAAAAGAGAGGACAGGGGAGTGGGGGGGGGAATCAGATATTTCAGGTCATCATTACCTTGGTTTTCACGCAGCATGCATGTTTGCCATGGCTGCGTTGGTATTTTCTGCGGCAAATGTGTGTTCTCCTGGAAGGGGTACTGTATGCGCCGCAGGAGTCTGATCCTGATATCAAGAGGTTGTTTGCGTGTCCACTGCCTTGAGGGAAAGGGCTGCTTGACCCTTTCTCCACCAACCTTTTTTCTCCCCCCCCCCGCCTTTACCCCATGGTATTTCAGGTACATTCACACATTTTGTTATCATGTGTAGTTAGACCTCTGATCTTAATTTCTTTCATTAACAGTTTTTATTATTATTGCATTTTCTTCATACAAGCATATATGGATTCCACTTTCTTCATCTATTGATGCTAACAGTTCTTGTTTCTCACAATACAGTGTAATTATTTGTATATAAGCAAACAATGTGTTTCAAAAAAATATCAGGTTACGATAATGTGGGTGGTTAGGTAGAATCTGCACCCTGTATCTGGATCGGGGCGAATCGGCAGTGCTGCTGTTGTTGGACCTGTCGGCAGCATTCGACATGGTCGACCATCAGTTACTGATCCACCGCCTCGCCAACATGGGAGTCCAGGGGTCTGCCTCCCAATGGCTGGCTTCCTTTCTCAGAGGTCGGGGACAAAGGGTGGCGTTAGGGGAGCAGATGTCCCGAAGGCTTCCACTGAACTGAGGGGCGCCTCAAGGGGCAGTGCTGTCCCCGATGCTCTTCAACACCTATATGCACCCCTTGCCCAGAGGCATGGGCTGGGTTGTCACCAATATGCGGAAGACACCCCGCTCTATCTGTTGTTGGGGGGGCCAGTCTGACTCTCAACTGGCAGATCTGGACTGGGTGTTACGAGCCAGGGCTGGTTGGCTTAGACTGAGCTGGCTGAAACTGGATCCGACAAAGACGGAGATCCTGTGCCTGCGCTGGGGTAGTCCGAGGGCAGGGATCCCAACCTTTGATGAGGCGCCATTGGTGCCAGCGCCGGAGGTTAGGAGCTTGGGAGTGCTCTTGGATGCCTCCCTAACAATGGACGCCCAAGTAGCAACCACTGCCAAGTCAGCCTTCTACCACCTCCAGCCGATTAGGCAGTTGGTTCCCTTCCTCAACCTCAATGACTTGGCAACAATGATCCATGCAATGGTCACCTCCTGAAGACTGGACTGCTGTAACGCTCTCTACATGGGGCTGCCTTGTCACAGATTTGGAAGCTGCAGCTAGTACAAAATGCAGCAGTCAGGCTTTTGATGAGCCTCCCTATGCGGGAGCCCATCCACCCTGTGCTAAAGGCATTACACTGGCTGCCGATAGCTTTCCGAGTTCGCTTCAAGGTGCTGGTTCTTACCTTTAAAGCCCTATATGGTCAGGGGCCGACATACCTGAGGGACCACCTTTCCCCATACGTACCCCAGCAAGCACTGCGTTCAGGGTCACAAAACTGATTGACTCTCCCAGGCCCTGAAGACGTCAGACTGGCAACAACCAGGGCCAGGGCGCTCTCGGTGGCAGCTCCATACTGGTGGAAGGAGCTCCCGGAAGAATTCAGGGCCCTGCGGGACCTTATGCAGTTCCGCAGGGCCTGCAAGATGGAGCTCTTCCGCCAGGCCTTTGACTAAGGAGCCGCCGCCGCCCCCATCATCAACATTGTAATTAAAGAGGTGCCCGACTCCACCACTACAGTCTGAGATAAAGACTGAGAGCTGATGAATAAAGTAGCCGCTGCCACCATCCCTAATGTATTAGTTTACAGCTAGCTAGCACTTTATTTTTGGAATTCTTTTTAGATGGTTTTATCTCGGTCATAATTGTTTTTATATATTCCTGTAAGCCACTCTAAGCCTGCTCCGGTGGGGAGGGCGGGGGGATTAAATCAAATAAATAAATAAATAATTGGATGAGTTTGGCATGTTTGTTTGACATAAGATTTTACTTAAAATAAAATGACCCCACAATTTGTTTTGCCACATTTGGAGTGTAGGGCCCATTCGTTCTCTCCATATTTTTTTTTGCAATTAGTATTCCCCCAATCTTAATTTCTTTCTGCCAAGAAAATTCTAGGTCATCCATGTTTGTTAATCAAGGGGGGAAAAGCTTGCAAATATCACTAGGTTATTAGATAAATTCTCGGTTCCAAGCTATGAAGGAGAGATCAAAACTGAATGTATTACAAGGTATTACTCTCATTTTTTGTTTGTAATTTTTCTCTTTTTTTGGGAAAATCAATAAAAATCTATTATATAAAAAAAATCAAGGGAAAAAGCCTGAAGCAGCTTGTGAAGGTGACTAAGCAGACTCCCCAAACCTTTCTCTGCATGCCAGGACCAGGGACTTCCAGCGCCACAGTGCAGGCCTTTCCTTATTGCAGCAGCGGCATTCGCCTGCTCCCACCTTTTGTGACGTTTTGCCCTTTGCTTTGCTTTGCCTCGCGTTGCAGGACTTGGCCATGTACATAAATGAAGTCAAGCGAGACAAAGAGACACTGAAGAAAATAAGTGAATTTCAGAGTTCCATAGAAAACTTGGTGAGTTGGAAACTGCCTTGGTGCTTTCTTCCACCTCTTGGCCAGTGTGCCTGACTGTGCTGGGGGAAGGGAGGGAAGAGAGGGGGCCCTGGGAAAAGTCCCAGTCCTTAATGGATTTGTCTCGGCATCTGGACATTTTGTGGTCATCATGATTCGGATGTTTCGGAATCTGCCAAGAGCTGAATGGTGGCCAGTTTGCTTGGCGTGGGCTGGGAGGGGGCCCTGCTGTCAGGCCCTTTGAGAGCTTTTCCCGTGCCTCCCCCAATCGGCCGGCTATGAGGCTGGCCCTCAAGAAGCCAGAGGAGCAGCGGCACAGAGAGTGAGACTGTCCCGGAGGCTGAAGGAGAGCCCACAGCGCAGGGCTGACCCACCCTCTGCTGCTTGGCCTAGCCCCTGGCTGGCGCCTTCCCGGCCTGCACCCAGACCTCCACTGGGCAGGGTGTTCTTTTCGACAGCAACCGTTTGGCTCAGCCAAATCTTGGAGCCAAGGCTGGAGTCGGGTGTCACTGTGCAAATGGTGATGTCTGACTGGGACCCTGCGTGTGTGTGTGTGTGTTTGGCGCATGGGCTGAAGCTTATTGCAAGACTGCTCCACTCTTCCAGGCTGTGGCGCCGCTTTCTTTTTCCTCTGAATTTCCTTTGCCGGGGGATTCCTTCCCGTGGTCGCCTTGAGATCAGAGCACTCCCACCATGTGAGGAAGAGAAGAAGGAGAAGGAGGAGGAGATTGGATTTATACCCCTTTGCCCTTCACTCGGAGTCTCAGAGCGGCTGACAAGCTCCTTTCCCTTCCCCTTCCCACAACAGACACCCTGTGGGGTAGGTGGGGCTGAGAGAGCTCTGACAGAAACTGCTCTTTTTCAAGGACAGCTCTTATCAGAACTACAGCTTGCCCAAGGTCATCCAGCAGCTGCAAGTGGAGGAGTGGGGAATCAAACCCGGTTCTCCCAGATTAGTGTCTGTGCACTTAACCGCTGCACCAAACTGACTGTTAACAGGTCTTGTGAACCCAGCCACATTGATGCAATGATGACCCGGGTTAGTGTGTGGGGGAGCTTGCAAAGCCCCCATCAGTCCAAGGCCCTGCTGAAACCAACCAGCCTTTGCCGACCCTCCGGAAGACATTCAGCAGAGTGATCCTTTTAAGAAGGTGTACCCCCAAAGATGGAGGGACTGGGTGGTCAGACACCATGTTGCACCTTGTTCAAATAACACCCCGTTTTCTTGCCCTCCTCTGGACTTTCCTCTTTTTGACAGCCTGTTCATATTTTTGAAGACTTTAAAAATCAAAGAAAAATAGAAAAGTAGAAAAGTGTCCACTCATGATAGTGTGTGTTCCTGTTTTCTTACCTTGTCCTGCAGCCCGTGAAACTAGAAGAATATGGCAGGCCAAAGATTGACGGGGAGCTGAAAGTGCGGTCGATCGTGAATCACACGAAGCAGGACAGGTGAGGGAGCCAGCGGGAGCCCCCGGCCACCAGGGGGCAGCAGAGAAGCAGCAGTGTTGGCCTCTTGCCTGAATTACGGGGGGCCTTTTATACCACAAGGAGGGGCAAAGTGACTCTCTTCCCTTCTTTCCCCTCCTTTAAAACAAATTGTGTGCTCTGCACTTACACTTTGTTTTAAACATTTATCCCATCTTTCTCCCCTTTGGAAACTCAAAGCAACTTACAGAAAGTAGGGTGTGTGTGTGTGTATTAAAAAAACCCATCCAAATATCTGTCCGCAGTATTCCACCATGGAGTGATGGAAATGTCACCAAATAAGTAAAGCAGAAAGACGCACTAGGAAACAGCCCAAGCAGCTTTCAGCTGACTGTCTGCCACTGAGGTGCTCTAAGAAGATGGTCTTAGGGAAGACAGAACTTCAAGCACAAAGGCCCCAGGTTGTGAAGTACTTTTACTTAACTGCCAGCAGCACCTCAAATTCAGCCTGGAAACAAGTAATCTGCCTGTGTGAAGCTGTCAGAATTGGGCCTAGCAGTTTGTCCCAACCGAAAGACAGGTTGTGGCGTTTGGGGCCAGTTGCCGCTTTCAGGTTGGCTTCCAGAGCAGCCCCAAAAACGGTGCCTTGACAGCTCTTTCCACAGCATTTTAAACACACACACACCCACCCCCCATTCAGGGCAGAGCGGGGTCTGTTCAGCCCTGTCTCCCGGGAGGCCAACGCACAGGTCTCAGAGCCTGGGTGCAGTTGGGATGCAGGGCTGCTGTGCATCACGCCTGGACTTGGTTGGGAAAGGGAGGATCCTCCTGGTGTCTTCATCCAAAACTCTCATGCATCAGGCGCATCTCTCAGGATGCCCGCTGGAACAGGCGTCTGACGTCTTCCGGGGAAGGGGCTCTGGGCCCGCCTGGCTTCTGCTTGGTCAGTGTTGTGCAGTCCCTTCTCCACACTAAACATTTATATATATCGTCTGTATACCCGTTGAACTGTCCGGCCTTCCCCTGGAGCCTTCTGGAAATGGCAGTTGGGTGAAGCCTAGCCCCCCCCCCCCGCGCCCACCACGGTTCCCGCGGGGAAAGGAGTAACTAGCTTGAAAGCTTTGTGCTGGTCGGTTTTTCCAAGTCTGGACTTCAAATGGCTTTTTGTGTCTGGGTTTTTTGGGACAGGTATTTATTTTTGTTTGATAAAGTGGTGATTGTTTGCAAGAGGAAAGGCTACAGCTATGAGCAGAAGGACATAATCGAGCTGCTCTCATATAAGATGACAGACGACCCCACAAACAACAAGGACATCAAGAAGGTAGGAGGCTGAGGAGCACCGGGGGACTCTTGGGCGGCTGTTTCCTGGCAGCAGAGGGAGCAGCGTCCTCGGGGAGGGGCCGCGTGGCTCAGTGGCAGGACATCTCCGCTTGGCCTGCAGAAGGCCCCAGGCTCAGTCCCCGGCAGCCTCTCCAGTTGAAAAGATCAGGCGGGAGGGGATGGGCAAGACCTCCGCCTGCAATGCTGGAGAGCCACTGCCGGTCTGAGTGGGGCCTGTGGCTCAGCGGGAGAGCCTCTGCTTCCGTCCAGAGGTCCCAGCCTCACTCCCTGGCGGCAGTGCCAGTTGAAAGGACCATGCAGGAAGTGATCTGAAAGACCTCTCCTCTGCCTGAGACCCTGGAGGTGTCATGGAATGTTATCGCTCCTTGCTTGAGCATGGGAAGCTGCCTTCGGCCGAATCAGACCCTCCTCGGCCCATCAAGGTCAGTCTTGCCCGCTCAGACTGTCAGCGGCTCTCCAGGGCCTCGGGCAGAAGAGGTCTTTCCCATCACCTCCTACCTGGTCCTCTTAACTGGAGATGTGGGACCTTCTGTGTGCAAAGTAGATGCTCAGCCACTGAGCCATGGCCCCTTCCTACTCCCTGGAAGGGTGGTGGGTCTTGGGTCTTCCCAGCCCTGGAAGCCACATCAGAACTGCAGATGCCCCACAGTGGATATTGCATTTTAACAAACTCTTTCTTCCTCTCCTCACGCTGCCCAGTCTCACGGGAAGATGGTAAGCCACACCCACCTATCCCTGTGCAGGAGGTCTTTTCCCTTAGAATGTAACGCGTTAATAGTAGTTTGCCCTTACATGGCCCGACAGAAGGCTCAAAAGCACCTCCGGCGCCTTGTTTTGGCTGCTCTGCTTTAGCCCTGTGGAGCAGGCTTGGGGTCTTCTCCCTGTTTCGCCGGTGAAGCTCAGAGAGGGCAGCTTGCCTGAAGAGCCCCTCAGGTGTGAGTTTGTGGCAGAACCACATTTAAGGCTGCGTTTCTTGGCACGTGTGTTGGGGGGTGAGGTCCGCTGAACAAAGCAGGACTTGCTTCTGAGTAACAGCAGTTCGGATTGCAACATATGCTGCTGGAATCGAGTCACTCGTGGTTCGGCCTCTCAAATGGCAACAGGTGACCCAGCTGCAGTCCGTCTCCTGCTGCCAGAACCACGAATAAGACTCCTGGCAGCTTTCCGTCCCGTCCCTGCAGGCATCTGGCCGCAGAAAGCCAGAGGGCTCAGCTGGGCTAAACAGGAACCTGGACGAGCCTCAGCCAGTGGCTCTGGAACCCCTGGGGTGCTCTCGGTGCCCACCTAGACCTGGCATTGGATCCCCTTTGCCACCTGCTTGGCTGCTGCTTCGGCGTCGGGAGCTCATTGGGTGGCAGGTCACAGTCTCCCATTTCCCTTTGCAGTGGTCGTACGGGTTCTACCTAACCCACCTTCAAGGCAAGCAGGGCTTCCAATTTTTCTGCAAGACAGAAGAGATGAAGAGGAAGTGGATGGAGCAGTTTCAAATGGCCATGTGAGCATCATGGGACTTTGTAGCTTGTTAGCGGCTGAAATCTCATTTCTGGTCCTGAAGCTCCGGCACTCTTTCCCTCTCCGCTTTCCTAGCCCAATCTCCTCCACAGAGGACCAGGGGACACACCCAGTGACTTCTCTTGTTCACTGTTCATGTCTTCACGCAGACACCTCCTGCATGGAACCCGGGACCTTTCGTCCTTTCCATCTGTCGTCCCTTCCTCCAAGGAGGCAGGGTGGTGTAGAGCTTAGAGTGCCTGACCAGAACAGGCAGACTTGAGTTCAGATCCCCACCCGGCTGGGAACCCTGGGCCAGTCACAGCATTGCCCGCCCGACGGGGCGGCTCTGAGGCTAGAGGGTGGAGGGAAGAGCCATGAAAGTCGCCTTGAACTCCTTGGAAGAAGGCCGAGAGGAAAACGTGATAAATGCACAGTCAGGGCAGCTTACTTGTTTTGTGTCTCCCCGTTTTATCGTAATGGCAGTCGTGTGAGGTGGGGGAAGCGGAGGGAGACGGTTCCCCTGCGGCTCTTCATGGGCGGGGGGGGGGGTTGAATCCGGTCCCCCCAAGTGTGTCGTTCTCAGCCACAAGTGGCAATAGAGGGATTCTTCATCACTGTTCTTAGGCCTTCCCGTTCCTCTCTTCCTCCTCTTGTCTCCTCCTCTTGCTCTTTTTCATTCTTCTACTTTGAAAAAGGGCGATCCCTGAGCCAGGCCCTTTGCCGTTTCATGCAGGGCTGCTTCACCAAAGAGGACACGGAAGAGGCTCCCCGTGGGAAGCAGAGCCTGCCCCGGACCCTGGCTCTTCCTCCCCCACAGGGATGCTTTGTTCTGCCCTGGGGCAGCCCTGCTGGGGGGAGCGCCACGTGCCCTCGCTCCGTGCTCATCCGGCTTCCGTGGTCTTTCCCACGCCTGGCCTGGTCACAGTCTTGTTGGAGAGGGGGCAGCCAGGGTGTGAGTTGGGGCGCTGTGTGGGGACAGGGAAATGCGGGTCTTGGCAGGTCCCGCTCCCACGGGTGCCATTTCGCGTCTCTCAGCCCTGCCCCGGCCAGCCTGCCCCTCCCGACACACACGAGCACCGGCCAAAGGACTCTTTCTGGGGGTTTTAGATCTCGCCATCGACAGTTACTATTATAACAATTAACTGCAACAATATACTAGTTTTCAGCCTCTTAAAAAAGCAACTTTTGCCCTTTTCATCCCAGAATTTCAGCTCTGCAACAAAAAGGACTAGATACTTGATTCTTCTTCTTCTTCTTCTTTTTTAAAGAAAGGCGGGAACTAAGACACTGCCGTAGGAGCTGTTTAGATTGTCTTGATCTGTCAATTACCAGGTGTTTCTTTTTTAAAACAAAAATGCCCTACGGTCTGGGGGTGGTGGTGCCGGCTGTGGGGTGCTGGGGCAGAAGAAGCAGCTGGGGAAGCCGCAGAGGGTCTCCTGCCGCCCCCACAAAGGCCTCTGCGCCAACAGAGGCAGCAGAAGCCAAACCGAGTCGTCTGTGGGCCTCCAGAGGAGCCGCCTGGGGAAACAGTAGAGGTCCGGAGTCCACCGGAGAGGCAGCTGGTGGGGGCGGAGAGAGCGGACTTGGGCCGGTCACGTTTTATCATTTCTTCCTCTCTCAATCAGGTCCAACATCAAGCCCGAGAAGGCCACTGCAAACAACCACCACTTCCAGATGTTCACGTTTGAGAACACCACTAATTGCAAAGCGTGCAAGATGTTCCTAAGGTGAGGGGAGGGCTGTCTCCGGGCTGACAGGTGCCGTCTAGGCCAGGGACGAAGCTGGGCTGTGCCGTCTGCTTTGCCTGGCAAAGGAAGCGCCAGTCGCCTGTCGCAGCTGTTGCGCTGCCTCTGGGACTTCCGTGTTATTTTACAGAGTGGTCATGAATGCTTCCTTGGTGGGATGAAGGGGAAAGGGGAAAGTTGCTAGAAGTAGCAACTTCGTTCAAACCCCACAGCTTCCTTCATCCCTCTGTCTTCAGTTCAGCTGCACTGGGATGCAGAAGGAGCTGGGTATAAATTCAGGTGATATGAGAACCATCTTCAAGTACCTGAAGGGCTGTCATATAGAGGACGGGGCAGAGTTGTTTTCTGTTGCCCCAGAAGGTCAGACCAGAACCAACAGGTTGAAATTAAATCAGAAGAGTTTTTGGTTAAACATTAAGAAGTACTTCCTGACAGAGCAGTTCCTCACTGGAACAGGCTTCCTCGGGAGGTGGTGGGCTCTCTGGAATTTTTTAACCAGAGGCTAGACGGCCATCTGACAGCAATGCAGTTTCTGTGAACTGAGGCAGATCATGAGAGGGAGGGCAGGGAGGGTTGCCTCAGTGCTTCGTTCTCGCGGCCCTTTCTGACACCCCCAGGGAAATGCTGATTGCCTCTTTGGGGTCAGGAAGCAATTTTTCTCCAGGCCGGTTTGGCCCAGGGATCCTGGATCCTGGGTGTGGAACAGCGGTCACTGCGGGTGTGGAGGGGAAGGTATTTGTGAATTTCCTGCCTTGTGCAAGGGGTTGGACTAGATGACCCTGGAGCTCCCTTCCAACTCTATGATTCTCTGAGGTGCCAGGTACAATTCAGGACTGTAACATAAGAGGATGTGATGGTGCACAGAGAGTAGGCAGCGGTCCTCAGGATGACAGCACACTTGCCGTATCGTTGCCCTGACAGCTCTGGCTTAGGCTTGGCTGCTCTACCTGCATGGTTGCCATTGCAGAAGGGACACGAGGAGAACGGGATGATCGGAGGGTGCATTTCCAGATGCTCTGGCTTCGTCCAGGGTCAGGCTAGACAGGGCTGTAGCACCAGGTTAGCTGAGTGTGGGGCTCCTTAGGAAAGCTGCCCCCCATTATCTGGCTCCAGGTCAACAAAGTACAGCATGTTCCACCAACTGAAAATAATGTTTCAGACGTGTTTATTGCACAGGCAGAAACATGCTGGATTCTTTGTGGCTGCATCTCACAGAGTGGATTCACCCAGCCATCTGTTTTCTGCTGAAGTCAATTCTAGTGGATTTGCACACTCAGATCTGGGTTTATGTTCTGTGTGTGCCCAGATTGTAACACTGTCTGTCTGATTTCAGTGCACTTTCTGAAATGCTCTTCAGGATTTATGATGCCATAATCTGGACTGTGAAGGAATGGATTCACAAACTCCTGCTGTTCCTTCTGGTTGGCCCCCAGGACGTTGGGGAAAACCCATGGCTATCCCAAGTCTCCACTTGGCAACGATGCCCTGTCCCCTCGATCCCCAAGGGCATAAAAACTGCCACCAGTAACTCTGGGAGTATCTCCTGCTAAACAGAGCAATGTAACTAGCACTCTGTACCTCTGCTGCCATGTAGAGGCTTTGCCATGTTGCCACGCCTCCTGCTTCACACCTGCAAGCTAGCATGGGGGCAGGCTATTGCAGCTTTGCACTTTTGGGCTCTGGTTTTTTTTTGGCCGCCAAAGGGGAACTTTTTATTTGCATTTCTATAAACTACAACAGAAAATAAGGGGGGGGGAATCTACAATCTAAAGGATAAAGTAAAGAAGCCTAACTAAAAACCCAAGTGTGGAGGTTATACAAATGCTTATACAATAGTTGTTACTCTTATTCCGTTACTATTAAACTTGAAGAGTGCCACCAATCATCGCTTCAGTTGACAACCAGCTTATCTGACTAAACAAAAAGTAATTCCAAAGCTCAAAACCAAAATTACAGCCTTTGAGAAATATTGGCATCCTATTTTACGCTTTCTCCCCCCCCCATAGACAAAATAATTTTGGAACCAGTGTTCCCTCAGCAAGAACATTAACACAATTAGTCTTCTTCCATCTTTTTTGGATCTTCTTTCCCTATTTGCTTCTATCAGTCCGGATCTGTCCATTCATAATGTAAACCGAGTTCCTTTTTCCAGGGGTGTCCTTCGCCTTCTTGTTCACCTTGAATCATAAGAGTCCTTCCTTTTATTGCATTATATGCATGCTCCTTGGAGAATCTAGCTGTTCTCTGGGCAGGCAGATTTTATGAAGTTGGGGTAGCGAACCCTTTACTTCAGAAGCCGCTTATCAATCTGCTTGCCTATCCATCTCCAACAAACTAAACTTTAGAGTCTCCATGCCATACATAGTCCTCCAAGATCAAGGGATCGCTCCTACTGACTATAACCCCTGTCTCTTTAAAAAGTACAGCCGCTTTTAGCACAGATCCAGTTCAATATCCCAATTTACTTGATAGACATAGTCTATGGTTAGGTCACATGACCTAGCTGTCCATTGTGCTTCTTCCTGAAGAAGACTTGGATCCCGCCTCCCTCTGCTCCTCTCATCTCCATCTTTTTGGGGGGTTGTTTACATTTCACGAAAAGAATGTCAAAGTCTCAAAGGTCTGTTAAATCGCTCCACTTTCTTTTGGAATACTCTCCGTTATATTCCCTCCGCCTTTAGATCCGTCCCCCCGGTCATGCATTTGCAATCGCATTCGCTTGAACATCAGGGCGTCCCCTCCCCTCCCTCCGCTACTTGTAATGTGGGGACTTCATAGTTAGGCTTTAGTGACTCATTTCAACAAAAACTCACTCCTCAGTCATTAAATCGATCCAACAGGTCCTGAAGCAGCCCCTGGGATCATGCTGTGCAGAAAAAATTGCCAAACCTCCAAGTGCTTGTCCCGGTGTTCACTTCTAGTCCAATAATGGGAATCAGTGGCAGGACCTTCGGGGCAGGGAGTAGCCCCCCTTTGCTGGCAGGCAGCCAGAGGAAGGGCTCTCCAGAAGCCCCATGCCTAGGAGTCCACACCCGGGGCTCCAGGGGGGGAGCGCACAATCATGCCCCCTCCCACCCACCAATTCATGGCACACGACTCTTGGAGCTCTGAGAAGACGTGGCCATCGTTGAAGTGACAAAACTTGAAGTCCTGCAGTTTTGGGCTCTTGTGCTCTAGGGATGGTGAGCACATGCCCCTCCCCATGCTGCACTTCAGGTAGCAAGACCAAATAGGTGTGGTGTGTTTCTAGAGATCAGGCTTACCACATTCAAAATATAAGGAAGTTAAATAAATAAATAAAAATAATGCACATGTTCTGTTCAAGCAGTCAGGCAGAGCAAGGGTACAAAGAAAAAGTGGAAACACAATCCCCTTTCTCTGCACTCAGAACTTATCCAACACATTGGATTACCTAACTTTACACGATGCTGCTGTAGTTTAAAATTAAGCATTACCCTAATTCTGTGCATGGGGCCTTCTCTCCATTGTCCCTGGCCATGCAGACAGGATGGCATCCCTAGGGAAAGGCTTATGCACCCAGGTCCACATCACGATGCAAGAGTAAGAGAAGAGAACTTCTATGTGTCCAGAGAATTTATAATGTACCTGTTCAGGGTTGCCCACCCAGCCACCTGCGAGGGGGCCTCCAAGATGGGCAGCAGAGGCTCTGGCAGCGAACAGGGCTGGGATCCAAGCCCCATTCCTATTCCACAAAGAAGAGAATACCTTCTAGCAGTGGGGCTGTTTCCTTCTGTGTCCCTGGTTTTCTCATTCCAGCATGATGTGGGATAATAAAGCTGCTTCAGTCACAGTCTGTAGCATAACCAAGAGCCTGAGTGCTCAGTGCTTGGAGTTTGATGGCTCCTTTCCCCAGCCCCTTTCTTTCCACCAAGTACAAGTTTGCAGCGGGGTTCCTGCTCATGGACAGAGTGAAGTCACAGTAATTGAAATAATGGGGTAAGTTCCAGGATGGAGGACAGTTCTCCACACAGATGTTTGTTGGACAAGTTTTTTGTGTACCTGAAGGCCCACCTGTTCCAATCTGTGTCCACTGACCTGGTACACTTTGCTGTGGAGGGGAGGCCAGGCAGCTACCTGTTGCAGGGCTCTTTCTGTGCAGTGGCCTCTGTGTGGGTGAAGAAGCTGCTGCTAGAGGTGCAGGATCCGCCCCCCGACTAGTATTAGGAAAGGTTGCAAAACTGGTTTGCTTCAAAAAGGTTTGTCCATACAGAGTTCTACATCTGGGTAACAAAAATGAGGAACACGTATAATAGGTGGGGGGATACACTTCTGGGTAGCAGTGTGTGTGAACAAGATTTTGGAGTGCGAGTGGACCGTAAGTTAAATATGAGCAGCCAGTGAGATGCAGTGAAAAAAAGGCCAATGCAATCTTGGGGTGTATCAACAGAGGCATCACATCCAAATTGCAAGATGTGAGAGTCCCGCTGTACACTGCCTTGGTCAGGCCACGCCTGGAGTCTTGTGTGCAGCTCTGGAGGCCTCACTTCAACAAGGATGTGGACAGAATGGAGTGAGTGCAGAGGAGAGTGAGGAGGATGATCGGGGTCCTGGAGAACCAAGCCTGGAGAAATGCTGAGGGACTTGGGAATGTTCTGTCTGGAGAAGAGGAGGTTGAGGGGGGACAGGATTGTGCCCTTGAAGTATTTGAAGGGCTGTGTCACTTAGAGGAGGGTAGGGAGTTGTTCCTGTTGGCAGCAGAGGAGAGAATTCGCAATAATGGGTTTAAATTAAGGGTGGGAAGGTACCAGCTGGATATTAGGGAAAACTTTTTGGCAGTCAGAGTTGTGCCACAGTGGGATCAGCTGCCTGGGGAGGTGGCGAGCTCCCCCTCCCTGGCAGTCCTTAAGCAGCGGCTGGACAGACCCTTGCAAGGGATGCTCTAGGCTGATCCTGCCCTGGGCAGGGGGTTGGACTAGATGGACTTCCAACTCTGTACTTCTGTGATTATATGAATAGGGCAGGAGTCTGGTGATTAGTTATAAGATTTTGGCTTAAAGGTTTTGATTTCTGTATTTTTAAATAGACATTATTGTTGAGAAGTATTGAGTAGATCACCTTGAATCAGTTTTTGGGGAAAGCAGATCTATAAATGCATCCGTAAACAAGTAAATAAATATGTGTGTGATTTCACTGGGGTAAATCAACCTGTGGGACCTTGGCTTGGGGGGGGGGCGCGGACGGTTCTGTGTCTCCAGCGGCTGTGTGGCCCCCGTGGTCCCGGGCTGCCCGGCTCCACCGAGCTCTGCCTCTCTCTTTATTCTTTCCAATCACATCTGCTCTTATATATTTGAGATAGCTTAATAAAAAATCTAAATCCCCGAGGTCTCGTTGACATAAAAACAAATGCAAGTAGCAAAAACTTAATCCATTGGCCAAGCCGATCCCTTCTCATGCTTAATTTCATAAGAATTCCATAATCTCCGGGTTGCATGATCTGTCCAGAGTTCCTGCAAATCTTCTTCTCATTTCAAATGAGCTTATTTTGGACAGATTCCCAGAGGATTGTGCGCTGATGCTATAATGTGCTTGGGGCTGGGGAGGGCGAGGGCTGGAGGAAGGCATGTCATGCATTTAGTGAAACAGCAAGTACAGTTACTATTAGACTGGCACGTGTCACATTGAGCCAAGCTGGGTGCATATGGAATGGGGAAATGTTGCTGCGTGTGAGAGCATGCCCCGGGGTTGGAGTGGCCTGAACTGAGTGACAGTCACACTCCCAATGGGAATGGGAAAGCCGCCTGAGGCCTAGTCTTTAGTAAGTGCCGTGTGTGTGTGTGTGTGTGTGTGTGTGTGTGTGTGAGAAGTGGCACAGCCATTTGCAATGCAGCCACCCATTCCAGAAAAATGTGAGTTTGCAATCATAATTTTGCTTGCATCCCCTATAGAGAGTTCCGGCCGTGCTTCCCCTTGCAATGGGGGGTGCCCAGCCTTCATCTACGAGAGGAGGGAAGGTCAGAGAACAGCCTAACCTTCTCCAGTGGCCCCCAGTCAATCTGTCAGCACACTTTTGGTCGTGGTGTTTGCGATGCTCCATTAGTGCTGGACACCTTCATCAGATCGATTCTCAGACAAGTTAATTTGGGTTCAGTTGGGATTGGGGTCTGTCCTGGCCTTGCTCGTGCAATAAAGGAACTGTAGGAAGATTCAGCACTAGCAGTAGGGGGGGGGGCATTTGCTTCTAACGGCCCCCTCTTCTCTCTCCTCAGAGGGACCTTCTACCAGGGGTACCAGTGCTTGAAGTGCAAAGCTGGTGCTCACAAAGAATGCTTGGAGGTTATTCCGCCTTGCAAAATCGGTAAGTTATCCCACAGCAGAAGCTGCTTTTTGTAAGTTAACTGAGAGCCACAAGGAATTGGGGATCGGAAGACGAGTCTGGAAAGTGTAACTGGCTCACCGCAAAAATGTCACCCTTCCAGGACCCTCTGAGCCGTCAGGCTGATATTTCCTCTCCATCCAACTGCCCTTTGTCCTTTCCACTTTCATGGACTTTCAGCTGTTTGGTGTCGTGGTTAAGTGCGCAGACTGTAATCTGGGAGAACCGGGTTTGATTCCCCCCTCCTCCACTTGCACCTGGCTGGATGACTGTGGGCAAGCCATAGTTCTGATAAGAGCTGTTCTTGAAAAAGAGCAGTTTCTGTCAGAGCTCTCTCAGCCCCACCCGCCTCACAGGGTGCCTGTTGTGGGGAGGGGGAGGGAAAGGAGTTTGTCAGCCGCTCTGAGACACGCTTGGGTAGTGAAGGGCAAAGGGGTATAAATCCAATCTCTTCTCTTCTTCTGTTCACAACATCCCTTCCTTTTTGGAGGATGCTCAGTCCTCCTTAGGCCATGATTGGCTTTCCCACTTTCTCATTTACCTCACTTGTATTTTCCTGTTACTTCCGGGGGTGGGGGGTGTTGTTCTGCACATAGTTTGCTCCCTCTAGTGGTCAATTCAGTATCACATCAGGGCATGTCCAGCAGATTTCCCTGCAGATTTAAACTCCCCTTTGGCAACCATGGGCTGGGGTGCCAATCAGAGGGAGTCCAGAACAGGCCACGGTCAAAGGTCAAGAAGACAGTGCAAAGTCCAAAACCAAGCCAAGGTCAGGAGCCAGAAACACAGAGACAAGTCCAAAGCCAGGGGGTCTAGGTGCAAGAGCCGAGCCAAAGTGGATGCAAGCAGTATGAGGCTGACTCTTTGCTCCCACGAAGAGTACTGCCCAGTGTGTGCTGTTAAATGCTGCCACCAATTAGCCAGCTGCACGATCACCCAGGCTCCTGTTAGAACTCTGGGCTAGCTGAGCATCTCACCTGTAGCCTGGCCTCTCTTCGCCTGGTTGCTAAGTTTTGCCACAGTCACTTCCTTAAATGAGTCACACATGGGGGTGAGTCAGGAGGACTTTCAGCTTGCAGTTCTTCCCCCTTATCTGGGCCAGGTGTGAAGAATGCTGTTGCAGGCACTTGCCAGCTATCCTCCTCTGCTGCTTCAGAGGGGCCAGCTGTGGTTTCTGCAGGCTCTGTTGCTCATCCACGCCCATGACACCAAGCAAAATGGGGGGGGGTGTCATCCACATGAACACGTGAAGAAGCTGCCTTCTACCGAATCAGAACCTTCATCCACCGAGGTCAGTCTTGTCTAGTCAGACAGGCAGCAGCTCTCCAGGGTCTCAGGCTGAGGTCATTCACATCACCTCCTGCCTGAGGCCTTTTAACTGTAGTTGCCAGGAAACTGAACCTGGGACCTTCTGCAGGCCAAGCAGATGTGCTGCCATTGAGCCACAGTCAGCCACCCTCCCAGCATGCCCCTGATTTGCTCCGCTCATTCCTGGACCTGCTTTGTTGAAAGAGAATGGGTTTGCAGCTATGGAGGCAGGACCCTGCATCCTTTGGAATCTGCTGACTGCACTGGCACCATTTTATTGCTGCCATCCCACAATGCACACCATTCTCCCATGCCTCTGGAGGACTGTTGGCCTGGCATGTAAGAACATCAGTACTTGATACAGCAATATGGCCGCTGGTGGGGTTGGGGTGTGTGAGTCAGGCACATGGGGATGACTCAGGGAAGTGTGGAGAACAGCCTCCCGTGGGTGCTCTGCTGCCACAGCTCAGCTTGCCATGTTGCCCGCTGTCTCTCCCCTGCTCTGCACACTCCTGCAGTGGGAGAAAACGGGGGATGCTGTGGACATGACGACGTCACTTCCAGCCAGCCCATCCCTGACACTCTAGGAATTTCCCTGATCCCTATGGTATTTACCATGCAGATTGAGGGAACTGTTAGAGTTCTTGGGGTTACCAGGTGCAGACCGGGCCCACCCTAGCCTGGCGATGGGAAAGCGTCACCCTGTGGAAGTAACTGGAGTTGGCCATGGACACAGTGCAGAAGGAAAGCTACTGCTGGTTGAGAGCAGAGGGGCAAACGCACCCTGCAATGTGAGAACCAGTCTCAAGCGTCAGTCGTTGAGGAGGGGAAAGGGCAGGAGGGAAGGGAGAGGCCGAGAGGTGGTGGGGCTGGATTAAAACAGGAAATGCACTTCTCCCGGTGCTCCATGAGGCACCTTGATAGAGAGCAGAATGAGCAGCAGGCACCTTCTTTGTACCTGCTGGATTTATCTATGTATTTATTGACTGGTTTTATTTATATCCCACCTTTCCCCCCAATGGGGACCCAAAACATCATTCTCCTCTTCTCCATTTTATCTTCACAACCACCCTGTGAGGTAGGTTAGTTTGATAGTATGTGACTTGCCAAAGGTCACCCAGTGAGCTTCCATGGCAAAGTAGTGGTTCGAACCTTGGCCTCTTACACTTTAACCACTACACCACACTGCCTCTTGTCGCTGACAGAGCCCCACTGATGTGGCCCTCTGGCCCCCATCCCTACCTCCCCATGTCCAGCCAGAGGCCTCAGAGACAGGACTTTCTTTCTGGACGATGGTCGTGTTCCTGGGGTTTCCCCACAGCTGTGCGTGGTGGTCTGTCTCAGTCAGAGAACCTGCTGCACCTTTAGCCTCTCTCTTGGGGGGGGGGGGAGATCACTGCCAGGGAGGGCCTCCTCCACTCCAGGAGGGGCGGTAGAATGGTGGGTGTTTCCACTGTGGTAGCTAAACTTTCCCAGGCCCCTCTAGAAGTAGGCACCAGGCTGGAATTCAACACCAATTCTGTGTAAAACAGCTTTGGTGCTAATTGGCTGGCAACCCTTTGTAGGTATGGCCTGAGATTGTTAAGAGAACAGATTTTTAAAGAAAGGTCCCTGCCCCAAAGAGCTTTCAGTCTTGATTTAAAACAGTGGAGAGGGTCACAGAAGCGGGGAGAAGGGAGGGTTAAGCAGGAAGACTCCAGGGTAACCAGCAGGGAGGGGAGGGAGAGGAGGAGTAGACACGGTGGCAGGGCGACCCAGCTGGATGACTTCGGCTCCTCCTCCTCCTCCTCCTCAGCAGGTGTGGGACACCAGGGAGCCCGGAGCTCAGGAGAAGAGCCTCTCATTTCCTGCTCCGGTTTCACTCACTGATCTCACTGCTCTGCTTTCTGTTTTGGTTTCAGGTTCTCCTGCGGACCAGGTAAGCCTCTCCCCAGAAGGAAGGGCAAGCGTGGCTGGTGGCCGCTGGGGCTTGTGGGGGGGGGAGTGGCCAGAGCCTTCTGCAGACAGGAAGGGTCTGGATCCTTCTGCGACTGCTGGGGCTTTCCCTGGGCCTAAGCAGCCTTCCCCAGGAGCGAGGGGCTCTGCCACCACCGCCAAGGAAGGCTCCTTGTGCCAAGGGAAGTGCCACCCTTCGGGGAACAGGTCTGCTGGGGCCCAGCAAAAGGCTGCCCGGAGTGCTTGCTCTGGCCAGTGCCTGCAGAATCCCCGACTTTAGTCCAGGGTCTCTTCCTGGCACGCTGGTGGCAGAGGGGAAATGTGAGTGGGGGGCTTCTTGTCTCACCGCTGACACTCTGGAGAAGGCGTCTGCAGTCTTTTTGCTCAGATGCAGGCAAGGGTGGAGTGTGAGTTGCTGCTCTCATGTTTTGTGGCCCAAAGTTGAAAGAATCAGAATTAAAACCCACGTTCGTTCTCTCTCTCTCTCTCTCTCTCTCTCTCTCCCTCCCTCCCTCCCTCCCCCCTCTCTCTGCAGGATTCAGGGAATGTAGGTAAGTGTGCTGCATCCTGGTTCATTGTTCTTGGTTTGTTTCAGGTATCCTCCAGAAGACTTTATGTTACTGTCCTTCCCAGCGTATGGAGGAGCCGTTTGCTTGGACAAAATCTGCCAGTGAACCGTTTGGTTGCTGAGTGCAGATGAAGCTTCCTTGTGCTCCATCGTTACAGGGGGGGGTGGCCTGGGAGCTGAGCGCACCTCTGGCGAGGAGTGGCAGCCGGCCCCGGCTCCTTGGCGGGAGTGGTGATTTTACGTTGCTGGTGTGGCACATGAGTGTATTTGTTGCTCTGCGTGATTTTGTGAGCAGAAAATAGTTTGGTCCCCGCCCCCCAAAGAGATGGATGTCCAGAATTTGGGGGAAGACGCTGGAAAGAGGAGAGGGTGGGAGGAGAGCAGGGAGGCTCTAGGCGGTTTCCACGCGGGTGTGTTGCTGCTTCCTTAGGGCACCCGCATGCCCCCTTCCTCTGACCGTCCTGCTCCTGTGGTCTCCCCCCACTTTGCTTCAGCCTTTCCCAAACCTGGTTTTTGGGAAGATCACAGTCAAGTGGCCTGCGGATGCCACAGAGATGGGAAGGGGCGCATTTCTGCAGACCCTGGGCCGTGTTTTCTGTACCTCGGTCCCTCTGGCAGCACCGTTCCCCACCACCACCAGAGGGATTCTTAAAAAGAAAACTACGCTATTATAACGTTGTAACACTAGAAGGGGAGAGGGGCAGGCTGCACATTTCCCCTTCTAACAGCAGCAAAAAGGGCTGCTTTTGTCTTTAAATGAAATCTGGGAACTGGTGGGTTGTAGTATTATAACGCGACAGTGGTCTTCCAGCCACTGACTGTATTAAAACGCCCTGTGGGGCTGGGGAGGGGTGATGGTGGCCCTGGAGGCGAGGCGAGGCGAGTGCGGAGAGGAACTGCTGCTGCGGGGATGTCTCTTAATTTGCAGCAGCAGCAGCAGCAGCAGCTGATACAGAGACTCCTCTCTGCATGGAACTGGGCAGAAACTTGGTTGCTGATGTTCGCCTGTTGGAGTTTCACATGAAAGAGGGAATGTGAATTGACACGCAAGAGCTGCCCTGTATGTTCCCGTGCAGGCGGAATGTATGAAGCACATCAGAAGAGCCCTGCTGGATCCGACCAGGGGCCCATCTAGCCCAGCATCCTGTTCATCTGGGTGGTCAGCAACGGGGCAGAGAGGCCGAGGCCTTCCTCTGATGTGGCCTCCTGGCTCTGGGATTCAGAGGGTTCGTGCCTCTGAGTATAGACCATATTCTGAATGGAAACCACATGGAGTGGAAGGAGATGGTTGTGGCCCAGGGACCTCTTCCTTTCCCTGGCTTCCAGGTCTCCTGTCCCGGCGTGCCTGAGGACATGCCTTGCCTCTTCCCTGCCCTGTGGCCTCCACCCTGACTGCCAGAGGCCTGCAGAAAGGACTTGTTTGTGTTGCTTTCCACATACCAGCTGCATTGCATCTGTGGGAGGCTTCCTTCTGAGGCCCGTGACCGGCCTCGAACTCCCGGCATCTCCTCTGCCAGCAGACTGCACAGCTTCATGCTACAAAACGTTAAGAGTCAATTGAACTCCATAAGGAAATGCATTGGGCAGCTATTTCTTTTGAGCGCAAGCAGGTGGAAGCCTTGCTTTACCTAATGTTGCTGCTAAGGGACTCCCAAAGAAATACCTACTCTTGGGGCAGGGGGGCACCATGACAGGCAAATGGGGGGGGGCAGGGTCTTTCCACAGATAATAGACCATCAGTTGGCCAACTTGCATCAGGTTTCAAACAACTTCTTCCTTGTCTCTAAAGCCGTTGGTTTCCCCCTTCGATGTAGGTCCCAAAATGGTGGCCGTTCAGAATTACCACGGAAACCCAGCTCCGCCAGGGAAACCCGTCTTAACGTTTCAGACTGGAGAAGTGATAGAGCTGCTCAGGGGAGACCCGGAGTCCCAGTGGTGGGAGGTGAGTGTCTGTTCACGTGCAGCAGAGGAGCAGATCGTGTGCCATGTCCAGATGAGTTCATGAGGTCCGTGACTAGAACAGCAGGGAATGTTTCTGGACATCCTAGGGCAGCAGGGCAGAGGTCGTAGATTCTGAATCTTGACTGCAGCAAAAAAATAAGGCCCTGAGCACGACAGTTACTCTCATTCAGGGTGGTGGGCTCCCCCGCTCCCCCCGCATGCTGCCCCAGATTGGTCAAGCATGCCCACCCGGGCCCTCCACGCAGGCACGCGCACCATGCAGGTGTCAAGTTGTCATGAGGAGTGGCTCTCCCGTTTGTGTCGCTGGTGTGGAGAGGACAAGAGATTCTTGGGAGAAAGGCCCTGCCTGCCGCTGTGGCCTGGAGCCTCGGTCTCTAAAGGACCACCTCCTCCCACAAGTTCCTGCCCAAGAGGCTTCAGGCCCCAGGGAGGGAGAGGCCCTCTTGAGGCTCTTACGGTGGGCACACGAGAGAGAGAGAGGGGGCACTTTTGGTGGCAGCCCTGGGATTATGGAAGAGCCCCCCAGGTAGGCACACCTGGCCCCGCCCCCTCACTTTCCATCTTCAGGAGGCAGCAGAAGACAGCTTTATTTAGGGACTGCACTTGACTAATTTAGTTTTATTTACTGACAGTCCTAACTGAGTTTCAAACTGTCATCTTTTGTGTGTTTTGTAACTGTTGTTTTATTTCTATGGAACGCTGCCTTGAGTGCTGTGAGGCAGCAGGGCTGCTAAGAAATGTTTTGAATGAATAAATGAAATAACCTCTTGCCTTGGTTGGTGCCAGCTGAAGCCACTGCCCCCCCCCCTCAGTTAGGGGAGAATTTCCAAGATGGTGCCATCTTCTTTGAGTGGCATTGCCAGCATGATGCCATCTTGGGTGGCAGACAGTGACTGGGGAGGTGATGGGACCAGTGTGCCTGAGGCAGGCCGTCCTCCTGCTTTGTGGTTTGGCCAGCTCTGCGAGACACCTCCTCTTTCTATCCAGGGGAGATTAATCCTGTCAAAGAAGTCTGGCTATTTTCCCAGCACGTCAGTGAAACCCTGCCCAGTGGACGCGAGGGTGAGTAGGCCCCTAAGACCCAGCCCTCTCCTCTCTCTGGAGTGCCCCAGACCCGGGGCGCCCTCCCCCCCGCCCCCAGCCTTGGTTCCTCTTTGTGGCTGGCCCCTCGGAGGCTCCAGACCCCTGCCGGTTCAGGTGGGGGCGGTCATGTTGGCCTGAAGCAGCCAAACACCGACACTGTTTTCATTCGAGGTGCCAGCTTTTGTGTGCCTGCAACACTTTTTCCGACATGAGAGCTCACGCCTTGAATAAGGCTTTGTTGGTCTTAAAGGTGCCCCCACTGGACTCCAGCTTTGACCTACAGACCTCTGTGTGAGGGAAGCCACATTCAAGCCCCAGTAACCCTCTCTCCGTTCTGCCCACGCAGCCTCCCAGCAGCCGGCCTCTGTCGCGAGAGATGGACTACTCAGCATACCCTTGGTGAGTGGTCCCACTAAAATCAGATGCGCTTTCCTGGTCGAGGGGCAGAAGCTTACTGTTCCTGGGCAAGGTGGTGGAGAGGGCAGTGGCAACACAGCTTCCGGCTTTCCTGGACCCCTTCCAGCCTTGCCCACGGGATGGAGATGGTGCTGGTCGCCCTGGGGGATAATCTCTGGAGACATCTGGATCAAGGCGGATCGGCACGGCTGATTCTTCTTGATCTTTTGGCAGCGTTCAGTGATGTTTGACCACGAGGTGTTAACCCATTGCCTCACCAACACCGGGATATGGGGGCTCACCTTGCAGTAGCTGACCTCCTTTCTCCAGGGTCTCGGGGACAGAGGGTGGCACTTTGGGGGGGGGGGGAGTTATCCCAGCAGCACCCGCTGGAATGTGGTGGGCCACAGGGAGCGATTCTCTCCCCCATGTTGTTCAACATCTATATGCGCCACCTTGCCCAGATTATCCAGAGGTGTGGGCTGGGTTGTTGTCATTAGTATGCAGATGCTTGGTCCCAGGAGATCTGGACGCGGCATTACAAGTTGTGGCTGGGAGGCTGCCACAGAGCCGACTGAAGCTAAATCCAACTAAGACGGGGGTCCTGCACCTGGGTCGCGGGGGTTGAGTCAAGGAATCAGGATCCCACACTTCGGTGGGGCTCTGTTTTTGCCAGTGTTGATGGTAAAGAGCCTGGGGGTGTTCCTGGATGCCTCCCTGTCTGTGGAGGCCCAGGTCACCATCACTGCCCGGCCTGCCTTTTTCCATCTGAGACAGATCAGGCAGTCGGCCCCATATCTCTCCCCCGGGGGCCTAGTTACAGTGGCCCGTGCGTGACCCTGGATCATCGTCACTCTCTCTACATGGGGCTGCCCTTGACCCTGCTCTGGAAACTACCGCTGGTGCAGAACGTGGCACTGAGGTCTGCAAGTCAACATCTTCTGGCAGTCCCCGGCCCCAGGGACACCTGACTAGCCTCGACCAGGAATGAGCTCCTGCGTGGGATCAGGGCCCTGTGGGATCTACTACAGTTCCACTGGGCCTGCAAGACGGAGCTCTTCCATTGGGCCTTGGGCTAAGGCAGCGGATGTCCCTCCCTTTTCCTGGCCAATCCCCCACCAGTGGCCTGGATCTAAATTGATATCAGGACACCATTACTGTACCCAAATTAATCTGACTGACACCTGAACATTGTTTTACACGGTATTTTATGATTATGATTTTATGCTATTTTAAGTTGTTATTAAGTGATAGTTTTAATGGTATTCTACTATAATTTATGAAAAACGCCCTGAGCCCGCGTACGGGGAGGGCAGTATATAAATCTAATGGAAAAAAAATAATAAAATAAAAGGATGGCATCTGCTGCTTTAGTTGGGGGGTTACATTGACGCAGCATCAGCCTTGCAATAATAAATGCCTGTGTCTGCCTTCCCCCACCCCACCCCACCCCACCTTAATATGGAGAGAGAGGCCTTGGTTCTGTCCAGTTGTTGCAGACTATGAAGCATCAGGACTTGGAGGGCGAGGCCAGGAGGGCTCCTCTTCGGTGCCTGGAGATGGGTCTTCGCATCCTGGCAAGGGAGTGCAGGGGTAGGAGCAAGGAAGTAAAAATGAAGTGTGTGCCTCGCCCGGCCGTCCAAAAGGAGGCTGGATCAGCAAGGGAGGAGAGGCCTGCCCGCCTCGCTTCTGAGCCTCCTTGGAGCAGAGAGGAGAGGCCACCTCTTCTCCCCCACCCGGGGAGGAGGGAGCCTCACCACCATCAGCCCCCCCCCCCCAATTCAGAGAGATGGAGGAGTGGGAAACAGGGCCCGTGAGACCGTCTCGAAGCTCCTCCTCCTCCTCCTCCTCCTCCTCCTCCTCCTCCTCCTCTGCCGTGGCTGCTTGTGGGGAGTCTTGTGTGAGTTTCTCCCGGTCACCGAGCCTCCTCTTTACCCTTGGGAAAGCAAGCAGCAAGAGTGGCAGTGGATCTAAATGGGGGGGGGGGGAGACGCTCCGAATGGCTTGGGGATTTCAAGACTCCCACCCACTTCTAAAATCCCTTCCATCACCAGAAAAGACTCGGAGCCGAGAGGCGGGGGGGGGGGAGGCCGGTAGCCAGAGCCCCCACAGGGAACACGGTCCTTAAGGCAGCATTTCAACAGGGGTGGCCTCTTGGGGGCCACCTTCGGGGCTGGAGTCATGCCACTGTGCAACAGGTTTCGCTTAAAAAAAACAACCACCTTCAGACGACGCGCACTTCAACGCTGCACCTCTCTGGGCCAGACTAAATGGCCGCGCATCCCCAAGTCCACCACAGGGATGCAGCACCATCCTACAGCTCGGTTTTTAACTTTTCAAAACTCCGTGGGGGCCTGATCCTCCTGGGGACTGCGGGGGGGGGGGCGTCAAGGAGATTCTAATCCCCCCCAGGCTGTTTTCAAGAGTGGAAACGCCACGGATGGTTCCTGGAGCCACTTCCCTGGGGATGGAAACAGGTACGAACAGGCAAGGTTGCCCACTGACTGAGTCTGGCTCTTTGGCCTGTCTGGTGGACTGGTGGCTCTTCTGGATCTGAGAATGGCCCCGCCAAGGGTGGGATGGCCTGCTCCGGCTGGCATCCGCCCTCTGACCCAGGCCTCAAGCTTTGTTTGCATGGCTGCTGCCACGCTCTGCTGGGACTGGCCTCAGCCCTCCTGGGCCTTGGGTGGAGGAAGGCCTTTCCCCGCCTCCCCTGCCTGGGATCCTTTAACAAGAGCAGCCAAGGACTACCCGGGGCCCCCTGCCTGCCTCGGCTTTGCCCCGGAGACTCGGAACGGACGAGCGAAACTCCTCTGTCCCTTAGGTTTGCGGGCAACATGGAGAGGCAGCAGACAGACAACCTGCTGAAGTTGCACGTCAGCGGAACGTACTTGATCCGGGAGAGGCCAGCGGAGGCGGAGCGCTTTGCCATCAGCATTAAGTAAGTGACGGCTTGTGGCCGGCAGCCGCCCTCCAGAGTTGCCCACCTCCCTCCGAACATTGTCCTTTGAAAGGGGAGGGCTCCAGCTCAGATCCTCCTTGTGTTGACTTGGAGGTTACGGTGGGAAGTGCCGTCACGTCGCAGTGCCCTCAGGACCCTTCCATGGGGCTTGCTCAGGGGTGGTTGGCCACGGCCTGCCTCTGCATAGCAACTCCTGGGCCCTCCCGGGTGGTCTCCCGCCCAGAGACTAGCCAGGACCAGCCCTGCCTGAGCGTCTGAGATGTGACGAGGTGGGGCTCGCCGGCACTATATGGGCCAGGGGTTGTTTTCAGCCTGGACTCTGAACAGGCTGGCCCAAGAAGACACTTTGCTTGGGGGTCTTTGCACAGTTCCGTCCAAGGGGCTGGCTATGCCGAGGCTCCCTAGCCGAGGGGCTCTCAAGCCAGGGGGCTCTCCCAAGGAAGGGACTGCTGGCAGCTGCTGTTGGCAAGCCGATCTGGAGCAAAATCCCGTGCTCCTCCGAGCCCACTTGGGGCGCGTGCAGAGGCAACTGGAGCCGCTCCCTGAGAGAACCCGGGGCTTTTCCAACATGCAAGGCCAGAGCCAGGACTGGGGGCCGCAAGTGTGAATCGCCAGCTGCTGCCTCATGGAGTGGGGGGGGGGCGGAAGGCGGGAGCTAAAAGCAAACCAATTCCAAGTCCTGATGGCTGAGATTTCAAGTTTTCACACAACACTTTGCAATTTCTAAGTTGAGAGGTTTTGAAACAGCCCCCAAGTCTGGCCCTAAGTTTGCCCTGTGATTTGTGTGGCCATATCTGCCAGCAGTTCTACATGGTGCTTTCAGAGGATGGGAGTGGAAGACAGGATTTCCTTCTGCACTGTGCCTCTGGTGTCTTTCTAAGCTGCAGTTCCCACTTGCCATTCTTCTGCAGGTTCAATGATGAGGTGAAGCATATTAAGGTGGTGGAGAAGGACAACTGGATCCACATCACCGAAGCAAAGAAGTTTGAAAGCCTCCTGGTAGGTTGGGGGGGGCGCATCTTGGTTCTTCTTTCTGCTGGCTGAAGTTGAGTTTGATGGTCGCCCTCTGAAGAGTTCACAGCTTTTGATCTGTCCCCTGCAGGAACTTGTGGAATACTACCAAACCCATTCACTGAAGGAGAGCTTCAAGCAGCTGGACACGACACTGAAGTATCCGTACAAGTCTCGGGAACGCTCCACCTCTAGAACTCTGACTCGTTCACCAGGTAACCGACAGGTGTTTAAACCAGGCGTGTGGCTTTCTTCCTCCACCTGTTTTGCTCATCTTGTTAAGAGTAAATCTGGGACGAGGATACCTGGGCCTCCGGAAAGGCATGCGGTCCCCCCTGCGGAGCACCCTCACCCCTCCAAGGGCCTCCCTGCACACTCTTTCACATAACACAGGATTTACGTGGACACACTCGCGCCTACCAAATGTGGCTGATGGCCACTGAGGGCGCTTCATGATGAGTCAGGCACGTGCCTGGAGGGCAGGTTAGCCGTGAGAGATGGGTGGGATTCCTGGGTTCAGAGGAAGGCAACCAACTTCCTGCCTGGCTTGTGAGCGTCTCAGAGGGGCTTGGTTGCCACTCCTTGTAGGAAGCCGAATGCTGGGCTGGACGGAGCTTGCTCGGAGTCTGCAGGGCTCTCCTTCCCTTTCCTTTTTTAAAATGCTGCATGTTCTGTGCTTGTTTTGCTGTGCTGATTCCCACCTTCTTGGTAAACTTTCCTTTTTTAATTCTGCGTTTCCCCCCCCCCCCTTTTTTTCTTTCTCCTGCCGCTCTGTCTCCCTCTGATCTTTCTGCAGCTGCCTGTGCTTCCTACAATTTTTCTTTTCTCAGTCCTCAGGGCCACAACTTCACTTCTCAGACTTCCTCCACTCCTTTCTGGTCAGGTATATGAATGTCTGTGCGCACGCGCAAAGAGCTGAAGCCACCCTCCATTCTCTGAGAGAACGGCAGCATCTTCCGGTGGGCTAAAGAACAGCTGCATGCGCCCTCGGCGGTCAGTGGCTGGTGTGGCAAAAGAGTGAAGCAAAAAAGGCCGCCTATCGGCCTGGGCCAGCGATGCCTTTTGCGGAGGCGGGCAGCCCAGATGCCGGCGGCTGCAGCTGGAGACCCGGAGCCTGCTCCGCTCTTGTAGCCCCACGATGTGGTTGTCATAATAAAAAAAATGCCTCTCGTCCCCCTGTGTGAGCATTTGCCACGTTTGAGAGTAAAAGAGCAGATTATACACTGTCACAGCCAATGCTCCCTCTAAGCCGTGGAGTCTTGTGAGCAAAAATCATACTTTGTGAGCTCCTGGCATTAAAGTTGTGAGCAAGCGATTGGGCTACTGTATATATTAGTTTGCTCCGGAGCCGTCCTTCCTGAGCGAAGACAAAAATGTGTGAGCTGGAGGCTAAAAAACTGTGAGCTGGCTCACGCTAGCTCAGCTTAGAGGGAACACTGGTCACAGCCTCTTTCCCCTCATTTTGGATGGTTGTGGCCTCATGTTCTCGTTTTAAGAGATGCTTCTCAGTGTGGCATTGACTGCAGCATCTTGCTTCCTAAGAGTCTCCACTTTTTTGGAGGACGTTGTTCTCTTTTAAAAGCAAGTTTCTAAACCTTGCGGTTGCAGAAGTTTGCTTGGAGCTGCTGCCTGTAGAAGTTTCAGGCGTTTTAGGGGTGGCCTGGCTGTGACCAGTCGGAACAGAATACATCCCACAAAACAAGAAGACCTCTGTAAATGTCCATCATTGATCCCAGTCTCCAGATTCCCCTTCCCTTGTCAAAAATTTGGGTGAATTGGGGGGGAGGCATTAGCCTATGTTGCCCAAAGTGTAAACTTTACCCCTTTGAGAAATATGTCTGAACTTATTTATTTTTGCATCTCTCAAAACGCCTTTGGCTTTGCTTTCTGAGCGGAGCTTTCCAAAGCCTTTGCTTCAGGCTGAATGTGGCGACCACTCAGGGCGTGCAGCCGGGGGAGCGCATTTTTTCACAGAATGACGTGGTGTGGATGAGGACACGCGGGATGTGCCTCCAGAGCGTAACCCATCAAAGCCCCAAACCCATCAAATGCCCATTCCTTAACAGCTGAAGTGTGATAACTAATCCAAAGGAGATTGAGATCCAGACCAAATAAGCCACCTCTCACTGATTTTCTGGCAGTGCTGTGCCGACCGCGCCGTGCTTCCAGCTCCTCTTTCACGAGAGCGATGAAGTGTCAGGAAGGGGGGGGCAAGGGAGGAGAGCGACTCGGCAGATGTGCATCGGACAGGCCCCTCTTCACACCACGGATCATTGTCCCCAATTGGGAAACACATTCTTACGCTCATAACGTTTTGTCTCCTGCTCAAGTGTGATGACCTTGACTCAGAACACTTCCTGTAATAATGCTGGAGAATCTGGACAAAATTTTGAACTAAGCAATTTGAACTTGAAAAATACCTCTGTGCACATCCCTTGTGGGCAATCCAGGACTTCTTTGCAAATCTGTTTCCCCCTCAGGTCACGATTCCATTCCTTCCCGGGCTCTTGTACAGCTCCCATTTATTTCAGTGGGACTTTGCTCAGGAGACCCTGACGCCTGCCCTCACGCTCTCTCCAGGGGCACGTAGTCCCCTCTCCTGGTGCAGTTCCCATTCCACGTGCATTGTTTCTCTCCAGAGCCGTCTCGGACGTCTCCTTTTCATCTTGACCTCAGGAAGCCCAGCACAGAGCCACCCTTTTCCCTGCATCCTGACCCAGTTCAGCCTTGGCTTGCAAAATACCGGAAGCCGAGGCCTGTTAGCCAGCGGGGGGTCTAGTGATGCAGGTGTAGCTGTGGAGCCCTGGCTTCAGACTCGGGGGGGTGGTGATGTCCCAGTCACTTTTCTTCAACCTAATCTACCTCACCAGATGGTTGTGGGGATAAAATGGGAGAAGACTCCCCTCCATCCTTCTCGGAGAGAGGGTTGGATGGAAATGTTGCGGAGGATGAATGGACAAGGCAGCCCAAAAGCAAGGAAAAGAGTCATCTACCTTTATCTTTAAAATTGACAAAATGCTATTAATTTTTGCCCTGTGGAATTATTCCTTCCACGGCTGCAGATTAAATTATTTGATCAAAACTAAATGCAGTCAAACAAGGAAAACCTCCAGTCAATCCAGTCAAAGAGCCTGGCAGTGCAGCTTCCCAGTCGCCCTTCACAGAAGACTGAGAACTGGCCAAAGGCCAGTTGAAGCTGTGTCTGTGGCCCCAGAAGCATTTCAGAAACCTGCCCTGTCCTTTACTCTGGGCTCACAGCCCTGATCCCAGCAGCGGAAGCAAAGAGGCCAGGGAGGGCCCAGGTTGAACTTGGCCGTGGCGCCTCCTGACCCTCTGCCCTGTGTTCACTGACAGTGTTCACGCCGCGGGCCATAGGGACGGCTGTCGCAAGGTACAACTTTGCTGCCCGGGACATGCGGGAGCTCTCATTGCGAGAAGGGGACGTTGTGAAGATCTACAGCCGGATCGGCGGGGACCAGGGCTGGTGGAAGGGAGAGACCAACGGCAGGGTGAGTGCTGGACCCAGCAGCCACCAGCGGGGAACTTAAGCAGCAGGGGCCGCCTCCCACTTGGCCGTTTTCGGGGAGGGGCCTGTGGGGGTCTGTTCCACGAGCAGCACTTCCCCCCTCTGGTGCAAGACGCCCCCCCCCCCCCCGATACATCCACATTGCACTCTGGGCCCCAGGGGTCAAATTATGTGTGGGATGTTTATTTATTGGTTTATTTCAAACGTTTCTGTGCTGCTCCCCCCCCCCCAAGCAGGGTCCCCAGACAGGAGAGGGGCAATGATGCCCACTGCTTCCCACAGCCCCTGCCAGGCAGCAGAAGGAACAGCAGGCGGTTCTGGGCAGTGGCTCCTCTCCTTGGGAGCGGAATAATCCGGAAGACCCGGTGCCTCTCCCCTTCCCTCTCCAGGGCTCCAGTCAGAGCTCCTTGAGGGAAGTCTCTGGGCTGTTCCTCGGCACTTGCTTACTTTGGGCTTCCTCCCTTGTTCCTTCGGGCTCGCCCTCTGGCTCCTCCAGCTCAGCTGCAATCCTGCCTCCGGACTGCGGCCCGTAGCTTCAGCCCGATCGGAGGCTGCGGCAGCCTGCCCCTTTGGCTGGAACAGGGGGCTGTCCTTTGCAGGCCTTCACCCTCTCTTTATTCCCACGGCAGATTGGCTGGTTTCCTTCAACCTACGTGGAGGAGGAGGGCGTACAATGATGACTGGACCCCTGGACACCTCAGCCCAGGAAGAGACTCTGCCCGCTGCACAAGTCCGTGCCGGCTGCTGAGACCCCACGGGGCACGCTCAGCCTCGGGAGCAGAGGCACAGGCCCCTGGGTGGGGGGGCCTTTTCAATCACTCTTCTGTAAAAGTATGGTGAGAGAGAGAGCACAGCAGTGTGGAGTGTCATGCGCTGAAAGTGGGGAAGGGGTTGGGAGAGGCCTGACAGCTTCTGACTGACAGCTATAACTGTACATAAAGTTCGCCACAGAAGATCATCTCGGCTGGCCTGGCAGACTTGGTGGCTGCTCTGCTACGGAGTGTGGAAGCCCCTCCGAGGGGCTCTTGTGGCTTTACGGGGCAGAGCAATAGACGGGGGGGCGTTTCTTAGTCCTGGGAAAGGGGAGGGGCGTGATATGTAGGGGAAGACTTTCCAGTTTGCACAGCAGTCCAGAGCAGATGGACTTTTGCATTAGAATAACGGTACTGTGAGATGCAGCAGAAGTCTCGCCTGCTACACTGGGCTGGTGAATCTCAGCCCCACTCTTTCCCTGGTGGGGAAGAGGGGTAAACATCTGAGACCTCTCTAGAACAAGTTGCAGTTTCCCAGAGGCAAGACGGCCTGCCCCTGAAGGACTCACGGAGCGGCAGCCCTCTGCTCCAGCCAGCCCATGGGCAACGCCAGTGTTCAGGATCAGTTATGTGGCTTCTTCTCACTCAAGCGCCCACCCTCCAGAGCGGACAACCATCCACCAAGAGGAGCCACGAGATTGGCCCTCCAAACTCCACTCCTTCTGTGCATGTTGTGGGATGGCTTGGGAAGGAATTTCTTCCGCAACATTCCTCGTATGGGTGAAGTGGATCTCTCTTCCCTGACTGTAGACTACAGGAGCTGGTTCTTAGCGGACCCTCTCTGCTGACCATTTATGGAGGCGGTCTCATTTGGCATGGTTGTCTTCCACAGCTTACCTGGAATCCTGCCTAACTCATGCTGCTTTGTTTAAAACATGTCCCTTTGGGGAAAAGATCCTCATCCATCCATTGATGTCCAGGAAGTGGCCACCTTGATGCAGCGGTAGAACTTGGCAAAGGACACCTGTTCTGTCAGAGCAGAAAAAAATGGCCCCGGGAGGAGCTGAGCTGAGTGGCCAGAGTGGCGACAACAGGCTGAAGCCCTCCTTGCAACCACGGGCCACGTGGCTTGCATGGCTTGCTCCTTGTTGACCGTGACTCTCCAGAACAGTGGCCTGTTGGGAATTTTTCCAGTAAATGGACGGGCTAATCGGCCCTGCAGTCTCCCACCCCACCCCACGGTGTGAAGTTCTTTAGGCTTCATTCAAAACTGCTCAGGTGTTGTAATGAACAAGAAATCCCGAAATTTGCTTTGAATTTGAGTGACAGCTTAAGATGTAGGGGGCATCTGCAGGGTCTCCTTCTTTCCCATGTATGTGTTCCTGTTCTGCATGCTCCCCCCACACACACACACACACTCCAGTCCCTTTCCCTGCTGTGCATTGGCAGTGTTGGGTTTTTGGCAGCTTCAAAGAAGCTCTTGTCTCAGAGGTGCTCCATTGGACTTCATGTCCCTCCACGGGCCTGTGTTCTTGAGGCCTCCGGAATGCCCGGGATCCTTCCGTAGGGCTGAGAACTTTGTGCCCCACATGCCCCCAGGAGAAAGGGCTGGATGGTATCATGGCAGTCAAGTTCCCGCTTTCAGTTCTCCACTTCAGTTGCCACCATTTACATGTGGCCTCACTCCACACAACAGAGCCGCCCTCCCGTACTGGATCCATTATTCCCCGAATCCTGACCTCGGCTTATACAGGCAGAGAGAGACTGGCAAAACTGTCAGCATTGTTGCAGCGGCTTGTGAAACTAGAAAGTAGAACAACAGAGGCCAAGTCAGTTATGTGAAAACTGGATTTTCCAACACTGCCACCCTGATGTTCAGGCCTTTTTGTTACTTTGCTGATGAGCCATGGCCAAAGATTGTACTGGAACTGCCATAGGGAAAGGGCAGAGCTTCCCTACCCCCATTCTATAAGGCTCACACCATCTTAACTGCCAGGGCTCCCCTGGGAATTCTCGTGTGTAAGGGCTTGGTGTTTTCAGTGGGTTGCCCCCCTGCCCAGCACCTGCAGATAGCCTCCTAGGTTCCCTGAGAAGTGGTAGTGACTAATAAGCCCTTGTATGTGCAAACTCTGTCTAAAGTCCTGCCTCCCTTGGCCAGTGAATTCACCGAGTTCTGACTGGAACCCAGAACAGCCACAGACGTGACGGGTCTTCCAGGGGAGAGGCTCCAGTGGCATTCTGGGTGTCCCCAGCCTTCCACCAGCTCATTGAGTGCAGAGCTGGACTTGAATCTGCTCTAAGGAACAGACCAGGGAAAGTAGCCGAGCGTCAGCGAGAACTTGGCCAAGCATCATGCAGCTGCCCTGTCTTGGCCACAAAATTTCTGTGAGGTTTGTCCCCAAGCGAGCGTGCTCCGTCAGGACCGCAGCCATCGGATCCCACTGCTCGGTCGGGCGGAGGATGGCGCGCCACTCACTTCTGCTGGAGGGGACAGAGGGCGGCCAAGGAGGGGCCAGCCACTCCTGGCCTCCTGGAGAGTCGCCAGTTGTCAAGACCCCTGCCTCCAAACAGAAAGGGCTGCCCAGCCTCCAGGGTCAGTGCTGGACAAAATCTTGGAAGGGCCAAGAATGGAGAGACTCTTACTTGTTTACTGGTGTAAGAATTTTTTCCTAGAGAATTGTTTTGTTTGTATTAATTGACCCAACTGTTGCCGCAATTTATATTTGTGAATAAGAAGGGAAGGGTTTTTTATTATGGCGGCAAGAATATTGTACATATATCTTAGTTGATTTTGCAGAAGCGGGTTTTTTAAGCGTAATGGAGAGAAATAATATGTAAATTCCTTGATTTATTTGTGGTTCAGTTTCCTTTGCACTACCCTGAACTGGGGCAAGAGGGGAGGTGGCGGGATCTTTAGGGAGCTGCGGGTGTTTGCGGGAGAGTTCGCAGCTGGGGGGATTCCAGATTCGTTTGCAGCGGCCAGGAATGCGGGGACTGGGGAGTCGGGCCTCGAGCTGCTCAGGGGTGCCCCCCGCCACGCCCGTGTGCTTCGCCCCCCGTCGATTCGTTCACAGGATGTCCGAGGAAATTCTCCACCAAAGCAATGCCATGCACTTGTCTTGACAGGTTCTTCTCCCTCCCCCCAAACACACAATTTTTACTGCAAATAAAACATTTGGTCTTTTTTGGCAGAAGAGAGGTGGGCGTGTTTCCTGTGTGTGTCTCTGTCTCCAGCACAACAACGCTTGACTCCCGTTGTGGAGGGTGGGAGCTGCCGAGAAGCCAGGCTCCTGTCAGCGGGTGGTGGGCAAAGCAGGGCCTGTGACCTCCAGAGCTCAGGTGCCCGTCCCCCCCAAAAAAATCTCATTGGCCTCTCAGGGGCTACTGGACTCGAATCCAGCTGTGCCACTGCCAACCAGCACAGCTGCCTGGTGGACCCGTTTGACTCCTGCGGGTTTCCCCTTCCTGGTTCCGAGAGGCCTGCAGCCTGCTTCCCTGGCAGCCGTAAGCACTTTGGACACCCACAAAGCTGTGCAATTCAGCCCTGGTCTGCGTGTCCCTGGAAGTGGCACCTTGGCTAAAGATACTTCCAGCCAGCTCAGAAGGCAGCAGCCTCTCCTGGCCTCCTCCCTCAGTTGCCAGCCAGCCAGCCGGGGTGGGGGTGGGGGATGTCTTGGAGGCCCAACAAGCCCCGTCCTAAAGAGGAGGGGAGCGAGCTGGGCAGGCCCCTGTCTCCTAGGGGCACTTCCAGCAGCACAAAACAGGAGCATCACTCGGATCTGCAGCGAGCTTCCTTTGGAAGATGCAGAAGTGCATCACCATAACTCTGAGGAATCTCTTCATGCAAAGTCAGACCCAGCCATGTGCTCAGCTCCTTCTGGAGGGCTGGGCACCGCCAGAGTCAGTGCCACATGATGTGCGTGCATGCCTGCTCTTCTGTCTATCCTTCCTTTTCAGTCCTTCCTTCCATTGCCAACCTGCAGGGGGCAAGTTGGGAATGGGCTTGTCTCAGATGCACTAACTGAGGCTCAGTTTGGATCAGTCCCCAAGCAGCTCCTTCTGGAACGTGGCAGGGCCTGAGGGCCTCATCCTCACACACAGAGAGAAGACGAGAGGGCGCACACCATCCCCTCCAGCGCATGGCAGTCCCTTTCAGTTTCCTCCAAGGCTTATCTCTCGGCTGCAGCAGTGAGGAGAAGGGTGGTGGCCGCAGCAGCAGCTCAAGGACTCAGACCCCTGGGTGATGTCGTTTCCTAGGCCTCTGGGTCCAGGGGGAAAGGAAGGGGGTTGGCTGCACCCATGAGGAGGTGTGGGCCAATGAGTGAGTGGTTTGGGTGTGGTCATATTATTCGCCTCCAGGTTCTGAGATGGGCAGCTGAACTTCTGAAGAAGCCCTCCCAATTTTCAGCATAATCACTGGCAGAGACTGACTCCAACTCGATTCTTCTTGGAAGAATACAAAATCTTGTACCGTGCAGTTCAAAATCTGACACTCTGCACAGACATGCAAAGATGAAAGTGTTGTTTTGCCCAGCTTTTATCTGCAGTGGGCTTGCATTGCATGCAGTTTTTTATTAAAAGGTAGCTACTGCATGTGAAGACTAGCAAATGAAGTTGCACTGAAGCCCTTCCAAATCAGAGAGAGGGAACGTTCCAGAGAGGGAAAGATCATAGAAGGTTTCTGTTGCAAAAGAATTGTTGCCTGTAACCCCCTAATACCAGGCATGGCTCAGGGCAGGGTGGGCTTTAGCCTGCAGCCCAAACAGCCAAGTTTGGCCCATGCACATCAGACCTGCAGAGTTGGCCACAGTCACTACGTGGATTTATTTATTTTTTTATTCAGATTTTTACCCCACCCTCCTGGCCGAAGCCAGTTCAGGGCAGCTTACATAAAAACAGGTAATTAAATTAAAAACATAAGTTGCAGTTAAAACAAATTATAAAATCATACTAAAGTGCTAGTAGCTGTTAATATTTATACGACAGTAGCAGCCAATAATCTCATCTCACAGTCAGCTCTTAGTGTTCGTTTGGAATGTCCTTGCAAGGCTTGCTGTTCTTTACGCTGTAGATGGCAAGTCCAAAGCCAGCTGATGTTATTCACTGGTGGCGGCGGCTCCCAAAAGCCTGGTGGAAGAGCTCTGTTCTGCAGGCCCTGCGGAGCGGTAAAAGGTTCTGCAGGGCCCTGATCTCTTCTGGGAGCTCATTCCACCAGGATAGGGCCACCACTGAAAAGGCCCTGGCCCTCGTCATCAACAGCCTAGCCAGTTTGGTGTAGTGGTTAAGTGCGCGGACTCTTATCTGGGAGAACCGGGTTTGATTCCCCACTCCTCCACTTGCACCTGCTGATGTGACCTTGGGTCAGTCACAAGCTCTGGCACAGCTGTTCTCTCAAGGACAGTTTCTGTCAGAAGTTCTCTCAGCCCCGCCTACCTCACAGGGTGTCTGTTGTGGGGAGGGGAAGGGAAAGGAGATTGTAAGCCGCTCTGAGATGCCTTTGGGCAGTGAAGGGCGGGGTATGAATCCAAACTCTTCCTCTTCTTCTTCTTCTTCTTCTTCTTATGACCCAGAAGGGCCAGCCGATTCTGGGCTCCTGACCGCAGTGTTCTCTGGGGAACATGTGGGGAAAGGCGGTCCCTTAGGTATGTAGGTCCCTGACCATATAGGGCTTTAAAGGTGAGAACCAGCACCTTGAAGTGAATCCGGCATGCTATCAGCAGCCACTGCAATGCCATCAACACAGGCTGTATGTGCTCCCGCCCAGAGAGCCCCATCAGAGACCCGGCCGCGGCATTTTGCACCAGTGCAGCTTCCAGATTTGAGACAAGGACAGCCCCATGTAGAGAGCATTACAGTAGTCCAGTCTCGAGATGACCATTGCATGGATCACTGTTGCCAGGTTGTTGCGTTCGAGGAAGGGAACCAGCTGCCTGATCAGCCAAACATGGGCAGTAGCTGCTACCTGGGCCTCCATGGTGGCATCCAGGAGCACTCTCAAGCTCCTAACCTCCAGCACTGGCACCAATGGTGCCCCATTGAAGGTCAGAAGTGGGATCCCTGCCCACGGACTGCTCCGACTCAAGCACAGGACCTCCATCTTCATCGGATTCAGTTTCAGTCGGCTCAGTCTAAGCCAACCAGCCACACCTTGTAACATCTGGTCCCGATCTTCTGGTTTGGAGTAGGACCGACCACCCAACAGCACATAGAGCTGGGTGTCATCTGCATGCTGGTGACAACCCAGCCCACACCTCCGGGCAACCTGGGCAAGGGGGCGCACGTAGATGTTGAAGAGCGTCAGGGACAGCACCGCCCCTTGAGGCACACCACAATCCAGTGGGTGTCTCTTGGATAGCTGTTCCCCTAGCACCACCCTTTGTCTCCGACCTTGGAGAAAGGAGGCAAGCCATTGCAAGGCTAGCCCCTGAATTCCCACATCGGCGAGGCAGCAGATCAGTAGCTGATGGCTGACCATGTCGAATGCAGCCGGCAGGTCCAACAGCAACAGCATTGCCGATCCGCCTAGATCCAGGTGCCTCGAAGTCATCCGTGAGGGCAACCAGTGCCATCTCCATCCCATGGCCTGAGAGAAAGCCAGACTGGAAGGGATCTAAAGTGGAAGGTCATCCAAAAAGCCCTGTAACTGAACCGCCACTGCCCTCTCTATCATCTTGCCCAGATAGGTCAAGTTAGAAATTGGCCCGTAGTTGCCCAATCCGGCCAGGTCCAAAGATGGGGCGAACCCCTGCTTCCTTAAGTGCCTTGGGGAACAGTCCCTCCAAGAGGGACCTGTTGATAATCTCCCGCAAGGCTTTAATTAGCCACGAAGCACATGGATCAAGGGAGCAGGCGGTAGGGCGGACAGTTAGGAGCAATTTGTTGACTTCCTCTAGGCTGAGCAGACCGAAGTGATCCAGAACTTGACCAGAAGACATGCGTGGAGCCTCGAGTTCACTCACTGCATCAACTTGTAGTGGGGAGGTCACGGCGGAGTGACAAGACTTTATCCGCAAAATAGTTCTCAAAGGACTCGCAGCTACTGGCCAATTCCCTAGTGTTTGGTTTGCCTTGTGGCAAAGTAGTAATAGACTGAATTGTTCTAAACAATTGGGCCAGGCGTGAGCTTGCAGACGCAATCGCAGCTGTATAGTACTCTCTTTTTACAGCTTTGACTGCCAACTCATAGGATCTCATAAGTGTCCTATAGGGTGTTCTTGTAGCTTCGTCGCAGGTACGCCGCCACTGTCTCTCTGACCGTCTTAGCCCTCACTTCATCAGCCGTAGCTCCCGGGTATCCCATGGAGCAAGCCTAGAGCGAGGGCGCAGAGGGTGCCAGGGAGCGACCTCGTCGATGGCTGCTGAGAGTCCGTTATCCCAGTCCTCTAAGAGCTCATCCAACAAGCTGCCAGGGGGTATCGGATCCTGGAGAGCCATCTGGAACGGCATTGGTTCCCTTTGGCTCCACGGGTGAGCCACAATGGGCTCGCCCAAACAGAGTCGGAGTGACATATTCAGATGCAAGGTGGCCTGACCCTGGTACTGCCGAAGCAGTAATCCAGTCCACGTGACCCCCACTGCAAAGACCAAATTGAGCGTGCGCCCAGCCCGATGAGTGGGAGTCGTTACAAGTTGAGAGAGTCCTAATGCTGCCATGGATAACAGCAGGTCCGCTGCCGGAGTGGAGGTTGCGTCATCTGCGTGGACACCGAAATCACCCAGGACTATCAGCCTAGGGTGCTCCAATGTCCAACCCGATGCAGCCTCCAGCAAGGATGGAAGGCTACTGGCCAGTGCATTGGGTGGACAGTACACTAGCCAGATCGCCACACTCTCCCTGGCTTCCCAAACTAAGCCGACACACTCAATGCCTGTGATCCTCGGGGGCGGGAGTGCTCTGAAGGAGTGGGCCTCCCGAATGAATAAAGGCAGAGGAAGGCAACGGCAAACCACCTCCGAACGGCTCTTGCCTGGAAGGCCCAGGGGATGGGGTCGCCATGAGTCAGCTGTGACTCAAGGGCAGCTTTTTCTTCTTAGGGACAGCTGGAGTGGGGGGGGGGGTGGCCCACCAAAAGCCCATCAAAGAATCCTTTGTGAAAGATGCCTGCCTTAGTTGGCAAGAGAGGGTGTGTGGAAAGGAAACCAACCTGGCGGGGGAGAATGAGAAGCCCAGGACTGGGGAGTCACCGAGGGTTCCTAGGAGTGCTAGAAAGCCCTGCACGGTGCGACTCTGCCACCGCCGCTGCTCTGGGCTCCACACTACCCCCACCCTGGCGCTACAGAGGTGTCATGGCTGGTGTCTGCAGCTGCATGCCCAGTGAAGCCAGTGGAAGTGGCGCCCAGCCACCAGGTGAGAGGCACCCACAACCAGCTACCGTGCCTGTGTGCCCAGGAGACAAACCCACATGCCCACCTGCACCAGGCAAGCCAGCCTGCCCAGGCACTGCTTTTGCCTTTCTCCCAGCCTGGTGCTCCAGCACTGGGGGGGGGAGTTCTTGGGGGGGGGCATACGTGCACGGGGGCAAGACGCTTACCTCAGTGATGAGCTTGCAGCATAATCCAATCTGAGCTCTGGAGAGCAAGATGAGGTCGTCAGCATATAGCAAGGCAGGTCCTGGACGATTTCCCAGACGCCGTGCGTGGGTGGAGAGGCCTTGCAAGCTTGGAGCAAATTCATTCAGGCACAGGTGGAATAGATGAGGTGCCGGGACACAGCCCTGGCAGACGCTTCTTTGGACAGGTATTTGATATAGATCCCGATTTGTTTAATATAGGGTTAGGTTTATGGAAATCAAGGAATCTAACTGAAAGAAGACGAGCATTACTTACAGAGAAGCTGCTAAGAGAAGACTGGAACTCCCTCCAAAAAGGCGCTACACAGAAACGCTCCCCACTCCATCTGAGAACGGAGTACTCTACCCAATTTGATCTGCTTCACTATCTCAATATGCTGGCAGCTCCAAATCTGAGGCGGTCGTACACGATCACACGTGCCAACAGCCCACAGGAAGGGCTCTTTCCTTAAGACACCTCCAGACAAGCGCTTTTGGGACTGTCCTTTGGCAGTGGTTGATTCATTGTCCCATACCTTTTTCTACTGTCCAAGGTATGCAACAGCCAGAGAGAAATTTCCTAGGAAATGGTTACTGAAGTACTTGGCCATTCCTGGCTCTTCAGGGCCAGGGTTCTTGTGATTTACCAACAGACTATTGTGTTTTATTTCTGAACCTTTTTAATATCGGAGTTCAGCAAAACAATACATGCCCACCTGCCCACAAGCACATTCTTAGGAAACTGTTAGGGTCGGTTGAAGAAACCATGGCCCCCATCTTGTAGAAGCCGGGCCAGATGCTGTGGGTGTTTGTACCTAGTCAGAAGGGATCCCACACTGGTGTCAAAAGTTGCATTCCCACCTGCCCCATTTAGCACACTGCTACCATCCCCTTTCCTTGCGTGCTCTGCTGTCCCTCTCTTGCCTTCCTCTTCCAAAAGGTCTCCACCCAAGGTGGCACCAGTTTGCTCTAGGGCATGAGCACCATTGCTGCAGGGGCAACGCCTTCCCCCTCTCTGCCTGGACTGGCCATCGACAGAGGCTGCCAATGCCTGTGATGGCTCTTCTCCCCCTGGTTGCTGCTCTCTAGGAGTGTGAGCTGGGTTGAAAAGCTGGGTGCCGCAGGCCCAGAGAGCATCAGTTCCTAGGTCTGGTTGGGACCAGCTACACTGCCCTGGAGTGGGAAGGCTGCGCTGGGCTCAGGTCTGCCTGGAAAGCACGTCTCTGACCCTGGTGGGCAGGGCTGGGCCAGGCTGAAAGCTCTTCAGAGCTTGGAAGTGAAGCATCAGAATTTTGCCTCAAGACTTCTGAAGAACATAAGAGAAGCCCGTGTTGGCTCAGGCCAATGGCCCATCTAGTCCAACACTCTGCCACACGGTGGCCAAAAGTACCAGGGGCCATCAGGAGGTCCAGCAGTGGGGCCAAGACACTAGAAGCTCTCCCACTGCTGCCCCCCCCAAGCACCAAGAATACGGAACATCCCTTGCCCCTGATGGAGAGTCCCTCTCTATACCTTGTGGCTCATAGCCCCTGATGGACCTCTGCTCCAGATGCTGATCCAATCCCCCCTTGAAGCCGGCCGTGCTTGTAGCTGCCGCCACCTCCTGTGGCAGTGAATTCCATGTGCTCATCACTCTTTGGGTGAAGAAGAAGGACTGCCTTTTATCTGTTCTAACCCCACTGCTCAGCAACTTCATGGAGTGCCCACAGGGAGTTCTTGTCTTGTGAGAAAGGGAGAAAAGGCATAACCTTATAAACCTCGGTCATGCCCCCCCCTTTCTCCAAGGCAAAGAGCCCCCAGCGCCTCAGCCTGCCTCCCTCGGGGAAGGGCTCCCGCTCCCACCCCCTTCGGCCATTCTCCTTGCCCGTCTCTGCACTTCTGGCGCTCAGAGAGGGGAAACCAAAGCGTGTGAAGCAAACTTCTCACTTTACATAAAGGGATGGCCTAGCGATACCAAAAGTTATATTGGGACTAATAAAAAGGAGTTTTTTTAATCAAGAAAACCTTTTGGGTTCATTTTGAGTCCCAAGCAGCTAGATAATGTTCATTCCAGGGCTGGCTGTTTGCTTTCTGTTGAATGTAGGGAAGTTACACTTTGCCCGGCGGGGATCGGGAAGACACCAAGCCCCCCCCCCCGCCCCCGCCCCGACCGGACCTGGAGCCGGACCCGTGGGAAGGAGGGGCGGGGGGGGGGAGGAGAAGGGCCCAGCTCCGCCCACCAGGGCCGCGCGGCAGTCCCAGGGTTAGGGGCTCCCGGCCCCGCCCCCCCGTTTCCCGCCCCGCCTCCCCGCCGGGCTGTCGGGGGGCCTCTGCGGCGGACCTCGCTTGTCCCGCGCGGGCGCCCCTCCCTTTCTCCCGACATCCCGCCCGGGGGGGGGGAGGTTTCTCTCGGGGGGGGCGGGGGCTGGACTCGGCGGCAGCCCCGCCCTCCGAGGCCCCTCCCCCTCCCAGGGTGCCCCGCCCCCAATCGGTAGGGATCGCCGAAGCCCGAGTTGGCCACGCCCCCCCTGGCCCCGCCGCGCCCCCCGCCTCTGGGCCAATCAGCGACCCGCATCCGGCCACCGCCCGTCTTCCCGCGGCCAGTCGGGGGCGGGGCACAGCCGGAGGCTCCTCCTCCTCCTCCTCCTCCTCGCCCGGCGGGGCGGCTGCGAGCAGGACTTCGCCCGAGCGCCGGGTGAGTGAGCCGGACGGACGGCCAGCCTTTCCTGGGGCCCCTCCGCGCGCCGGCGGCCTCCCCCCGCCCCCCGCCCCCCGCCCCGGGCCCGCAGTTCCGCGCGCCGAGGGAAGCCACTCGCTCCCCGCGGGCGGGGCCGGCGCAGCGCAGGGTCCGGGGGGGGGGGGGGACGCGGGCGCCGCCTGCGAGGGGCCCCGCGAGCGCTTCTCGCTGGCCTCTTGGGCCGCCGCCCCCGCGTGGCTGCCGGGCCCGTCTCGGCGCCCGGGGGATGCGCGTCGCCCTCCCCGTGAGGCTCCCGGGTGCCCCGCGGCTCCCTCCGGGCCCCGCCCCCGCCGCCCCCGCCCGGAGGAGAGGGGAGGGGAGGGGAGGGGAGGGGAGGGGGGGCGCCCGGCGGGGAGTCAGCAGCGCGGCCCCTGGCGCGGAGAGGCGGGGGTCTTCCCCGGAGCGCCCCTTCGCTCGGGCACTTTCGCCCGCCCCCCCGCCCCCTGCCCGGCGGCAATGCGAGCTGCGGCCCTGCCCGGTCTGCCCTGCTGGCCCCGGCCGGCCCAGAGGTGGCTTCTGTGAAGGGGGGGGGAGTCCCGCTGCAGTGAGCATGGGTGGCTGCAGCCGCAGAGAGCCGAGGCTGCTGGGCAGAGGAATTTGCAGACTCCGCTGGAAGCTGTGGAGCTTTCTTGGAGGGATGCAGGAAACCCTGGAGAAGGCAAGACATAAGAGCTGAGCATTTCCCGTCTTCTCTGGGATATCTCAGTGTAGCTGAGCATTCTGTGGAATTAATGGTGTACATCAGGCCAGATTTCCAAAACTGCCTCCCCTTCCAACGCAGCAGCCTTTCCCCAGGATATCCAGTCTGGCATTTCAGCCTAGCCATGGTCCCCAGTCTGCTCACCAAAGTGGTGGCAGGGGCTTACCTGTGCAGGTTGGGCTGCAAAACCCTACCCTGTATCTTGACAACTGGCTGATCATGGCAGATGCCAGACCAAAGCTATCCCATTTCAGGAACCCTGAAACATGAACTTAACACACACCCAAACTTTCTGGCCTTCAGCAACAGAGTCCAGGTTTTCCAGAGCTACCTTCCTGATGTTGTCTGCAACCCTGGCAGAGGAAGGCATTTACTCTTAATGGGAATATTTTTACAAACAAGTTAAAACATGGTTTGGCTTAAGGGCTTTGGCTGCATGTTGGTTCAAAGTGGCTTCAAAAAGGAAACCTTGGTATCTGAGGAGGATCTGTCTTCAGAGATTAACAGGTAAAGGTTCCCTTGCTCGAAAGCCAGTTGAATCCAACTCTAGGATTGCAGTGCTCATCTCCGTTTCCCAGCCGAAGAGCCAGCACTGTCCGAAGACGTTTCCATGGTCATGCGGCCAGCGTGACTAAACACCAAGGCGCACGGAACACTATTACCTTCCCACCCAAGTGGTGCCTATTTATCTACTTGCAATTTCTTGCTTTCGAACTGCTAGGTTGGCAGGAGCTGGAACCAGAGGCGGGAGCTCACTCCGTCATGCAGCACTCTTTGGTCTCGAACTGCTGAACTACCGACCTTCCACAGCCTGCAGTTCAGCGTCTTAACCACTTGAGCCACCACAGCTTCAGAGGTTAGGAGGTGGGAAATCTCCGGCAACACAGCGTTTGAAGCAGTCTCTGATTCCCAGGTGGTTGAGGCAATAAACAGAGGGACACCCATTAAAAGCGTATGTTAGGAAGACTGCTTTCCAGCAACAAAAGTGTTACCTGATAACTGAAGAGGTACAGGTTTAGCTCAGCACCTACCAATTTAACACCAGTTTGAGTCCAAATACTCCAAAGAGCTTATTTGAGATACCTAAGCCAACTTCCTTCTTGAAACCCCCATCATCTCTGCCCCATCCAGGAACTGGGGGTGGACAGATTCTTGTTGAAGTTCTCCAAAGAGGGTAGCACCTCTTTACCTCTGTAGAAAATCCAGAAGTGGGGAGTCCTTTGTTCTACCTGTAGTTTGACCAGCTGAAAGTGCTTTGTACCTCCAGAGTAAGCGTAAAGAACCCCTAAATAAGTGTCTTCACTTGTTCTGTATGAAGAGAATTAATCTACCATATGTGTTTAAGGAAACTGGCTCAGCAGACTACAGTCCTGCTTTTATAGTAGTTGATTAAGGACTTTTTAAATATGTACACCTTGGTTATAGTCTTGAAGGACTCAGCGCCTGCTAGATTTTTAGCCAACCGTTTATCATCCTCCCCAGGCCAGGGCTGCAACTTCCTGATATGCTCTTTGTACATGGGACTCAGAGGGTGTCAAAGTTGGGGCCTCGTTCTGTCTTCGTTTTCCTGTAACCGTTCTGTATCTGGGCTATTGGGGGGGCAGTGGTGAGTGTGTGGATGTGTGTGTGGGAACCTGCTTCCCTTAACTGCTATGCAACTGTTTTCTTAAGGGGCCTCCCGTATGGGAAGAATGCAAAAAGTCCTTGAATGCCTGTCTCTGCTAGCTGGCCATTGCAAGCAATGAAACTGTTAGGTTTGCAGTGTGTGTGTGGGGGGGGAACGCACGCTAGTTTAGGTGGGATGCATGAATGGATTGATTGGATGGGTCACGGGTGGGGGTGTTTGAATCATGTAGCATACCAGAACTGGTGCCAACTTAGTTCTGACACAGATGGTCTCTACCTGACACAACTACATATCTCTGTAAACAAGCCACTGGAAGAGGAGTGTTGTGGAGGGCGAGTTTGTGCAAGGGTCTGACAAAGGGTGGTAAACCTGGTGGGTTTCTCCCTCTTGCCTTTGCAGTGCCAGCTCGCCATGGCCAGCCTGAGGCGCCTGGTCCGTATAGCCTCTTCTCTCCAGCCCCCATTGTCTAAGCGAGGGGTCCGGTTTTTCAGCTCTGCACCAAGCCAGACGTCAGCAAAGAGTGTCCCGTATCGGAAGACTCTGAAGGAAAGCGCCCCCCAAGGGAAGGGGCCCACCCAGCCGCTCCCTGCCTCAGCAGACGTGGTGGTGGTCGGGGGAGGCAGTGTGGGATGCCAGACGGTCTACCACCTTGCGAAGAGTGGGGTGACCAGCGTCGTCTTACTCGAGAGGGACCGATTGACTTCTGGGACCACCTGGCACACAGCAGGTCAAAGAGTGCCGCGATATTAGTGGAGAGGGGCGGTGTCCTGGGGGCCGGGGGTGGTGGTGGCATGAATCCCGTCCCTTTTTTGTCTTTCTGGGAGGCCGGCCACCCCTGGGGGTGAAGGGGGCCAAATGGTGGTGGATGCTGGGATGGGCAGGGAAGGATGGGACGGGGCATGGGGGGCAGCGGAGGCCGAGCACTGCCCAAGGAAGGTCCTCCTGCTGTGCTTCCCGGGCCCTGCCAGGTGGTGTTTGTGTCAGGTGAGGGCTTCTGAGGGAGGGCCCTAGAGAAGCCCAGGGCAGTTCCCCACCTGTTCTAGAAGGCCCAGCCGCCTGAGCGGAGCGTGGTGGGGGTCTACGCCCAGGAATTAAGAGTGCGGGGAGGGGCCCTCCTAAGTGTCCCACCTATCAAAGAAGCTCCTGTGGGGGGCACAGAAGAGAGGGCCCCAGGTCCCCTCACGGTTGATCTGCAGGAGGGAGCTGGAGACAGTTTGACTGAGGACCGCCTTTGACTGTTTTAGATTCAGGTGGGGGCAGCCATGTTGGTCTGAAGCCATAGAACAGAGTTGGAGTCCGGGAGCCCCTAGAAGACCAACAAGGTTTAATTTGGGGTCTACGCTTTCGTGTGCTTGCAGCAAAGGTTGATTCTCAGTATAAGAGTTGGGAGGGGCCAATAGAGGCCACCTAGTCCCACCCCCCGCTCAGGGCAGGACCAGCCTAGCGCGTCCCCGAGAAGGGCTTGTCCAGCCGCTGCTTCAAGACGGCCAGGGAGGGGGAGCTCGCCACCTCCCCAGGCAGCTGTTTCCATTGTGGCACAATTCCTACTTTAAAAATGTTTTTCCTAATATCCAAATATCCAGCCGGTACCTTCCCACCTTTAATTTAAACCCCTTCTTGTGAGTCCCATCCTCTGCTGCCAACAGGAACAGCTAATACTTCAAGGGAGCCATCCTGTCCCTCCTCAACCTGCTCTCCTCCAGACGGAACATTTCCAAGTCCCTCTACCTTTCCTCGTGGAGCCTTCTTGGTCTCCAGGCCCCTGATTGTCTTCGTCACCCGCTCCAGGTGTGGCCTGACCCATGCAGTGACCGAAGCCGGTTACAGCAGGACTCTCGACACCTTGTGATTTGGATGGGATGCCTCTGTTGATACACCCTAAGATCACATTAGCCTTTTTTGTTGCCCCATCACACTGGCTGCTCATATTTAACTTAAGATCCACCCGTCACCCAAGATCTTGTTCACACAAACACTGCTGCTCGGAGGTGTGTCCCCCATCCCAGTAGGCGTGTTCCTCAGTTTTGTAACCCAGATGTAGAACTTGGCACTTAACCTTGTTAAATTGCATCTTGTTCGCATCCACCCACTTCTCTCATTGCATTCTGTTTCTGTCTTGTGGTGTGTTCGTTGCTCTTCCCAATTTTGTGTCCTCTGCAAATTTAATGAGTAGCCCCTCCAGACCCTCATCCAGGTAATTTATAAAAATATTGAAATGTACCATGGGCACACAAAAGCTTATACCCAGAATTAAACTTTGTTGGTCTTGAAGGTGCCACTGGACACAAATTTTGTTCTATTTGACTAATTTAGTTTTTCTTTATTGGCAGTCCTAACTGAGATTTTAAATTGTGGTCTTGTATGTGTTTTTTATAATTACTATTTTGTTTACATTGTAAGCTGTGTGGAGTTCCTCGAGGTAAGCTAAAGGCAGCTAAAAGATATTTTAAATTTTAAAAAAGGCAGGCTCTCTTCTGGAAAGCCTTCCGGTTCAGTGGCAACCAGGATGCACATTCTAAACACGAAAATTAAATTTTGTTTTTGAAATGTGATTGCTGGAATTTGAGTTGTGGGCCATTTTGGATATTGGTCAATATGTGCATCAGCCTTCACCCTGTTCCATCATACAGCCTGTTCTTATCCATTTTGTGGAGCCAAAGGAATTTAGGAAAAAACGCCCTTCTTTCATGGTGGGGAGGGAAGTTGAGGCCAGACGGCCACTGGTAGTTTGCGCCAGCCCTGCTGAGAGGCCTGCCTCTTCTTGCCCTTGCCTTCAGGTCTCTTGTGGCAACTGCGCCCCAGCGACGTGGAGGTTGAGCTTTTGGCTCACACCCGTGATGTGGTCAGCCGGGACTTGGAGCAAGAGACGGGCCTCCACACTGGATGGATTCAAAATGGAGGCCTCTTCATTGCTTCCAACAAGCAACGGTTGGACGAATACAAGCGACTCATGTCTGTAAGCAGCGCCTTCCCAACCGAGTCTTGCTCTGCTTTGCACCCAGGGCATGTCCTGCGTTGACCCCAGCAAGGATCCTCTTGCTGCTCTTCTCTTGTTGTGTCTCACTCCAGGGTGTAAAACTGTCCTCTCGCATCCAGCCCAAATGCCATTTCCTTCCGGCCTGAATTCTCCAGGGCCTCACCCACCCAGTCTTCCTGCCCTCATGTTTGGTGATTTGGCTCTTCTTCTCCAGTTCTTCCACGCTCAGCCAGTCGGGCGTCTCCTGCCTTCCTCCAGAGTGTTCTTCTCCCCCCCCACACCCCCTTCCCAGGAGAGTGGCTGCCTCCAGACCCTCTTGTGCTGTGAAACCTTCAGCTCTGCTCTTCTGTCCTCGGTCACGGCTCCCTGCCGCCATCCCGTGCTCCCTCAGTCTCTCCAGCCCCCCCCCTCTGTTCAGAGTGGCCCACTGCTCCGTGCCTCTTGGCATCTCCCCCACTGTCGAAGTTAAGGTTTGTCAGCTCCTCGGGGGAGAGGCCTGCCTGTTTCCTTCCGTCATGGACCCCGAGCAAGGCAAAATCCAGAACAGAAGGTGAATGGAGCTCAAGGACAGACAAATTCAAGTCACATTTTTTCCTACCAGGGTGTTTCTGTTCTAGCCAAAAGACTTGCTGTCTGGCAACGTGAGCTGGAAGCCGGATTCAGTGTTCTCGTGCCTCATCTGCCCTGATGTGAGGCAGGCTCCCTGTAGAAAGAGCTCTCTGCCTGCCTCTCTCCCAAGGCATTCAATGTGGCGGCATTCGTGCCGGTTAACGTTGGCGCAGACTGACCTTCCCCGGTAGTTCTCCTGCATCTCGCAGAGCATGTGGCTGTAACGGGATAAAGTGTTCCTTGCCCCCCCTGTTTCAGGGCTGCATTTTGAGTTTGCACACAGAGGGAGCTGCTTGCCTGAGTCCCGCATTGCTCTGGGGCTGCCACCGTGCTGGTCTGGGGGGGGCGTAGATCTTGGCCCAGCTGAGACCGAGTGAACTCCCTTTCTCATAGCTGTCGGGTTGACCCTCCCTTTCCTCCAAGGGACTTGGGGCAGCCTGCGTGGGCTCTCCCTCCCTCAGGGTCATCCTCACAGCTGCCTGGCGAGGTAGCTGAGGCTTTTTGGCATCATTCAGCTTCTCAGCCGAGCAGGGATTTGAACCTGGGCCTCCCACGTCCTAGTCCAGGGGGTCCCCAACATGGTGCCCACAAGTGCCGTGGTGTCGGCCAAAACTGTTCCTGGGTGGGGACAGCAAGGCCTTGGACTGGCCATGGGAGATTTCATTGGCTGTGCAGGTTTTTTTAAAAACAGTGCTTCAGCCGCAGCTGCCACCACCGCGTAAGGGTCCTCCCTGTCTGACTGAAGGTTAGCCGCGGCAGCCGTTTTGTGGCTGTGCCCGCTATGCTGTGCCAGGGTGCCAAAGATGCCCGCAGATTTAGAAAGGTTGGGGACCCAGTCTTAGGCCAGCGCTCCAAGCACTGCGCCACGCTGGCCCTTGAGAATCAAGGTGGAGCCCTTTCCGCTCTGCCGGGACACTTTCGCAGACTCCCTGGACCCCTGCTGGGCGACCTGCACCCCCCAGACCCGACACTGTCCTCAGGGGCACACGCAGCCCCGACTCTTCCCCCTGGACCGGAAGTGCCTTCTGCAAAATAGGTGCTCCACACAAATGTCCTGCTGGTTCACACACATGCGCCACTTCTTTTGAAGGCGAAGTCATTGCTCCAGGTTTTCACAGAGCCCCTGGGGCACGGATGACGTTCCTTCTCTGGTGGGGGGGAGCCCAGTTTCTCATCCACCCCATGAGGACACACCGGTCCTGGGGAACCTGTGAATGCAGGGGCAATCTAGCAACAGCGTGCTCAGCTAGAAGGAGAGGTGTTCTCTCCTTAGTTTCTGTTATCAGACTTGGGAATGTGGAATATCTCCCATGACAGTAAGATCTCAGAGCTTTCAGAACAAAATACTTGTGGTCCTTCCAGGTCAAGCACCGCACTAATGCTGATTCTTCTGGAGTGCTTTCGGTGGGGTGGCCCCGGTGGTTTTCAGGCCAAAGGAGGCCTTTCTGTCTGGTCTGGTCTGGTCTGGTCTGGTCTGGTCTGGTCTGGTCTGCTGAGGGGTGCAGAGGATTCCGAGGCGCTTTGTGGGGGGCCCCCTCGGCTCATGCCGGCCAGGCCTTTTTGAGGCTCTCCACTGTCCTGCTTGGGTGGAGCCCACCTCGGAGTGAGCCCAAGACTCCCATGGCGTTGGGCAGTCTGGGGCGAGACGGGCAGGGAGGGGGCCAGCTGTCTTTCGGAGCAGCTGACCCGCACTGCTTGTCCTCTCCACTGGCATACCCCCGGCTGCCCCAGGGTTGCTCGAGACCCACTTTGAAGCTCAACACCGTACCAATGGGCTTGTTTCTCCTACCTCTTTTGCAGCTTGGTAAAGTGTATGGTGTCGAGTCGTATGTCCTGTCCCCTGGGGAAACCAAGAGCTTGTATCCCTTGATGAACGTGGACGACCTCTACGGCACACTGTATGTCCCCAAGGATGGCACGATGGATCCTGCAGGCACCTGTACTTCCCTTGCCCGGGCAGCCACTGCCCGGGGTGCTCTGGTAACTGAGAAGACTGCCCTTGGATTAGCTTCCAGTAGGACCTCAATCAGATCAGTGTTAGAAGAGACCCAGCAGGCAAGAACCTGTGGTCAAGTTTGTGGCTGGGGAGGAGCTGTGACTTTTAGCAGCAGAGGAAAGTGCCCAGGTTCAAAGCATTTCAGGTAGAAGGTCTGAGAAGATCTGGGGGGGGGTGTCTCTTGCCCGTGTAGGCGGCTGTGGGCTGGAGAGGCAGCTGTGGGTGGCCTGAGCAAATGGGAGCTGCTTGGGAGAAGGCAGAGCTCTGGAAACGACCACTCGCCAGAGCCCAGTTCCCAGCGTACCCAAAGAGAGCGCCTAGTGGTGGCCCAGAAGGGCTCTTGGGGGCTGGAGGGCTTGGACTCCCACTCTTGGTCTGTGTCCCTCTAAGATGGGGAACGTGCAGCTCACTTCTGTCTCTGCTCTTTCTAGATTATTGAGAACTGCCCGGTGACTGGTGTTGAGGTTAGAACAGATGACCTGGGCGTACGGCGGGTGGCGGCTGTGGTGACAAGCCATGGTACTATCCAGACGCCCTGTGTGGTGAATTGCGCAGGTAGGAAAAGCTGAAGAAATGTGCTGTCTGCTGTTACAGGATCTCTGGCCTTGCTTACAGAGGCAGGACCCAGGGGCACGTCGCATCCGGCAGGTTGTCCTGGGGCAATGACCCCTTTCCAGGCAGAAAAGCCGGGCTGCCTGCTTCTGACATTGTCCAAATCACTGGTGAAGGGGGGGAAATCACAGCTGAAGGCTCCAGAAGTTTATAAAATTCCCCTGTGTACACAAATCCAATGAGTCGGGTTAGGCTACAGCTAGAGATGTGAAGGCCCTGGGAGAGCACAGGGAAAATGGGGGATAGTTTCAGTGTTGCCAATTGAAAGAAGAAATTTGGAGGAGCCCGGGATAGGGGGGACCCTCTTGTGAATGTTTTTTAATTATTTTGGAGTGAATAAAAGGCTTTTTAAGACAAGGACTTATTCAAAATGTGTAATGTGAAGTTCTTTATATAAAACAACCAATCTGCAGTCTTAGAACCTTTCCTGTGCATGTTGTAGACACGCATAATATTTTCAAGGCTATATTGTGTAAATGTGACTACTTTCGTCTACAGTTAACGTGTGTGATGATGATATACCATTGGAAAATTGAATGGTTTCAACGTGTCATAATGCTTCAGTCAATACCCAGACATGCTGTTGTGATTGTGTGAGACTATTTCTATCTAAATAGTGCTTTTCTCTCACTTACTGCAAAATTATTTCTCAGATGGCAAAAACTGAGATCCATTTCCTGTAAGGTAGCATCGGGTGCAGCAATTAAATACATTTGGTACATTCACAGTTATTGTTTGTCAAAAAAGAAGGCATTTATATGTTTAAATTTTATAAATATGGTGAACAGCATGGCTTTATCTGTTGAGTATTATCTCACACATTTCATGTTGTCAAAATTGGTGAAGCAACTCTGGATTCAGATATTTTACATGAGTGTTGTGTGTTCAGTTTTTCTTAAAACTGCCATTTTTCCCTGACAAAAAAAACTTTAAAACATCTGGAAGTGTTACATATCTAGCTGCAGCCCTTCTCTCCAGTGTGCCTGTTACCGATATGCAGGGACCCCTCCCTCCTTCCCTCCCTCCCTCTGTGCCTTTTTTTCAACCTGGAGGTGTATTCTGCCCCCCTCTGCAGGGTGAATTGGCACCCTTGAGGCATTGAAAAGAAGAGCTAGCTTTGAGTCCATTGGCACCTTAGGAACAGCAAGACCGGGGGGGGGGATGTTTGAGCTTCCAGCGATAGCTCCATTCGCCCCTGAAAGAGACAGCTGTGTTACCTCGGCCAGGTTCCAACTTTCTAGGGTCCTTGAGACAGGACCAGGCCTTTTTTTGTTTTACTTGCAGAGGCCTGTGGGAGGAAGGAGCCAAGGAAAGTGCATGTGCCTTGGAGGCCTGGAGGCTGTGCAGTTCTGCGCAGAGTTACAGCCTTCCAGGTCCATCACAGTCAATACGCTTGCACTCGGTTTAGGATTGCACTGGAACTGACAAAGATTTCCATGCAGGATTTCTCCCAGCAGGATATAGAAATGATGGCTGTAGATTAGACAAAGGGATGCAATAGTTTTCTGCTTTAGAGTGGAAATCTTTCAGATTACTTAAAATATGATAAAACAGGTATTCTGAATTAGTCCTCTTGCCTAAAGGCTTGGCGTCATTGAGTTACTATGAAACAAAACAAATTCCAAAGCACACCTGAGGGCTCTTTTGGATAACTGGAGGAAAAACCAGACACGGTGCCAGTTCCCTTTGACTCTGCCGCCTGCCACCACCACAGCCTCTTGCCACTACTGGCCACTCGTTCTTACGGCCCCTCCCCAGAGTCCTTCTGCTTGGCACGGCCTTGGTGGACGAGGCTCCCATTTCCAGCCACAGAGCCAGGCATGCTGTCTGCCTGCTGCACCTGGTAAGCAGAGGTAGACTGCCCCTGAACATGAAGCTTTCACGGGGTTAGCATAATTAATCACTGTTAAAAACATTTCCAGTGAAAACCACAAATGAAATAGTGAGCCCCAAATCTTCAGAGATGCCTGCCAATGCAGACCCCCTCCAAAGCCCTGGCAAGCGGGCAACCCTTGCAGTGCCTCCTGGAGATCTCCCAGGAGGGGGGCCCCCCTCACCTCCTCAGGGAGCCACAAGGGAAGAGGTGCGGGCTCTGGTCGATGCCAAATGGGCCACCCTCGGTGGTGAGAGAGCCCACCCGTGACTGCCCGACAACTTGGCAGAAGTGGGAACATACTGCTTTACACAGAGACTGATTAAAATGTGGAATTCACTGCCAGAGGATATAGTGATGGCCACCGGGCTAAACAGCGTCAAAAGGGGGTTAGATAGATTCCTGGAGGAGAGGCCTCTCAGTGGCTACCAGCCCTGGTGATGGCTGAGGGGAACCTCCACATTCAGGGGCACTCATCCTCTGAATCCCAGAGCCAGGAGGCAACACCAGGGGAAGGCCTCGGCCTCTCTGCCCTACTGTTGGCCGTCCGGAGGAACTGGTTGGCCACTCTGTGAGAGAGGATGCTGGATTAGATGGACTGCTGGCCTGATCCAGCAGGACTCTTCTGATGTTCTTATATGGAAGGAGGCAGCCCTTCAAGCCAGTTCCTCAGCTTAGTGGGATCAACAAGGGCATTAGCTGCCCCATTACATCCTCCCCCAAAGTGGCAGCAGTGCCAAAGGAGACAGCTGTTACCCACTGGCATTGCTAATTGGGGGGGGGCCCTGAGCCAAGTGGCCCTGGAGGCATCAGCAGAGTGGCTGGGGCCGGGGCCGAACACCGGCAGCCTGCTAGGACAGTGGCCCATCAGGAAATTCCCTGTGAGATTAGTGGCCAGTCTGCCCCTGGGCAGCCCGTCAGGTATTTGCCTTCCCTTCCATCTCCTCTAGGATCACCATTCCCAGTTCCTTCATCCTTCCCTCGAAGGTCTTTGCCTCCCTTTTCCAAACCTATTCCAGTTTGCCTGCATCCTTCTGAAAATAGGAGGCTGGGACTAGACATAGTCCGGCTCGCTCCGGATCACAGAAGCCAGGCGGAGTGGAACTGTTCCTTTTTGTGGCCAGGATTCTAGGCCTCTGTTGATGCCGCTTAGAATTGCCACTAGCTTTTCCACAGCAAAATGTCACTGGCAATCCTTTTGGCATCCCTTGCAATTCTTCTGATGTTTCACCTGAGGAGGCCTTAATTTTGACCGTTGCAGAAATCTGGACGGCAGCTCCCCGCTTCCAGTTTCTTTCCATTCCCAAATCCCCCCCCCCGGGAAACCAGAAGGCAGCCCTCAGGAAGGGGCATTCTTGGGAAGGTGTCTCTGGCTGCCACTCAAAGGTCGGCCTTCCTTCTCTGGCAGGTGTGTGGGCCCAAGCCCTGGGGAAGATGGCCAATGTTAACGTGCCCCTCGTGGCGATGCATCATGCCTACGTCGTGACAGAGAGAATCGAGGGCATCCAGGTTAGTGTGCTGTCGGTGCTCGTTAACAGTAGAGAAGCCTTTGCCACAGCCATGTTTGAATGATGTAAAAAGGAAGACCTGCTTCTGCTTTGCTTTGCACCAGTGAGGAGTGACTCCTGCAGTGTGTGCAATGCAGACAGGCCCCTCAGAGCCCCAAGGGCCAAGCAGCAGGATACCCATTGCTGCATCTCTGCATGCTTCCCTGTTCTGGTGGGTCCTTTCTCATCTGCCTGTGCTGGGGTTGGCTCACTGGCCATGTCACGGCATCAGGTGTCCCTGGATCATCTGTTCACTTTGGACGCAGAGATGAAGTGGGACTCCATGCTATATAGAATTCTGTGAGTGTTTTTACCAACTTTTAAAATGTTATGCAATGCTGGGAGAAAACAAGTGCCACGCCAATCACAGAGACAAAAATGGGCAGAAGAGCCAATGGTGTAATTGAAGAATATTTCATTCAGGTAAAACATTCCCTACATATTATCACAATGAATCTTTTTCAGGGGAATGTGTAATATATAAGAGGTGCATTCCTGTAATTAGAGTATGTATCATAAAAGTTATTTAAATTAACCAACGGAAGACATGTTAATAATCAAATGTACAGTTAACAAGGATTAAAAAGGTATTAAACTGGTTAGTGCTTACTCCATTCTTCTGGTTGTATGTAAAGAGAAAAATTCTCTGAAGACTAAAGAGACAAGATAACCAGCTTTGTGTCAGGTGTGTTCTGGTGTAAGAATAAAAGAATATTTTTCTGGTTTCGTAATTAACTAACCTGCTGATTCTTCTGTGTTTTTACAGCAAGAATGCAAGATCTCACCAAACAACTAACACTGATCTTGCATTCTTGCTGTACAGTTGATTTTTTTACAGTTGATTTTTTAAATGCACTTTGCATTAAACACATTTTACAATATGTGCTCTAATTGTTGGAACTTACCTTTTATATCACCATTTCCTCTGAAGAAGCTATATTGCAGAATGTGTAGGGAACTTTTTACCTGAATAAAGTAGTCTTCAGTAGCACCACTGGTTCTTTGGCCTGCTTCTACCTCTGCAGTTCTGGGGTCCTCAGGTTTGTGAGGCCAGGGCTACTGAATCCATCCCATGAGAAATCACAGCTCCCCAATCTGCTTCAGCCCTCACTGGAGAAAAGTTGTGCACCCGTCAGGAAATTGCTGTACAGCTAAAGACCACTTGGGATTTTCAGTGGGAGTAGTGAGCTGAAGGGAAATTTTATGTATTGCTTTCATGAATGGTCTGCCTTTCTCATTGAGACTCAAGGCAGGCTGCAGAATGGGAACTGTATAATTAATACTACAAGTGATGCAAACAAAAATGGGTTTCAGAATTAGAACACAATGCAATTCATACAATAGACAGTGCAAGAATAAAACTGCCTGATTTTTCAGACATTGAAGTCAGAAACTGATAGATCCTCTCCCTGTTAAAAAAAAATCACTGTCTCGGCAGCCGCATTGTGGGCAATAAAATGGCAGTAAAAAGGGAGCGGGCCCCACCTGCCGAGGGGATCTGCCCCCCTCAGAGCCACCCAGTTTGGGCAGAAGAGTGTCGGCTTCTTTCCCTTTTCGCGCTCTGAAAGCTGCATGGTTGAAACCAGCTTCTGGCTCTAAGATTTCCTAAGCAGTCTCCTTCCTGCTGCATGGAAGAGGGGCCTCCTTTTGGCCTGTTGGAGGGGACGGGGCGTCTGGTTGTTCACGTTAAATATATGAACCTTTTGGATACATTTGGTTTATAGGAATTTTAAAAATACAAAAATCCTGTTCATCTCCAGGGATCTAGAACCCTTTTTTTTTAAAAGGCTGCATGGAGAGAGAGCACTCTGGGAAGCCTGCGCTCTCCACTTCCCAGTTCTGCTTGTGACAGGAAAGGATGTTCCTCAGACTGCCTCTAGGTGTCCCTCGGTGTCCGTGTTCGTGCTGCAGCCAGGCTCCCACCTACGGCAGTGGCAGGCAACGACTGTTCAAGGCCCAGGGGGCCTTCCTTTTTAAGAGGACAACGCTTGCGTCCAGTGGCGCCTTTAAGGGGGGGAGAGGCTTTTGCGCGCACTCAGCTTTCTCCCGCTGCTTTGGACCAACTGTCAGACTCCTGCAGCCATCAGTCCTCAACAGCTGTCATTCAAAGGAGTAAAGTTTATTGAGACTTTGAGAGAATGCAGACATCTTAACCATTCTGTGTTAGAACTGGAGAAAAGCCTGTGCCGCAAGCAGATATACATCCTTCAAGGAGGCCCCTGATGGCTTAAGGCCAGTCAGGGATCAGGTAGAAGCCCACCAGAGTAACGGACTACCGTTCCCAGGAGAAAGACTACACCAGGCACTGAAGGTCAGACGGAGATAACAGAAACATAGGAGACACGGCAGAAATGAAACCAAACCTTCCCGAGTCACCCCCACTCCCAGGGCAGCCAGGGCTTGAGAGAGGCCCAGCTGACACCAGACACCAGATCCTTCCTGTTTAAAAGTGCAGAAAATACTTCTTTAGTGCCCACACAGCAGAATGAGGCATGACTGCTGGCTTTCTACTGTGGATCTCAGCTGGGCCTCCAAGATCATGTCTGAGTTGTGAGCATTTGGGGGGGGTCTTTGCCCATCAAGAGCCAAGACTGTGTCTCCTGAAGCTGCGTCATTTGCTGTCTCTGCCTCACCTTTCCCTTAATTTATTTCATTTGGCTTCTGTCCTGCCCTCCCTGCCGCAGCAGGCCCAGGGTGGCTCACAGCATGACTACAGGTAAACAATTCCTCAGGTAAAATTACAATTAAAAAGTCTAAAAATGCACAAAGTGCTAGCAGTAACATATAACGTGACAGAAGTCCACAATCAGTTTAGCGCATGGTCTGGGTCATATAGGCGAGGCACAGGCCATTCAATGGTGTTAATGATGTTGTTGATGTTACTAAAATAATAATATTGATGGTGTTGGGGCCAGGGCCTCAGATGGTTGCGGGCGGCTCCTTAATCGAAGGCCTGGTGGAAGAGCTCTGTTTTACAGGCTCTGTGCAACTGTAAAAGGTCCCGCAAGGCCCTGATGCCTTCCAGGAGCTCATTCCACCAGTATGGAGCCACCACTGAAAAGCCCATGGCCCTCCTAGCTTTGCGGGGGCCTGGGAGGACCAGGCGATTTTGAGTGCCCAATCACAGTGCTTGCTGGGGAACGTATGGGGAAAGGCGGTCCTTTAGGTACATAGGTCCCTGGCCATAAAGGGCTTTAAAGGTAAGTACCAGCACCTTGAACCAAAGTCGGTATGCTATAGGCAGCCAGTGCAGTGCTTTTAGTGCAGGCTGGATGTGCTCCCGCATAGGGAAACCCAACAACAGCCTGGCCGCCACATTCTGCACTAGCTGCAGCTTCCGGATTTGGGACAAGGGTAGCCCCACGTAAAGAGCATTACAGTAGTCCAATCTCAAGGTGACCATTGGGGAAAGTTCCGCCTCTTGGGGCCCTCCGCAACCTAGTGGGTGCCTTTGGGACAGCTGCTCCCCTATGGCCACCTTTGTCCCCGGCCCTGGAGAAATGAGGAAGGCCGCTGCAAGGCAGACCCCCGGGTCCCAGTGTCAGCGAGGTGGTGGGTCAGTAGTTGGTGGTCGACTGTGTCTAACAACACCTACGTGGTTGCTGGTTGTCAGGGAGTAGCACCCTTTGGATCTCCTGTGGAAGAGGAGACCCCCCCCAGTGGGGTGTAGCAGTTAAAATGTTGGGCTCGGATCTGGGAGACCCGGCTCAGATCTCCACTCCTGCTATGGACGCTCACTGGATCCCTCATGCGCAGCCTGAGCCACCTCACAGGGTCGTTGTGAAGAAAAAATGGGGGCGAGAATTCTGTAAGCTGTTTGAGGAGAAAGGCAGGATATAAATAGAGTAAATAGATAAACCAAGCAAACAAACAAAACAATGGTTCTGGAGAAGCAGCAGGTCAAGGACATGATGACAGTGAAGCGGCCTGGAAAAGAAGGATATTCTCAGCTTTGGAAGAACATAAGAGCCCAGCTGCATCCTGTCCCACACGGTGGCCAGCCAGTTCCTCTGAGGTTTACTGTTCCTTTCTCTACTCCATGAATCTGTGCTCGTGGCCAATCAGCTTCCTTGGGTGCCCTCGAGTTCTAGTATTTTGAGAGAGGGAGAAAAGGTTCTGCTTACCATTCCTCTCTGCCCTGTGCATAACTGGTCCAATTGAATGAGGCACGTGAACTGAAGCACTCCATAGGAACTGAGACTTGGGCAAAGGGCTCTTGAATCCAAAGGGCTCCTTACCGCTATGAAATGAAACTGACGCCTTGGTAGAAAGCCATGCCTTTCCCAAGACCAAAAACAATCCCCCTGGTGCCCAACTTGGTTTTCTGAAGTACTTTTAGTCAACAGGGCATCTTAACTTCTTAAAATATAACCCACCCAAATGACAAATTGTCATTGGATTTCCAAAGGGCCATTCCACACATTCCATAGTGGCAAATGCAGGTTTACTACCAAGTATGTTCTCACCTGGGGTCAGCAGCCAAGCATCTCTGATACACACATTTATAAACATTTGTTTGTGGCATTCTCCTGATGTGCTTTTAGATGTATGCTTAAAACCTTTTAGGTCCATACCTGAACCCATATGCCATACATCGCTGTCTGAGAGAGCCGACCCCTTAGTGTTTGCACTGAGCAGAGGAGCATTTTTCCTCTCTGTCTTGCCCCAGTTCTGATGGCTTTCCTCTCTGGGTATTTTTAGAATATGCCGAATGTTCGAGATCACGATGCATCGGTGTATCTGCGTCTCCAAGGCGATGCCCTTTCTGTGGGTGGATATGAGTCAAATCCAGTCTTCTGGGAGGAGGTGAGTGGTGTTCCTAAGAAATAAAGAAGGTGTCACTGGAAGAAGGGAAAAGCTCCCAGAATGAGGTTCTCTGAGTGAGCTTTGGCCTGTTTGGTGGTCTCTGAGACTGCTGGAGAGGAACAGTAAAGGGGATTGTCAAGCCCATTTAATGACAATCACTGAATGCTCCATCATATTCTTTGCAGAACTGGTGTCAGGCAGGAAGCTGAGTCTTGCCCAGCCAGCCACCATGGGCACTATAGGCTCTGGTCCCAGAGACCACTTTAGGCACCAAAGGAAGGAAGAGGCCACGGCTCAGTTGGTAGAGCATATACTTGGCATGCAGAAAGTCCCAGGTTCAGTCCCCGGCATCTCCACTGAAATGGCCAAGTGGTAGGTGGTGTGAAAGACCCTTCACCGTGAGACCAGGGAAGTCTGCCACCCGTCTGAGTCGACAAGACTGACTCTGAGGGGCCGAGGAAGGTCTGATTCAGCAGAAGGCAGCCTGCTGTGAGCTGCCTGTGGAGCAAGGGGGCAGGCGGGCATCAGCTGGGGGCGTCTCTGGGTTGGCCAGGTCAGATCCCGGCTGCTGACTGTCTTGCTTGGTCAACACCGCTGGCCCTCCCACCGACCACGTGAAGGCCAGAAAGCAGCTGACCTCAGGGACAGGGGGCTGGTGGGTTTCATCTGATATGTCCGTGCCCCCACTTAGGGGGCACAGAGAGCCGTGTTAGATCTCTCTTCCTCCATGGTTTGCTGCATAAAGTGATAACACCCAGTGCTCTGCGGGTGAGCAGCCATTCAGGACCACGGGAAGCCCCGCCCAGCAGCCGCCTGGAGCCGCCCGGGGTCTTGCACTGCCCGTGGCCCATTTTAAGATGACAGGAGTCGTATTCTGCTCAGGATGTGAACTGCTCTGCCCAGCAGGGGGGAGAATTAGAGGGAACATTGATAACGCCCCTCTGTTCTGTAAGCTTCTTCAAACACGACTGCTTGGGATTTTCCCCCGTGCTGGTGCTGGGAACCCATTTTGTGCTGGTGTTAACCACCTGTCCCCTGCAAAGATGATTCCGGTATCGGCGTGCAAGGCACACGCTGGCTGGCTGCACGCTTGCTGCTGGCCCGGGATGTGTTGCGAGTGCCCCGTGGCCCAGAGAGGCCCTTGAAATAGACCCTTGCCTATGCCTGAAGGTCCAGGTGCCACTGATTTAATTCAGGGGTGCCAGGACCATTCCTCTCCTCCTTGGGCAAAGGGCAGCTTGCTGGCTGCCCTCCTTAGTAGCTCTCACGGTAGCCAGATGCCTTTTTGGCTCTCTGCAAAGGAGGAGTTGGCTGTATGCCCCGCCCTTCACAACCCGAAGCCGTCGTTTCCCTGTGGCCTTCTTCATGGTCTCTGTGCAGTCCCACACGTGGGTTCTGCGCCTGCGCTCAAACCCGACCTCGAAGAACTACAAGAGCTGGCCTCTGAATTTTGGCGGCCTTCCTTCCCGCGCTCTGGGGAGCAGACACCCGTGGACACCCGAGGAAGGAGACGCCCTCCCACTCAGTCTCTTTTCGACCGCCGCACTGGTCAGACCTGCCTCATCGCATCTCTCTGCTGGGCTGCCTCACAGGCCCTTTTCCTCCTCGTCTCTTTGTCATTTTTGCAGCGTGCGTGTCTTCATCTCTTGCATTTTCTACCTTTCTGTGTGTTTGTGCTGCTTGTCGGCATCCCCCCCCTCCTTCCCCTGGCCCCTGCTGGCGCGTGGAAGGGAAGACTCGCTTCAAATGTTGCATAAATCGTGAGGGTAAAATCCCCACCACTGACGGGCACTCCCTGTGTCTTTTCGATCTGGGCGAAACCCACAAACCAGACTCTTGTGCTCACTGCAGCAAATTTACGAAACAGGCTCAAAAGAACCGAGCTGCAGGGCTGAAGCGCCACCTTTTGGAGGCCTCCCTACACCCGGTGACGTCCCAGTCCTCCAGCTCCAGAGCCTCACCGCCTCCCCCAACTCCAAGATCCGGCTAAGTCGGCAGCATCTTTGGCCTTGGGGCCCCCGAAGCGTAACCCCGACAAACAGTCCAAGGGAGTCATGGCTTCATCCCCAGACGTGCCGAAACCGAAGAAGTCGCACAAGGCTAAGGACCGGTCGGTACTGACACCCGCCACAGCCTTGAAGTCGACCTTGGACTCTGTGCCTCCAGACATGCAGGCCACTACTGCGGCCACGCTGTCATCGACTCCATCCACCATAGCAGCCCCTCTTGCTCAGGTGGTGCACGTCCCATCTCGATCCCCATCGGTTTGCAGCTACCCACTGTCAGACTTCCTCGAAGCCAAGACGGCTCATCGGGACACACTCTTAGAGCCTGTGGAGATGCTGAGGATGTTCCCACAACGTCAATTCCGTTGAAGTCAGTCCCAATCCATAACCTGGCACTGCTTCCATTATGCTCCAGCCTCCTGTGCAGTTACTTACGAAGGGTACTCCCGTTATTTGTCGGAGTCACGATTCCCTTCTCCGCGGGAACACCATCCTCGGTCCCATTGAGAGCACTATAGATCTCCATCCCGTGCTTCATACCAAGATGGAGATCGCTAGGCACATCCTTATTTGCCATACCCGTCGGAAGACATTTTTGCTCACCTTCCTCGGGACCAAAGGCCTTTAATCTTCGGCTCTCTGGATGCCCCCATTGTCATCAAACTTCTGTTGGCTCTCCCTGCAGAAATTGAAAAGACAAAAAAGAACTGTGAAGAGGCTACAGAATTCCAACACACACTGTGCCTTTAACAATGTATATGTTATTTTCAGTAACAACAAACAGTTTTAAACTGAAAAACAGCTGCAACTCCGCATGTGACTCTGCATTTTCAGTCAGCTGTTTTTCAGTTTAAAACTGTTTGTTGTTACTGAAAATAACATATACATTGTTAAAGGTACAGTGTGTGTTGGAATTCTGTAGCCTCTTCACAGTTCTTTTTTGTCCTTTCAATTTTAACAGTAGAACTGTGACCTCTTTTGTATACTTATCTGGCTCTCTTCCTGCAGCCCAGTCTCTGTCCCCCCCGGGGGCCCTAGTCAACACCCCAGCAGATCCTCCTACATCGGCATCAACTGCACCAACTGATACCCTCGGTCTCTGGTCTTCAGCCTCGGAACCGTCAGAAGTCGGGTCTGAAGGGTCAGATTAGGAAGTGGATGACTCACTCCGCAACTCTCCAGATTCAGACACAGTTAAGCCTGGTTCTCTCTCCCCCTTGGAGGGATCCAAAGCCTATCTTGAACTGGTCACTTGCATGGCCACTGCACTGAATACCCAACTCACCAATGATGCTCCTACAGTCACAGACTTGGTTCACAAGCTGGTGCAGTCAGATCTCCCACCAGCTGCCTTGCTCCCAATGCTCCTGGTCCACCTCGACGTCCTGCGACAAGCATGGGACAAGCCGGCGTCTATTCCACCGACATCGAAGCGCCTTGATTCACTGTACCATGTACAACCATTGGATGCTAAATTCCGCCATGCGGTATCCTGCTCCTCTAAAGCCATGGCTACTTCAATTGCCTTCCACCATCACACATGGTTACACTCCGCCAATCTGCAACCTGACATAAAGTCGAAGATCTACCCTTTGATGGTGAAGGCTTCTTTCACGCCACCATGGATGAGACTTACACCAATGTGGATGATAGCCACAAAAGAGCTCACAGCCTGGGAGTATCACAGCCCTCCCAACCACAGGCCTCCCCAGTCAAGCCCTGGAAGCCCAGTGGCCCCAAGCTTTTCAGGTCCCCCTGGCAAGGCTCCTCCTGCTAAGCAGCAGTACTAGCACAGATCCAAGGCTCCTTCTGCCAAAAAGACCGCACCCCTCATGAAACAGTCTCTTTGACTCCCTCCAAAGTATACGACACTGCTCCCCATCGATAACTCCAGCTTGGGGGACAAGGCTTTGCCTCTTCATAGATGCCTGGGACTCTATCACCATGGACACCTAGGTCCTTACCATCATTCACCTAGGGTACGCCATCGACTTTTCCTCACCCCTGCAGGTCCCTCATTTCGTGGCTACCCCTCCTTCTGACTTCCTTTATGCGGAAGTTCAGGCTCTTTTAAACAAAGGTGCTATAGAGCCCATCCCCACATCCCAACAACACCAGGTGTCTTCATGAAATGCAAGAGCCTTCATGAAATGCATGCTGGTAGTCGCAGCTTTTCTCAGGCAATGCTGAATAACGGTGTTCCCTTACATCAACGATTGGTTGATGGTCTCCCACTCACAACCTCAGCTCCATCAGGACGTAGAGACCATGCTCAGACTCTTGATTTCCCTGGGCCTCTGTGTGAACCTCTCCAAGTCCCACTTGACCCCTGCCCAGGACTTACAGTTCATAGGGGCATGACTTTGTACCCCCTCGCAACGTGCCTTTCTCCCTCCAGACAGAGCCCTCGCTCTCCACTCGTTGGCATCAGCCATACCCACGCAACCAGCTTGGATGGTCCAACGTCTTTTAGGGATGATGGTGGCAACCGCCAATGTACTGCTGTATGGCTGGCTTCACGTGCAGCCACCTCAGTTGTGGTTTGTTCAAGCCTTCGGCCCTCTTCACATGCACCAGACCTTACCCTTTATGGTGCCACCCAGCGTCCTACCATCCCTTCAGTGGTGGACCATAGAGGAGAATCTTTTGGCCAGAATGCATTTCCGTCTCCCTTCTCTGAGTACTATTCTGACCACCGACGCCTCTCTGTGGGGCTGGGGAGCCCACTGCGGGACACTAATGGTGCACGGTCAGTGGTCCGACTCAGAACACTCCCAGCAAAGCAACTGTCTGGAGCTCCTGGTGGTACATCGAGCCCTTCGGTCGTTCCTTCCAGTTCTGCGCAATTGCCACGTGCAGATCACGTCAGACAACACGTCTACTATATAAACAAGCAGGGCAGGATGGTATCCAAGAAGGTTTGCAAGAAGGCCATGACCTTGTGGCATTGGTCCAAGGTGCAGGACATACACCTTACTGCAGTGCATCTGCCAGGCATCCAGAACACTCAAGCGGACCGTCTCAGCCGAATGCAGCTGGTAGAACACGAGTGGTCCCTGAATCCTCTTTACCTGCAACCAATCTTTCAAGAGTTCAGGTACCCCAAAATCGAAGCCTTTGTGGCACAGGACAAAGTGTCGGGTTTTCTACAACCACAGTCCCCCGTCAAAGTTCTGGAGGGGAAATGCCTTCCTCCACCAATGTGTCATGCCTGTCCTTGACTCAGCCCCTGAACCAGCCCCTGACAGCCAAAACAGGGAGGCTTCGGTACCTTTAAGGGCTGAAGAGGCACCAGGACCTGCAACCGATGTAAGTGCTGTGGAGGATACACAGCAGCCTGAGCCAACTGTGGGACGCTTTGCACCGGGAGCGGTGCCTGAAGCAAGCACTTCACCACCTGCCTCTCCCCCACCTGTGCACCGGCTAAGGGATCGTCGGCGTCAAGACCTGGCCAGCCGAAGAAAAGAGTCACACTCCAGAGGGCAAAGAACCTTGAGCCCTGAGTATTAGCAGCAGTCAGGACCTTGCTCACAGGTGCTCATGGGCTACGGAGCCAGAGCACTACTTAGGAAAGCCTCTGGCCATGAGCACACTTGTGCTAGCAACGTCGTTGTCAGGCCCTGAATCTTTGTATCTCGGCCTCAACCCTTGTGAAACTCTGACCGGCTTTTGACCCTTGGCTTCGTGGACCCTGCGTTTCTCTCTGACTCCTCTGACATCGTTGTGATTTATGGACTTGACTCTCTGGTATGTCTGACCCTACTTATGGACTGTGGTTTAAAACCTGTTTGAACCGTGCTACCTGATTTACTCGGCTTTAACCTTGGACTGTTCCTGGACTTGTGCTCATTCGTGTCGCACCTTGGGGTCCTGCCCTGACAGATTGCTAGCACCCCACACACAACCCCACACATTTACCCGTCTGTAGCATGATGGATGGTGCAACAGAAGGAGCAGACTCGCTTGTAGGTGTTCCGGACCAAGTGCAGCAATTAACTCAAGCTGTGCTCATGCTCCAACAGCAGACTGCTGCCAATGCTGCTGCTATCACAGCTGCTGCTGTGCCTCCCCCACGCTGCCCCCTGAATCCTCCTGACCGGTTTGCTGGGAACGTGGGGGAATTCCCCGCCTTTGTGGTTCAGTGTGAACTGTATATGGAACTATGTAGCCGGGACTTTCCTTCAGACAAAACCAAGGTCTGTTTTGTATTAAGCCTGCTTAAAGGGCAAGCTGCCAAATGGGCAACTCCCTTGCTAGTGGGAGCTTCCCCTTTATTATCAAACTACGCCAGCTTCAAAGCTTACTTCTCTGCAGCCTATGTCAACCCTGTAAAAACCGAGACTGCCAACCGCAAGATTCGGGCTCTCAAACAAGGCACGGCATCAGTGGCTCAATACACCACGGACTTCCAGCTCATAGCCCAAGACTTGGCGTGGAACGAGGCAGCCCTTATGGACCAATACACGGAAGGGCTGTCTGATGAGATCCTGGACGAACTAGCTTGCAGTGACCGCCCACAGACCCTGCAACAACTCATCCATCTGTGCCTCCGCATTGATGGCCGGCTGCAGAGCCGTCACCAGAGCAAAATGCGCAGCATCACCCTGCCTGGCAAACCCCACGAGTTTCCCCGGGCCGCTTCTCCAGGTCCCTCCCTGTCTTCTCCTGCTGTCGAACCCATGCAGCTAGGAGTCGCCCGACCATGTCTCACTCCTGAAGAAAAGGCACGAAGGCGTGCCCAGAACTTATGCCTCTATTGTGGAGGGGCGGGGCATTTCTCCTCCAGATGCCCTGTGAAACAGAGGCGCCCGCAAGCTCTCGCCCCACCAGCAAAAGGGCAGCCCCAGGCTTGAAGGGACCCTCCTGCTTGGGGCCTGTCCTAGGGTCCTCCAGCTCCTCCTATCCACCACAGACACCCTTCCTGTTGCCTGTGTGACTACAGCTTCCGGATGGCAGATGGCTGTTCATCCACGCTATGCTAGATTCGGGGGCCGCCTGTTGTTTCATGGACAACCTCTTTGCCAAAGAAAATGGCATCCCCCTCCGGGACAAAAAACATCCAACATTAGTGGAAGCCATTGATGGACGCATGCTGCGTTCCGGACCTGTGGTGCACGAGACCCAACCCCTCGTCTTGTGGGTCCACCAACACCAAGAACGACTGATTTTCGACCTGGTGTGGATGCCTCGGTTTCCCGTTGTCCTTGGACTATCCTGGCTCTGAACCCACAACCCCCAAATCAATTGGGCTCACCAGGACCTTCAGTTCTCACCAGGCACCCAGTCGCCAGCTCCCCCGAACAGCGCCCCCGACACTTCGCCTTCGGCTCTCCCACCTGATCCTGTTTCATCCGCATTGCTGCTTGGAGCAGCTACGACTTTACCCCCACCATACCACTCGTTTGCAGACGTGTTCGATGAAAAAGAGGCAGACCAGTTACCCCCGCACAGGCCATACGATTGCGCCATCAACCTGATACCCGATGCTCCCTTGCCCACGGGTCGCCTGTACCCCATGGCAGAACCGGAGCTGGCTGAACTCCGGGACTATCTTGATAAAAACTTGGCCCGCGGCTTTATTCGACCATCCACCTCTCCCCTGTCGTCTCTGGTTCTCTTTGTTAAAAAAAAACAGGAGACCTTCGGCTCTGTAACGATTACCGGGCGCTGAACAAGATTACCATCCGGGACCGCTACCCCCTGCCATTGATCCCCGAACTCCTGGACCGTCTCTGCGGGGCCCAGCTTTACACCAAGCTGAATCTCCGAGGAGCGTACAACTTGGTCCGTATCAAGGCCGGGGATGAATGGAAGACGGCCTTCGGCACCCGCTATGGGCAATATGAACACTTGGTCATGCCTTTCGGGTTGACCAATGCCCCCGCGGTCTTTCAACGTTTTATTAACGACGTGTTCCGAGACCTTCTGGACCGGTTCATGATCATTTACCTGGATGACATCCTGGTCTACTCAACCTCTGCCACAACACATCGAGCATGTACAGCAAGTGCTCCAGCGACTCCGCATCCATGAGCTTTACGCCAAACTGGAAAAGTGTGCTTTTCACCTGAAAGCGGTCGAATTCCTGGGCCTTATTGTCTCACCCCAAGGAATCGCGATGGACCCCAAGAAGGTGGAAGCCATTCTCCAATGGCAAGCTCCGCAGACCCGTAAAGAAGTCCAGCGCCTCCTGGACTTCACGAACTACTATCGCCAATTCATCCCATCCTACGCCGACCTGACATCACCCCTGACTCGCCTCCTCCGGCCCAAAGAACCCTTTCAGTGGACCTCTGAAGCCGAACAAGCCTTCGCCATGCTGAAACAGCGCTTTACTTCCGGACCACTCCTCCGCTCTCCTGATCCTCAACTCCCCTTTACCGTGGAATCCGACGCCTCTAGTGTCACCTTAGGGGCCGTGCTCTCCCAGCGAGATGACGCCGCCCAACCGCTACAACCCTGTGCGTACTATTCCAGGCAACTCTCCCCAGCTGAACGGAACTATACGATCTGGGAGAGGGAGTTGCTGGCCATCAAGACCGCCTTCGAGGTTTGGCGCCACCACCTCAAAGGGGCCCGACATCTGGTCCAAGTGCTCACGGACCATAGTAACCTAGAGCACCTCCAGGCAACCCGTCGGTTAAACCAGCGCCAAATCCGCTGGTCTCTCTTCTTTTCCCGTTTTGACTTCAAGATTTCATACATCCCCCACTCCCAGAACCAAAAGGCAGATGCCTTATCCCGGAAACCGGAATACACGCCCGCACTAGCCAAAGAAGCCCCAGAAGCTACCATCCTGCAGCCGGCGGTATTTGCCACTACCACGGAACGGCCATCCCTCTCTGAGGACATCCGAGCAAGGCAGGCTACGGATCCCTGGGCACAAAAACGCCTCCGAGAACTGCAGCAAGGTGCCTCCAGAAACCTGACCTCCCGCGATGGCTTACTCTTCCATCAGGACCGGCTCTATGTCCCTCCAGGGCCACTCCGCGCCCGAGTCTTGCACCTCGCCCATGATGCCCTCCCAGCTGGGCACTTTGGGCATCACAAAACAACTCACCTTCTCACTCGGGACTTTTGGTGGCCCCGAGTGCAGGCTGACAGTGATCGGTATGTCAGCACGTGTGATGTCTGCCGCCGTGCCAAAGATGTGTCTGCCAAGCCCCCGGTCCTCCTTCATCCCTTACCTGTTCCATCGGGCCCTTGGGAGGTCATATCGATGGATTTTATTGTCGACCTCCCTCGCTCCCAAGGGCACACCTGCATCTTCGTGGTTGTAGACTTATTCACAAAGATGGCCCATTTCATCCCGTGCGTCAAAGTCCCGACCGGACCTGAAACGGCCCAGTTATACCTGCACCACGTCTTTCGCCTGCACGGGACTCCAACGCGTATCATCTCAGATCGGGGCCCACAGTTCTCTTCTCGGTTCTGGCAGGCTCTGCAGCGGGGTTTAGGAACTGAAGTCCATCTGTCCTCGGCTTACCACCCTCAAACTGACGGACAAACCGAGAGAACCAACGCTACGCTAGAGCAATACCTGCGCTGTTACACCAATTAACAGCAGGATAATTGGTATTCCTTGCTGCCATTAGCTGAGTTCGCCTATAACAACGTGGTGCATACGTCAACCCGAACCACGCCCTTTATGGCCAACTATGGCTACCACCCCCGCTTCTTTGCACCCCTCGGCCCCTTGTCGGACGTTCCCACCACAGATGACCAGCTCCAAGAACTACACGCCCTCCACGCCCTGCTTCGGGACCAATTACAGCGCGCCAAGGACGCCTACAAACTGGCCACTGATCGACACCGTCGGGAAGGGCCACCCCTCAAAGTGGGCGACCTCGTGTGGCTGTCCACTCGTTACCTTCGGACTCCTGGTCGTTCCCATAAATTAGGCACATGATTCATCGGCCCCTACGAGGTGGTCGCCCAAGTCAACCCTGTTGCCTTTCGTCTGCTCCTGCCCGACCACCTCTGGATCCACCCCGTATTCCATCGCTCCCTCCTCCAGTTGGCAGCCCCTCCGGATCCCAACCGGGGTACGCCCGCTGCACCGCTACCACTGGTATTGGTGGACGATGAGGAAGAGTACGAGGTCCAGCAGGTCCTCGATTCCCGGGTGCACAGGGGCACCCTGCAATACCTCATTGACTGGAAGGGCTACGGCCCCAACGATCGCTCCTGGGAGCCCGCTTCGAACCTGCATGCCCCGGACCTCGTGCGGCAGTTCCATGACGCCTACCCCGACAAACCCGGCCCTTCAGGTGGGGGGGGTTCTGAGGGGGGATAGTGTAATGCCTGTCCTTGACTCAGCCCCTGAACCAGCCCCTGACAGCCAAAACAGGGAGGCTTCAGTACCTTTAAGGGCTGAAGAGGCACCAGGACCTGCAACCGATGTAAGTGCTGTGGAGGATACACAGCAGCCTGAGCCAACTGTGGGACGCTTTGCACCTGGAGCGGTGCCTGAAGCAAGCACTTCACCACCTGCCTCTCCCCCACCTGTGCACCGGCTAAGGGATCGTCGGCGTCAAGACCTGGCCAGCCGAAGAAAAGAGTCACGCTCCAGAGGGCAAAGAACCTTGAGCCCTGAGTATTAGCAGCAGTCAGGACCTTGCTCACAGGTGCTCATGGGCTACGGAGCCAGAGCACTATTTAGGAAAGCCTCTGGCCATGAGCACATTTGTGCTAGCAACGTCGTTGTCAGGACCTGAATCTTTGTATCTCGGCCTCAACCCTTGTGAAACTCTGACCGGCTTTTGACCCTTGGCTTCATGGACCCTGCGTTTCTCTCTGACTCCTCCGGCATCGTTGTGATTTATGGACTTGACTCTCTGGTATGTCTGACCCTACTTATGGACTGTGATTTAAAACCTGTTTGAACCGTGCTACCTGATTTACTCGGCTTTAACCTTGGACTGTTCCTGGACTTGTGCTCATTCGTGTCGCACCTTGGGGTCCTGCCCTGACACAATGGAGGGGACATCTTTTCTACATGTTTCCTCCATTTCCACTCATCACCAGAACGATCCAAAAGACTGTTCAGGATCGTTCGGACTGCATTTTGACAACATCATGGTGGCCACGACAACCTTGGTTTGCAAGTCTTCTGAAATTGTCCCGTGCAACCTACTGACGTCTCCCTCCGGTGCCCGACCTACTCTCCCAACATCAGAGCCGGATCCTCCATCACAATCCTTGGTTTCTCAAGCTGACCTTCCCTCCTGAGGTACAGCATGTTCTCCTGAGTGCAAGGAAACCGGCCACTCGTCACTCCTCTCAGGTAAAGTGGAAGCGTTCCATTTCCTATGCTTCCAGTAAGACCCACAGGCGGCGCCCTTACCTATGATCCTGGCCTGTCTTGTTTCTCCTCACCAGTCTGGGCTACTCCTCGCTAAAAGTCCACCTCTCCGCCATCTCTGCCTTTCACCACCCTATCGAGGGAAAGACTGTGTTCTCACACAATAGCTTTAAAGTCATTCTCGAAGGGCATGCTGAAGCTCCACCCCCCTGTCAAGCCGCTCATTCCGGCATGGGGTTTGTCTCTCGTCCTCTCAAAACTGGTGGGCAAGCGGTTCGAGCCTCTTGCAACTGCACCTCTGCATCTTTTGTCACGGAAAACAGCCTTCCTGATAGCTGTCACCTCGGCTAAGAGGGCAAGTGACCTGTGTGTTTTGCGAGCCGATCCTCCTTACACTATTTTCCACAAGGACAAAGTGGTCCTCCGGACGGACCCGTCTTTCCTACCCAAAGTGGTGTTGACTTTTCACTTGTCCCAACCCATCGTCTTGCCTACCTTCTTTGCTAACCCGGCAGATGACGGCCAGAGGGCCCTTCACACATTAGATGTCCACAGGGCACCCTCTTTCTGCCTCTTGAGGCCGTCCTCTTTTCGTCAGGACCCTCGTCTGTTTGTGGCCTATAGTAAGCCCCGATTGGGATGTAGAATTTCCCCTCAGCGCCTGTCAAAGTGGATCGCCTCGGCCGTTCAGCTTTGTTATGCAACCTTTGCCGGTCATACTGAAAGCTCAGTCCACTAGAGCTGTTTCTGCGTCTTCAGCTTTCCTTGAGGGAGTCCCTCTGCGCTGATGCTATGAGGTCCTTTGTGACGGACTACACCCTTGACGTTCGGGCATCTTTTGGCCAGTCGGTACTCCGATACATCTTCCAGTGATGGCTGGTGTTCCTCTTCAATCAGGTAGGCTGCCTGTTTATATGATCCACACACACCGTTTTGCCGCATGTGTGGCATGTTCTCTCTCTCCAGTATGGAGATGGCTGCACCCCACATCTGGTCAGTTGAGCTCACTAAACCCCCATGTGTGGGACTGCACAGAGACCACGAAGGAGATAAACAGGTTGCTCACCTGTAACTGATGATCTTCGAGTGGTCATCTGTGCAGTCACACCGCCCACCCAGCCTTCCCCACTGCTGGCATCTCTCAATGGCAAATTTCTCTCTCTCTCCTTTGGGACTTGGCTAATGGTGGTCGGAAGAAACTGAGTGGGAGGGCGTTTCCTCCCTCGCTCCAGACATGCGCAGTGCGTGTCCGGCTAACTCTTGTAGTTCTCCGAGGTCAGGTTCGAGCACAGGCACAGAACCCATGTATGGGACTGCACAGATGGCCACTCGAAGGTCATCAGTTTCAGGTAAGCAACCTGTTTTTCTTGCATTTCCTTCCCCCCAGATGCCATGAATCAAGGGGCTCTTCTGTCCTCTACTCCCATCCTCGGAAGGATGTGGCAGCCTCACAGAATCATTTATTCCAATCATTTAAATGTGGGCCCCTAATGTAGACCAACTAAATTTTCTTCGTAAAACCCTAGAAACTTTAATGGACTTTAAAGAGGGTGAAATTTTGATTGGTGGAGATTTAAATTATATAGCAGACCTGAAGCTGGATAAAACATGCAAAACACATAAAGACAAAAGTACTAAGTAAGAAAAAGCGGAAAACTACCCAACTACAAGATATTTTTCATTTTTACAATTTAGCGGATGTCTGGAGGACGTTTAACCCGGGTGTTCAACAGTATACGTACTACTCCTCTAGACGTAACATATATACTCGAATTGATTTTGTTCTTTCATCTAAAAAATTTATTCAGAATATAGTTTCAGCGGATATAGGCACACACCTTCTTTCAGATCATTTTAATGTTTTGTGTACAATTGCAAAACAACAGGATGATGGTAGAGGTTTTCAGTGGCGTTTAAATAAACTTCTACTACAGAATGAGCTCATTTGTGATAACTTAAAATCTAAAATGCAAGAATTTTTTGAAATTCATAATGGCACCCCAACAGCACAGCCAATTTTGTGGGACACTTTTAAGGCAGTGTCTAGAGGTCATCTTATCTCAGCAGCCTCTTTTTATAAGAAACAAAAACAGCAAGAAATAAATACTTCACAAAATAATATCAAAAAATTGCAGTTACGTCATATGGAATTTGGTGGCAAAAAAACTCTCAAAAAAGTGAATCAGGAAAGAAAAAAATTAGAATTGCTAGAATCATCTCAAATTCAACGACAATGCACGTTATTAAAACAGAAATATATTATAAAAATCCCTAAATCAATAAGAATGTTAAAATTAAGAGCAGCCCAGAAGAATTCCTCAAATTTGATATATTCACTACGAGACTCACAGGGTCTCATACAAAACTTGCCTAATAAAATTAACTCTATTTTTTATAATTTTTATTCAGAATTATATTCTACTAAAAACCCTCAACAGGAAGATATTATTAACTACCTACATTCAATCCAGTATGACAACTATTTGACAGATGAACATAAGGAGTTCTTGGGAAAAGAGGTTACACCTCAGGAACTTTCTGAAACCCTTTTAGCAATGAAAAACAACAAAACCCCAGGCCTAGATGGCTTTCCTAAAGAATTTTTAAAAAAATTCAAGTTGGAAATTGAAGGTTTTTTGTTAAAAACAATCAACCATGTTATAACTACAGGTAATATGCCTAAAACCTGGGGTGAAGCAAAAGTTATAGTATTGCATAAACCAGGTAAAGATAAAATGTCACCAGCTTCCTATCGCCCTATATCACTTTTAAATTCAGACTTTAAAATTTTTTCTTCAATAATGGCTACCCGTCTAAACAAAATAATAACATCATATATCCATAAAGACCAAACCGGCTTTATGCCAGGGCGCACAATAATAGATAACATACGTAAATCCTTAAATATTATAAATTACTGCAAATCAAAAGAAATAAACTCAGCTATTTTATCTATTGATGCGGACAAGGCTTTTGACCGGGTTGAACCAACTTATTTGTTACAATTATTACAACATATTAATTTTGGTCCAAACTTTATACAAGCTATCAGGGCGATCTATAAAGACCCGATAGCCCAAATTTGCACCAATCAATATAGGTCACAAGATCTTCACCTAACATGTGGAACAAGACAGGGCTGCCCTCTGTCTCCGGCATTGTTTGCTCTGTCGTTGGAGCCACTAGCCTTTGCAGTGAGAAAGGAACCTGAGATTGCGGGCATTTCAGTCAATTCAGTTTACACTAAGCTAAGTCTATATGCTGATGATGTGGTATTTTATTTGCAAAACTCTCTTGTTTCAATTGGGCCACTAATACGGCATATCGAAAATTTCAGTAAGATATCAGGTTTTTTAATAAATTTCTCAAAGTCAGAACTTTATCCAATTTATATGTCTACACCTGAAATTATAAATTTAACTTCTATTTACCCCTTTAAAAGAGTTTTAAAGTACTGGAAGCATTTGGGTATAATCATACCTTTAAATTACTCTAATCTCTATCAGGAAAATTATAACCCATTAACGTCACACCTCAGAGTAACACTACACCATTGGCAAAAACTGAATTTAACTTTAATAGAAAAAATAGAGATGTTTAAAGTATTTTTACTGCCTAAATTCTTATTTATATTTCAAAACCTCCCAGTGGAAGTTCCAGTTAAAGAGTTTAAAGTTTGGTAATCGTTATTCTGGAACTTTTTGTGGAACAACAAGAAGGCTAGAGTTAACTTTGCACTGCTGAACAGACCTCAGAAGTTGGGTGGGCTTGGTTTACCCTCATTGGAGGCTTACTATGCTGCAGCCCAGTTGAAAGCTTTGGTTTATTATTCCAACCCTAATTCTGTTACAACCTGGGTCCAAATGGAGGGGTCAGTTTGGCCCTCCAATAGATTATGTGAAATTATTTGGAGTCTTTAATCTCATAGACCTAAGCCGATTTCGATAAATCCATATATAAATATCACTATGAAAATTTGGGATAAATATAGATCTTCTCTAGTTCCTGGCGTTTCCCCAATCATTTCATTTTTGGGCCAGAATTGGTTTCCACCGGGTAGGTCGTTGTTGGAGTATGCAAACTTGTGCGAAAAACAAGTGTTCAGAATAAGAGATCTGTTGATAAAAGGTAAACTTGGGTCCCGGGAACAGTTAGAAAGGAAATTCAAGATAACGTTACCTTAGTTTCAATACATGCAATTGAACCATGCATTTGAAAAGTTAAGCAGTTGTAATGACTTCAATGCACCTATATCAGATTTTGAAAAAATGATACTAAATGAAGATCCTAATATAACGGGGACCATTTCGATTATTTACAGGACGTTAAATAGCAGTAGATGGTTCTCTAAGACTGCAACTCAGAGTTCGTGGGAAAAGGAGTGCTCAATATTAGAGTCTGAGCAGATTTGGTTTAAACTTTGGGACTCCTATCCCTTTAAAACCAACAACATTCTAGTGAAACAACAGTCTTTTAAAATATACTCCAGGTGGTATTGGACCCCTCAAAGATTGTTTCTGTGTAAACTTAAAACCACACCTGCTTGTTGGAAAGGGTGTGGCCTGAAAGGAACATTCTTTCATTGTTGGTGGAGTTGCCCCCTTGTTAATTCGTTTTGGAAAGATATTGTGTTTAGGGTCTCCAGAATAGTGGGTGTTGAAATTCCTTTGTTACCAGAAGTAATTCTGTTAAATATGTGGTCCAAATTATCCTTGACAAAACGGTTACTGGAACTATTAACCATTTTATTTTCAGCAGTTAAGTCTTTACTTGCACAAAAATGGAACCAACCTACTATACCTACAGTGCAACAATGGTTTTTCAAATGCTGGGACTTACTGATTGCAGACAAACTCGCATCTCAAATTTCAGCAGCCTACTCCCCCAACCTAAAGAACTACTTCTTAGAACGCTGGCATCCATTACAATACCAAAATTTCGTATTTTACTAATTGGCTTTTTTTCTTTTCTTTTTTCTAATTTGCATAATGCCTATTATAGATAAATTTGTACTTATTTACGTGTAGTTGTATCATTGTGGACGTGTAAGTGTTGTATTTATTATATATATATAAAAAATGTGGGCCGCATTATGTGCCAGTATTTCTGCCGAGAGAGAGAGAGAGAGCGCAAGTACAAAGCCCCTGATCCGGCAAGCACAATCTTCAATATCTTTTCAAGGGTTGTTAACAAAAAGAGCACATTTTGCAGCTCTGAAAATGCTAACAAATATTACCTGCAACTCAGCAGGCTAACAGGTTTGGCCACTCCTGGCCTTGTTGGTACAGTAATCAACTAGAGTTTTCATAGATCAATTCATGGGGCCCAATTTCAGCTGCTGAGGCTCCCACGGTGCAGTCTTAAGGTGAGTTAAACCCGTTGAAGCCCATTGGCTACCCCTGGCTTAGACAAGCATTGCTGTGCTTTGGATTGCACTGCTGGTCCCCACAGAACTGTCAGGATGCAGCCCTTGGTGATGTCCAGTTTCCCTCTTGCAGGTAGTGGACGACTTTGCCTTTGGGCTATTTGACCTGGACTGGGATGTGTTCACACAGCACATCGAAGGTGCAGTCAACCGAGTCCCAGTGCTGGAGAGGACAGGAATTAAATCCACCGTCTGCGGTCCAGGTAAGGGCATTCAAGGCCCATCTGTCAAGGATGCCACCCTTGTAAAGCCCTCTACCAGCCCAGTGACAGATCCCTCCTTTGTTGCAAGTTTGCCACCTTCCTCCCCCTTGATGCACGGCCTGTTTTGAGGTTGGTCCCTACAGTATCCTTCCCCCCTGCCTGCCAGTTGGTTAAGAGCTCTTTGTAAAGCACCTTCTGCCCATGAAGTTCAGTTGTTGTCCAAGAGAAGCAGGGCCTCTTCTGCTGAGGCTCCGAGGCTGTAGGACAAACTCCTAGTCAGGGTTCAGCACTTTCCAGAAGCAATACAAAAAGGGGCCTTTTAAAAAGAAAAGCATTTGGAAGCTGATGCCACTGGCAGGATGGCCATCTCTGTTCCCAGTTCGCATTCCAGTGCCTTTGCGTCTGATCACCCATTTGCTCACCTCGGTGCCAGGCAGCACCCTTGCTTGCCGACTGCTTCAGCTGAAGGCACGGGAGCGGGCTGGGTGGTTTGTCTTCTGGCCAGTTGGCAACGCTGCTTCCTTCCGGTGCCATTTGTTGTTCAGTAGAACCGGGTTGGTGTTTATGGAAGATTTGGGGCAATGGTTGTGGTCTGGGTTTGTTTTTTTTCTTAAATTGGGGTTTCATTGCTGTTGTGCAGATGTTAATTTGTGAACCACCTCAAGCGTAGGAACGCAGTCAACAGTGAGTGCCTGCAGATGAGCCAGCTGGGAGCTCCTGTGGCTAAGCCTTGCTGGGGCTACCCTCGCCTTCCTGACCAGGGTGTGCAGACCAAGACAGGGTGGGGTGGATCGGGGCCTTGTGCATCCAAACTCAACGCAATGGCCTTGTGTGACATGTGTTACTGTACTAGACGCTGGTGGTGCAGGCAGAGATAATGTCTCCTGTAGCCTAACACAGCACTCAGAGGCCATAAAATGTTTTTTTTTTCCAGTTCTGGTAGCACACTCTGACTAAAATCAGCTTCAGAGAGGAAGACACAAAGCTGCTGCATGCTGAAAGAGCCCACTAGTTCATGTTTGGTTCAGACTAGCTGACTCCCCAAGCTGCCTGACAGAGGTTCTTTACCCCAGGAAGCCCCTTGAGTCTGGGCCTTCTGCCCCACCACTGAGCTATGACCCCTCCCTGAATAGCCATCCCTAATTGCTTGGCTGGAATTCAAACCTCAGACTTGTTGCACCCTACGCGAGAATCATGCCCCTGCCTAGACCAGCTACCTTGCTAGTTAATAGGTTCTCTCAAGTATTAAAATTCACCCCTATGGATTACTCAAGTGGAAAATAACATTTAATCTGCGGATAGATCACGATCTAGATCAGCGTTTTCTGAAATCCTACTCATTGGCACCCATTGGCATTTCTTCTTGACTTGAGATTGGGGGATGATTCATTGTCATTGATGACATTTTTATTGCCTGGAGCCATGGCAAAGAAGCCCTCGAGAAATTCCACCAGGCTTTCCACAACTTCCACCCCACCATCAATCTAACTATAAATTACTCGACACAAGGAGAAAACTTCCCGGACACCACAGTACGGATGCATAAGGGACGCATAAGTACCGCATTGTACCGGAAACCAACAGATTGGCAAACATATCTGCATGCCTCCAGCTACCACCCCAACCACATCAAACAATCCATTGTCTATAGTCAAGCCCTACTCTATCGTTGCATCTGCTCCAACCCCTCAGGCAGAGATACTCACCTGAAGGATCTGCAGCAGGCATTTTTGCAACTACAGTATCCTCCTGTCATGGTGAGAAAGATGATTGGAAAAGCCAGAAGAATACCCAGGGACAGCTTGCTGTAAGACATGCCCAAAGAAGGTGACAATAGAACACCACTGATGGTCGCCTACAGCTCACAACTCAAGCCAGTTCAACCCATTATTAACAACGTACAACCCATGCTGGAGAATGACACTTCCCTTACCCAGGCACTGGGGGGGGGGGAGGCAACCTTTTCTTGCTTACTGGTAGCCTGCTAACTTAAAGCAACTTCTCATCCACAATGATAAACTACTTAGCAGTAACGTGGACTCTGATTCCAAGACCTGCAACAAACCAAGATGCCAACTTTGCTCTTATGTAGATCCCAGCAACACCATCCATGGACCCAGCAACATCAGCCAGACCATCTCAGGTTCCTACTCCTGCTCATCCTCTAATGAGATTTATGCCATCATGTGTCAACAACGCCCTTCTACCCTTTACATTGGACAAAAAGGCCAGACCCTATGACAAAGAATTGATGGGCATAAGTGTGACATTAGGAACCACAACACCAGGGTATTCAATTGCTGACCTAAAAGAACAGTTTTCTAACAAAGGAATTTCAAAGGAAAATTAGAAAGATTAGAAAGAGAGACTGCTGAATTGCAACTGATAACAAAGCTCAAAACAATGCATCCACCTGGACTGAATCAAGACGTAGGTTTCCTGTCTCATTTTCCCATGCCTATTACCCCTCTGCATATCTCACCTAAGTCCAATCATGCCTGCTATTGTCATTCGCCCACTATTGTCATATGCCTGCTAACGTCATTTGGCATCTGAAATCACTCTCATTCTAGCTGTACCTGAAGAAGTGAGCAGTGACTCACAAAAGCTCATACCCAGCCACATTTTTTTTAGTCTTGAAGGTGCTACTGGACTGTTTTCTACATTTAATCTGCAGTTGATGGTTTGGTACCTTTTGCTTCTGACAGAGTATTGTTTGAAGTGCAGAACTGCCACATAGAAATGCTGTCAATAGATAGTCTTCTGAGGAAGCCAGTTAAAGCTTTGCAGTCCTGAAGACGGCAGAACTTGAATGGACAAAAGGACCATTGTCCTGGAGACTTCCCAGACCAGCGAACTTCAGTAACCTTGGGGGGGGGGAGGCCTGCCCCGGTAGCCAGTTCCTGAAGGTGGCACCAGAGATTCAGTTTAGGAGTGTTCTGATCTCTTCTAGAGGCAATTTTCTTGGAAGCTAAGTTGGATTTGCGGGAAGGAATTTGGCAATGGCTTTCTGGCTGTGTGGTAAAGTGCACATGAAGTTATTTGTACCGTACCATTGAAGCAACACAAACTGATTCTTTGCTCTGCAGAATCCGCAACGTTCAGTTCAAGAACCGGGAAAAGAAGGATATCAAGCTGGGGGGGGGGGGTGTTCTGTACTTTCGTGGGAAGAATAATAATCACAGCAAGAGATGTTTCCAAGGAGATATTTTCAAGGTTGAATGGCTAAATAACAGTATATTTTATACTTGTGTACTGTGGCTTTTATATTTTGTAATAAAACAGTTATAGGCAAATCTGTGGAATAATCTAAAGCAGAGTGAAATCAGCACTGAGTGACACCCCCCCCCTTACATTTTGCCAACTTGTCCAGGATTGCTGTGAAAAGGTCAAAGGTCTTAGCGGTTCAGGAACCACTTTGCTCACTCAAAGAAGACCTAGTTCATTCCCAGTTACCCTTGTTTTGTTAGGATCACCCATATGGCCAATTCAGGAAGCATTTCTCTACATCAGCTTAGTTTGCCCTCAGTGATGTCAGCATGCAGTCAAATTTGATTGGCTGTGTCCCATCATGGTTTGCTCCACCAGCCCTGATTGGCCAGAATCATTCTATGAAGCCAGGAAAAACTGGTACAGCCACAGCATCAGAGGTAGGGGAAACTACAGAAGTAAACAGCTTTGCAAAAGATTCAAATTTACACATGTAGGTTGTTGTGATGGGGTGAGAGGCAAATGGGCAAGAAGATATTCTGCGACCATTATGGCGATGGAAGGCTGAGTTGGCATCCTGGAGATTGGCGAAGTGTGGGAACAACGCACTTCATTGGATAGAGGGTCAGTTACAACCCAGAGGGGAAACATGCCACATCTCTTTGATGTGTTAACCCCTCTGGATTGGAAGGTCCGTGTTCTGGCAGGCTTGAACCCCAGGACCTGCTGGCACCCCAACTGGCTGAATTCCCTGGAGCACCTGTGGGAGGGGATCTGAAACGGGGAGTTGTTGCTTGGTTAGGGGGAATGGTGGGGTGTGTGAGGAGAGAGTTCAGTGGAAGGAGGGGTCACGGAGCGAGGAAGGAGGGTACCGCTTGCAGAGGCGGCCCCGGAGGCGGCAACCAGCCACCAGCCTCTCTCCCAGGCTGGACCAGATGTCCCAGGATTGTAAACTACCTAAGCCAGTAACCCTTCTTTCATGTTCTCTTTATTTTGCTTAGCTTTACCTTGTCGTTGCCAGTGAGCTTGAGCCTTGTACCAGAACAACGTCTGTGTCCAGGGGCACCTTTCTGACCCACAAAGTTTAACCCTAGGTGCGAGCTTCCATGTGCGTGAATTAAACCTCGTGGGTCTGAAAGGTGCCCCTGGACACAGACGTTGTTCTGCTGCTTCAGACCCTCTTTGTGCCTTGTCGTTAATAATGTTGTTTAGCTGAGAGCCTCACGCGTCTCCTTACCCGCGGCCTTGGCTTCTCAGCACTGCTTTCGGTGTCATATCCCTGCGTGGCACCGAGCAAGAGGGGTGGGGGCATGCTGCCGGAGGGGGCAAGAGGCTGCCTTCTGGCCCCGTCTTCCTAAGAAGCGGCGTCCCAGAGAGAGGGGGTGTCTGGAAGAGACGGCACCCTTTCCCTTGCAAGGCCGCAGAGCCATTCCACCACATGAGTTTTTGGTGTGGGGGGGGTTCTGCAAGATGCTGCCCTTGCCCTCAGCCAGCCAGGGGCCCTGGGGACACAGCAGGGGCTGGAGGGCTTGGGGGGCAGGGCTGAACATACCCTCCCCAGTGCCTTCACCGTTGCGCCACAACCTCAACCACCGTGTCATTGCTGTACCTCTTCCTCTCCCCACAAGTGATCAACAAATACTGTCCATTTATTCTTGCTGGTAACTGTCTTAGGAGCCCACGTGGATGAAGGGTGATCTGCCAGGACAGCAAACTACAGTCCACTTTTGGAGCTGGATGTTCTTTTCCATTTTTACTGTAGTCCTAGAATCATCATGTCTCGTTTGCAAATATATTCCATTATAGAATGAACATTTGTGTCCTTGCCAAGTGTCAGGTACCCCTGCCATTGGGGTGAAGGGAGGGGAGGAGGTGTCAATGGATGTATCTGTGTTTTCTCTGGTATGTGGGGAGGTGACAAGGTTGCCTGGGAGATGGTGCAGTTTCCATCTCGGGCTATCTCTAACGGGCCAAATGGCTTTGAGAGCCAGGCTGTTTGTCTCCTTTCTTTTTCCTAAGACAACAGCTAGGCATGGGAATTTATTGCTTTGTGGGAATGTAGTAATGTAGCACCTTTTGCTCTTTTCCCGCGCTCGGGCTATGTCGCCATTGGTAGAAGGTAGGGGGGTTTCCCCCCCCGGTAGAGTATAACCAGAGATGCTTCTTTTGTATGGGTCATTCCTGACAATGCCTATGTTCTAGTGCTTTAGCTTTGCAGTATAATTAACGCTATCCTTTTCCATGAGGCCTGGTGTTGACTGACTATCTGAAGCGCCTGACACCAAGTGCCTGCTCTGTGCAAACCCAGCGTGGCGTGACAAGTTGTTTTTAAACATTAGAAAACTGAGCATTCCCCAGAACAGTGTCACGTGCCCCCGAGTTGCTGCTTAGACACAGCTGTGCAGGGGATCATGACAGGTGGGCCAATTTAACCTCCTCCCTCAAAAGATCTCAGGTGACAATCCCAGGTTCAGAATCTGGTAACTCCACCACCCAGGAGGCAGTCCTTAGTTCTTCTGCTGATGAACAATGATGGTCTACTGGATTTCCCATTCATAGAGTCATAGAATGTTAGAGTTGGAAGGGACCTTGCAGGTCATCCAGTCCAACCCTCTGCACTCTGCAGGAGCGTAGCCGATGATCTCAGCTCAAGATTGTCCAGTGAAGGGTTTCGGTTTCGGCGGAGCGAATGGCGGCCACCTCTCGGGACTCTCCCGGAGATGGTTAGCCCACGCGCGGTTGGGGGGGTCTTCGCACATGCGAAAGACCCTAGTGAGCCTTAGGCAAAGGCTCCGAACCGGGGGCGCTTGGGGAGTAGCCTCTTTGCCGGCAGACAGCCGGGAAATTGAGGCTTCCTCCCCGCCCCAATCGGCCCCGCTGCGTTGTGCCCGTATGGGACTTAGCAACGCCACCGACTTCCAGGAGTGAAGATAAGCGACATGATTTAAAATAAAAAGAAGAACTGGCATCGAATCGTGAGTTGGAGGTCTATTTTGAAGCGAAAACGCGAACCCCCCCGTAAGCGCATAAGCGGATGGGAGGAGGGAGGAATCCCCACCCCCTTTGAGAAACGGGACTTATAAAGGAAAAGCGAAGAGGGGCAAAGGGAAAAAAGTGTTGGTGAAAGTACCTTTGGGGTTTCATTGAAGATTAAGAGCTAGCTGGTCTCCTGAGGGACGCGGCACGAAATTTGATAAAGTAAACAAAGGAAATGTCGGCGTTGAAAAAGGTCCCACAGAAGCCAGAAAAGAAGGGAGGAGGGACTTCCGGTCTGGGCAATCCCCCCCCAGAGCCTGCTGTCAATCAACAGAAAAGCGAGCCACTGCGCCCTCTGCTGGATCAAATGCGAAAAATCAGCGAAACTTTGAGTAACATGGAAGGTGTTCTCAACAGTCAATAAAAACAACTAACAGAAACAGCAAAGAAGATGGAGGAGATCGCACAGAAGTGTCTGGTCTCGACGGAAGACACCAGGAAAATAAAGAAAAGGGTCAACAAATTAGAAAAGCATCAGGATATGCAAGAAAAAATAATTTTAATGTTGCAGATGGAGAAATCCAACCTGACTCTCCGCTTCAGGGCATTAAAGAAGAAGAGAAAGAGGATCTCAGATCTATACTGGCGAATGCCTTGGCACCCTTAACTGGCAGAGAAGCGCGAGAATTAAAAGAAGAGATGGATATGGCCTATAGAGCCTACTCCGCTTTTACAAAGAAAAATAATCTGCCAGCAGAAGTGGTTGTCAAGTTTACTAAGCAGCGTACCAGAGATCAAATTTTACGTGCAGTCTCAGCGGTACCCTTGAAGATTGGGGAGCAGACTATCAGAACCTTGAAAGATGTTCCTTACGAAATCCATATGAAAAGGAAAGCATATAAAGGATTGACCACATTTTTACAAAGACATCAGACCATTTATAGATGGAGTTTCCCCGAAGGACTGGTGTTTAAATATAAGGATAAAAGAGAGAAAATTGACTCCGTCTTCAAAGCACAAGAATTTCTGAAGAGACACGCCAGTACAGAGGAAGATGCAGCACTCGCAATTTGGACAGAATCAAGCAGCGAAGAGGACAGCGGCCCAGAGGAGGGAGGTGCTGGAGCGGGAGACGTGAAGGCCAAAGAGGGCCCATCTTACAATTTGAGAGATACAAAAAGAAGACAACCTAAGAAATAACTGTTCGTGAAACGTCAGAAAGGAGCTGATTAACAACTAACCCCAAGGGACATTACTAACTTTACTAACAGAGTTATTTTGGACTCTTGAAAGGTGAAAAGAAGATCTTCCAACCATGGTGGTTGCCAAAAACTATACTTATATTAACTAAAACTAATTTTTTAACAGAAAAATTCACTCCCCCCTTTTCTTAGCCCATCTATATACCCTACCTCTTTCTTATTATAAAAAGCAATAAAATTCTCTTCTTTTTAGGAGGGTTTATTACAAAAAAAAAAAAAGATTGTCCAGTGAAGGACCTTCTGATGACTACGTGAGCAGGATCGCAGCAAGCTCTGAGCAGAAGAATTCATGTCTTGGTCCATGTATGCGTTACGGGCTGTCAGGCTGCTTCTGGCATGATGTCCCTATGAATTTATAACCTCTGAAACATACTATCATTAGCAGCCTTGCTCAGGTCTTGCAAACAGGAGGCCGTGGCTTCCTCCGTCAATTTCATTCTGGGTTTCCCTCTTCTCCAGCTGCCTTCAGCTTTTCCTAGCATTATATTGGTCCATACTGCAAATGTAATTCTCAGCCTGGGTCATGGTTGGGCCCTGAGAATGCAGGCAGTGAGCTCAATTTGTTTCCCTATTGGTGCTGCATTTCCATTTTCAGACAAAATAGTTTTAAGAAAATCTTTCTTTCCCCCAGGGGTTGTGGCAACACTGTTGCATGAAAGGAAAGTAGGAAGCATCTCCTACCCCGAACCAGATGAAACATGACGTTTACAAAGGTCCTGGGAAGCGGGGCTTGATTGGTTGGGGGCAGAGCTGCAGCTGGTGATCTGCAGTGGCACGCAGCCATTCTTGGTACATGTCGGGAGGTTTCTGTGCGTGTGTCTGACAAGCCGAAGGTAATTTCTGAAGGTTCACTGATCCTTCTGCTCGTATTGACTAAAACTTCAGTCCTGGGCTGTGGAAACCAGCAAACGGGGAAGACTCTGCTTGTTTGCTCTGCCTAGTACAAGTTATACAGGCAGAGAGTTGTGCCATGACCGCCTTGAAGTTTTGCAGCTGAATGTTAGCATTTGTGTGTGTCTGTGTGTCTGTGTGTGTGTGAGAGAGAGATGGCTTGTGTGTATGCTTTGTTAATGGCCAGCCCCCTCAGTGTACCTGCCCCCCACCTCCCCGCAGGCTTCCCCGCCCCAGGAGTCGTCCTTCCTAGCGTGAGCAGAGCTCCAGTGGGGTGGCACCTGCAGCCCGCTTCCTCCCCTCCTGCCTTGCCCACGTTGGCATCGCAGAGACAGGCATGACCCTCTCTAGGGCAGTCGTGCCTCTCCTCTCTCTGCCTTGGTGCCAGCACTGCCTTAGCAAATGCCGGGAGATTTTGAGAGCAGGGCCTGACGAAGGTGGAGTTTGGGGAGGATGTGAGGTCGCTTTTAGATGACGCTCTAGGAATTTCCACTAATCTCTGTGGTAAAGGCGTGGGGAATCCCTGTAGAGGCGGTGCTCTGGCCTTTCCCCTTCCCTCTTCATTTTCTGAGGGTGGGCCAATGGCAAGCCTAGTTCTAGGGACAAGCTGGGGCACATAGGGCATGTGCACAGATGTGGATTAGACCCTGGGACACGTGGACCCTCCACAAGGGTTGGGGGCAGTTAGGATGGTCCATGTCTGGAGGCCGATGGAGCCAGTCAACAAGGCTTCTGTTGCAGCCCTGGTTGGCCTGTGGCCTTTGGAGATAACCCGGGCTGTGGGCGTGGTGGCCCCGAGTGCCTTCTTTTCTTCCTGTTCAGTATAAGAAAAGAGACAACTGAGGGAGAACATGACAGAAGTTTATCAAATTCTGCACACAGTGGAGAGAGTTGACAAAGACAACTTTTTCTCCCACTCCCAAAATATTAGAACTTGAGGGCATCCAATGAAGCTGATGGGGGCAGTACAGTCAAGACAGGCAAAAGGGAATCCTACTTTACAGAGAGAGTGATTACAGTGTGGAATTCTCTGCCAGAGGATATAGTGATGGCCACCGGCATAGATGAGTTTACCCTGAGATGCTCATTGAGTCACAGATCTTGAGCGACAGAAGATATTTTCTTCTTATTTTTTTGGATGTAAACGCTAAAAGAGACTGTGACAAATTTTGCAGTTGCTAAAGTAAACCTAGGATCCTTATTACTGAGCAAAAAAGAGCCAGGGTTTCCAGAGTGTAGGTTGATTAAAGGTTTAATATAATTATCCCTTATATTCTCAAAGAACCTGCATTTAAGCAGGGCATGGAAGGATGCATCTATCCTATTAAGGCCACAAGGGCAGAGTCTGTCAGAATAGGGCCTATTCAAAAATCTCCCACGTAATCTTGCAAACACAAAAGTTTTACAGTACTGTGGTGACAAAGATGGATTTAAAATGAGATTAGACAGTTTCATGGGGGATAGGTCTGTCACTGGCTACTAGCCATGGTGATCCAGCTGAGCTCTGAGAAGGAGCAGGAGATAGAGCTGCTGGAGGAGTGAGTGTTTTTTTATTTGCTTTCAGCTGAGGTGATTTAGCTGAGAGGATACTGTGTGGGAGAGTTTTGAGTTGTTGTAGAGTCCTGGCTGTTTGAGATAAGGTAAGAAGGGCATTGTTTGGCTGTACTTGAGTACCTGTGTGAATTTGAATAGCTGCTGGCCATGCCCTCTGCTGGGGGAGGCTTCTGTTTAAGGCAGTACCTCTCCAGAGGCACGAGCCTGTGGCTGTTAGCCTAGGTACTGTTAGACTAGGGACTGTGTAAGAAGCCCAGGAAGAGCCAGAAAGCCAGGGCCCTAGTCTCCTTGGGATCCCAGTAAGGTAAGTAGACTTCTACAAGGACAGCCACATAAATACAAAGTTTTTTAAAAGGAGGATTATATATAATTATTATTTTAAAAGCAGTTAGGAAGCCAGAATGCCAGCAGGGGGTTGGGGGCTATCCAGTGTTTTGCATGGAGTGTCGCTTGTATGACTGTCTGCTCACTGGACAGAAGTCTTGGGTGTGTGCCCAGTGCAAGGAGCTCCTGGTTCTCAGGGAACGAGTTTGCTCCCTTGAGGCCAAGGTGGCTGACCTGGACAGGCCCATAGCCATGGGGCCCAGCCTCCTCTCATTTCTTCTGGGCCACCTCCCTCCCAGGCTGTCCCCGAAGTGCCTCAACTTGCCACCTACATGCCGCGCTGCCTCCCACCTGGCTGCACGACAACTGAGCTCCTTGGGCACTCCAGAGAAGTGGAACCCTTCATCCCCAGAGCTACCTTCTGACACTCCCCTCCTCTTTAAACTCAGCCAAACGGCCACCAGCTCCTGCCGGCTTCTCTTCCTCACCCTCTCTTAACCACAGGACCAGTCTCTGTACTCCAGCCCGTGTGCGCCTGCTTTAAAAACTGCCTGCCTCCCCCCTGCTGCCCAAGTCCCCCCAACAAGTCCCACAGGAGTTTTTCTAAGGGAGCCACAGAGAGCGCGCACCAGAGGCACCAAGGGGCAGCCCTTTACCTGCACTCTGAGCCGCCCCCACGGCATGTGCTTCCTCCCGGCTTCCGTGACCTTCGTGACTGGAGGCGACACACCAGGCGGGAGGGAGTGGAGGAGGACGCCCCCTGCCGCTACCGCTGCCGTCAGAGCCGGCTCGAGGTGCTTCTGCGCCCTAGGTGGGCACAGATGCCAACCTCCCGGTGGGGCCTGGAGTCCCCGTGCTGGCCGTCGCCTCCTCCTCTCAGCCTGCAGGGACTCCCCAAGGCCAAGCCGCCCAGCTCTGCACTTACGTGTCGGAAGTCACATCCCTCCAACCAACCCCCCCCCAGCTGAACTCAGATTCCTCCCCCTGTGGAGCACACCCCAGTGCCTGCACCGGGGTAGGTGGTGACTCTGCATCCCGACCCGACCACGGCTTTCCAACAGCACGGAGTGCGGGGCAGAGAAGCCGTGCGGAAACACGGAGGGCAAGGCCGCCACTGCCGCCACCACTATGCCCTGGGCGGGAGGGCCCCTGAGGCAGCTCACCAAGCACCCCCACTGCTCCGGCCCTGCAGGGACTGCCCGGTCCATGCACCGGCGGAGGGGGCCCCCGCGGGAGGGAGGCAAGAGAGATATTTCTCATACGCCATCACGTCTTTCAGAGCCTGGTCGAGTGTCAAGTCCTCGTGGCTGGCTAGCTTTCACCGCAGTTTTGGCTCACGGAGACCCACGAGGAACTGGTTGAGAAGCGTGTCATCCAGGCTTGGGAACCTGCACCAGGTGGCCGTCCAGAAGTTGGCGGCAGACTCGTTGGGGCCCTGGACTCTTGCAAAAAAGTCCAGGCGTTCTGCAAATTTCGTTGGTCGGGGCGCAAAATGGTCATTGAGTGCCTTCTTTAGGGCTTCGAAGGTCTCTTCCTTCGTTGTCTTTGGGGCGATCAAGTCTTTGAGCAGCCTCAACGTGTCGGTGCCACAGATGCTGACGAGTAAGCCTTTTTCTTACCATCTGTCGTGACATCGTGGAATTCGATGTAGCCTTCCAGGCGTTCGAGCCAGGTCTCCCACAGCTCAGGACAGGTGACATCGAATTCGGGAAGGTTTGCCTGAGTGGTGGCCATTTTTTCGTTTCCATGTAGTAGGGGTGGTAGGCGTTGGTGAAGCAGGGCGCGAAGCAGGGCTGGAACCGGAGTCTGCACTGATGGGTGAGGTGCAGGATGGCAGAGCAGTGCGAGGTGTGGTGACCAGAGAAGCGGGGCGTGAGGCGGTGCTGGTGGCGTCATCAGCGGTGCGGGGTGCGGTGCTCGGGTCTTGATTGATGCGCAATGCGGTCTCTTGTTGGCTCATCTGATGCGTATCCCATCCTTGTCGCCAATGTAATATACCGGGTCCGATGCATGATGTAGTGAATCAGCTCACAGGCTGGCTTATAACCCCATGGCAAACCACCCCCAAACACACCCCAACACCCGTGATACAGTGTCTGCCCTTTATAGGTCTAGTCTTGGGTCCTAGCCTTCCGATTGGAGTGGCTAGGATCCAATCGTCTATTGTTTGTCTGTGCGAAGCTCAGGCTCTTTGCTTGACCACGTGTGGACCTACCCTCGCACATGGTCAGCTCTGTACACAACAGGAGGGAAGGGCTGGAAGTGGGGTTGCTCTGTATGTCAGAGATGGTATGCAGGGTAGTAAGACTGAGAGGGTAAGAGAATTGGATTTGCTTCTGGGAATGCTGTGGGTTGAAATAGTGGGCCCAAAAGGAAGCTTAATACTGGGAGTATTAGTACCGGGAGTATACTGGGGAAGCAAAGAGAGCCTTCTCTCTGGAGTCGTGCCGCAGTGGCAGCATGACCTCTCCATTCTGTTCTATGGCCCCATAGAATAGAATGGAGAGATGGCACTGTTGCTGTGGTGCGACTCCAGAGAGAACCTCTAAACCCCTTCTCTCTTTGCTTCCCCCCACCCCAGCCCGCCAGGTGCACGTCCCGTGCCTGGGTGAAGCAGCTTCCCGGAGGGCAGGAGACGCTTGCCAGGAAGCAGCACTGCTGGCTCTGGAGCCGCCCCCTTTAAAACTCCCCTGGTGGGCCATCTGGGACGGGAGCAGGAAGCAGACGATGTGTCTTGCTCGCTGCTGACTCCAGCCTCTTCTTCCTGGGCAAGGAGGAGGGAGCCTTTGGACCACCACCACCACCGGTGGGGGCAGCCGTGGCTGTAGCCAGGGGCCGCTGCGGGGCCCCATGCAGCTTTCTCTTTGAGTACAACACCCTGCGGATTGTGCTCATCAGGAGCTGCAAAGTGGGGCTCATGAACCATCTGGTCGGAGGCAAGGGGTGCCTTTGAATGCCAGAAGTTCAACCCGGGGGCGGGGTGCCTGCCAGGGCTTGCTGCCCGGAGAGGCCAGGCCGGCCCCTGTTGGAGACAGGATCATGCGGGGCTAGCAGCTCAGCTCTTTCCGGGTTGTGTGGTTCAGTGGTTAGGCCAACTGGAGAGGACTGGACTCAGATTTCTTCTCGGCCATGGCATGAAGTTAACTTGGTTATCTTAAATAACAGAGTTCGAATCCCTGGGCACCTTTAAGACCAGCAAAGTGTTGTTCTGGGTACAATGGGAAGGAGGAAAAGTCACTTTACAGCTTAAAAGCTAGGAGGGAGTCACACACCCCTTTAGGAAGACAATGAAGGTTTTGCATGTCTGCTGTTCTGCCCCCATTCAAAAGGTGATCTGTGTTTTTCAAAGCTGCACCAGTTGAATGGCTGTTTTAAAGGCACAGTGCCTGACCTGAATGGCCCAGGCTAGCCTGGTCTTGTCCGATCTCAGAGGCTGAGTAGTGTTGGTCCCAGTTTCTGTTTGGAGGGGAGGCCACCGAGGAGGTCCAGAGTCCTTACGCAGAAGCAGGCAGTGGCCAACCACCTCTGAACCTCTCTTGCCCCGCAAACCCCTTGATGGGCTCGCCATAATTTGGCTGAGACTCGATGGCACTTTCTACCATCCCTACCCATCTTAACCCCCTTTTTTAAAAAAAGACACAAGATTCCTGTAGCTGGAAGGCTCGCCTTCCCCTCTCTACTGCTGTTACGGAGATACAGAACCCAGGAAGAGCGGAGAGGGGAAAGTATCTTCTGTTGTGTCCTAAGATCAGGAGTCTGAGCTGGCGAAATGCAGCCAAGCTCCGCTCTCTGAGAACAATAGGGACTAGGCTCCTGAGCTCGCCAGTAAAGAACCAATGGCAGCATTGGTGGGCGATTCAAACCCGCCAATAGGAATGGGGGGGCGTCCCACCCCTTACTGTATATAGTTGGCCTCCGGCCGTTACTGCATGTCTTTGTCTTGTGTGAAGTACGAATAAACGCGTCTTCTCTTATGTCGTCGTCCGAGTCATGAGGCATGAAACCCAGCACTTTACAGTGGCGACGAGGATGGGATTTCAACGCCTTCCGTGACTCCATGAGCGACGAAGAGGACAACAAGGCCACCCCCGAGCACCGCATTGCTGACCCCGAGAGCAGCACCGCACCGCTCGCACTGGCGCACGCCTTCCCAGATGGAGCTATGGCCGCCACCCATGTAATACTCGAGCGCTTCAATCCATCACAGCCAGAAACCTGGGACGCATGGGTCGACCAGCTCATAAGCTACATGGACCTCAACGAGATTCGCCACCCTGAGAAAAAACGGTCGCTCCTGCTGAGCTCGTGCGGCACCCAAACAGTCCGCCTCGCCAAGAGCCTCTTGGTGCCCCGCACGGCCCTGGAAAGCTCATCTGCGGAGATCCTGAACGTCCTCAAAGCGTACTTCAGCCCCTGGCCTACCTTCCTGGCCAAGAGGATGGAGTTCCAGAGGCGCGTCCAGGCCCAAGGGGAATCCGCTGCCGCCTTCCTGGCCGTGCTGAGGGCGCTCACGGTGGACTGCGGGTTCCCGAAGGTGGAAGACAACTTGCTGACGCAGCTCGTGTGGGGCCTGGCGGACTCCAAGCTGCGGCGCGAGTTGATTGGCAACCGGCGGCTCACCCTGGACGAGGCCATCGACACCACAACCGCACATGAGGCCGCCGAAGGAGAACGCCCGGCCGCGGCTGCCCATGCGGTCAGGAGGGGTCCCAGCCCCGGGAACTCAGACACCGAAGAGGTCTACTCCCTCAGACCCCAACACCGTCCACTGGTGCAGGCCCAGCAGAGCCAGCCAAGCCTTCCGGCAACCGGACCGTGTGCACCAGCTGCAGGGAAGGCCATGGGAGGGAGACCTGTAAGTTCCGGAACGCTGTCTGTCACGGGTGTGGAAAGCAGGGACACCTCGCATGGGTCTGCCGGTCCAAGGGCCCCCGGAACTCGAGGTCGTTGGCCTCACCGCACCGCGCACCGTTCACCGCCCACGAGACGACGGAAGAAGTCACCGAGCTGTACCATCTCACCGATCAACCGCTACAGGTACTTCGCCTCCCCAACACCAACCTCACCTCCACCCTGAAGATCCAAGTAAAAGTGTGGATCGAGGGGTCCCCTGCTGCATGGAGGTGGACTCGGGATCGGCTGCGTCCATCATTTCCATGGACACTTTAAAAAAACTTTGCCCGTCCGGGGGACCCCCTCTACGTCCATTGCCACTTAGCTTGGTGGACTTTCAAAAGAACCCTGTCCCCATCCGGGGAGTCGGCACTTTCCGAGTGCAATACCGAGACTTTGAGGGGAACTTGGACTTGGTGGTGGTGGAGGGAAACCTTGTGAGTCTCCTGGGGTGAGCGTGGTTCGAGACCTTAGGCATTACGATTGGGGGAGTGAATAGGTGCGGGACGAGGGACTGGGGGACGGTATGCAGGGAGTTCCCCGAGGTCTTTGATGGGGAGCTGGGATGTTATAAAGGAGCCCCAGTGTCACTTCACTTAGACCCGACTGTGACGCCCATCCGGCAGCGCTTCCGCACCGTGCCCCTGGCCCTCCGCCCTAAAATAGAGGCAGAACTGGACCGGTTGGTGGCCCAGGGAGTCCTCTAATGCACGTTGGGAGACCCCGATTGTGACACCCGTGAAACCGAACGGGGAAATCTGCATCTGCGCGGATTACAAGTGCACGATTAACCAGGCACTTCAGGCACACGCATATCCCGTACCCGTAGTCAGCCACGTCTTGGCCACGCTGGCGGGGGCGCGCATATTTGGAAAGCTGGATCTCGCGCAAGCGTACCAGCAACTCCCTGTGGACGAGGCCACCGCCGAGGCACAAACCATAGTAACACACCAGGGGGCCTTCAGGGTGAAGCGACTGCAGTTCGGGGTCAGTGTGGCCCCAGGGATCTTCCAGAATTTAATGGACGATTTGTTAAAAGGGATCCCTGGCATGACACCATTCTTCGACGACGTCCTCATCGCCGCGGCCACCCCAGAGAGTTTCGCCGCCTGCCTCCGAACTGTCCTGGGGCACTTCCAAGCCGCAGGGCTAAAGGTGAAGCGGGAAAAGTGCCTCCTCGGGGTGCCGGAGGTGGAGTTCTTGGGGTACCGGGTCGACGCAACGGGCCTGCATCCGGCGAGGGACAAGGTGAAGGCCATCGTGGAGGCCCCCGCCCCAAAGTCCAAGGCAGAGCTCCAGGCGTTCTTAGGCCTCCTGAACTTTTATCACGCCTTTCTCCCACACAAAGCCGCCGTGCCGGAACCCCTACACAGGCTGCTGGATAAGGCGACGCCTTGGGCATTGGGAGCGAGGGAGGTGGCGGCATTCTGGGGGGTTAAGACGCTACTGATCTCGAATGCTGTACTCGCCCACTTTGATGAAAAGCTCCCGGTAATCCTCGCATGTGATGCATCGCCGTATGGGGTCGGGGCGGTCTTGGGCCACAAACTACCAGACGGGAGGGAAGTTCCGGTGGCTTACTACTCCCGCACGCTGTCCCCCGCGGAGCGTAACTATGCACAAATAGACCGGGAGGGCTTGGCCCTGGTGGCGGGGGTAAAAAAATTCCATAACTTTGTGTATGGCCGGCCCTTCACGCTAGTAACCGATCACAAGCCGCTCCTGGGACTGTTCGCGGCAGACAAACAAACGTCGCAGGTATTGTCGCCCCGGGTGTTGCGCTGGTCCTTGTTCTTAGCGGGCTATCAGTACCGGTTGGAGCATCAGCCGGGCAAGGCACTGGGTCATGCCGACGCCCTTAGCCACCTGCCGCTGCCGCAAATGGGAGAGGACACGGCCCCTGCTCCCGCGGTATTGTTGATGGAGGAGCTTCCCAACCCCCCCCTGCAGGCTGCAGACGTGGCCGCCCGCTCGTCCCGAGATCCTATTATCTCCCGGGTCCTAAACTGGGTGGTGAGGGGATGGCCAGCGGAACTGGCTGGGCCAGAGTTCACGGCATACAAAGCCAGGAGGGAAGAGTTATCCGCCTTGAAAGGGTGCTTACTATGGGGGGACAGGGTGGTCATCCCGGGGCCCATGAGACAAGGGGTGCTAGAAACGCTTCACGTGGCCCACCCTGGCATTGTACGAATGAAAGCTCTGGCAAGGAGCTACATGTGGTGGCCCGGGATAGACTCGGAAATTGAGACCTGGGTCCGGGGGTGCACACGGTGTCAGGAGATCCGCCCCAATCCCCCAAGCGCGCCAACCCAAAGCTGGGAGTCCACCCACAAGCCGTGGTCACGCTTACACGTCGACTTCGCCGGGCCGTTCCAGGGGCTCCAGTTCTTGGTGACGGTAGACTCCTACTCTAAGTGGGTAGAAATAAGTCCAGTGTCTACCACCTCTGCTAAAGCGGCAATAAGGGCCCTGCGCAAAATATTCGCTACGCACGGCTTGCCAGACACGATCGTGTCGGACAACGGGGCCGCATTCACATCTGCTGAGTTCCAAGCGTTCCTCGCAAGGAACTTAATCAAGCATATACGATCTGCGCCCTTCCACCCGGCAACAAATGGACAGGCGGAGAGGACAGTCCACACCGCCAAAGAAGCCCTGAGCCTCATAACCGAGGGTGAGGGGGAGTTCCGGCTGGCCCGCTTCCTCCTCGCACAGCGCACCACCCCGAACCCCATCTCCAGGCATTGCCCAGCAGAACTATTGATGGGCCGCCGCCCCACGACCCTGTTAGACAGGCTCCACCTGGACCGAGCCCCAGAGAGAAAGCTGGTCGAAACCCGGGAGGCGCCCAGGAGCTTCCTCCCAGGGGAACCTGTCTACTTTAGGAATTACGGGGCGGGGCCTCAGTGGCTGGCCGGTCGAATTCTCAAACCCACCGGGCCAGTTTCATATGAGGTCCTGGCCGACGGGGACCGGGTCCTCCGTAAGCACGTGGATCAACTCCAGAGGCGGCAAGACCCCGGCACAGGGATCCAGGCCCCGCTACCGGAATACACTGCGGACGCCCCAGCACCCGATTAGCTGCAGGCATCACCAGCGGAGCAAGTGCCAGAAAGACCACGGAGCCTGGAGGGGGTCCCAGAGCAAGCCGAGCTGCCGCTGCCGCCGCCGCCGTCACTGCCGCCGGAAATCTAAGCTCCTAGTGCGGGAGGACCACCCGAAGGGGGCCCCGCCAGTCCGGTGCCGGCCCCCCGAAGATCATTAAGAGAACGGAGGCCACCAGCCTACCTAAAAGACTACATCACCTGATAGGAGACAAACTATGGGGGGAGGGGTGTTGTGTCCTAAGATCAGGAGTCTGAGCTGGCGAAATGCAGCCAAGCTCCGCTCTCTGAGAACAATAGGGACTAGGCTCCTGAGCTCGCCAGTAAAGAAGGAAATTAGATAAACATATGGAGCAGAAGTCCACCAGTGGCTATTAGCCACAGGGTATAGATGGGAACTCTCAGTCTGGGGCAGGTGATGCACTCTATTCTTGGTGCTGGAGGGGGCAGCAGTGGGAGGGCTTCTGGTGCCCTGGCCCCACTGCTGGACCTCCTGATGGCACCTGGTATATTTTGGCCGCTGTGTGACAGAGTGTTGGACTGGATGGGCCATTGGCCTGATTCAACATTGGCTTCTCTTATGTTCTTATGTTCTTATGTAACCAATGGCAGCATTGGCGGGCGATTCAAACCCGCCAATAGGAATGTGGGGGCGTCCCACCCCTTACTGTATGTAGTTGGCCTCCGGCCGTTACTGCATGTCTTTGTCTTGTGTGAAGTACGAATAAACGCGTCTTCTCTTATGTCGTCATCCGAGTCATGAGGCATGAAACCCAGTACTTTACACTTTCCTTGTTCAGAGCTCAAACAGCTGTTGTGCAATTGCCACTTGGCTAAAGAATAATCCAGATCTAAACAGAATCAGATCTGGAGATCACTGTGTAACTGTGGCGGGCACAGGAGAGCTTGCGCCCAGAATTAGACTTAAAGGTGCCCCTGGACACACACTTTGTTCTGTGGCTTCCTGAGTTTGTGTTTGAGCCAAGCAAGGTGGTGTGACTGAATGGCCCAGGTCATCAGTTGACTTGCATATACAATTGGGGGAAGGTGGATGTGGGGATATAGGTGAAGTCCTAAACAGGCTGGGTTAGAAGGATCATTCTCTGTTGTTGGTGTGTTCATTGTGTAAACATCCATACAACTGAAATTGTGCAGATCTGCGCATTCTCCCCCTCAAAGCTATCAATCCAAAACAGTCCAGTGGCACCTTTAAGACCAAGGTTTATTCAGGTACCAGCTCTCTGTCCTCTGCGAGGGCAGATCTGCGCATCCCACCCCCCCCATAGCTAGCAATCCAAAACAGTCCAGTGGAGCCTGAGTGGTGGGTGTCACCTTCTGACACACTTCCAGTGATGTCAGGGGGTGTGGCATATGCAAATAAGTTACGCTAATGAGCTCCTGCACCTCTTTTTCTATGAAATGACCCCAGCAAATAGGTATTGAAAAAAGCCTGCATGGTTAACAAAGTAATAGAAGCTGTAAAAGGTAAGAAGGATTCCTTTAAGTGGTGGAAAGTTAGTGTCAGTGAGGTTGATAAAAGGGAACACAGGCTGTGGCAAATAAAATGCAAGTCTATGATCAGGCAGGCAAAAAGAGAATATGAGGAGCATATAGCAAAAAACAAAAACACCAACAATAAAACTTTCTTCAAATACATTAGAAGTAGGAAGCCAGCCAGGGAGGCAGTAGGGCCCTTGGATGACCAAGGGGTAAAAGGAGTACTGAAGGATGATAGGGAAATGGCTGAGAAGCTGAATGCATTTTTTGCCTCTGTCTTCACTGTGGAAGAGGAGAAGTGCTTGCCCACTCCAGAACCACTGATTTCAGGAGGGGTGTTGAAAGACCTGAGTCAGATTGAGGTGATGAGAGAGGAGCTCCTATGACTGATTGACAATTTAAAAACTAATAAATCACGAGGCCCAGATGACATACATCCAAGAGTTCTGAAAGAACTCAAATGTGAACTTGTGGATCTGCTGACAAAAATATGTAATCTTTCATTAAAATCTGCCTCCATTCCTGAGGACTGGAAGGTAGCTAATGTCACCCCCATCTTTAAGAAGGGTTCCAGATGAGATCTGGGAAATTACATCGATACCGGGTAAGTTGGTGGAAACTGTTATTAAGGAAAGAATTAGTAGGCACATTGATGAACAAAAACTATTGAGGCAGACTCAGCATGGGTTCTGTAAGAAAAGATCTTGTCTCACTAACCTGTTAGCATTTTTTGAGGGAGTGAACAAATGTGGACAAGGGGGACCCAATAGATGTTGTTTACCTTGACTTCCAGAAAGCTTTTGATAAAGTTCCTCATCAAAGGCTCCTAAGTAAGCTCAATAATCATAGGATAAAAGGACAAGACCTTTTATGGATCAAAAACTGGCAAATTAATAGGAAACAGAGAGTGAGTATAAATGGGCAATTTTCTCAGTGGAGGGTGGTAAGCAGTGGGGTACTGCAGGGATCAGTACTCAGTCTGATGCTTTTTAACTTGTTTATTAATGATTTGGAGTTGGGAGTAAGCAGTGAAGTGGCTAAATTTGCAGATGACATGAAGTTGTTCAGGGTGGTGAGAACCAGGAAGGATTGTAAAGCACTCCAAAGGGATCTGTCGAGGATGGGCGAGTGGGCATCAACGTGGCAAATGGGGTTCAGTGTGGCCAAGTGAAAGTGATGCACATTGGAGTAAAAAATCCTACGTATAAATACACGTTGATGGGGTCCGAACTGGCAGAGACTGACCAAGAGAGAGATCTTGCAGTTGTAGTAGATAACTCACTGAAAATGTTGAAACAGTGTGCGACTGCAATAAAAAAGGCCAACGCTATGCTCGGAAGGGAATTGAAAACAAATCAGCCAGTATCATCATGCCCCTGTATAAATCATTGGTGCAACCTCATTTGGAATACTGTGTACAGTTCTGGTCGCCACACCTCAAAAAGGATATTATAGCATTGGAAAAAGTGCAGAGAAGGGCAACTAGAATGATAAAAGGGTTGGAACAGTTTCCCTATGAAGAAAGGTTGAAGCGCTTGGGGCTCTTTAGCTTGGAGAAACGACGGCTGAGGGGTGACATGATCGAGGTTTATAAGATTATGAATGGGATAGAGCAGGTAGAGAAAGAAGTACTTTTCTCCCTTTCTCACAATACAAGAACTCGTGGGCACTGCATGAAATTGCTGAGCAGTCAGGTTAGAACAGATAAAAGGAAGTACTTCTTCACCCAAAGAGTGATTAACACATGGAATTCACTGCCACAGGAGGTGACGGTGGCTACAAGCATGAACGGCTTTGAGAGGGAATTAGATAAACACATGGAGAGGGAATTAGATAAACACAACCCTGGAGACTGGGGCCCTCAACAACTGCCACCCAGTGGCTGATGTTCCATTCTTGGATAAGGTACTCCTGCAAGTGGCATCCACAGAGCTTCAGATGGAGGAGACAGTTTATCTAGGCCCCTTTCAATCTGGATTGAGGCCTGGCTTCGGAACAAAAACAGATCTGGTCACCCTGACTGATGACCAGTGCTAGGAGAGTGACAGGGGAGTGTATCCCTGCTGATTCTCCTGGACCTCTCAGCAGCTTCCAGTGCCATGGACTGCGGGGTCCTTCTGGAGAGGTTGGCTGAGCTGGCAGTTAGGGGGCACCGTGCTTTGGCTGTTCTGTTCTTACTTGACCAACTGATTCCAGAAGGTGGTGCTGGGTGACTGCCACCTAAATGCCAAGGGGCCCTCCAGGGTTCCATCTTATCTGCCGTGCTATTTAATATTGACACGGCACCCCTGGGAGACCTGGAGTGAGGTGCCACTGAGGGGCTGGTGACAGCCAGCTCTGTTGCTCCTTGACCGCTAAGGCAGGTGGGGCCGTGGAGGTCCTGGTGCCAGGAGGAGGTAATGCAGTGGGCGAGGGCCAGTCAAATACTGGCAAGACTGAGGTGCTGTGGGTCAATGAATCAGCTGCTCCGAGACTGCAGAGCCAGCTACTCTAGGCCCTGGCCTGTGGCTGGAGGCTCCCATCTCCTCCGTGGCACATAATCCCATTTATCCGCTCCAGCTGGTTTGCCAGCTGTGGCTGTTTCTCGAATCTGGCTACTGTGATCCACACTCTGATCACATCCCGATTAGAGTACTGTAAGGTGATGATGTACATGGGTCTGCCTTTGAAAATGGCTCAGAAGCTTCAGTCGGTCCAAAGTGTGGCAACCGGGCAGCTGTCAAGGGTGAGTGGCAGGGACTGTGCTGAAAGATCTGCACTGGTCACCCGTTTCCAGGGACAAGTCAAAGTCCTGGTTCTTACCTAGAAGGCACTGAACAGCTTGGGGCCGGAGTACCTGAAAGACTGTCTCCTCCCGTCCAACCCAGCCCCCCACTTAAGATCTGCCTCTCAAGTCCCACCCTCTGTGCCGCCCCTGCAGGTGGTGACTGCAAACACGGCCTTTTCGGTGGTGGCCCCCTTACCTCTGGAATGCCCCCCCCCCTTGAGGCTTGCCTGACACCTGCTTAACTGTCTTTTAGGCTCCACGCTAAAGCACATCTTTTTACCTAGGCTTTTTTAATTATCTGCTTCTGGTTTACGGACAGTTTCTATGTCTTATTGGCATGTGTTTTAATGGCTTTTTAAAATATGGTGTTTTCTAATTGTAAGCTACCTTGAGTAGGACTCTGAAGAGCTGGTATAGAAATATTCTGAATAAAGGAATCCCTCCCTTTCCCCCCAACATCCCAGTTTGCAGGTGGGGGGGAGGAAGCGGGGAGGATCAGGGATCGCTGCACCCACCCCGCTGAGGAAGGACCATCCCCAGTTTGGGCAAAATAAGATTATGGAGGCTGATTTTGTTTTCCCTCCCCGCTTTCAGATTTGATTGACAGTCTTATTTAGAAGACCCACTGTCGACAAGAAATCGTTAATGTTAGAGTGCCCCTGAGCAGGAAGTCAGCTAGCCAAAGCGGGTGTACCGGGGCACGTTTTACAGAAATGTTTTCCACTCTACTAACATTTTGGGGAGGGGTTGTGGGTTTTTTTAAAAAAAATTCCTTTAGCCATTTGCAATAATAGTAGTGATAAGAAATGTCCGCTCCAGGAAGAACGCAAGCTGGTAATTTCTTTGAATGCGTGGGTTTAAGTGACGGAAAGATGACTGTTGTAAAATAAGAATAATTCTGAAGGCACGAATAACCCCATAAGTGTTTTCAGCTCAGTTAGGGGAGGTTTTAGCCCAGGGTTCTCAAGGAGACTTCTCAACTTGAGAAATTTTTATTTTTTGCTCTGATCGGCCTTGCACGGCTTGAGAAATAAACAGTCAGTGCAGGCCAAAGCCGCATTGTTGCCAAAGGTGAGACGGCCCCACGGCACTCTGCTCCCCAGATCCACACAGAGAACAACCACGCAGGAAGTTCTCTGGCAGGAGCCTGGTTAAAATAACTGGGAGCTCTGTGGGGCTTTACGGCTGGCAGAGTCCAAGTGAGCCCCGTTGTGCCCCCCCCGCCCCCGAGTGGCACAGCCCAGGCGCTGGCTGTTCCCTCCCCCCCCCGTGGGCCTCAGATCCCGCCCCTTGGACCCCCGCTGCTCTGAGGGGCCAGCCTGCCCAGGGGAACCTTCAGGGAGTGCGGAAACATTTGGAAAAGCACTTCCATGTTCACCCGCCTACCTGCTGCACCAGCAGCGCTCCACGCCTATCGGAGCTAAACCAAAGGCAGCTTTTGTTGTGATTCAGCATCGGAAAGAGGTAAAAAAGCATCTCTGCTGCTGCTGCTGCTGCTGCTGCTGCTGCTGCTGCTAGAGGCACACGACCATTCCTTGGCACGCTCAGTTAACCACCCCCCACACTTGCTGAGTCTTCACACCTCTAAACTAAAGACTCCCATTTCAGACAAACCCTTATTTCCATCTTGCAAGCCACATAATTGTGCCCATTCCCTTTGCCCGGGGGGGGGGGCTGTTCTGTAGGGAATGTCTCCTGAACCAGCATTTTGCCTGTTTCCCCTCCATGATGGTTAACACCCTCCAGACCCATTCACCGGGAACCTTCTTGGAGTGGACGTTTCTTCTTTTCATTGGCTGATTCTTGCGTGTTTGAGATGCACCTCCCCTGCCCCAGCACCACTGCATAATGTGCTTTATATTCCCAAAATCAAAGTCTGCAGAGGGATTTTTCTAGAGAGATCCCTTCCTGCAATTCTACAGTGAGACCCAATGTGATGAGAGAGTCAGACTAAGGCCCAATCTGCATCTAGCATTTGTTCCACTGTCTTATCAAACCCACAATGGAACAGAAATTCCCCTCTACATGGCATGCCACTTTCACTTTGATTGTCGGGTTTTATGGCAGTGTCCAGACTGCATGCCCCTTTCACTTCATTTGATCTCTCAGTTTTATGGTAGTCGTCTGCATAGCTTTATGGCCATTTTATGGCCATTCAGGGGTGACTCCGCAGTCCGTACAGCATCGGCCCGGGGTACTTGAATGTGGTTTTGAGCTGCATCTTTTTTTGTTCCAGTGTGGGTTTGGTAAAACAGCAGAGCAAATGCTAGATGTGGATTGGGCCTAAGGCAGAGGAGACCTGAGCTCAGATCTCCACCTGGCTGTGTACCCCACCTTGAGCCCCTTGGAGGAAGGGCTGGCCCAGAGGTGTTGGAGAAGAGGGTGTCTAATGGGTTCCTTTCCTTTAGAATCCTTCACTGCCGACCACAAGCCTCTCATGGGAGAAGCGCCGGAGGTGCGAGGCTTTTTCCTGGGCTGCGGTTTCAACAGTGCTGGTAAGTGGCAACCTTTTCCTGCCTGAAACCCCTCAGTTATTCACATTTGCTTTGATGCTGCAGTTTCCAGAGGTGTCATGGGCAGGGGCTTCTCAACCCTCTTCAGGAGCCAAAGGGCGCCATGCCTTTGTCACCAGTGAGTGGCCAGCAGCACAGAGCCTCTGGATTAGCCACACTTGGGACAGACAGTGGAAGTCTGGCAGGGCGTTTTGTCATCTTTTCCTCTTACAGGGGCAGGCTGTGCCCCAGCAACGCTTTGAGGGCTCAGCTTGGCTTGGGTGGAGGGGAAACAGCAAGTGAAGCTATGCCCATATCCTCCCTCCTATGGTGCCAGCAGCCACAAACAAGCGGAGCCACAGTGCTGCCCTAGGGCCAGATTTGCCGGCTCTTGGAAGGGACAAAGCTGGCCCTCCCAGGGGATGAGTCTGCTCTGGGCCTTCCCCCAGGGCATATGGCTAGTGGGGCCGGGGGCTGGGGACCATGTGTCCAGGGACAGAGCTGAGGTATCAAAGGGCACAGCTGATCCAAAGTGAACTCTACACATCCGACCAAATGATGTGCCCATGTGTGGTAACAAGCCAGCACACCTATCCCAGTCCAGGGTCCAGTCTAACACAAGCACAAAGCAAGAACCAAATAGTGAGAGCAGAAGACCTAACACGTGCACAGTTACTTATGGACAGGGGTCATTTCCTGCTGGAGCACCCCAGAGCAGTGCTCTGGCAGTAAGGAGCCCCCCCTGCCACCGGCTTTCCTAGCCAGCCTGCCGAGGCAGACGGGCCAGGGAAGGCCTGCAGAGCACCCCGGCCCCTGGGGGGATTTAAATGCCTTTCTTTCCCTTCCCCATCTGGAGGCACCTGGAGAAGATCAGCCAGGGAACCCAGGCATGTCTGCCTACCTGCCCTTCCCTTGACTTCTCCAGCCAGTCCTCCATGGTGGGTTGTTCTGGGGAGGGGAAGGGGAGGCGGGCAGACATGTTCCCTTTTCCCCCTGAGCATCTCCTCTTTTACGGAGAAACTCAGGGAATTGGGGACTGTGGATTTAAATGCCTTTCTTTCCCTTCCCCAGATCATGCAGGGAACTCAGGCATTCTTGCATGCCTGCCCTTTGTCAGGGGGTGTGGCATATGCAAATGAGCTCCTGCACCTCTTTTTCTATGAAATGACCCCTGCTTATGGAGCACACCCACATGCACTCATAAGGAATTAAGCATTTAGCACTAAGCATTTAGAACACATTTGGGGGTGGGGGGAGATCCATTTTATAGATAGGAATCATGGAACATGAGAGTCTCCAAGGGCAATAATCGAAATATCTAGAGCAGAGACTGCAAAGCACAAAACAAAGACAGCCTCAAGGAAATAAGCCAAGCTGTATGCAGGATTGTCAGCAGGTCTAGAGAAGAATGTCCTGTCCCTGCAGTAGAGGCTTAATGGGACGGTATTAACTCTGGGACGTTATTTACCTCCATGCTGTGAAAAGCTTCACTTGCCCATTGTAATCCATTAAGTCTCCATTAGAGGAACGGGACATTTTTTCCTGCTGTCGGCAGCCGTATCTGTAAGGCAAAGTGTTCAACACCCCAGGGTAAAATAGCAACCACTCAAGGAAGTGAACCAAAGTGCAGAGCAAGTGCATCCCAACACAGAGAGCTCTGAACCCATGCATGCATTCCACACACACACACACACACACACACACACACACACACACACACACACACACAGCATCTCTGCTTCTCCCTGCCCTTGGTCCTCTGATTGTCGTGTTCTGTTGGTCGATTCCTTCTTGCCTTCCAGCAGCTGGTTGTGGCACTGGGGCTGGTGAGGTGGGCAGGAGGCTTTGTGGCAGGGCAGACAGGCTGCTTGGGTGCCTGTGTCCATTTGGAGCAAGACCATATTGACTCAGCGGTCCTGCTGGGTCTGGCCATCGCCACGCCAGGACAGTCTGGACTGGGGGCCACAAGCTGTGGCAGGGCTTGGTGGCCAGGCAGTTGTCGCTACTAGCTGGCTGTATAGTCCAGTCTCCCCATCAGAATGCCAGAACCCACAAGATAATTCCTAGACTACTCACAGACTGTGTGAAAGAAAGAGCAGCTCTTCAGCAGTCCAGAGTCCTCACCTGCCCACCCACGCAGCAAGCACTAAAGAACTGAACTCAAGATCTGCAGGCTACTTTCTGTTTTCAACCTTATCTAAGTTAATGAATATTTGAAATCATTCTTATATTAAAGGTGTAATTAATTTTGTAGGTTTTAAAAACTGTTTCGATCTTTCAGAGTTTCAGTTTTCACAGCACATTGAAATATTGTAAACACATTTTCTGGTGAACATTTCTTTTGAAAAATATGAAAAGTTTTCAGCTTGTTGTAACCACTGTGTGAGAACTGTGAACTCCTGTCCCAAAGAATTTCTTACAACAGCAAAGAGGACACATTTTGCCATGAACAAAGAGTTCTTGTGGAAACCTTGGCGTGTCGAACACATTTCTGGTGATGGTGCTTCATAGAGCAGGGGCCACTTTCTGAGATGAAGTTTTTGCAGGTTTGGTTGAGGGGGACGGCTTAATGGCGGAGCGCACGCTTGGAACACCGAGCTCAGATGCCGGCACCTCCAGGCAAAGGGAAGGACGAGATGGGCCAAAGGTCTGACTCAGGATGAGGTGGCTTCATAGGTTCCAGGCCGCAATCCTGTGTGTGCACAGTTGAAGTTGGTGATCAGACCCAGTGCAGAGTAAATATGCAGACAATCAGACTGACCATCGCTGAGACGGCTTTAACAGAAATCAGACTCAGTAGCAAATGAGATATTAGTTTTTTAAAAGCACAGGCCTCTAAACTTACCTGCCAGAAAACATGAAATCGGGCGGAAGGGCTGTGCTTCCCCTGCCCTGTCTCTCTCATTCAGATTCAGGAGAGATCAGGGACAGAGAAGCTGCCTTTTGAGGCACATAAAAGTTTCTGCTAAAAAGGAAAGAAAACATCACTGGCAAAGCTAGTCTGCAAAGCTTTTACAGGCACAGCACAGCAGACTCACTTGCCTTCAAAGGACACTGGGCAGTTCAAAGCCATCTTGCTTTTCTGTTATGTTGGAGGGGGGAGACTTTGTTAACTGGCCAGAAAGGGCAAAATCCTGCACTGCCAGTGGATAACTGGCCAGTTGGCAACTGTTTATGCATTCATTCATTCATTATTTGGACTTTTAGGCCACCCTTCCATGTGAACAGGGCTCAGGATGGCTTACAACAGAATGAGATAATAAATAAGTTAAAAACAATAATAAAATATAGTACAGAATCAATAAATAAAACGGGCTATTCCAAGATGGCAAGGAAGTTCGACCGAAAATTGCAACTTTCCATCGCCTCCCGGGGGGGGGGGGAGGTGAAGGGGGAGTGAGAGATCCTGAGAACACCAGACTACTTACTGTCCCATCATTTTCCTCAGCGAAGAGCTGGGCGGAACCTCTCTGCCTTACGTGCCCTGTGGATTGGCACTTTATTGGCACTGTATTGTCAGGTCACTTCTAAGCAAAGTCCTGCCTTCCTCACACCACTGTGCTCAGATGGACAGGATTCTGCTTAGGCCTGCTGAGTGTCCCACCTGGAGCAGCTGCTTGAGTGGCAAACCAGCCTGGGAGCCTGCCCGGCCTCCTGCTGTTGGCTCAGCCACAGAGGGAGACCCTTTGGCCTGCTCAGTCTGCCCTCCCTCTGGCTTCAGCACTGTCCTTCTGGGGCTGTTTGAGTGCGGAACACACACCCCGAGTCTGGCTCAGAGCACACCTGTCACTGGCCCTAATAACAAGGCACAGGACAATATTTCGTACCTCTGTCCTTTGGCAAGTCTCCCTGGCAGTGGCCTTTTCCGGCGAAGGATGTTGCTGCGCTCTGCCTTCCAGACCTTTGCAGCGCTAGGCCCGAGGGCTGGTTTTGGTTTTCAGCCGGCTCTCTTCTGGGCCCCGAAAGCAGCTCCTGCCTTGAAATCTGTAGGCGAGAGTTCAGATTAAGACCCTTCATGTTGTACACTGCTTTTAACAGGGAGCTGGAAATGGTTCTTGTTCAAGCGCATCAGTGGTCCTGCACGCGTGACCTTCTTTTTGCTTCCTTCCCTTATCCACAGGAATGATGCTGGGCGGTGGCTGTGGGAAAGAGCTGGCCCACTGGATAATCCACGGGCGTCCTGAGAAGGACATGCACGGCTATGACATCAGGTGAGCATCTTCCCGCTCTGGTTGCTGAGAGAGAGTGCACCTTTCTTCGGTTCAGGCACCCAGTGGCAGAGTTAATCCAGGCAGCTGACTCCTCCTCTCCACAGATGAGACCGGGAGATTGAGAAGGTGACTTCTCAAGCTGGTTAAGTGTGGGCTGGATGGCGCAACCGTTGGGTGAATTCATGGTTGGTTGAAAAATCGTACCCAACGAGTGCTCGTAAATGGCTCTGCGTCTACGTGGAGGGAAGTCTCGAGTGGAGTACCACAGGGCTCGGTCCTGGGCCCGGTGTTATTCAATGTTTTTATAAATGACCTGGATGAAGACATAGAGGGGATGCTTATCAAATTTGCAGATGACACAAAGCTGGGTGGGATTGCTAATTCTGAAAAAGACAGAGTCAGGATTCAGAAGGATCTTGATAGGCTGAGACGAATAAAATGAATTTCAATAGAGATAAGTGCAAAGTCCTACACTTAGGTACAAAAAATCAAAGGCACAGATATAGAATGGGAGGGACTTGGCTTGACAGCAGCACATGTGAAAGGGATCTAGGTGTTATGGTTGATCACAAGCTAAACATGAGCCTGCAGTGTGATGCGGCTGTGAAGAAAGCTAATGCAATCTTAGGATGCATTAACAGAAGCATTGTGTCCAGATCACGGGAGGTGGTAGTTCCGCTCTATTCTGCTATGGTCAGGCCCCACCTGGAGTCCTGTGTCCAGTTTTGGGCACCACATTTTCGGAAGGATGTTGACAAACTCGAGCGGGTCCAGAGGAGGGCGACCAGGATGGTGAGAGGGTTGGAGTCCAAGTCTTATGAGGAAAGGCTGAGGGAGTTGGGTATGTTTAGCCTGGGAAAGAGAAGGTTTAGAGGGGACATGATTGCAGTCTTCAAGTATTTGAAGGGCTGTCATGTAGAAGATGGAGTGGATCTATTCTCTCTTGCTCCGGATTGCAAGACTAGATCTAATGGGTGGAAATTACAAGGGAGTCGTTACCGGCTTAATATCAGGAGAAACTTCCTGACTGTAAGAGTGGTTGAGCAGTGGAACAGACTGCCTCGGGAGGTGGTGGATGCTCCTTCGCTGGACGTTTTCAAGAAGAGACTGGACAACCATCTTTTGGGTATGTTGTAGGTATGTAGGGCTTTCGGCTGTGTTCCTGCAGAGTGCAGGGGGTTGGACTAGATGGCCTGCAAGGTCCCTTCCAACTCTAACATTCTATGATTCTATGATTCTATGACTTGCTGATTAGAAGGAGGCTCAGTCATATCCACTGGAGTTGCTGGTCAGCAGAGTTTGTTTCAGAAGTTCTGAAGCTGAGGAGCCAGCTCTGAGAAGGCACCGCGACCTTTAACTACCCCCACCCACCCTTCCTCTGCAGGGGGTGGGACAAAAGGAGCAAGGCCTTTGGAGGCGTCTCAGTTGCCAGGCAGGTCCTGTGGAAGCAGCCAGTCCCCAGCCTTTTTGAGCCAGCAGGCACCTTTAGAAATCTGATGCAGGGTGGTGGTGAGCACAGCCACAAATGTCTCAGGGTGCAGAGCCAGTCACTAAATGTCAGGGAGTCAGGCTATGCATAACTCTGACTGGAGCTCTCCAGCATTGCAGGCAGAAACTCTGCTTATCAGGATGCTTTTTAAAATGAATATATTGTTTAGACATATTTTCTTGTATGCACACAAATATGCCTTGTGCACTCATCTGGCAGCATCTGGCAGATTTCCAGTGGCCAGTCAGAAGTTCCTAGCAGCAGCACCTGGCCACACCTGCTTTCTAAAAACACTTGGCAAGTTCCAAGGAAGGTGTCGGTGGGGGCCAGGGGACCCCTGATTTAGGGCTCTCAACAATAGTTACACACCCTGTAGAAACACAACTTTGCCGTGTCAGGAACATTGATTTTGTTCAGTTGTGCAGTGGTACAGAGCTGCTACTGGAGAAGGCACCATCTGATCCAATTCTAATGAATCTGAACCTGTAGTTTTTTTAAAATCCAGATGCCCTCAATGATCCACCTTGATTTTCACTTCCAGGGTCTGAGCCTCCAGCTGCCCCACAAGACACAGCTACACAGTGTGTTTGGGAATCCTTTGGCAAGTGCCGCAACTGTCAGGCAGTAAACATTTGCCACACAATACATCTTCCTGCTGACCTCCAACTTTGAGGCCCTGCTAAGTATTCCAAGCAGGAGCTGTATCTCTGGGCTTCCCACACCAGATCACTGTCAAATGTAGATTTCGAGCAGCTGACTTATTTCTCTGCAAACGAGAAAGGCCTGGTTTGCCTGCATCCGTTTCCCTCTTGGTGGGGCAGGGAATGGACTGCACAGAATAGCCACCATTCATTTACATGTCAGCCTGGCCTCCTGGCCTCCCCCTGCTTCTGTGCAATCAGCACAGGTCAGACCCAGAGCAAGGCTGCAGCTGTGCAGTAGTTATGTTGGAGGGGGTGGCGCATGTTCCAGTTCTGCTGTGAATTATACACTAAGTTAATAATGGTGTGGCATTTCTGATGGGGGAGTAAGCTCTGAAGGAAGGTTGTGCCTCCCTGCTGGCTTTGGGGGCTGGTGAACCAGAATTTGCCAATGCAGTTACTTCGAGGGGTGACCCCCACGTGGGAGAAAAGTGTGGCAGTCTCCTCAGATGTAGGATATGAGGAACCATTGGGGTTGGCAGCATGGGAGGGAATGCATTGTGACCCACAAGGTGCAACCACCTGGCAGTTCTCCAGCACAAAGCTCACTGGGGTGAGCAGCTTCACCAGAACCTGGCTAATTTCAATCAGACCTGCATGAGGAAAGTCCCTGGTGGACTGAGCACTGTCTTGTCCCTGGGAGGAGGAAAATGTCATTTGGACGTCCTGTGACAGAACAGTCTTGAGCTAGGTAATGCTTGCATTTTGTTTCTACTTTTTCAGTCACCTTTTATGGGAATGTTGTCTCTGATCATAGAATCATTGCATTGGAAGGGACCTCCAAGGTCATCTAGTCCAACCCTTTGCACAATGCAGGAATTTCACAAATACCTCCCCCCCTCACACCCCAGTGACCCCTGTTCCATGACCAGAAGATGACAAAAAAACCTCCAGGATCTCCAGCCAAAAAATTGCTTCCTGATCCCAAGTGGTGATCAGCATTTCCCTGGGGGTGTAAGAAAGGGCCACAAAGAACTAAGCACTGATGCAGCCCTTCCTGCCCTCCGTCCCATGATCTGCCTAAGTTCACACAGTCAGCACTGCTGATGGATGGCCATCTAGCCTCTGTTTGAAAACCTCCAAAGGAGAGCCCACCAACTCCCCAGGAAGCCTGTTCCACTGAGAAACTCCTCTAACTGTCAGGAATTTCTTCCTGATGTTTAGCCAAAAAGTCTTTTGATTTAATTTCAACCCGCTGGTTCTGGTCCAATCTTCTGGAGCATCAGAAAACAACTCCTCACCATCCTCTATATGATAGCCCTTCAAGTACTAGAAGATGGTTATCATATCACCACTCAGTCGCCTCCAGCTCCTTCAACCTTTCCTCATAGGACTTGGTCTCCAGACCCCTCACCATCTTTGTTGCCCTCCTCTGGACACGTTCCAGCTTGTCTATATCCTTCTTAAATTGTGGTGCCCAAAACTGAACACAGTACTCTAGGTGAGGTCTGTCCAGAGCAGAGTATAGTGGTACCATCATTTCATGTGATCTGGACACTGTATTTCTGTTGATACAGCCAACATGGCATTTGCCTTTTTAGCTACCGCATCAGACTGCTGACTCATATTCAGTGTATAGTCTACTAAGACCCCTAGATCTGCCCTGACCTGGATAGCCCAGGCAAACCCAATCTCATCAGATCTTGGAAGCTAAGCGGGCTGACCTTGGCAAGTATGGATGGAAGACCTCTAGAGATACCAGGGTCTGGAGGCCAGAGGCAGGTTATCAATCCACTTCTCTGAATGTCCTCAGTGCCCCAGTAGGAGTCGCCAGAGGTCACCATGACTGCCAGGCACAGGCACAGGAGCACACACACATGCAAAAATACCCGAAGAAAGACTCCTAATTCCTTTTCACACATACTACCATCAAGACAAGTCTCCCCCGTGCTATAATTATGCACTCATTTTTTTTACCTAAATGCAGAAGCTTACATCTATCTCCGCTTAAATTCATTTTATTTTAGCCCAGTTTTCCACCCTGTCAAGATCATCCTGTATCTTGACTCTGTCTTCTACCATATTTGCTACCCCTCCCAATTTAGTATCATCAGGAAATTTAATAAGCATTCCCTCTATTCCTTCATCCAAGTCATTGATAAAGATGTTGAACAAAACAGGTCCCTGGATGGATTGAGGAACCATTAACAAGCACTCCTTGGGTGTGATTTGTCAACTACCTACAGATTCACCTAACAGTTATAGGATCTAAACCACATTTTTCTAATTTGTCGACAATAATATTATGTGGAACTTTATCAAAAGCCTTACTGAAATCAAGATAAACTATGTCTACAGCATTCCCCTGATCCAGCAAGATAGTAACTTTCTCAAAAAGAAAAGAAAAGAAAAGAGATAAGGTTAGTCTGACACGACTTGTTCTTGAGAAACCCATGCGGGCTCTTAGTAATCACAGCCATCCTTTCTAAATGCTCAAGGACTGTCTGTTTGATTATTTGTTCTAAAACTTTCCCAGGTATAGATGTCAAGCTGACGGTTCGGTAGTTACCCAGATCCTCCTTTTCCCCCTTCTTGAAGATGGGGATAACATTCACCTGCCTCCAATCTTCTGGCACCTCACCTGTTCTCCAAGAATTCTCAAAAATAATGGACAGAGGCTCAGAAATTATATCCACGAGTTCTTTTAGTACCCTTGGATGCAGTTCATCTGGCCCCGAGGACTTAGTTTCATTTAGAGAAACTAGGTTTTATGTACTACCACTATGCTGATCCTTCATCATGTGTTCTGTTTTTGCCATATTGAGCATCATTTCCCTTGCAGGAGAAGACTGAGGAAAAGTAGAAATTGAGCAGTTCTGCCCTCTCTTCATCACCTCTTACAATTTCACTTTCCTGTCCCCACAATGGGCCTACCATGTCCTTGCTCTTTTTCTTACTTTGAACATAAGAAAAGAACCCTTTTTGTTGTTTTTAGCCTCTCTCGCTAGCCTAAGCTCGTACTGAGCTTTAGCCTTCCTAACTCTCTCTCTACAATCACTGGTTATTTGTTTATATTCATCCTTAGAAATAACCCCCCCTTCCACTTTCTGAATGAGTATTTTTTATTCACCCCCCTGTCTGTTCTTCAGCTACATTAAATCTTAAGAATGTTGTGGGATGTATCCCCCTGTATTTGTATAATCTTGATAGCCCTAGCCATCGAAGAGCCTTCTCCCTTGCTCGAGTAAATGCTTTTCCTTCAAAACTATTGTATGGTAGGTTTCAAAATATTCCTAAGCACGAACGGAGATGTGACTGCGGTTCTAATTCTCTTGATTCAATTGACCACATACTGTTGGATTGTTCGTGGCATGTATCTGCCAGGGAAAAATGGTTAAATACTTGGTTGCATGGTAAACATCACCTTTCCAATGCGATAAAATGCCAATTTCTACTGAATGACATATCAGCAGAGATTACCATGGCAGTGGCCAATTTTCTGGCTGACGTGATAAGAGTGAAAAATTTGGGAAACTACGTTTTATGATTTTATAAATTAACTTAGATTTCTAGCTGATTGTGTTATTTACTGTCCTTGTTTTTTTAATGCTTAATATTTATATGCCATTAAAGGTTTATTGATTGATTGATTGAGTATTTTTTATTTCTCAAGTCTTATAGAAAGCTGTTTATGGAGCCACCTTGGCTCCTTTAGGCTCCTCCCATTTTTCCTCCTCATAGGAATTGTTTGTGATTGTGCCTTCAATATTTAAATTTTAAGACACTCCCACCCCTCTTAAACTCCCACCTCCTTAAGTATTTCCGGCTGTGGGATTCTACCCAGCAGAACTTTAATTGGCTTTCCTGCATCCAAATTCTATTCCTGATTATGTACATCTTTTCCCTTCCCCAAGACTGTAAATTCCAAAATTACATGGTCACTACTACCAAGGGTGCCCACTACTTTCACCTGATCAACCAGTTCTTCCCTGTTGGAAAGAATCAAGTCCAAGATAGCAGATCCCCTTGTTTCCCTCTCCACTTTCCTGAAAATGAAGTTGTCAACGAGACAAGCCAGGAAGTTATTGGACCTTTCATTTTTAGCAGAGTTGGACTTCCAACAGATATCTGGGTAATTGAAATCTCCCATGACCACCATAATATCACTATTATTTCTTACTCCTTTTATTTTTATCCAGAGACTTTCAGCTGAATTTCTAAATTCAGATTCATGTATTTCCTCACATGTATGTACCTCTTTTACATATAATGCTACTCCTCCACCCTTCCTTATTTGTCTGCCCCTTTTAAACAAGTTGTAACCCTCAGTCCTGCTATTCCAATTGTGAGTGTCATTGCAACAAGTTTCAGTAATGCTTATTAGGTCATAGTCCCCCTTCAGGTTCCTCCTGCTTGTTTCCTATACTCTGCACATTAGTACAGAGACACTGGAATCCATGGCTTATGTGCCCTGAGTTTCTTATTTTTGTATTTACCTGTGAGTTGTTTCCTAGCAAATGTGCCACTCCTCACAAATCTTTAGTGTTCTTATCTCCAGTTATTGGCATCATACTAGGCTTTGAATTTTTGTCTCATTCCCCCATAGGATTTAGTTTAAAGCCCTCCTTATTAGGTTTGCAAGGCTGTTTCCAAACACATTTTTTCCTACCCTTGTGAGATGCAAAACATTTCCTAATAGAAGAGCTTCATCTCAAAAGCGTAAGCCATGGTCCAAAAACCTGAACTTTTCCTGATGACACCATCTACATAGCCGGTCATATATTTCCAGTATTATTCTTCCCTGTCCTAAGCCATGGCCTTCAACAGGAAGAACTGTTGAAAACACAACCTGCACTCCCAGGTCCTTCATCTTTTTACCCAGAGCCACATAGTCTCTTTTAATACATTCTGAGATGTGCCGATGTTAAATAGTGGGTTCCATGGATGAACAGACCAGAAGCCTAGTGATCAGTTCTGCTTTATTAGTGATTTCAGACAAGAGCCTCAGCTCTGTTAAATAGCATGCAATTGCCACACCTACACACACCCCACTCTCAGTTAGGCTATTTACATAACATTTTTGGTGTAGTGGTTAAGTGCATGGATTCTAATCTGGGAAAACCAGATTTGATTCCCCACTCCTCCATTTGCACCTGGTTGGATGACCTTGGGCAAGCCATAGCTCTGATAAGAGTTGTTCTTGAAAAAAGAGCAGTTTCTGTCAAGAGCCCTCTCAGCCCCACCTACCTCACAGGGTGTCTGTTGTGGGGAGGGGAAGGGAAAGGAGTTTGTAACCTGCTCTGAGACACCTTTGGGTAGTGAAGGGCAGGGTATAAATCTAATCTCTTCTCTTCTTCTTCTTCATTACTACTAGATTGGTTACTTTCAGAATCCTGGCAGGCTATTGTTCTTTTGCTCCAAGCTCAGCCAGTCTCGGGGGTGGTTCAGTCAGGAATGATTCAATCCCAGTACATAACATCCCTCCCCCCAAGTTCCAAAGCACTTTAACAGACATAGTCTTCAAGGTATGCTGGCTTGCGACATTCTCTCTGCGAACACCAAGGCTCCTGCAGTAGTTGAACCAACTCCAGAGCCGTGCTTGGTGAAGAAGGACCCACACTGGAGTTCTGCGAGTTGGGGGTAGAGACCAGGAGGTCCAGAGCAGCCAGTGCAGTACCTTCCTCTTCCCGGCCATCTGGCTACACGCTGTTGTCTGAGGGCCATTCTCAGTCCACTATGGCAGCAGTGGTGGTTCCAGGCCATCCTCCTCCTCCTCGGCAGAAGACAGGTCCAGCTCGATGGGCAGTAGGTGGCAGCAGAGCTGGTCAATGTGTCTGCGTGGTAGCTGGCCCCCATCCGTCGATACCTCATACAATAGGGGTCCAGTGACTCAGGTAACTCATGCAGGGCTGCTGAAAGACACAAAGACAGGGTCCCCCAGAAAGAACCGGAGTGTGGTGCAACTCTGGGGCTCAGTCTGGGTGCAGGTGGTCCAGCCACATTGTGAGGCAGCAGCCCATTAAGAGTTCCGCAGGGCTGCAGCCGGTGGATGCACGCAGAGTCACTTGATGGCTGAACAAAAGGACTGCCAGCCATTGGTTCCAGTCCCCGTGGGTGAGCCACTTTAGCACATCCTTGGTCGCCCTCACCATCTTCTCAGCTTGTCCGTTGGTAGCCGAGTGGAACGGGGCAGACCGCATGTGCCTGATGAGGTTTTGGTCTAAGAAATCCTTGAACTCTCCTGAGGTGAAGGTGGTGCCGTTATTGGTCACGATCGTGTCTGGTAGACCATGTGTACTAAAAATCTCTCAGGGCTTGGATGGCTGCACGGGATGAGGTCAAGGCGACTGACATGACTTCCAGCCACTTGATGTAGAAGTCCACCAAGAGGAAGAACAACTGCCCCTGGAATGGGCCGGCAAAGTCCAAATGCACCTGTGCCCATTGGTTAACGGGAGCCCTCGGAGGTCCGGGCCGCGTCTCTTGGCAGGCCTGGCAATGCTGTACCCAGGCCTTGATCTCGCCGTACATTCCTGACCACCACACATAGCTCCTGGCCAGTGCTTTCATCCTCATGATTCCCAGGTGGGTCTCATGCAGGGCTTCCAAAAACCATTTATGCAGTGGTGGGGGAATCACTACCCAGCTACCCCATAGGAGGCACCCCTTGTGCACTGAGAGCTCATCCTGGCAGAATGCAAACACTGTGAATTCTGGGTCCACACGATCTGTGGGCCATTCCCTCCCCACTCAGTCCAAAATGTGGGAGAGGACATGATCCCTGGTGGTGTGGCAGGAAGTGTCTGCGGCATGCAGAGGGCAGTCTGGCAAGTCCTCCATAATCAGGATTTGGTGCGCAGGGGCTGGATCCAGGTCGACGGAGCTGAATGGGAGGCGGCTAAGAGCATCTGTGTGTCCCATGGACTTCCCTGGCCAGTATTGCAGGGCGTATCGGTAACCGCTCAGTAAAATGGACCAATGCAGGACCCTGGGCGACAGCATCTGCAGCATTTGGCGGTTGGGGGCAAGGAGACCGAGCAGGGGCTTGTGATGGGTCACGATGGTGAAGGGGCGGCCATACAGGTAATCATGGAACTTTTTTACTCCTGCCACGATTGCAAGGGCCTCTTTGTCAATCTGGGAGTAGTTCCGCTTGGCTGATGACAGTGTCCAGGAATAGTAGGCCTCTGGCACCTTCCTCCTGTCTGGCAGCTGATGGGCCAGGACTGCACCAACACAACTGGCAGCATCTCATCGAAATGGGCGAGGATGTTGTTCGATGCAAGTAGCTCCTTCATGGCTTGGAAGGCGGCGGCCTGTCTCCGGTCCCACACCCACAAGGCCTTCTTGTCAAGCAGGCAGTGGAAGGGCTCCGTGAGTGCAGCTTTATGGAGCAGGAAGGAGTGATAAAAGTTCAGAAGCCCCAAGATAGCCTGCAACTCAGCCTTGGATGTGGGAGCGGATGCATTAGTGATGGCACGAACCTTGTTGGGGGCCAGGTGGATGCCGTCCATGGAGAACCCCAGGAACTCTACACGGGGGACTCCCAGGAGACATTTCTCCCGCTTCACCTTTAGCCCAGCAGAGTTGAATCGCTGCAGCAGGGTGCGTAGGCAGGTGGCAAAGTCCTCTTCTGTGGGGGTGGTGATTAATACATCATTGAAAAAGGGTTGGATCCCAGAGATGCCTTTCAAGAGAGAGTCCATTCAGTTTTGGAAGTTTCCTGGGGCCATGCTTACCCCAAACTGCAGCCACTTGACTCTGAAAGCACCCCAGTGCGTGATGATGGTCTGTGCCTCAGCGGTCGGTTCGTTTACCAGGAATTGTTGATATGCTTAGGCAAAGTCCAATTTACCGAAGACCTTGGCCCCCGCCAATGTTGCTAGGACATGGCTGACCACAGGCACTGGGTACGCATGGTCACTCAGTGCCTTGTTGATTCATACATTTGTAGTCCGCGCAGATGCGGACATCCCTGTTTGGCTTAATTGAGGTTACTCTGGAGGTCTCCCAGGTGGCATGGGGAACCAGCTCTAAAACTCCTTGCACCACCAAACAGTCCAGTTCTGCCTCAGTTTTGGGCTTGAGTGCGAATGGAACTCTCCGGGCCTTGAGGCAGACAGGCCGCACCTCAGGGTTGAGTTGGAGTGATACTGGGGAATCTGTGTACTGGCCAAGTGTCCCATCAAAGACGGCAGGGAACTTGTCACACACATTACTGAAGTCTGAGGGCCCCATTATTCTGAACCCCAAGAACATAAACCAAAACAATCCAAGTAAGCTGGTAAGCCATCCTGTCACCACCACCAAGTCCAATATTCCTTCAAACTGTCTTTTATTTCACGTGGAATTTGCCCCACCCCTTAATGGCCACCTTGTTCTTTTGAAAGTCTCAGAGGGTGAACCCGGCGGGTCTAAGGCGGGGACCCCCTGTGGGCAGAGCTCCAGAGAGTCTCTTCTGAGTTAATGGAGATGGATGACCCCATGTCCAGTTCTATCTTGCAGGGTACCCCTTCTATTAGGACAGTCACTTTAATTTTATTGGGGTGTCCCAGGGCAAATTCAGTACCTGATGTTTGTGAACGGTGGTGGTAGCAGATCTATGGATTCCTGGTGCATGGCTATGCATCTCCAGGCTCCCTTGGAGTGGCAGGTGTGAGCTATGTGGCCTGTCTTGCCTCAGGTCCTGCATGTCACCTCTTGGACACGGCAGGAGTGACATTCATGGGCTTCTCCGCAGCTGGCGCAGGCAGTCAGTGTGACGGTGTCCACTGGGCGAGTGGCAGGGGCAGAAGGGCGCGAGTCATGGCGAGCTGGGCAGCAAACCTGATGGATCTCTTCTTCATCTGATGCCTCAGAAGCCAAAGGAACGGAGGCCTGGTGTGCAGCGGAGGTCTGGCGGTCGAAAGCAGCAGCCTCACATAGCGCCTTTGCAAGGGTGAGTTCCTCGTGGCCTTTCAGCGGAGTTTCTCCTCTTAGATGCCCATCATGAACCAGTCGAGGAGGGCATTGTCAAGGCTCGGGAACTCTCATGTGAGGGCCAGTCTGCGAAGGTCCGCCACGAAGTCCACGCGGCATGCCATCTCGGTTGGCTGAGGCGTGAAATGGTCAGTGAGCACCTTGATGAGTGCGTCGTAAGTGGCTGCCTCGAGCTTGGTGGGTGCAATGAAGCCCTGGACGAGCTGCAAGGTTGCGATCCCACGGGAACTGAACAGGAGAGCCTTCGTCTTCTCTTCAACCCTGATGTCCTGGAACAGTACAAAGTACTTGAGCCGCTCCACCCCAGTCTCCCAAAGCTCTGGGTGAGCGGGGTCAAATTCTGGCAGATGTCCTGGAGCAGCAGCCATGGTCCCGGTTGTGATGCGATGCACGTGGCACTGGAGCTCAATGTGCAGTGCAGTGCAGGTGGGCTCTGGGCTGGCTTAACGGGATCCCCTCCTCGTTGCCATGGTTGAATAGTGGGAGCTTCATGGATGAACAGACCAGAAGCCTAGTGATCAGCTCTACTTTATTAGTGATTTCAGCAAGACAAGACTCCGGAGCCGCAGCTCTGTTAAATAGCCTGCAATTGCCACACCCATGCACCCCTCACTCCCAGTGATAGGCTATTTACATAACATTACTCCTAGACTGGTTACTTTCAGAATCCTGGCAGGCTATCGTTCCTTTGCTCCATGCTCAGTCAGTCTCTGGGGTGATTCAGTCAGGAATGACTCAATCCCAGTACATAATCCCGTCACTTCTTATGCCTTGCTTCCCCGGGGAATAGTAAATTCTGAACCACTCTTGGATGGAGTTCCGTATGGTTTGGAGAGAGAACCGTTTGAGGGAGGGCAGGTGGAGCACTGTTGGTTGAGCAAAATGTCACAGGCTGGAGCCAAGAGTGCTAGGCCTGAAGATCCCCAACCGGTCTTGATGTGGTGATCTGAGGTGGCAGGAGGAGCCCTCCCCAAAAGGGAGAATTGCCACCCCTGCCCAAGAAAGCTCGTGCCACAGTAGGCCCTGGCAGGTGAAGTGCCTGCCTCCGACCTCTAGGAGGAAGGTGAGGCCAGGGTGGCCCACTTGGTCTGATGAACTAGATGGTCTCCGTCTTTAATTTTTCTTACCCAGCTTGAGGCAGTTGTAGAAAAAAGAAGAAAGAACCTTCTATAGAAATAGGTTCCATAAAAAGGACTAGCATCTGACACTAATAAAACTTAAAATGTAACATGCGGCAGTCAGTACTTATTCCCCCATAATGACACACCCATCAACAGATTCAGGAACCAAAGTCTTGCCTTAGAAGATGACATTATGAGAGGAAAGCATTAAAAAGGTGATTTCCCAGCCCTCCCCCCCCCCGTTCCAGTTTGTTTCAGTTCTGAAGCGGAACCTGATATTTCCTCACACTTTTGAGGTCAAAACAGGAAGCTCCGATGGACCTGAGGTTTCCACAGGCGTGGCTGAGCAGCCGGGTCAGAGCTTGATCCATGGCCCAGCCTCCCAGTCAGCTGCCGGGCTTGGCTCAGACGGGACCAGTCGGGGGGGGGGCTGCCAAGTTCCCCCGCCTCGGATGCAAAATACCTTGAGCCACTTCCAAGCTGATGCATCTTATATAAGTCTCCCCCCCCAATCCCTTCTGCCTCTGGTGGCTTGTAAGTTAGCTCCCAGCCCCAGTGTCTTGTTTCTTTATTTCTCCTATTGTTTCAAAGCCTGTGTCTGTCTGTACAGTTATTTATTTTTAAAATGATTTATTTGACTCTCTCCTTTGCTCCTCAGTGTTGGTGGAAGATCTAATAGCCCTACTTTGCTATATGACAACTAATTAAGAATTAGATTTATACCATACCCAGTCTTTCTACTCAAGGGAGATCCAGACATGCATTGTTCTGTACTCCATTTTATTCACACACCAACCCTGTGAGGTAGGTCTGGCAGAGTGTGTCACCTAGCAACCTTCCATGGTGGGCTGCGGATCTAAGTATTACAGACATATGACAGGTTGCTTAAAAGCTCTCTTATGACATGTTGCCTGTCATGAAGATAACCTGGTTCAGGGTGTTCCCGTTCCCTTCATTTTGGGCACTGCAACTTCCATCATCGTTCTGGGGTTGGTGACCAGTTTCCAAGCAGGTGGCTTTATTTTCTGATGAGTTATGCGGCCACAGACAGAGACCCTTTGCTTCCATTGCCGATGGCCCGAGGCGGTGGGGGTTTGTCTCCCCTGGGCCAGGATTTCCCCATGCCTCTCCATTTTGGCCCTGGGATTCCCACAATTCTCCTGAAGCCGGTGGCCAGTTTTGAGTCTCCTGGCTTTACTCTCTGATGAGTCACCCCTGCCGGCATGGGGTAGAGGTTGAAGCCCAGGACTTGGATCTGGGACACCCAGGTTCCGATCCCCGCTCTGCACGAGGAGCTTGCTGGGTGACCTTGGGCCAGTCACCCGCTCCCAGCCTAACCTACCTCACAGGGTTGTTGTGAGGATAAAAATGGAGAAGACAACAGCATGAGCCGCTTTCAGTCCCCACGGGGGAGAAACGTGGGATAGAAGAACAATTAGATCAATAAACAGAGGGACCGATTAAACAGGCCGATTATTTTTTTACTCTAGATCCATGGTGACAGCAACCCAAGTGATTTGTTTTGTTACAATATTTGGTTTGGATCAGGGTCCTGTGTGTGTGTGTAGAATCTTGGTCTGGGGGTCCACAGTGGCTCTCGGCAGTCCTGGTTATGGTGACCACCGCTGGTCCTGTGGATCAGGGGTGGAAGGACCGGCAGACCCCGGAGACGGCTGCCACACTGACTCTGCTGGGGGTTACCTCAGAGGGTGCAATTTAACTGCTTGCCAAAAGGAACCAGGCTGCTTGGCAGCCCCAGTCTTGTGTTACCTGTTGCGTTTGTTTTAAAGCAGCTCCTAGAGATTGGGCCAGTTCCAGGGTGTTTTTTTGGGGGAGGGGGTCCTGGACAGAGTGCCCAGGGGCACCCTCCCCTCCTCTCCCCTGAGTTCTTGGGTGCTGTGGCTTGGGTGGAGGCCCAGGGGAATTCTCAGAGATCAGCTTTCTTGTTTGTCGGAACTGAAAAATGCCGATGGAAACCCCTTTGTCAAGTGGAAGGCCATTGTCTGTGACGGAGAGCTCTCCATTCATCACCCCAGCAAGAACACGTTGCTGAACAGGCAGGTTCCTTGCAAGAGTTCTTTTTGGTTGCATAGGCAGAAAAAGGTTTTTTCCCCCCAACCATATTTAAAATCCTTTGTGTGTTAATTTATATTTTAGTCTGGGCAATTCTGGGCAGAAGTGTAAAAAAACACCCTTTCTGCCTCTTATTTTCATGGAACTGGCATTTGAACAAAAGGCCGTTTCATCTGTTCCCGGGACTGGCCTGACTTCCTGAAACAGGGGTCATAATTTTTTTAAATTGCTTGTTCATGTTTCAAGGGCTCAGTACTCCATAATAAAAAGAGAACCTGTTTTGGATGGAGTTCATCCATATCCCTGTTCCTCCTTTTTCTTTTTTGAAGACACCCTTAAAACGCCTGGGACCAGCAGTGCCTTGAGTGTCACACCGGGGTCACCGCTCTTCGGCTCTTTGGCTGTTTCCCAGAGAAGCGCTCCCACCCTCTGTGGGCCTGGGGCTCGCTCATTCCCCGGGGCACTACACCCTCTCAGTAGTTCACAGCAGGTTGATGGTGCGTGCTGTGTGCCAGGCGCCTGCCCTACTCTGGCCTTGCAGATTGACGTATCAGTAACTCAGGTGCTGAACTGGTTGACAGCTGCCCTTCCCTTTGTATTTTGGTTGGGCTGTCCGGTTTTTTAAAAAAATTTAATGGTCTCTGTGTGTTCACCGGAAATCATGAAGCTTCCTTCTCCTGAATCAGACCTTCCGTCTATCAAGGCCAGTCTTGTCTACTCAGACGGCAGCAGCTCTCCAGGGTCTCACGCATGTTGCCTACCACCAGATCCTTTTAGCTGGAAATACCAGGGATTGAACCTGGGATCTTCTGCATGCCAAGCAGATGGTCTTCCACCGAGACACAGTTGTTTTGTACATCATTCTGTCTCATTATAATATTTAAACAAGCTGCAAAACTGCTCATGAAACAAAGCTATGATGTGTTGGTGAAGGTACAGGTGCTAACCAGTTGGTGCTGACTACGGCTTTTTTGCTACATTTGGCTTGAAATGGTCAGAAGAATGTCAAGATTGCTCATCTCCCCCCCCCCGGTTATCCCAGGAAAGGAAAGGATACGGTGGATTGAAGGTGGGGGGGTGTGCTCCAAAGCACCCTCATTCTACAAGCACGTTACCTCTCTTTGTCTTTCTGCATAGAAAGAGGAGACGTCTCTTACTGTGCCTCTTAAGGAACCGGAGGAATAGAGCGATGTCACTTGAACTCAAAACATAATTTATTTTAATTTCCTGACATTCTTCTGTGGAGGAAGCAGCCTGTTCCCAGGCAGCAGTCAGGGGGGCTCTTCTGTGTGTCAACACCTGCCGACAGGTTCCTTTGTTCTGGGGCCGCAGGATTCTTCACGGCAGCAGCGTCTTCTTATCCAAGATGGCACGCACGTGTGTGTGTGTGTGTAAGCATGCCTGTCATCATTAGGGCTCAGCCTGGGAGTCTCTGCCTGCATTACTGCCTTACCCCAAACGTGCCGTTGGCAGATGCTGGAAAAATGGGTCATGCTGGCTCCAGCAGTCCCCCTCACTGCCCCGGTATCCTGTGCCCACCTCCCAGAATACTTGCATCCCCCCCAGCTCCCCCCAACAATCAGCTCCTGTTTGCAAGAGGCCTCTGGTTTGCCTTGAGGACATCCCGTTAGGACACAAAGGACTGTGATTCTTGCCCTGATTTCTCTGGTGTTCTTTTTGGCTCTCAGGAGGTTCCACCACTCCCTCACCGGAAACAACCGCTGGCTCCGAGAGCGGAGCCACGAGTCGTATGCCAAGAACTACTCTGTCGTCTTCCCTTATGACGAGCCCCTGGCAGGGCGCAACATGAGGAAGGACCCCCTGCACGAGGTAAGAGCTTGGCCTGGGGCGGGTGGGGGGCGCTCCTGGAGGTGCCAAGTGTGTTGGGGGTAAACCAGGTGGCGCCGAAACGGCCTGGTCGTTGGAAACCCGTTGGCTGCTTGGGACCGGGACTCTGAAGCCCAGAGCCCTCCTCCGCAGCACCTGGCCTCGTCATGAGCTGGAGGGATGGAGCCTCTGCCCTGACCCGGGTGGCCGAGCTGAGCCCAGTCCCGTCAGCCTTGGAAGCTAAGCAGGGTGGGAGACCAGGGCTGCTCCGCAGAGGCAGGCCAGCTCTGAACAAAGAAACCGCTTCTGGTCGCCTCTTGCCTTGAATGCAAGGTACACTGCAGTGTTTCCCTCCCCCTTAAGACTGGGCTCTGGAGGTTTCTAGCTCAGACTGACACACATACTGATGTTATCGGGGTGAACATTCTTAGATGAAGGAAGGATGTGCAGGTTTAAGAATGCAAAGGAGACTCTTAAAACAAAAAGACCCTTTTGCAGCTGGAGGATGTGACCCAAAGAGTGGTAAAGCTGGACGCTCCCTGGGCCCTTCTCTCCATCCGCAGGCCCCCCCCCCACCTGCCTGCCTGAGCCCAGGAGGGGGATTGGAGGGTGGGGCACGACAGAGTTCTGGGTTTGCCCCCATCCTGGAGCTGAGCTGGCGGTGCCAGTCTCCAGCCCTGGCTGTACATTGCCTGTGGAGGGAGGCAGCAAAGGACTGCTCCTGTCAAGCTGGCTGGATCTGAATTAATAGCCCCCAGGGGGCCCTTGGCTGCTTAGGAGACTCACTTGGCCAGGCTGTCAAGGAGGGGCTGTAATCCTTCCGGAGTGCCACACCAGCTTTGCTTTGAATTAAGCCTCTTCCTTGAAAGGATTCGACAGCAGAGGAAGGGAGAATTAAAGACTAATACTGAGCTGAGACAGAGCATTGCATGAACGCTTTCACCCTTTCCAAAATTAGCATACCCCCCCTCCGAGTGATTGGACCCCATTATGAAATGTTGTGCACTCTTTGCAAGATGATGGGAAGGGGAGTGAACACGCTGCTGTTGTCAAGGTAACTGGGCCAACACTCCCTTCTTCTGATCCGATCATGCCAAGTTTACTAGTTGGGGGTTGGGGAAAACGGGGGCAGGGATGTGCATTTGGCCATGCATCCAATTGCACATCCCGATGACAGTAATGCTGCCTGAACAGGCACTGTCTGCACTCAAAGGCAGTGAGCCTCGTCCCCAACTAATCGTATGCAGCTATATGTATTGAGAGCTATTTTGGGGTGTAAGTCTTGCTATACGACACTGATTGGCAATGAAACTGTGTAATTGTCGCAGTGGTGCACGAGAGGAAATGTTGGTCTGCTTGCCCAGTCAAGGAGGAAGGAGCACCCCCCAAAAGATATTAGCCTGAAAGCAACAGGACGGGAGAGCTTGCTTGGCCTTCAGTGATGTCATCACATACTTCAATCTGTGTTGTGACATCGTAATGTTTACTGTGTGAACCCTGATTGGTCGGGTCCAAAATGTGAAGAAGTCGGGGGGGGGGGTGACACCAAAGTGGAAGCAGATTGAAAAAGCAATAACAGGAACCAGATCTGAAAAAAATGTATGGAAAACTGGAAGGTTGGACTTCCCCAGAGACAGCCACTTTCCGTCATGCCTGTAATCCACCTTGAGTCCCAGTGAAAAAGGCAGACAATCAGTGGGAATAAGTTAAATGAACTTTCACATGAAACAAACCAGACCTGCTGTTCACTTGCCCTGCCTTTGTCCAAGTCTGAACCAGAACCGCCCCTGGCCACACCGGGACGGCTCCGGTAGTCATCAAGGGAAGTTGTTGGGCTTCTTCACATAATGCAGCGCGGGGGCGGGGGGCAGGAAGCACCATCAAGTCACGGCCCCATAAAGTTTTCATGGCAAGAGACATTCAGAGGTGGCTTGCCCTGGCCGGCCTCTGTCTGGTGGCCCTGGACTTCTTTGGTGGTCTCCCCTCCGAGTCTTCACCAGGCCGAGCCCTGGTGAGCTTCCAAGGTCTGACGCGGTCGGGCTGGCCGGGGCCATCCGGGTCAGGGCTTCACATCATACAAATGGGCAAACCTAGAATGGCCACTCAAGGCCAAATGGCTCCTGAGCAAGGCTGGCCTGGTTGTGCTTCTCATCAGCTCTCTGCAGATGACAACTGAACACTTGGCAACTAGCAGCCGAATGGATAAATAGACTTCACTGTAGGGTTGCCAGCTTCCAGGTGGGGCCCAGATTACAGCTGATCAGTTTCTTTGGAGAAAATGGCTGCTGTGGAGGGTGGACTGTATGGCATTCTACCCCACTCCCACCCCCAAATTTCCAGGACATTCCCCACCCAGAGATGGCAACCCTGCTCAGTGACAAGCATTCGGCTGGAGTTGGTGGAAAGGAAATGGAAGTTCTGTCAGAGGAGGCCCATCAGGCATGGGAGGCATTGCTCAGTTTTTCAGCCACTTGATGATGAAGATGCTTGCATGACCCAGCCCGGGATGTATGGTGCCCGCGTAAGTGTGCTGCCACCACTTGCTCCTCTCCATGCTCTGGAGCGGTTCCAGTGCAGCGGCTGGTGATGCCAAGGCTTTCCCCTGCTCTGATTGCTGCCAGCAGGGCCATAGCTGAGGCCTTGCGTGGCACTAGACGCCTTCCCTCCACTGTGGCCACCTGACAACTCTGTCTTCTCCCCCCATGAGTGCCCCTCAGGTGGGTGAATTTACAGTGCTGATATGAACAAAGCACCCTGTTACTTGTCTACAGGCTTGTGGTTTGGAGGTCTCCTGTTCTTCCAGTTTCCCTTCCAACCTCCCTTCCTTCTGCTTTTTCTGCCCCACAGGAGCTGCTACAGCAAGGCTGCATCTTTCAGGAGAGACACGGGTGGGAGAGGCCAGGCTGGTTCAATCCACGGGGCAAGGCACAGGTAAAGACCAGGAGGGAGGGCATGTACTGGGCAAGGGACTTGCCAAAAGCTAGGTCTCACACTGTGCCTTTTCTGCCGGTCCAGAGTAGTGGTTAAGTGTGCAGACTCTAATCTAGGAGAACCGGGTTTGATTCCCCACTCCTCCACTTGCAACCTTGGACAAGCCATAGTTCTGACAAGAACTGTTCTTGAAAAAGAGCAGTTTCTGTCAGAGCTCTCTCAGCCCCACCTACCTCACAGGATGTCTGTTGTGGGGAGGGGAAGGGAAAGGAGATTGTAAGCCGCTCTGAGACTCTGAGTGAAGGGCGGGGTATAAATCCAATCTACTACTACTACTACTACTATTATTATTGTTGTTGTTGTTGTTGTTGTTGTTATTGTTATTATTTCCTTGCCTGTAATCTCCACTCCTGCAACTTTCTTGTCTGAAACTGTGGCCCCCCCGGGGCGGGGTGTGTGTCTCCTGCTGCCCTCCAGTCCTTGTTCTTGTCTTCCTTGCTGCTTCCCACAGCGCCTGACATTGTGCTGCCCCTGTCCTTGCCCACTACAAAAGACACCCTTTAGCCCAGGGATCCCCAGCCTTTTTGAGCCTGCTGGCAGCTGTGGCATCCTGATACCTTGTGGTGGGCCCAGCCACATCATGGCTGCTGCAGGAGGCGGAACTATCTGCAAAATGGCCGCCACAGCTTAGCTTCAGTCACACCATGAAGACGGTTGTGCTGGGGGGGCTGCCGCCGCCAAAGCGAAATTTTTAAAAATCTGCACAGCCAATTCAATCCCCAGAAGCCAGTCAGAAGCCTTGATGGGCAAAAGCCCCACCCGGCCCCACCCCCTTTCTAAAAACACTTGGTGGGAGCCAGAAATGGTGTCGGTGGGCACTCTGCCACCCATGGGCAGCACGTTGGGGACCCCTGCATTAGGAAGAGCTCAGGGCAGCTGAAACAAAGCCTGAGTTCCAGGGACTGTGTAGACTCCCTCTCGTCCCCCAGCCCCCTTGGCTGTCCCAGAGTGGGTTATATGTGCCTTTAGGCAGGGGCTTCTCCTTTGCTTCCTTTAAGCCTTGTTCTGCCAAATGCCACGGACAAGGGCCGTTCTCTATTATCATCCTTTATATATAATTCCCTTACCTATTGGCCATTTCCAGCTCTCCCATTCGCTGTGCAGTGCTCCCCGTGAGCCATTGGCCCATCAACTGCCACTTGAGTACCCACGTGCCATTGGCTGGGGGCTAGGTCTGCTCCTCTCTCCACCTACTGCCAGCTTGGCCACTTTCAGAATAAACTGTGAAAATGGCTGTCTTTCCTGCTTGCCTCTGCCATGGCTGGCTGGCTACTGAGGTGGGCCAGCAGCCATCAAACCATTCAAGCTCCTGCTGTGTGGCTGGCTTTCTCCTGGGGTTGCCAATCTCCAGGTGGGACCTGGAGATCTCTCACTGTTACAATTGCTCTCCAGATGACAGAGATCAGTGGAGAAAATGGCTGCTTTGGAGGGTAGACCCTATGGGATTATACCCTGCTGAGTCCTTCCCCTCCCCAAATGTTGCCCTCCACAGGATCCACTCCCAAATCTCTAGGTATTTCCCTACTCAGAGCTGGCAACCCTACTTTCCCCTCAGTGCCTGTTGCTAGGGAACCAAGCTTGGTTCTGTCAGTAAAAGGCGAGGGAGACCCTTTCCACACCTATTTTGGCCTGTGGGAGAAAACTCATTGGGTCCAGTCCTGACTAGGGTTGCAAGCTCAAAGTTGGCAAATTTTGTGGTGGAGTCTACAGAAGCTAGAGTTTAGGAGGGGAGCGGCCTCAGCTGAACAGACTGCCCATAGAGGCCACCCTCCAAAGCAGTTATTTTCTCCAGGGGGAGAGAGAGATCTGTTGTCTGGAGTTCAGTTGGCATACCAGGTGACAACTGAATTCCAAACCAACCAGTGTGGCATAACAGTTAGTGCCTCAGAGCAGGGTCTGCCAGACCCAGTTTCTTGCTGTGGAAGCTGAGTGGGTGATTTCAGACCAGTCACAGACTTTCAGCCTAACCTTACCTCACAGGGTTGTTGTGCAGATCAAAAGGGGGAGAGATGTAAGCTTCTTTGGTCCCCACTGCGAAGAAAGACTGTGCTTTCCCCCCCCCTGTGCTCTTCAGATGGCATAGATCAGCTCCCCTGGAGAAAATGGTGGACTCTGTGTCCTTATACCCTGATGAAATGATCCCCCTGTGACCGCCAGTATGACGTATCTGTCAGGGCTTCAGAGCAGAGTAGAGGCTGCAGGTGGGGGGGCGGGAGATGGAAAGCTGAAGTCCGAGGGGCAGATAAAGGTAAGTTGATGGTTGGCTGGGAAGGAGATAGGATTGTCAGCTCCAGGTTGGGAGATTTCTGGATATTTGAGGGGTGCAGCCTGGAGAGAGTGGGATTTGAGGACGGGTGGGACCTCAGACAAGTGCAATGCTGTAGACTCCGCCCTCCAAACCAGCCATTTCCTCCTGGGGAACTATTGTTGCCTATCTCCAGGGGAGGTCTGGAGATCACTCAGAATTACAACTGCTCTTCAGATGGCAGAAATCAGTTCCCCAGGAGAAAATTGTAAGCTCTGTGTCATTATACCCTGCTGAGGTCACCACAGCAAATTGACACTGAGTCCCCAAGGCCAGGGCACCCGCCCAGAGCCTCTTTCTAGAGCTCCTTGTATTTATTTCCACAATGGGCCTTATTCCTAGTGAATAAATAATCCTGGCAAATAGATCCTGGAGCAGAACTCGTGCCAGAAAAGTGAAGTCTGGTTTTCAGGCTTCATTTGAACCTGGCCAGGATCTCCTCACAGGCCTGTATTCAAAAACCTTCTCTATCCAGACCAAGCCTGAAAATCCCTTCTTAAGTCTTGTTCACACATGTCTGGGTATAAAATCAAGTGATTTTTTATCACTAAGTTGTTCAAGCACTTGCGAACTTTCAGCAGGCTTTGGGTCTGTGCGTGCAGCAGAATAAAGTGGAGAGATGGACTTTAGACTTCAGGTGGAGGGTGCCTTGGTTTTCCTTGCTCTGCTATGTAAACATCTCCCACAAATAGAAAACCAGCCCACGAGATAAAGGGCTGTGCTAGACAGGGTAGCTAGCTTCCCCTGGCCATTGGTGGGGGGTGGGGGGGTGGAGCCTGGGGAGCACAGGGTCCTCAGTGGAGGACAGTCCCATAGCGTCCCCCTTCCCAAGCATCAATTTGCTCTGGGGAAACTGCTCTGTACTATGGAGATGAGCTGTAATTCTGGGGGATTCCCAGGTCCCACCTAGAGGCTGGCATCCCTCATTTTCTAGAACTGTTTTTCCTACGGTGCAAGCTTTCTGCTTGCAGGGAGTCTTGTGTTTTTTAAAACTTGGGTAAGGCTTCAAACGTAGCGTTGCCCAGAAATTACGCAATCCGTTCTCCTGCTTCAGCTTTCCATCATCCTGTTTCCACCTTTTTTGCTACATGCATAGACAGCCTGGGTATGTGAACTGGCTTCCTGGAAAGTTTGAGATGATGTTGTGTGGTGGCGGTGGGGGGGGGTACATAGAAGGTCTGTCTGCCATGTTAGGCCAGTTGCCAGCTTGTCTGTACATCGCATGAGACTCCAGTCCAGACGAATGGGCAGGGATGAATTGGCCTTTAGTAGTTCCGTGATTAGACAGTTGGTAACAACAGTCAATGCACTGCCCAGTGGTCAGTTTGCCCACAACTACCAATCTCCCTCCGCAGTGCACGTCGAGAGGGCAGAGTTCTTGCAAGTGGGGTTTGGGTGGGCTGTGACTGAATTTCCATACACCAACCCCGTGGCACAGAACGTGTCCCAGAATGCTCTGCAGTGCCGAGTTCCGTGCGAGGCGGCCCCAGGGCTTTCAGCCTTCCCGGTGGTGTCAGAAAGGTTCCATTCTTTGCTTCTTATTTTCACCATTTCCAATGTAGGTTTTGGATTACGACTATTATGGGGCATATGGCCATAAACCTCATGAAGACTATGCCTATAACCAGCTGCTGTCAGACGAGTACACTTTTGATTTCCCCGCCCATCACAACGTGGTGAGTACACCGTGCTCTGAGCATGGAAGGAGAGACCGACCGGCAGCCACATCAGCCTCAAGGAGCGCCTGGAGTGCCCTGGCAGGCCAGACGGTGGCTGGATCCCCTCGGGCAGCATCATTTGGAGGGGGGCTAGGTGCTTCAAGGCACAGGTGGAGGAGGAGCAGTTGTGTGGTTCCCCTTATAATCCCTGCAAGCAGAAAACTAGCAGAGGAGTGAGAAGGCAGGGCTGGTTTTTCTCACAAGGAGTAGTGAACCACTTGTGAAGGCTCCTAGTTGTCAGACTCCTGCAGCAATCAGTTCCCAACAGCTTCCCTGCAAAGAAGTAAAGTTTATTGAAACGCTGAAGTGTGCAGGTTGTTTTTACACATCTCCTGTCAGTACTGGCAATAAGCGCACAAAGCAAATAGATATACATAATTCAAGAGAGCCCCCTGATGGCCTGGAGCCAATCACGGAACAGGTAGAAGCCCGCCAAAGCTAATGGGTCCAGTTTCCCAGGAGAAAGCTGGTGCCAGACACCAAGTTCAAGTGCTCATGTTAAAGAGATGAAGGAACACTGAAGGCACAGAGAACAGAAATTTAGAATTCCAGAGCCCCCCCCCACACACTCCATGGCAGCCAGAGGCCCAGCTGACCCTAATGCAAGCCAAGGTGAGGAGGGAACGGACCATCCGTGAAGTCCAGGCTTAGCTTGAAGCAGGGACTGTCAGCCAGCAGTTCAGCCCAGACCCTGCTTATGGTGCCCAGCCCTTCCCACGTGTCCCAGGATGCAAGGTGGGCACATGAGCACTGCTGCTGCAATGGGTCCACCTGTCTTGAGCTGCTTTGCCAAGAGATGCCAGAGATTGTGGCTGGCACCTTTTGTATGCAGTGCAGAGGAGGATGAGGAGGACGAGGAGAGCTGGTTTTATACCCTGCTCTTCATTACCCAAAGGAGTCTCAGAGTGGCTTACAATCCCTACTCACAACAGACACCCTCTGAGGTAGGTGGGGCTGTGAGAGAACTGCTCTTGAGAGAACAGCTCTGAGTGAACTGTGACTGGCCAAAGGTCACCCAGCTGGCTGCATGTGGAGGAGTGAGGAATCAAACCCGGTTCTCCAGATTAGAGTCCACTGCTCTTAGCCACTACACCACAGCTGGCTGACTACCACTGGACTGGACTCAGGGTATGGGTATTATAGTGCCTTCTGTTCTGCCTATGGGAAGCTGGGAAGAGACCAAAAAACTACGGTACTTCCCACAATGCCCTGGTATAAAGTATTGAGACTGATACATGGAGGAGTGATTTCAGCTCACACTTTATTAGTTAATTGGAGAACTAGAGATACTTGCGGGACCCAAAGGTCCACTCATATTCTTGTTCCAACCACACCCAACACACACCCCTGTTCCCGTGACAGGCTTATTTACACAGTCTCTGTCCCTCATTGGTTCCTTTTAGGATCCGAACTGGTCGATTGGCGAGTTCTAGGGATCCTCTGTGTCCTTTGTTCTAGATGCGAAGCTCGGCTAGTTCGCATGGCCACATGTTAGCCCGACTGCACCTGCAGCCTCTCTTAGTACGTAACACCCCTCCCCCCAAAGTCCAGTTCCCCCCCAGCAGGCCTAGTCCCTGAGATAAGTGGGCGTCCTTCGCTCCCGAGTGGAGTGGCGTACTTTTGGAGCTGGGGCCGCGTTCTCGGGGGTTGTTCTTGCCGGCACCAGGGACGACACTTCAGGTCCTGGGCGTTCGACTGGGGCGGGTGTATTACTCCTTTCCGGGCTGTTGGTGGGCTCCGCGGTGCTGCTGTTGTCGCCTTCAGGCAGAGCGCATGGCCACGTCAGTGTTGGAGCAGATTCCTTGGGTTCTCTGGGGCCTGGGGCCTCGCCTTCACTGTCGTCAGGGTCCACTGGGAGTAGACGGCAGTGCAGCTGATCAATGTGCCGTCTCAGTAGTTGGAGACCTCATAAGAGAGCGGCCCTGTCACCCGGACGACCCTGGCAGGAATCCATGCGGGACCCCGTGTGTAGTTCTGGGTGAACAAGGGATCCTCTGGGAAGAATCCTCGTGGGGCCTCCTGCTCTCATTGTGCCATGCTCTGGTGCCTGGCTGGGTGGAGGCAGTCCAGCCGCGTCATCAGGTGCCGTCCCATGAGGAGTTTGGCTGGGCTGCGAACAGTCGTGGCGTGTGGAGTTGTGCGCTGACCAAAGAGGAAGGTGGCTAGCTTGTAGTCCCAGTCCCTGCGGTCCATGTGACGCAGGGCCTCTTTTGTTGTTCTGACCACGTGCTCGGCCTGGCCGGTCGTTGCCGGGTGGAATGGGGCAGAGCGTATGTGCCTTATGCCATAATATTGCACAAACTCCTGAAACTGCGGAGGTAAAGGCTGTGCCGTTGTCAGTGACCAAGGAGCCACCCATTCGTGTGCTGAATCCAGGGCCCAGTTCTATGCCAGCTGGTTGGAGAAACACACAACCTTGCCGAGTTTTGCCCTATCCATCGATTCAGGTTTAGTGTGTTTGACATCCCCAAGCAAAGCCGACAGGCCCACAAAAGGCCCCTGTGGCGCGAAAGGAAGCCTTGGCTGTTCTTTGCTACATCAAGTACAATTTTGCTTTTGAGAAGCCAATTCAAGCCCCGGGCTGGGGTGGGGATAAGAGTAAATGTAATGAATTATAAATGTCAAGGGTAGGACTTCCAGGGGAGGAGTGAACTTGGTGGGTACACTTGAAAAAATGTTCCAAGGGAAGTCTTCATTTTTTAAAGTAAGATATAAAAAGATCCAGCATGATTTTATCTTTCTCTTTTATCTCTTTTGCCTGCCTGCCACTGCCTTCACTTGAATGACTTCTTGAAAGTGGTTTTTATTGCCTCTCGGTGTGTGATGGACTATGGCATGGCCCCTTCACTACTATCTGTCTGTCTTTTGAATTTTTAGATCAGGAACGAGTGCTTAACCTGCCGAAATGCGGTGGCCGTGTTTGACATGTCTTACTTCGGCAAATTTTACCTTGCTGGCCCCGAGGCTGGGAAGGCGGCCCACTGGCTATTTTCGGCTGATGTTAGCAAGCCCCCAGGTACAATTGCAAACTAGCTATTTTCTGTGACACCAGTGTTGCGATGCCACTTTTGTCAATGCTTCCTGCTGGACTGAGTGCACAGTCCCCTCCCAGACAATTACATGTTGAGCCAGACATCATGCCGCTCGCGCCTGGTGCCAGCTTGAAACACAGGTTGGCCACTTGGACCTGGCTCCTTCTGCATGCAAAGCAGAGGCTCTTCCACTGAGCCGCAGCCCCTCTGGATTTCCTTATGGCAGTGATGGGGAAGCCATAGGCAGCAAGACGAGCTAGGTTTGCCCCTTTCCAGATTTCCCCATGCAGAAGTGGGGTGTGTACCACCGTAACAGCTCAGCAGCAGAGCCCTGGGTTTGCACACAGAAAGTCCCAAGTTCAGTCCTTGGTTTCCCCAGTTAAAGGATCTGAGTTAATCGGGAAAACTGCCACTGCCAGTCAGAGAGAATACAGAGCTAGGTGGACTTGTAGTCCCACTCTGTATACCGCAGGTTCATATGTTCCACCCATTCAAAAAAGATGACCTGCATCTCTGGGCTGGGAGTCCTTGAAGGCAGAGTAAATGGAATGGGGTGAATCCAGGTTCCAAGGAGCTGAGATATGCAGGCCTAAAGCAATGAATCGGGCATCGTCATTCCTCAGGGGCTTCCCTCTCTGCTTCCTCCTGTGGGAGAAGACAGATAACGGTCTCGGTGGGCATTTGGTCCACGCAGCACTGAGCAGGCAAAGGGCGATCTGGATCCACTGAGCTGCCAGTCTAGTTGTCCTCAGCATCCAGGTTTTGGCCTTGTGGGCACAGGCAACTCCTGAGCCCCGAGAGAGTTTAAATCAGCCATGACCTTGTGCTTTGTACTGTGGCTAACCTGGAGCTCCCCTTTTAAGCACGAGAAGATATCCCACTTTGTGCTCGGGGAGAGAAGAAGAGGAGCTGGAGCCAGGAAGAGAGAACATTTGGGACTTCTTCTGGGCGTGGAGCAGGGGGGTCACGGCGGGTGTGTGGGGGTGGGAGGCAGCTGTGAATTTCCTGCCTTGTGCAGGGGGCTGGACTAGATGACCTTGGAGGTCCCTTCCAACTATGATTCTATGATTCTTCGTCTTGAACAAACAGTGATATAGAAGAGGGGTGAGCCCAACATCTCAGCTTGCCTTGCCCTTATACACCCCTTGCAAGTTTTCCAAGCGTTTTGCCCCCCTCCCTTTATTATATATCCATATGCCACTTTACCAAAAACATGAACAAATACCTTAAATGCTGTCACAAAATTTCTCTTGGGGGAAGGGACCCAGGCCTGTTGGTGACTCAGCTGAACCGAGCCAATAGGCACTCTCACAGTTTTTCCAGCACACTTGAAACTTGTGGAATTCTGCACACGTGTGTGCTCATGTGTGCATACACATGGGATTGTTTTTTGGAATACCCCCTGGAGAAGAGACGGCTGCCCGCGTGTTTCCCAGCTGGAGATGGCTTGCTGAGCACTTGCTCTGGAGCGCTTGTCCCAGGGACAGCGTCTCACTGCCTTCGTCCACCTTCTCCTGCGATCTCGTCTTGTTTTGGCCAGTTCCTGTGAGACATCCCAGCTCAGTGACGACTGACGAGGGATCTGGAGGATTCAGAACAGTCTTGCTGGAGCTTGGGGAGGGGCCACGGCCCCGTGGCAGAGCCTCCGCTTGGCACGCAGAAGGTCCCGGGTTCAATCTCTGGCGTCTCCAGGCAAAAGGATCAGGTAGCAGGCACTGGGAAAGACCTCAGCCTGAGGCCCTGGCGAGTGGCTGCCGGGGTCTGATGCAGCATAAGGCCGCTTCGTGTGTTCACAAGAGCTGCTCTGCTTTAAACGAGCGCCATTCCTCCCAGTGATCGAATGATGCCCTTCCATCCTTCTGGGGCCTCCTTTTTTGTTTCCAGGGACGACTGTCTACACGTGCATGCTGAATGACCGTGGGGGAGTCGAGAGTGACCTGACCGTCAGTCCAATAGCGCCTGGCAGCCATGATTCGGCCTTGGCGCCAGCCTTTGAAGGTAAGAAGACACATGCGACCCTGTGCAGTGGCCGGTGTTTTGCAGAGTCATTTCGGTGGTGGCTGCGTCCGTGTTTAGACAAAGTCTTCTGTGGGGAGGGCCGGGAAGTGGCAGGTTCTGGAGATGGGGCCCACCACCTTTGGGCAGGTTGGAAGCTGTGTGGCTTTGATGGGCCTGGGGGTGCAGCAACCCTTGGGCGTCTCTGTGCAGGAGTTGGGTGCCTTTTCGAGGGCTAGGATGTGGTGACACCCCCAAGCCCTTTAAAGTGGTCCCAAAGGGCTCCACTGCTGGGCCTGACACCAAGCCCCTCTCTGTCAACCATGAACCTCTCTAGGCAAAACAACCTGGCTAGAGTTGCCAACTCCAGGCTTCTAGAATCCTGGAGATTTGGGGTGGAGCCTGAGGGAAGTGGGGTTTGGGGAGGGGCCTTCTGCAGGGTCTAATGGTATAGAGTATAATGTCCTCTGAAGCAGCCGTTTCCTCTCCAGGGGGGAACTGATCTCTGTAGTCTGGAGACCAGTCATAATTCCAGGAGTTCACCAGGCTTCACCTGGAGGTTGGCAGCTCTGGCCCTGCAGCCCAAAGAGGCCCTCTTCCAGACTGGCAGATTAAGCATGACCTGCCTCCACTGGGACCTTCTGATCCAGAGAGCGTCGTCTTTAATTCTGGGAGGGCAAATTGTCTGCTGTTGGTGTTGGCGTGAGCTTTGATTTCGTTACCTTTGGTTAGACAGGCCTGTGGTCATGACCGCCCTCCCTGAGTCTCCATCTCTCGGCTGCTGTGACCCAATTGCTGCTCTGTCTTGGTGGCTGCCTTGCAAACCAGCCAAGGGCTAACTGAGTTTGCTGCAGTGCCTGCTGCTTGAACCAACCCCGGGGGCACCCGCGGCCTCCCAGCAGCCTGCGCTGGCCACTGCCGAGGGCGGCAGGAAAGAACCGAGGCCCCAGTGGGTTTGTGCGTTTGTTGGCAGGAGGCCAGGTGGCCAAAGGGAATTTCCCTTCATCTGACCGGCACGAGAGGAGTCCTGCTGGGTCAGAGCAAAGGTCCACGCTCGGGAGCAGGGCCTGAAGGCAGCAGCTCTGCCTCTCCCCCCTGCCAATAACCTGCGCTCAGAAGCCTGTCTGGCCGCTGAACACGGAGGCACCATTGGAAGCCCCAGAGCACGGCCAGCATAGGAATCCTGCCGAGCCCTGCGAGCAGCGAGCGGGGGGTGGGGGGTGCTGGTTGCCCTTTGGAGAGGCAGGTTCGGTTTAGCTCCTGTGGCCGAGGGAGGAGCGTGGCCTAGGGGAGGGGCCCCAACCTTTTCCTGACTGTGAGCGGCATAAAATGGCCGCCTCCGGAGGTGAAGCCATGCATGTCCAGGAAGCCCAAGTCCAGGAGAGGAGAAGGGTAATTCAAAAAAAGATATTTTTGAAAATGTCCTGGGAAAGAGGAGTGAAAGTGAGTAAAAGCGGTAACGGGGTGGCAGCTGTTGCCGAAGTGTCATTTCAGTCTGCGGGGCCCGTCAGATCTCCGGCGCCTCCGCAGAAGCCCTGCTGGGGGTAAACCCCCTACCTGGGCCCGCCCACTTTCTCAGGATGCCGGGCAGGCCCCCGGGAACTTCCCCAGCACCCCAGATTCCCTCTAGAATCTCGGGTCTTGTTCGGGCAGGGCTATGCCCGTGGTGCGCCCTCCCAACCAGTGTGTGTCCCTGTCTCTGTGTGCTGGTGGAATCTGTATACCACACCTGGATAAGGGTCCCTGGTATCTTTTGCAGGAGATGGCTACTACCTGGCCATTGGGGGAGCCGTAGCTCAGCAGAACTGGTCACACATCACCAAGACTCTGCAGGACAAGAAGCTTCAGTGCCAGTTGATTGACCAGTCAGAAGAACTGGGGATGATCAGCATTCAAGGACCATCCAGGTGAGGGGAGCAGGTGGGAGAAATCTGATAACCATGTTTCCCATGCCTTGAGGAAATCAAGGTGTGGGTGGTATTTGTGAAGTCACAAGAGCTCGCTGAATTTTTCCTGAAAGCAAAATAACAAGGTGAACTTTTTGGAGACTTCTGCAGGTGTTTGGAAGGAAGTTTAAAATATTTCCACAAGTTTAAAGAGGTTACTTCAGGAGGGTTTTGTGTATCTCTCACTTCAAGGGCCTTTTGCGATGCATGGTTCTAAGAAGTGCAGCAGTGCATGATGGCAGGATGCATTGTGCAAGAGCTGCTGCATTCAAGCAGTTTTGCAGTGCTGGGGATTTGCAGCCTGCATGCTGCCTTGAACCTGCAGCTGCTGCCCAGCCCTCTCAAAAGCACAGTGAGTGAGCGAGCACAGCTGAAAGAGACGGGAAGAGGAGGGGGCTGCTCACGATTCCACATGTCTATCTTTTCACCCTGAATCTTCCACATCATTTGCACAAAATAAATAGGACCTGGCTGAACTCTGGAACATCCCCAATTATTGTAGTGGAAATGACAACCAATAAGTGTAGCCATAACCGCTCAGTAAAGGAAGCCACGACTCTCAGTTTGCAAGACCTGAGCAAGTTTGTGAATGATGGGAGATTTTGCCATATGTTAGAAGCTACTTGATAACACTTAACACACCGTAGTGCAATCTAGAGTTGTGTGCACGCGCTCTCTCTCTTGCTCGGTCTCTCTGTCATATACATGTATTCCCCATTTCTCCAGAACACCCCTATTTCTGACCCGTGCACTGATCCTACATATTCATTGCCCACTGATGACACATTCAGGCGGGTTGCCGTCCTAGTCCAAAGCAACAGAACAAAGTCCAGTGGCACCTTTAAAACCAAGGCTTTCAGGAAGTGCACGTACTCTTCTTCAGGTATCTGACAGTGGAGGTCTGTGTGGTATGGCTTGACGGTGCTTTCCATCACCAGCCTCTGGCATGCAGCACACTGACTTGCAGCAGAATTTGGTCCCTTTGGCAAGGACCTACTCATCTCTCATTCATTGGCCTCTGTGTGTGAAATATGACATCAGATTCAGAATTTGTAGAAACTTGAAATGTTTCTGCTCATAGATGACTTTGGATTTCATGAAGTGCAGGCAGAGAAGCAGGAGAGGTTGGCCAGTCCAGGCCGGTGGGCTTCCTCCCTGCTGTGCCTGGGAGGCAAAGAGTCCTGCCAGAGGTCATCATCATCATCATCATCACTTTATTACAGTTCGTAACCAGCACAAAACAGTCCAGATATATCAAAAAACTGGATATCAAACTATAACTATAATAATATGAAATTTAGATACAGTTAATTGATACAGATATGACCCAACCTCCATCACCCAGAGAGAGACAAGCTCCAGGTTCCTGGGAAGGGCTAGAGCTTTTAGCTCAACAAACATATTTGGTAGCAGAATCTCCAAAGAGAATGTTCTCACAAGAGACTATATTGACTGTGCTCCAAAAAAGGGTCAACTCCCCCTCTCCTGAGGTGGTAAGTGCCGCACCAGATAATAGAGAATACTGACGCATGCGCTGCAACTCTGCCAAATACAGTGAATCAGAGTCTAACATGAAAGGCTCTTTTTCAATGGTCTATAGTCTATAACCCTAATGCAGTGGTTGTAAATGTGTTCCCAGGGAAAGGACGATTAGTTGACTGGAACACAAAAAGGAAAGTTATAGATCATTTGACTAATATCACAAGATTCCCAGTGAGAGGCATTGATCTTATTAAGGTGGAGAGACTGAGTAGCACCTCTAAGTATGCACGCTTTCTTTTGGATTTTGGCTCAAAGAGAATTCCATCTTTTATGTTTGCCCACACCATTAAATTAGCTTCTCTAGGTATACGGCTACAAAGACATTTCAAAACTACAATAACACATGGCCTATTTTGTAATCCTGCAGAAAAGAAACAAGCAAGGACACCAATAATTTCAAATGCAAAAGAGATGCCTAAAGATTCTCAAACATCTTCAACATCCCCAGATTCACTTATTCTAACCAGTCCAGCTCAATCCTTGGATGTGACAGGACAGCAGATTAGGCAGAAGCCTAATCAGGAACATCTTGTTGATCTCCAGGAATCAATGGATTATGAACCAGAGGTCTGCTGGTTTCCATGTCCTTCTCACCTGTTTTTTTCACCCTCTCCCTTGCAGCCGCAGCGTCTTGCAGGAAGTGCTGGATTCAGATCTCAGCAACAAGGCCTTTCCCTTCTCCACCCACAAGCTGGTGAAAGCTGCAGGCTGCACGGTAGGAACCTGTGGGTTTGACTGGCTGCTCCAGAGGCCTCTCTTGTGCTAGAGAGCATTTGGCCAAGGGTTTACAGAGGGACCATGATCTCCATGCAAACTGGTGTGTGGAGCTAGTCCACAGGAATGACACACAGTGAACTGAGAAGGAGGGTGTCTCTGCTCCCTGCTATTTCGGGCTCTTTACCTGGGGGGAGGGGGGTCCAGTCCAAGGGCTGCAGTTTCCACTGCCGCCTGGGAAGGCACAACTTAGGCCCCCACTGTGAGTATAGCTCACCCCTTTCCTCCCATAAGTAATGCAGAGAGGACCCCACTGATGGTACAGAATCGGTAATGAAGCTGGAGGGGGGAACTTGGAGATTGCTATTTTATTTTCTGTTTTAATTGAAAATGTTTGTAACTATTATTGTAAGCGGCCTTGAGCCACAAGGAAAGGTGGGATATAAATGTTTTAATAAATAAAACAGCCCATTGCCATGAATGAGGACCAAGAGGCCTGAGCCAGATTAACTTGGAGTCTGGTCCAGTTTTCTGAACTTCCAAAGAGTATCCTGGAAAATTGATTGTTTCGGTCCAGAATTCAGTTTATTGTGGAATCATATGATTTCTGGAGGATCATTTTTGCCTGAAGCAAGAATAAGAAACTGTCAGCATCCAAAGCAGTTCCCAGGTTTGGCTTTTGAGCTGTTAGCAGCCTTTTTAGGACCTGGGTCTGGAGAGGGCACTGCCCAGTTCCTGGAGCCTGGGCTTTGGAGTGAACATGCCCAGTTTCATTTCTGTTTTTATATTCATTTTCATTTCTATCCCTTTCAATGTGTTCTGTTCTCTGATTTTGCTTTTGGCTTCTCTAGATTTGTCTGTAATTGTGTTTGTATCTTGTATGGCTTTAATACATAATGTATTTAATATATACTTGCATGTACAGTACTTATTCTCACATGAGTAATGTATAATGCTGATTTATCAGCATATATATTTGTTGAGGAAGATTTGGTGCAAGGAAACAGAAAATGGGGCAAAAACAAAGAATCATGGGTTTGATTCACACAGGGAATAAAACAGGAGTTTAGGTCAAGATGGTGGGATGAGAAATTCAAGATCACTTGTCCAAGGGCAGAGCAAAGAGTTCAATATTCTGGCAAAAGAAAAAAAAAAAGGAAGGGTATTCACCAATTCTGAAAAGCCAGTAACTGTGGCAGAACTCAAAGCAACTTTCAGCAAGCCAGCACACATCGAAAACTGCGGGAGCGGGTGCAAGAACTGTCAAGTCACCGAGCCAGTCCTGTCTTATTTAGTGGGACCTTGCAAAGAGAAATGGAGGGGGCGGGGGCTAGTTCATAGTTTTGCAATGAAAAAGAGCAGAAAAATAAAGCCTCAAAGCTAATTGGCCTTATGTTTGCAGCCTGGTTGGTCCATTAGAACAAATAACTTAAGTCATTGACAAGATAATGACCAAGAAATTACAAAACAGCGCACAAATTGTAGGACTCTCAGGCTGGGCGTTATCATTAAACAAAAGGCCAGCACTTTCCAGACAAGTAAAATATGTTACAGTAATTTCAGAATTAAGACACACTTTTTTCATGGCTCTTAAGATTCTGTGTATGGGATGAAGTGTCAGTGGGGGGGGAATTATAAGCTTGTATCAGGCCCCCCAAAATAACACTTGATCCTTGATCTTAGTTGCTGCTCCTTAGGACATTGTGGCTGCTGTATCCAAAACAAACACTTCAGAATTCAGAAGGTGTGGATGTGGCAGCCGATACAGACAGAGTGAGTTTGCAATGTTCTTGTAAACAAATGCAAAGCCTCCAGGATTTCCTATATTCTTACTGTTCAGTTAACTCATCATTGAGAAAATGCCCAAACCAAATTCCATTGGACTCGCCTGCCATTGAAGTTTTTCAGTTCCAGAAAAATTTGAAGATGTGCATTACATCAGCAGTATTTCCCAGCCTGTATTTCATGCCAGCTGTGGATTTTCTCCAGCTGTTAAGAGGGTGTTTTCCAGTTCAGCAGAGGGTGGAATGCAGCATTCTATCAATAGGACCCTCAAGCATCTGCTTCAAGCAGGATATTTATCAACTGTGAAGAGTTCTGGAATGTGGGACGCTCACTAGGATACTTCAAGCAGCCTGGACTTTACTCCAGATGTGGATAAGTGAAGATCATATTACTTTATCCTTTTAGGACTTTATCAGTATCGTATAGCGTGGATGTACCTGGATTTTATGTCTTTTCTTTATGCGTGTTGTATTGCCCCCACCAATTCCTTTTATTTTAGATTGGAATACATGCTGTTGTCACTGAGGGCAAACAAAGTCAGTTCAGAAGGAGGGCAGTACTTTCTGGAATAATCATGTGGGTGACCCTTACGAGTTAGACGTTCACCCACAATGAATATGATAATATCACTGCAGCGCGTATCCAATCAGATATCAGTGTGTGCACAGCTGACATCAGTGAGGGCAAGGAAAGCTAATTCCAAGTGAGGGCAATGGTTCCTGGCTGGGCAAACCCTTTTGAAGTAACAAAAATAGTAAGGTTTTTTTTAACTTTGTCAAAAATGTTCGTGAAAAGAGTGAATGCTTTCCTCTGGCTCCAGCAAATACTGAAGTTTGGGAAATTGTTGGTCTCCAAATGGTGCTTGTACAGGAGATAAATCTTCTTCAGTGTGAGACAAAGAGGTGAGAGATGCCAACAAAATCTATCACTTAATCGAAGGAGGTTCAACAGATTTTTAAAATGATAAAGAGCCTAATGTGATGTGATGCGCCAGCCATGACCCAATCAGTCCAGTAGACATGTCCATAGACACTGACCTGAGAATTTGGCAAGACATTTGGAGAGAATGAGATGAGCTCAGATGACCCTTGTGGGTCTTAAAAAAATTATTTCTTCCTGGACCCTAACCAGTCCACACAACCCCCACAGTTTGGAGCAGAATGTTCGCCAAGAGAAGTTCATTGTCATAAAACAACCTCCAAAATGGCACCTGCACCCTTGGAAGGGCTTCTCTCCAAACTGCATTATCTTCCTTTTCTGCAGAACTCTCCTTTTGTATCCCTGCTTTCCTTTAGGGCTTCGTTTAAAGCAGGTCTCAGTCTGAGAACATGCGTCTGAGATGCCAGAAAATTCCAGCAATAACTGTAGTTTCTGCTGGATTTTCTACATCAAGAAAAATTGGACGGAATTTGAGCATGCGGCTGGATTATCTGTTTGTCAGAGATGAGGCTGAGGAGGCTGAGAGGGGATTTCTTGGCTCTGGAATGAGATGCCATCACCTGCTTTCAAAATTCCTGTCCCATCAGGAGAGCCAGTTTGGTGCAGTGGTTAAGTGCGCGGACTCTAATCTGGGAGAACCGGGTTTGATTCCCCACTCCTCCACTTGCACCTGCTGGTGTGACCTTGGGTCAGTCACAAGCTCTGGCACAGCTGTTCTTGAAAAAGGGCAGTCTGTGTCAGAGTTCTCTCAGCCCCGCCTACCTCACAGGGTGTCTGTTGTAGGGAGGGGAAGGGAAAGGAGTTTGTAAGCTGCTCTGAGACTCCAAGTGAAGGGCGGGGTATAAATCCAATCTCTTCTTCATCAGCCCTCCTGAATGCACCAAACGTGGCCACGTCTCTCTGAAGCCTAATGCCATCTTCATGAAATTATTTATGAATTTACTTATTTATATGTATTTATATAATAAATACTATACTTTAATATAATAAATATATGTTTTATACAATTATATCTGTAATAATATAATATATATGCGTTTATTAATATATAATAAATATATGTATTTAGAATCATAGAATCATAGAGTTGGAAGTGACCTTGCAGGTCGTCTAGTCCAACCCCCTGCACTCTGCAGGAGCACAGCCAAAATATAGCCCTACATACCTACAATATAGCCAAAAGATGGTTGTCCAGCCTCCGTTTGAAAACGTCCAGGGAAGGAGCATCCACCACCTCCCGAGGCAGTCTGTTCCACTGCTCAACCACTCTTACAGTTAGGAAGTTTCTCCTGATATCCAGCCGGTAATAACTCCCTCGTAATTTCCACCCAATTAGATCTAGTCTTGCAATCCGGAGCAAGAGAGAATAGATCTGCTCCATCTTTTACATGACAGCCCTTCAAATACTTGAAGACTGCAATCATGTCCCCTCTAAGTCTTCTCTTTCCCAGGCTAAACATACCCAACTCTTTCAGCCTTTCCTCATAAGACTTGGATTCAATTCCTCTCACCATTCTTCTGGACACGCTCAAGCTTGTCAACATCCTTCCTAAAGTGTGGTGCCCAAAACTGGACACAGGACTCCAGGTGAGCCTGAGCATAGCGGAACTACCACCTCCCGTGATCTGGACACAATGCTTCTGTTAATGCATCCTAAGATTGCGTTAGCTTTCTTCACAGCCACATCGCACTGCAGGCTCATTATTAATAAATTATTATTAAGAAATGTTTTTATTAGCCACCTTAGCTCAAGGCAGCTTACAATACAGATAAAACACATTCAATAAAACACATTAAAAATGTAAAAACCAAAATTTGAAATCCCAGCTCCGCCATCTTCACCTGCCTCCTGACGACTGGAAGGGAGAGGGCCAGGCACAGCTCCCTGGGGAGGTTCTTCCATAACTGTGGGGCTGTATCTGAAAAGACCCACTACAGTGGTCAAGTGTGCACCCTGAACAAGGGTTGCCAACTGCTGGTTTAAAAAATCCTGGGGTCCCACAGGGCAGCCAAGCGTGGTGAATGAAGCTGGCTAGAAGGGCCACATTTTCAAAGAGAAAGCAGTACCTGGCCGGGGTTGGGAAGTGGGTGGAGCCCAGAACAGGGCCTGTGATGGACCGCAGAGATTCTTCTATTCTTCTTCTGTGCATCTGGTGACCCACCTTGACAGGATGCAGCTTTCCTAGCTTTTCAGAGCTGCTTGCCTGACAAACATTTTTTTCCTTTTTTTGGCTCCCTGTAGGGGATTTTTTATTTGCATTTTTCTATAAACTACAAACTACAACAAAAAAAGGGGGTGGGGAACATCTACATCTAAGGAGAAAGAAAAGTTAACCACAACTACCTAAAAACCCAAGAATTGGAGATCATCAGTATAGCTTATACACGTGTTAGTCAAAAAATGCTTATAAACATTGAGCATGATCAAATAATCTCGATTATACGTCCTATTAACCACTTTCCCTGTTCAACAACCCTCCCCAGATCATCTTGAAATCAAATACTTTACACAAGCTTTCAGAGTCTCAATCTTCATTTTGCTTTATCTTTGTGATCTCTCAGTTAATAACCTTGTTTGAGAGCATCTGCCCTCTTTTCAGCGTCAGAGTCTTTGTCAGAAGACAACGGAGTCCAGTTCACCAGTGGATTTGCTATCCTCTTCTTCTTTCGCGTCCTCTTCTGGATCTCCCAGTTGCAGCCTCAGGAACTCACGTGCTTTAAAAACAAAGTCAATTTTTTCCTTTTTGTCCTTTATTTTGAAGGTGACTCCTTCAGGGATCAACCACCTGTATGCAATGCTGTTTGTCTGTAAAAAGAGAACTAAGTCCTTATACTTCTTCCTCTTTTTCCTTATTTCAAATGGGATGTCTTTTAAGATTCTGATATTATTGCCCCCGATTTTTAGGGGTGTACTTGCTGTCACTTTTAGGATTAAATCCCTTATATGCCTCTTCGAGAATCTCACCACGATCTCCCCTGGCAGATTATTCTTCTTAATGTACGTAGAGTAGCTCTATAAACCACATCCATTTTGCTTAATATATATTCCCCTTTTAAATCTGTCACGGGGGCTAATGCATCACTCAACAGTTGCTTTCGATTCTCATTTTTGGCTTCAATAATCCCTTGAAACCGGAGCACCAAATTTGTTCTCCCCATTTGTAGCTGTAACAGTTGAAATTTGTCCGAAGCTTGCTTCTTTTCCAGCATTTGCATCTTTTTCCCTGCTTTTTTCGAGTTGGCATCCAATTCCAAAACTTTCTCAGCCACCTGCTCTGGTTTTTTTCTAGTTTCCACAAGTTGGAGTTGCTGTGCTGCAAAGTTCTGGTTTAAAGTTATTAATTGCTGGTTGATGTTAGTCATCTGGTCCAGCAGAGGGTGTAAAGAGTCTGCTAGGAGCTTAGGGAACTCTATGGTCTCTTCTGCTCTCGGACTCATGCTGCCTGCTGGTTTCGGTTTCAGTCCTTTCTCAGGCCTTCTCCCCACCATCTTTCTGGATTGTTTACTTTTACTGAAAGTTGTTAAAGTCTCTAAAGCACTTGGACGTGCACTGGTAAGGTTCTTAAAACAGGATTCATAGCTTTTTTCTCCACTCCCCCTTGCTGTACTGCTTTTATGTCTCTGCATCTGGGACGGGCCCCTCCCCTGCTCGCTTCTCACACTGGTTCCAAGGGGGGTGCTTTCTTTTTAGTATGCCGTTTTCTCACCTTTACTCAACTCACTGCTCATTGCCGGTCTTGCGACCTCGCTTCAATTTACGGATGCATAGCGGCCAGACCATCGGGGTGGAGGAGCGCCTCTTCCCCAGCAACGTGCTGGTGAAGAGATGACTCCTCAAAAGCCCCATGGCTAGGAAACTTTACACAAAGGCCCCCGGGGAGGTAGCGGACGATTGCCCCCCCCCCCAAACCGCTAGCACGCAGATCGGGCCCCCGGATCGACCGGGAGGCACGTCCGCTAGCGAGTCACCATGAACCAGAAGTTCCAACAAACATTTTTTTTCCCAGTGGGAAAAGGTCTCTAGCCCATTGGTAGAGGGCCTGCTCTGCTTGCAGAAGGTCTCCCACCTCTGCCTAAAAAGGGTCTTGGGATGCTGTTGTTGAAATACCTTTCTCTGCCTGAAAGCCTTCAAAGCCATTGCCAGGCAGAGAAGACCACACGAGGCTAGACAAAGGCAGAAGAGGGAAGCTTCATCCATTCAGAACGTTCAGTGAACAGAAATACCTTTTGACACTCACCTCAACATGGTGATTTGGTGACCAGGCTATGCTCTCTATTGAATTTCTGCCTGTTGTGAAGGAACTAAGCCTGGCTAAGGGGAGGGGAGAAAGGTGGCGAGTGCATTCGGGGCCGATGCCAGTCGGCAGCAAGACCCGTGGGCTGAGGGAAGAGGAGCTGAGGGGGTGGCTGCTCAACCTCCCACCCCCTCCCAGCACCACCCAGCTGCTAATTTTCCAAAGACATGTTTAAAATAAAAGCAGCTGGCATATAACGCGGTCCTTTGAAGACAGACTCCCTTGGCAACAATAGAGTGGAAAGCACAAAAGATATTGTGGGTTTATTTTAGGCTCTCTGACAATAGAATCGCACGGCAGGCGCTGCCATGCTCCTGGTGGCACAGCAAAGACACAGCAGGTTGGCCACCATGGTCAGAAGGTGTGCAGAGAGACTCGTCGTGCTGGGGGGGGGCGGCGGGGGAGTGAGGAAGTAAAGGACTTTCCCTTGGTGAGCTTAGGGAGGGAAGGAGGCGCAGCATCCTGGCCAGGGGTTGTGCCCACCGCTGTTTGGTGCATCAGGTGGCCAGCTCCAGCAAGGCACTTGGGCTCTCACTGCAGGGGCATCGGCATCGGCTACATGGTACACGTCTTTATGAGGTACCTCCGGGTTCACTGCTTTGATCAGAACAAGGTTTGAGTCCAGGGGCACCTTTAAGACCAACAAAGTTTTATTCTGGGTAGAAGCTTCGCTGGTCTTCAAGGTGCCCCTGGACTCAGACTTCATTCTGCTGCTTCAGACCAACATGGCGACCCACCGGAACCTATCTTCTTAATCAGCTCCAATAAATGGCTTTGAAAGCCCAAGACAGGGACAGGCTCCCTCCCTCCAGTCTGCACCTTGAGCCTAAGAGCCCCCCAGTGGGAAATTATTTGCATAACTTTGTAACTGCATGGGACACCTCCAAAGTATTGCAAATAACTTCCAACTAGGCAGTTCTTTAGACTCGGGAAAGAGGCTGGGGGGAGTAGGAGCCCCCTCCTCCATCCATCCCTCCTGTTGTCAGCAAAATCAGCTTCTGTCTTTCCCGTCACCTACTGCCAGATCTTTTAACTGGAGATACCAAGGATTGAACCTGGGACCTTCTGCATGCGAAGCAGATGCTCTACCACTAAGCCACAGCCCCTTACTTGGAATGTGATTGTTGGTCCATCACATCCGGGACTGTGACTGGCAGTGGGTCATTCCCAGCACACTTGCCAAAGACCTGTTTAATTCAATCTGCTGCTGATTGAATGTATTTATTTATTTAAGCATTGTGAGACTGCATTTCCCCCTAGGGGGAACCAAGGCAGTTTAAAACACATGCCCAAAGAAAAACCAGTCTGGGCTAGTCTGGATTCTCCCAGCATACTGTCACAGATCCCGGGCTGCAACCCACAAACCAAAAGCCCTTTAGCTCTTGCCCCAGGCCCTGTACCTCTGACCCCGCAAAGGCTAAATACCTGCTGGAAGGGGAGAGAAGAAATTCAGCCTAGATGGAGCTCTGTGACTGCTTGCTTGCTGCCAGTAGGGTCATCCTTGTCCCCATGCACCTCCCCCATCAGCTCAGGACCTCCTGCATGCCAGGCATGTACTCAGCCAATAAGCCAATTAAAAGCTGAAGCCCAAAAACAAATAGAGAACTGTTCTCCATCTGAGAACCGAGGTAGCAGCAGCAGCAACAGCAGATGTAAACGTTACTAAGCTATGTCAAGGTAATAGCTGCTGATGGCACTTGGGGAAAGAGGGTGAAGATTCTTTTTGCCTCTGGCTTGCTATAGCTGCTTCCATGAAAGAGCTGTGTGAGAAGAAGATACCTGGTAAATCCACCAGCTGAAGGCTCTCCCAGTGCAGCCACTGTTTAAATTAGCACCACATTTAGCCAGGTGTCATTGGAATCTCACAGAGGTGTGAACAGGCAAACTAGTTTGGCAGTGCTGCAGGAAGAGCAACAACACTACCATGGTTTGCTTGCTTCAAAGGCAGCAGATTTTGACACATGGCAGAGGAGCCTGGAGCCCTTCTGTCTGTTCTGGGGCCCATCGGCATCTGGGTCAGTTTGGAGCCCAGGCCCACACGCCTTCTGCTCTCTGCTCATTGCATTAGATCAAATTCAGCAGCAACTCTAGAAATACGTGGAAACCACTCCCTCGGTTTCTTGCCATCCCAGTCTTTGTCTCTTCCTGGTAAGGAGGTATTTTAAATGCTTTGAGTTCAGATGTTATTATTAAAAACAGGATCACCTGGTTATTAAGTGCGTCTGTGTTGGGGATTCTGGGGCCACGTTCAGTAGCCGTGTGCAGTATTGACCCTTGCGATCGGCTGGCAGTATGAAGCCTCTGGATAGGCCAGAGAGGGTATAAATAGACCACCTGGCCAACCAGTTGTGCTGCAGGCCCCATGTAGGGCTTTGGCAACTAACTTGGTTGGAGAATACACACTGTGGATCTGGGCCCCAGTTCAGCAGAGACACAGTCATGCAGAGGAGAGACAGAATTTCACAGGGCTGTTTGTCAATATATCGTGGGGGGGGGAGGCCTCATTTTGTGCGCCTGGAACAGTAGTACCTCCGTTTATCTTTCTGATCCTTTGAGTATGTACAGAAGTTGTAGTGGGCTTGAGGGGCTACTCTGAGGGCTCCTGAAAAGATCTCAGTGTGTGTGTGGGGGGAACAAAACGCAGAGGTGTTTGTCTTTTCTCCAAATCCCCAGGGTATCGAGGCAAGCAGCATGTGGCCAAGCGAAGCCAGTAGCTGATTCTGCCTTCCACTTCTTGCTTTGTTGCTGCTTCTTAATACCTGGATTTGAATAGCTCTTCTCAGTTATGAGGCATGAATATTTCATCTGCCTAATCTAGATTAACATGCCGTGTCATGTTCAATGAGCATCTCTGGAGGAGGTTTGGAAGGAGCAGAGCGGCAAGCGCCACTCCGCTGAGCCCTCACGTGGAAGACGGGCTGTCATGCCGCATGTATGGCTGAGGTGCCCCCATTGTGCCGGTGTAATTCTCGGTGTGCCATTGCATTCCAGAGGCTTGGGGCTTGAGGCTGTGAAACAGATCTGCTATTTTAAAGTATATCCCATGGGGGCCATCAAGTAACCATAAGAGCTAACGATGAGGTGGAGATGAGTGTGTGGTCTGTCTGATTGCATTAGCTCAGCCGCACCGGAAGAACACTGGAAGGCAGGCAGCCCACACAGCAGAGGGGAAGGGGAGATGGAGAATGGATAGGAATCCTACTGAGGATTTCATGTTGCCATTGCCAGAATTTAGAAGGGAGAGACAGTAGAGTGCCAGGCCAAGCCCTGCACAGTGAAACAAAAAGACAAAAGTCCCTGTTTTGGAGAGCTCACCATTTCAATTTTGACAACAGAATAGACAATGGAAGGGAGAGTGGGCCATGAGGAACCAGGTGTGGTTTAATTCCCATGCTGGAGGGACTTTGAAGAGGGGTTGCAGGAAGAGAGAGAAACGGTTAACACAAGGTGGATATTTGCAAGGACAGTTGTAGGCAGAAGGGGCAGCAAAGCAGCTGGAGCATTTGATATGGTTGGACTTGGTCAGTGACGAGGACTGAAGGCAGAAATAAAGGTAGAAGGGGAGGGGTCATGCAAAGCTGTTCTTCTCTCTCTTCTGTGCGAGTCGTGCCATGCCTGGAGGCCCGGGTCCAGTTCCACGGACCAGGGCAAAGACTTGTTCTCTGTTTTCCAGCAAGCCAGGCTAGACCTAGTGGGCTTAAGGTATGGAGGGTAAATTGCCGCTGAACATTAGCAGAAGCATCCTAACAGCAGGAATGGTTTGACCAAGGAATCCATTGCCCTGGGTGGTGGCCTCTTGCACACTGGAGGCCCCCAGGAAGATGCTGGACAGCGGTCCATCAAGGATGCTGGAGTTCAGGAACTCCTGCATTAGTGGGCAAGAGTTTGGATCAGCTAGAGAGCCTATTAGACCTCTCCCAGGTGGATGGCTCTGTAACTCTTTTCTCTTCTGAGTGGCTGTGGCCTCCTTCATCTCTCAGGTCCGAGCCATGAGACTGTCGTTTGTCGGAGAGATGGGCTGGGAGCTTCACGTGCCCAGGAAGCACTGCGTGAGGGTCTACCGGTCCGTCATGAAGGCTGGTGCCAAGTATGGCATAACCAACGCTGGCTACAGGGCCATTGACTCCCTCAGCATTGAAAAAGGTTTGTCCAAGTCCTTATTTTGTTTGTGAGAATGGCTTGGAGACTGACTACCATTAAAGCACATAAAGCATCCCCAACCCCTCCACATGACAAAGTTGCCAGGCTGGAGAAGCTCCAAGTATCTGGCTTATTTCTGTCATATAGCTGCCATTCTTACATGTACTGTTGCTTAAGAATGTGTCCCACCCTTCTGGTTCGGGGGTGGGGGAGGGCGGGGGCAAAGTTCCTCATGCTGAGTGCTTTGATTCCACCATCATAGTTTTCACTTGCCCTGAAATCCTCCCTGCATGCCTATCTTCTCGGCCTGTATAACTCTGAGGGCTTATCTCTTCCCTTTGTCAGTCTTACTTAATTTTATTACGATCATAGCTCAGCCAGCAACAACATAATCAGGTCAGCAATGCATAAAAGGAAATATGTCCACAAAATCTGGCTGCCTTGAAGGTGGTTTCCTTGGAGTCCTCTGAAAGGAGAAGGGACATATAAAGTGTGTTGGATCTACCTGTTTTTATAAAATGAAAAATGCCATGGCAGATATTTAACTGTTTGAACCGCATTTTATTGCCAAGAACAAATGCACTGAGAATAGAGGGCATGTGTCTCCCTGCCAGAAGAGCTACAGGCTGAGACATTGAAGTGGGCCAAAGTGAAGGCGCTTCAGTATTTATGGAATTCTAAGGCATAAAGGTGTTCCTTTGGGAAATTTTTTTTGCCATGGTTCCCTGCTGCTGGAATGGTTTGAGCCTGTTCTCTGTTAACTTGGAGGGATGTATCCCAAATTCATTGTTTATTTTATTTTATTTTATTTTATTTTATTTTATTTTAATATTTTGCTCCTCAAAACCCAAGATGATTGTAGGGCTGTGTAAACCCACAAAGTTGTGACTGCTCAACAGCTCATCCATCCTGAATGGAAAATGTGTGTAAGAATTAGTAAAGTTAATTCAAGCAGGTTGAAATTTATCTTGAACCAAAAGCCCATTGCTTGGAACTCTTTCTCCATTATCAGGAAGCTTGAGGAGCAAAAAAATTAAAATACTGTTCCCCAGGCCAAACCTCTTGCTTGCTTTTCCAGTTTTCTGAGCAAGCTGTGATCAGACATTATCAGCTGGTATATTTCTTGGCAGGCTACAGACACTGGCATGCAGACCTTCGGCCTGATGACACTCCCCTGGAAGCTGGCCTGGCCTTTACATGCAAACTCAAAACTGACATCCCTTTCCTCGGACGGGAAGCCATAGAGGCTCAGAAAACAGCTGGCATATTCCGCCGCCTGGTCTGCTTCACGGTTCATGAGTGAGTAGCAAGCTGCAGAAACCAGGCTGGTGGGTCATAGGATCATAGAGCTGGAAGTGACCTCCAGGGCCATCTAGTCCAACCCCCTGCACAATGCAGGAAATTTGCAAATAGTTCCCCCTCCACACCCGCAGTGACCGCTGTTCCACGTTCAGAAGATGAAACAAAACCTCTAGGATCCCTGGCCAAACTGGCCTGGAGAAATTTTGCTTCCTGACCCCAAGGTAGCAATCAGCATTTCCTTGGGTGTGTAAGAAAGGGCCACAAGAACTAAGCACTGAGGCAACCCTTCCTGCCCTCCCTCTCATGATCTGCCTAAGTTCAAAGAATCAGCATTGCTGTCAGATGGCCATCTAGTCTCTGTCTGAAAGCCTCCAAAGAAGGAGAGCCCACCATCTCACAAGGAAGCCTGTTCCATTGAGGAATCACTCTCACGGTCAGGAAGTTCTTCCTAATGTTTAGCTGAAAACTCTTCTGATTTAATTTCAACCCGTTGGTTCTGCTCCAACTTTCTGGGGCAACAGAAAACAATTCTGTACCATCCTCTGTATGACAGTACTTGAAGATGGTTATCATATCACCTCTCAGTCGTCTCCTCTCCAGGCTAAACATACCCAGCACCTTCAGCCTTTCCTCACAGGAATTGGTATCCAGACCCCTCACCATCCTCATTGTCCTCCTTAGGACACATTCCAGCTTGTCTATATCCTTCTTAAATTGTGGTACTCAAAACTGAACACAATACTCTAGGTGAGGTCTAACCAGAGAAGAGTAAAGTGGTACCAATAGTACCATCACTTTGCGTGATCTGGATACTATAGTTCTGTTGATAAAGCCCAAAATTGCATTTGCCTTTTTAGCAACCACATCACACTGCTAGCTCATGTTCAGTGTATGGTCTACTAAGAACCTTGATCCTTTTCACACATACTGTTGCCAAGACAAGTCTCCCCCATCCTATAATTATGCATTTGATTTTTCCTACCTAAATGCAGAGCTTTACATTTATCCCCGTTGAAATTCATTTTGTTTTAGCCCAGTTTTGCAGCCTGTCAGGATCATCCTGTAACCTGACTCTGTCTTCTACTGTATTTGCTACCCCTCCCAATTTAGTATCATCAGCAAATTTAATAAGCATTCCCTCTATCCCTTCATCCAAATCGTTGATAATGATGTTGAACAAAACAGGTCCTAGGATAGACTCCACTTGTCACTCCTCTCCAAGAGGGTGGGGAACCATTCACAAGCACTCTTTGGGAGCAATCTGTCAACCAGTTACAGATCCACCTAACAGTCATAGGATCCGAACCACATTTTTACACTTTGTCAACAAGTATATTATGTGGAACCTTATCAAAAGCTTTACTGAAATCAAGATAAACCATGTCTACAGCATTCCCCTGATCCGGGAAGGTAGTAACTTTCTCAAAAAAAGAGATAAAGGTAGTCTGACATGACTTGTTCTTGAGAATCCCATGCTGGTTGTTAGTAATCATAGCCATCCTTTCTAAATGCTCAAGGACTGTCTGTTTGATGATTTGTTCTAAAACTTTTCCCCTTTCTTGAAGATGGGGACAACATTTGCCCACCTTCAATCTTCTGGCACCTCACCTGTTCTCCAAGAATTCTCAAAAATAATGGACGGAGGCTCAGAAATTATATCCGTGAGTTCTTTTAGTACCCTTGGATGCAGTTCATTTGGCCCCGAGGACTTCGTTTCCCTTAAGAAACTAGGTCTTTATGTACTACCCCATGCTGATCCTAGGCTGCAATTCTCCTTCCCTTATCATGTGTTCTGTTTTTGCCATATTAAGCACTGTTTCCCTTGCAACAGAAGACAGAAGAAAAGTAGGAATTGAGCAATTACAATTTCACTTTCCTGTTACAATTTCACTTTCCTGTTCCCGCAGTGTCCTTGCTCTTTTTCTTACTTTGAACATTAAAAAAAACCCTTTTTTTTGTTTTTAGCATCTCTCACTAGTCTAAGCTCATACTGAGCTTTAGCTTTCCTAACTCCCTCTCTATAAGCATTGGTTATTTGTTTATATTCATAAGGCCCTCCTTCCACTTTCCAAATCAGTTTTTTTTATTTCTCAAGTCTTTAGAGAGCTGTATATGGAGCCACCTTGACTTCTTTAGGCTTCTCCCATTTTTCCTTCTCATAGGAATCATTTGTGATTGTGCCTTCAGCAGGGGTCATTTCACAGAAAAAGAGGTGCAGGAGCCCATTAGCATAACTTACTTGCATATGCCACACCCCCTGACATCACCGGAAGTGTGTCAGAAGGCAACACCCACCACTCAGGCTCCACTCCACAGATGAGTGAAACTGACCCGCTCTACTTCCATTCCCTGGCCATTCTATTTTTTCATTCCTATTCTTATTCATTCCCAGCCTAGAATTTGGTGTTTTCCCTGCTGATCCATGCCCTTGTATAGACCTGTGGGGCAGCTGTAGTCAATGGGACTTCAGAGTGCTTTTGTTTTGCCTTGATTATGTCTGAGATTGGAGGGGCTGGCCAGGGAAAAAGAATGTCCTGTCCCTTTAGCGAATAGGAAGATGGTGGCTTAACTCTGGGGCTGGGTGAGTCAAAATGAGGCTGTAATGGAAGAACTCTTTCCTGGGAGTCAGCACCCATTGAATAAAATGGGACTTACTTCCAAGTAGACCTCCAAGTATACATGTTTAGCAACTCAGCCTCTCTTCATGGGTGCACAGGGTTGTTCATCTTCGTGTCTCCTTGTAAGAAGGACAGCTCTTCTTCTTTAAATGTCACAAGGCAGCTAGGATATCAGCAGGGAGAAAAGGAGCCTAGAGAGCAACCCTTGGCACCAACAATGAGGCTGCCTCCCAGGATCCTGCTGGGCTGTGTACATCAGAACTCATTCTCCAGGGAGAGGAAGGTGAGTCACTCGGGGCTTGCTGGAATGGGGCCCATTTGAACACCAGTCTGATACAACAGCCAGTACAACACAAACCCAGCAGCAGCCCAGCCAAAGAAGTCTGGGAAGGCTGCTACCAAGATGAGTCAAGAAAACAGTGTGAGTTGCCAATCGGTGTGGCTGATGGGAAAGCAACCCCCCCGCCCCAAATCTGATCCTCCGTGAGTGTAGGCAGAGGCTCAGAAATCACAGCCCTCTTCCTCTGCAAAGCCACCCCTCATTCCTGTCCCAGCTGGAGAAGTGGAGGAATCTCTTCACTGGAGGGGCCTAAATGCCCAGGACCTCGGTGCTCCTTGCTTGGTGCATTGCACCCTTTGGTGGGGGACCCCTTGGTGCTGTTTTGACTATGTCTGGTCTGGCTCCCCCTGGGTCCCTTTCACTCTGTCTCCTCCTCAGTTTGCAGCTCGGGCTCTTCCCTCTTCCTCCCCCTATTGTATCCTCTGGCCCCATAGAACACAGTGGAAAGATCATGCCGCCGCTGCGGCGTGACTCGAAAGAGTAATGGAAACGATCTTTCCATTTTATTCTATGGGGCCATAGGATACAATAAGAGATCATGCCCCTGCAGCAGCGTGACTGCTGCTGGGAGCTGAGGGCGGGGCTTGCTGCCACCACCATATGGCCCGCTCCTGGACTGCCGGAATGCTGTTCCGGATCGTTCCGGCTGCAAATGGCCTTCAGTATTTCAATATTTCACTAACCCTAACCCATCCCTCTTGAACTCCCTTTTCCTCAAGTATTTCTGATCATGGGATTCTACCCAGCATAACTTTAAGTTTGTCAAAATTTGCTTTCCTGAAGTCTAACCTATATGTCTGACTATACAGCTTTTACCTTTCCCAAGACTGTAAATTCCAAAATTACATAGCCACTACTACCCAGGGTGCCCACTTCTTTCACCTCATCAACCAGTTCTTCCCTGTTGGTAAGACTCAAGTCCAAGATACCAGATCCCCTTGTTTCCCTCTCCACTTTCTGGAAAATGAAGTTGCCAGCAGGACAAGTCAAGAATTTATTGAATCTTTCATTTTTAGCAGAGTTGGATTTCCAACAGATATCCATGTAATTGAAATCTCCCATGACCACAGTGTCCTGTCTCTTTGAGAACTTTTGTAATCTATTCTAGGAGTGTCTCATCCAAATCCTCTGCCTGGCTTGGTGGTCTATAGCAGACCCCCACCATAATATCACTATTATTCCTTACTCCTTTTATGTTTACCCAGAGACACTCAACTGGACTTTCATGCTCAGATTCACATATTTCCTCACAAGTATATACCTCTTTATATATAATGCGACTCCTCTGCCCTTCCTTATTTGTCCCTTTTAAATAAGTTATACCCCTCAACCCTAATACTCCAGTTGTGAGTGTCATCCCACCAAGTTTCAGGAATGTCTCTTAGGTCATAATCCCCTTCCTGTATTAGGACTTCAAGCTCCTCCTACTTGTTTCTCCTACTATGCGCATTAGTGTGGAGACATCAGAATCCATGTTTTATGCACCCTGAGGTTTTTGTTTCTGTACTTACATGTGAGTTAATGTTATCTAGCATACATGCCACTCCCTACAAAACTTTAGAGTTCTTATCTCCAGTTTTTGGCATCGTAATGGGCTTTGAATTTTTGTCTTGCTCCCCCACAGGATTTAGTTTAAAGCTCTCCTTATCAGGTTTGCAAGGCTGTTGCCAAACACATATTCCTGCCCTTGCGAGGTGCAAACCATCTCCCAATAGAAGAGCTTCATCTTGAAAGCGTAAGCCATGGTCCAAAAATCCAAACCTTTCCTGATGACACCATCTACGTAGTCAGTCATTGATCTGCAGTATTCTTCTTTCCCTTCCTAAGCCACGGCCTTCGACATGAAGAACTGAGGAGAATATAACCTGCACTTCCAATTCCTTCACCTTTTTACCCAGAGCCACATAATCTCTTTTAATATGTTCTGGGCTGTGCCAGGCAGTATCATTTGTTCCCACATGGATGAGCAAGAAGGGATAACAATCCGTGGGCTTGCTGAGTCTTCCTACCCTTTCCGTCACATCCTGGATGTGTGCACCTAGTAGACAGCATACCTCTCGAGACCACAAGTCCAGTTGGCACACATTAGCTTCTACCACTCTCAGTAGGGAATCCTATACGTTCCTTCTCCTGTATTGTGGACCAGAGGCTCAAGTCCTCTCATCCACAGGGGTCTGAGAAATTTTCTTTGAGCTTGGGCAGCTTGGCAGTTTGGATGGAACTGGATGGCATTCACGCGTGGAAAGGGAAAGCTGTGCTCCCCGATAATTTCCTCTGCGGGTTTTGATTTCCTGGGTGCCCGAACACTGCTTACTGTTGGATCGCTTCAGAGGGCGGCTGTGTTGGTCTGCAGTAGAACAGTTAGCTTCCAGTCCAGGGGCACCTGAGAGAGAGAAATATTCTTTACAGCCCCTCTCCCACCTTCTGACTCGGAGAAAAGGATTCCAAGATCTCCACTTCTGCTTTTCTCACGCCTGGTGAAGGGAGCTTGTCCCTTAAAACTCTAAGCTGCTCTAAGCTGCTCCTGGACTCAAATCTCACTGTTTGATATCTTCACTCGATGTCCTGTGATTTGGAATGATATGAGAGTTAGAATTCAACAGCATTTAGCCATTAAAAGCTGGGGTGATACAGAATTTCTAACGCTGTCTGGTGTCTGCTGGGCAGTAGAGCTTATTTATCTGACTGTGTGAGATGGAAGGCAAGCAGTGATATTTATTCTTTGCCATATTATGAGATTGGATATTTGCTTTGCTTGTGTTCTTTAGAAAGGTGCCCATGTTTGGGCTGGAGGCCATCTGGAGAAATGGCAAAGTCGTTGGACACATCCGGAGGGCCGACTTTGGACACGCTATTAACAAGACCATTGCATATGGATACATCCGGAATCCTGAGGGAGAGCCGGTGAGTGTGTGGAAATCCAACTAATGGGGTATCCTGGGTCAGGCTGAGATGAACAGAGGAGCATGCCTGCATACAGTGGGAGGGTTCTGAGTGATCAGATGTCTGTCAGACTGGCCTCCTGGCCTGGGTGCCTTTATAAGAAGGAACTTGCAGAACTGGCATTCGGATCTCTAGGAGGCTTTGATTCTAGGTGAAGCCTCATATCCTGTCTTGCCCAGATGCCAGAACACCTCATGCATCTTGTTTTTAAGGTGCAAAATGGTTTCTAGGTGCATGTTAAAATGCAATATGTACATACGACTATGACACATACCCATAGTTCAGCTGCTCCCTCAGCATGTCTCAGAGAGTACAGCCCCAGTGTGAACACTCTTAGATACCCCACCCCACCCACAGTTTCCTCTAAGCTGTGCTAGGGGGTGTTCATGCACCAAATTGTAACAGCCAATGCAGGGATTACCGCTTTCAGCCCGCAAGGCATTTTCCCTCCTTTGAAAACAATGAAGGATGGGGGCACCTCCTTCTGGGGCCCATAGGATTGGACCCCCTGATCCAATTATTTTGACACTTGGAGAGCTGCAAATTTGGTGCCTCTGCCTCATAAAAAACAGCCCCCCCCCCCAATACCCCTAGATTGATTCTCCATTATAGACTATGGGGCCCATTGACTATTATAGGGTACAGTGGAGCTGGGGGAAAATGATTTTTTTTTGCTCACCTCTGTTATGCTTTCAGTATGATTTGTAAGCTGCCTTGCATCTCTGGAGGACAGGTCTGCCAATATAGTGGAAAGGGGTGAGTAGACCTGTTCTCCAGAGGACAGGTCTGCCAATATAATGGAAAAGGGTGGGTGAAATTTGACTTGATTCTGTTTTCTCTTATAATGTTTAAATTATTCTTAAAATATAGTTATAATTTAAAAGAATTTATTCTGAGATTTTTACAAGGTTATGGAAGTAATCTTCTAAAAAACTAATTTACGCAATAGTCAAATGTGGAGTTGCTCACAACTTTAACGCTACTAGCTTTTTTCGCTCACGAGGTAGAATTTTGCTCGCAACACTGTGGAGCTTAGAGGGAACATTGCTGACCACCTGCCCTCTCCTCTTTGTTTCCGGCTCCATCTCTTATACGCAGGTCCTTTGTGTGTGTGTGTTTTTTATGCACTGATGCTTCTGAAGGAAATTTTGACTAGGAGGCCAGCTTCCTGCCAGTGCAGTTGTAGGGAGATCTTTTCTGGAGAATCGCCTTGGATTTTTCAGTCCCAGCAGTCTTGTGTTCTGATGGGAGTACTCCCAAAAGCTCTCCTGTGAAGGACTACAATATTTTAAAGCGTTCCTTTGAGAAAGCCCAGCCAAATTAATTTCTAGCTAGAGCCCCCACCCCCACACATCAAGGTCAATCACTGAGATGGCTTCACCTGCCAGCCTTCTCTAGGATTCAGGTTTGCGGACCCGAAAGTCAGGGCCTTGTCAGTGCTGGCGCCTGCACTCTGGGACATCCTGCCCAGCGAAGCTTATTGGACAGTATCTGTTGTGCAGGTGAGGAAAGTCTTGCTCCAGCAACTGCAACTGACTTATCTTTAGTCTCCTTTCTTTTAAAAAAACAGAGTTTTGGGTTATATTTTTTCATATCATGGTTGTTTTAAATATCATTATGAGCTGCCTGGAAGGTTTGAGCAGGCTATACAATGGAGTCGAATCTTTTTAAAGAGAGAGAGAGAGAACACATGTATTGTAGTTCAGAGCCTGAGACCCACAAGCTGCCCCCTGCTTTTCTCTAGGGAAGGGCAGGGGCAGACTCCAGCATTGGAATGACCCTGGCAGTTAGCAGCCACAGGCTTTCCCCCATTCCCATGCACTGCACCCCATCCTTCCTTGCTGTCTTTGCTGGCATCTAGCGATGTGACAAGCAGCCTGAAGCAGAGAGGGAGTCTTGCATGGGGGCGGGGGGGGGGGCTGTGTTGGTGAAAGAGAAATCTCTCCACAGTTTCCTCTGCACCAGATGGAGAGAGCCCCCGGGGCTGTGAGTATGTGTGCCTGTGCTCCAGAGGTTGACAGTGTTATGAAACGCAGTGACGTCACCCTGCTGTTGCTTCATTAGATTTGCTGTTCAAGTTGGTCAAGCCCTGCTGTGAAGTTAGGACTGTCGATTTGTGGCTGATTGATCACCTGATGAATCAGTTACGTTGGAGTCTTTTCATATTGCCAGATCCTCAGTAGACAATAAAACCTTTTTCCCATCATGAGGAGTAATAAAACAAAGGTACTGTTTGTCCTGTCCTCTTAAGAGTGAATAGTGGCTTTGCTTTATTAAGTTGTAAGTTACTTTTTGCTTTCTGCAGCGTTTCAGAAAGGCTCCTCTGTTGCTTCTGTGCAGGTGTTCTAGGGTACATGGGGGGGGGGATCATGGTCCTTCCAGGTGGCCCCAATCCTTTTTGTGTGACATGGCAGCTTACATGCGTAGACCTCCAGTGCACACAAGATCCAGTTTCTGCAGTGTCTGCAGTGCACAGCCGAGGTGCCCTAGTGCTCACAGTCCGTAGGCACAGCCAAGGTGATGTCCCTTCTGCAGACATGATGAAGGGAGTGGCTGAGCAGGCATGATCTCGTACATACCCCGTGTGTGCCAGGCCTGCTAGGTCAGTCCCAGGACAGGTCCATCTCGTCAGGTATCTCATTTCCAGCAGTGGCCAGGCAGAGGCATTTTAGAAGGTCACAAGCAGAGCATGCCAGCAAGGGGCTTCTCAGTTGCTAATCCTTAGCACCTGGTGTTCAGAGGAGGAGGGGGAGGGGGGAGGAGGAGGAAAAGAGGAAGGAGAAGAAGAAGAGGAGGTTTTACGCCCTGCCCTTCGTTGCCCGAAGGGGAGTCTCGGAGCGACTAATGATCACCGACCCTTCCACTCCCCACAACAGACACAACGGACACCCTGTGGGGTAGGTGGGGCTGAGAGAGCTGTGCCTGACCCAAGGCCACCCAGCTGGCTGCTTGGGGAGGAGGACTGGGGGAATCAAGCCTGGTCCTCCAGATCGGAGGCCGCCACTCTTAACCCCGACGCCAGGCTGCTCCTGAACGTGGGAATTCCGTTTGGCTACCCATTCTATCCTCCATGATTTTTTTGGTACCTTTTAAAAGCCTTCTAAACTTATGAATTCCATCTAAACTTGTGATTGAACGATGCATTGAATGACGCATTGAACCACAGAGGTTCATGTAATTTGCACATTAAAATACACAAATCAACGAATCGTTAGGACAGAGGATTGATCAAGTAATATTGCCCTGTGAGTTGTTGGCCCCTCTCCCCTCCGGCTGACCTGGAGGACTGTGAAGTTGCCTGAGGCCTGGCCCCCCCCCCCCGACCTTCTTTATTTCGGGGAAACAAGCCGTCAGCCAGCAGACTGCGTGAGCAGCCCTCCTTCCCCTCATTCTCTGACACCCACACACAAATATCCTGGATGTGACAGAAGCATGGAGTTATTTGCCAGTCAGGAGCCCTGCCTCCAAAGGCCACAAGCATCTTCTTTGGCAACGTTAGCTCCCAATTAAAGCAGCTGGAAGCAACACCATGCAGGGCTGTCTCTTCCAAGTGTGGCCCAAATCCTGCGGTGCCACATTGGTGCTTTTGTCTCCAGCGGCACACGCTCTGCCATGCCCCACAGAAATGCATTAACCAGATATGGAAGGAGAGGGGGTTGTCCTTTCCAGCTGGGCATGATAACGCTGATCTGATTTGTATGTGAATGGCAACCGGGAGAGAACAAGAAGGAGCTGTTGGTGGTGGGAGCTTGCTAGGCGGAGCTTGAAGATCACCGGAGGCTGTTCACAAATGCAACACCACATAGGGGAGGAGGTGGGAGGCCAGTGGGAGCGCCAGCTATGGGGAAAGCAAAGACCTTCCTGCGAATCGAGAAAGGGCAAGTAGCACAAAGCTGTTTTATAACTGCAGTGCACTCCACCAGCCATTTTTTCACCAGCAGGACCAAGTTTCCCACTTTCCGGTCAGTTGCAGGTGAAGGATTTGTCCTCTAATGGAGGGAACAGCTTGGCAGATTGAGGTGATGAGAGAGTAGGTCCTACTACTGATAGACAACTTAAAAACTGATAAATCACCAGGCCTAGATGGTATACATCCAAGAGTTCTGAAAGAACTCAAATGTGAATTTGTGGATCACCTGACAAAAATATGTAATCTTTCATTAAAATCTGCCTCCATTCCTGAGGACTGGAAGGTAGCTAATGTCACCCCCATCTTTAAAAAGGGCTCCAGGGGAGATCCGGGAAATTACAGGCCAGTCAGTCTGACGTTGATACCGGGTAAGTTGGTGGAAACTGTTATTAAGGAAAGAATTAGTAGGCACATTGATGAACAAAAATTATTGAGGCAGACTCAGCATGGGTTCTGTAAGAGAAGATCTTATCTCACTAACCTGTTAATGTTCTTTGAGAGGTTGAACAAACATGTGGACAAGGGGGAACCAGGAGATGTTGTTTACCTTGACTTCCAGAAAGCTTTTGATAAAGTTCCTCATCAAAGGCTCCTAAGCAAGCTAAAAAATCATGGGATAAAAGGACAAGTCCTTTTGTGGATCAAAAACTGGCTAATTAATAGGAAACAGAGAGTGAGTATAAATGGGCAATTTTTTCAGTGGAGGATGGTAAGCAGGGATCAGTACTCGGTCCGATGTTTTTAACTTGTTCATTAATGGTTTGGTGTTGGGAATAAGCAGTGAAGTGGCTACATTTGCGGATGATATGAAGTTGTTCAGGGTGGTGAAAACCAGGGAGGAGTGTGAGGCACTCCAAAGGGATCTGTTGAGGGTGGGCGAGTGGGCATCAACGTGGCAAATGGGGTTCAATGTGGCCAAGTGCAAGGTGATATTGGAGCCAAAAATCCTAACTATAAATACACATTGATGGGGTCCGAATTGGCAGAGACTGACCAAGAGAGAGATCTTGGAGTCGTAGTAGATAATTCACTGAAGATGTCAAGACAGTGTGTGACTACAATAAAAAAGGCCAATGCTATGCTGGGGATTATTAGGAAGGGTATTGAAAACAGATCAGCCAATATCATAATGCCCCTATATAAATCAATGGTGTGACCTCATTTGGAATACTGTGTACAGTTCTGGTCACCACACCTTAAAAAGAATATTATAGGTTTGGAAAAAGGGCAGAAAAGGGCAACTAGAATGATCAAAAGGTTGGAACACTTTCCCTATGAAGAAAGGTTAAAGCGCTTTGGGGCTCTTTATTTTGGAGAAATGACGGCTGAGGGGTGACATGATCGAGGTTTATAAGATTATGCATGGGATTGAGCAGATAGAGAAAGAGGTACTTTTCTCCCTTTCTCACAACACAAGAACTTGTGGGTACTCAATGAAGTTGCTGAGTAGTCAGGTTAGAACGGATAAGAGGAAATGACCCAAAGAGTGATTAACACATGGAATTCACTGCCACAGGAGGTAGTGGTGGCTACAAGCATGGATGGCTTCAAGAGGGAATTAGATAAACATCTGGAGCAGTGGTCCATCAGTGGTTATTAGCCACAAGGTATAGATAGGGACTCTGGGGCAAGTGACGCTCTGTATTCTTGGTGCTTGGGGGGTCAACAGTGGGAGGGCTTCTAGTGCCCTGGCCCCACTGCTGGACCTCCTGATGGCACCTGGTATTTTTGGCCACCGTGTGATACAGAGAGTGTTGGACTGGATGGGCCATTGGCCTGATCTGACATTTGGCTTCTGTTATGTTTTTATGTTCTCCCTCTAATTTGTGTGCTGCTTCCAGCCACGGGAGAAGAAGACTGTGTGATTCTGGGAAATGGCCCTGTAGGTAGTCTGTATGGACATGTCTCGTAAAGAGGCCATGTCAGACTCTGCATTCTCTAACCAGGAAGGATGAATGCTCTACAGCCTCAGTCACTAAAGCAGATCTGTTGCGTGCAGTATTCATTCTTCTTCCCACTGAGTCTTTCACCAGGGTTAGGAGGGTTCTGGGTAGGGTTGTCATCCCCTCGATGGGGGCAGGGTTTCCCCTGATTTTGGGGGCCCCAATCTGTGGCCGGTCAGCTGGCCGGTGGGTGGAGCCCTACCCACGAAGAGCCCCACCATGCCTGACATGCCTGGAGTGATGACGTCACCTGGAGAATGCTCTAGCATGTGGCTAAAAACTCTATGGTGACCATAGAGCATCCCCTGCACAACGTGCCTTGTGTGACGACATCACTTCTGGGTGTCATCATTGTGGTGCGCACACTTTGCACACAGGCCAGAAGATCCAGGGGAGCAGGCTGGAGCCCCCTGCTGGCAGAAAGTAAGGATCTGGCAACCCTATTTCTGGGGCCTGTGTGGATTGTGCTGCTCTTTTACCTGATTTTTGCAGTAGAAAAGAGGACGAGTCCAATCTAGGTCTGTAGTTCGGCAGTTTGAGACCCGAGTGCCACATGATGGAGTGAGCTCCCATCTCTGGCCTCAGCTCCTGCCAACCTAGCAGTTCGAAAGCAAGAAATTGCAAGTAGATAAATAGGTACTGCTTTGGTGGGAAGGTAACAGTGTTCTGTGTGTCTCAGCATTTAGTCATGCTGGCCACATAGAAGTCTTTGGACAGTGCTGGTTCTTTGGCTTGGAAACGGAGATGAGCACTGCCCCCTAGAGTTGGATTCGACTAGTTTTCGAGCAAGGGAAGCCTTTACTAGCACCTTCAGATAAGCTAGAAAGTGAGTCCATCTATCCTATATATTGGAAAGTAGAGTGATTTCAGATTTCTACATAATTTATTCTGCAGTGTTGACTATTCCATGTAATTTTTCCTGTTTGGCCTGTCTTGAAAAGGGCCATGGACCTGCAAAGGGCGCAGGAGCCTCATTCTCTGGCCACTAGAGATCTTATGCAGCCATGTCCCAGACTTCTGAGAGTCCATCTGTCATGGCCATGCATTTTCAGGCATTTCTCTGCAACCGCAAGGGTTAATATCTTGCTCTTTAGAAAGAAGGAAGCTAAGATTCCCAGTCCTGTTGAATCCTGTGCCCAGTATCCTAGTCCTTACTTGATCTGCACTCCTGCAGAATTCTGGAATGCTCACAAGCCTGTTTGTTCCTGAGATATTTGGGCAAGGAAAGCAAGGTGAGATCCATTTCCTCCCATTGATGAGAAGTGACATAAATGCACAAGCCTCTCCCGTTTATAGAAACTGCTCTGCCTTGTCTCCTCTTTAGGTCACCACCGAGTTTGTAAAAAAGGGTGACTACTTCCTGGAAAGAATGGGGGTTCCTTATCTAGCCACAGCCCACACCAAGTCACCTTTTGATCCAGAGAACAAGAGAGTGAGGGGGATATACTGAGATGAATGGACATGCATCTTGACCATCGAGAGGGGTGGATGAACTGACGGCAGCCACGGAAGATCGAGACGGGACAAGCACAGAAAGATCTGCATGATGTTCTCCTACTTCGTTCCTCCTTTGTGAGGAGAAGGTGACTTGGTAATTTTCACAAGACCCTGAACTTTAAGACATGCTGGATCAGGCTGTGGTCAAACTTGTTTCCAGCAGCATGTCGACAGGTGCATTCCTCCAGCACCCACTGCTCAAAGGTACACTGCTAGGGTTGCCAGCCTCCAGGTGTTGGCTGGAGATTTCCTGGGATTACAACTGATCTCCAGGAGGCAGAGGTCAGCTCCTCCCTGGAGGAGGAGGAAACGATGGCCGCTCTGGGAGGCGGGCTCTGTGCCATCATATCCCCTCCCCCATCCCTGTGTTCTTCAGGCTCGATCCCCAGAATCTCCAGATATTTCCCAACCTGGACCTGGCAACCCTATGGCGTGACATTGCCCATGGGCAGAGAGGGTCCATTTAGCTTCCTCGGTGCTCTTGCTGTTCACGATGACGACGACAGCCGGAAGTGAACGGTGCCAGCTGCCTCCCTGCCTTTGGCCATTCTCTCCTCCACAGCATTGCTACGAAAGTCAGCACGGTCACCCAATGAAAGAGTCTTAACTCAATTAATCATGTAAGCTGTAACCGACTGACTGAAGCTGAATGGTTGCATATGCATAAAGTAGTTCTGTTTGAAGAAATAAAGTGTCTTGGCTCTGAAGTGATACATATGTGAAGGGGGCATTCCCAACTGAGTCAAGCAGAGCACAAAGTGTCCTCCAGAGATACAGCAGCCAATCAGAGTCTGGCTCCGAATCAGCTACTAGGAATGCTGTGGGCTGGGCAGGGGAGGCTCAGTCAGGCAAAACTGAAGTCTGGAAGGACAAAAGAGGAGGAGGGATTCTGGCCAGTTTCTGGGGGAGGGGGCTAGGAATTCCGCCATTTCCCACCCACTTTCCTGCACCGGGGTTCCCAGCTGGAAATAAAGAGACAGTACCTGGGCCTAAGAATAACCCACTCAGGCCCGAGGTAGAACTTGACAGTCACAAGATGGTTTGCTGTTAAAAGGTAACATGAACAAAATTGGTTCCAAAAAAAACACACAATTCTTGTGGCATATTTAGATTTCAAACAGCATGTGCCCAAAGCAAAACTTCTCTCAAGTTGATTTATCATATCATGCCATCACCATCTATATATCTAATTCTCAGCGTGCGAATACTTATTTCCACAGATAGGGGGCATACTTACCTGGCAGGGGAGACACCTTGATCACGAAGGAGGTTTTCCCAGGGTGAGGCTCATCCATTGCACTCCGGGTGTGCTGATCCCTGCGATTTCCCCAAATGCGGGAAACTCGACTGCAGGCACCCACTTGTATATTCTAATAGGCAACTGTGGCCCCAATCTGCAGATACTTAAATTTGGGTGAGGTGGACAGAAGAGGTGGTCTCTGTGCAGTCCCACACATGGGTTCTGTGCCTGCGCTCAAACCTGACCTCGGAGAACTACAAGAGCTGGCCTCTGATTTTTGGCACGCTTCCTTCCCACGCTCTGGGGAACAGACACCCATTGTGCATGTCTAGAGCGAGGGAGGAAATACCCTCCCACTCAGTCTCTTTTTGACTGCCACGCTGGTCAGACCTACCTTGTTGCGTCTCTCTGCCGAGCTGCCTCACAGGTCCTTTTCTTCCTCATCTCTTCCTCATCTCTTCATTCCCCCTCCCTTCTTTCCCCTGGCCGCTGCTGGCCCCTGGAAGGGAAGACTCACTTCAAATGTTGCATAAATTGTGAAGGTAAAATCTCCACCACGGACGGGCACTCCCTGTGTCTTTTCGGTCTGGGTGAAACCCACAAACCGGACTTTTGTGCCCACTGCAGCAACTTTATGAAACAGGCTCAAAAGAACCGAGCTGCGAGACTGAAGAGCCACCTTTTGGAGGCCTCCCTACACCCGGTGACGTCCCAGTCTTCCAGCTCCAGAGCCTCACCGCCTCCCCCAACTCCAAGGGGAGATCCAGCTAAGTCGGCAGCATCTTTGGCCTCGGGAACCCAAAGCGTAAGCCCGACAAACAGTCCAAGGGACTCTCAGCCTCATCTCCGGATGCGCCGAAACCAAAGAAGTCGTACAAGTCTAAGGACCAGTTGGTACCGACACCCACCACGGCCTCGAAGTTGACCCCAGCCTCTGTGCAACTGTTGGACCCTACACCTGCAGACATGCAGACCACTACTGCGGCCACGCTGTCATTGACTCCATCCACCATAGCAGCTCTGCTTACTCTGGTGGTGCACGTTCCATCTTGATCCCCATTGGTGTGCAGCTACCCACCATCAGACTTACTCGAAGCCGAGACAGCTCATCGGGACATACCGTTACAGCGTGTGTCGATCCCAATCCATAACCCAGCACCAATTCCATTATGCTCCAGCCTCCTGTGCAGTTCCTTACAAAGGGTACTCCCATTATTTGTCAGAGGTATGATCCCCTTCCCCACAGGAACACTGTCCTCGGTCCCTTCGAGACCACTATAGATCTCCATCCTGTGCTTCATACCAAGATGGAGATCATAAGAACATAAGAACATAAGAACATAAGAGAAGCCAATGTTGAATCAGGCCAATGGCCCATCTAGTCCAACACTCTGTCACACAGCGGCCAAAATATACCAGGTGCCATCAGGAGGTCCAGCAGTGGGGCCAGGGCACCAGAAGCCCTCCCACTGCTGCCCCCTCCAGCACCAAGAATAGAGTGCATCACCTGCCCCAGACTGAGAGTTCTCATTCTATACCCTGTGGCTAATAGCCACTGGTGGACTTCTGCTCCATATGTTTATCTAATTTCCTCTTGATCGCTATGCACGTCCTTATTTGCCATACCCGTCGGAAGACATTTTCATTCGCCTTCCTTGGGACCAAAGGCCTTTAATCGTCGGCTCGCTGGATGCCCCCATTGTCATCAAACTTCTGTCGGCTCCCCCTACAACCACCCTCTGTCCCCCCCGGGGGCCCTAGTCAACACCCCAGCAGATCCTCCTGCGTCAGCATCGACTGCACCAAATGATACCCTCGGTCTCTGGTCTTCAGCCTCGGAACCATCAGATGTCGGGTCTGAAGGGTCATGTTAGGAAGTGGGCGACTCGCTCCACACCTCTCCAGACTCAGACACAGTTAAGCCTGGTTCTCTCTTCCCCTTGGAGGGATCCAAAGCCTATCTTGAACTGGTCACTCGCATGGCCACTGCATTGAATATCCAACTCACCAATGATGCTCCTACAGTCACGGACTTGGTTCACAAGCTGGTGCAGTCAGATCTCTCACTAGCTGCCTTGCTCCCAATGCTCCCGGTCCATCTCAGCGTCCTGCGACAAGCATGGGACAAGCCTGCATCTATTCCACCGACATCGAAGCGCCTTGATTCACTGTACCATGTACAACCATTGGATTCTAAATTCCTGTTCTGGCACCCAGCCCCAAACTCAGTGATAGTGCACTCTGCGTCTGAATCCAAGTGAGCTTGGCACCCGGCTCCACCGGAACAGGAGGGACACAAACTGGACACCCTTGGATGGAAAATGTACTCCGTTACCACTGCAACTGCCAAAATTCACAGCTGCCTAGCTTATTTCTCCACTTATTCTTTCCACCTGTCAAACCAATTGTCTATGCTGATTACAGAACTACCTGAAGTATCTCAGAAAACTGTCACTTCCCTCGTCAGTGAGCTGTCCAGACTGACAAAGCAACAAATTAACACCATCCGCCATGCGGTATCCTGCTCCTCTAAAGCCATGGCTAATTCAATTGCCCTCTGCCATAACGCATGGTTACACTGCACCAATCTGCAACCTGACATAAAATCAAAGATAGAAGATCTACCCTTTGATGGCAAAGGCTTGTTTCACGCCACCACGGATGAAACTCTCGCCAATGTGGATGATAGCCACAAAAAAGCCCACAGCCTGGGAGTATCACAGCCCTCCCAACCATGGGCCTCCCCGGTCAAGGCCTGGAGGCCCAGTGGCCCCAAGCTTCTCAGGTCCCTCTGGCAAGGCTCCTCCTGCTAAGCAGCAGTACCAGCACAGACCCAAGGCTCCTTCTGCCAAAAAGACTGCACCCCCCATGAAACAGTCTCTTTGACTCCCTACAAAGTACATGACGCTGCTCCCCATCTATAACTCCAGCTTGGGGGACGAGGCTTTGCCCCTTCATAGATGCCTGGGACTCTATCACCATGAACACCTAGGTCCTTACCATCATTCACCTAGGGTACACCATCGACTTTTCCTCACCCCTGCAGGTCCCTCATTTCGTGGCTACCCCTCCTTCTGACTTCCTTTATGCGGAAGTTCAGGCTCTTTTAAACAAAGGCACTATAGAGCCCATCCCCACATCCCAACAACACCAGGGGTCTTCACAAAATGCAAGAGTCTTCACAAAATGCATGGTGGTAGTCCCAGCTTTCCTCAGGCGATGTAGAATAACGGTTGTCCCCCACTTGCAACCTCAGCTCCGTCAGGACGTAGAAACCATGCTCAGACTCTTGATTTCCCTGGGCCTCTGTGTGAACCTCTCCAAGTCCCACTTGACCCCTGTCCAGGACTTTAGTTCATAGGGGCACGACTCTGTACCCCTTCGCAACGTGCCTTTCTCCCTCCAGACAAAGCCCTCGCTCTCCACACGTTGGCATCAGCCATACCCACACAACCAGCTCGGGTGGTCCAACGTCTTTTAGGGATGATGGCGGCAACCACCAATGCCAGGCTTCACATGCAGCCGCCTCAGTTGTGATTCATTCGAGCCTTCAACCCTCTTCACATGCACCAGACCTTACCCTTCATGGTGCCACCCAGCATCCTACCATCCCTTCAGTGGTGGACCATAGAGGAGAATCTTTTGGCCAGAATGCATTTCCATCTCCCTTCTCTGAGTACTATTCTGACCACCGACGCCTCTCTGTGGGGCTGGGGAGCCCACTGCGGGACACTAATGGTGCACGGTCAGTGGTCCGACTCAGAACACTCCCAGCAAAGCAACTGTCTGGAGCTCCTGGTGGTACATCAAGCCCTTCGGTCGTTCCTTCCAGTTCTGCGCAATTGCCACATGCAGATCACGTCAGACAACACGTCTACTATATAAACAAGCAGGGCAGGATGGTATCCAAGAAGCTTTGCAAGAAGGCCATGACCTTGTGGCATTGGTCCAAGGTGCAGGACATACACCTTACTGCAGTGCATCTGCCAGGCATCCAGAACACTCAAGCGGACCGTCTCAGCCGAATGCAGCTGGTAGAACACGAGTGGTCCCTGCATCCTCTTTACCTGCAACCAATCTTTCAAGAGTTCAGGTGCCCCAAAATCGACGCCTTTGTGGCACAGGACAAAGTGTCGAGTTTTCTACAACCACAGTCCCCCATCAAAGTTCTGGAGGGGAAATGCATTCCTCCACCAATGGAGGGGACATCTTTTCTACATGTTTCCTCCATTTCCACTCATCACCAGAACGATCCAACAGATTGTTCAGGATCATTTGGACTGCATTTTGACAACACCATGGTGGCCACGACAACCTCGGTTTGCAAGTCTTCTGAAATTGTCCCGTGCAACCTACTGACGTCTCCCTCTGGTGCCTGACCTGCTCTCCCAACATCAGGGCCGGATCCTCCATCACAATCCTTGGTTTCCCAAGCTGACTGCTTGGAAAATACTGCCCTGACCTTCCCTCCTTAGGTACAGCACGTTCTCCTGAGAGCAAGGAAACTGGCCACTCGTCACTCCTATCAGGCAAAGTGGAAGCGTTCCGTTTCCTGTGCTTCCAGTAAGACCCACAGGCGACGCCCTTACCTATGATCCTGGCCTGTCTTGTTTCTCCTCACCAGTCTGGGCTACTCCTCGTTAAAAGTCCACCTCTCCGCCATCTCTGCGTTTCACCACAACCTATCGAGGGAAAGACTGTGTTCTCACACAATAGCTCTAAAGTCGTTCTCGAAGGGCATGCTGAAGCTCCACCCCCCTGTCAAGCCGCTCATTCCGGCATGGGGTTTGTCTCTCGTCCTCTCAAAACTGGTGGGCAAGCGGTTCGAGCCTCTTGCAACTGCACCTCTGCATCTTTTGTCACGGAAAACAGCCTTCCTGATAGCTGTCACCTCGGCTAAGAGGGCAAGTGACCTGTGTGTTTTGCGAGCCGATCCTCCTTACACTATTTTCCACAAGGACAAAGTGGTCCTCCGGACGGACCCGTCTTTCCTACCCAAAGTGGTGTCGGCTTTTCACTTGTCCCAACCCATCGTCTTGCCTACCTTCTTTGCTAACCCGGCAGATGACGGCCAGAGGGCCCTTCACACGTTAGATGTCCACAGGGCACCCTCTTTCTGCCTCCTGAGGCCGTCCTCTTTTCGTCAGGACCCTCGTCTGTTTGTGGCCTATAGTAAGCCCCGATTGGGATGTAGAATTTCCCCTCAGCGCCTGTCAAAGTGGATCGCCTCGGCCGTTCAGCTTTGTTATGAGCTGGCAATGCAACCTTTGCTGGTCATACTGAGAGCTCATTCCACTAGAGCTGTTTCTGCGTCTTCAGCTTTCCTTGAGGGAGTCCCTCTGGAGGACATCTGCGCTGACGCTATGTGGTCCTCACAGACGACCTTTGTGACGGACTACACCCTTGACGTTCGGGCATCTTTTGGCCAGTCGGTACTCCGATCCGTCTTCCAGTGATGGCTGGTGTTCCTCTTCAATCAGGTAGGCGGCCTGTTTATATGATCCACACACACCGTTTTGCCGCATGTGTGGCATGTTCTCTCTCTCCAGTATGGAGATGGCTGCACCCCACATCTGGTCAGCTGAGCTCACTAAACCCCCATGTGTGGGACTGCACAGAGACCACGAAGGAGATAAACAGGTTGCTTACCTGTAACTGATGATCTTCGAGTGGTCATCTGTGCAGTCACACCGCCCACCCAGCCTTCCCCACTGCTGGCATCTCTCAGTGGCAAATTTCTCTCTCTCTCCTCTGGGACTTGGCTAATGGTGGTCGGAAGAAACTGAGTGGGAGGGCGTTTCCTCCCTCGCTCCAGACATGCGCAGTGCGTGTCCGGCTAGCTCTTGTAGTTCCCTGAGGTCAGGTTCGAGCACATTCACAGAACCCATGTATGGGACTGCACAGATGGCCACTCAAAGATCATCAGTTTCAGGTGAGCAACCTGTTTCCCCCCCACAAACTTTGGGAACGCTTCAGGTTTGCAGAAAAATCTAAAAACTTACCTCAAACGGGGGGTTAACCCCCCTCAAGGAAGTGCTTTGTGTTGTGCAGAACCGCCTCTGACCCCGCGTGCCCCACCCTTGCTGGTTCTTAGCAGGGATGCCAAGTGCAGAGGAGCCGGCAGTGGCACTGCAGGTGGGGGAGAGGAAGGAAGCAACGCAGCTAGCCCCCTCGTCACTGCATCTCTGGCAGCAGCACTGCAGGCAAGAGGAGGAGGAGGAGGAACTGCTGCTACCTGGCCTGCCAGTGCTACCTGGCCGGTGGCGGCACTACAGACTGGGGGAGGTAAGTTAGGCTGAGAGTGCACACTTGGCCCAAGGTAACCCAGGAAGCTTCCACAATAGAATGCAGGGGTCTTTTTTTGGGGGGAGCACACCGAAGCACAGTTCCGGCAGCTCAGGAGCCAAGCCCCGCCCCCAGCCGGCGTCCCCGGGAGTCTTTCAGGCAGCCGAATGTCAATTTCAGCTCCATTATATCCTATGGGCCATTGAAGTCAATGGTGAAGACATAGGGTATATTCTGAGGGCTGGAGGGGAGGGGGTTTGAGGGAGAGGCTTCAAAGTGGCCACAGTGCCACTTGTTCTGGAGTGTGCCACTTGTTCTCATGGCAAACAAGCACCTCCCAAGACAGTTCACTTTCCCTGAGATTCTCTGGGAGAGTCTGACTGCTGGGTGGCTGCCTGCTTGCCTGCCTTAAGTGCGGCTGGCTGGGTTTCCCCATTGGAAACAATGGAGGTAATGGGGGTAACCTGTTTGGGTGCCCATGGAATTAGGCCCATTGGTCCAATTGCTTTGAGACATGGGGGTGTATGTGGGGAGAGGCTCCTGAAGCTACCCTGAAAATTTGGAGCCTCTCCCTCAAACCCCCTCCCCCCAGAGCTACTAACAGCACCATGGGAAAAAAGTAACTTTTTTCCCACCATAGAGAACAATGGAGGGAATGGAGGCAACCTGTTTGGAGGCCCATAGAATAAGACCCCATGGTCCAGTGTTCTTGAAACTTGGTGGGTGTCTTGGGAAGAGACTCCATCAGCTACCCTGTGAGTTTGGAGCCTCTCCCTCAAACCTCCTCCCCTCCAGCCCCCAGATTATACCCTATGTTTTCACAATTGACTTCAATGGCCCATAGGATATAATGGGGCCGAATTGCCGCCGAATTTCTTTCATTCCCTCCTTTCCTTCTCTCCTTTTCCTCTTTCCGTCCTTCTTCCCTTCTCTCTTTCTTTCTTTCCCTCCTTCTTCTCTTCTCTTTGTTCCTCCTTTCCCTGTTTCCCTCCTTCTTCCCTCTCTTTCTTTTCCTCCTTTCTTTCTCTTTCTTTCCCTCTTTTGTTCCTTCTTTCCTTCTCTCCACTCTCTCTCTTTCCTTCCCTCTTTCCTCCTTCTGTGGCCCAACTCTAGTGAGAAGGAGTTTAAACTTTAAACCCCTTCTCTCTTCGCTCCCCCACCCAGGCCAGCTGGGGAAGGGAAGGGGAGGCTTTAGAAGATGCCTCCCCCCCTTTTGCTTCCCCTTCTGACATCACTTCCGGTGATGTCAGGTGGCATGGCATATGCTAATAGCCTAATAGCACATTAGCATACCATATCCTAATGAGCTCCTGCAGCTCTTTTTCTGTGAAAAGACCCCTGATAGAATGGATTTTTCCATTAAGGTCTCTGCATCCAGATAGACTCCTCTGGGACTTTTTCTAGCAATAGAAAGAGAGCTCTGGGACTGGAACCCAGAGTAGAATGACAGTCCCTAGCAGGCCCGTAGCCAGGATTTTTGAATTGGGGGGGGCTTTAAATGTCAGGGGGCACCCTGCATACCCCCCCAAGGGAGTGCCACAAATAAAATAAAAAACTGGAAGTTGGGGGGCCTGGGCTGGATGGGAAGTCAGGGGGCTTGGCAGTAAGTCAGGGGGCCATGCCCCAAGATGTCACACTGGAGCTACGGGCCTGGTTCCTAGCAATAGAATCTGTGTTCTGGGACTGGAATGACAGGGCGCAGAGTGGAATGACAGCCCCTGGGAGTAGCAGCAGCATTCTGGGAATGGAATTCCACTCCGGGGGTCCTCATTCCAATCCCAGAATGCTTCTGCTACTCCCAGGGAACGTCATTTCACTCTGGTGTAGTCTGTCTGGGCCCAGAGACCCTAATGGGAGATCCATTCCGCATTTTCTTTGCAGCTTTGTCTGTGCTGTGCTGCCATGTATTTCAATGGAGTGGAGCTCAAATAGTTTCACTTTCCAGTGTTTGTATAGCTGAAGCTGCTTCTTGCTGGAGTTGTCTCCTTGCAAATACAGGGTTGATGTTTTGAGCCAGATTGTCTTTGCTGAAAGGACCTGAGAATGGGTGCCCAAGTGAGTACTCTAAACTGGGAACCCACAGCCAAAGGGGGACAGTACACTGGAGAGCTACTAACACTCTGAGTAGACCTGGGAGGGAGGGGAGAAGCTTACAATACCCAGCCATTTTATGTTCCTAGGTTCAGAGCATTTTATATTTTCAGTTTATATATATTTTCGTTTCTGCTGTGATCCTTGCGATTTTTCTTGAAGGTTTATTTTTTAAATTGAATTCCCAAATCCCACTATTTGGCAACCATATCTGAAGGAAGGGGACATGCCGTGCCTTAAAAAGTCTCTCAGAGGTATACTGAGTGCAGCTGAGCATTCTGTGCCCAAAGGGCCTGTGTCACAGCCCCACTGCGAGGCTTGTGGGGCACAGATTGGTAGACCGCGGAAGGCATCGGGGTGCCGTCCGTGTGACGTGCCAGAGTGGGACCAGCAGAGCTGAAGGAACTTCATTTTGCACAGTTCTTGGGCAAGCTGTTCTGCAGCCTTCAGTCTGGTGAAGGTGAAGCATGTTATGAATGGGTAGCTGAAGATCATCTGATGAGTTCCCAGGTGAGGAAGGACTTCAACCCTGGACTCCTCAGTCCAAAAATTGGCCCAGCGAAGCCTTGCCCAAACCATCCCTCCTTTTCTTGCAATGCTGTTGGAGAAGAATCGGCCACCTTTACCCATTGCTCAGGTTGAACAAGCCAGGGGTATCCCATACAGTGGAGAGTGAATTTCAGCAGGCAAAACCTCTCTCCCCTGTGTGCCTTTGTGAATGTACAGGCTGAAAGTCCTCTGGTTTCTACAGCCCTGCGCTCTTCTGTTGCTAGAGCTTTTCAGTCTTCAGCTTCTCTCCCACTCACCCACACCATCCATCTGTAAACTACTCTCTGGTGTCTCTTTGTTTTAATGTTCCAAAGAGGACCAAGTACACTGTTGGGTGCCAGCCGGTGTGAGAAGTGCTTCCATGCTCAAAGATGCAGCTCTGGTTTCAGACCGTTCCCATGCTGTTTCTCCTAGTGGTATCTAGGGAAAACGGTCCTAGTGTGGACCAGAGATTTCTGCTGATGAAACTGTAACCGAAGCTTACTCTCCAGTTCATCCCCAATGTATTGATTATGCCCAACTGGAGAATCCCAATGCTAACTAATTATGCATTTTGTCACCTTGCTCTGGTGGCAAATATGTGCAGACTTTAGCACTGGATCCCTAACTTACCTAGCTAGGACATCAGCATCCATAAACAAACAGTGAATTCTTTCGTGACTATAGAAAGAGAACTTGCAAATCCCAACATAAACCCTATGTCCCTTCCATAGCTGGGAAGATTGTCTTCTGTAGCTTCAGAGTAGCTGAACGAAGAGTGCCTCTGAGCATGTGCAATGAATGCCGTTCTCACAACACGCCTGTGATTAGGGGTCAGACCTTTTGGGGCTGAAGGCCGGAGCTTGAGACTTGGTGCATCCCCCTGTGCCAGATTAGCTCCATCAGCTGCAGTCTGCTCAGCTGCAGTTTGGGGCCTGCTTGTCAGGTAGCCCCGTCATAAGTATGGAATGCAGAGGGAGTACTTTCGGTCTCCCATCCTCTGAACTTTTATTCAGTGTCTGTTATCAGGTCTCTGACCTTGCATCTCCAGTTGCTGGAGTCTTTGGCTGGGAACCAACAGTTTCTAGATTGTTGTGCTTGCTTTGCCTGAGAGCGTGAATAGTATTCATTGGCTTCAGCTACATGGGGAGGTGCTTGAATATAGTATATCTTAGAAGACCCTATTGTATGTGGCCATTACTGACACAAGCTGTACACGTGTCTTTAGTTCTGATTCACCATTAAACATTGTTTTCTGAAGAAGCCCCGTGTTGCGTGACCTGACTAAGGAGCCTGACAGTGCTCCTCCTTTCTCCAGCTGGCTCTGGGAGTCTGGTGAGTCATCCAAGGCATAACCTCAAAGGTGACAAGGCAGCTGTGGCGGCGGCAGCAGAACATCCCTTTGGACTTGAGGATGGGGGACATTTTTCTCTGCAAGCAGTGAGGGAGGGAGGGGAGACAGAACTGCCAGGTACGAAGGTCCAGGCTCCAGCAGTGGGTGCTTCTTCTCCCTAGGAAGACTTGGGCATAGTTGATATAGAATGAATAGCCCTGGCTTATAATACCATCAATGTGTCGTGTACTTTCTAGAGTTTGGGTTCTCACTGGGGAGAAAGATAGGGTACAAATGAAGTAAAATAATTTCCCGCACAAATATCTAAAATCAAATTACAGCAGTGGGGGAGGGGAGCAGTGGGGGAACAGACACAGTTCAGTGGTCAGTGGGGGGGGGGCAGGCGGTCCATTCAGGTCCCTCCTCTATAGCATTCAGGAAATGTCTTTCATTCAATGGCCAACCAACCAGGGCTGAGGCTGAGACCATCCCCTGTCTCCCTGGGATACTGAGCCCCCTCCTTCCTTTTGAGTCCGTTCCAAAGGCATAGGTAGAGAAAACTTAATATGAATTGGCCTCCAGTGGACAAATTCCTTATTGCATCTTCATGGTTTTATATATTTGTTGAGAAACTTCTGTCCCTTCTTACTTTTTGTTCCAGGTGGGTTACACAATGTAAAATGTTACAATACCAAAAATGCACAAATGCTGGGTAAAACCACCAGCCAGAGATTGGGGTTGAGTCCCTGCCTAGCCTCTAGATTGCCTGGGAGGCGGAGAGGCCATTCTGAGTTGCCCCTGAATGACTCGGGGCCCTGTGCAGCCTTCTCCTGGCTGTTGCAGATCTTCTTCCACCACCGAAAACTTCTGGGCCAGATGGGTCCTTAGCAGATCGCATCTGAAAACATTTGCATATTACCCAGATCTGTTTGACCTCAGTGATAAATCAACTGAAATGCCAACTGATTAACTTAGTGCCCTCAAGAATATAAAGTTTGAATTGATGGTTAGAAAAAAGACTTTAGATTTGGGTTTTTTCCCCCTTTCTGTGACAAGCTCTAGATGAGGAGAGACTAAAAATGGCTCCGTCTTCAGTCCGCCCCCCTTTCAGGCATGACTCATCATGCTTGATTAACCGAGCAAGAGCAGAGGGCCCGTTTTGAGAGACCTCCCAGTCTCCCTTGTAGGAGTTTAATCAAGCCAGGTAGCCAAGGAGACACAGCAGAGGGGGATTAGATGGTGTCAGCCTGCCCTGAAGAATGTGTTTGTAGCCCCACAGGTGAGAAGCCAGGCTCACCACGGCAGTCATGAACACAAACTTACAGACTTCAGGCTTTGTGGTGGCGGGGGTGGGGGTGGGAGGCACTGGCAGGCTTTTCAGTTCTGGAGATGTTGTGGCCCCCACCAGTCATAGTTTGGCATGCAAAAAATGAGCTTCTGGTCTCCTTTCTCCTTCCCCGATGTGCCTAGAGGGGAACTGGGCCCCCGGATCGAGGGTTGCAGAGGAACCAGCAGTGGGTAAAACCCAGGTGAGCTGCCTGCAACCAGAGCAGAGACAATACAGACCCTGAGAGACCCATGGCCTGTTTCTGTATGTGTGCGCCTGCAAAGGACTTTCTGGCTTTAGCTGTGGCTTTTTGCTCCCAACACGGGCTACACATGGAAGAGGGGCTCCTCCACACACACACACACACACACACACACACACGCATGCGCCATCTAGCTCTCTTGCTGTACTCCTGGAAAAAGTGTTGTTATGGAGCAAAGCTGCCCTCTGTTCCTGCCTGTTGGGTGATCTCGCCTCCATCAAGAGGGCTGCCCTGCAGAGCGAAACGCAGCTCTGGGTGCCTGCGTGGCTCAGACAGGACTTTTGCATGCCCTCCTCCCTTCTTCCGTTTCAGAATAAACGGGCATTTGACTCCTCTCTCAAGGCCAGTTCCTGGACAGAAGGTGCCCAGCCCCCTGCTCTGCCCATCACCTGAACTTCCTGCCAACCCACCCTCATCCCCCCACAACCTGCCTGCAAGCCCTTCTGCTGCCCGGTGCTCAAGGCCACCTGCCCCCCACCAGCCCTTTCCTTGGCAGGGCAGGGCATAACAGCCGGCAACCGGAAGTGCCATCTATGTGGCCGCCAAGAACACGGCCTCCTCTGTGCCCCACCCCTGGAGACCTTCCCTCCCTGGAGGCAGCAAATGGGCAGTAGGTTCAGCTGGGAGCACAGGTGGGGGGGGGAGCGTGGGCAGGCGGAGGGTGTGTGGCTGTGAGCTGCCCCCCTCCCGGTATGCTGATGCTGGCCCTGTCCTCTTTAACAAAATGCCCTTGTGGGTGCAGCTTAGCTGGGTGATCAAGATGCCATCGTTCCCAGGGATTAACTCCCTCCCAGCTAAGCTGATGCTTCTTCACCTTCCCAAGACCAGCCTTTTCAGCATTCTGGGGTTCATTCAAACCACCACAAGGAGTCTGCCTCCCCAACCCAAGACACCCGAGCCAAATGGATGGGATTGAGCAGGATGAAAGGAGGCTGCTGTGTGGCAAGGGCCCTGAGAGAGGCCGTGGGATGCCAGGCCCGGGCAGAGGAGCCCGCATGGAGTCTCTGGAGACCCGCGTGCAGCAGCTGCAGCAGGGGCTGCGGTTCACATGTAGAATCCTCCCCTGTGCTGGTCTCAGTGTAGCTATGTGGCCTGTACCCTGATTAAGATGGAAAGAGCAGGCAGACATTCAACCGGTGCCCCTCGAACAGCACGGAGGCCTGCTTCCTTGTGTACAGTTCCTGTCCACTATCCTATGGCCTTCTCCAAACCGACTGAGGCCACTTTCCTTCTGAAGAGGCAAGCAGTGAAGCTGGTTGGTATCTTTGTAGTAATCTGTTTTATTTACAAAATAAGCAGTGCAAAAAGAAGGTCACAGTTGTACAGTAGAACTCAACAACAAATAGGGTCTGGTCACACTGCCGTTTTGATCGGGATTCGCTGCTGTTTCCTTGCACATGTCAGTTTCACGTTCACACGCGCCAATCCGCCTCCCGCCCCGAAGCAGGCTCACTTGCGCAATGATGCCGGGTTTTCCTGACCCCTCGAAAATCAAGTGTTTTCCTGGCACTTCCGCTTTGAATGCGCGATTTCGCCTATCCGGACAGCCCATCTTTCGCAATGATTGCGATTAGGGCCATCTGAACACTCTTTGTGCTTTTTTTTTTTTAAAGCTTCCGGTTTGAGCGCTTGAGCAAACATGTGCTTAATAAATCCATTTAACATTTAATAATGGATTTATTAAGTGCATGTTTAGTTAAGCGCTCAAACCGGAAGCTTAAAAAAAAAATAACCGCACAAAAGATGGCCCTGGCGGCGGGAACGAGAGGCGGGGGCTCCGGCAGCCTGGATGGGGCCAGTAAGGAGGATGGCGGACACGGCGGACAAGGCGGAGCCTGTTTTTGTGGGGCAATGGCAGCAGCGGCAGCGGTGGCACCCACTCCCCAAGTGTCGGCAGAAGCAGCAGCCACCCAAGCCTCCCCCGTGGCCAGCAGGATCGCCTGGAGGGACGGCGCAGCAGCAGGCGAGCGGGTGCTGGAAGAGAGGGGCCGGCTGCATCTAGTCAGCCCAATGCGAAGAAAAATATTCCCGATTTAAACAAAGGGGGAACAAAGCACAATTACCTTTGCAGTGTGACCAGAGCCCTAGATAGACAACTGCAAAAACAGGCTACAAACAACTTTATACTGATATTGAAACTTGAAACATATATTGGAATGTCAACAAAGTTATCCTTGCTTCACTGGGTTGTTGTTTGTTTCCTTCAGTGTTATTGCTGTAATGTTATTCCTTTCCTTTAATGTTGTTGCTGTAATGTTACTTGTTGTGACGGTGGTCTTCGAAATGATCTACTGTTTTGATGGTGTTTCTTTTTCCAAACTGAAAAAAATGTAACAGCCAAAGAACCTTGTGAAATAACAACAGAAAGATCAATGTTTGATCTTTGATTCACCCAGTATGCATCATTGCTGAGAAACTGACCTGATATGTTTGTTTAAGGTAACATGTACTTTTTTTGTATGCCTGTTATGGGATGCAGGGTTAATGCTCAACAGTAATGTAACATTGATCTTTGTATTGTTATTTCACAAGGTTCTTTGGCTAAGTGTTACATTTTTTCGGTTTGGAAAAAGAAACACCATCAAAACAGTAGATCATTTCGAAGACCACCGTCACAACAAGTAACATTATAGCAACAACGTTAAAGGAAAGGAATAACATTGCAGCAATAACACTGAAGGAAACAAACAACAACCCAGTGAAGCAACAATAACTTTGTTGACATTCCAATATATGTTTCAAGTTTCAATGTCAGTATAAAGTTGTTTGTAGCCTGTTTTTGTGGTTGTCTATCTATTTGTTGTTATTTACAAAATATACAGATTGAGCAGGCATGAATGGTGGGTGTGTTCAGATGCAAGCACACAGGTAACACTGGTCTCTCAGTCACATCGCCCCCCCCCCAAAAAAAAAAAAAAAGGTTTTACCCACTCTCAGCACAGGGAAAAACCACACTGTTGCTCACAGTTACTTGATACTACCAGCCAAAGGGGACAAGGCTAGCAACAATCAGATTTTGAATGTAGACAAGGACCCTGGCTTCTGGAGCCTCGGGGGGCAAAATCTGGCGCATCAGACAGGGCGTTGGGTGGGATCAGAGGACCGGTGGCCTGAGCTGGATGGAGCCCAGCTGTTCGGAGGCTTGTTAGGCTTTTCTCAGAAACAGAAGAATCACAAAGTTGGAAGGGACCTCCAGGGTCAAGAGCAAGAATCTTTTTTTTCTGTGCCATATCTGAAGCTTCCTATTTCAGGCCCTGAAACTGGTTACCTGCAATAATGTGCAGAGAATTTTTTCAATCTTGTCTGTCAATCTGTTCCTCCACAAGGTGGATAAAGAAGATTCCATTCAAATATTATGCCTACTAAAGTGAGAATTTGCATTTCAAAATCAGTTAGCAAACGGTTGCAAGAGTTAACAAGTGGCAAAATGAGCGGGAGGAAAAAGTTGACAGAAACAACAGAAGCTTTGAGTTGGCTTCCTCTGCTCTGGAGCCCACCATGCCCTACAGCCTCTCTGGGGAAAGCCCCACCTTCTCCTAAGCCAGAAAATGCACAGAGAGGGAACCCCTGTGGCAAGGAGTTCCACAGTCTCCGTGCCACTGTTGAGAAGGCCTCATTCTGTGCTCTTCAGGCAGTGGAGGCATGTGAAGCCCAACCTCTGAGCTGAGACCTCAAGGTGCAGGAAGAGTCTGCTGGGACAGAGAAGGCAGTCCTTAAGGTATCTGACCCAAAGGGTAACACCAGCACTTTGCACTGGGCCAGGAAAGCAAATGGAAACCACACTGAAGTCTCAAAAGCTGTCGGAACAGGGCCACAATGCAGCCTGCTCTTAGCTAAAACTGCATTCTGGCATTCAGGCATTCTCCCGAAGCAGACCCAAGTAGGATGTGTGAGTATAGCCCAATCTGAGTGTAACTAAGGCATGAATGACTGGCTGGTTGGGAGGACTAACTGCCTGCCTAGCCAACCTGTTCTGCCACAAAGGCCCCCCGAATAAATTGATCCCATGTTGTTTGGGTTTGGGTTTTTTCTGGATCAACCAGAAAACCTGTTTTGGGGACTGATGCTGCCAAGCTCCTCGCTGACCTGATTCTGCTTGCCCAGGAAGCCAGGGTCAGTCCCTTCAAAACTGGCCCATACCAGGGGCTGTGCTCAGACTCTGGGACCAGATCCCTCCCCGCAAAGCAACACCAGACCTCGGCCTGCTGCAGACGTCCAAGAAATCAAAGTTTGGCCAGAGCAGCCGTCATGGCACTGCGCCAAATGAACGCTGTTTGTGGGTCATGCCAGGCCTGGCTCTTGTCTCTCGAGCTTCACAAGAGTGGGAGAAGTCGGAAGATGGCCTAGGCGGTGCTCACAGTGTGGGGCCGAACTGGGCAGCACCTCAGTAATTTTTGGCAGAGGTTGCTTCTCCCATTCGCCCTGCAGAGAAAAGATAGACACTTCAGATGGGTTGGACTCCAACCGTGCCTCCTGCTGTAAGGTCTTGTGAACACTGAGAGCAAAGGAGAAGTAACAGTAAACGCAGGAAGGTGAGTCTGAGACCTTTTCCACATTTATTTTTGTTTGGTTCTGGCCCCATACAGCTTTGGTTTATCCCAATTTCTGCATGCATTTTTGTGCCTTTAGTTTTCACTTTGTTGTTTGTTTTTGCCCATTCCTTTCCTAGTTCTTTTGAGACCACTTTGATCTTTTTCTAGAAGCTGATTTTGAGTTGCCTCTTTCCTTGTGTGTAATGTTTTTGTCGATTTCCTTTGTCCCATCCACTCCCACCCTCCTCCAGCCCACTTTTCCTTGATTGGACTGTGGTGGTCAAACTACCCAGCAGCTAAAAAGGCAAATGTGATTTTGGGCTGCATCAACAGAAGTATAGTGTCTGGATCACGCAAAGTGATGGTATCATTTTCCTCTGCTCTGGTTAGACCTCACCTAGAGTATTGTGTTCAGTTTGGGGCACCACAGATTAAGAAGGATGTAGACAAGCTGGAACATGTCCAAAGGAGGGCAATGAAGAAGGTGAGGGGTCTGGAGAGCTCAGTATTTTTTGTCTGGAGACAACTGAGAGGTGATATGATAAACCATCTTCAAGTACTTGAAGGGCTGCCATATAGAGGATGGCCCCATCTGACAGCAATGCCGATTCTGTGAATCTAGGCAGATCATTAGAGGGAGGGCAGGAAGGGTTGCATCAGTGCTTAGTTTTTGTGCCACTTTCTTATATGCCCAGGAAAATGCCAATTGCCACTTTGGGGTCAGGAAGCAATTTTCTCAGAGCCAGTTTGGCCAGGGATCCTGGAGGTGTGGTTTATTTGGGCCACCTCTTGGACATGGAGCAGGGGTCACTGGGGGTGTAGGGGGGAGGTAGTTGTGAATTTCCTGCATTGTGCAGGGGGTTGGACTAGATGACCCTGGAGGTCCCTTCCAACTCTGATTCTACTCCCTTTCCTCCCCTCCCACCCTGAAGATGAGTAGCTTTGTTAAAAAAAAAATGGCACTAAAATATATATTGCTAAGGATTTGGTCCTAAGTAACACCCAAGACCTGGTGAGAGATGTAATAGTGATTGCACCGCTTGGGAACAGTGACCATAATGTCATTGAGTTTAACATTTGTATAAATAGGGAGTTGCCCAAAAAGACTGACGCAACCACTTTTAACTTTAAAAGGGGTAACTTCTCTGGTATGAGAGGACATGTGAGGAAGAAATTGAAAGGAAAAGTGGAAAAGGTCAAAAACATTGGGGAAGCTTGGAGACTATTTAAAAATACAATCCTAGAAGCTCAGAAAAAATATATACCGCAGGTTAGGAAAGGCACAAATAGGTATAGAAAAAAGCCTGCATGGTTAACAAAGTAATGGAAGCTGTAAAAGGTAAGAAGGATTCCTTTAAGCAGTGGAAAGCTAGTCTCAGTGAGGTTGATAAAAGGGAACACAGGCTGTGGCAATTAAAATGCAAGTCTGTGATCAGGCAAGCAAAAAGGGAATATGAGCAGCATATCGCAAAAAGCATAAAGGCCAACAATAAAACTTTCTTCAAATACATTAGAAGTAGGAAACCAGCCAGGGAGGCAGTGGGGCTCTTGGATGACCAAGGGGTAAAAGGACTACTGAAGGATGACAGGGAAATGGCTGAGAAGCTGAATGCATTTTTTGCCTCTGTCTTCACTGTGGAAGAGGAGAAATGCTTGCTCACTCCAGAACCACCTGAAAGGTTTGAAAGGTTTGAAAGGTTTGAAAGACCTGAATCAGATTGAGGTGACAAGAGAGGAAGTCCTACGACTGATAGACAATTTAAAAACTAATAAATCACCAGGCCCGGATAGCATTCATCTGAGAGTTCTGAAAGAACTCAAATGTGAACTTGTGGATCTCCTTACATTAATATGTAATCTTTCTTTAAAATTTGCCTCCATTCCTGAGGACTGGAAGGTAGCTAATGTCACTCCCATCTTTAAAAAGGGCTCCAGGGGAGATCCAGGAAATTACAGGCCAGTCAGTCTGATGTAAATACCGGGTAAGTTGGTGGAAACTGTTATTAAGGAAAGAATTAGTAGGCACATTGATGAACAAAAACTATTGAGGCAAACTCAGCATGGGTTCCGTAAGGGAAGATCTTGTCTCACTAAACTGTTAGTGTTTTTTGAGGGAGTGAACAAATATGTGGACAAGGGGGACCCAATACATATTGTTTACCTTGACTTCCAGAAAGCTTTTGATAAAGTTCCTCATCAAAGGCTCCTAAGTAAGATCAATAGTCGTGGGATAAAAGGACAAGTCCTCTTGTGGATCAAAAACTGGCTTATAAATAGGAAACAGAGAGTGAGTATAAATGGGAAACTTTCTCAATGGAGGGTGGTAAGCAGTGGGGTACCACAGGGATCAGTAGTCAGTCCGATGCTTTTTAACTTGTTCATTAACGATTTGGGATTGGGAGTAAGCAGTGAAGTGGCTAAATTTGCAGATGACACGAAGTTGTTCAGGGTGGTGACAACCAGGGAGGATTGTGAGGCACTCCAAAGGGATCTGTCGAGGATGGGTGAGTGGGCGTCAACATGGCAAATGCGGTTCAGTGTGGCCAAGTGCAAAGTGATGCACATTGGAACCAAAAATCCTAAATATAAATACACATTGATGGGGTCTGAACTGGCAGAGACTGACCAAGAGAGAGATCTTGGAGTCATAGTAGATAACTCAATGAAAATGTCTAGGCAGTGTGTAACTGCAATAAAGAAGACCAACACTATGCTGGGGATTATTAGGAAGGGTATTGAAAACAAATCAGCCAGTATCATCATGCCCCTGTATAAATCATTGGTGCAACCTCATTTGGAATACTGTGTACAGTTCTGGCCGCCACACCTCAAAAAGGATATTATAGCACTGGAAAAAGTGCAGAGAAGGGCAACTAGAATGATAAAAGGGTTGGAACACTTGCCCTATGAAGAAAAGTTAAAACGCTTGGGGCTCTTTAGCTTGGAGAAACGACAGCTGAGGGGTGACATGATCGAGGTTTATAAGATTATGCATGGGATAGAGCAGGTTGAGAAAGAAGTACTTTTCTCCCTTTCTCACAATACAAGAACTCGTGGGCATTCAATGAAATTGCTAAGCAGTCAGGTTAGAACAGAAAAAAGGAAGTACTTCTTCACCCAAAGAGTGGTTAACACATGGAATTCACTGCCATAGGAGGTGGTGGCAGCTACAAACATGGACAGTTTCAAGAGGGAATTAGATAAACATATGGAGCAGAAGTCCATCAGTGGCTATTAGCCACAAGGTATAGATAGGAACTCTCAGTCTGGGGCAGGTGATGCACTCTATTCTTGGTGCTGGGGGGGGCAGCAGTGGGAGGGCTTCTAGTGTCCTGGCCCCACTGCTGGACTGCCTGATGGCACCTGGTATTTTTGGCCACTGTGTGACAGAATGTTGGACTGGATGGGCCGTTGGCCTGATTCAACATTGGCTTCTCTTATGTTCTTATTGCTAGAGCATTGTAACAATACACTTAGCAGATTCTCTAAATGTCTAGCTTTCAAAAGTAAGTCTCTATCTCCCTCCCTTGCAGATATATGCCTTTTTCTTTCTATCTCTGCGAAGGGAAAGACTAGAAACTTACTTCCTTTTTTAAAGGAAAACTGGGAATTCAGAGAACCTCCTAAGCCTATTCTTACAACTAGCAATATATCAATGTTTTAGGGTCGTTTTTTTAAATGCTATGACACTACTGATGACACCACCAATGATGACAGCACCCTCCCTTGAACATCATTATTAAAGGAACATGCAGAAGAAACTAAACTAACTCCACAACTGTGAAGATGCAGAGGGAGGGCAGCCATACGGAATGACCATTCCCAAGATGATTCCCAAATGCTTATGGACCGGCTGCCAAGAAAATCAGGAGTCAGTCAACTGTTTGGGAAAGGTTGGGAGCTCCTTAGCCTGAACTGTCTCCTTCGGCTGGCAGCAGCTTTTCCAAGGTAGGTTTCAGCAATGTGCTCACTGCAGTGCCTCGCAGGAAGAATGCCAGGCCGGGCTCATCCTCAGGATGATGGAGTGGAACTGGGGAGACCCAGGTTCAAATCCCTGCTTGCTCACGGAAGTTGACCTTGGGTCAGTCACTCTCCTTCCATCTAACTCTGGAGTCCCCAAGGGTGGTGCCTGTGGGTGCAAGGTCAACTTCCCGATACCCTTTCCTGGCGCCTGCCAGGTATTTTTAGAAAGTGGGTGGGGCTTTTATCCAGCAGAGCTTCTGATTGGGCATCCGAGAGACGATCGGCTGTGCTGGTGTGTGTGTTGTTTTTTTTAATGTTGCTTTGGCGGCAGCCACCACCGCGGCACAAGGATCTTCCCTGTGTGACTAAAGATAAGCTGCGTTTTAACGTTTTAAAACAGTAAAGTTTACATCCTGTTGAGCTGCCTGAAATGTTGAGGAGTTACTATCATCCTGACAAAATCTTTTTCTTTTTTTGTAAAGTTCTTCCCTTGATGCTTAAAAGGAAGGATGGTTGAAAAAGAAGTGGCAAATTTCATTAGGAACTGTTTTTGGAGAGGCAAAGGTTTCAGATGACTGATGCTGTCTGTCATGTGTCCCTTTGGGCCAGGATTACTCACAGGCTCTTTTTGTCTTTTTCTTTTTTTTTTTTTACAAAATCTATCTTTGGACTGGAATGGTCTAAAATAGAGAAAGGGCAAATTTTGGTGTGTTTTGGGTTGTGAGTTGTTGTTTTTTAAGTACTAGAGAGCTGGGGATTAGAATGTTGCCAGATCTGTGATTTTCTGCTTCCAAAGTGAGAACTTCCTATATTTACTATTTTGGGTGAGTGATCGTAATCAGTAGCAAGTATGAGAGTACGTTCCTTGGATCAGAAGCAACTGAATCCACAAGCTGATGCCAGGGGCAGGTGATGCGTGTCATGCAATGAACCACAGTGAGCTGGATCCATGCTGCGTGTCTTGGGTTGGATCCAACCAGCTTCCTGTTGGTGAAAAAGGAACCTTTGACCTTAAAAGAAAGCTATGCTGGTGATCATGGGACCTGCACATGCCTGAGAGACGTGCAATGTTGAAAGGAGGGGGATGGGGTGAAGTTATTATTTATTTATTTATTTATTATTTTAGATTGATATCCGGTGAACTGGATCTACCCCCTTTTAATGGGTTGCATGGTGCACAGTTAATTGCTCATGCAATGAGCAACAGTGATACAGATCTGCAGAGACTGCTGTAGGGGGTTATGAATAAGATTGGAGGGGAGGCAATATGATGTGCAGTTAAATCACTGGCGGACTCACTGGGTCATCAGATCTGCTTTTGAGGACCAGTGTTTGAAACACAAAATGCCCACATGTGGGAAGGACAGGATGAGAGGGCATTTCAGCATTCTCTATTGATATGGAGGGTCTGGGGCTCTGTGATGCTGTGTTTGGCCAAACCTAAACAGAGCCCACGGTCGGCTCATTTTCTCTGTTTACCGTACATACCGGAAATCGGACAGCTGAGGACTTGTTGCAATGCATAGAAATTGGAGCAAATTCATAGAGGGATTTCAGGACGCCCCTGTTGAAAGAATTCCAGGGAACCGAAGAAAACTGCTGCGTGACAGAGGTGTCCGGGCATGTGCAGACCTCCTCATCATTAAACCTACAAGAAGGAGAAATGTCTTGCAATGGAAATGCTCATCTGGAAACTTGTGAGCTACATCCGGCCCAGGTTCCCAATCCAACTCCCCCCTTGCACAGACCAGCTTCACACTTGGATGGAGCAAAGACAGTCGGGAATGGCCCCCGAAGTCCACTAGTGCAGGATCTTGGCATGTGGGGAGTCCACCAACATGGCTGTCATTGGCTGACCATAGGAATGGAATAATGAGAAGGAGTTGGACCCGGCTTGCCCCAAGGGCCTTCATCTGACCTTTGGTGGCTCAGTAGGATCAGGGCCGGGTCGAAGACTTTGCCTGCATTCTCATTTGCAGCTTTGGGTCTGTCTCGATACATGAGCAAGAGTCCCGGGAGCACCCGAAAGGCTCACAAGATTTGTGACAGGGGAGGAGCTTTCATGAGCCACGGCTCACTTCTTCGGCTACTCATGAATGCTCAAACCCGGCCACAAATATTGTTAGTGTTTAAGGTGCTGCTGGACTCTTGCTCATGTATTGTATTGTTTGCTGGTCTATGACCATAATAAATTGATTGATTGCTTTTCTACTGCTACAAACAGACTAACAGGGCTACCCATCTGGATTTGTCTTAGAAGCTTTTTGGAAAGGCAAAGTGCAATATATTCCTCAGTCAATAATCTCATATCATTTGAGAGCATGTGTTCCACACCTATGCAGCCCTTCCCACTAAGTGATGCTGGCCGGCCTCTGAAACCCACTGGACCGACCAGGATCCAGAAAACAGGCAAAGGCTTCCTCTCTTCCGAAGCCACGTCAGTCCCCACACTCTGTGGCTCACAAAGGTCAGCCGGTGGCGCTGACTTCCGGCACTGTCCCTGGCGGGCTGGGAGCCCGGCATTCCCTGCCGTCACTCTGGCCTTTCCTTTGGAAGCCCAGGAGGCAGCATCAGTCCTGTCTTGGAGGTGACTCTTGTGCCAGATTTTAATAATGATTTTTAAGAAGGGCTCTTAATGATATATTTAAACCCTTTCCTTTAATTGACTGGACTGGATGAATCACTCTCTCTTTGAGAGCTGTTTAGATTCATGGTTTTAACATGATACGCTTCTGTGTTGTAAAGCATTTTGTCGAATATAAAAGAAGTTTTAAAATGTTTCAAGTTAGTCAAAATGACATAAAATTATTCCCCCTCCCCAAATGGATTCGAAGAGGCCCTTGAATCTGGACCTGCAGTGGCCTCACCTGTTCACGAGATTAAAATACCGCTGGAGGAAGCCCAAGTCCACGGCACTCTTGCACAGCTCCAGTTCCCTCTGTGGGTAGTAGTGGACATAATTCACACACATTTCCTCCATGATCCCGAAACCACCCTAGGGGCCAGAGAAGAGAAAAGCCAAAAGATTCACATGGGATCCAGCTCCATTTTGTCACAAACTGTGCCCAAGGCCCCAGAGAGCCAGTTTGGTGTAGTGGTGAAGTGCGCGGACTCTTATCTGGGAGAACCGGGTTTGATTCCCCCACTCCTCCACTTGCACCTGCTGATGTGACCTTGGGTCAGTCACAAGCTCTGGCACAGCTGTTCTCTCAAGGACAGTTTCTGTCAGAAGTTCTCTCAGCCCCGCCTACCTCACAGGGTGTCTGTTGTGGGGAGGGGAAGGGAAAGGAGTTTGTAAGCCGCTCTGAGATGCCTTTGGGCAGTGAAGGGCGGGGTATAAGTCCAAACTCTTCTTCTTGTTCTTCTTCTTCTTCAGCTCTCCCAACCAAGGGCCCATCCTGAACCACCCTCCTGGCATGACCAGATCCCATCCTTACCATCCCCTCAATCAACACAGACAATTGCATCAAATCAGGCTTGTGCCAAAGTTTGCAACCTGTGGAGAGGCAATTCAAACCCTGCACCAAGAAAGCTATGTACCCTGTGACCTGTATGAAATGGGCACCTTAAGTACATTAGCATACCCACTCTTATTTCTGCATATTTTATTCAGCTTTTGCAGGTTATAGAGAAAGCCAGAGAACTATTCCCCAACCCTCTGGCCGCTGGAAGTCTTCTTCTGGCCACCACTCTGGCTTCTGAGCTCTCTCCTGGCCAATGCCCACATGCTTCACAAATAAACAACTAGAAATGAATGCAAGAAAGAAAAGTTCTCTGCCCACTGTCGAAGGCTATGTCCCCTCTGACACTGAGATGCACACAATCCCACCCCAAACCTAGCCTTGTGTGGGCTACCAGGAGTGTCTCTTAATAGCCTTACCGATCCTGGGCTATTGTGAAGAATGATCCTATTGGGGTCAAACCATTTCCGGAAGAGAGGAAACCAGCTCTGTCAGACTTCTGTTCTAGGATTCACTGGTTTGCTTCCTCTTTGTTAGGTGCAGGAGCTACCATCAGGAATGCTGCAGAACAAGTCCTGCTTCCCCACGCCCTCCAGCACTAGGGCTGCTACACCAGGGAGACCTGCAGGCACGTTGGCCAGGACCACGTCCCAGAAGGCAGGTGGCTGGGGGGAGCAAGCAACTATGGTTGGGCAGGATGTGGGCAGATGTGGATTTTCCCTCTGTGGTCTGGCTCACTTCTTGAGTGGCATACTGCTTTGTGTGAATTTTGAATATTCTGTCATGGATTTGTTTGTTTGTTTTTTAATTACTATCAGTTTTTACTAGTGAGTTATCTTACAGTGATCTGCCTGGAGCCCAGTTTTAGAAAGAGGCAGGTCAAAAATACTCTAGCCAGGCAAATAGTCTAAAAAAACCCCCTGGATTCAGTGATCTGGGGCAATGTGGCTTACTTTTTTTTAGAGATCTGCGGTAAGCATGTGGAATTCTGCGCTATAGTTTCAATTATTTTTTTGAACTCAAGACACTCAACCCTCAGTGTTTCCCATCTGTAAAATGGATGCTTTGCTTTCCAGAATGTGATCTAAAGGCTTAATTAATTCCGTAATAATATGCTGTGTTCATTGTGTGATTTCGCCCCTGGTCTTAGAAGGGCGTCACTGGGCTGAGGATTGCCCTGTGGATGTCTGGGGTGCCTCTCACTTGCTGGAGAACCAAGTCTGAGACCAGGGGGGGCACCACCAAGACCAACCAAATTTAATTCTGGGGATATGCTTTTGTGTAAAGAGGCGTGCCTGCACCCGGAAGCGTCTACCCAGAATTAAACTCTGTTGGTCTCAGAGGTGCCCCCCCACTGGGCTCAGACTTGGTTCTGGTGCTTCAGACCAACATGGCTCAACCCACCTGGATCTCACCGGCTTGAGGTATACGTTGTTCTAGTTTTTGCTTTGACCTTGCAGCTGAGTAGCAATGGGGGCCATTGCAGGTTTATCTGTGCTGGCCCTTTATTGTGTATGGTGGGATCTGAAAGTAGATGGGATAGCCGTGCGCCTTACAAGAATAAAGTACTCTCAGCTGACTCCCCTTTGATGCTGGGCATAGCGGCTGTGCTCTTGAGCCCTGAGAAAAGGCCCTGCTCCTTGCCGGATTTGTGTCTTCCAAGGCAACTGCACGAGTGACAGAAGTCATTTCCAGCTCTGCCACTTTTCTTCAGTTGAGGAACCTGCTGCTGAAGGAGATCACCAGATTCTTTATCCACCCTGCCTATGTGCCAAAATGTTAAAACTTCACCATCCACATAAACTTTTGGATTTGGAACTCAAAGCCAGCTGCTTCAGAATCTGAGTGCTTTAAACCTGTGGTTCTCTTGTGACTCTGCTTTAATTTTCACAGGTGCCATTGCCATAAGCCATCTAGCATCCAACATGACATGCATTTTGCGTATCAGAACCTGTCAGATACTCCAGCCTGTTGAGTGTCAGCTGTCCAACAACAGACATCAAATACTGAAATCAATTACCAAAAGTTGTCAAAGGTACATAGCAAGTAACTGATGCATATCTGGCATCTATCCAAATATTTGTTGAACATTCTGCATATCCTGGAGATCAACATTTGCAATGGAGAATTTGGGGCACTAGTTAATTTCTGGGCCTAAACTGGTTCCTCCAGAAGAGCCCAACTGTATTTGCACACAGGCAGACATAGTTACCACAGTTGCTTCAGTCCTGTCCTCAGTGTTGTAAGCACACGTGGTCCTGAGCATGTCACCCTGTTGACAGACAGATAAAAGACGTGCTGAGATTTGGCCCTTATTTTCTAAAAGTAATTGACTCCCTTTATGAATGCCCAACAGCCCAAATAAATATAAATAACTATAGGTCAGGAAAACTAGTACTTAATCGTGGAACGAGACGAGGATGTCCCTTGTCTCCAGTCCTCTTTGCTATATTTTTAGAACCCCTAGCATTTGCTGTTAGAAACTTGAATACGATTACTGGTATTACTCTACGAGGTCAAGAACACAAACTCAGCCTTTTTGCTGATGACGCCGTATTTTATGATTCTAATCCAACTACATCTTTAAGCTCACTAATGCAATCTATAAAATATCTGGATATACTATAAATTATGGGAAATCTGAAACGTATCCTATATATATATATATACAGTCCCAAACTAAAACTTTCTTAACTCAAACATTACCCTTTCGTTGGGTTACAAACTATGGAGACACCTAGGAATTCTAATTCCCTTGGATTTGATTGAACTTTTTCAAGTTAATTTTTCACTATTATTAAAAGATATTAGAGATTCATGTGGTATTTGGCAAAAGTTAAATCTTTCATTAATAGAAAAAAATTAACTTTCAAAACTTTTGTTTTCCCTAAATTTTTGTTCCTGTTTCAAAATTTACCCCTTAAAATTCTACCCAATATTTTTAAACAATGGAAACAACTTTTCTTAACTTTATTTGGGAGCAGAAAAAAACTAGGATTAATTACACAATCTGAACTAGACCTATTAAAATGGGGGGTGTGGGATTAACAAATTTAGAAAATTATTATTTAGCAACCCAACTAAAATATATATTAGATTATGCACATATAGCCCCAAATGAACCCTGGGTTTTGATGGAGCAAGCTCAAATTGTTAAAGGCAACCTATATGAGGTTATTTGGTATAGTATACGTGAAATAAATCAACTAAAAATAATAAATCCTTACTTGAAATTTACTTTAGAACTATGGATGAAACTTTAGCAGCAGGACTTTCTCCAATGACTGTTTTTTTAAATCAATCTTGGTTCCCCCTCCCCCCAGCTAAAGATACCTCTATGTTCAATACCTGGAAAGAAAAAGGCATGATTAGATTAGGAGACCTTTGTGCAAAAACTCAACTTTTTACTAAAGACCAACTTGAATCTAAAGGTAATTTTAAAATCTCCTGGTTACAGTATATGCAACTCCAGCATGTGATGCTGCCTACAAATAGAATACAGGCTTTAGACAGACCTTTCACTCCATTTGAAACCTTTATTAAAAATAAATCTTTTTCTTGTAGAGGTTCAATCTCTATGATCTACCAATTATTAAGTAAACAATCCTGGGACAGACTATCCTCTATCCAACAATCATGACATAAAGATTGTAAAACACAATAGGAATTGTCTCATTGGAAAGATATTTGGTCTTAATCTGTTTTTTCTACTTGTATGTTAAACATTAGATTACAAAACTTTTAAGTTATATGCTAGGTGGTATATGACCCCCCTGCACCTTTCACATATACACCCCACTGCATCTCCATATTGTTGGAAAGCATGTGGTGAGGCGGGCTCTTTCAGACATTGCTGGTGGGATTGTCCCATTATTGCTTCCTTTTGGACAAAAGTATTGGATTTCACTAATAAAATATTGCAATGTACACTTCCTAGAACACCGGAATCGGTTCTTTTACTTTATTGGCCTACCCTTCGGCTTACAAAGCTGAAGCCTGAATTAGTGGCATTATTCATGACAGCAGCAAAAACCTTAATAGCACAGTTATGGAAAAGCAATACGGCCCCACCCATTAAAAATGGTTTATGAAACTTTGGGACATAGCTGTAATGGACATATTGGTATCTCAGATTGTTATGTCTGAAATGGCCTTGAAAAAAAATTCATGGAAAAATGGTTTTCCTTTTTTGAATTCATTAATGATCCCAAAAACAAAAGCTGGAGCCTACCTCACAAATATATTGATTTTGCTTTTTATTAAAAATGGAAAGTATAAATGTATCTGTGATTTATTTTAATTAAGAAAAAAACAAAGGATGTACGATTTCTGTACAATGATGTGATATAATATTGTAGAAATGGTTTTATTTATTTTTTTGTTGTTGTTGATGTTAAAAGTTAATAAAATTTATGTTTAAAAAAAAAAAAGATGTGCTGAGATGCTGTCTGGCAGCTGGAGGCAGAACCCTATAAGGGAGGACAAAGGCCTCGAAAAGGGGCTGAAGACTGGAGGATGGAGAGGATCCTTCAGCAGGCAGCACTAAGGGTACCTTTCCCCAGCAACCAAGGGAGAGCTTTGCACTCACAGAGAATGCTCCGCTAACTGTGGAAGCTGCAGGGAAACTATAAGGGCAGATAAGGTTGTTGGTGGATAATAAGGCTGAACAGCATCCATAGGGCCAACCTCTTCTGGGGTTGCACTCCCCGTCTCTGTGCGGGCCACCCTTGAAGACTGTTCAGCTGTGATTCCCCAACATGCTTCCAGTGGGTACCATGCCACCCTCCGCTGTGTTTTGTGGTGCCCACTGTCATCTTCCCTGATCCTGGCTTTCCTCCTCTGCTTAACTGGAGCAAAAAGGGTGCTAGAAAAACCCAGGCAATACCTTTGTGTCCGCCAATAACAACAGTGTGGAAACAACTCTGGTTGAGGGGAAGGAACTCGTGTCCATGGAGATCTGGGGCAAAGAAGATCCAGAGGAAGCTGCTGTGCCGGATGCTTTGTCGCATTCTGGTGCCAATGCTTGTGCATCCTCTGCTGCCCTGGAGAATGGCCTCTGTGGGTAAGTGGCTTTACCGTGCAGTCCTTGGCAGAGTTAGACAGGCATACCCTCCTTAGGACTGCACTGTCACCTCACAGCTTCCTTGGCCAAAATGCTTATATGTTTTCACATAGCTTTTTAAGCTTTTCTTCAGTTTTCTATTTTTTAATCTGTTTGTATTTTAATCAAAATGTTTTATATATGTTGTTCTACTAGGGAGACCAAATACAAAGGACAAAGAGGGCAAACCAGGCTGGAAGAGCAGGCAGGGAGTGGGTGGGAGACAAGACTAGACACAGGAGGGGGGGCAGAGAGAGGGAAGGCCACCGGAATATCCTTCCTCTGCAAGTCCTCCCAAGTCCCCACTAGTAAAATGCTGGAAGTATACAGAAGATCACACTGACGCTTTTCATCTTTGAGATGAATTCAGGCTTGCTGGCCATTTGTTAAGCAAAGTTTTGATGACACAGGATGTGTCTATGTAAGACCAGAGCCGCTCATTATTCTTCTGAATTATAAGGAAGGGCTAAATCACTGGCCTGGAATTTACAACTGGCAGCTAAGGTATTTTGGGCTCACCACTGGAAAATGGCAGGTATGCCTGTGAAGATGAGTATTAATTAAGGAACTAGAAAGCCGATGAGGATAATCTTATAAGAAAAAAATGATCAAGAAAAGTGGGTGCCTTTTGCTTGTTATTGAGAAAGGCACTCTCATTTTTCAGGACTAGGTTGTTGTTTTTTAATCCAGCTTACAGCTTGAACATTGCTGTATGCTGTTGTGTCAGAACTTCTGAAAAACAAAGTCACAAACAGATCAGGGCCCCCTGAAGATCAATCCAAACAGATCTTTTTTTAAAAAGCTCCCATCCCCGGAGCCCCAATTCAAATCTTTTTTGCAATTAAGTTACATATCAGAGGCTCCAATCAGCAGAACGGGCTTGAGGTATTTTGCCCACCCAAACTGCCACGGTGCCTCCTGGGGAAGGATGCTGAGCTCCACTGCAACCTGGGTTGCCAATTCTGGATCGGAAAATTCCTGAAGATTTTGAGGGCTTGAGACACTGCCGGTCCTGCTGCAAGTCTGAAGCTATTGAAGCTGACTACATGTTGGAGATTGGCATCCGCTTTTGTATTGAATTGTTACTGTTCCCATGTCGGTAAGAGTATGAAAACCACAGCGCTTAAAGGGAACACTCTGATGAAGGATGAGCTTTGAAATATTGTTATGAAACATCTGGACACAATGTTGAATTATTTAGTAGTTCTCCAAGAATCATAGAATCATAGAATGTTAGAGTTGAAAGGGACCTTGCAGGTCATCTAGTCCAACCCCCTGCACTCTGCAGGAGCAGAGCCAGAAGATAGCCCTACAGCATACCCAAAAGATGGTCATCCAGCCTCCACTTGAAAACATCCAGGGAAGGAGCATCCGCCACCTCCCGAGACAGTCCATTCCACTGCTCAACCACTCTTACAGTTAGGAAGTTTCTCCTGATACCTAGCCGGTAATCCCCTTGTAATTTCCACCCATTAGATCTAGTCTTGCAATCCAGAGCAAGAGAGAATAGATCTGCTCTGTCTTCTACATGACAGCCCTTCAGATACTTGAAGATTGCAATCATGTCCCCTCTAAGTCTTCTCTTTCCCAGGCTAAACATACCCAACTCTTTCAGCCTTTCCTCATAAGACTTGGATTCAAACCCTCTCACCATCCTGGTTGCCCTCTTCTGGACACGCTCAAGCTTGTCAACATCCTTCCTAAAGTGTGGTGCCCAAAACTGGACACAGTACTCCAGGTGAGGCCTGACCATAGCAGAATAGAGCGGAACTACCACTTCCTTGATCTGGATGCAGTGCTTCTGGTAATGCATCCTAAGATTGCATTAGCTTTCTTCACAGCCACATCGCATTGCAGGCTCATGTTGAGCTTGTGATCAACCAGAACACCTAGATCCCTTTCGTATGTGCTGCTGTCAAGCCAAGTCCCTCCCATTCTATATCTGTGCCTTTGATTTTTTCTGCCTAGGTGTGGGACTTTGCACTTATCTCTATTGAATTTCATTTTATTTGCCTTAATCCACTGTTCCAGCCTATCTAGATCATTTTGAATCCTGACTCTGTCTTCTTCAGAATTAGCAGTCTTACCCAGCTTTGTGTCATCTGCACATTTGATAAGTATCTCCTCTATGTCGTCCTCCAGGTCATTTATAAAAACATTGAACAACACTGGGCCCAGGACCAAGCCCTATGGCACTCCACTCAAGACTTCCCTCCACGTAGACACAGAGCCATTTACGAGCACTTGTTGGGTATGATTTTTTAACCAACCATGAATCCATCCAACGGTTGCACCATCCAGCCCACACTTAACCAGCTTATCCTCAAGGGTATCATGAGAAACTTTGTCAAATGCTTTAGTGAAATCCAGGGCTATTTTTGGGCAGGAATGCACAGGAACGGAGTTCCAGCTGGCTCCCGAGTTGGCCACGCCCAGCAGGAACTCGTTAGCATAACAGGCCATACCCAACAGCAGAAACTCATTAGGACTGGCTACATTAGGGGTGTGTGGCCTAACATGCAAAGGAGTTCCTGCTCCAAAGAAAGCCCTGGGTTTTGACAACAAACAAGGTAAACAGAATAAGAAGCCAAAGGTGGGTGTGGCTGGATGACCACACTTCGGGTAACATGGGGGTGTGGCCTAATATGCTAATGAGCTGTGCGGTCAGGGGTGTGTGGCCTAATAGGCTACTAAGTTTCTGCTGTTGGGTGTGGCCTCTTATGCTAATGAGTTCCTGCTGGACTTTTTCTACAAAAAAAGCCCTGCTGAAATCTAGATACACTATATCCACAGCATTGCCAGAGTCAAACATTTTAGTAACTCTGTCAAAAAAGGAGATAAGGAGACAGAGCGTTTGATAATCTGCTCTAGAAATTTTCCAGGTATTGATGTCAAGCTGACAGGCCTGTAATTTCCCAGGTAATTTCCCAGGACATCTCAAAGATTAGAGCCAGAGGCTCTGAAATAACATCTACAATTTCTTTTAGCACCCTGGGATGCAAGCCATCCGACCCTGGAGATATGAAAGTATTTAAGGCAGCTAGATGCTCTCTAACCATTTCCTTACTTACTTTGGACTGGCAGTTCCTCCTTCCTTCATATGTCCTGGATTCTTCAGTTTGTATACAGCTTGCCTTACGGTTAAAGGCTGATGCAAAGTGAGAGTTGAGTAATTCCACTTTGTCTTCATCCCTTGTTAAGACTTGACCGTCTTCCCCTAGCAATGAGCTTACTCCATCCCTGTTCTTCTTTTTGCTCCGAACATAGGCATAGAAATTTTTCTTTTTAGCATCCCTCGCAAGCCTCAGCTCCATCTGTGCTTTAGCCTTTCTGACACCATCCCTACAGATTCAAGCCTGCTTCTTGTACTCAACCTCAGTAATTTGGCTCCCTTTCCATTTCCTGTACATTTCCCTTTTTAGTCTCAGTTCTTCAGAGAGTTCCTTGTTCAGCCACCTCAGCTTCATTACCCATCTCCCATCTTTCTTTCTTACCAGAACAGTTTGTGATCGTGCGTTAAACACTTCATTTTTCAGCATCTCCCATCCTTCCTGTGCAGATTTCCCCCTCAGAATTTCCAGCCACGGAATCCTACCTAATATTTCTCTGAGTTTTTTGAAATCAGCCTTCCTGAAGTCCAGGATACGAGTCCTACTATGTCCTGGTTTCACATCCCTCACTATGTCAAATTCCAAGCTGACATGGTCACTATTCCCCAAGGATCCTAACATTCACCTCATCAACCAGTTCTTCCCTGTTAGTCAGAATTAAATCTAGGATAGCAGATCCTCTGGTTCCCACCTCCACCTTCTGAGAGATGAAGTTGTCTGCAAGACTATTCAAGAATCTGTGGGATGCCCCATGTCTAGCAGAGTTAGATTTCCAGCAAATATCTGGATAGTTGAAATCTCCCATTACCACAACATCCTGTCTCTGTGAAAGTTTAGCTAGCTGTTGTATAAATGCATCATCCTGTTCCTCTGGTTGGTTTGGAGGTCTGTAGTATACCCCCACAACAATATCCCCTTCTTCCCCCCCTGCTCTATCACTCCATTGTTTAGACATTGTTGCACATACCAGTTCTCTATTGTTTACATGTTGTACTTTTTCACTGTAGCTACTTTGTATACATTATTCTCTATTACATGTTCTTCAGCTTTTTTGCAGGTTGTAATTGGTGAGTGTGTTAACTACACTTGTTTTTGCCTTCTATTACTATTTTATTATACAATAGTGTAGTAAACATCATTGAATAATGCCAGCTGTGTATAATGCCATAGCCTCCCCCCTCCACCACCACCACCAAGGCAGCCATTTTCTCCAGGGGAGCTGATCTCCATCATCAGGACATCAGTTGTAATTCTAGGAGATCTCCAGGCTCCACCTGGAGGTTGGCAACACTAACTGCAAAGGCTTGGATCAGTTCCCATTGGCATTTTCCCAGGAGGCCATGAAGTCTGCCAGCTCCCCTTGTCTCCTTCTCCCACACAGATAATGCCAAGCAAGGATCCAGCCTTACTTCTGGCCCCTGGCCTATGCCGTATCAAATGTCTGGTTTCCAGCAACAATTCATATTTATTCTGATGATTCCAGATCTTCTCTCTCTAAGACTGATTTATCAGATATGAAAAGCAAAGTCTTTACCAGTGAAGCACCAGTGACAGCTTAAACAGAGCACCCCACAGGAGTGAATGGAGCACTTACCGGCAAAACGGTCACAATCTTTCTTAACATGCGGATCTCCTGAAATAAAACAAAAGCCAGAAGGCCAATCAGTAAGACTGGGCTAATTTATGCTCACCCACAGAGCCTAATGGATCCAATTGGATTCCAGAAGATCCCCTCCCCCCCCCCCGACATCCTCTGCACTCTTGTTGTAGACCATCCCCCCAGTATCCTGCAGATCTCAGGGGGATGAAACGGGAACTGAGATGACTTGAGTGAGTTTGGTGGCAGGTTCACAAGAAAGCTACAAGAACGCCCTATAGAATGCTTATGAAATCCTATGAGGAAGGCTGTGAAGGGGGAATTCTACTCCGCCTCCATCACATCTGCTAGCTCACACTCAGCACAATTGTTTAGGGTGATTAGGTCACTGACATGCATCCCTCACAAAGGGGAACCAAAATAGTAGAAATTTGGTTATTAGCTGGGAGGCATTTGCAATCTTTTTTGCGAATAAAGTCCTGTCACTCCACCATGACCTACTTGTTAGAAGTGGAGGGTTCTATGCTGTCTCCTGTCTCAAACTGAGAAGATGGCACCAAACCGTTTAGACAGATAGAGCGGTCAGGACACAGAGAGCCTCCTTCCCTTCCTGCTATCTGATCCTTTCCTTTGAAGCTGAAGGCTACTCTTAGGGGCAATTTCCTCTGCTTCTGCTCTCTCGCTCCTCTCTCGCTCTCTCACACATACAAAGCAGGTGCCTGATCTCCCCATCTTGCAGCATGGAGGCTGGGCATGCGTTGGTTAGAATAGGTAAATTATATCTCTTACCTGCACTCTAAAGCATGTATTTCCTTTAATAAAAGTTGCTTATTAGTCTTAGAACCGATTGCTGATTCCGTGTAACTTTGCAAGTCTGTTGCCACCCCTAGCACCAGCTCTGCCGCGTTAAAGCCTTGAGTGCTCTGCTACTTTCTGTGGTTCCCTGGCACTACCAAGTCCGGAGAATCCAACACTACCCACCAATATTGATACAGTATGTGAACTGGAGGCCCCTTGGCCGCCTTTGGATCCTGGGTGCTATCAGGCTGACCATGTGTCTCCTAGATCCATGTCCCTCATGGCTGGTGAAAGCCAGTGATGAGAGGAGACAGGGCCCTCTGATGGACACTGTCACTCTGTCCCTGGAAATGAGGGTATATCCAGAGGGTCTCAAGGAGGCCGTGGTTGTACCGCTCTTGAAAAAACCTACTCTGGATCCTTCTGATCCTGCCAATTACCGCCCAGTTTCAAATATATCGTTTCTGGGCAAGGTAATTGAGGGAGCAGTAGCTGAGCAGCTCCAGGGTTTCCTGGATGATGCATTGGCATTGGATCCATTCCAGTTCAGCTTCCACCCTGGCCACAGGATGGAGACTGTGTCGGTCACCCTGGCAGATGATCTCCATAGGCAGTTGGATCAAGGCGGGTCGGCGCTGCTGTTATTGGATTTCACAACAGCATTCAACATGGTTGACTATGATCTCTTAACCTCCACCCAGGGAGAACTTTACTGGTAGGTTTGTATGTTACCTTACATTTCTTTCAGTAGCTCAAAAAGGCACCTGCCTGGTAATATGCAAGTGTATTTAAATGAAACCAGTTCCTCCACTCAAAGGCAGTTTTAGAGCTTTGGGCATGGGGAGACAACAACCTTAAATGGTAGACAGCCCTTGGACACAAATGCCACCTACCTGGAAGTGGGGGCTGTAATGTCGATCCATGTTCACAATTTCCTCTTCTCTCCCTTCACGGGACAGCACCGTCATCACGCTCCTGCCCGTCAGGTGGGTGTGCAGTTGGGAGGCGAAGATATGAATCCCAGTGGGAGGCAAAGCCTAGCAGGGAGAGGGAGCAGACAAAAGAGGACAACACAGTCGCCAGTGTTCACAACCAAGGCATTCAATTCCCTGGAAACAAACACTTTGAAACCAAGTTGCAGTAGCCATACTTCATGCAAAATGGTAAAAACCTAAAAATTTAACTTTGTTGTTTTATTAAATAATAGTAATTTTAAAATAAAAGTTAATTTTTAATAGTGTCAGGTGCTAATCACTTGCAGACCATCCTGGTACCTCTGTAACGGAAAAACAGAAGGCAGTGGAGAACTGATTAATTTTCGCTTAAATAATTAGGTAGACTACTGGTTGTGTGTTTTCCCTTTAGCTTATGGAACTCCTAGTCATCACGTGTAATGAGGGTCTCTGGCTCAGATGGCCTTTTAAAAGGGGCTGTCCAGATTTGTGGAGGATAATGGCAGTATGAAGTGGCCATATGTTGTTGTCTGGGGGGGGGGAGCCAACAAGCAGTTGTGAGCACCCTCCTGTCCATGCCCGCTGTGCACAGCTTTCCTGCGCATGCAGCTCTTTCTTGCACAGAAGACAGGTTGTGAGGGTCAGAGCTGATGTCCAGCTCGGAGGCCCTAAAGGTGGACAGAGACCCAGACGTCGCTCTAACTCAAAACATTTCCCCCTGCCGTTGTATGATGTCTGCCATCACCCGATGAAACTGAACCCTGAACAGTGTACAGCCTTTGCATCCCATCATGTTTCAAATCCTGAGGGCCAGCTTCAATTGTGGGGGTAGTGGCGTAAGGTGCCATCAAGCAAAAGCCTACTTATGGCTAACTCCTCATGGGGTTTTCAAGGCAAGAGGTGGTTTGCTATTGCCTGCCTCTGTGTAGCAACCTTGGGCTTCCTTGGTGGCCTCCCATCCAAATACTAACCAAGGCTGACCCTGCTTAGCTTTCAAGAGCTGATGAGATTGGGCTAGCCAGGGCCATCCCGGTCAAGGCAGCTTGGAATGTGGGGGTTCCAGATTTCAAATGCTGAATCTCACATCCTGCCTGTTGACTGAATTAGGGCTGTGAGCCCCACATTGGGCCTGGGAGCACCCCAGGGAGCTGCAAGAACAGCTGAAGTGTCATAAGGACATAAGAGAAGCCCATGTTGGATCAGGCCAGTGGCCCATCCAGTCCAACGCTCTGTGTCACACCGTGGCCAGAAATACCAGGTGTCCTCAGGAGATTCAGCAGTGGGACCAGGACACTAGAAGCCCTCCCACTGTTGCCCCCCCAAGAACCAAGAATACAGAGCATCACTTGTCCCAGAGTCCCTATCTATACCTTGTGGCTAATAACCACCAATGGGCCTCTGCTCCATATGCTTATCTAATTCCCTCTTGAAGCTGTCCATGCTTGTAGCTGCCACCACCACCTGTGGCAGTGAATTCCATGTGTTAATCACTCTTTGGGTGAAGAAAGACTTCCTTTTATCCATTCTAACCTGATTGCTCAGCAACTTCATTGAGTGCCCACAAGTTCTTGTATTGTGAGAAAGGGAGAAAAGTACCTCTTTCTCAACCTGCTCTATACCATGCATAATCTTATAAACCCCTATCATGCCACCCCTCAGCCATTGTTTCTCCAAGCTAAAGAGCCCCAAGTGCTTCAACCTTTCTTCATAGGGAAAGTGTTCCAATCCTTTGATCATTCTAGTTGCCTTTTTCTGCACTTTTTCCAAACCTATAATATTCTTTTTAAGGTGTGGTGACCAGAACTGTACACAGTATTTCAAATAAGGTTGCACCATTGATTTATATAGGGGCATTATGATATTGGCTGATCTGTTTTCAATACCCTTCCTAATAACCCTCAGCATAGCATTGGCCTTCTTTATTGCTGTCACACACTGTCTCGACATTTTCTGTGAGTTATCTACTATGACTCCAAGATATCTCTCTTGGTCAGTCTCTGCCAGCTCGGACCCCATCAACGTGCATTTATAGTTAGGATTTTTGGCTCCAATGTGCATCACCTTGCACTTGGCCACATTGAACCCCATTTGCCACGTGGATGCCCACTCACCCATCCTTGATGGATCCCTTTGGAGTGTCTCACAATCCTCCCTGGTTTTTACCACCCTGAACAACTTGGGTGCCCGGATTTGTTCCACCTCCACCCTCTCCCTGTGCTGTGGCCCAAAGTCCACCCATTCAACCAAATAGTACAGTTTGTTTCTAACAAGCATAGAGTCTAGAATATCGACAACTTCATAATGTGGTTTGCCTTGCACCATCAAGCATGGTGTGGTTGTCAAGCATTAGGTCCAGGATTGCAGCGTAATAATCTGAAATGGAAAACAGGGTGTAATTGTCTCAGGCAATTTGAGCTCCACGGTCACCTCATTGATTTTACGTTTTACAGGGAACAGCCCCACATATTTCTAACCCAGCTTCCGACAAAGCTTCCTTTGATATTCTTGGTAGACACATAGACCAAGTCACCAGGTTGGATGTCCCAACCAACAGAGCGTTTTTTATCAGCTTGCTGTTTGTAATCCAATTTAGACTTGTCCAAGGCTCTGCACAAAAGAAGCCAAGCAGTTTGTAATTTCTTACACCAATCCCCCACCTCCCCTTTCGGTAGGACTGTATCAGACAAAAACGGGAAGGGTGGTGCCTCATAACCGTAAGCTGCCACAAACAGGGAGACCCCTGTGGAAGAATGGCACACATTATTGTAACAAAACTCTGCCAGGGGGAGGAGCCCCTCCCAATCGTCTTGCTGAAAGTTAGTGAAACAGCAGAGATATTGTTCAAGGGTCTGGTTCACCCGCTCTGGTTGACCATCAGTCTCGGGGTGGTAAGCACTGCTGAGCCCTCGATCCACTTCCAGGAGATGCAGCAATACACCCCAAAATTTAGAAACAAATTGTGAGCCCTGGTTGGAGATAATCTTCCGGGGCAGTGTATGCAATCTAAAGACCTGTTGGAGAAAAGCCTTAGCCAGCATACGTGCCGAAGGTAGGGACTAGAATGGAACAAAGTGAGCTTGTTTCGAGAACAGGTCAACCACCACCCAGATAACAGTTTTTCCACGATTGGGGTGCAAATCAGTGATAAAGTCCATAGAGATAACTTCCCATGGCCTCCCAGGTGTGGGTAGAGGTTGGAGGAGTCCCGGCGGCTTCCCGGGTCTCGGTTTGCTCATAATGCACCTTTGGCAAGATTGAATGAACAGGGAGAGGTCCTTCCTCATCATTGGCCACCAGAATTGACATTGTAACAAATGTAGGGATTTAACAAACCCCAGGTGCACTGCCAACTTGTTGCCATGTCCCGCCAGCATGATATCACCTCGCAAAGACAAAGGCACAAACAGTTTATGGCCACGGTACCAACAGCCGTTAGCCCGCTCCTCCACCTCCCCCTCTTTTTGTGGTTCAAGCCAGTCACTGTTGGAGAGGGCGGAGGCAAACTTCAGTTCCCAGGATTCTGTGTCTACAAGGGTTTGGGTTGCTAATTGGCTGCGAGTTACAACTGCTCCTCCCAACTGGGAGGGTGTAAACATGGAGTCAAGAACCTCCTCCTGGTGGCTGTCATGCTGCGGAAGGCGTGACAAACCGTCCGCTAGAGAATTAGCCTTACCCGGGAAATGATGCGGTGTGAAATCAAACTTAGAAAAGAAATCAGCCCAACTGAGTTGTTTTGCATTCAGTTTCCAGGGCGTTCAAAGCACTTCCCAAGTTTTTATGATCAGTTCACACTTCAAACAGCACCCTGACCCCCTCCAGCCAGTGCCACCATGTAGTGAGTGCCAACTTAATAGCTCCTGCCTCCTTATCCCAAACTGACCAATTGCATTCTGTCTCAGTAAACTTCTGGAAGACATATGCAAGAGGGTGCAATTTCTTATACTCCCCCTACTGCAAGATGGTGCCACCCATAGCAACATCAGACGTGTCCACTTGCATAATAAATTTTTTAAGTTCATTTGGGTGGACAAGCACAGGTTTGGATGTGAACAGAGTTTTTAAGCGGCTGAACGCCTCCTGGCACTCATTTGTCCACGCTAGCTTAGCACCTGGCCAGATACTTTCAGGGCCCTTCCCCTTCATCTTTAATAGATCCATGAATGGTAAGCTCACCTGGGCAAAGTTTGCAAGAAAGGCCCTGTAAAAATTGGCGAAACCGAGGAATGCCTGGAGCTGCCTTTGGGTACGAGGAGGTTCTCACCCCACCACGTCCAGAACTTTGGCTGGGTCCATCTCCAAGCTCCAGGGGGAAATATGTTAGCCTAAAAAGTCAATCTCTATGCAGTGGAATTCACACTTTGACAATTTGGCAAAGAGTTTGTGCTTGTGCAACATTTCCAATACCTCATGGACCAATGCTACTGGGACTCTTTGTCAGGGGAGTACAACAAGATATCATCTAAATAAATGACCACACCTTTGAACAAGTGCTTGTGTAACACTTCATTTATCAGGTTCATGAAGACCCCTGGAGCCCCCTGAAACCCAAAGGGCATCACCTGGTATTCAAACTGCCCCAGCGGGGTATTAAATGCCATTTTGTATTCATCCTCCTCCTTAATCTGGAGCTGGAACTAAGCATCATGGAGGTCAAGTTTGGAGTAGATTTCCCCCTTCCTAACCTCAGCCAAGAGATCTTTGATCAGGGGGAGGGAGTAGGCATTAGTAGAAAACACTGCATTCAAACCCCTATAGTCTGTGCATAATCTCAATCCCCCGTCTTTCTTTTTACAGAACAACACAGGGGCGATGAACAGCTGAATGAAACCTCTGGCAAGGTTTTTGTTAATGAATGCACGCAGTTCCTCCTTTTCAGCCGGGCTCAAGGCATACAACGTTCCCTTAGATAATTGATGCCCTTTGACAATAATTCAGTGGCACAGTCTGAGGGTCTATGAGGTGGTAGCTCATCCGCCTCCTCTTCCTCAAACACCCATGCTAAATCTTGGTATTCAGGGGGGATTGCATTCATCTCCTTGCTAGCCAGGCATGCCCACACTGGCTTGTCGGGAGGGGGGGTTCCCCATGCATGTGAGTGACACCTGAGTGATATGAATCAAACTATGCCCTCATACCACAATATGTAGGGGTCATGGTCGTGGAGCCACAGGCTGCCCAACACTAGCAGGAAGCGAGCCACTGCAGTGAACATGAGCGGTCAGTGCTCCCAGTGTGCTCCCGCCCCATTCGCAGTGGGACAGTCTTGTATTTGCAAGGGTCCTTCATAGCTGACCCATCCATTTGGGTAAACACCAGGGGTTCTGGGAGTTTAACAACCTTGGCCCCAAGTCCAGTTACTAAGGAGGGATTGATCAGATCCCATTCACACCCTGAGTCAATCAGACCCCGCACCTGCATGTGGCTGCCCAAGTCGGGATTCATGATAGTTACAGTCACGAAAAAGAGGGGGGGATAGCTGCTCACCATTTTCTGTGCTTCTGGGACAGGGACCTGCTGTTCAGCGCCACTCACAGCAAGTCCTGCCTGTTTCCCGCTGGCTGGGATTCCTCCTCGCTGGATGACTCCATCTCCCCTTCACGAAGACTGGCTTGCAGTGCACATTGAGTCTTGGGCCGGGTGGACGGTTTTTTCCCTGGTGTATCGGTGTGCTTCTTCTCTGGACCCTTCTTTGGGGTACCGGACGGTCCCGATCCTGGGCATGCCACCACGAAGTGGCCAGCTTCACCACATCTCAAGCAGAGCTCTTGTTTCATCCATTGCTCTTGCATCCCCTCCTTCTGTTTCGGAAGTGACTTGGGTTTTGGCGTCACCAACACACCCTTACCCAGGGTAGTTGCATCATCAATGCGAATGATCCTCAGCTGGCTCTCAGCATCTGCAGCCTCTCGTATCCATGCATTCAGGGAAACGGGTTGCACGCTGCAGAGGACACCGTCTCCTGAACTTCTGGACTGACACCAAGGCGGTACTGCTCTGCCAGGACACCATCATGCCATCCACGGATCTTGGCTGCCTGCTGGCTGAACTCCTCAGAATACTCCTGGACAGACTTCTTCCCTTGCCAGAAGGTACGTAGGAAAGCTGGCATTCTGACTGGCATTTGGGTCTTCATATTGGGCCCAGAGAGCCCACATAAAAGCGTTCACTCCCTGGAGTTCCAGGCCCTCGTCATTATGGAGGTTCATGTACCAATCAGCCGCCCCCTCTCGCAACCAGGAGGCAATGTAGTCCACCATGCGCTCCTCATCCGGGAACAGGTGGCCCCAGTTCAGGACAAACTTTTCCGTACGCACCACAAAAAACGCCAGCTTCTCAGGCATCTTGTAGAACATCGTGTCCAGTAGTTCCGCTGGTTGGGGCACCTCTTGGGGCAGCTGCCTCAGGGCTGGAAGGGCTGGTTGTCGATTGATGGGAGGCACCTGCTGTACGGGGAGTGGTTGTTGCCCCAGGGGTGCCTGCTGCAGGGGGGTGTTTGTGCCGGCTATTGGGGGGTGGTGGTAGAGCTGCATGCACTGGCAGCCGCTGATCAAGCTCACACTGCACCACTTCCATCATGATTCCCGGCAGGTTGTGAAATGGCTCTTCAACCATTCAAAAGAGTCGATCTTGCTCACATTCGAGCAATTCCAGCAGAGTGTCTACAATACTCTCGGCTTCCCCCGGCTCCTGCCCCCACTTCGATACTGAGTTTGTGCACGGGGCAGTCGTAACGACTTTCCTGATGCGTCCCCGGGGTGGGTGTCTATGTTTCAAGTGTATCCCCATGACACTTTCCCCAACTCAGTCCCTTCTGCCGGGTGGTCACCTGGGCACCCCCCCCAAAGGGATCGAAGAAAAGTGCCCCTGCACCCTTTTCTTCCTCTAGGGTAGAAGTGGTTGTCCCAGTGGTAGTCACAGTGGTCTTAGGGACTGTTTCCTCAGACGTCGTCTGGGTGAAAATCTCTTCCTCACTTCCGCTCATCTCGATGGAGAGATACAGGTTGAAAGGATGAAAGGATTCCTGACACTTTGTCAGGCCTCTTAGTCAGGCCACACAACGCAGGGCTTCATAAGAAGAATCTGTTTATTGGTGAATCATAACTAAAGACACGTGTACAGCTTATGTCAGGAATGGCCATGCATAATGGAGGCCCCTGACTTATAGTGAATTCAAACACTCCCTAACTACTTGAAGCCAATGAATACATTTTGCGCACGCAGGCAAAGCAAGCCGACCAGGCAAGAAAACAATTTAAAATGTTATTGTCTCTGCTGCCAGTCCCAGGTGAGGTTTGTGATGAACTTTAAGCGTTTATCTTTAAGGGGGATGTACATAGGGATGTAGGAACAAGTGGGAACAGTGGGCAGGCTTTCTCCAAATGGGGGTGGGGCAGCCACGGGGCAAGGCAGGCAGCTGAAGGAGCACTCAGGCCAGCATCCAGCGCCTCTTATCTCTTTTGCTGCTGTTTTATTTATTTATCCTCGTTTTCTTAATGTTAAGTTTTTTAAATGGCTCAGAGTTGGCATGAAGGTACTAACAGGGTCAAAAAGATGGTATATAAATTGGACCAGAAAAAAACTCAGACACAGAAGAAATAAAATAAAATGGCCGAACTCATTGGTGGCCTCACATTTTTCTTCCCCTTGGTTCCCTGAAGATGGATTCTCATGGCCGGCTGGGAACATCCCTTAACTTCAGATTTCTGGACTGCTCTGTAGTGTTCGACCTGAGCCAAATCATTGCATTCAGTTCCACCAGTGGTGTTCTTAAGGAGCCCCCCATCCCCTGCACCTTTGAACATGCAAATTTTGACAAGAAAACCAAAATGCGTGCTGAGCAAGAGTCCAGCCTCTGAGGTGAAACGTGGCATTTGAGGAAGCTGTTGGGGCCGATCCTTTCTCCAGTGGAGAAAGAGTTCCACCAACACAGAATGTTGTCTTCCAGCAGAGAATGGCAGTTGTAGAATCCAGTCAGTTGCATGTAGCTGATTCACATATGCCAATTCCCACCACAGACATTCATTTCAAGGGGGAGGTTAATGACGCCCAGCTGCCAGGCAATACAAGGGATGCCCAGTGGCTTAATCCACCTGTGCTTCCTCCTGCTTGGGCTACCTCTGAGCGTGACAAGTAGGATCTTGACAGAGCTCCCTCTTGAGTTTATTTTCCCATGCCCCGTCCCCACTGCACTCTTCCTAAGACTCATGATTGGTTCTGGGTGGCAAAGGGGTGCCCCTAGCTCCTCCCCTCAAGCTGACAGGAGAGATGGACGAGTTGACTTCCTGACTTATGCTGGCCGTAGACTTAGTGATGTTTCTCTGCTCTGTGATGAATTATCTGAAAACCAAACCATGTTCTGAAACTAGGAGTGTTTTGCTAAGTGTAGCAAAATTCACTGCAGCCCAAATGGTCTGAGACTGGAATAGCTACAGGGAATAGGTACAGGGGCTCCAGATGCTCTTCCTCAATCCCAACTAATTCCTTGAGTCTAGCTAGTATAGTTAATCACACTGCCATAATAGCTGTCATCATTACAAGGGGAAGGAGGAAATTTGTGTGGGGGCTCAAACCCCCAGCCCAAGCTTACACCACTACTGAAGAAGGCACCAATTAAAAGTATAGCATTCAGTGAAGAATTTTAGCAACGTGTATACTGAATATTTTTCTTCTAAATGGTGTTCTCTAGTGAACTATAGTAAATTTATTTCTAATTTCTATAAGAAAGATCTGTTTTTCTTGGCTAATTTTTTAGCTTTTCTTTTTTGGTCCCAGCTTTGGCCATGCCCTTTCCCCAGATTTAGCTGTCCCCCCACCCCGAACTGTCATGGACCCCCTGCCCTGATACCCATGTGTTGCCATGCAGCTACTTAAAGACTCTTAAAAGTGACTGCTTTCCTGAACTGTGAAAACAGTGTGTCAGGGCAATGGACAGTATGGTAGCCCAAAAGCAGTGCCCTTATACTGGACTAAAGGGATGTGCTTTGGCCAAGGGGAGCCTTGTGCCTAAGCAGCATGCCAAGCCAGACAGGGACTCTTGGACTACAAGAAGTCTCCCTCTCCTGCATCTCCACAGCCGTGCCAGCACCAGAATGCAGACCAGCAGCCCTGACCTCCATGCATGCAGAAACAGCAGCAGATCACAGGGGGAAGCCATGCTCTGCAAAAAGGACAAGATGTTCCTGCACAGACACCATGAAAAACTCTCTTCTTCATCATGCAGGCATCCCCCCCCCACCTTTGCATATTAGCATCACCAGGAGAAGCATGCATTCCTCCCCAGCCTAAGACAAAAGGATGTGTCCAGCAACAACAATAGCGAGCTATCAAGTCTTCCAGCTACCCATCAAGATAATGCAGCTGTCAAAAATCTGGTTGTAAATCCAAAGCACCGGTCCTGCAACCTGATTGTGTCCCATTTTTCACTGCATGATCTCCATAGTGTGTGGAGTGTCTCATCAGACAGGTAAAGCATCACCCCACAAACAATAATCCTGCTCATGCAAATGTCTCTATCCTTTCAACTTCATATTCTTAGCCCTGTATTGCGTGTGTGAATGCTTGATCTTTGTTTGTATGCTTGAAGAACCTTTAGTAAAGAAATCACTATTTTAGCGATACAGCCTCAGCCTCTATTCCTGGCTCCTGGGAGCTCTGACTCCCATAAACACAGGTTATGATCCTATAATTAATGCCTTTTGCCATTTAATAGTCATAATTCCCCATATATATATATATATCAATTTGGCTAACAATTTGGCTACAGAAGAGAAAACATGCCCATCTAGGAAGCTGACCGTGCCTATTGCAGGTGCTTCCTTCTGCTGTATGTACTCACCAACTGAGTGCATTTATCAGTGCAGTACCCTGTCAGGTAGAAGTGGTTTTCGCCAGGAGGGATCGCCATCACCGGAGTGTACACCAGGCCCAATTCCATGATGCCAGCATCGTGAGGGCGGAGAGAGGCCGTGTAATAGAGACGGATCCCTGAAGAGTCATGGTGGCCTAGCAAGCAAACAGATACATCTAGAGAGCTGCACGATAATTGCCAGGACAGGATTGGACCATGCTGCCTCCATTTCATTCTTAACAGGTATGTCTACGGACAACATTTAGAATTCAGTGGGTCCAAGTGAACCATGGCATGCTGCCTCTTTCTGGTTTCCCCTTGCCAGAGCTCCAGTGATCCCAGAAGCTCAGGCCAATGGGTTGTGTACTTTTATGTAGATCCAGGCAACAGCATGAGTGTGGCCTAGGTGCTTCTTCATGCAGGCAGCACGGGATTGCCAACCTCCAGCTGGGGCAGCCTGGAGATCTCCCAAATTTGCAACTGAGACTCCAGGCCACTGAGATCAGTTCCCCTGGAGAAAATGGCAGGTCCAGAGGGTGGCCTTCATGGCTTCACACCCCTGCTGAGCTCCCTCCCCTTCCCAAACTCCCTGCCTTCTCAGGCTCCATCCCAAATCTCCGGGAATTTCCATGACCTAGAGTTGGCAACCCTAAGGCAGCTTTCCCTTACTCTCCCTTCTAAAGCCAAGCAGCCTTTCCTCCCAGCCTCCTGCTCTTTCTCCTCTTCCCCTATTATTTTGCAGCAAATCTCTGCCTGTGCAACCCAGTTCCATATGCAGTGTTTCCAGTTTTTCACCAACCCCTGGACCTAAGCAGGAGTCCTGTTCAAGTGAGATACTCCATTCACCGCAGCACCGCTTGCCTGCTAGTTAAAGTGGGAAAGCATTGCTTGTACCCACTGACAGCAAGCAGGGTTATGAGGGAACAGAAGGAGAGATTCAAACTCCTCCCACAGAAGACAAGCTGGGAGAGGCAAAGTCAGAGAAAGCTACAGTAAGTCTCCCAACACATTCCATGTGCGTGTAATCCACCTACTGGTAGGGAGTGCTCAGAAAAATAAGAGGTACCCTACACTAGATTCCCCCTCCCCGTGGAAAGCACAGCAGGGTGCCTGCAGGGGAGGGGCCACAGCTTAGTGGCAGAGCATCTGCTTGGCATCTCCAGTTAGAAAGAACCAGGCCGTAGGTGATGTGAAAGCTCTTCTCTGCTTGAGACCCTGGGGAGCTGCTGCCAGTCCAAGTAGACAATACTAGCCTCGACGGACCTGGGGTCTGATTCAGTAGAAGGCAGTTTCAGAGGGAGGCAAAGGGGTTGCTTGCACACAGGCAGGCCAAATAGAATGGGTGGTGAGGCAAGGAGAACCTGCTAAATGAGACAGAAGGCTAATAGCCTCTGTTGAAGAAGGGTCTGGGTTCTCCCTCTGTACGAGAGATCAGGAATGAAGAGGGCAACATTGTTTTTGTTTCACATAAAGGCACTGAAAGTACCAGCCACACCATTTCCCCTTCAAACTGTCCTCTATCCCAGCTGTTATGTGAAAAAGACAGCCAAAGAAAGAAAGACAAGGGGGAAACCAGCAACACCAATGGAGCTGGGAAGCCCGGTAACCGTGCCTGCCTGCAGGGCTGTAAGCATTTGTCTCCCAATAATTGTGGTATATTGATTGCTTGACTGATTACATTCCTACTCCACCCTCCCACTCAGGCCAGCTCCCAGCTGGGCTGGGAGAAAAATCCTGAAAGCAACACAGCACAGGAAGGATGGAAATAAGGTGTGTGTGTGTGGGGGGGGGTTGGAGTTGCCTCTCCTGTGTGCTCCCCTTTGGATAACAAACAGGCAGCCCCCACCCCCCACTGGAGCATTCTGGGAAAGGCAAAATATCCACGCAGGTCCTCCTGTGTCTACTTTGCAAAGCAGCAAATTTAATTGTCTGTAAAACTCAGGTGCCTCCTCCTAGCTGTCTGAGATGGGGCACGGTGGATTTTGAGGGCGAGGGGGGCAATCCCTGAGAATGTCATCCTGTCCAGATGGGATGAAATTGCACGTGGAAAAGTATTTCCCATTTAAACCAATGGCCTGATAGTTTTCATTCTGATATTACAGCAACTGAAGCAAAGGTTTTTTTTAAATTCAACTGCTGTTGAATTTTTCCTTCCTTCCTTCCTTCCTTCCTTCCTTCCTTCCTTCCTTCCTTCCTTCCTTCCTTCCTTCCTTCCTTCCTCTGTATCATTCTTTCTTTTGCGCATTCCTATTTTTAAGTTAAATCTGGGGCTTACTGGATTTTGGGTTTTTGAATCTGATTAAGTTTGAAAAAGAGAGAAAGAAAAGCGCATTACAAACCAAGTTAGAAATTTCAGGATTATGCGGTGTGCACACTTCATCGGGTAATGTAACATCTTTTTTTGCCCAAGGCTGTAATTAGCAGTGGATCCGAGTGGAAGATGCTTTCCTGGCATAGTCTGAGTCAGTTTGAAATGTCACTGCAGCATAATGGCCCCTCTGGGTACCAATATTCTGCAAACTGATCTGGTCTGGGAGGGAGAGGGACCTAGCAACAGCCAGCAGCGCCTTCCTCCCAACACACGCACAACACCAACACACACACAACCATGCCAGATCCCAAGAAGTTCTGCTTCACAGGCTAAGAACATAAAAGAAGCCATGCTGGATCAGGCCAACTGCCCATCCAGTCCAACACTTTGTGTCACACAGTGGTCAAAACCCAGGTGCCATCAGGAGGCCCACCAGCAGGGCCAGAACTCCAGAAGCCCTCCCACCAAGCACCAAGAATGCAGAGCATCACTGCCCAGACACAGAGTTCCATCTATACCTTGTGGCTAAGAGCCACTGATGGACCTCTGCTTTATATATATATCCAACTCCCTCTTGAAGCTGTCTATCCTCGTAGCCACCACCACTTCCCGTGTCAGTGAATCCCATGTGTTAATGACTCTTTGGGTGAAGAAATACTTCCTTTTATCTGTTCTAAACCCGCTGTTCATCAATTTCATTGAGTGCCCATGAGTTCTTGTATTGTGTGAAATGCATGAGACCTGAAGAGTCCCCTTTTCTTGCCACAGAACAGCATTGATAGGTGAAGCAGCACCTGTTGACTCCTGTGCCTCCTTTAACCCTTAAGCCAGTAAACTGCAGCTACCTGTGCCATCTTAACTTCCACTGCTGCCATACAGGGGCTTCTCACTGGCCACTGGCTATGGCTTAGTGGTAGAGCATCTGCTTGACATGCAGAAGGTTTCTGGTTCAATCCCCAGCATCTCTGGTTCAAAGGATCAAGTAGCAGGTGATGTGAAAGACTTCGGCCTTGAGACCCTGGAGAGCTGTGTGGACAGCACTGACCCCGATGGACCAAGGGTCTGGTTCAGTAGAAGGCAGGGTCATGCGCTCATATGTGCTCTGCGTGTCTCTCTCTCTCTCCCTTCTCAAAATGCAGCTGCTCTTCCATAAAATCAAGCTAACAGCGTGAGCAGCTGTGTGCAGTTTGAGTTTTGCTCAGGATCCCCCTACAATTGCAGATGGCACCTCCTATAATTTTGCCCTGCCCCACGTCACCCCACCCCACCCCTTGCTTCTGCAGCTGGGAGCCAGGGAAGGACCAGTGCTCTGAACATGCTTTCTTTAGGGGGTGGGTCAGAATTTCTAACTGTACTTAAGTCTGTCTCCCAGTTGGGCACATCAAATGGATATAAGAATAGCCAATGAGGTGCTGTTGGTTAAAATGAAAGCCCCAAGCCCCATTATTTATAGCTGAGCTGCTTCCCAACACTTTGGGTGTGACAAGATTGAACAGCAGCACCACGTATGCTCCAACAGTCTAAAAATATTCTTGGAGAGTCAAGGCAGTTTTCAATCTATGTAAATGTGGCTGCTCTGTGTTTCCTTCTTCTCTTTTCAAAGACCTGCCCTTGTCAAAAGGCAGTGAAATGGAGAATTCCAGCTCCTGGCCTGTCATTTGGAAACACACCACCTTGTCTCCACCACTGCAAGCTCTCCTGTGCTCCAGCAGCCAGAGGAAGGGTGAGGATGCAGCCGCAGCTGCCCAGGGTTTGGGGAGATGCATAGGAGAAATGTTTCTCCAGAGATACTTTGCTTCTGTGAGCTGAGGACCCCACTCACAGGGGATGAGAGGAATTTTCTCTCAGTCCAAAGGCTGCCAGCTTTCCTGGCAAGACTAGCAGCTGCCTGGTGATCAGAAATTCAACCACTGAAGCCTCACCTCCCCCCAAGCGCACACACCCCTTTCCCACTGCAGGAAAGTTTCACCTCTTGGATTCCACGAGCATAGGAACCTAACCGGAGGAAATTATGGCCAGCAGACTTTGGCACTGCCTGCCTTCTAGACCCTCTTCCTCAGGAATCCCCTCTCAGAAGGACACCACAACAGTGAGGACCTCTCCTGGCTTCCTTTAAGGTGGAGCCTTTGGCCTGAAGCCCCTCCTCTCCCCGTTTCCCTCTAAAGATCTACCAAGCCACCCCCAGCCCTCCCCTGCCCTTGAAGGCTCCGGATCCCCAGTTCCACAGTCTAGCAAGACAACTGGGCCACGGCATGAGCCAGCACCCTTCCTGGCACCCATCAAGTGCTTTCTGGAAATGAGCGGGGCCCGGCGGGGCCATTCCCAGCAAGACCTCTGATCAGCCACTGAAGATATGACTGGCTGTGCAGATTTTTTAAAATGTTGCTTTAGCAGCAGCTGCCACTACAGCACAGGAATCTTCACTGTGTGACGGAAGGTGAGCTGTGGCTGCCATTTTGTGCCTGCCTCCACCTCCTGCTGCAGCCATTTTGTGGCTGTGTTCCACCACAGTGTCAGGATCCCATTGGTGCCCCCAGGCTCAAAAAGGTTGCCCCCCACCCCCCGCCGGTCCTGACTCATCCCAGACCTGGGCATTCCCCCTTCCCACTCCAAGCAGTCCAGGCTATATCTCCTTTGGAGCAGCAACTTCTGTCTTGCCGATGACTGCCCCATCCCTGCAGTGTTCTCATTCCCTGCCATGTCTTTCCTTCTCAGCTCAGTTGAGGAAAATGTCAATGCTGTCATTTAGGCAGATCTTGCTTACCTTTGAGCCCCAGGGGATTGTGGTAGTGAACTTCCAGGCGGAGAAACCTGGAGGAACTGAGACCTCCAAATGCAAGTCCTGCTTCTTCCGGATAGTAAAAAGCCTGTAAGGAGAAAGCCAATGGAACAGTTGGCCAAATTTGTCCTTGTTGGAATATTGCAAAGGTCACATTACTCTCATGAAAGAATTAACCTGCTTGTTTATATATGCTAATTCTTAGCTAGTTAGCTTAGAACCAATTAGGTGTTAGGCATGTATTTCTTGCCAGAGAAAAGGAGGTGTTATTCTTAATGAGATAAGTTTGGGAACCGCTATTGGCTGATCAATTTATTGAGGATGCTACATGTTGTTTGTCACGTACACAAAAGGTGGGGGCTTTGGGGTAAACTTTCTCTCCCTTTGTTCCCACACACCACAAGAGTTTTAGCAAACAAAGAAGCAAGATGTAGGACTAGGAAGCTGGTCAGAACTTTGTTGTTTTTAACTCCATGTAATCAGAGGTCTTTCCGTAGAAAAAGAGCTGCAGGAGCTCATTAGCATATGGTATGCTAATGAGCTACTAGGCTATTAGCATATGCCACGCCCCCTGACATCACCAGATGTGATGTCAAAAGGGGGAGCAAAAGGGGGAGGCATCTTCTAAAGCCTCCCCTTCCCTTCCCCAGTTGGCCTGGGTGGGGGAGTGAAGAGAGAAGGGGTTTAAAGTTTAAACCCCTTCTCACTAGAGTTGAGCCACAGAAGGAGGAAAGAGGGAAGGAAAGAGAGAGAGTAGAGAGAAGGAAAGAGGGAAAGAAAGAGAAGGAAAGGAGAAGGAAAGAAGGAGGGAAAGAAAGAGAGAGAAGGGAAGAAGGAGGGAAACAGGGAAAGGAGGAAAAAAGAGAAGAGAAGAAGGCAGGAAAGAGGAAAAGGAGAGAAGGAAAGGAGGGAATGAAAGAAATTCAGTGACAATTTGGCTCCATTATATCCTATGGGCCATTGAAGTCAATGGTGAAAACATAGGGTATAATCTGGGGGCTGGAGGGGAGGGGGTTTGAGGGAGAGGCTCCAAACTCACAGGGTAGCTGTTGGAGCCTCTCCCCAAGATACCCACCAAGTTTCAAGAACATTGGACAAAGGGGTCCAATTCTATGGACAGGTTGCCCCCCATCCCCTCCATTGTTCTCTATGGTGGGAAAAAGTTACTTTTTTCCCACGGTGCTGTTAGTAGCTCTGGAGGGGAAGGGGGTTTGAGGGAGAGGCTCCAAATTTTCAGGGTAGCTTTGGGAGCCTCTCCCCACATAAACCCCCATGTCTCAAAGCAATTGGACCAATGGGCCTAATTCTATGGGCACCCAAACAGGTTACCCCCATTACCTCCATTGTTTCCAATGGGGAAACCCAGCCAGCCGCACTTAAGGCAGGCAAGCAGGCAGCCACCCAGCAGTCAGACTCTCCCAGAGAATCTCAGGGAAAGCAAACTGTCTTGGGAGGTGCTTGTTTGCCATGAGAACAAGTGGCACACTCCAGAACAAGTGACACTGTAGCAGTGCAAGCATGCCACGGTGCCACACAGAAACCCCAAAAGATCAAAAGGAACATCATTTATACATGTATAAATTGGTGGTGCAACCTCATTGGACCACTCACACCTCAAAAAGAATATTTATAGCACTGGAAAAAATGCAGAAAAGGGCTATTGCAATAATAAGAGGAGGACACTTTCCCTATGAAGAAAGATTATCACGTTTGGGGATCTTAGCTTTGAGAAACAATGACTGAGGGGTGACATGATAAGAGGTTTATAAGATTATGCATGGGATAGAGCAGGTAGAGAAAGAAGTACTTTTCACCCTTTCTCACAAGACAAGAACTCGTAGACACTCAGGGTGATTTCCCACTACAGCTGCCTCAGGGTTGCGCGCCGTTTGCCCCGATAAAATTCGTCAATTTCACACCCAAAGCCGCGGGGCTGCATTTTGACCCGCGGCTTCACCCGATTTCCCCCGCAGTTTCCTGATCCTGTTTTTTGAGGATTACGAAACTGCGGGGGAAATAGGGCGAAGCCGCGGGTCAAAATGCAGCCCCGCGGCTTTGGGTGTGAAATTGACAAATAGTATCGAGGCAAACGGCGGTGCAACCCCGAGGCAGCTGTAGTGGGAAATCACCCTCAATGCAATTGCTGAGCAGTCAGGTTAGAAGTTAGAAAAGATGAAAGGTTTTTTGGTTCTTACAGGTTTACAACTTTAAAAAGTTCTGCTGGTTGCTGTTACTTGGGGGGGGTTGCATTGTTTTTTTTCCTGTCTGCTCCAGCCTCCATACATTTGTCAAATTCCATCTGGAAGCTGTTCATGCCAGCCACCACCACCACCACCACCTCCTATAGCAGTGGATTCCATGTGTTAATCACTGTTTGGGTGAAGAAGTACTTCCTTTCATTTGCAGTTGCCCTTTTCTGCATTTTCCCCAGTGCTATAAATATTCTTTTTCAGGTGTGTGTGGTGTGAGTGGTCCAATGAGGGGATGGGGGCAACCTGTTTGGGGGCCCACAGAATTGGATCCCCTGGTCCAATGTTCTTGAAACATGGTGGGTATCTTGGGGAGAGGCTCCAACAGCTACCCTGTGAGTTTGGAGCCTCTTCCTCAAACCCCTCCTCTCCAGCCCCCAGAATATACCCTATGTTTTTACCATTGACTTCAAAGGCCCATAGGATATAATGGGGCTGAAATTGACATTCGTCTGGTGGAAAGACTCCAGAATGGCTTGTACTGTCGAAACTGACATGCAGGAGCCTTTCTGCCCTTGGAAGCTGTTGGAGCACAGCTCCAGTGCGCTCCCCCCCCAAAGACCCCTGCATGTAACCCTTCCCTATTTTGTAGTAAAACTTTTCATAAAGCTAATTACTGATGTGTGCGACGTTGCTTATTACTCTGCTAAGTATCCAACAGTTGTGCTCCCAGAAGTCTCCACCCTGGACAGGAGGAGAAAGCAGCAGGGAGTCTGTGCATGGAGCATAGCCACTTCCTCCCTCCCCAGAAATGATCAGCCCCCAGAAACATGCAACACAGCTCAGCGATTCAGACCACATTACTAATCAAGCTGAACAGTTGAAGCCCTCCACAGACTCCATTCACCGACTCAGGGCTCCGCACTCTTTGTGTCGCCTTGCTGGAGACATCCTCCTCCAGAGGCTGGCAGGGCTACCAACTAGCATGCCGCGCACTGGGGCTGAGATCAGTCCTTAGGCACTACTCAAGGCTGAGCTCTCCCGCTCACTGGAGCAACTTGTCTGCTGCCCTTGGAGCTGTCCGTGGTCCAATATTAGCCAAGCCGAGGGGTCCCCCGCGTGGTGCCCATCGGTACCCTGGTGCCTGCCAATTCTTTCTCTGCAGGTGGGCCAGCTGGGCTTTTGCCCAGCAATGCTTCTGATTGGTTGTGCAGATTAAGAAACATTCTCTTAAGCCGTTTGCTACCAGAGTTATACAAACCTTGCTCCCTGGCATTGTGCAGCTGGCTATGCCTCCCATGGCAGCCACTGCCCTGTGTCAGAATTCCAAAAGTGCCCACAGGCTCAAAAAGGTTGGGGACCACTGTTTCAAGTTGTGCACAAGGAATGAGAGGGAAGGGTTAAACACTCCCTGTCTGCAGTGCCCTGTTCCCAGTCTTCAAGGCCACTGCATGAGGCTGCTTTTTAAAAACTGCTAGTGAGGCTAATCTTGCCTCATCTGTACTGTGACCTGGAAGTGATCACTCTGTGCCTGGGTGGGGGCAATATGAGGGAATGCTTTCCCTGCAAAAACAATTTCCCCACCCTTAAAAAACTAGCACTCAGTCTGGTGTGAGACCACACCGGCATTCTGAAGAAGTCCATCCCAGGTGCAGGCTGACCAAAGGGAAAACCAAAGTAGAGGCAAAGGTGGCTGCCATGCTGGCATCGCCATGTATAAATCTTAATAACAGAAGAGACAGTGTGGAGTAGTGGTTACAGTATCAGATTAGGATCTGGGAGATCCAGATTCGAATTTCCCCTCTGCCATGGAAGCTTGCTGGGAGACCTTGGGCCACTCACGCTTTCTCAGCATCATCTGTTTCACAGGATTGTGGGGATGAAATGGAGGAGAAGAGAATGATCCATGTTCCTTTGGATCCTCATTGGGGAGAAAGGCGGGCTATAACTGAAGCACATAAATAATAATAAAAAGGGCATGCAGGTGAAGAGCCTGAAAGCCCCCTCTCCTCCATCTTCCCCCTCTCCCCAGGCAATTTTCTCCCAGCATGGCTATTTCCAGGCACAGAACTGGGGCGGGTGGGTGGTTGCGGCTGCCACAAGAGAGGGGCCTCTGACTTGACTGCCTGCTCCGGCAAACGCCAGCCACTGTCACCCATTGCCACTCACTCTGTGCCCATGTAGGCCTCTCTGTACCTCGGCTCCAATGGGGTACAGCCAAGAAGCTCATGCTTTCCCCTGACAGAATCAAGATTTCTGACTGAATCCCATTCGGCAGCAGAAACCAACACCTCAATCAAAGCTATCGACTACTTTGTTTCCCTAGGAAAGAGACATGGATAAACTGGTAGGGAAGGGGGGGTAACAGAAAGGGCTGTTAACGATAAGACAGGTGACCGTTTCTGGTGGACGCACCTGAGCTCCCATGGCCCAAGCGGCCAGCACGTGCCTGCAGTAGTTCAGGCGCTCTGGCTTCATCTTGGAGTCGCAGGGCCCATTGTAGTAGGGGAAGGTGTCAAACTGTGTGGCGCACTGGAAGACCTCCATGTGGTGGACGAGAGCTTCATTTCCCTCTGTGATTACTGCTTCATACTGCAAAGGTGAACAAGAGGAGGAAGGTATGGTGGCTACAGGTTCTTCAGTTGTGCTCTGGCAGTCCTCACACTTCTTCATGTTGTATTAGCCTCTGAATGAAGATGGGGCAGGTTCTCTCCACCTGCAAGGTGAACTTGGCTTCACAGGCTGCACAGGTTGTACACATCAGCAAATCAAACCCCTCCTTCACCCAAATGACTTTTAAAGCATGTGTGTTTTCTTGCGTATGCCTTCTATATTCAACATACTTAAGGCAAACTTTTCAAGACAGTGGCAAAGCGGGAGGGGCTGGGGATCAGTGGAAGTGCCTCTGCTTTGCATGTAGAAGGTCCCAGGGTTCAATATCTAGTACATCCAGTTAAAAGGATCAGTTGGGAGGTGATATGAAAGACCACCTGAGACCCTGGAGAGCCGCTGCCAATCTGAGTAGATAATACTGATCTGGATAAACCAAAGCTCTGGTTCAATCTAAGGCTGTTTCATGCATGTCCACGCCCAAAACAGTTCCAGGGACATGTTGCAAGTGTGTTGTTGATGTTATGGGCACTATTCAATCAGCGCCCACCCCAACTAGTCCTGAGAAATATCAGGTGCGGATTCAGACTGTGTGCCCCACCCAGCTCTGTGCAATGACCAGCCAAGCAAGGAAGCTCCCCCGCAGAAGCAGGCCAGAGTAACCTGGGTCTGCTAAAAGCTCGCGGGGCAGGTGTGCTCCTGGCTGGGAGATCCGGTGCCCACTGGCTGCAGACGCCTGTCTCAGCTGCCACCCGCTGCACCAGAGATGAGCCTGACAGCCCCTAAGCGACTGCTCTTCATTAGCAGCGCTAATTACCAGGGATGTGAAAGTGCCAAGGCAAGTTGCCAGCCCTAAGGAATGAACTGAAGTTGCTCTGGGGGGCCTCTCTTGGCCCGGCGCTTCCTCCCATCCAGCTGCACCTTGCCTTCTAGCCCCTTGGGCAGCCGTGACTTTCAAATCTGCCACATCTCCACCTTGTTCTCCCTCCCTCCCTCCCTCCCGGCAGGCCAGGCGGCAGGGCCCAAGAGGCAGAGCCGCAGCTGAGGGCTCAGCAGTCTGCGCTGGAATGGCCCACCCGGCCGGCTGGCTGGCTGGCTGGCTCCCCCGTCGCTAGTTCATTTCTCACATTTCCCTCTCCTCCTGCCGTGGCTGAGGCCCATTTGTCTTAAGGGTTACTGAAAGGATGTTGTGACAAGAGAGAAACCTGCAAAACTGTGAACGGCATCATGGAGAGAAAAGGTATCCCCTCCCCACTCCCCTATAACTCAGGGTCACTCAGAGCTGACCGCAGGAGGTTCAAGACCAACAAAGGACACACTTCTCTTTCCCACACATGATAAATGATTGAGGATGTTTTTTAAAGTGGTAGGACCAATTTATGGTGGATGATAAGTATATGCACAGAAATGTCATTTGGTTCATTTTGCTTTAAAAAAAATCTTTATCTCTATTACTCTTGTTACAGATGGTCCAGTTCTTAATTATAGTGGATTTTCATTACATCGATTTCAGTGGGAAACACATTTCTGGCAGTAAGGGTTCCCACTCCCCCATCGAACTGGGATGAAATTCTCTGGGCCTGTACCCTGCACCCTCTGGATTTGTTGTTGTTGTTCGACTCTTCGCGACCCCATGGACCACATCACACCAGGCCCTCCTGTCTTCCATTGTGCTCTGGAGTTTGCACCCTCTGTATGCTCCCAGTCAAATTTCAGGCAGATAAAGAAAAAGCCCCCATTTTGCAGACCTTTAACATTCTCAATAGTAGAGTGGGCACAGGTAGCCATGAACTGGCACACACACACATATTTTCCCCTCCTTTGCCTGGAGACTCAAGTGGGGAGTCTATTTGAATGCCAAAATGGAAACAGGGGTGAGGGGAGGTAGACCCAGCCCCCTCCCCTTGGCATCCACCATTGATTTCAGTGTTTTTCTCAAAGCCTAGCTGCCCTAGCTGGACTTTGTAAAGCTTCAACCACTGTTGTGAGGCACAGGCGGTAGCAAGGGCGTTAACTCCCATCATCCCCATTGCATGGCTTAAAAATAGCACCTGCCCACCTTTCTTTCTTTACATATGAAGGAGAGCATTGTGTCCTGGGTTCGATGCATCGTGAAGACAGACACTCAGTGATTATCAGCTCATAGTTTACTGCGCACCACACACATAACACAAACGGCCAAGACGGCCAACTATATACAGTCCCTGGGGTGATACCCATAGGTCCCATTGGAGGGTTTAAACTTCCCACCACAGTTCCTATAGGTGCTAACTAGGAGTCTCAGGATCCTAGTCCCTATTGTCCTTTGGAGCCAAGCTCCAGCTGCAAACCACTGGCACCTAGTGGCAGTCCGCGGACATAATACCCCTCCCCCGTAGTTCGAGCCCCCTAGGTGACATACTCCTTAAGATAGGCTGGGGGCCAGCGCTCCAGCGTGGACTGCCTTGAAGTGGGAACTGGGGCATCGGGATCCCTGGTGGGTGGATTCACCTGGACACTCGGCTGTGGTTGTGGATGGGCCTCTTCTGGTGCCGAGGCAGAGGCAGGCGTTCTGTTTTCCAGTTGGGTCACGGGGGTAGCAGCCTGCTCCGGGAATTCATTGTTGGCCATAGTGTGTTCGGGGCTGTCAGGCAGGTCCACGTCCACGATACCCAGAGCCGGGGCGTTCTCTGACGCTGGGAGCAGGCACCCTCTTAGCTGATCCACATGCCTCCACAGGACCTGGCCATCTTCCATGGAGACCTCGTAAGAAACAGGACCTATTGGGCGGATGATACGGCCAGCTAGCCAAGTGGAACCCCTGCTGTAGTTCCGGATGTGCATGGGGTCCTCTGGAAAGAACCCCCGTGGTACCTCCCTCCATTCTGACAGGTTGCGCGACTCTGGGGACCTGTCCAGGTGAAGTCTGTCCAAGAGGATCACGGGTCTCCGACCCATCAGGAGTTCCGCCAGGCAGCGGCCAGTGCCCGGGTTTGGGGTTGTCCATTGCACTAATAGGAAGCGGGCCAGGTGGAACTTCCAGTCTCCCTCCATTTGGCAACTGAGGGCTTCCTTGGTGGTACACACCATCCGCTCTGCCTGGCCATTGGTGGCAGAGTGGAATAGAGCAGACCTCAAGTGGCGGATCAGGTTGCTGCACAGGAACTCCTGGAATTCCTCTGCCGTAAATGCTGTCCAATTGTCCGAGACGATGGTGTCGAGCAGTCCAAGTGTCACGAAGATCTTGCAGAGTGTCTGGATTGTGGCCCTGGCAGAGGAGATGGAGACCGGGCTAATCTCCAGCCACTTTGAGTATGAGTCCATAGTGACCAGGAACAGCAGTCAATGGAACGGCCCAGTGAAGTCTATGTGTAGCCTGGACCACAGCATCTGGGTAGACTCCCAGGCTTGGGTGGGCGCGCTGGGCAGATTGGGCCGGACGGCTTGGCATGTTTGACACCGCTTCACCCAATCCTCCACTTCCATGTCAATCCCTGGCCACCAAACATAGCTCCTGGCCACGGCCTTCATGCGGACGATCCCGGGATGCACTTCGTGAAGGGCCGTCAGGACTTGGTGCCACAGGGCGCTGGGGACTACCACCCAGTCCCCCCACAGTAGGCATTCCTTGTGGGTGGACAATTCATCCTGGCGAGCCATGAAAGCTGTAAATTCTGGGCCCACTACAGCTGCGGGCCACCCCCTCAACACCCAGTCCAGAACCTGGGAGATGACAGGGTCCCTGGCTGAACAATGCGCAACATCCCCGGCCCGGAGGATGTGGTGCGCAGGAGCTGGGTTGGCATCGATGGCTGGCAGGGGCAGGCAGCTAAGGGTATTGGCGTGGCCCATAGCCTTTCCAGGGCGGTGCTCAAGGGTGTAGTTGTAGCTGGACCGGAAAATGGACCACTGGAGGACCCGCAGGGAGAGGACGTGTGGCGTCTGCTTGTCTGCAGTAAAGAGGTCGAGAAGAGGGGGATGATCCATGGTGATGGTGAAGGGCCGGCCATAGACAAAATCATGGAATTTTTTTACACCCGCCATGATCGCCAGGCCCTCATGGTCTATCTGGGCGTAGTTCTGCTCTGCTGCCAATAGCATCCAGGAGTAATATGCGATGGGCACCTCCTGCCATCTGGGAGACAGTGGGCCAATGCTTCACCCATGCTGTAGGGGGAAGCATCACAGACCAGAACCACCGGCAGTGATTCGTCAGAATGTGTCAGAACCTTGTTAGATATTAAAAGTGCTTTGACCCTCTTGAAAGTGGCGGCCTGGCAGAGGCCCCAAGACCAGGGGGCTTGCTTGTCCAGGAAGTGGTGCAAGGGCTCCGCTACTGCTGCCTTGTGGGGGAGGAAGGCATGGTAGAAGTTCAAGAGTCCTAAGAACGCCTGGAGTTCCACCTTCGATTGGGGGGGGGAGCCTCAACAATGGCCTTTAGTTTTTCCCTAGCCGAATGTAGGCCGTCCACGTCAACCGGGAAGCCCAGGAAATCGAAGGACAGAACCCCCAACAGGCACTTCTCCCACTTAACATTCAGGTTGGCATCATGGAAACAGCGGAGGATGGTGCACAGTCGGGCGGCGAACTCATCTGGCATCGGCATGGCGATCAACATATCGTCAAAGAATGGTATGATGCCTGGGATCCCTTTCAAGAGTGAGTCCATCAGATGTTGGAAGAGCCCCGGGTCACACTCACCCCAAACTGTAGTCTCTTTACTTTAAAAGCTCCCCTGTGTGTCACTATTGTTTGCGCTGCAGCAGTTGCCTCATCAACTGGGAGCTGTTGGTATGCTTGGGCAAGATCGAGTTTGCCAAAGATCTTTGCACTTGCCAAAGTGGCTAGTACGTGGCTCACTATCGGGACTGGATAGGCGTGGTCCTGAAGAGCCTTATTTAACGTACACTGGTAGTCTGCGCAGATGCGGACATCCCTGTTTGGTTTCATGGGGGTGACTATAGGGGTCTCCCATTCTACATGGGAGACCGGTTCCAGGACCCCTTGCTCTATGAGGTGGTCCAGTTCCGCGTCTATTTTAGGCTTAAGCACAAACGGGACCTTCCTGGAACGCATGTGGAAGGGGGCCACTTGCAGGTTGAGCTGTAGTGACATGGGGCACTGTTGAATACAGCCAGGAACTCTTGACAGACCTCGCCAAAGTCTTGTAGGGTGGACACTGTCAATCGAGATGCCCAAAGGGGCGAACCACATGTGGCCCAAGAGACTGACTAGGTTGCCCTCAACTACAATCAAGTCCAAGTAGTATCAAAGCCTTGGTACTGGACATGGAAACTTCCCACACCCAGGACAGGAACACGGTTCCTCTGAAAGTCCGTCAGGGTCACGAGGGAGGGGCATAAATGGGGACCCCCCTGGGCACAGCCTTTTAAGGGTCTCTGCTGAAATGATGGAGGCTACAGAGCTGGAGTTCAGCTCCATGAAAAAGGGGACCCCTCTATTTTGACCCGGACCTGGATTTTTGGGGCTGATGTTTGGCTCGGAAGCTGCAGTACCTGCTCTGATGATTCGCACACCAGGAGGTAGAGCTCATCATGGGACACATCGTCATTGTAATGTGCAGTGGACTGGCAGCCCTGCTGGAATTGTGATGGCGGGGCTCCCCCCCCCAGAATGGCAGGCCCAGGTGATGTGTCCTGTGCAGCCGCAGCTCCTGCAGACAGCATCCCAAAAGCGACAAGTTTTCCGGTCGTGCTTGTCACCGCAGCTGGCACACTCGTGTCGTCCAGACTCCTTGGCGGGGATGGAGCGGGGCGCAGGCACTGGATCTCACATCTGGTCAGGCAGTTGGGTCCGGTGGACCTCCTCCTCCACTGTGTTGGCTGGGTCCATGCTTGTCCGGTGTGTGGTGGTCGATGCAGCAGGATAGGACCTCTCCCAAGCCGAGGCAGTGGAGAGGGCTGAAGCAAGGGTGCACTTCTCATCCTCCAGGATCCATCGCCAGAGCTTTTCATCATTGGCCCACGTAGGGCCATTTCTAGTTGGCCCCCAAACATGCATTCCAAGGCGAGCCGTTGAAATTCAGCCAAGTACCTGGCCACCAGTTCCCGTGGTTGCTGGTGTCGGGAGTGGAATGCCACATGGCGCGATATCTCTGGTGGCTGGGGGACGAAGTGGTCCTGGAGCGCCTTGATGATCTGCTTGAACGTTGCCTCCGTTAGTTTGGTGGGGGAGAGCAGGTTGCAGGCCAGCTCCACGGTGGCGGGCCCACAGGAGCCGGCAAGGAGGCCCCTCTTTCTTCCTTCATCGGTGACCTCATAAAATGTTAAAATGGATTTGAGTCCCTCGACCCAGGCTTCCCAGTGCAGCAGCTTGGTAGGGTCGAACGGAGGGACCAGTCCTGCTCCCGGAGGCCTGCAGGGATGTTGTGGGGAAGCGGATTGCTCGCCTTCGGTGCTCACTGGTTGAAGCAGCAGCAGTTCCCAGTCTTCCTCAGATGCCCAGGAGCCCAGCCAGCTCAGCGGGATCCCACCTTCATTGCCATTGTTGTGTACTGGGTTCGACGCATAGTGAAGACAGACGCTCACTGATTATCAGTTCATAGTTTACTGTACACAACACACATAACACAAACGGCCAAGACGGCCAACTATATCCAGTCCCTGGGGTGACACCCATAGGTCCCATTGGAGGGTTTAAACTTCCCACCACAGTTCCTATAGGTGCTAACTAGGAGTCTCAGGATCCTAGTCCCTATTGTCCCTTGGAGCCAAGCTCTGGTTGCAAACTGCTGGCACCTAGTGGCGGTCCGCGGACATAACAGAAGGGTTGTCTGTCTTTCCCACCCAACAGTCACAGGGGAGGGAGCTGAGGAAAGGGGAGCAGTTGGCAATGTGAGAGGGCACAACCACTTTCCCATCCTTAATGACCTCTCATGGGAAGACATGTAGGACCTTTTCTCATCAGAGATCTTTTGAATCTCATCTGAATCAGCCCTGTCCCTGTCTTTCAGTGTGTCTGGGGGGTGGGGATTTGCTTCTTTCCTCCCCAAATCATGAATGGTGTGGAGAGAGGATGCCTCTCACCCACCCACCTTCTCTGCAGCAGACTGTCTGGCTTCCAGGGGTTACAAGCGAGTTTTTTGCTGCCTTCTCCCAGCAGGCACCTGGTTCCTTCTATGCTCTCCTCCACCGGCCCAGTCTGCAGCACCTGCTTTCAGACAGTCCAACCAAGCAGGGCAGTGTGGTGCCAACAGAGCAGATAATAGAACTGTCGCCAAATAGAACCCATTTCTCTTCACCTATTATAGAACCAAGAAAGCCCTCTGCAGTGATGAAAGGGCAGTGGAAACATTGTGCATAGGGCAACAGTCCTCTTTGGTTGATACATCAACTAATCAGAGAGGGAAAAGAAATGCTTATTGTAAACTTATATATCCCAAACCAAAACCAAGAAAAATTCTTCACAGAATTACGTAAAATCATTTCTATGAAAACTTTTGAAGAATGGGAGATTATAACACTGTATTTGACCCACATTGGGAAGAGCTCTATAAAAGGTGACCTCATAAAAAGGAAGAGCTCTACAAAAACAAGAAACCAAGCAGAACTCTACATAAAATATTTCTAAAAACAGCAGAAGAATACAGTATGCTAGATGCATGGAGAACTAGAAATATAGATAAAAAAGGTTTTACTTATTATTCTCCTAGACATAAATCTTGGTCCAGGATAGATATGCTTTGGATGACAACAGCTTTGTTAAAAGATCTAAAGGAAGTAGAAATTTTACCTAATACCTTTGCAAATCACAACCTCCTCTTAATTGAGTTGCACAAAAAGAGGGGAAAAACCAGATGGAAAATGAATATTAGTCTTTTAAGAGATCAGGATTTAAAAAAAAAACCAAAAGAGAAATACAGGAATTTTTCAAAAGAAATCTACAACCAGAAATTTCAATAAATGTAGTATGGGACACTTTTAAAGCCTTTTTAAGAGGATGGTTTATAAACCAGAGTGCTTGGATAACGAAAAAGAAAAAAGAAAAACTTGAAAATGTAAAAAGGAAAATTAAAATAGACAAAGATAAAATAAAGAAACGTCCAGAACTAGGGGAAAGTATGACTAAGATTAAGATGTTACAACATCAAATGAATACTTTATTGACTCAAGAAATAGCTAAAAGAATAGAATACTTGAAACAGTACTATTTTGAACACACAAATAAAATTTCAAGATGGCTAGCATATAGCCTAAGAAAAGAAAAGGAAAAAATAATAATAGCATTAAAAGATGAAAAGAATGAAATAAAATACACCATCCAAGATATGAAGATGATTCTTGAAAACTTTTATACTAAACTATACTCCCAAAGTACACAGAATCCGCAACAAATAAAAGAATATCTAACCCAAAACAAGGAGAAAAGATTTACTGAAAGGCAGAATTTTTTTTAAATGAGCCTATTTCACCGTATGAAGTCTTAGAAGCAACTAAGAAACAGAAAAAGAAGAAAACTCTAGGACCAGATGGCCACCCTGCAGAAATTTATCAAATCTTTGAGGAACAATTACTAGTACCTTTGAAAGACTTATTACAAAATATAACAAAAGAAGAGAAACTCCCAAACTCATGGAACGAGGCACTCATAACATTAATACCAAAACCAGAAACAGAAGGAAAAGAAATTAAAAACTACAGACCCATATCATTGTTGAATGCAGATTATAAAATATATGCAAATATGTTAGCATCAAGACTAAAGAAAATTCTGCTCCAAAATATCCATCAAGATCAATCGGGATTTCTCCCGAAAAGACAATTAAAAAACAATATAAGGAACATAATTAATGTTATGGAATATTACGAAACACACTCGGGAAAGCAGGTAGCACTAATGTTCCTGGATGCAGAGAAAGCATTCGACAATGTTTCATGAGAATTTATGATTCAAAAATTAGAAAAATGGGACTGTGGAAAACAATTTTTAACAATGATCTCTGCTATTTATAAAAAAAAATGCTAAAATTATATTTAATGGAGATACAACACAGAAAATTGAGATACAAAAAGGTACTAGGCAGGGCTGTCCACTGTCACCACTATTATTCATATTCATATTAGAATCCCTAAACGATGCAGTAAGATACAACAATCGAATAAGGGGGTTAAAAATAAAGGGTGAAGTGTTTAAGCTACAAGCATTCGCTGATGACCTTGTATTTATTCTGGAGGAACCCTTGACATCAATCAATTATTTATTTGAAGAAATACTAAGATATGGAAAAGTGGCCGGCCTCAAAATAAATGTCCAAAAGATGAAAATATTAACAAAAAATTGTACACAGGAAATAATTGGAAAAATTCAAGATAATATGAAAATAGAAATCGTAAAAAAAGTAAAGTATTTAGGAATAATAATGACAAATAGAAATACCTTACTAAAGGAAAATAATTACCAAAAATTATTAGAAGAAATTAGGAAAGATCTTTTTAAATGGAAAGATCTACAATTGTCATTAATGGATAGGGTCGCAGCCATCAAAATTAACATACTTCTTCGCTTCTTGTTTCTGGCACAAAACTTACCAATTTTAAAGAATAATCAAGATTTCACAGATCTCAATACAATTTTAAAATATTTCATTTCGTACCCAAAAAAGGCCCGTATAAAATGGAAAATGCTTCAAGAGAAAAAGGAAAGAGGATTGGGACTGTTAAATTGGAGTTATTACTATCAAGCAGCAGCAGCAACATGGATCAAAGATTGGTTAATCCTAGAAAATCAAAGAACACTAAAATTAGAAGGTCATGATTTAGGCATAGGTTTACATGCATATGTGTGGTATGACAAAGATAGAGTCCATACTACCTTCCATCAACATATTACATGAGGACCATTGATAAAAATCTAGAAAAAATTAAAGGAAGAAAATTATGATAAAATACCAAGATGGATTTCCCCACTAGAAGTGTTTATTAAACCTTCACTCATAACTGATGAAAAAAGGCAAACATACGGCACCTTATTAGACAAAATACGGACTTGTTAAAATCACTCAATATAAATTTGACTTGGTGTGAAAACACACAATTAAACTCCAGGTACTCCAAAGATAAAACAGTTGGTTTTTATGTGAATAAAAATGAACTAGACAAAATTTGGCTCTCGTCAAATGACAACATGATACATAAAATATAGAACTTTCTGCTGGAAGATCATATGCAGGACAAAGTAGTCAAGTCGGTGATGATAAAATGGATGCAAAATATAGGACACAATATATTACTAGATGATTGGAATAAAACCTGGAAATCAATAAAGTTTCTCAAAGCTACATCATATAAAGAAAACATCTGTTTCACAGATGGTACTGGTAACCAGATAAAGCTGCTAAATGTTCCACTAATATATCAAAGAATTGTTGGAAATGTAAATCTAACGTAGGGACTTTCTTCCACATGTGGTGGAGATGCAATAGAATGCATAAATTTTGGAAAGATGTTAAAAAGGTAATATTTGGCTGCAGTCATACGGAGGGGGGAAGAGGCAGGCAGGAAGCGAGGCTGTTTGCCCCACCTGCAATGACGCGCGTTTGCGCGATCAAACTTCCTGCTGTGCATCCGCAGTTCCCCATACTACTGAGTTATCGGGGGTGCGATCATACGTACCGGAAGCAACGGCAGCCATGCGATTTCCCTGCAGATTAAAGGGCCGCGATCAGACAGACACATCTGTCTGGCATCCCGGAGTCATCAGCGGGGCGTCGTTGCGCGGGGCAGTAGTGTGGAAAAAAGCTACTGCTGATAACTCAGTAGTATGGGGAACTGCGGATGCACGGCGGGAAGTTTGATCGTGCAAACGCGCGTCATTGTAGGCGGGGCAAACAGCCTCACTTCCTGCCCGCCTCTTCCCCCCTCCGTATGACTGCAGCCCGGCAGTAGCTTTTTTCTACGCTACTGCCGCACAGAATGACGCCCCGCCGACGACTCCGGGACGCCAGACAGATGTGTCTGTCTGATCGCGTCCCTTTAATCTGCAGGGGAATTGCATGGCTGCCATTGCTTCCGGTACGTATGATCGCACCCATTTGATATGTTAATGGTTAATCTGACATTATTACCAGAAACTTATTTGTTAAATATTATTTCAGATAGTAATGATCCAAATGATATATATCTGCTAACATATATAGTAACCTCAGCTAGAATTTTAGCAGCAAAATACTAGAAGACTGATAAAACACCTTCAATACAAGAGTTAATTTCTAAACTGTTAGACATTTCAGAAATGGATAAATTAACAATGTTATTTCATGGTAAAGATGAAAAGATATTCCAAAACCGTTGGTCAAGAGTTTATTTGTGGTTGAAGAAAAAAAGCGACTAATAGACTCATAAAATGTAATATGTTATAATGTAGTTGTATACTTTGAAAACTCCATAAATAAATTATTCAAAAAACAACAACAACTAAGTCTTCCAGCTGGACCACACCCTTGTCAGTTAGTTTACCTGAGAGTCAGTCTCTCCCCTCCTGCTTCTCTTCCATCACCTTGTGCAAAGCAGACAGAGAGGTACCAGAAGAATGGTAATTTCTGGAGACTCCCAACAGCTGTATTAAATGGCTGGATTTGATTCAGATTTTGTTTAGCTACTTTTCAGCGCACATGTAGGCCTATTAGCAGCTATTAGCCATGTATGTTAAATGGTAACTCCGCAGGGGAAGTCTGTTGGCTGTGTGCCCTGTTTATGGGCTTCCCAGGACATTCATGGTTGCTGCTTTTGGAAGCCAAACATTAAGGCTAGATCAGGAAAGTCTGGTCCATTAGAGCAAATGGGTCAGTGGGTGCCCCACCAATCCCATGCTCCCCGCTTCCTCTTGCTGGGCAGACTAGGGAGCGGCAGGCAGTGAGCCATGCAGTCAGTCTCTCCTGTCTCCGTTTAACTCAGCACTGCAGGGCAGGCAAGTATCTCCCCATAGAGGCAGTGGGCTTTTCCCCACATGTGCACTCACACCACTGTAGCTGCCCTTTTGGCTTCCTTTGAGTCCCTGTTAGGGTTGCCAACCTCTAGGTGAGGGCTGGAGATCTCCCAGATTTACAACGGATCTCCAGACTACATAAATCATTTATTCATTACTTATTTATTTAAAATATTTATTCCACTTCTTCTGGAGAAAATGGCTGCTTGGCTATTATACCCTGTCAAGGTTTCTATCCTGCACTGGATGGTCCTCCTGTTCTTACAAACACATTAGGTTGGCATCTGCACAGTTCAATGCTGAAGGACTGCACTACAGTGCTGAAACATTTTTAGTATCATTTGCAAGGAGAAGAGGATCTAGGATCCCTTTGCTCCACCTCCACCGCCACTGCCACAGACTGCCCTGTCCTCTCCGCCCCACACCCATGTCAGTGGGCACTGACTGCCACTGGACTAGATGGAGCTTTGGTCTTACGCAGCAAGGCAAGGCTTAGGCACACCTGAGTGGTGTTATTGCAAGATGGAGAGTGGAGGAAAGACTTTTCTGGAACTGAAGAGAGATTTTGCAAAAGTCTGCCTGTTTTCATTGCATTACAAATGCAAAGGGAAATCGTTCTTACACTCTTGTTCTCAGGGATCTTGTACATCTCTGTATTTTGCCTGATAAACTGCTATCTCTTCCCCCTCAAAAGATCAGGATTTCCAAGGAGATTTTAATGCTTTTACTCATTTCAAAGAAGCTGAAAAGTAATTCTTAGACAGTATATGCTCTGCACTAAAATAAAATAAAATAAAATAAAAATTCTGTGCCGAGAAAAACTGGATTCTTCAATCTGTAGCAATTAAGTCAAGGTGCCCATGTTTCCTGACCACTGGAAATTCCTCTCAACTCCCTTTGACCTTCAGAGGTTTTGCTGGGCATTGACCACTTTAATGCCAATCCATGCAGCCAGGAGGACTAGAATCTTGCTAATTACAATGCAAACTGAGATCCGAGTGAAGAACTCGCTAGTTCCACGGGGCTTGCCTGACACAGCACAGTACACATAACTGTGATCCTGCACCCATGGCTCCCAGGTGTTTTGTGGGGATGTCAGGAATTGCTTCAGCTCCCAAAGGATAGGCGCAATATCTGAGAAAGGAGCTGATGGTGCTGGGAGGGACGGGGGCAGCAATCAGCTGGGAGGCCAGGTCCATCCCCTTGTTACATGAGGTAGAGAGGGTCATTGTGCAGAGCAGAGTAAAGCAAACAGATGAATCCTACCATCACTAGAAAATCCGACCAGGAGAAATTTTCCTCCAAACCCAGCCAGACCTATCTGCTGAATTAATAACCCAATAAAATTTATTGGTTGGCAACTGATTGACTTCTACAGCACCTGATGCAATTAGATGTACTGAAAAAGCAGACTTGAGGTCCCTGGCCTCACCCACGTGTTTAGCATCTCAATAAGACACAAAAGGGATGGGAAAGGGGCAGAGAGGAGGGCAAGCACAATGGTCCCACACTTAGAAAACGCCAGCATGGAAAGGGGAGGCACTGGACACCAACAGAAGGAGCTGAGGGAGGGGGCCTCATGGGCGAGAGGAGCAAAGGGAGAAGAGTGCAAAGTAGAATATGGAAGGTATAATTTTGCATCTAAGGAGGGCCAGAGAGAAGATTGAGGTGAGGTAGGGACAGAGACAGAGAGAGCTCATGCAAACAGATGAACCGGAACAAGAGACTGATGACATTTGAAAGAAGATTCACAGGAGCCAAATGTAGGGAGGAGAAAAGGGGGAAACGCAGTCATACCAATGAGCAGGATAGATTAGGCAGGCTGATGAAGCCCAGGCAAGGCAGGAGGCTGGGTGGCCAAGCAGAAGCGCCTTCCTATGTGAAATAACGAAAGTGGGACTTGCATCATGAGAGAGGAAGGAGCACATCGAGAAGGATAAAGCAACAAGGTGATAATGAGGTTCCTGAAGTGACTAAGAACTGAGGAAAGCATGCAGGGGACCTGTGAGCAGCCAGCCCACCCGCCCCACCTCACTCTGCCACTTACCATGATAATGTGATGTTTTGCAAAGCCTTCAGGAAGCTCAGTAATATAGCACCAATAGGTGGTCTCCTGGTCGGGTATGACAACATCAGGGGCTCTTATCTCCATGGTCTTCAGGTCTGCAGGTAGTCTGGGAATGCTGATCTCTGGCTTCAGCAGCTGCACCCTTTGCAGCCCTTTCTGGGGTACTGCCGAAACATTGATTGCTTGGAGGGATGAGGCTGGTTTCTCCAGAATGCCATAGATCAGGTGCACGGTGCCATCCTAGAAGAAAGGGCAGAACATGCATTTGTCAGTCTGCCATGCTGAAAAATCCCACTCCAAGAAGGGTGGCAGGTCCCTGAGGCATAACCTAGGAATCCTGTGGCTCAAGAGTGGTGTCTCTGGGCCCCTGGCGCTGCTGACTAGAGGCGGAGTTGCTGGCATATTAGGCCTGCTACCCATAAGAATGTAAGAACAGCCCTGCTGGAACAGACCAGTGAGGGTCCATCTAGTCCAGCATCCCGTCTCACACAGTGGCCAACCAATTCCTCTTGAGGGCCAACAGCAGGGCATGGAGACTGAGGCCTTCCCCTGATGTGGCCTCCTGGCTCTGGGATTCAGAGGATTAGTGCCTCTGCATGTGGAGGTTCCCCTCAGCCACCAATGGCTAGTAGCTGTTGACAGACTTATCCTCCATGAATTTCTCTAATCCCTTTTTAAAAACTGTTCATTCCTGGGGCCATCATTACATCCTCTGGCAGAGAACTCCTTCCCAAATCTAGTGTCCATCACAAGTTCTACTGCCCTCTGGTATTTTGGGAGAGGGAGAAAAAAGTTCTCTCTGTCCCTTAATTTTACCCTGTGCATAATTTTATAAACCGCTATCCTGTCCCCCCTTAGCAATAGCTTTTCTAAACTTAAATGTCCCAGACTCTTCAGCCTTTCCTCATAGGAAAGGTGCTCCAACCCCGTGATCATCTTGGTCCATACCCACAGTGTCATGGTCCTGGAGAAATAAGTGACACCAGATGGCCCATTCAGTAGCCAATATGAAGCCCCCAGGTCAGCTGCCTTTCCTCAGTCATTGCTAAAGGAGACCCTCACACTCTGGCTCTGCATGGCCACGCTACCTAATGTCTTGGTGCCTGCTTTGCTGCTAGATGGACTTCTGCCAGCTGACCCTGGGGCTAGGCAGAGAATTCTCCTTCCTCTATAGAGTGCTTAGCATAATGGCTGTTCAATCCCTGATTCCCCTCCCCCCACCCTAACTTCAAATTTTGATGCAAGTAAGTTAGTTTAAATTTGGACATAGAATCATAGATTTGGAAGGGATATTCAGGGTCATCTAGACCAACCCCCTGCACAGTGCAGGAAATTCACATATACCTACCCCTGTTCCATGTCCAGAAGGTGGCACAAAAGAGGCCTCTAGGATCCCTGGTCAAACTGTCTTGGAGAAAAATTGCTTCCTGACCCCAAAGTGGTGATTGGCATTTCCCTCAGCGTGTAAGAAAGGGCCACAAGAATTAAGCACTGAGGCAACCCTTCCTGTCCTCCCTCTCAAGATCTGCCTAAGTTTACAGAATCAGCATGGCTGTCAGATGGCCATCTAGCCTCTGCTTCAAAACCTCCAAAGAAGGAGAGCCCACCACCTCCCGAGGAAGCCTGTTCCACTGAGGAACCGCTCTGTCAGGGAGTTCTTCCCAATGTTTGGCCAAAAACACTTCTAATTTAATTTCAACCCGTTGGTTCTGGTCCGCCCTTCTGAGGCAACAGAAAACAACTCTTCACCATCCTCTACATGACAGTCCTTCAAGTTCTTGAAGATAATTATCCTATTTCCTCTCATTGTCAAGCTCAGGCTTAATTTTCGATTTCTATAAGTCCTGTTTCTCTTCACCTTCACTTGTCATGTTACATTCCTAAGGGGGGTGTTGTTGGAGTGCATGGGAGTAGAGGCTGTAACTTTCCTGAAGATGTGCCTGAGTTGGTTCTCATGGGATGGACCTTGGAGGATCTCTCTGCCAGCCTAGTTTAGATAGGGCACCATATATCTGTCTGTGTTTCCACAGTAATGCCAGGGGTAGGTATGACATGGATGAATGTGGAATTTTACACCTTTACCTATCTCTTGTAATTTCCCGTGAATTTCTTTAGTCCTAACAAGAGCTCTTGAACCCACTGCAAGCATATCTCTAATAAACATTTCACTGCTAATAGTTTGTGTGGAGAGTGACTTAGCAGGGGACCCGACACCCATATCACCTATTGTATCACACGCTCCTGCATTTTCATATCTGACACACCGATGGGATTGCTGTTGAAACACATACTCATTTTTGTACATAACCACAAGAAGTGGTACAAAATAAAAATGCACACTCAAAATGCATGAAACACACTTTACAGCATATGAAAGTTTATGTTTAGCCCCACCAAAATTAAAGCAATTGTGGAGGGAGGGGGCAGATAAATCTCTTAAGGATACTTTCCTGGGATTGAGCCCCACTGAACAGAATAAGACTTCCTTCCGAATAGACCTGCCTAAGCAAGCTTCCTAAAACAAATATGAGACACTAAAATCCCATGTTCGAAATTTAAATATGAAATTCACCTTGCAAACTAGGGTTACCAACCTCCAGGTGGTGGCTGGAGATCTCCAGCTGACAGAGATCAGTTCACCTGGAGAAAATGGCTGTTTGGAAGGTGGACTCTATACCCCACTGGTCCCTCTCCTTCCCAGTCCCGGCCCTCTTCAGGATCCATTCCCCAAACCCCCAACCTGGAGCTGGCAGCCCTAATGCAAACTATGAGATTTAAGTATTTGGAGAATTCCTTCTCTTCTCTAAATATAAGCCATAATTCATGGGACATAATTCCTCGCTCTGGGCTAGTGATGCTCAACCAAACGCGGTTCTAATGGGATGGAGGAATCCAACCACGTGACACAACCCACAGCGCCTACCCACGTGCCAGCACCAATGCCTGCCCACACTGGTGGTCTCTTGTGGGCTATACATAGTGGCTGAGGACCCAGTTTCAGTTAGATGTTGAGCATGTGCAGAGTTGCTAGGACTGCCATCCCACTGGTGGGGCCTGGAGGTGTCCCGGAATTATAGCTCACCTCCAGACTACAGAGATCAGTTCCCCTGGAGGAAATGGCAGCTTTGGAAGGTCAGCTCGGTGGCCTCACATCCCTGCTGAGTTCCCTCCCCAAACTCTGCCCCCCCAGGATCCACCCCCAAATTTCCTGGAATTTCCCAAGCCAGAGTTAGCAACCCTCTGAGCTCTTCTGTCCTGCCAACCCCACATTTAAATTTGGTACAAGGTGCAGCAGGTGGGCACAGAGAGGCACTACCTCGATGAGATAGTCCCGGGGGTCACAGGTTGCAAAGGGCCTCTTAAACAGCAGGTAGAGTCCTTCAGAGGTTTTCATTGCTCTAAGGAGCTTATAGTTCTGTTCGGAGTCCATGTGCAGCTGCCCCTTTTGGTCACTCCACGCATCCTGTAGGCGAGAAAAATCTCTGTGTTACCTTGGAGGGAGAAGAGACCTTTGCTATTATAGGCCCTGCAAAAAGTAAACTGGATACCTTAAAGGCTGAGGTCACAAGCATGGATATAAAAAAAGATTAAACAAAATATATCTTTAATTTTACAGTGCACTTAAATAGTTAATTAAAAACAAAATAGGTCTTTAGGCCATACAGGTAACATACTGTGCAAAACACATTACATTCAGTATACTTGCTGTACTCATAACATACAATGTAGTATACTTTTATTAGTATTGATTGGAACTAATAAACTGATAAAATTGGACCAGGCACATTTCAGCTGCAGAGGCCTTCTTCAGTGGTCCCAATTTAATACCACGCATGCACTATATGAATCATAGTTAGGCATGTAAGGTACTGTGGGGGCATTAAAAAAAAACTACTGTGGAACAGAAATGCTCTGTGGGTCTTGATCTTTATAGCCACACCAAAGACAGTGAGAGATGGTATAATCAGATTGAATACAACAGTTCCTTCACTCACAGTGTGCATATGTGCGCTGAGAGATTTTAATTAACTCTTTGGAGTTTTTAATTAGCCTTTTAATTGCACTGTAATATTAAAGATACATTTTGTTTATTTATATACACACAAGCTTATGGCCTCACCCTGTTAGGTGTCCAGTTCCATTTTGGGGGTTGGGTTTTTGCCCCTTCTTCTGTTTTGCCTGCAGAAAGTAAATTCAGGCTCATGAGGAACTGCTTCTCAGGTGCGCCATGCTGACCAAGATGCTGCCACCTTGTCGTGCAGATTGTTAGAGATTAAGAAAGAGGAGAGGGAAAATGACAGAGAAGGAAACCTAGGTGAGGGCAAGATTTGTAAAAAGAAGAGTGAGCAACATTTCTTGGTATCTAGCACAGAACTGTATAAATATCATGCTGTCTTGATGTTATATGGAGTATATGGAACCCCATGTGGCCAGGTTTTTTCACCCACAATGTTCCTCTATGCAAGTCCCTCTATGGCATATGAGGAATCCACCCCATGAATTACCTCCCACACCCCCACTCTCAGGAGGGAAATGAAGTTTTCAATCTGCATACTGAAATTCATGAACTTTTAATCATTTTAAAAATAATTTTGTTGAAGAGGTACCGGAACTCTGTTCTGGTGTGTTCCCCCAAGAAAAAAAGCCCTGCACACCACCACCCTAATTACTAGGGTCGCCAACCTTCAGGCAGTCCAATTACAGCCCACCAATATGCTTCTTCTGTTTTTCTTTATTCTTCGTTATGCAGTGCTGCTGCTTCCAAACAACTGCCGTGCAACTAACAGATTTCCTGGGTAAACAATCTGTTTCCTTCAATGTTTCGTCAGGTCGCTTTATACTTGGAGCCAGTGCTCTATATCTCCTACTCAGAATTAATCTTGTATTTTCTTTAGGCGCGGGGGGGGGGGGTCCTGATGGGGGGGTCGTGCTGTGTCTGACTGGGAGCAAAAGAGGCTGTTTTCTCCTCCCTGGTGGGATTTGGGCTTAATCCAGATGAGTGGAGAGAGTCCTTCCTCTGCCTGCTTGCCCCCTCCCTCCCAGACGTGGGAGTGGTGATTGCCCAGCGGGGGGCGGGGGGAGGCATCTGGTGGGGCAGTCTTCGGGCTTGGCTGTGCAGCTGGTGCATGGCTGCCTCAGTTCTGGGAGCCTCCCCCTCCTGCAAGGCCCATCTGCAGCATTGAGCACCCTAGATGGGGTGGGCTAATGCCCAAGATCAGGCTGGAGGGGTACCAGAGAGCCTCTTTGCCCGGCAGGCCCTGGTAACCAGAGGAGGCCTTCCTTCTCCAGCCTGCTGACATTTGTGAGGCCGGTGCAGAGCCTTTTGGAACGTGGTGGCTCAGTGGGCTGGGGCTTGGGCTAGGGCCTCTCCAGGACTTGCTTGGCTGGGAATGGAAGGGGACCAGGCAGGGGGACCCAAAGAGCCTTCTGTGGCCAGAGAGGGGCTGGGCAAGAACCATCGTAAACCCAGCCCTCTATTGTCGCTGTTTTCTTTGAAAGCGTAACTGCGGGCGACTCTGCGGCCAGGTTGTTGGGCAGCCCCTAAGTGCCTTCGCTTGGACAGAGAATTAACAACCTGTTACCCACTAAGCAGAGTTGTAAAGAAAACAGGTGTTTTAAATCATTTTAATTGACAGCAGAAGAACCTTCTAACAAGCAGGTGTAATGATGCCAACAGACTTAATTAGGACAGTACTTTTCACCACTGCTTTAAACTGTCATATGTTAAGATTTATGAGAACCTCTCTGCTTCAAAGAGATGAGGTCAGAAGTTTATTACAACGTGACGCCTTCCAAAATGGGGCTGGGCTGAGACAGAGAAGCAGGGAGGTGGAGACGCCAGGAGAGTGGAAGTGGTCATGAAGCCACAGAGCTGTGGAGCATGAGTTAAAGAGCAACGGAAAAGGACATAATGGATCCTTCCACCCACCCCCATCTATTAACTTTATGCCTTTGACTGAATAATTTGGAGACATTTAGTTAAATGAACTGAACTGTTCATAATACACCAATATCTGGGTGTGACAGAAGGAGAAACGAGGAAGGAGAGAAGACAAAACATCCTTCACTTTGTATTTTATACTTGGTGTATTTCTTTATTGCTCTTTATACATGTTGCAGTAACGGTGATGGTTGGAGAGAAACTGTTGAATTATATAATAATAACTTAATAATAAATGAATTAACTTGGGGTGGGGGATTAGGGAAGATAAGTTACTAGTTAAATAATAAGTTAGTTAAGGCATAGTTATAGCTAGCTAGTTTAGATAGTTTAACAAGACAGGTTAGATAGGCTAGATATGTAAGATAGAGGGCTAGATAAGCAAGTTAGATAAGATAGATAAGTAGGGTAAGATAGGTTAAGATAAGAAGAATAAAAATTAAAATATTGAAATTTCTACAGAAAAGAAGTGAAAAGAGAAATAGCTATAAAAAATGGCTAGTGGGACTAGTGGAACTAGGAAAACCTCTCTTACCTCCCCAGGACAAGCAGGCCAACAGAAGGCTGTGACAACAAGTCCAGCACAAATGAATATAAAAGAGTTGCAGAATCTTGTACAAGAAAGTGTAGCACAAGCAGTAAAGACAACAGTAGAATCAACTTTGCCTGCTTTAGTAAAGAAAGCAATTGAACCTATACAAACCAAAATTGATGCTTTTACACAGCAACTTTCCTTAGAAACAGAAGAAATTAAAAAAACAAATCACAGAAAATAAAGAAGAAATAATAAAAATTACTTCATATAACAATAAGATGGATGATAAAATAAAAGAGTTAGATCAAGAGTTACAAGATTTAAAATTAAGGAATGACAAGATGGAAGATACATTGATTAATTTAGAGATGGAAAAAGCAGCTTTGATTCTGAGGTTCCAGAACATTCCAGAAAAGATAGAAGAGAATTTAAAGGATGTCATGGTACAAGTAATAGTGGAACAACTGAAAGTAGAAACAACTGAGGAGGTAGCAGAAGAGATGGAGGCTATATATAGGAGGAATTCAGCTCATGCAAGAAGAAATAAGATTCCAAGAGAAGTGTATATAAAGTTTAGGAGAAGAGCCATGCGAGACAAGATTTTGAAGGCAGTGAGCAAAACAACAATGGTTATGAAAAAGGCAGAAATAAAAATGTTAAAAGATATACCATGGCGAGTTAGAGAAAAATGACAAGACTATTCAATTCTTGTGAACCTGTTAAGATCCAACAAAATAGTTATTTACATACGATGGTAGAAGACAAAAAAAATGATTCTATATTTAAGGTTGAGAACTTTTTAGGTAGACATGGGACAGATCTTGGATTTTAAGAAGAGGACGTGAGTGAAACGGAGGAAGAAAGACAAGAGCAGGAGATAGATGGAGCAAAAAGACAACAAGAAAAAAGGGGAAGGAAAAGAATGAAAAGTACACCCTTTCAGATGCTTACAACAAAGGAACAGAATGAAAGAAAAAAAATAGAGAGGATGGAAAGTAAGAAAACAAGAATACTATCAATAAATGTGAATGGATTAAATGCTCCACAAAAGAGGAAAAGAACTTTTCATCGAATTAAGAAATTACAAGCAGATGTAGTATGTCTTCAGGAGACTCATATCAAAAGAGATGACGAAAAATATTTAATATGTAAAAGATTAGGGAAACTTTTCATGGCAGCGGACAGTAAAAAAAAAAGAGATGTGGCTACATACACAAAGGAATATCTATATCCTGAATTAACATACAAGTCTAAAGATGGTAGGATATTGATGATAAAAATTCAGAGACAAACAAAAAAGACTTTAATAGTGAATATATATGCGCCAAACCAAAATCAGGAAAGATTTTATGCTTCACTCTGAGAGATTATTTCTACGCAAACATTTGATGAATTATGTATAATCGGAGACTACAATGCGGTTTTTGATCGAAAACTAGATAGGAAAAGGCAGTCAACTGAACAGAAATTAGGAAATGAACTTCCAAGGTCATTTTTTCAAATAGCAGATGAATTTAATATAGTGGACGCTTGGAGAACTAGGAATCTAAATACAAAAGATTTTACATACTACTCAGTAAGGCATAGATCGTGGTCCAGACTCAATATGGCATGGATATCAGTAACTATGGTGAATGATTTATTAGGAGCAGAGATATTACCAAATATTTTGGAGACCACAATCCTTTAGTTTTGATACTCCAGGATGTTCAAATGAAAAATAGATGGTCTATGAACACTTGGCTATTAAAAAATGATAACTTTATAACCAAAACTAAGATGGAAATTCAGGATTTTTAAAAAAGGAATATTCAACCTGGAATACCTATTGACATAGTGTGGGCTACATTCAAGGCATTTATGCGGGGCTGGTTTATCAACCAAAATGCATGGCTAAGAAAGCAAAAGAGATTACAGTATGAAAAACTGGGAAAGCAAATTAAAAACGAGGAAGATAAAATGAAAGGAAAACCACTTATGGAAGCTACAAGGATTAAAATAAAAAACTTACAACACCAACTGAATGCTTTGTTGACCCAGGAATTAGCGAGGAAATTGGAATACAGTAAACAATATTATTTTGATAATGAGAATGAACCAATGAGATGATTGGCTTATAGACTAAGAAAAGAAAGAGAGAAACATTATATAAAGATATTGAGAAATAGAAAAGGAGAGGAAAAATATATACTTAAAGATTTGAAGATTATTATAGAGAGTTTTTACAAGAATTTATACCAACAAAATGCCCAAGATCAACAGAATATAAAAGATTGTATCAAGAAGTAGAATTTTAAGACGTTTACTGATAGACAGAAAGCCATATTAAATGAACCAATTATAATTTTTGAGACAACCAAAGCTATTAAAAACTAACAAAAAGAAGAAGAAAACACCTGGGCCAGATGGCCTTCCAACAGAAATTTACCAGGTGTTTGAAGAATAAATAATTCTCCCATTAAAATCTGTAATTCAAAATATAGTCCAAAAAGGGAAAGTCCCAGATTCATGGAACAAGGTTCTGATCATACTGATTTATAAACAAGAAACAGAAGAAAAAGAAATTAGGAATTATAGACCTATTTTGCTTTTAAATGCAGATTATAAAATCTTTGCAAATAACCTAGCAACTAGATTAAAAAGAGTTCTCGCTCAAGTAAAACATCAAGACCAAGCTGGGTTCTTACCAAAATGACAAATTAAAAACAATGTAAGAACTATTTTGGATGTTTTGGAGTATTATGAGATACACCCTGAGAAACAGATGGCATTAGTTTTTGTTGATGCAGAAAAGGCATTTGACATTTTAGCTGGTAATTCTTGTTACAACAATTGTATTTATGAGTGTGTATTTATGAGCGTGATTAGTGCCATATATAGTAAGCAAACTGCTAGGATTATGGTAAATGGAGATCTCACTCAACCCATTGAAATACAGACAGGGACTAGGCAAGGATGCCATCTTTCTTCCTGACTCTTTATTTTTATTTTGGAAACACTAAATGATCTCGTAAGAGAAGATGATTTGATAAGAGGCCTCAAAGTAAAGGGGGAAGAGTTTAAGCTCCAGGCCTTTGCGGATGATTTAGTTTTTATTTTGGAAGACACATTAGCCTCTATCACCTAACTTTTAAATAGACTCCAAGAATTGGGACAAATCATGGGTTTGAGAGTTAACTTTAAAAGACAAACATGCTAACTAAAAATTGTACCCAAACCCAAGTACAACAGTTACAAGAAATTTCTTTGATCAAGGTGCGGAAAAAAGTTAAATACTTCGGAGTAGTTCTATCTAATAGATGTAGCTCAATACCAGATGACAATTACAAAAAGCTTCTCTTAGACATTAAAAAAGATTTGACAAAGTGGAAGGATCTTCAGTTATCATTCATGGGGAGAATAGCAACGATCAAAATGAACATTTTACCATGATTTTTGTTCCTTGCCCAAAACATTCCAATTCTTAAAAAGAAACATTTTTTTTAAGATTTAGATAAGCTTACCGGTCAATTTATTTGGCAATTGAAAAGACCTAGAATCAGATGGAAGGTATTATAAGATAAAAAAGAAAGGGGAGGTTTTGCTTTAACTCCCTGTGCCCTATAAAGCAGCATCACTATTGTGGATAAAAGACTGGATAAACTTAGAAAATTTAAGACCTTTAAAATCAGAAGGACAATGGAGTGGCATGCTTATATATGATATGGTAAGGATAGAGTACAAGAAAATTCTCATCAATATATAATAAGGGGAGTTCTCGTTAAAACCTGGAAAGAGATAAAAGAAAGTTATTACATCAAAATACCAAAGTGAGTATCACCACTTGAAACATTTGTAAAACCTACCTTACTGATGCATCTTAATATGGGAAGATATGAAGACCTATTAGACATTAATAATAAGCTAAAACCAGAAAATGTACTATTAAGACAAGATTTGAGATTTACGTGGTGGGAAAGGCTGCAGTTAGAGTCCAGGTTCAATAAGGACAATCGAATTGGGGTGTGTTTTTTTGAAAATAATTGATTTCGACAAAATATGGTTGGGTACAGATGAAAAGCTAATTTAAAAATTATATATTTTTTGTTAGATGAATATTTGCAAGATGAAGTAGTGAAAACATCAGTGATAACCTGAGCACAGGATATTGGCCATGCCATAGCTCTAGATAACTGGGGAAAAAAATGGAAAATGGTAAAACTCACTAGGGTCACCGCATACAAAGAAAATATTTATAAAATGTTCCATAGATGGCACTGGTCCCTGGCCAGATTAGCTAAATGCTACCCAAATGTACAGAACAATTGTTAGAAATGTAAGAAAAATATTGGGACATATTTTCATATGTGGTGGATGTGCACAAAAATTCAGAAGTATTGGCTAGGAATTCAAAGGATACTCCAAGAGATAACAGGCATTAAGGTCCCTCTCGAACCAGAGATTTCCTTATTGAATATTGTACCAGATTAATATAATAAGTTTTAACAACGGCCAGAATTTTGATTGCAAAGTATTGGAAATCAGATAGAATCCCATCAAAGGAAGAACTAGTTCAGAAATTGTTGAATGTAGCTGAAATGGATAGGTTAACTTCTTTTCTTCAAGGCAAAGATGAAGAAACCCATATAAGACTTTGGTCAAGATTGTATAAGTGGATTCAAAAAATTATCAAAATATAAGACTCTCTTGATTAGATCTTATGTAAGCGTTTATTTTGTATATCAATTTAAAACTATAAATAAATCTTTTAAAAAAGAAGTTTATTAGTAGCTTTGAAGAAACTTTAAATTAAACTCTCCTTTACAGTTTAGTTTAAAATATTGAGTTGATGGAACTCTTAAAGGAGTCTACAAACAATATCTATATATATATTTGCCTTTTTCAGCCTATTTCAAAGAAGAAAAGACTTCGTTTGAAAAAGTTATACACTTAAATTAACTGGGCTGATGATGCACAATGAAAAGGGGAATTCTTTAAATTGACATGGCACAGACAGCCCTACTAATGACCTGCCAAAAGTTAGAGATTTATAGTGGCATCCTTTACTTCAAAGGATTTAGAGATAATTGGTCAAGCAGACTGATAGGAATTCAGTTGTATTCTCCATGCAAAGGTGAAAAGGTAGCAAAGAAAAGGTAAATGTCTCTGAATGTTTATAGCTGAGAATGAAAGCTTATGAATAAAATGTTTCTGAATGTTTATTAAAAAGAAGAAAACTAGTTAAGGTTTTAATTTTTTAATAAAGAATTGTCTTTAAAGCTAACAAGCTGCTAACAAGAGCAAAAGTTGGGAAATGACCAAGAGCCGACTAGGTGTTTGGAGATTCAGCCAAAAGAAAAGTCATTAATCATGGCTATTGTCACTCATTAGAAGCCAATTATAAAGTACAGAGTTTGTATTATACCAAAGCAGGGTCCCTCCTGGCTAAAGTGAGATGGTATATTTTATAAATTAGAAGTTTCAATTTAGACAAAAGAAGCTTTATAAAATTACCAAAAATATTCTGATGGACCAAGATGAAAACTGATAGATAGATTCAGTGTATTTATAAAAGCTTTGTGTCATGGATTACTTTACAATATTAGAAGAGTGCTTATGGAAAGTTAATATTTAAAATAAGTGCTATAATTCTGTAATTCAATGTACCCTATCTGACTCCAGCTGACAGCTTAGAGATTGAACTAGTGGATTTAGTAGGACTGGGCCTTCCAAGTTAAGTAGTTGATACCATGGTGCAGTCCAGAATATAATCGTACATGGCAGACATTCCAAAGTGGACCGGTACCAAAAATCTGGATCCACTGAAACTTACTTACAAAAGACACCATTCCCTTTCTACATGATGGTTTGAAGTCAGGTTCTAAGATACCTTAAGAGACAGGTTGCAGTACTGGCCTGTATGGGGGACTAAGACTGCCTAATTTTTCTTCTCCTAGGCATTTTAAGCTTCCCTGAAAGGAACCATACAGTTGGCACCTCCCATTAGGCATAGGTTGCTTACTGGGAACCTGTCTAAAGTGTTACAGGCCGTGAACAATCCTCTATTTCATCCTTTCAAATCATCAGAATCTAAAACCTCCTTTTTGAAAGACTTCTTTTTTCTTGCAGAGATAACTTCTGCAAGGAGGACTTTTGAATTAGAGGCTTTATTTTCTGGGATGGACTTGTAAAAGTTTCACAAGATCTCGGTGGTACTCAAGAGGGATCCTTCCTTTGTGCCAAAGGTTTTTTCCTTTCTCAGGTTAACCAAGAGTTGATACTACCGTCTTTTTATCCTATACCATGTTACCCCAACGAGAGAGTCTGGCCTTCTTCCTTTCTCAGGTTAACCAAGAATTGTCCTATACCATGTTACCCAACGAGAGAGTCTGTGTGCCTTCTTCATAGGATGGCGCAGATTAGGCTAAAGGATTTTCTGTCTGTGTCTCACAGCTCAGCCTTTAGGTAAAAAAGGTCTCAAGCCATGTATCTGAGAGACATATGAAGTGCAAGGCCTAGGACCGCCAAAGGATGTTACAGCCCACTACACCAGATCTGTAGTGTTCTAGTGGAAGAAATTGTTAGACTCGCATCCTGCTCCACCTTTTATACCTGTGTGAGACATTATGGGTGGGACCACTTAAAATCAGCAGAAGTTTCATCTGGTAGAAAGGTGTGCGGCATAGTGGTAGAACAGATAAAAATAAGAATGAGGATCCCACCCAGGTTGTAGTTTGGGCATATAACGAGTTTGGATGACTTCCCCACTGAAGGAGAACGAAACATTGGAGGTTTCCTGAAGGTTTCTTCTCTTCAGTGGGGCGAAGTCATCCACATCCCACCCAAACTAAAATAAAACAGAATAATATCTAGTTGGATGTAAAATCTGTTATGGAGCTGGGCTATACTAAGACTGGAGGGTCAGCCTCCCTCTGAGCCAATACAGTCTACACGGGCTTGGAGTGAGAGGAGGCGTGACCTAACCAGTTTGGGTGACTTCGCCCCACTGAAGAGAAGAAATCTTCAGGTAAATTCCAATGTTTAATTCTCCCAGATTAGAGTCTGCGCACTTAACCATTACACCAAACTGGCTCTGTTGTGTGTATTCCTCTCATCACTTGAGAGGGGTTAAGCCAGGGGTGTTGAACTCACTGGAAATGTGTTATTTAAAGTTTAAAAAGCTTTAATTGTGTTTGTCTGTGTCCTTTATAAAGTTTATATCTCTGGTACCTGGCATTACCTTTTATGACACACATGGCCCGGCCCAACAAAGTCTCATTTCTGCCAGATCCAGCCCTCATAACAAACAAGTTCGACACCCCTGGGTTAAGCAAATCCTTTTCTTCTTTTTTGATGACTAAGAAACACAACCCAGTCTGGAGACAGAAGCTGTTGCGGGGGGGGGGCAACCTTCTAGGGCTTTGCTGCATGCTCTTGCAAAACTATAATCTCTTTTGATTGAATGCCTGCAGATTACATTTGGAACCAACACACAACAGTCACAGTTTCTAGAGAGATGAGTGTAAGGAGACCCTCCAGTTGGGGGAGGGGAGGAGGAGGAGAAGAAGAACAACAACATGTTGTTTTTTATATCCTGCTATTCTCTAATATAAGGAGTCTCAGGCTGCAATCATATGTGCCTTTAGATCTGACATAGGTGCGAATGCCTGACAGATCTAAAGGGAACTGTCAGACAGCAACATCTGGGAAACGTCCCGTAGTCATTGGCAACCTATGCTGCTCCGCCACAGAAGCAGAGTTAAAAGACAATGGGGAAATTCCACTCTAATGGGTTCCGATGGGCTGTGGAGGGACTTTCCCCTATCTGATCACGGAAGCATGCTCTCAAGCCATCAGGATGGACTGATCAGGCCCTCCCAGCTCAGTGCCACACACACCCTTCGCAGTATGCGCATCAGTGGGGGCCCTCAGTGCGGAGGTGTGAATCCTCATTTATGTGCATGGGAAACAAATGCCCCCCCCCAAAAAAGACTCATCTGCAGTTGCATCTGATCACACAGTAATGGGCTGTGCCCATAGCTACAAGGAAGGTGTGATCTCATAACTTGTTCTGAGCTCATTGGAGGATCACCAGAAGTGCATAGGGTTGCCAGCTCCTGGTTGGGAAATACCTGGAGATTGGGGGGAGGGTGGAGCCTGAGGAGGGTGGGGTTTGGGGAGGGGAGGGATCTCAGCAGGCCGCCTCTTTCTCCAGGGGAACTGATCTCTGTTGCCGGGAGATCTGTTATAACACCAGGAGAACTCCAGCCACCAACTGGAGGTTGGCAAGCCTAATTAAGTAGGCCTTGCCTCTGACTGGAGCACTAGGAAGCTTGATGTGGCAAGGCTTACAGAACTCTTCTGCCCAAGACATACATGGAAGCCCAAACCCTTTCCTACAAAACTCGCCTTTCCATTCTGTGATGTCTACCCATGGGAGGAGGAAGGGAGACTGGGAGATCTAGTCTAGAAACAAAATTCTTTGAAAAGCCTTGCTTTTTCAGAAACACTAACATTCAGGTCACCAATGCGAGCGATTAGCAGGTAATTAATTGGAAAAGTCATCCCAGAGCACAGTTTTCACAAAGCCTCTTTATCCATTTTTTAATTACGCTGAAGTGGGAATTGTGACAGGGAGTCTGGAGAAGGTGACAGAGCGAGGGACTATAATTGGGTGTCTTTCCCTCATTTTACATTGTAACAACTCTAAGCCAAGCTCAGCCTTCTGCTCTGGAGATACATCATCCCAAGAGAGAGCTTTAATTATTAACTGTTTCACATTTTTCTTCTATTTTTTAAAAAAGCAGAATGGAAGATCTGCCAGGGATTTGGTGCTCAGCAAAGAGCAGATGGGCAGCTTTACAAGGAAAGGTATGATCAGAGATTGCAGGCGGCAGTACCTGCCAGGACACAGCAAGCTCCCTGATCCCCGCCTCCATCCACCAGGGTACAGTGCAATCCTAAACAGAGTTACATCCTTCTAAGCCAATTGACATCAATGGCCTCCGAAGGATGTAATTCTTTAGAGAGCTGCACTGTTAGCTCTGCCAGGATTGAACATTCTAAAATTTCTCCTTTCTATATATACACACCTGCAAGAGCGGTGCTATCTGGAGGGCACAACCGACAAAAAAGTGGTCTTTGGGCTGGTACACACATGCATGTGGTGAAGCATTAAGCAGCTACATACATGTATGAATGCGCAAGTGCAGATCTAATGATGTTCTGACATGGCCATTTTGGTTTCCTTTTGTTTCCATATATTGAGGTTGTCATAGACTTTGGTCTCTCATTTTCATGCAGTTTATGTGCAGATGATGCACAGATGACATCATCACTGGATCATTTCTCACAAGACAGAAGCAAAATTGAAATGGTGACTTCCAAATCAAACCAGTAAGGTTGCGAAAAGCGGTCTCATCCAGGGCTTTTTTTCTAGAAAATGCTCAGCAGGAACTCATTAGCATAATAGGCCACACCCAACAGCAGAAACTCATTAGCATATTAGGCTGAACCCCAGACCGTGCAGCTCATTAGCATATTGGACCACACCCCCATGCCTTCCCTTGGCTTGCCCAGGCAAGCCACTCCTTAGACAGGCTGGGGAAGGCACAGGGATACATTTAAATGCCTCCCCAATCCTTCCAGGGCCCCCCTGGCCCGCCCACCTTAGAGTCATGGAGGGGGGGTCTCTCCGAGGCCTTCCCTCTGTAGCCAGGCATGCAGAGGTTTTTGCTGTAGTGGGCACGGCCAACTCTAAACCCAGCTGGAACTCTGTTCCTGTGCGTTCCTGCCCAAAAATAGCCCTGGTCTCATCCCTGCACAGATGAAATAACAGACTTGGAATCAAATGCAATGTGTTGCACTGACTGTTTTACCTGGGAGGCCTTTTATCTGTTTCACCACAAATCACATAACTGTCTGTACCCGCATGCGCAAACCAGCTCTCCAGGTTTTAGGATGGCTCCGCATAAACGGTTGCCACAGGGTGACAATGTTGTCTCAGTTGCAGGAGGCCTGCTCTGTTCATTTGGAGCGTCGCTGGAACAACATTTTGTATTAATTGGGGAACAGTTTTTGAGGGCCAGTCTCCATGTTGCCCTCCGGCAAGAGGCACTCTGGCCCACAAAAGCATCTGCCCCAGTAGCTGTGCTCGGATTGAAGCCAGCAGAAAATTCATTGCTCTTTTCTCTTGAGCATTCTCCTCAGCAGAGAAATTTACCGGGAGCTTCTTTTGCTATGCCAAAAGCTCTCATACATTTTCTCCTTGTAGGAACTTTCCCCCCTCTGTTAAGGATTGCAATGAGAATGGGATAAAAATATTAAATTTAGTCTGTTGACTCAGTAGTTTGGTCCGAACAAGTTCGAGGGTTTTTTAAAATTGTCCCTCAGAGTCAGTTTTGTTTTGCTTGATAAACTCATTAAAATCCACCTCCTTTGTGAACCTTGAGTACTTACTTCTGCATTGTCATGTTAGTCACTCCTTTGTCCCTATTGCTTCAACGTTCCCCCCCCAATGTGTTTTGCTCTCTCTAATAGTCCCAGAGGGAGCAAAACATATGTGGAAAAGAGGGGGGGCCCAAAGCAAAAGGGAAAAACAAGTGACAAAGCTGTGCCTTGGCCTCTGCCACAGACAAACGTGGCTGTCCCTCCAGAAACTTGCCCTTTGCAAGCCAGTCTTCTGTGGGGGAGACATGGGTGGGATTCACTGTAAGGCCCTGCTTCATATCCAAGCTCAGAACTGGTTTTATGAGGCCCATTTAGGGGTGGAGATGGAGTCTGTGGGCTGCCCACTGCCCACTACCACGGTCTTCCCTCCCTCCAGACACTCCTGGTCTGCTGACTGGCAGGAGGGGCAAGTAGGGAGCCAGATTTGGGGCCTCCAGCTGCCCACTCGTGCTCTGTATCCTTTCATATCTTAGCTAGAGTTGCCTCAGAAATGTAAACTTAAGACGGATAGCCCCAGCAACCTTTTGAGGGAAGTTAAAGCAATTTTTGAAATTAGGGATGGCGGCAGTCTACATATATCTACATCTTCCAAATAAATTCCATCCTCAAAACAGGAGTGCCACCTCCTCAGTTCTTACACTAAGAGAAAGGACCATTTTACAGCCATCAAATTATTCAATATGGGATGCTCTATGGCCAAAACCCTAGAGTAACCAGCCCTTAAAAAGGGATCTTCCTTTGCAGTTGATATCAAATGCTAAATAACTCCACAAAGCACATTTCCTGGGTGCGCCTGGCCAAACAACCTCCAGGATGTCTTCAGATTGGAGGCCCGGTCACCCCCCAGCCAGGCCCAAGCCGTGATGGCTCACTTACCGCAAAATAGGATTGGACTCCATCACTCCAGAGGACAGCCAGGTCAGCGTTCTCAAAGTCGCCTCGATCCGACATGCCGAAGAGGAGCCCAAACTTCAGCTCTTTGAGCAAGATCTGGAAATGCACCTCTTCCTGGCGGTAGCTGACGTTCCAGGACAGCTCCACAATGCCTCGTGGATCCAGGGGCACTCTGTAAGGGAAGTCGTTCTCTCGGGGAGCCGTGCCTTGCAGGGCGACAACCAAGATGACCAGGAAGACCGCAAGCATGGTGAGATACACAGACGCTGCTTCTCGGAGCTTGAGAGGTGGGCAGGAGGGCCTCAGCCGCCGCCGCCGCCTGCCTATGGTTTGCATCCTCGGAACAGAAAGCTGTTGCCTTCCCCCATTTATATGCTGGCCCTCCTGGGCAACTGGGTAAGTAATACTGTTTAATTACATTTAGTGGTTGGGAAATTGGATTGCGGCATTGACCCTCCCCCTCGGCCCCCCTCCCTTTTCCTAATGCAAACACTTGTCGCTCTCTGCCTCTTCCTAATTGACTCTAATTGTCCATGGACATTATCAATGGGAATTGAACTGGACTGGATGGATTTTTTAAAATGCCCTCGTAATGTTTCTGGAGAACAGCAGGCCGGAACAGAAGCTGTTTACCTGCAAAGGGTTGTGCGCCTGTCCTGCGTTGCTCCCCTCCCTCCTCACACCGGGCGGCTGGGGAGGGCCTTCTCCACCAGCCGTCTGATCGCTTGTTCAAGAAGTGCCAGGGTTCAAGGCTTCCTAGAAAACCCAGCCTCCAAGAACCTATTCAGCAGCCGATGAAAATGGCAGACGTGCCATCTTTGTTTACCGTCTCTACCCATAAAAGGCAAGGCTGACATTTAGGCTGGAAATACTTGCTCAAGAGCCCACGCTTGCCTTGGAACTCCCAGCCCGCCCCCCCCCCCATTGCAAAGCAATTTGTGGCAGAGAAGTGGCAGGTCTGCCTGGAGCCAGCTGTGGTCTTCCCCCTGTGCCACTTTGCTCTTGCAACGCTCCCTCCAGTGTTTCTTCTCCCCAGGTGGTACGGCAAGCAGACACCTGGAGCCCTGGCTGGGGGAGAGGAATAGCAGGAGGAAAGCACTGTGGCGGCAAAAGCAGCAGGTGGAGAGAAGGGTTAAACACACAGGGAGAAAGAAGCACTAGAAAGGATGAGTGGATTTCCCAGTTAGGGTTACCAGCTCCAGGCTGGGAAATTTTCTGGAAATTTGTGGATGGAGCCAATGGGAATGGCAGGGTTGGGGGAGGGGAGTGGCCTCAGCAGAGTATAATGCTGTAGAGCGTGCCTTCCAAAGCAGCCATCTTCTCTTGGGGAACTGATCTCTGGTGTTTGGAGATCAGTTGTGATTCCAGGAGATCTCCAGGCCCCACCTGGAGGAGGCAGGCAAACCTAATTTTGCTGCAGTGGAAAAAGAAAGAAGAAGGAAGTTTCCCCAGCTCCTAGGGACATGCAGAGTGCTTTCCCCTGCATTCCCAGACCTTTTCCTAAGACATTATTTTAAAAACATAAACTGCCACCACTTTGAATATTAAAAGCTCTCAAACATGCTTCTCTAGTCCTCTTGTACAATCGCCAAAAGAATCTCAATATTTAAATAAATAAAAATACGGCATTTCTTACTTCTTCTGCTTACCAGCAGTTTTAAATTGCTGATTTTTAACTAGTGGTTTTTATGTATTTTATTATATTTTATCATCATCTTGAGCTCCTCTAAGGTAGAAGGGCAGCTAATAAATATTTTAAATCAATAAATGAAATTCCCAGGGAGCCACGGCTGATAGCAGGACTGTCAACTCATGAAGAGGCAGAGTGGTAATTCCACCAGCCCACTTTCATATTTCATAGGGAAAATATTTATTATAAAAAGAAACAGAATATAAAAAGAAATAGACATGTCCAGGCGGGATATAAAGTTTACTTACAGATACAATCATAAAACTAGGTTTCTTTATTTCTGGTGGACTGAAATTTCCCATTTCGGATTGTCTGGTAAGCATTTATTTTTAGCCAATGAGAGAGAGCATAAAGATAGCCAATGGTAAGGAGAAAAAATGCCTGGGGGCATGGTGGGGGAATGCCAATTCAAACACCTGTGAAAGGTTCCTCTACCCTTTGGATGGAGACAGGTGGCTGTCCATACGAACCTATCGGGGTGGGAAACAGGAAAATGCATAAACTAGGGACATCTGTTTGTCACTGGGAGTCATGTCTTGAAAGTAGATTCCACCCTCAGATATCAGTAAGTGGGTTGTCTCATAAGGGAGGGAAGAGAAGTCTCTGGTCTCTTGACAAAATGGATTTGGATCACCTTGACCACCTTTAATGGAGCTGCTGAAGGCCAGACCCATTTCGGCCTGGATTCAGGCCTGGGCTTAGGATAGAAATGGCCTTGTTCATCCCGACTGCTGATTTTTGGGGGAGAGTGGAGAGGGGAGTAGATCCCTGTTGATTGGACTATCAGTGACTTTCAGTTTCTATTGATCATGGAAAGGCTGGCTTGCGCTGGGAGCCAGGAACACCATGTTTTGGTGATTCTTCTCTTACTACCTTTTGGAGCTAGCCAGTGAAGTGCGGGGGGGACTACTCGCCTCTGTGGCATTTATACTAAGGGGTCCTTCAGTGGGCCATTCCCCCCCTTGTACTGTTGGATATCTACATGAAACTGCTGGGGGAGATCATCAGGGGACCTGAAGTGAGGCAGTACCACTAGGTGGATGATACCCTACCCTGTTTCTCCTTCTCTGCTGAGCTGGCTGGCTGTGTGTGGGTCCTGAACAGGGTCCTGAATGAACTGAAGCTCAGTCCAGATAGACTGAGGTGCTGTTGGTCAGATGAGAAGTGCTCAGGGACTGCAGAGTCAGGCCACTCTGGACAATGGTTGCCCTCCCCTAAAAGAGCAGATTCAGGGATTGGAGGTGCTGCCGGATATTTCAGTTCTCCTCCATGGCATATTGTGCCTCTTATCAGCTTCAGCTGAAACGCCAGCTATGGCCCTTCCTCAAAAAGTGTGGTCTGGCCATACTCTCATCACATCCAGGGAAGATTACTGTAATGTACTCTACAAGGGTCTGTCTTTGAAAACTGCCCAGAAACTTCAGCTAGTCGTAAATGTGGTCTCCAGATTATTATTGGATGCAGGCAGGGGTCATTTCATAGAAAAAGAGGTGCAGGAGCTCATTAGCATAGCTCAGTAGCATAATTTATTTGCATATGCCACACCCCCTGACATCACTGGAAGTGTGGCAGAAGGCAACACCCACCACTCAGGCTCCACTGGACTGTTTTGGATTGCTAGCTATGGGGGTAGGAAGTGCACAGATCTGCCCTCACAGAGGAGGGAGACCTTGTACCCGAATAAACCTTGGTCTCAAAGGTGCCTGGGCCCAGGCAGTGGCAGAGCAGCATGAGGGCCAGTTTGTGGTAGCGCTCTGCTGGGTCGGCTGGGAAAGACAGGGGGGCTGCTGGGAGAAGGGGGTGGGGCTTGCTGCATGTGCCCACCCCCTGGGCTCCTTACTGCCGGAGCTCCGCTCCTGTGCGCTCCTGCAAGAAATGAGCCCTGGATGCAGGGATCATAACACCCCTTGTGCTGAATGAACTGCATTGCCTGACTGTCTGATTTCAGGCAGTTCAAAGTGCTTGTCCCAAATTGCTTGAAGGACTGCCACCTCCCACACTGTCCAGCCCACCACCAGCTAAGAGATATTGCCAGAAAAGCAGTCTTGGTGTAATGGTACCTATGACTGCATCCAGTGTCTTTACTTTTGGGTATCACATCACCGCTGCACATGTGCGTGCGTGCATGTTAGTAAAAGACAAAAGGAGAAGAATTTGGATTCAGCTGTAGGGAGAAGACTGCTTTTCCCACAGCGTTTTATCAAAGCACAAACCGAGTTTGATTCCCCACTCCTCTACATGCAGCTGCTGGTGTGACTTTGGGTCAGTCACAAGTTCTCTCAAAGCTATTCTCTCAAGGACAGTTCTCAAAAGAGCTCTCTCAGCCCCACCTACCCCACAGGGTGTCTGTTGTAGGGAGGGGAAGGGAAAGGAGATTGTAAGTCACTCTGAGACTTCAGGTACTGAAGGGCAGGGTATAAATCCAATCTCTTCTCTGCTTCTCTTCTTTTCAGGTGAGAGATGAGCAGAGGTGGTTGGCCATTGCCTCCCTCTCCACAGCAACCCTGGTCTTCCTTGGTGGTCTCCCATCCAAATACTAACCAGGGCTGAGCCAGCTTACCTTCCAAGATCTGACAAAATCAGGCATGCTTGGGCCATCCAGGTCAGGGCAACTTGAGAAAACACATAATGCATGCTTAGGGTGCATATGGATTTGAGGACTTCTTGCAATAACTCTGCAGCCCCCCAGGGCCCCCCAGCCCCCAGATTGGGTGCCACTTATTTCAGGGTTGCCACCTCCAAGTTGGGAAATATGTGGAGGTTTTGGAGGTGGAACCTGAGGAGGGTGGGGTTTGGGGGAGGGACTCCAATGGCATACAATGCCATAGAGTCCTCTTTCCAAAACGGCTACTGTCTCCCGGGGAACTGGTCTGGGTTGCCTGGAGGTCAGTTGTAATCCCGGGAGATCTTCAACCCCCATCTGGAGGCCGGCAGCCCTGACTGATGTAGGGGAAGGGAATGAGCCAAGCGAACTGGTGTCCAAATGGGGCAAAGGGTGCCTGCGCCAGCAAGGCAACCTGGCCACTGCTCGGGCGTGTTGAGATCCTACGAGGCCCAGCAAGGCCTCTCTCAGCTGGCCTCCAGGCCTAGAGAGGAAAGGCTTCCCAGCCAGAGTCACGCAAGCAAGCGGCTTACTGTAATCTGATTTCTGCTTAGTGACAATTACAGCAGTAGCCCCTGGAGCGGAGGGATAAGCAGCAGGCAGTGACCTTTCCCCTGTTTACCTCCCAGTTCCTTGGATCTGGTCGCCCACGGAGACTGAGGGTCCCCAGAACGTGGCAGGCAAGGAGGATGAGGGGCCGGTTCTTGATTTGCTAGGGCCAGCATGGAGACAAAAGAAGCAAACTGGCTGCTATGAGGACTTTGATCAGACATATCTTGGGAGGTCCCTCCTGGGAACTTAATTCCCAGGCACACACAGACAGATTTCAGATAGGGACATAGGGTTGCCACCTTGCAGGTGGGGCCTGGAGATCTCCCAGAATCACAACTGATCTCCCAATGACAGAGATCAGTTCCCGTGGATGATCCTGTTTTCTGGTCCATGTGCTGGACATGTTTTAGGTTTCTTCTGTGTTTGTTTTGAGCTGTTTTCCTGCTCTTGGCTTGTTTTAATATTGATAAATCATGCTCAGGTTTTTTTATGATTTGTGGTCTTGTTTTTACTTGCGAGACAACTCAGGCAGGTCCCTGGAGAAGCAGCAGGTTGTTCACTAAATCAGTGAATGGAAGAAGAGCTTGTGCCCCTTGGGAGTGCAGGGGACAGGAGTCGTCCGGCCTTGGAAACAGAGGATGCATGGAAGACTAGGGATGTTCTGGCACCAAGGAAGGACTGTTCCAGCAACCATGCAACAACGAGACTCTCATCTATAGAATGTCTGAGATGGATGTTCTTGATAGGGTTGCCAGCCTCCAGGTGGTGGCTGGAAATCGCATGAGATTACAACTGATTTCCAGGAGACAGAGATCAGTTCCCCTGGAGAAAATGGCCACTTTGGAAAGTGGGTTCTATGGCATCAATGCCCCATTGAAATCCCTCCCTCCCCGAATCCCACCCTCCTCAGGCTTCACCCCTAAAATCTACAGGTATTTCCTGGAGTTGGCAGCCCTGTCCACATACAAGTCAACAGGTTTTTTTGGCAACCATAGCTGGCAGACATTCTTGGCCTAGCCCAAAAATGGTGCTTGGAGCCCCTTGACTGAGTTTAGGGTGGCAACAAAAGAAGGCAAACCCAAAACAAAACAGGCACTGCTGTGGCGGAAGCCTGCCACGTGCACCACTGCAGAGGGGCAGCCAGCAGCTCCCAGGCTCCACACGGCTCGTCTTTTGCTGTTCCGGGCGGGGTTACCTCTCTGGCTTACTCAGTCGGATGTGTGAGAAGTGCTGAAGTAGCCAAAGGAAGCCGTTGCGGCACTTCCCAGAGCTCAGAGAGCTGATAGCTGAGCAAGAGCAGAGGGGGAGTGGGGGGCAGAGGGGTCTGGAGCGCAAGAGCACTGCCCGGCATGCAAGACTCAAGGGCCTCCGAGCCAGGCATGAAAATCCAGGCAGGGGGAAGGGGAGGTTTCTGGTCTCTGGAGTGGTTGTCGCTCCCACTGGGGGTTTCTGTGCAAAATGTGCTCCTGGTCCCATGTCTGCTCCCAAAAGCAGCAAAGAAGCAGAACGTGGGGCCATCTGGGCAGGGCAGGGCAGGGCCCCAACTGTTTTGAGCTATGGGATTCTGACCCCATGTGGCGGGTGCAGGGCAGGCATGGATTGGCTACCACCAAATGGCTCCTGCATAGGGTTGCCAGCCCCACCCCCACCCCGGTCTGGGCACGGGTTTCCCTGCTTTTGCAGGCTCCTCCCTGCTGGCAGCCAGCTGGCCAGTGGGGGGAACCCCCACCTGCAAATGCCCCCAAATCCGGTGTGTGGATGTCATCCAGAGGTGATGTCATCACTCTGCAGATGTTGCACACGATACTCCCCTCCCCAAACCCCACCGTTTTCAGGATACCAAAATCTCCAGGTAATTCCCAACCTGGACCTGGCAACCCTAGGTGGAGCCAGCCACAAAATAGTTGTTGCAGCTTATCTTTAGTTGCACAATGAGGATTCTTGTGCTGTGGTGGCAGCTGCTGCCAAATCAGAGTTTTCTGAAAATCTGCACAGCCCATCAGATCTCCAGTGGCCAGTCAGAAGCCCCCCCTCACACTTTCTAAGAACACCTGGCGGGCTCCAGGAAAGGTGTCAGTGGGCACCACATTGGGAAGGCACACTGTGGCCAATTCCGCACAATCACGTGCCCCTGTGCCACCGCCCGATAAGATCCGGGGCAACTGATCAGTTCCCCACATGGTGTCCCGGATCTGCAATTAACCCGATTCAACCCCCCTGGATTTTCCGGATCTTTTTTTTTCTATAGGTTTGGAGTCGGGGCATTCCAGTGGGGAACTCTTGAATCACAGCTGTCCCCACTCCACCCCTTTAATGCCCCTCTGCTTTTCCCCCTCCTCTTCTTGCCTCCCTGCCCACTTGGCCCCCTTTTTTGTTCTGCTCCCCCCCACTTGGCCCCCCTTTTTATTTTCCCGCCTTTTCAGGTGTCCCATTGAACATTGCATCCAGTAGTTCCGTTGGCCAGTGCACCTCACGGGGTGGCTGCCCCGGCACCCGATCACCCGGAGGTGACAGGGGTGGGTTGGCTGGCTGCCGCAGGGGTGGAGGTGCTGATACCGGCTGTCGTAGGGGTGGAGGTGCTGGCTGCATCAGCTGCTGGGGCCGGAGTTGACGCTGCACCGCATCTGCTATGAGTCCTTACAGATTCCAGAACAATTCTTTGACCATCTGCACGAGTCAATCCTGGCCACATTCGAGCCACTCCAAGCAGGTGTCTACAATCCTCTCAGACTCCGCAGTCTCCCAGAGGATGGTTCCGGCCTCTGGCTCATAACTCAGTCCTCAAAAAGGGTGGTCATATCAGCTCTCTCAACATGGCCCCGGGGTGAGTGTCCAGGTTTCTTGGGTATCTGCATGAAACTTTCCCCAGTGCGGTCCCTTCAGCCTTGTAGTCGCCCTTGCTCTTGCCCCGCCAAAGGGTTCCAGGAAAGGCTTGCTCACGTCCTTCTCCTCCTCTAGTGGAAGGGTGGTCAGCATGGTGGTTGGCATGGAGATCAAAGGGACCGTTTCCCCAGTTGTGGCTGGGGTGATAATCTCTTCCTCGCTTTCGCTCATCTCAGAATGAAGAGATGCAGGTCAAGGGAATGATGATTCCTGATACTTTGTCAGGCCATTAGTCAGGTCACACAACACAGGGCTTCATCAGAAGAAAACTGTTTATTGGTGAATCAGAACTAAAGACACATGTACAGCTTGTGTCAGGAATGCCCGGGAACAGTAGGGCCTCCTAAGTTATACTAATATCAAACACCCCCCTTAACGAGCTGAAGCCAATGAGTATAGTTCATGCATGTGGGCAAAGCAAGCAAACAATCTAGAAGCTGTTGATTCCCAGCTTAGGAGTTCTGCAGCTGGAGCTTCTACAAGGTCAAAAAAGCGATAACACACAGACAATGAAAATGGTAACTCTCAGAGGCTGGTGGACTAAAAGTACCCCTCCACATTCCATAACCATGTCAGAGCTACCCGACACCTACCCGGGGGGGGGCTGGCAATCCTAGCTGGTGGGCCTGCACTGCAGAAGGAGCACCTTCACTCTCCATGTTCTGCACACTTTGTAAGTCTGTTTTGTTTAGGAGAGCCTTTATTGCTATTTAATCTACGGGGGTGGGGGGGCAGGGTGTTGTTAATTGAGGATATTTTGTCAATGTTTAGTTCATTGATTTTATATTAAGAAAGGTGAATTTGGACTGTTAGGGCATGGTTATAGGATGTGATGCATTTTCTGTTGTGTTTTTATTCTATAAACCATTTTGGGTTGGATCCAGATTAAATGTTCTATCAGGGGGAGAACAGTACTTTGCAGTCCACCAATCTCAGCCAAATGCTGCCCTGGCAGACTGGGGACCTTGAGGCACGGCATGCAGGAGGTCTGAAGAGGGAAAGGTGATGGGGGGAGGAATCAGCAGAATTTGTCAATTAATCTGAATCCGTCCCCTGAATCCGTCCCCCCATCCAAAGAAAGGCAGTCCATAAATATTTTAATAATATTAATTTCAGCCCTGCCATGTCATTTTTTTGGTTAAACCTGTTTAACATTTTTGTTTGTTCACAAATTCTTTTCTTTTATATATAGATTCAGAAAATAAACATTAAGATAGCACAACCAGTGATCCATCGGGGCCTTGAGTGAAACGTGGAAACATGAGAGCAACTGTAAGTCTTTTAAGAGATCTATATAAAGCATGAGGCTAGCCTGATTGTCACATCTCAGAAGCTAAACAGGGTCGGCTCTGGTCAGTACTTGGATGGGAGACCACCAAGGAAGTCCAGGGTAGCTATGCAGAGGCAAGCAATGTGGCAAAACACCTCTGTTGGTCTCCTGCCTTGAAAACCCCATGGGGTTGCTATAAGTTGCCTATGCCTTGATGGCACTTATTCTACCATAAAAAGCATGAAGGTGAAAAATCATCTGCAAAAAACTGGAATCCAAAACTGAGGTGACTACATGTGAAAGTCATCTCATTTCAACTGGCCAGCAGATTCTTTGATGCCATTCTTTCTGAGATAGCTATTGTGGGCGTCGTGTTTTGATTTCATTCTTATCTGGATTCTCAGTTCTGGAAAGAAGTGCTGGGGTGCAGTTGTTGATCCCTGTGCCATCTACAGGAGACCACTGGGGATTTGGAGTGAGGTGGCGCCCATATGCCAAGGACATCTCACTCTGTTTCTCCTTTTCATCTGAGTTATGCCAAGCAGTGGAAATTCAGAGTGTGTGTTTGGAATCAATATTGGGCCGAGTGAGGGCCAAAAAAACCAAAGCTCAGTCTGGTCTAAAGGCCAAGCAGCATCTGTGGAGTCTTTCTGTTCTGTTTCACCCATTGCTGAAAGTCCTTTAGTGGTAGCCAGTTTCACGACAAAGTCCGATCACATACCTCTACAGGCATATAGAAGGATCGCTCCTGTTGCCATATGCTCCCACCCAGCTCCCTCACAAGTCAGGGGGGTGAGCATGAAAGAAAGGGTCTTTTCAGTTATGGCACCAAATCTTTGGAACTCCCTCCCCCCAAGAGGTTCACCTGCTGCCAGATCTGTTGCCTGTGAGGCATCAGGCTAAGGTGGCTTTATTCTGCCAGGCATTCGGTCCACCCTCCCCACTTTTGGGTTCTTCACCTTTGCCTTTTGAGGAATTTAACTGGGTCTGCTGATCTTATCTTTTTTATTGCCTTAAAGTTCTACTTGGTGGGGGGGGGTAGACATTTTTAACGGTTTTGATCTTTTGCCTTCTTCTTTTAGGCTTGCTCTATTTTCTCCTTTTGACACTTTTAGTTGTTATTGTGTATTGGGATTGAATCATCCCAGATTGAATCACCCCAGAGACTGGCTGAGCTTGGAGCACAAGAACAATAGCTGACCAGGACTCTGGAATAAACCAATCAAGTAGTAATGTTATGTATATAGCCAATCTCTGGGAGTGGGGTGTGTTTGGATGTGGCAAGTGCATGCTATTTAACAGAGTTGAGGCTCTGGAGTCTTGTCTTGTAGTTTTGCTAAAATCACTGAATAAACCTGAGCTGATCACTGCAATGCATCTAGAACCCAGTATTTAACAGTTATGTTTGGTGTTGTTCATGGGTTTCTTCTTTTAGCTTGGTGTTGCTTTTGAAATTGTTGCTAAGCTGCTCCAAGAAGGCACTGATGGAGTGGGGTAGAGATGTTTGAAATAAATTCATAAATAATAGCAGTTGCTGGGCTGGGTGGGGGGATTTGTGATGAAATTCCTCCTGTGAGTTTTGCTGTTCCTTCTGCCCACTTCCCTAGCCTCAAATACTCGGATGTTTTGAACCCAGGCAGAAGATTCTTGAGAGTCCCTTGGACTGCAAGGAGATCAAATCAGTCAATCCTCAAGGAAATCAACCCCGACTGTTCCCTGGAAGGCCAGATCCTGAAGCTGAAGCTCAAATACTTTGGCCGCCAGATGAGAAGGGAGCACTCACTGGAGAAGACCCTGATGCTGGGAAAGATTGAAGGTCAAAGAAGAAGAGGACAGCAAAGGATGAGATGGTTAGACAGCATTATCGAGGCAACAAACATGAAACTAAGCAAACTCCAGAGCACTTATGGAAGACAGGAGGGCTTGGCGTAATGTGGTCCATGGGGTTGTGAAGAGTCAGACTTGACTGTGCGACTGAACAACAACAACAACAACAAAAACCCCGCCTGTCAGGGTCTTGGCCTTCACCGAAGGATTCCTCTGCCCCACTTCTCCCTCCTTCTATTCCCCTTCTGAACCTGCACTTTGTAGCATGTCTCAGTGCGGCTGGCACTGTGGCTCACGTCTATCTGTTCTAAATACACTGGAATCCGTCCGCTTGTTAGCATTCAAAGAAAATACAGCAAAGCTTAGGGCCGGATTCTTTACAAACACCTCTCCTGCCAGTGAGCATCATTAGCACCCCCCAGAAAAAGGGAAAGTCAAATGGAGAGGATTTTTGTTTTGACAAACCCCCCCCCCAAAAAAAAAAAAAGCACAGCAAAGCTGCACCTTGCCAAAGCCAGCGGAAAGAGCACTCGGGAGTCCTGCTTCCATTCAAAGAGCTGCAAGGGAACAGTGTTTCTTCATGGGAAAAATTCTCCTTAGTGACTCTCTCACCGGTTGGGTCTTTGGCCTGCTGGGGGGACTTTTGTGTATGTTGCTGTTCAGTGTATTTAAAGTGTCAGTTTCTGGTCTCTGAAGACAGCAGTAGAGTTCTGTCTGTCTGTCTGTCTGTCTGTCTGTCTGTCTCTCTTCGCTCTGCCAGCCTCAGGTGAGGGCTGGAGATCTGGAATTACAGCTGATCTCCAGACTACATAGATAGCTTATTTATTTATTTAAAACATTTATTCCACTTCTCCTGGAGAAGATGGCTGCTCTGGAAGGTGGCATTATACCCTACTGATGTTCCTCCCCTCCCTAAAGCCCACCCTCTTGGGCTCCACCCTCAAATCTCCAGGTATTTCTGAACCGAGAACTGGCTGGCTGGCTGGCTGGCTTCCTCCCTCCCTCCCTCGCTCTCTCTTAGCCACCATATTTCACTTAAAACAACATTTCAAGCTCAGTCTGAAGACAAAACACCTGAAACATCTGCACCTGCTGAATTTCTGCCTGCCACGTGGTTCTGAAAGGCACCCTGGCACAATGAGAAAAGACTTTCACGTGGTGTGGTTTTAACTCTCTGCCTTAGAAATGCACTCCAAGCATTGCCTTTGTTACATGGAGAAGGTGTGGGAGTTTGCCTGCGGTGGAAGGGAAAATCTTTCTAGCTGCCTCGGTTGGAGATGTGTCTCCTCTTGCATGGGCTTGAAATCAGTTCTCTAAGACGTTTGTCCCAGAGACCTTGAGGAAGTGGAATCCTTCAGCGTCTCATGCCGGTGAGGCCAAGCAGCCCCTGCATTACCAAGAAACCGACCAGAGAAATCTGCCCTGCGCATCTCCTTGCACTGAAGCGCTAAGGAAGGGATTCAAGCAGGCAGCACTCCTTGGAGCAACAATCGGGAACACACGAGAGGGGCACAATTTAAATTAAATTGGCGGCGGAGGAGGCCAGGGCAGAGAGGGGGAGCGAGCGAGAGGCCTCCGTCTGCTCTGCGAACGAAAGAGGCGCTTCTGCGTGGCCAGACCAGGCTTCCATGCCTCGGGCCTTTGTCCTGACATTCAACACGAGTTTGTGTCCTACTCTCGAAAGTCCTGATCAAATTTTCTGGGATGCTGATTGAGTTAGAGAGAGCCTGAGTCAGACCATACATGCAGGGGGCGGGGGGCGGAGAAGAAGAGAGCCTCATTTACAAAAGGTGAAAGCAGCAATACGTGATGCATGGCAGAGAGATAAGGTGGTTGCTGGAGATTACAACTGAACGCCAGGCAGCAGAGATCAGTTCTCCTGGAGAAAATGGCTACTTTGGAAGGTGGACTCTGATGGCAGTATGCCCCATTGAAGTCCCTCCCCAAACTATGCCCTCCTCAGGCTCAGGTATTTCCCAGTCCAGAGCTTGCAGTTCTACAAGGAGAGGAGGCAAGAAGGAGGCAGCTCCAGCTTGGGGCAGACCCCCTCTCAGGGAGATGGGAGTTTGTTGTAGCGAGAGTCTGGTGCAGTGGTTAGGAGCGCGAACTCTAATCTAGGAGAACTGGGTTTGATTCCCCACTCTTCCACATGCAGGTGCTGGTGTGACCTTGGGTCAGTCATAATTTTTTTCAAAACTGTTCTCTCACAAGCAGTTCTCTCAGAGCTCACGCAGCCCCACCTACCTAACAGGGTGCCTGTTGGGGGGAGGGGGAGGGGAAGGGAAAGGAGATTGTAAGCCGCTCTGAGACCCCTTCAGGTAGTGAAGAGCAGGGTATAAATCCAATCTCCTCCTCCTCCTCCTCCTCCTTCTCATATTTAAGGGAGCAGGAGTCTTGGTAGTACTCCTCTCTCTGTTGCTCCCCTCGCCCCGGTGTCCAGTGGAACCTCAGTCCTGGCTCCCGTGGTTCCCAAGGTGGGGGGGACTTCTGTGGAAGCCATTCCTTTCCCTCTCATCCTGGCCGTCACCATGTTTGATGGAGCCCTCAAGTGAAGCATTATTATGAAAGCAGTTTTATCTTCTGCTGTCAACTTTGTGCAGTCTCATCTGCATAAAGACCAATTTTAATAATCCTTTAAGACTGCACAAATCTCCGTTTCTTAGAGGCCCTTTGATCTAAATTGCCTTCTGATTATCCAATTTTACTTCAGATTCGCTGTCATCAAAAAACCTCATCTAAAAAGTCTCCAAATTCCCTACAACCCTTCCCTGGTACAAGCACTTCATTCCCAGAAACAGCAGGCAAAGATGGAAGCCTATTTGGACTGTACCACTTCAGGCTGCTGGTGTGAAGGGTGAATACTGCTCCCCCGCCACACCCCATATAAGACAGACAATGCTAGGAGAAGGGATCTAGCCTAGCCTTCTCCATCATATGATAGTTTTCAGTATGCATGAAAATGGAATTATTTTATATGGATTCAAGCTCATGACCTGCCAGCTCCCATCTACATGGTACAGGTAGAAAGAAACTGATATATATAATTGCCCTAATGCATTGGCACTTTCCAGCTCTGCCATTGGCTGTGCTGTGCGCTCCATCAGCCATTCGCCCACATCAACTGCCAATCAAGAGTACTTGCATGGCATTGGCTGGGGGCTGGGTCCACGCCTCTTCCCCTCTCACTGCCGCCTCAGCCACTGTTCCCTGTCAGAATAAACTGCCAAAATGGCTGTCTCTCCTGATGAAGACACTTCTCCTGCTTGGCTCCCGTGGGACTAACTTTTTCCTCAGTAGGTTTTGCTAGGCAACCAAGCTTGGTACTGTCAGTAAAAAGGCAAAGCCAGGAGGCCCTTTCCAGACCTCTGTGGGGAACTCATTGGGGCCAGTCCTGACTAGAGTTGCCAGCTTCAGGTTGGGAAATTCCTGGAAATTTTGTGGTGGAGTCTATGGAGGCCAGGGTTTGGGGAGGGGAGAGGCCTCAGCTGAACAGAATGTCCTAGAGCAGGGGTGCCAAACATGTGGCCTGGGGGCCGGATCAGGCCCCAAAGGGCTTCCATTAGGCCCACAGTGGAACTGGCCATCTCCTGCTTCCAGTTGTTCTGCTGCTGCTGCTGCATCATAGCTTCCTTCACCAGACTCTCTTAATCACTCAGCCATTTCATGTTTTCCCCTGTGTCCTAGACTCAGAACTCTGAGCATGAGATTTCTGTGGTGAATGTCAATAAATGAAAAGTTGGTTTACGGCTTACAGAGATCATGTTTTAATCATGTTTTTATTTTAAGTAAAAAAAAATATTTGTGTTCTTTATAAAGTTTATATCTCCTATACCTGGCATTACATTTTATGACACACATGGCCCAACTCGACAAGGTCTCATTTATGTCAGATCTGGCCCTCATAAAAAATGAGTTCAACACCCCTGCCCTAGAGTCCACCCTCCAAAGTGGTTATTTTCTCCTGGGGAACCATTGCTGCCATTCTCCAGGTGAGGGCTGGAGATCACTCAGAATTACAACTGCTGTCCAGATGGCAGAGATCAGTTTCCCTGGAGAAAATGGCTGCTTTGCAGGGTGGACTCTGGGTCATTATATCCTGCTGAGGTTGCTTCCCTCCTGCTTGGATCCCCACTGCAGAGAAAGACTACTTTTCCTAGGTAGAGGCTGCAGGTGGTGGTGGGGAGATGGAAAACTGAAGTCAGAGGGGCAGATAAAGGTTGGTTGATGGTTGGCTGGGAAGGATAGAGTTGCCAACTCCAGGTTGGGAAATTCCTGGAGATTTGAGGGATGGAGCCTGGAGAGGGTGGGGTTTGAAGAGGGGTGGGACTTCAGACAGGTACAATACCATAGACTCCACCTTCCAAACCAGCCATTTCTTCCTGGGGAACCATTGTTGCCAAGCTCCAGGTGAGGGCTGGAGGTCACTCAGAATTACAACTGCTTTCCAGATGGCAGAGATCAGTTCCCCTGGGGAAAATGGTGGACTCTGTGTCATTATATCTGCTGAGGTAGGGCGACCCCCATGACAGTATAGTGATTCCAAAAACATCTTGGAAAATATCAAAGGCTGTGCAGTTGACTTCTGGTTAATGGTGACTTGAAATCAGACGTGTCTCCGAGATGCTCCCGGGACACGATCTGAGCGCCAGCGGTTTTGGGGGGGGTGAGCAATCGCTACTCCCCAGGAGCTTTGGGGAAAAGGCTCCCAGCCAAGGGGCTTTTGAGGGGGCATCCTCTTCTCCAGCACGATGCTGGAGAATCGAGGCGCTCCTTCGCCCCAGTGGTCCAACCGTTGTGCATCCAAATGGACCTAAAGACACTGGCTGGAACAAGTGGAGGAGATTGTGCAACCAGACGATTGCAAGTGATGTCGTAAGACGAGCAAGGAGCAGTGAGTTACTAAAAAGCATTGAATTGGCGGTCTAAAAGAAAGCACCCCCCTTGATAGAAGCATGGGAAGCGAGCGGGGGAGGGGCCCCTCACACACGCAAAGACTCCAAAGCAGATTAACAAGAGCCTTACCAGTTAAAGCCAAAGCGCAACGGAGGCTTTCAGAGACTTTACGAACTTTCAGTTAATGTAAGCAACCCAAAAAGATGGCGGGGAGGTAACTTGACAAAAGACAGAAACCAAAACCACCAGGCGGCTCAAGTCCAAGGCCGGAAGAAACCATAGAGTTTCCTAGGCTACTGGCAGACTCCCTTCGCCCCCTGCTGGACCAGATGACCATCATCAATCAGCAACTGACAACTTTGAACCAGAATTTTGCAGCACAGCAATTGCAACTGGAAGAAACTACCAAGAAAACAGAGCAGGTGGTTGAAAAAGTGAAGGAACTTGATGCCAGCTCAATAGGGGGAAAGACGCAAATGCTAGAAAAAAAGCATGCTTCATTGGAAACTCAAGTATTACAGCTACAAATGGAAAGAGCAGATATGGTACTCTGGTTCCAAGGGGTGTCAGAAGCCCCTAATGAGAATCTAAAGCAACTACTGCGTGATGCATTGGCCCCATTGATGGATTTAAAAGCAGAAGATATCCTAAGTGAAATGGATGTGGCCTACAGAGCCTATTCTACGTACATTAAAAAGAATAATATGCCAGGGGAAATTGTTGTGAGATTCTCAAAGAGACACATAAGGGATTTAATCCTAAAAGTGACTACAAACGCACCCCTGAAAATCGGAGGTAACAACATAAGGATACGAAAAGTCATTCCATTTGAGATAAGAAAAAAGAGACAGAAGTACAAAGAATTAATCCTATTCTTACAAACAAATAGCATTGCATACTATTCTTACAAACAAATAGCATTCGGCTAATCCCCGATGGTGTCACTTTCAAAATAAAAGAATGGAGAGAAAAAATTGACTCTGTTTTCAAAGCTCGAGAGTTTTTGTGGCTGCAACTGGGAGGCCCAGAAGAGGACACGAAGGAAGAAGATGACAGCAAATCTATGGGCGAGTTGGACTCTGTGTCTTCCGACGAGGACTCTGATGCAGAAAAGGGGGCGGCCGCCCCCAAACAAGGCTACCAACTGAGAGATCGCAAGGAGAAGCAAAATAAGAATTGAGACTCTGAAAGTCATAGAAAGCTTTTTTATTATGGGATGACTGGGGGAGGGCTCTTGAATGGGGAAAATAGTTAAGCCAATGCAGTAGTGGGATTATTAGATCACGCTCAATGCTTTTTTGAAGCTTTTTTATGGACTAACACGGATACAATCATTATTGAAGATCTCCATCTCTTGGGGTTTTAGTTAGTAGTGGTTATCTTTTCTTTCTTCCTAGTGTAGATGTTTCCCCTTCCCCAGTTTCTGTTATAGTTTGTAGTCTTTAGAAAATGCAAATAAAAAATTCCCTTTCGGGGGGCCAAAAAAAAAAAAAAAAAGGCTGTGCAGTTATTCGGGAGATAGCCAGTATATCATGGTGGTGGAAAGTGCCATAAAGTCATCCCTCATGGGATTTTCAAGTCAAGAGACTTCTGAGGTGGTTTGCCATTGCCTGCCTCTGCATAGCAACCCTTGACTTCCTTGGTAGTCTCCAATCCAAGCTGACCCTGCCTAGCTTTCAAGATCTGATGAGATAAGGCTAGCCTGTGCCATCCAGATCAGGGCTGATGAGCTAGAGAGCAATCTATATATCTAATTCTCAACAGTCCCATCTGCACGCAGATACTTATTTCCAGGGGTCATTTCATAGAAAAAGAGGTGCAGGAGCTTATTTTCATAACTCATTTGCATATGCCACACCCCCTGACAAAGGGTAGGCATGCAAGCATGCCTGGGTTCCCTACCTGATCTTCTCCAGATGGGGAAGGGAAAGAAAGGCATTTAAATCCCCCCACTCCCCTGAGTTTCTCCACTCCCCAGGTGGTGTCTGCCCACCTCCCCTTTCCCTCCCCAGCCAGCCAGCCAGCCAGCCAGGCAAGCAGCAGACACCACAGCCAAGGCAGAAACCATGTTGGGGGGGGCAGAGAGAACTGCAACAGTGAGTTGAGGCAGAAGCCAGGGCATTGCCAGAAAGGCTTGCACAAGGGCAAGTAAGTCCAACAGTAGTCCAGGCCACTTGGGAGAGCCAGGGAAAGCAGGGCCAGGGACTGAAGGCTGGCAACTTACCCCAGCTAAACCCCTGGCATAGCCAGTGGGGCAGGAGGGAGGGTAGCTGGGGGAAGGAGCCATCAAGTAGCCCAGTAGGGGAAGGTTAAGAAGGAGAGTAGGGCACAGGTCTGGGGAGGAAAGAGAAGGAAAGAAGGAAAGAGAAGAAAAGAAGGAGGGAAAGAGGGAAAGACAGAGGGAGAGAAGGAAATGAGGAAAACAAGGAGAGAAGGAAATAAGGGAAAGAGGGAAAGAAGAAGAGAAGGAAAGAAGGAGGGAAAGAGAGAGAAGGAAAGAAGGAGGGGAATAAAGAGAGAAGGAAAGAAGGAGGGAAAGAGGGAAAGAAGGAAGAGGGAAAGAAAGAGAGAGAGAAGGAATGAAGGAGGGAATGAGGGAAAGAAAGAAAGAGTGCAAAGAGATGGGGAGGGAGGGAAGCTCTCCCACCCCACAATCAAGGCCCCGCCACCCCCTATGGCTCTCTCACCCCCTCTGCAAGCCTTTCCTGGCCCATCCACATTGGCGGGCAGGCCGGGAAAAGCAGGAGGGGCTCTGCAGACTTCCCCAGGCCCATCTGCCTCGGCGGGCAGGCCGGAAAAGGCGGGGGCTCTGCAGGCCTTTCCCGTGCCCATCTGCATTGGCGGGTGGGCCAAGAAAGGCAGGGGACTCTGCAGGCCTTCCCCGTGCCCGTCTGAGTCGGCAGGTGGGGCAAGAAAGTTGGGGGGGGGGCTCTGCAGGCCTTCCCTGGGCCCGTCCGCAGGCCTCTGCAACTTGCCTTGCTGCTTCTTGCTCCTCATGGCCCAACTGAGGGCTGCTGGGATCTGTGGGTGGGGCTTGCTACATGTCCCCACCCCAGGCTCCTTACTGCTGGAGCGCTGTTCCGGTGCGCTCTGGCAGGAAATGACCCCTGCTTATTTCTGCTGATAGGGGTCACATTCTCCCCCAGTAGGTTTTTCTACAGTCTCAGGGGACTCCGTGGGTCTCCAGAAAAAAACCTAAAGGTAAAAAAGAAAGAAAGAAAGAAACTTGGGGACGGTTGATTCCCTCCCTCCATACCTTTTGAAATGGCTGCCCCAGGGATCTGCTCCAGGCCCCACTGCATGGACAGTGAGGGATAGACTGAGATAGCCGGGATTGGGAAGGATTCCCCCTGCAGTATGAATGGCTAAATGGTTTAGAGCCAGGCCTGGGACTAGCATTGCTTGCTCCAGGATGGGGAATGCCTGGAGATTCTGTGAAGTCTGAGGAGTGCAGTTTGGGGAGGGGAGAGGCCTCAGCTGAATATAATGCCACAGAGTCCACCCATTTTCTCCAGCGGGACAGATTTCTGTTGTCTGGAGTTCAAGTATAATTCTGGGGGATCTCTAAGTCCCACCTGGAGGCTGGGAAACCGAGGTCTAGCAGCACCCTCTGGGTGACTTGAGACCACCTCACTTGCATGAATCAACTAGGTCTGGTTGCTTGCTATTGCTCAACAGCAGCCACCCTATGAAAGTCAGTGTAGTATAATGGTCAGAGCTTCAGAGCAGGGTTTGCAAGACCCAGATTTAGATCCCCATCTTGCCATGGAAACTCACTGGGTGATTTTAGACCAGTCACATACTTTCAGCCTAACCTACCTCATAGGGTTGTTGTGTGGATAAAAAGGAGGAGATAATAATGTCCATGTGGTGAGGCCTGGAGTAGATCCCTGGGGGGGAAATTCAACCCTCCCCAATTTTTTTTTACTTTTTGTGTTTTTTTCTGCAGACCCACAGAGTCTCCTGAGTCTGTAGAAAAACCTGTTGGGGGAGAGTGGGCCCCCTATCTGCAGAAATAAGTACCCACACGCAGAAGGGACTGTTGAGTATATCAATACCCTGCTGAGGTCACTTCCAAGCTCAAACCTCATCTAACCAAGGCTCCACCCCCAGTTCTCCAGGAGTTTCCCAACAAGGAGCTAGGAATGCTAAGAGGAACTGATCTCTGTATTTATGTAATCCATTGTGATTCCTGGAGAGCAGCTGTTGCCACTGCTGCTGTGGGGGGAGGAAGTAAGTGGGATGCCGGGAGAGTGACAGGGGTAAAAAGGGTGATGGCATGGGGGCAGAAAGAAAGTAACAGGCATGGAGGGGGGGGGAGAGAGAGAGAGAGAGAGAGAGAGAGAGAGAGAGAGAGAGAGAGAGAGAGAGAGAGAGAGAGTAAGAAAAGGAGTGGCAGGAAGGAGAAAGAGTGTGAGAGAAGTAGGGTGAGAGGGAAAGAAGCAGAGATGGGGGAATGGGATAGCTGTTCCTGCAAGTTTCTTGTGGTCCCCACTTGTCTGTTATGTATTAACAAAGCTGTCAGTTTTCCAAGTCTCTATTTTTATTTTGTATTGAACTAAGGGCTGGGAAGTTTAGTCTGAGTGTGTGTAGTTGGTAAAAAATCAACAGGCGTCTTGGTGGTGGTGGTGGTGGAAAGTGTTGTCACATCACAGCTGACTTATGGCAACACTCGTAGGGTTTTCAAGGCCAGAGACAGTCAGAGGTGGTTTGCATTGCTTGCCTTCAAATAGCAACCTGGGACTGGACTGCCTTGGTGGTCTCCCATTCAAGTGCTAACTACGGCTGACCCTGATTTGACAAGATGGGGCTAGCCTGGGCCATCCAAGTCAGGGCTCACAGGCATCTTGTGGCACCTGAAAAGACTGACATACTTTCACACCAGCCAAGGCTTTCCTGGACCAGAGACCACTTCCTCGGATGCAATGAATGGATCCATGCTATGCAGACATTTTATGTAGGAGGGACAGAAAACAAACAGCAGGGCCATGAAATGCAGGAAGTACAGTGCCATATGGAATTATCTAAAATTTAATTCTATTGAAAAATGCAAAGATTAAGCTTGCTAAGGAATTTAACAGTGGTACAGGCTGGGTGGGGACTCCTGGGTTTTGCTAACATAGTTAACACCTGTCCTGCACGAGGAATCCCGAGTCTTTGTTCAAGGGTGGGAGGAAGGCAACATGTGCAACATGTCAGAATCCCAGTTCAGCACTTTCATGCTGGGGTCTCCCTCTAAAGTTATTTTGCTTGCAAATTGTGACTTAGCCGTTGATTGTTCAGGCAGGTTGAAATGTTGCCCCCCCCGGGTTTCTGCATATGGGTATTTTTAATGTCAGATCAGTATCCATTTACCCTTTTGCGCAAGAACTGACCTGTTTCCTGCGTAAAGAGCCACAGGCATTGCTGACACACCACAGTATATACTGAACACTGGAGAACAAGACAGAGATGGTATCGCTCTGGGGTCAGAAACCTTTGATAATTAAAGAGCCAAATGATGTAGAAATTTGGAATAAGGGATCAATAATGAGCCAGTATAAGAAAGGCCATCTGCCTAACTGAAAATATACAATTTCAGAGTACAGATAGATAAATCACATGTTGCTTAATGATCTGTACAGGCCTCTGTTATATACCAAGCGAAGACCGCACACGTGGTCAGGGAACCACATGGTCTGGGAAAGGACGCAAGCTTCACCTCCAGAGACAGTAGCCCAAACGGATCCTAGCCCGCACCCATCGGATGGCCAGGATCCTAGGAGAAACCAATGGAGAATCAGGTGCACTGTAAATAACCTATCACGTGTGTGTGCGTGCGTGTGTGTGTTGGGAGAGTGGGGAACACGGGAATATAAACCAGCCTGCGAGCCAGGCAGCCATCTCAAGTCTTAAATGTACTAATAAAGTATGAGCTGTTATCATGCATCCACGCATCAGTCTCAGTACTTTATAGTGGCAACGAGAATGGGATCCAAATGAGCGATTTGGAAACTGAGCAGAGCATCACACCGCTCACCGACCTTCCTGACGATGCACCTCACAGCGCTAAGCTTGGGAGCAGCACCACACCGTGCTCAGAGTCTTCGGTCACTGCACCCCGCACCGCTCCAGACACCAAGTGTGATCCCTATCATGGTGGCCACCCAAGGAAGCATCCCCACCTAGAAAAGTGGGAAACATGGCTTGAGCGTCTAGAATATTATGTGGATTACCACGACATCATGGAGGAGGGTAAGAAAAAATCCCTGCTGCTCAGGTCCTGTGGAATTGATACCCTCCACCTCCTGAAAGATCTGCTGGCCCTGAAGAAGCTGAAGGAGGCCATGTATGCAGAAATTGAGATGGCACTCACAAACCACTTTGCGCTCAAACCCATGAAGATAGCTGAGTGCATAGACTTCTTTGTGTGCATCCAGGGTCCCAATGAAACCACAATCGAGTTCCTGGCGGCCCTAAGATGAGCAGCCACCTGATGTAGGTTCCCCAGCCTAAGTGATACGTTGACGAACCAGTTCATTGTGGGCCTCCGGGAACCCAAGCTACGACGCAGATTCACTACCCATGATGACCTGACTCTGGACCAGGCTCTGAAGGAGGCCATGGCATACGAAAAGTCCCATCAGGAGCACCGCAGCAAGATTATAAACTTCACCGGCACATCCCCAGTAGGATCGGATGAGGAGAACGTCCTCCAGGTGCGCCAACTGGTGAGGTGGAGTACACAGCCCCAGACGATCACGCGGGCCAAGAAGATGGCTGCACAGACCTCATGAGCCAGTTGCAGAGATGCACACGAGCAAGGGGCCTGCCGTTTCCGAGATACTGTCTGCAGGTCTTGCAACAAAAAAGGCCACATCGCCCATGTGTGCTGATCAAAGGGGGCCCGTTGGACAACGTCCACCCACCAGGAGTCTGCAGACCTCCACACAATCACCGTTCACCAGCCACAGCACCAGGTATTGAACTTGCCCCCTGAAGCCCCTAATAAAATGCATGCCACAGTGTTAATAGAGGGGTGCCCATGTAGAATGGAGTTAGACACGGGGTCGGCGTTCTCCATAATATCAGCAGACACCCTACAAAAGCTCTGCCCTCAGGGGGGACCCCTCCTTCAGCAGCCCCGGGGTTTAACGCTGCAGGACTTCCAAAAGAACTCGGTGGCCATCAGGGCCTTGGGCAAGTTCAGGGTGCAGTGTAAGGCCTTTGATGGGATTTTGGACTTGCTCATGCTTGAGGGGCACCTCACAAGGCTGCTAGAACTGTCCTGGTTTGGACTGCTGGGTTTCTGGGTGATGAGGGGGAACGGGGTGGGCATGCAGGACTTTAACACTGTATGTAACAAGTTCCCCAAGTTTTTCGATGGGACACTCAGCCAGTACTCCCGGTTGCGTTAGACCTTGACCCCGCTGTAAGGCCCATCCGGTTGAAGGCCAGGAAACCCCCACTGGTGCTAAAACCCAAAATTGAGGCTGAGCTGGACTGCTTGGTGGCACAGGGTGTGCTAGAACCTGTGAATAACACAAGATGGGAAACCCCTATAGTCACCCTGGTGAAACTGAATGGGGATGTGCGTATCTGAATAAGGCTCTACTGGACCACGCATACCCAGTACCGGTGGTCAGCCATGTGTTAGCATTGTTGGCAGGGGCATGGGTTTTCAGCAAACTAGATTTAGCCCAAGTGAACCAACAACTCCCAGTGGACGACACCACTGCGGAGGCTCAGACGATAGTCACGCACCGGGGGGCTTTCAAAGTTAAGCCGGTTTAGTGTAGTGGTTAAGTGCTCGGACTCTTATCTGGGAGAACCGGGTTTGATTCCCCACTCCTCCACTTGCACCTGCTGATGTGACCTTGGGTCAGTCACAAGCTCTGGCATAGCTGTTCTCTCAAGGACAGTTTGTGTTAGAGTTCTCTCAGCCCCACCTACCTCACAGGGTGTCTGTTGCGGGGAGGGGAAGGGAAAGGAGTTTGTAAGCCACTCTGAGACGCCTTTGGGCAGTGAAGGGCGGGGTATAAATCCAATCTCTTCTTCTTCTTCTTAAGCGGCTGCAGTTTGGGGTTAGCGTTGCCCCGGGACTTTTTCAGAATATGATGGACTGTCTCCTTAAAGACATCCCTGAAGTCCAGCCATTCTTTGATGATGTTTTGATCGCAGCCTTGGACTCCGAGAACTTTGCGGCCCGGCTCAGGATGGTGCTTCAACGTTTTGACTCTGCGGGCCTCAAGGTGAAACAGGAAAAGTGTCTCCTGGAGGTGCCACGGGTCAAATTCTTGGGGTTCGCCATGGACACCCAGGGAATCCACCCCACGGATGGCAAGATCCAGGCCATCGTTCAGGCGCCAGAGCCCTTGTCTAAGGCAGAACTGCAAGCCTTCTTGGGACTATTAATTTTTTATCACTCCTTTCTCCCACACAAGGCCGCTGTGGCAGAGCCTCTCCACTGCCTCCTGGATAAGAAGGCCCCTTGTGTATGGGGCCCCAAGCACGCTGCCGAATTCCGGGCGGTTAAAGACTTGTTAACTTCGGACGTGGTCACTTTGACGAGATCTTACCTGTAGTGCTTGCATGTGATGCATCACCTTCTGGGGTGGGGGCAGTCCTGGGGCACCAATTGGCAGATGGCCACGAGATCCCTGTTGCATATTATTTCCGGACCTTGTCTGTGGCAGAGTGCAACTACGCTCAAATCGACAAGGAGGCCCTTGCCATTGTTGTGGGGCTTAAGAAGTTCCATGATTATCTGTATGGCCGGCCCTTTACGGTGGTCACAGACCACAAGCCCCTCCTTGGCCTCCTCACCCCCAACCACCAAACCCCTAATATGTTGTCTCCCAGGGTGCTGCGCTGATCGATTGTCCTGGCTGGCTATTCCTACTCGCTGGTCCACCGCCCCGGTAAAGCGATGGGGCACGCTGATGCTCTGAGCCACCTCCTGCTGCCTATTTCTGACCCCGACCCCGCTCCCATCCACCATGTTGCCCTGCTGGAGTCCCTGCCTGATTGGCCAGTCTAGGTCCGGGAGGTGGCCTGTCACACTGCGCGGGATCGTATTCTCGCTCGGATCTTGGACTGGGTGGGGAGGGGGTGGCCCGCAGGCCCGGTGAGACCGGAGTTCACGGCATTTGGATCCTGCAGGGATGAGCTGTCCTCACATAAGGTGGCCGGGTGGTGATTCCCCAAATGGGTATTAGAGGTGCTGCACGAAACACATCCAGGGATCGTCTGCATGAAAGCACTAGCACGCAGCTATGTGTGTTGGCCAGGATTGGACAGGGAGATAGAGGCCAAGGTTAAACTCTGTCAGAAGTGCCAGGAGTCAAGGCCCGAGCCTCCGAAATCCCCAGTACAGCAATGGGAGTCCTCTCATAAACCCTGGGACAGGCTACACTCAGACTTTGCGGGGCCATTCCAGGGCCAAATATTCTTCATTTTAGTGGATGCTTATACAAAATGGCTGGAGGTTCTGCCAGTGCCCTCCACCTCCTCCAGGTCCACGTTCCATACTATGTGGCAGACCTTTAGTGCCCAGGGCATCTCCGACTCTCTGGTCACAGACAATGGGGCAGCTTTCATGTCCACAGAGTTCGAAGGGTTTGTCCAATACTATGGTATCAGGCACATTCGCTTGGTGCCATTCCACCCAGCGACAAATGGCCAGGCTGAGCACATGGTCTGAACCACAAAGGAAGCCCTTTGGCGCATGGACTCAGGGGACTGGGACTATAAGCTGGCGGCATTCCTATCTGGGCAACGCACGACTCCACACACCACGACGGGGTGAAGCCCAGCCGAACTCCTCCTGGGCCACCGCTTAACAATGAGGCTAGATCGTCTGCACCCAGACTGGGCGCCAGATCACAAGCCGAGCTCTGAAGACCAGGAGGCAGCACAAGGGTTTTTTTTCCAGGAGACCCCGTCTACGCGTGGAACTATGCCAGGGGTCCCACATGGATTCCAGCCAGAGTAATCCAGGTGACCGGGCCCCTATCCTACGAGGTCTCCAGTGAGGATGGCCAAGTGTTCAAGTGACGCATTGATCAGACCCAGACGACAGCGAGGATGAAAGCCCAGAATGCTGAGACCAGGAGGCACTAGTCCCAGCACAAACCGGCTTAAACAGGCTGCCCAAGGCCGGAGACATGATCCCCTCAGCAATACCCTGAAACCAGGAAGCGGATGACATGGCCGGGGCAGAAGAATTACCAGCAGAGGTACCACTGGCCCCTACTCCAGCCCTGGCACCTTCCCTGGCACCTGCGGGGGGGACAGCAGAAGAACCAACCCCTGCTGCCAAATTAAGATGCTCCACGAGAGAACGGGAAAAGTCCGCTTACCTAAGGGACTATGTGAGCTAGGCAATCAGGACTAAGTGGGGAGGGGTGTTGTATACCAAGCGAGGATCGCACACGCAGTCTGGGAACCATGCAGTCTGGGAAAGGACATGAGCTTCACCTCCAGAGATAATAGCCCAAACAGATCCTAGCCTGCACCTATCGGACAGCCAGGATCCTAGGAGAAACCAATGGGGAATAGGGTGCACTGTAAATAACTGTAATGTATCCATCAGAAAACATGTGCTCAGGACAGCCATGTGCTCTGACTGGTACCAACCGGCCAGACATGCGGCCAGGTGAAGGGCCTGAGCTTCGCTGCCAAAGACAATGGACTGTAGGATCCTAGCTCCCTTCCAATCGGGGAGCTGGAATCCTAGGAAATAACTCAATCACTGTAAATAGCCCAATCACGGGGTGTGGTGTGTGTTGGGGTGTGGGTCCCCTTGGGAATAAAAGCCAGCCTGCGAGCTGGCTGCTCTTGTCTTGTTCTTGAACTAATAAAGTATGTGAGAGCTGAAATCACTCGTCAGTCTCAGTACTTTTCAATAACCTATCACATGTGTGTGTGTGTGTGTGTGTGTGTTGGGAGAGTGGGGAACACGGGAATATAAACCGGCCTGCGAGGCGGGCAGCCATCTCAAGTCTTAAATGTACTAATAAAGTATGAGCTGTTATCACGCATCCACGCATCAGTCTCAGTACTTTATAGCCTCCACAGCCCAAATATACGGTGTTGCAAGTGGCACACCCAAACTCTCACAATGAATCATACACATACATGGGACTGCCCTGAGCAATGGCATTAGTGCGCTGGCATAAATCTGTGCACATTTCACACTTGGATTGCTGACCATTGTTCCCCTCCATCATTTTGCTTTCTGTAAAGCATTTCTAAGAAGGCATTTAGTCTCATAACAATCTGTGCCTAGACTTCACTTTGCGTATTAGTTGCCGAGCGTTCCTCAAATGAGCAGCCATCGCCACTTTCAGTGGAAGTGAGCTCCATGGCTTTGTGCCCAGGAACTTCCCCCCACTAGGCCGTGCTGACAAGAATGGGAGCTTCCATTGGTTAGAAGCCAGCAAGTCACGAGGGGAAAAGGGATGTCTGGAAAGAAACCCTCTTTGTGCAGCAGCCTCAAAAGAAGATGGTGCTTGGTTTCTCACCTCCCTGCCTGTCCAAGCACAGTCTGGCTCAGCAGCTCCCCTCCTGTGGTCTGTGGCAGCCTGGCCTGGTGCCTCACTCCTTCTTGTCTGAAGGTCTGAAACAAGAAAAGTTGGCTTCTGTCCACAAGATAAGCTGGCAAATGGCAATATTTTATTTGGTGTATAGCCCCCCTTTTTCTCTGAGATTCAAGGTGGATTACAAATTATGGAAAACAATGCAAAGAGGCCTCACTTGAGGTATTAAATGAGAATGGGTTTCTGCCTAGGAGGGTTATGCTGGCGTTTGAATTTGAGGTAGGGTTGCCAAGTCCAAATCTACTTACTATGGGGGAGTCCCGCACTGTCCCGGGAGTCCATGCGCACGCGCAAAGCCACTCAGAAGAGATGCCATTGGGTCGGCATGTTGGAGGCGGGGCCACTAGGATTTGAGGGAAAACCATAGAGTTTTCCCTTGAATCATAGAGCATCCTGCCCCCAACGTGGCCAGCATGATGGCCGGCAGCTGGTGCCTCAAATTAGGCTTGCCAAGTCCCCCCAGGGGGCGGGTAAACCCCTGCCCGGAGGTGACATCATCACGCTGGGGATGTGTGCTGGAAGGGGGTGGAGTACCCCCGGGGCCCGATTTGCTGGCATCGGGTAATGGGCCTCTCGGGCGGGGGTTTACCCACCCCCTGGGGGGACTTGGCAAGCCTAATTTGAGGCACCAGCTGCTTGCTCACTACAAGGAACCCTTTAGCCCACCCAAGTGAGGCTCTTTCTCCAGGTGCAGGAAGAAATGCCCAGAGGAGTTGGGTGTGGGCAACAGTGTGTGGGACTTTGGCCTCCATGCTGTGCTTGTAACCGCTTGGCCACTGTGGGAAAACTTGGATGCTGCTGGACTAATCTGGCGCAGTGGGGCCTACTCCTCTATTCCAGAGTCAGATCAAGCACAACTGTCTCTGTTGTCCACTTTATGAAAACACTGCTTCCCTCATTGGAATCCCACCGCAAAGGCAGAATCAGGTTGCACACTATTGCATCAGCCAAGGCAATCCCAACCAAAAGGAGGCTGAATGTTAGTGTAATGATTTCAAGTTATGTGTGTATTTCTTTAAATGGTTGGTAAGTGTCAGAAGAACAAGGGGGTAAAAGAGGGGAAAGAGTGAGTAAGGTGACTGGTTGGTGACTGAGAGTGTGTGGGAGGAGCTAGGAAGTGTGTGTGGAAAGAGAGAAGGCAGAGGGTTCAGTCTGAAGTCAGCAGCTGTCAGTTGTGGTCAGTCTACACAGAGTCAGAGAAGCAGTGTTCTGAACAGAATCAGATAGAAGTACTGTGAAAGGCATTAAGATTCTAAAGGAGGAAGAAATATACTTAAGGGGGCATATTAGACATTAAGACTCTAAAGGAGGAAGAAATATACTTAAGGGGGCATATTAGGCAAAATCTAATATTGACCTGAGACCTGAGTAAAAAGGGAAAGATTTTACTGAGCAACTTAACAAAACATCTTGTAACCAATGTGCTTTTTTTACCAATAAAGTTTTATCTTGTTTACTGTTAATTCAGAGTCTTATCCTCAGAACCACATAGTCCAACGAAGGAGCCTTAGAGCTTGGGCACAATACTGTGGGAAAGGTTAATTAAAGACTGGAATTAAATTCCTGGTGGCAGTGATAGATACTTCGAATGAGAGAAAGAAACAATAAGAAATTTAAAACTACATCACACCTAACCACACAAAATAAAAGAGAGGTACCATCACAGTTAGCTCATTTATTTATTTTAGGCCCCGTTCACATGGAGCATTTGCCCCACTGAAGGCACGGTAGCCCTGCAGACTTTCCGTGCACAATCATACCAGCACATCTGGGAGGCATAGCACTCCCATGGACAACCCGTGGCTTCCCGTGGAAAACACAGAGTAAAAAACTACTAGGGTCGAAGTACTAGTTTCCAGAAACCCTGGGGCAAAGATCGGTGTCTGATCACGGGAGCGCCAGTATCCCACGGCTTCCGACGCCCGCCCATGTCCCGGGGTTTCCGGATGTTGTAAGTTTCCATGGGATGCGCATCAATGCTGAATGACGCGGTTTCGGTTTCGACGTTGCGAATGGCGGCCACCTTTCGGGGCGCTCCCGAAGGTGGTTAGCCCACACACGGTTGGGGGGGTCTTCGCATGTGCGATAGACCCTAGTGAGCCTTAGTTAAAGGCTCCGAACCGGGGGCGCTTTGGGGAGTAGCCTCTTTGCCGGCACACCGCCGGGAAGTTGAGGCTTTCTCCCCGTCCCAATCGGCCCCGCTGCGTAGTGCGCCCCGAATGGGGCTTAGCAACGCCGCCGACTTCCAGGAGTGAGGAAAAGCGAGATGAATCAACATAAAAAGATGAATCGGCACTGAACCGTGAGTTGGAGGTCGAAATTAAAGCGGTAATCTAAACCCCCCCCTTACGAGAACAAGCGGGAGGAGGGGAGTTCCCCCCCCCACTAAGGAACGGGACTTTTAAAAGGAAAGGGGGAGGCGATAGAGCGGAGAGGGCTGGTGAAGTACCTCTGGGGTTTTCGAAGCAAAGTGTTGGCGCATCTCCGGAGGGCGCGGCACGAACTTTGGGAAAAGTAAACAAAAGTAATGTCGGCAATGAAAAAAGCCCCGATCAAACCGGAAAAGAAGGGAGGTGGGACTTCCGGTCCGGGGAATCCCCCTCAAGAGTCTGCTGTCAGTCAACCGAAAAGCGAGCTACTGCACCCTCTGCTGGAGCAAATGCAGAAAATCAATGAAACATTAAGCAGCATGCAAGGTGTTCTCAACAGCCAGCAAAAGCAAATGAATGAAACGTCAAAGAAGATGGAGGAAATAGCACAGAAATGTCTGGTCTCAACGGAAGATACTAAGAAAGTAAAGAAAAGGGTCAACAAGTTGGAAAAACATCAGGATGAGCAAGAAAAAAGGATTCTGCAATTGCAAATGGAAAAATCAAGTCTGATACTCCGTTTTCAGGGCATTAAAGAAGAGGAGAAAGAAGATCTCAGATTGTTACTAGCGAAGGCCTTGGCACCAGTAACTGGCAGAGAAAAGCGAGAATTACAAGAAGAGATGGATGTGGTCTATAGGGCCTACTCCACTTATACAAAGAAAAATAATCTGCCAGCTGAAGTGGTTGTCAAGTTCACTAAACAGCGTACGAGAGATCAAATATTGAGAGCAGTTTCAGCGACGCCCTTGAAGATTGAGGAACAGACTATAAGAACACTGAAAGATGTGCCATATGAAATTCGAATGAAAAGGAAGGCTTATAAAAATCTGACCACTTTTCTACAAAATCATCAGATCACTTACAGATGGAGATTTCCTGAAGGACGGGACTTTAAGTTTAAGGACAAAAAAGAGAGAATTGACTCCATCTTCAAAGCACAAGAATTTCTGAAGAGACACGCCAGCATGGAGGAAGATGCAGCATTCGCAACGTGGCAAGATTTGAGTAGCGAAAAAGACAGCGACTCGGAGGAGGAAGGAGCCGGAGCGGGAGACGTTGAAGAGAAAAAGGGCCCATCATACAACTTGAGGGACACTAAAGGAAGACATCCCAAGAAGTAATAGTTCGTGGACACGGAGGAAAGGAGATGATTAATGACTAACCCCAGAGGACATTACTAACCTGACTAACAGATTGTTTTTGGACTTTTTAGTTGACTAAAAGAGACTCTCTAACCATGGTGACTGCCAAAGCGATTTTTATATTAATTAACATTAACAAATTTAACAGTAAACTCACTCTCAACTTTTCTTTGTCCAACTATATACCCTCCTTTTTTCCCTATATAAAAAGAATAAAATCCTCTCCTCTTTAGGAGAGTTTTTACAAAAAAAAAAAAAAAAAATGCTGAATGACGCATGTGCACACACAAGACACTGACACCGGCCCGCCCCCCCCCAACGGCACATGCGCTCTTTGCTACAGTGCAGCTTGCATGCTCTGCTGTGCTGTTTTTTTGCTGTGCTGTAGCAGTGCTGTATGATCAGCGCTCTGCGCTGGAGTGTGGCAACCCGGTGGCCCGTGTGATCGGGTTACCGCGCCTTATTTTGCTCCGGGGTGAACTGCCATGCCTCTCCCCCGCGTTTTCTGGCCCATATGACCGAGAGCCAGTTTGGTGTAGTGGTTAAGTGCACGGACTCTAATCTGGGAGAACCGGGTTTGATTCCCCACTCTTCCACTTGCACCTGCTGATGTGACCTTGGGTCAGTCACAAGCTCTGGCACAGCTATTCTCTCAAGGACAGTTTCTGTCAGAAGTTCTCTCAGCCCCACCTACCTCACAGGGTGTCTGTTGTGGGGAGGGGAAGGGAAAGGAGTTTGTAAGCCGCTCTGAGACGCCTTTGGGCAGTGAAGGGCGGGGTATAAATTCAAACTCTTCTTCTTCTTCTTCTTCTTCTTCTTCTTCTTCTTCTTCTTCTTCTTCGTTTGCATTACCACACTCGTACTCTCAGATCAAGCTGAAAGGAAAATGAGCAGGATGGGAAGTATTGCAAGGTAACTGGAGAAGAGACAGCACTGCAGGGAGGTTAAATAGGTGACAGAAGCTACAAGCCAAGTCTTGAAAAAAACAGGAGAATAACAAGGCGAACAGTAGAATATAATAGAAATATCTCCGTTATCTGCAACAGCTGAATGGTGTCAATAATGGAGACAATGGTGAGTATTGAAGCACCCACAGAAATGTCTCCTGAACAGGCATGCCAGGAATTTGAGGGAGATACTGAGACACAGACATACAGAATACTAAGAAGAGAAGTAACTCAAGGGCTTCAATGTGCTCATCCAATTATGTAAATCAAGAATATTTGCATGATTTCTCTTCTTATAATTTATTCTGTTTTGCCTTGTCATGGCAAGGAACTAAGTCGGTACCAACTATTCTTGGATCAACACAAATGTTATTCAGCACCTCCTTTTATCTTTGAAGTTTCGCTTGGCATTAACATCACACTTTTGTTTGTGTCTTTACAAGGATAGTGACTAGAAATTTGCTTTTAAAATAGATGGTATTTTAAAAAAACTGTCACCACGCAATTAGGAGACAAAAGTGTGCATGAGTTTGTTTTTAAATTTCAGGTCTGTGTCTATACACTTTTTTTTAAAATAGCCACTGGCTGACTTCTGAAAAATGGGGCTAAAACAAATAAAATGAATTTCGATGGGGATAAATGTAAAGTTCTGCATTTAGGTACAAAAAATCAAATGCATAATTATAGATTGGGGGAGACTTGTCTTGGCACTAGTATGTGTAGCTTACATTATGTCATAATGCCTAATTTAGATTTTATTTACTGGCAGTCCAAATTGGAGATCTTAAATTGTGGTCTTTTAAGTGTGGTTTTTTAAAAATAATTGTGTGAAAAAGATTTAAGGGTCTTAGTAGACCATACACTGAACATGAGTCAGCAGTGTGATGTGGTTGCTAAAAAGGCTGTTTCAACAGTGAAAGCAAAATCCACTCAAAAGGTCCCAGTAAGTGTGAATATTACTCCTAACAGGAGACATATTGGCCAAAGGAAAACAGAAGGTGTTCTTAAACTTCTAACAAGAGTTTTTGAAAGTTGTAGGGAAGGGAGGGGAGCACAGGGAGGCCCAGGATCATAAATCAGATGGTGTTAGAGATGCAAACTGTTCCCTTCTCCCTCCCCTTCCATAATTTTCTGCCTTAAAATGAGGAAAATGGATTTTCTCTCTTCCATTGCATCCAAGGAAGCTCACAAAAACTCATGTTGGAGTAAATACTGTTAGGGTGTGATCACACACTCCTTTAGAGCTGATATAGGTGCGAATGCCTGATGGATCTAAAGGGAGCAGGTCGAGAGCAACATTTGGGAAGTGTCCCGCAGTTGTCGTGGTGCTGCTCCACCACAGAAATGGAGGTAAAAGACACCAGAAAGTCCAGTGTTATCTCGATAAGGTGGGCCACGGGCGGACTTTCCCCTGCCTGATCATTCCAGTGCACTCTCATGCCATCGGGATGGTCTGATCAGGCCATCCCGACACCATACTGTCCCCCCACCCTCTTTGCAGTATACGCATCATCGCATACTCCAAAGGGGGCCCTCAGTGTGGAGGTGTGATTCTTCATTTATGCACAATGGAAACAAACAGCAAACGGGGGGTTGCACGCATGCGTTAAACCAAGCCGGCTGTGTTTCCTCCGAGCTCTTCCTTCGAACTAAAGAATTTATAGCTCAAAGTTTGTAAATACTACACAAACCCAGATAAGAGGCTGATAACCAGGAAGCAGCTGGCTAGAACAACTTCAGAGTGGTAAGAAACTAATTTACTGCTGTGCTAGAAAGGAAAGCCGTGAGATTCTTAAGGCCGCTCCCAAAGCTTTGAACCAGATATGGCGAAGACAATTAAGGACCTATCTGAACAAATTTCAGGACTCCAAAATACAGTCCTTGCCTTTCAAGAAAAAATCAGTAGTGAGTTAATCTCACTACGTGGAGAAATTAGCAAAATAGGCACAGAAATAGCTTCTATAAAGCAGACAGCTACAACAGCCAAAGAGCTTGCTGAAGCTAATGAGCAAAAAATAACCGCTCTGAACCGCCAAATAAATGACTTGTCAGACAGAAACAGGAGAGCTAACCTTATTTTATCAGGGATATCTGAAGAAATTTCCGTAAATAAATTGGAGGAATCGCTGATACAGTGGCTGCAGACAAACGAAGTAGAAATAAAAACAGAGGATGTTGAGAGAGTGCATCGACTACAAAGGAATGGGAGGGGCGGGGCCCCTAGAGATGTAATAATTAAATTTGCCATAGAGAAAATTCAACAGCAAATATATACAGCACTAAAGAAGAGGAAAGACCTGACTTTTAGAGGAAGAAAAGTCTGGGTGAGACAAGACTTTTGTCAAGAGACCTTAAGGAAAAAAAACCTCATGCGCCCCTTTGCCCAAAAGCTTTATGCAAATAACGTGAAATTTTCATGGGGCTATCCATCCTCGATAATTATATTTCGGGAAGGAAAGCGACTGATGGCAAGGAACACTACAGAGGCAAAGAAACTACTTAAACAATTAGGTATAAACACAGACGATATGGGAGAGCAAAAAATGGAAGCGGAATCGGGGGTTCCTGAAGATGGCGACGAAGGAACTTCAGAGAGAGGAGGGAAACGCCTCAGGACCAGCTCCCAATAACCAATTAAGGGAAGTATACCTTTATTGATTGAGCTAATGACTATTAATAGTATTATCATTTTTTACAGTATCAAGAAGGAGGAGGAGGGGGGATGCGTGCACCCCATGCAGTGGAGAGAGGGGAAGAGATTTTCTTCCCACCTTTACTCTCAACCACGGGGGGGGAAGGGAAGGGGAAGGGTAAACTAACTAACCATTCAAATTTTTCACAGCCACGAGATGTCAAAGCCTTAATTGATGTGGGATATGGATAAAACAATAAAAATTTTATCACTGAATGTCAATGGTTTAACATCAGAAATTAAATGATATAGGATAGCCAAGTTGGCAAGAGAGCAAAAAACTGATGTTCTGTGTTTACAGGAAACACATAAGAAAAGAAATGACAACAAGCCTTTGCTAAAAGACTCGACCTGGATGATGTTAGCGGAAGCTAGGAGCCACACCAAGGCCAGAGGAGTGGCAATAATGACTCATAAGAAACTTAGAGTAGAGGTACTAGAAAGAAAGACAGACAGGGAAGGGAGATATGTGATGGCTAAATTCAGATTAGAGGGGAAGAAATTTACATTGGTAAATATATATGCACCCAATAAAGGACAAAAGAAATTTTTAGCCAGGCTAGTTAAAAAAACTAAGCAATTTGCAGAGGGAGAATTAATTATGACAGGAGATTTGAACATGGATCTGACTAAAAATACGGCAATTAAAATAGGAGATTGGGGCTTGAGGGAAGCACATGAATTGATAGGACAGCAGCCAAAACCCACCCATGTATCCAGCCGGCACAAAACCCCATCATGCATAGATTACACAATTGTAGAAAAAAGCAGCAACCTGACTATAAAAAAAATTACAACGCACCCAATCTGGATATCGGATCATGCATCAATCACTATAGAAATAGAAGGCAATCAAAAACCAAAAAATAGAACTTGGAGGTACAATAATTTAATAATGGCTAAAGAGGAAGATAGGAGCTATATGATGGAGCAGATAAGATTATATTTTGAGGAGAATAGAGGGACTGTCCCAACTAATACCCTGTGGGATGCCGCGAAGGCGGTGATAAGGGGACACTGCATAAATAAGGAAAAGTACATCAAAAGAGAACGCTATCTAAAAAGACAATCTAAAATTCAGGAACTGGAGAGGTTGCAAAAGGAACAAATCAACAATCATGATTTAAAAGTACAGAGTCAGATAACAACAATTAAAAAACAATTAGATGAGTTGGACTCAGTTACATTATGGAAGAGAGAAGCAATGGTAAGAAATGACTTCCATAGAAATAGTATTAATTCGGCCAGAAGGTTAGCTAACTATTTGAAAAACAGGAAGGTAAGGCAAAAGATAGAAAATATAAAAGTGAATGGCCAAAGAACTGGCAACTCAAAAGATATAGTAAAAGCCTTCGAGACCTTTTATAAGGAGCTGTATAAAAAAAAAGGACATAGTCATATATGAGGAAGATATAAGAACAACACTCAAAGAAAATGATAAAATTATGTTAAGGGAGGAAATAACACTACAGGAGATAAGGTGGTAATTAAAGAATTGAAAAAGGGCAAATCCCCAGGCCTAGACGGTTTCACAAGTGAATTTTATAAGGAGATGGTAGACATATTGGCCCCAGAGCTCCAAGAGGTATTTAATGGAATATTGAAAGGGAAAAAAGCCCCAGATTCGTGGAAGCAATCAGAAATAGTGGTAATCCCTAAACCACATAAAGACCCAGAGGAAGTGGGCTCATATAGACCTATTAGTTTACTAAATCAGGATTATAAAATCTTTGCAAAAATACTGGCAAATAGATTAAAGAAGATCATACCTAGCATAATAAAGGAGGACCAATATGGATTTGTAAAAGACAGGAATATAGCCCACCCCATAAGGAATATTATAAATGTATTACAACATGGCCACAAAAAAAAGCTAGGCCTCTTGAAATTAGATGTCTACAAAGCATTCGATACACTCTCCCAGGATTTTCTGTGGCAGGTAATGACTAAATACGAGATGGGGGAGCCATATATAAAAGCGATCCAAGAAATGTACAGAGAAGGGACAGCAGTGGTGAGAGTTAATGAAGAACACTCACAACCCCTCAAGATTCAAAGAGGAGTCCGGCAAGGATGCCCGCTCTCGCCCCTCCTATTTATACTAGCAATAGAACAGCTAGCTGAAAGAATAAGAAATTCTGCAAGGGTGGAAGGATACAGGGTAAAGAAGGAAGAAATGAAAATCAATTTATTTGCCGACGACATTATAATCGCTATGACAAACCCCAAAGAGGCAGTAAAAGAAATAAAAGTTATATTAGAGGACTTCGAAAAATGTTCAGGACTGAAGGTGAACATGGCTAAATCAGAAATTATGTACCTTAATGTGACTAAAGAGGAAAGGGAACAAATACATGGGATTACTAATATTGGAATGGGCACCAAAAAATTCAGATATTTAGGCATTGTACTACAGAAGAATATCGATAAAATAGCAGAGAACAATTATAACAAGGTCTGGAAGAAAATAGAAAAAGATATGAAAAAGTGGAAAAATAAAATAATGAATATATCTACTAGAATAAAAAGTGTTAAAATGTTTTGGCTGCCAAGATTAATATACCTCTTTCAGACAATACCTCTAGGAATGTATACCAAAAAACTAGACCAATGGAACAGAGTGATTAAGGAATGGATTTTCGGTAGTAAAAAATGCAGAATACAGAGAAAGATAATTTATAGCCACAGATCAGAGTTGGGATGGGGAGTCCCTGACCTGATTAGCTATTACGAAGCCTTCCAAATAAAATCGATACTGGAGATAGGCGATGGAGAGGGACTAAAATGGGTGAGTTTTGAGAACGAAATCAATAATAACATAGGGAGTTTTGGGGTATTCTCCAAAACGACAAATAAAGATCTTATACAAGTTAAGGGACCTAGGTATTCAACACTAACAGTGTGGAACAAGTGGCAGCCCTCATGGCTTAAAAGAACCTCAAAATGGGCACCACTAAAGTCCCTCTATAACGAAACAGAAGAAAATAAATGGTGCGAACTCCTGAGATCAAAGGGATATTATAGGCTAAGAGACTTATTTAGAGGAGGCACTCTAAAACCAGCGCAGGAATTAATCGAGGAGATAGGCAAGCAATATTGGTTAAAAATTACAGGCCTTTATAGAATGATTAAGGAAGTTAATGAAAAAGGAAATATTTGGACAGAAGAACCAATTGAAGAAATACATAATAGGATGCAAAAATTTAAACAAGGATTAGCAGGATATATTTACAAGAAAATGTTATCCAATAAAGATAAGGCAATACTTTATTTACAGAAAACATGGTGTAAGGAAGGCCAGATATCGGAAAACGATGCAAATAGAATAATGAAGGGAATAGAAGAAACCAAAATTATTAAATTTAATGAATTGGAACATAAATTTTTCACAAAGTGGTATAAAACACCAGCGCAGATAGCAAACATGTTTCCGGGATCGAGTTCTATGTGTTGGCACTGTAAACAATTTAAGGGCTGGTTCTCTCATATGTGGTGGGAATGTCCAGAGGTGAGAGTCTTTTGGTCAAAAATAGTACAAATTATAAAGAAAATATGTAGAATTTCATTGAATGTAGACTTTAAACTAATGTTAATGGGGATATTAGGAAATAAGGCAGTCAATAAGGAAACCCAGGCTATACTCAAAGCTATGGTGTTAGCAGGCAAGGCAGTGATAGCTCTGGGCTGGAAAGATAAGAGCAAATGGACAATGGATACCTGGCACACTTATTTGTTTGATTTTGTGCAGTCGGACATCATTGAGAAATTGCGCCAGAAGACCACATGGGAGGATAAAGCCGAAGAAATTAAAGTGAGATGGAAGACCTATCTAAAGTGGATAACAGTGGAAGGAAGACAGGACATTCGGTGGAAGATTCAGACTTTGTGCCCGTGGCTGTGAATAAAAGATCAACAAACAAGGGGTAGAGGGAGGGAGGGGGGAACTTATTGAGTTAAGTAAAGTAAGGAGACAAAAGATATTGTGTAATATATAGAAAATTAAAAAAAAAAACCTATTAAAAAAAAGGAAACAAACAGCAAACAAACAAACAAACACAACTCACCTGCAGTTGTATCTGATCACACAATGATGGGCTAAGCCTGCAGCTTCAATGAGCTGTGTGATCTCGCAACTGCATGTCAAATTCCTCTGGATGAAATAGCGTCCCCTCCCCTCCACTTCAACTGGCACATGTGACTGCAACATAAGTCTTTCAGGTGCCCCTGGACTCTGGTTTGTTTTTTCCAGAGATGTAGTGTGTCCATCTCAGAACATGTGCTCCAGCCAGCCATGTGCTTGGACTGGTTTCAGCAGGTCCAACATGCGGCCAGGCGAAGTGCCTGAGCTTCACTCCAGAGGACAATGGACAGTAGGATCCTAGCTCCCTCCCAATCAGGGAGCCGGAATACAAGGGGATAACTCAATCAATGTAAATAGTCCAATCATGGGGGTTTTGTGTGTGTTGGGTGTAGATTTCTGGGGAATAAAAGCCGGCCTGCGAGCCGGCTTCACTTGTCTTGTTTTTGAACTAATAAACTATATGAGAGCTGAAATCACTCGTCAGTCTCAGTACTTTTCACTGGCAACGAAGGTGGGATTTTAAACTCCCTCCATGAACAATGACCACGAGGAAGAGCAGCACATTGAGCACCGCTGCTCACCGCACCACTCCAGAGCATCGCATCACTGGCCCCGAGAGCAGCCCCGCACCACTCACCGCAACTACAGCTGCTGCGGATCCAGCGCCAAGATCACCGCACACCGCTTCGCCTCGTGCCCGCATCCACTTCACGCCGCATCCCCTAGTGCCGCTCACCTCACATGGTGCATTGCCCCGCTGACTCGAAGCGCAGCATTGCAACATGCCACGCTTCATCTGCCGCCACCGGAGAAACCGCTCCGGCAGCATCCTTCATGGGCACGATGGCGGCAACACTCACAAGCGACGGACTTGCCGGTTCCGCACCACCATCTGCTGGATGTGCAACAAGGTGGGGCACATTGTGAAGGTCTGCCGCTCCAAGCTCATGGCACAGCTTGACGCAGAGGATCTTCACACCGTTTCAGTCCACCACCAACAAACGGTATGTAACTTGCCCCCTGACGGCCTGGACAAGGTGCATGTGACTGTCTGGATTGAGGGGTCCCCCTGCCAGATGGAAATTGACTCAGGCTCGTCTTTTTCTATCATCTTGGCTGAGACCCTCCATTCCCTATGCCCGAAGGGGGACCCCGGTTGCACAAGCCACAGGGTCTCCTGTTACAGGACTTTAATAAGAACCCTGTGGTGGTCCGTGGCTGGGGCAAGTTCTGGATCCAGTTCAAGGGGTTCTCGGGACTGCTGGACCTGTTGGTGGTGGAAGGGCACCTCACCAGCTTGTTGGGACTATCGTGGTTTGAGCCCCTGGGCCTCAAGATAACGGGGCTTAACCAGATCTGGACAGCCAATTTTGAGTCTGGTTGCCGAGAATTTCCCAAGGTGTTTGATGGGACTCTGCGGAGGTACACCGGAACCCCAATTTCCCTGGATCTTGATCCGGCCGTGTGCCCCATTCGCATCAAGGCCTGGGTCCCTCCCATTGCAATGCGAGCAAAAACAGAGGCAGAGTTTGATCACCTTGTCGCACAAGGGGTGCTGGAGCCAGTCACATCCGCACGCTAGGAGACTCCCATTGTCATGCCGGTTAAACCGAACGGTGACATGCGAATCTGGTCCCGGTGGTGAGTCATGTCCTTACCAAGTTCTTTGGTAAGCTTGATCTGGCTCAAGCATACCAGCAGTTACCCGTAGATTCAGCTGCTGCCGAGGCCCAGACAATCGCTACACACAAAGGGGCATTCAGGGTCATGCGGCTACAGTTTGGGGTTTGTGTGGCTCCCGGGATTTTCCATGGACTCTCTCCTAAAAGACATCCCCGGAGTTCAACCTTTTTTAGATGATGTGATCATCGCAGCGCCGGACCCCGCCTCCTTCGCAGACCGGCTCCAACAGGTTCTTCAGAGGTTCAATGCCGCTGGCCTCAAAGTGAAGAAGGAAAAATGCCTCCTGGGGGTGCCCCACATCGAGTTCCTGGGGTTTGCGGTGGACGCCCAGGGGATCTACCCCATGGATGATAAAGTTAGGGCAATTACACACACCCCTCAGCCCTCGTCCAAGGCAGAACTGCAAGATTTCTTAGGCCTGTTCAATTTCTATCATGCTTTTCTACCCCTCAAGGCGGCCATGGCAGAACCGCTCCACCATCTCCTGGACAAGGACATGCCTTGGGCCTGGGGGCCGACGCACGTGGTGACGTTCCAGGGCGTCAAGGACTTACTAGTTTGTAACTCAGTCTTGCACCACTTTACAGAAACTCTTCTGGTGGTCCTCGCCTGTAACGCTTCTCCCTATGCGGTCGGAGTGGTCTTGGGCCACCCGTTGGCAGACGGCCGGGAAGTCCCAGTCGCATACTACTCGAGGACCTTGTCTTCTGCGAAGCGCAATAACATGCAGATAGACAAAGAGGCGTTGGCGATAGTGGCTGGTGTAAAAAAATTTCACCACTATCTCTATGGCCGGCCCTTCGAGGTAGTGACCAACCACAAACTGCTACTGAGCCTCCTCACCCTGGACTGCCAGATGCCACAGATGGTCTCCCCCAGGGTCCTGAGGTGGTCCATCTTTCTGGCGGGGTACTCCTATTCCCTTAACCATCAGCCCAGTAAGGCAATGGGCCACACGGATGCCCTCAGCTGCCTGCCTCTGGCCATCACAAACCCTGACCCAGCTCCCGCGCACACAATTGCCCTCTTGGAATTGCTCCCCAATTGGCCGGTCCATGTGCAGGACGTGGCCCACCTCTTGGCCTGGGATAAAATCCTCTGCTGGGTCTTGGTCTGGGTGGGGAGGGAGTGGCCAGTGGCCAAGGAGGGCCCTGAGTTTGCTCCATTTGTAATGAGAAAACATAAAGTATCAACGTACAAAGGGTGCTTGATGTGGGGAGGCCAGGTGGTGATTCTGGCTCCGCTCCAGCCGCGCATCTTGGAGGCTTTGCATGAGCATTACCTGGGAGTGGTACAGATGAAGGCGTTAGCAAGGAGCTATGTCTGGTGGCCAGGCCTCGATCGGGACATTGAGGACAAGGTGAAACAGTGTCAGCCCTGCCAGGTCTTGTGCCCCGAACTGCTGCGGGCTCCGGAGAGAGCCTGGGAGTCCTCCCACCGCCCCTGATCTCGGCTCCATCTGGATTTCGCGGGGCCATTCCAGGGGTAACTCTTTTTCATTCTGGTTGACTCTTACAGCAAATGGCTGGAGGTCATTCTGGTGCCATCCACTTCCCTGAGATCTGCCATCAAGGCCATGTGACGGATCTTCAGTGCCCAAGGACTGCCGGACATGCTGGTAATGGACAATGGCACCGTGTTCACCTCCGGGGAGTTCCAGGACTTCACGGCTTATTATGGGATCCAGCATGTGCATTCTGCTCCATTCCACCCCGCCATGAATGGCCAAGCGGAACGGATGGTCCGGACTGATAAGGATGCACTATGCTGGCTCGACTCCCCAGACTGGGACTACAAACTGGCCTCCTTCCTTTTCGGCCAACACGTCACCCCGCACTCCACCACAGAAAGCAGCCTGAGGATTCTTCCCGGAAGATCCAGTATATGCTTGGAGCTACACCACTGAACCGCCATGGGTCCCAGCTTGGGTGGTAAGGGTTAGGGGCTCCCGATCGTACGAGGTCTCCTGTGAAGATGGCACCGTGCTCCACCGCCACATCGACCAACTCCGTCACCAGGTGGCGCCCCTAGAACTGGACAAATCTGAGGAGCCAGAAGCCCAGGAGGCCCCGGGTGCAACAACCCTCCCCAGTGTTCCTCAGCCAGGCAGAGACCCCAGCCACGGCGTCCAGCAACCCGTCTATGGGAGCACCGACCGCCTCAAATGAATCCAGGCAGCAATGCCACTTCCTCCGGCACCAGTAAGCTCCCCGCCTCAAACACAGTCATTGACATCTCCAACAGCCACCGCCACATGCCACTCTATGAGAGACAGAAAGCCTCCGGTTTACTTAAAAGACTTTGTCTGCGGGTGTCTTTCAGACCAAAGGGGGAGGGGTATAGTGTGTCCATCTCAGAACATGTGCTCTGGCCAGCCATGTGCTCGGACCGGTTTCAGCAGGTCCGACATGCAGCTGGGCGAAGTGTCTGAGCTTCACTCCAGAGGACAATGGACAGTAGGATCCTAGCTCCCTCCCAATCAGGGAGCCAGAATCCTAGGAGATAACTCCATCAGTGTAAATAGTCCAATCACAGGGGTTTTGTGTGTGTTGGGGTGTGGGTTCCTGGGGAATAAAAGCTGGCCTGTGAGCCGGCTTCACTTGTCTTGTTCTTGAACTAATAAAGTATATAAGAGCTGAAATCACTCATCAGTCTCAGTACTTTTCAAGAGAGAAAGCTATTCTGCTGGCAGTGTAGACACTCCCTCCCCATTATGGCACCTCAGGTGGCCACATGTGCTGTGGGGGGGAGGGAGTTAGCTTTGCTGGAGAGAATCTGTCCTCCAGGTGCTTCCTGCCAGCCCTATGAGAAAGAAGGAGCATCATCTTCCAGGACAGTTGAGGAGCTTTCCCCTGTATCTTACTCCTCATACTATTTCCTCTTTTCCTCCTCTTGCCAGCCCCCATACCCTAATGTTTCCATGCTTCCTTTTCTCTTTCTTCTTACCCACCCACCCACTTTTATTTGCACCCCCATCTTCAGCTATAGTTCTTATTTATTCATTTGATTTATACTCCACCTTTCTCCCCTGTGGGGGCCCAAAGCAGCTTATACTTGATTTATACTCCACCTTTCTCCTCTCCTCCATGTTATCTTCTGTACAACCTGGTGAGGTAGGCTGAGAATGTTTAACCAGCCCAAGGCCACGCAATGAGCTTCCACAGCAGAATGAGGATTCAAATCTGGGTCTCCTAGATACTAGTCTGAAACACTAACCACTGCACCACACTGGATTTCATGGGATGGCTGCTGTTAAATATTAATGCGCAGCTGAGTCAGGTGGTAACAAGTAGCCAGTGGTTGCTGCCAGGCCTGGCTCCAATGAGTCCTCCCTCGAAGGCTAAGACAGCCTTGGAAAGGGCCCTGCAATGTTCCCCAGCTGCCTTTTACTGAGAGGAATCAAGGCTTGGGGAGGGAAGGCGGCATGGTATAGCCCAGTCTTGTCAGTTCTTGGAAGCTAAGCAGGATCAGTATTTATTTATTTATTTATTTATTTTGACTTCTATCCCACCCTCCCCCACATAGCAGGCTCAGGGTGGGCTACATCAAATTTAATAAAATACAATATATACAATTAATACAGTTTAAACACTAATAAAATACCACCATGGCCTTCATCCAGTGCCATTGTCATTAACATTAAAACCTCACAGATGCCAACTCTAATATGCAGTTCTGAACAATTGAGTAGAGGCCCAGTAAAAAGAAAGGGACGTCCGTCACCCTAATTAAAAGCCTGGTGGAAGAGCTTTGTCTTGCAGGCCCTGCAGAACTGTAAAAGGACCCACAGGGCCCTGATCTCATATGGGAGCTCATTCCACCAGGTAGGGCCCAGGGCCGAAGAGGCCCTGGCCCTAGTCAAGGCGAGGCGAATGTCCCTGGGGCCAGAGACCATGAGAAGTTGTTGATTGGCAGATCATAAAGCCCTTCGGGGCTCATAGAGGGAGAGGCAACCTTGCAGATATGCAGGTCCCTGGCTGCTTAGGGCTTTAAAGGTAAGCACCAACACCTTGAAATGGATCTGGTAGTCAACAGGCAGCCAGTGCAGTTTGTGCAGCACTGGGTGGATGTGGGCCCGCACAGGCAGCAACATCAGTACCCATGCTGCTGCATTCTGCACCAGCTGCAGTCTCTGAAGGTCAACTACTAAGGTGACCAACACCGTCTCTGTCCCATGGGCAGGGCAAAAACCAGACTGGAAGGGATCCAGGATATTAGCATCCTCCAGGAGAGCCTGGAGCTGTGTTCCTACTGCCTTCTCCACTACCTTACCCAGGAATGGTAGATTAGACACTGGGTGGTAGTTTGTAAGGACCATAGGGTCCAAGGAGTGTTTTTTAAGAAGGGAGTGGACTACAGCCTCCTTTAACCCCCCTGGGAAGGTTCCCATTGATAGGGACAGATTGATAATCTCCCTCAGAGGAGTCACAGGATTTCACCAGCCATGATATAGGTTCTTCCAGCCAGTTTTTATGCTGAGGTGAGGTTTTTTAAAGGAGGGTATTGTGTCAAAAGTTTATTAATTGCTTCCAAATGTGGAGAATCAGATTTGTACAAAGTCATGTAGTATTCTAAAAAGATATCTGAAATATCTTTATTATTGTGCTTTAGTTGACCATTTTTGTTCCTGATCGCATGAGTGGCATTTTCAGAGACTCTTTTCTTAAACTTCCAAGACAGTAACTTAATTGATTGAGGAGTTTTAAACCAATATCTTTGTTTTATATAAGCTATCCTTTTTTGTATTTGGGAAACTTCAACGGTTTCCAGTTTTTTCCATTCGAACAGTAACTTTTGTATGTGCATTTCCTGCCATATAGTCTATATTCTTCCTCTAATTCCTTTATCCTGTTAATCATTTCCTGTTTTAACTTATTTTTTTCTTTTTTATAGGAGGATGCAATAGCCACTAGTTTACCTCTGACCACCACCTTTAAAGCATCCCACACAAGGTGTTATGAGACTCCATATGCTGCATTATGCTGAAGATATTCTTTAATCTCTACTTCTATTGAGTTTGTAACTGATTTTAGTAATAAAAGTTTTGGGTCTAATCTCCATGTGTATTTGCATGCTATTTTGTCTCTATCTTCCATGAAACATTCTACCCAGGAATGATCACACCAAATTCTGGCCTCTATTTTTTATCTGTTAAAAAAAATGATTTTTTTTGTTGAAGACACTAAAATAAAATCTATCACCGAATATCAATGAGACTAAAATGGTGTAAAATTGAAGCTAACTCAGTTTGGCCAGAGGTTGTGATTGAGGGCATTTCCCTTTTAGTTTTCACATTCAGTCTGGATTTGCCTAAATTGTAATTAATAATGTAAAGATCCCCTCCAATCACACGGGGATCATTGCTGAATGCTTCAAGCTTAAGAAGAGTATTTTTAATGAAATCAATTTGACCACATGATTTGGAAGTACCTTGTGCTTGATACTGTTGTGAGAACTTAGTAGAAGTGAAAACCGACTCATACTTTTCTCTTAGATGAGTTTCCTGTAATAATATAACATCAGAATTTTGTCTTAAAATCACAGAGGCTACCCTCTTTCATTTGAAAGGTGAATTTAAACCTCTGCAGTTTAATGAAACTGCAGAAATCATAGCTAGAAATCATAATAATGAAGAGAAACGTTGCCAACCATTTAAAATATCATACTCAAGAGTGATATAGATATAGTTTCTGGCTCCAGAGGAAAACCATTCAGACAAAGCCCATGTGTTCACCCTACAATTTAACATATATAGCCTATTTTGGCATTTGCTGGGAGAGCCATATATTTTTAACATAGAAGAGAAAAATAGTTAGCATGGAATGTAAATAGACATTTTGAAACCAATCCAACCTTCTTGGAGGTTCAGTATATTTAATAGCAACCATTCCTAAAACATTTAGGAAGAATGACCCTGGACTTGAACAGTTGAACCTGTTAACTAAACTAGTAAAAAACCCAACAAGTAATATAGAACTAAACCAACACAGAGCTGTCTCATGAGCTCTGTTGTCCCTTCCCTTCAGGGACAGAACCACAATAAAAGTAGTTATAGAAGCTTAATGAGAACTATTAGAAGACCAGGCTATTGCCCCCTTTTTTCCTTCCCCGCAAAGATATTCAGTAAAAAAATGTAAACTTGGGGTGTGGTCACACGGTCCTTTTGATTGGGGTTCGCCACTGTTCCCTCATGCATGTAAGTTTCACATTCACATGTGCCAATCTGCCTCCCGTGCCAAAGCAGGCTTACTCTTGCAATTGTTCCGGTTTTTCCTGCCCCTTCAAGTATTTTTCTGGCACTTGCGCTTTGAATGTGCAATTTTGCCCATCTGGACAGCCATCTTTCACAATGATTGCGATTAGGGCCGTCTGACCACTCTTTGTGCTTTTTTTTTTAAAAAAAAGCTTCTGGTTTGAGCACTTGAGTAAACATGCGCTTAATAAATCCATTATTAAACATTATTTTATGTACATTTCTCTTTTTAAAGTTAATATGAATTTGTTGTAAAACACAGAAGCCCCTTCCCCTGGAACTGTTAGAGCTTACAGCACCCTGGAGGTGGGAACGAGAGGCGGGGGCTCTGGCAGCCTGGATGGGGGCTGGCAAGGAGGATGGTGGAGATGGCAGGGCTGAGCCTTTTTTCGTGGGGCAATGGCAGCAATGGTGGCAGCAGCAGCAGTGGCACCACACCCCACAGCCGTGTTAGGAGCAGCAGCCACCTGAGGCTGCCCTGTGGCCAGCAGGATCACCTGGAGGGACTCGGTGCCATGGCAGGCAAGTGGATGGTGGAAGAGAGGGGCCAGCTATATCTAGTCAGCCCAACCCAAAGAAAAATGTTCCCGATTTAATTAAAGCGGGAACAAAGTGCGATTACCTTGCTGGTGTGACCACAGCCTTAGTGCTAAATATAAAGATTAAGAAACAAATTCCATATAGTCAAACCTTTCCTATTTTAAATTTTGCTACAATGTTCCATAAATTGTAGTTAAAAAATGGCCTTTAGATACTCTGAGAGCTTAACATAAGAAACAACATATAAGCATATTGGTACCCAGTTAAAGCAGAAGAGACTATTTTGGGTACTACTATGTAAAATGAGTCCTGCTTCATGTGTTTCTGTTCTCGCGTTCTTTTTTCGCGCACTGTACGCCAACGAGAGGGTGCATTTTCTTGCTGTTTAGGTGCTTCTTCTGATGGAAGATCAGGTGGAAGTTGCAGGTGAAGAGCTTTTAAAAGTTTCACGCCCAAATCCAGGTCTGAAGCTTGAAGTATGGTTCCTTGGTGTAGGACTTGAAGTTTATAAAACACCACCCACTTGTATCTGATTGTCATGTTGTTTAGTGCTGCTGTTATGGGTTTCAAAGATTTTTGATGTTGCGATGTCTCTGAGGATAAGTCTTGAAGTATTTGAATCTTGTTAGTTTGAAATTGTAAAAATCCAGTTGATCTAGCCATGGTGAGTATTTTCATTTTCGTGTGGGAGTCCATAAATCTAACAATAATATCTCGTGGCATGTTGTTCAGTCATATCCTTGTTGTTCAGTCATGTCCACTCTAAAGGCAAATTCGATCAAGGGGGTGACTCCCGTCTCCAGTTCCAAGATTCCTGCCAGCCATGAGACTATAAATATCTTTAATTCTGTAGATTGTTCAACATCTTCAGGGATCCCCCTAAATTTAAGATTATTTGCTTTCACCTGATTCTCAAATGAAATGATCTTGTCCATGGCCCATTCATCTTTTTTATAAAAATAACAGGCATCTTCTTGCAAGATCAAGCTGGACTCCATGGCGGAATCCACCCTTTGTGTGATTTGAGCCACTGATTATTTTAACTCAGTTAATTGTGAAGTTAGCTGCAATAAAAGCTCAGTAATCGTTGCGAACATATTTTTCTCGAGGGACTGCAACGAGTCATGGAATTCTTGCCAGGAGGCCATCAGTCCCTCTGGTTGTTGATCTGAGAGGTCTGCCACCATTTTATGGTCTTTTGCCATGACTTTGTCTGCAGGCCCTTTTTTTCCAGTTTTTGGGAAGTATGAAGAAAACACTTTACTTACTTGTGCTGTGCTTCGTCCTTTAGGACCAGAATTCTTTCCCATGTCTTATGGAGTTCAATTGATTGCGAAAAGGTTGACTTTGATCTTAAAAAAGGGGAAGATTTGCAGGAGCTATTTGCTCAGGCATTGTCAGGTAATCCTGACATCAGATGGATGGAAGGGTAGGAGGGAGGGATGGTCTGTAACTTTTCATGCTCTGGAATGTGGGGAGGTGTGCAGGTTGCCTAGGAGATTCAGAATTCCACTGCCCGGGCACTCTGTTATCTCACCAAATGTCCTTAGTTTCACAGTTCTGGTTTCCTCTGCTGGGACAGCTCTGGGGCATTTTGGTTATTTATTGCTTTATTACTTTCACTCCTTTTTCCCGCGTGTGGGCTCAGTGACTATTGGTAGATAGAGAGGGGGGGCATTTCAAGCTGGTATAACTCTGGGTGTCTCTTTAGAGTTAGCCATCACTGACAATGAGATGTTAACGTGCCTTTAGAACTGCTTTCAATAAACACTATTTTCTTTATGAAGCCTGGTGTTTGACTGACTTTCTGAAGAGCCTGACAGATTGTCAGTGATCCTTTCATTCGGGACTCGGTTCTACATCGCACCTCTCTCGTAGAGATGAGTGATGAGGAAGAAACCACGATCCTGATCCCAACGTCCACGTCAGGGGACGGGGTCCCTGTAACTACCGCGCCTGCAACGACGGCGTTGGTTACCCAAGAGAACCTGGTCTCAACCGCCCCTGCGCCATGGGGCCCAGAATATGACCTGGGAGGGTTCTACGGAGAGGCATACGGGGGAGCGTTCGCTGGAGTGATGACCCGGCCACGAAAGAGGCGAGATTGGGCCAAACCGCTAGCGGAGACGCAAGAGACATGGTTCCTCACCCCCCGGGCCTCAATCCAAGAGAGTCAATTTGAAAGGTCAGTCTATCATCTGAGCACGGCGGAGGGTGGAGAAGATACCCACCCGGGAGCCAGAGAGCTGGACAGTGCAGTGGGAGGACGGAGATGGAGCGGGGATCCCAGCCAGGACCGCTTACTCCGCCTGATAGATGAATCTCTGCAACGTATCCCGAAGATTATTTCAGACGGGATAAGAGAAGAGATGGACAGACGGCAATTCCAGGTGCCGCCGGGACGCCAAGATCAAAGACCTCCGCCGCAGCTGCTCAGACCGCTGCCTGGGGGTGTGCCGGGGCAACCCGGGGCACCTCCAGACCAACCCGCGGGGCCACCTGTGGGGCCGCCGGCACCAAGACTGCTGGGAGTACCGCGAGGCTGGGGCCCGCTGCTGCCTAACCCGGCTGATCTATTAGATGCCACCTATGACGGAACTCCGGAGAAGTTCTCGTTCTTTTTGGTGAGAGCCGAGAAGTTCGTAGAGAACTGGGGCCACCTGTTCCTGAATGAAGAACGCATAGTGGATGCGATCACCTCCCACCTGAAGGATGCTGCTGCAGACTGATATGTGGCCCTGCACCAAGAGGACGGGCGTGAGCTGAGGGAGGTTGACGTGTTCATGTGGGCCATGAAAGACCATTTCGAGGACGCCAACGCGAACAAAATGGCTCAAGCCTTCCTCCGCACCTTCCAACAAGGGACGAAGACAGTGCGTGAGTACACTGAAGAATTTTGGAGGCAAGCTGCCAGGATCCGAGGATGGCCAGATGGAGTACTGGCTGAACAATATCGGTTGGGGTTGAACCCGGAAATCCGATGCACGATCATGAGGGGCCGAGATCCTGAAACCCTGTCGGGTTGGATGAAGGAAGCTGTGGCCACCAAGACCCGCCTGCGGACCATCCGGCTGGATGATGCAGCCACCTTAGGGAAGGCGACTCAGCAGACCAGCACCCCACCAAAGGGAAATTACCCTTCACAGGCAGAAAGATGGAACCCGTGAGCTATGGATGAAGCAAGGGCTGTGCCTGAAATGTGGGGAGCTGGGCCACTTCGCAGCTGGATGTCCAAGGGCCACCCCATCACCAGGTGCACCCAGAGGGGTAAAGAAGTTCGAGACCTCCACCTCGAAACCCGTGGTAAAGCCCAGAGGGGCGAGAGCCCTCCAGGCCACCCCATTGGGTGAGGAAACCGAGTCACCAGAAGAGGAGACTGCCCCGGTGGTGGGAAACGAGAAGGACCTGCTGTAAACAGCGCTGAATAGCAGGTCCCCGAACCCCAGGCGCTGAACCCGGTGAGCAAAACACCTTCCCTCTTCTTTGTGACTGTGACTTTAATGGACCCCGAACTACAGACCCATGTAAGAGTACGGGCCCTGGTAGACTCGGGGTGCGGGAGAGACATTATAAATCCCTCCATAGTAACGGGATTGGGAACCAAAGTCATAAAGTTGGCGGAGCCCTTGGTCTTTACACAAATGGATGGCTCCACGATGAGGGAGCCCTGCAAGCATGAGACTGTACCGTTACGAATGGGGCTGGGAAAGCACTGGGAGGTGAGACCCTTCGTTATAACCTCGGCAGCGAGGTTCCCACTGGTCTTGGGTAGCCCCTAGTTTTTCGACCACAACCCGCACATACTGTGGGAGGCGGGGGTAATCAACTTCATCTCCCCTCGCTGCAAGGCTCACGTCTGGAAAGACGCTTGGGGCACCCCCCCCCCAGGGACTTTGCACGGTACCAGTGGGGTTGGCGGAGGCGGAACGGTACTCGATCCCCCGGGACTATTGGGACTTGTTGGCTGTGTTTGAGGAGGAGGAGGCGGATGAATTACCCCCCCATAGAAACTCCGATTGCGCCATAGAACTACTACCTAACCAGAAACTGCCCAAAGGGAAACTGTACTGTATGAGTCCCGCCAAGAAAGTGGAATTGAGAAAATTCATTGATAAGAATTTGGCGAGGGGTTTTATCCGGCCTGCATCCTCGCCCTGCGCTGCCCCTGTATTATTCCAGAAAAAGAAGGATGGGGGGTTGAGACGTTGCACAGACTACCGTGGGCTGAATGCGGTCTTGGCATCTAATGCTTACCCGCTACCATTGATCAAAGACTTACTCGCGGCCATCGCGGGGGGCAAGATTTTCTCTAAGCTCGATCTGAGAGATGCATACTTTCGGGTGCTCATCAGGGAGGGAGATGAGTACAAAACCGCGTTCAATACCCCGCTGGGCCAATTCGAATACTTAGTGATGCCGTTTGGCTTCCAAGGGGCCCCCGGAGTATTTATGAACTTAATCAACGAAGTATTGCATAAACATTTGTTCAAGAGGGTCCTTGTTTACCTTGATGATATCTTGCTGTACTCCCCTGACAAACAATCTCATGTCAAGTTGGTGCGTGAGGTACTCCAAACATTGCACAAGCACAAACTGTATGCCAAGCTGTCCAAGTGTGAGTTCCATTGGTCTGAGATCTCTTTCCTGGGCTACCGTATTTCCCAGAGAGGGATTGAAATGGACCTGGCAAAGGTCCAGGATGTGGTGGGGTGGGAGCCCCCTAAAACACAGAGGCAATTACAAGCATTCCTTGGGTTCGCAAATTTTTACAGATCTTTTTTAGCGAATTTCATCCAGGTGGCCCTGCCCCTCACGGACCTCCTTAAGACTAAAGGGAAGGGACCGGAGAGTACTAGACCGGGGGCTAAGCTGGAGTGGACGGCTGAGTGCCAAGAAGCATTTAACCAGCTGAAAACCCTGTTTACATCAGAGCCCATCCTAGCACACCCGAACGAACTGAAAAATTTGTTGTTCATGTTGACGCCTCAGATGTCGCTATGGGAGGGGCCATCTTACAGGAGGGGGACGATGGGAAGCTTCACCCCCTAGCTTATGTGTCTAAAAAATTTAATGACACTGAGAGAAACTGGTCGGTGTGGGAGAAAGAAGCAGAGTCGATAAAGTTAGCCCTCTCAACCTGGCGACAATGGCTTGAGGGGGCTCGAGTGCCATTCGAGGTATGGACTGATCACAAAAACCTCAAATTGTTGTGCTCTCCACGGAACCTGAATGCGAAACAAATCCGGTGGGCTGACTTCTTTTCTAAGTTTAACTTTACGTTGTACCATTTCCCAGGAAAGGCAAACTCTCTGGCAGATGCCTTGTCCCACCTACCCTAACACGACAACAAGAGGGAGGAGGTCCGAGATTCGGTGTTCACACCTTCCCAGTTGGGAGGGGTAGTGACGACATGTAGCCAAACCAAACGGCCGCCGGTCTCCCCCCCGATTCCCTCTTGGGAACAGAGACTTGCGTCCGCCCTTTCTGACGCTGACCACAGTTCCTTGGGGGGGGGGTGATTCGAGACGAACAGGGATGTTGGCGGAAAAATGGAAAACTCTTTGTCCCACTCTCCCTGAGGGGGGAAATTATGGAGTGGGCACATGGATCTAAACTAGCTGGTCACACAGGTTTTGTTAAATCACTGCAGCTGCTTCAAAGACAATTTTGGTGGCCAGGGATGAGGAAAGATTTGTCTTTGTTTATACAAGCCTGCCAAACGTGCTTGATGAGTAAACCTCGCCCCGGGAAGCCACTGGGCTTGCTACAGCCACTGCCAACCCCCACACGGCCCTGGGAGGTTATTTCTATGGATTTTATAACTGACTTGCCCCCCAGTGGGGGGAAGACCGTCATTTGGGTTGTAGTGGATCTGTTTTCCAAACAAGCTCATTTCGTTCCTTTTAAATCGATCCCATCGGCAAAGAAGCTTGCAAGAGCTTTCTTACAGCACATCGTGAGACTCCATACTCTACCCGCTAAGGTGGTCTCTGATAGGGGGGTCTCAATTCGTTTCACATTTCTGGGGGGAGCTGATGGCACTGTTAGGGGTGGAGAGGGGGTTAGCAGTGCGTATCACCCAGAAACGGATGGGCAGACTGAGCGAGTTAATCAAACTCTGGAACAATATCTCCAGTGTTTCACCAATTTTCAACAAGACGATTGGGAAGCGCTTTTGCCTTTAGCAGAATTCTGTTACAACAACACCTGCCATATGTCCACAGGGGTCTCCCCTTTCATGGCGGTACATGGTTATGAGGCCCCTCCTCTCCCATTCCTGTCACAACAAACGCTGCCAGCTGGGGAGGCGGGGGACTGGTGCAAACAACTCCAGGCTGCATGGCCAATTTTAGCACAGACTTTGGAGGATGCCAAATCGGTGTACAAAGCTCAAGCGGACAAAAAGAGAGACAAAGGATGGGACCCCAAACCAGGGGACTTTGTCTGTGTGTCCACTCAAAACATCAAGGGGCTTCAGCCCAGTTGGAAACTGGGTTGGAAATATGTAGGGCCTTTTGAAATTAAGCGAGTGCTTAATGCTGTGACTGTTGAACTGATTTTGCCCAAATCGTTGAAAGCAATTCATCCTGTGTTTCACCTCAGGTTATTAAGACGTTTGCCTGGGAAGAACCAATGGAGGCCACAACAACCGACGCCACCCCCCTTGATGGTTGGGGGGGAACCACACTATGAGGTTGCTGAAATCCTGGATTCCAAAATTTCTCGGAACCGATTGTACTATCTTATTGAGTGGGTGGATTTTGGGCCTGAGCAGAGGGAGTGGGTGAGGGAGGAACATGTTCACGCCCCGCGTTTGATCTGCTGATTCCACAAATTGTACCCCCAAAAACCTGGAGGGGGGTGTCTATTATCGGAAGAGCAAAATGTCAGGTAATCCTGACATCAGATGGATGGAAGGGTAGGAGGGAGGGATGGTCTGTAACTTTTCATGCTCTGGAATGTGGGGAGGTGTGCAGGTTGCCTAGGAGATTCAGAATTTCACTGCCCGGGCACTCTGTTATTTCACCAAATGTCCTTGGTCTCACAGTTCTGGTTTCCTCTGCTGGGATAGCTCTGGGGCATTTTGGTTATTTACTGCTTTATTACTTTCGCTCCTTTTTCCCGCACGCAGGCTCAGTGACTATTGGTAGATAGAGAGGGGGGGCATTTCAAGCTGGTATAACTCTGGGTGTCTCTTTAGAGTTAGCCATCCCTGACAATGAGATGTTAACGTGCCTTTAGAACTGCTTTCAATAAACACTATCTTCTTTATGAAGCCTGGTGTATGACTGACTTTCTGAAGAGCCTGATAGGCATCCATTGCCTTCAGTGTTGACGCCACACCCTCTTTATCTGCAAAATGACTTGCAAATGCCTCACTGCCAATAGCCAATTCTCTAGCATTTGGAATGCCCTGAGGCAACACAGTTAGAGACCGAATTATTCTAAACAATTGGGCCAGGTGTGAGCTTGCAGACGCAATGGAGGTCGCATAGAAATTCTTTGCAGTCTTCAGTGTCATCTCATAGGTCTTCATAAATGACCTAAAGGATGTTCTTGCCACTTCGTCGTGGGCTTGTCGCCACTTTCTCTCTTGCTGCCTTACCTCCCGTTTCATCCACCTTAGCTCCAGGGAATACCACGGTGCCAATTTGGTACAAGGGCAAAGAGGGTGCCAGGGAGCAACCTCATCGATGGCTTTGGAAAGATGGTCCTGCCCATGGCCAGCTCACCCACTAGGCGAGCTAGGCGCTCGCCTAGGGCTCCAGGCCCACAGGGGTGCCAAATGCCCCCACCCCCCATGAAAAGCCCCCCGCCACCGCCACTGCTGCTGCCTCCCCGCCACTGCCAGCAGCAAAGAGAGTCCGGTGGGGCTCAGAAGGCAGCGGCAGAGCTTGTCCGCCCTCCCCCTCCCCCCTGGGGGGGGAGAGAAGGCAGGGGCAGCGGTTTAAACCCCCGCCTCTTCCCTTTGAGCCAAGGGCTGGCTTGCCTTTGAGCGCCCACTGGGGCTCAAAGGGAAGGGCTGGGAGGGAAAGGGAAGGACTGGGAGGGACTCCTGCCAATCTTCCAGTAGCTCATCCAATGGGCCACCTGGGGAAATTGGATCCCACAGAGCTTCCTGGAACCTACCTGGGTCCATTAGACTCTGTGGATGAGCATAAATTCACTTACCGCCTAAACAGGGAGGGTTAGGCATACCCAGCTGGGCTTTCAGGGCCAGGTGGTCCGACCATGGTACTGCATCAGCAGTAATTTGGTCCACCATGATCCCCGAGGCAAAGATAAGATTCAGTGTGTGGCCTGCTTGGTATGTGGGAGTCAAAACAAACTGGGAGAGTCCCACTGCTGCCATGGATGACACTAGGTCTCTGGCCTGAAAGGAGGTTGCATCGTCTGCATGGACATTGAAGTCCCCCAGAACCAGTAGCCTAGGGTACTCCAATGCTCAGCCCGATACAGCTTCCAAAAGGCCTGGCAGGACATTTGCTGGTGCATTAGGTGGATGGTACACCAACCAAATGGCCAAACTCTCCTTGATCTCCCACACCAGACCCACACATTCAATGCCAGCAATCTTTGTCTCCAGGAGAGCTGTAAAAGAGAAAGCCTCCCGGATGAGTAATGCCACTCCCCCTCCCTGCCCATCAGTCTGGGATTGGTGAAGTACTGAAAATCTGGCAGGGGGGCAGTTGACTCAAGGCGACTGTTTTGCCCTCCTTCACCCAGGTTTCAGTCAGATGTGCCAGGTCTACTGCCTGCTCCACCAGGTAATTCTGGAGAGCAGAGATTTTATTATTGATAGACCTGGCACTGCACAACACCAATGTCAGAGAAGCGTAATTTTTCCTATCCCCATAGCTGGCATCTCTTGAGATGGGGCAAAGGTTGGAAGGGGTCTGAGCAGTACTGTATCCCCGACTAACCCCACTAACATCTGGAGGCAAGCTTGAAAAGACATCAAACCCACCGAACCCTACAGACCACGCTCTAGTCTTAATATACCTTCTTCCAAACCACCCAGCTATCTGTGGAACTTGGAAGGGAGACCACCAAGGAAGGCTCTGCAGAGGCAGGCAATGGCCAACCACCTCTGCTTCTCACTTGCCTTGAAAGCCCTTTGCTAGGGTCGCCATAAGTTGGCTGTGACTTGATGGTACTTTACACAAACACACACACAAAATCAAGGATTGAAGGCTGGCAATTCTGTTGTGGTTGCCTAGCAATGGCCACTGAGGGCACTCTTTTTTAAAAGCTACAAGCAATACTTCTAATATTTGGGGGCATTTTAATGTCCTGCCATTGTTTTTTGTTTTTTTTAAAGATTTCAGATTTTTCTGAAAATGCAGAGCTTTTTTCAGGTTTGTAGAAAGACCTGCCTTGTCTGCCCATGTCTCCAGTCTCCGAATCTAAGTATTCACATATTGAGAATTAGACATAGTGGTGGTATCATGAAGCCCTGTAGGTACCCATAGCAATGCCACTGAGTTGGAGCCATCTTCACATCTGAAGCAGTTGCTGGTGGCTGTTTGGAGCCCAGGTCTTCTTTTCCAAGGGAGTTTGCTTTATGAGGTTAGGTCCCTCCCACATTCCTCTTCTGCCAGATTTGCAAGATATTATTCTCATTGGCCACTAACAAACCTCATGCCTCTGACAGAGTGGCTTTGGCTATGCTGGCCTCTCCCACACTAAACTTGTTAGTCTTTTGGATGCCACAAGACTTTGGGTTGTTTTGGCTGCAACAGACGGACAAGGCGACTCCTCTGGAATTCTTCCACTATGAAAAACCTTTCTGAAAAGAAATCCATCTCTAATTAGTTGGCCATTTCATAGAACAAGCTGGTTGTTTCAGCTACTTCATGTACATGGAACAAATCTTTCCTCATTAATTTTCTATCCCACTGCTGTTAAAAGGGGTGTACAAATTCAACATAGCTTCCATTGTGATAAATGCACTCCAGAAGCGGCTGGCGGCCTCAAAATTGCCTTCCAAGGTCGAGTGCTGCTCTGATTTCACAACTCTGCACCCATTCCATGTTCATAGCATTTTCTTTATGACAGCAATTAAAGCCCTGGAGGAAGGGTTTATTTGTTGCACAGCCCACCTTCGCTCTCAGGTTGCTGCCATTTTAAATTTTATATTTGCCTGTGTTCCTCAGGTCTTTAACAAATGCATGATGAAGGTAAATCCCCCCTGGGGGGCTGGAGCAATTTTTTCCTGCCTAGAATGAAGCTGTCAAAGGCACAAGAGCTCTGTCTGGGAGGGAGAAAACTGGCAGCTTTTACCTCCACCCTTGAGCGGCTATATGATGTGTAGAAATTCAACCGGCTCAGCTTGTGAAGAAATGCATTTTTTCCTTGCACTGAGCACTCTGAGTTTTTTTTAAAAATTATTCTCTCTGGGCAAGAAAGGGGGGAGGCAGTCCAATTGCTTTCCAGCTTACCTCAGTACAAATGCTAATAGATCTGGCAGGAGAGGTAATGGGTGGGTCAAGCTCTCCCCCTTCTTCTAGCAGGGAACAGAGATTTGGAGGAATGAACTACCAGAGAGGCAGCAGGAAGGAAAATTCTGGAAGCTTCAGGAAAAGATTCCTTGACCTGGCCTGACTGGGTCAGTGGGAGGGGAAAGGGAAAAGATAAAACTCAGGGCAGTCAGCAAGAAGCTCTCTTTTCCTTGGGTGCTGGATCCATGTGAGCAGACAGAACCCTTAACTAAGAAGGTAGACATTGACCATCTGTTCACTTGAAGAGCTGGGAGAAAGCTGCAAGGTAACAGAAACTTTGTAGAGAATGGTAACTTCCTAAACTTTAAGAGCCTATACTGTTTTAACATCTGATAGGGCATGTATAGAGAAAGTATCCCTTGCTCAATCTGGTGTTGTGCTAAAAGTATGCTTATGAGCATTTTCATTTTAATAAATACTTTATAACTTAAGATGTTGGCAGAGGTTCTCTGTACCACAGAGACCTCCACCGTCTTGGACACACTATTTTAATAGGAGCACAAGGGGGAAAACAGGCAGTTGGCAAGTGGCTAATCCTCCAAGGGCGTGCAAGGTAGTATACTGTCCCCATGGTACCCAGGCACTGGGCAACAGAAGACACAGAGGCAAGGCCTCAGAACTTGGAAGGGAAGCTGGGTGCCATGACTTTCCCAGTGGGCATTTCCTACAAAGGTCAGGTGTTGGCATTGAGTTACTGGAGGGCGGGGGGAAGCCTCTCCAGGGCTGCAGTCACATGAGCAGTTTGTGCCAATATCATTATGGGTTTAAATTAAGGGTGGGATCCTAGGAAAACCTTTTTGACAGTCAGAGTTGTGCAACAGTGGAATCAGCTGCCTAGGGAGGTGGTGAGCTCCCCCACCCTGGCAGTCTTTAAGCAGCGGCTTGTCAGGGATGCTCTAGGCTGATCCTGCATCAAGCAGGAGGGTTGGACTAGATGGCCTGTTTTGCGCCTTCCAACTCTGTGATTCTATCTGTTGCAACTTTTGAGCTATCAGGCTTCAGGGATGGAGAACTTGCCTGCTGGCCCTTCCTGTTTCCACTCTTTAGATAGCCAGACCTAACAGGCATGGTGCATTTCCAGAGATCTGGCTTAGAGCAGTCAAAATATAAGAAAGTTTAGTAAACAAATGAAAAGACTGCATGTGGGCTGCTCAAGCATCAGAATGAACAAGGGTACAAAGAAAAACTTAAAACAAGCAGTCCACTTGGTATTTGTCCTATCTAATGTTTAAATAGTATTTCTTTAAGCAGTATTTCTTGAAGAGTCCTATTGGCTTTTTGCTGCAATAGACTGTCTAAAATTGAAAAAGCAACAACTGTAGGACAGGAACTGTGATATGAATCAATGACACCAGCAAGACAAGTTAAGCTCATTCTTCCAATAGGAAGTCACTCTTCCCTCCCAACCGCTGAGCAAAATGTGCAAATTTGCCTTGTGCAAAATGTGTCAAAATTAGTGGTGATAATTGCTTTACTTAGGGATTAATTAATTACAGGCCATGGTTCCCATCTTGGCAGCTTAAAGAGCAAGTGTGCAGTAAGTGATACAATTTCCCATGCTCTTCTGTAAATGTCCTGCTTAAAGAGGATGGAGACAAATTATTCTCATTTACATCGAGAAGAACTTCAGCGAAAAAAAGCTTAAATATTAAGAATAGTTATTTAACCCCTCTGGGGGCAGCCTGAGCCAAAAGCTCTCAGAGAGTTTGACTGTTGGAATTAAGCAGGTCTTGGGGGGGCCAGGATGGGAACCACAACAGACCAGCCTCAGGGAATGGACTCTTTCTAGTCAGGTGCAGCGGTGAGCAGGTGAAGAGTAAGTGCTTGGGACTGGACTGGCATTGGAGGGGGTGTTGCCCTCAAGCCCCACTTTTGGGAGGCATGGAGCGAGCTACAGCTGGACCCAGGATGCTGGGCGAAAAGTCCCTTCATTTGACTTTATTTTTGGCCATCCAGTCGTCACAGCTGACTTACGGGGACCCCTCATGGGGTTTTCAAGGCAGGAGACTTGTTCGGAGGCAGTTTGCGGTGGCCTGCCTCTGCACAGCAACCCTGGACTTCCATGGTGGTCTCCCCTCCCGGTACTAACGGGGGCGCCCCTGCTTCGCTTCCAAGGTCTGAAGGAAGGGGGCTAGCCTGGGCTGTTCAGGCCAGGGCCTGTTTGACTCCCTTTTAATGGTTCCTCCTCCAGCTAAACACAGAGAAACATCAGAAGCTTGAAGCTCTTGCTGGTGCCAAGAGAAAATCCGGGGAAAGTTCCCCAGAGTGTGCAAGGCTGCTGGGAGGAGAATGGTGAAGAAGAAAGGGGCAGCGGGGGGGACGACGACGACCGCAGTCTGCAGGCCTCCTTTGCTCTGGGTCCCTGCAGCAATGGCCAGGGCTAGACCAATGCCTGAGAGCGCTAACGGGACCTCTACTGCATCCCATGGGCGGGCCGCCTCGGTTCCCTGTTTGGTGGCGTTTCCCGCGTGTCCTGGCACCACTGGTGGACCTCCTGATGGCCCCTGGTATTTTCAGCCGCTGTGCTGGACTGGATGGGCCCCTGGCCTGGTCCAGCATTGGCTTCCCGTATGTCCACCCCAGGCGGGGCAGGGCAGGGCAGGGGGCACGGCAGCCTGGGCTCTTCCCATGCCGCTGGGAAGGTTCCCGAGATCTCCGCCTGACCGCTCCCCCGGGGCCCCCGCAGGCAGGCAGGCAGGCAGGCAGGCAGGCAGCGCCGCGCCGCCACGTCTCCCCGGGCTTCGGTGGTGCGGGAGGCGGGGGACCCCTCCCAAGGGCCAGGGCCGAGGCCCCGAGAGCGGCGGCGGCGGCGGCGGCGGCGGGACTTCCCGGCCTGCACGTGCCGCGCCCCCTCCGGCTGCCCGGCCGGGGGTGGGGGGGGCGCGCGAGGCGGGCCGGGGGTCAGAGGAGCAGCGCCGCCCCCGCCTCCCCTCCCGGCGCCTGCGCCCTGCCTGCAATCCCCGGGACTGGCCCGAGTGGCGCGCGCCCCAGCCCAGGGACCGGCGCGCGCCTCCGGCTCCGGCGCTCCCAGGACGGCGGAGAGGCGCGTCGCTTCGGCGCAGCGGCGAGGAGGCGCATCCGTCTCTCCCTTCGCCGGGCTCGGGCAGCTCCCGGTCGCCTCTGGCGGGGACTGGCCCTTCGCACGCCCGCACGCCGCCGCGGCGCTCTCGCCGCCCTCAACTTTGGCGAAGGAGGCTCGGCTGGAAGTCCCGGCGAAGCCCCTGCCCTGACCCGAGCGTGCCTCGGCGGCGAGGAATCTCGGTTCGCACCGGGCTGGCTGGGCGGGGGGGGCGGGGGGGAGAGAGAGAGAGAGAAAGGAGGAGGAGGAGGAGGAGGACGACGACCCCTCTGCCCCGGCCCGGGGAAGAAGCGCCCCCCCCCGGACTGGTGCCCCCCAAGGTGGAGGCTGGCTGTGAAGGAGACCCCAGGAGACCCAGAGACCATTCCAGTGTTTAAAGGTAAGATGGGGGGGGGGGGGTGTTGGGCTTGCGAAGATGGCAACAGAACGGGCTTCTTTTTTGCAGGCGTCACTTGCCGCTCCAAAGACTTCTCCCCCCCCCGCCGCCGCCGCCGCCGCCGCTCCATTCAGCCCCCCTTCCTCTCCTGAAGGCGGCGTGGAGGGTGCCCGGGCGGGCGGGCGGGCGGGCGGGCGGCTGGTGCGGCGTGACCCGAAGGCTTCCGCTCTGTCCTTTGCCTCCCAGCCGCGGGGAGGACCGCTGCAGGCGCTGTGTGTCCGGGGCTGGGGTGGGGGCCACGTTCAGGTGTCGCTGCCGCCACAGAGCCCCGAGGCGTCGGGGAGGAGAGTGGCTGGCGGGGGCGGGGGAGAGGTGCTTGGAGGGACGAGCTGGTGGAAGAAATGCCCTGAGGGCTGGAAGGGAGGCGGCCGGCGCTGTCACCTCCCAACATTTCTCCAGTCAGGCCAAGGGGGCCCTTTCCGCCCTGCGCTGGTGACCACCAGCAGCCAGGCAGAAAGGCAAGGCATGAAGGCCATCTCCCCCCCCCCCTTTTGGTTTAGCCCAAGTCTGTAGTACTTCAAGATAGACTGTCTCTGAACATGCAGGTTCCAGTTAGCTACCATGACTAATAGCCATCTTTGATGGTGGAAAGTGCCCTCAAGTCACAACCAATTTATGGTGACTCCCCCCCCCTTGGGGTTTTCAAGGCAAGAGGTGTGCAGAGGTGGTTTGCCGTTGCTTGCCTCTGCGGGGCAACCCTACACTTCCTTGTACTGGCCAGGGTAGACCCTGCTTACATGCCAAGATCTGACGAGATCGCCAACTAGGGCAGGGCAATAGTTGTCTTTAGAGCTGTCTGTAAAGAGATATTTCCACGCCCCCCCCCCATCTCTGAGATTGTAAACTTGAACATCCCTCTTGGTTCTACAGAGAGCCTTCCTAGAAACCAAGAAAGATACCTCCTGTAGCTGGCAGGCACTGCTCCTCACCTGACTCCACCAAGCTTCACCTTGAATCCAGGGCTGCCTACAGGGCGATCGATAAATCGAAAGTATTATTATTAAAATATGCCGTCTCAGCATCAAATGCCCCCCCCCCATCCCCACCCCAAGCCACAGGTGATGTAAAAACTGGGGACAAGGCAGCTGGATTCTTCTAGGTACACTTGTGATGTTTGCATTAGGATATGCAGATCTCAAAAGCCCATACGTCCTGTTTGACCCTTCTGTGTGGTGGCTGTCAGCCAGTTCTGTCACAAAAGGTTTAGATTTCCGCTTGCAGTGTGCCACTTTTTAAGGGCTGGGGCAGATATCAGGGATTTTATCCTCTGGGTGCCTAAACCAAAGCAGCCAGAAGCTATTGCCAGTGGGGAGAAGGGGCTGCCTAAAATCCCACCTGACCACAAAGTTCTGAGTGCCCCTCAGGCTTCGCAGATCGCTCCATGGGAGGCTGTCTGGCCCCTGTTGAATCCTCTCTGGGGGCCACACAAAACTCCCCCGAGTTCAACAGGACTCAAGGCCCTGCTCGTCACGACCTGCAAAGTCCTCTGATACCTCTGTGTCCTGAAGAAGCCCCCTAGAAGGACCCTGTGGGACCAGCTCTGTTGCTCTCTGGTCTTCCCCAGGGCACAGAGGGATGTTCACAGAACACAGCCTCCTCGTTCCATATAATGTATAGGTCGGTGCCTGCCTCCAGACATCAGGTTCATGGGAAAGAAACCATGCTTTCATAGTAGCATGCAGAAGAACAAGCAGTGTACTTTTCATCCTCTCTGCACTCCTCCCTACATGCCAGTGCTCGTCCCAGGAAAAATTGGTGTCACAAGATGTGTCAGTGGCTGCTAGCTGTGGAGGCTTTGGAAAGGCTCAGCCCAATGCACGAGGGATGGCTCGGTCAAGGGCTGTGAGGCATGACCGCTCAATGGATCTCCCCTGTTTGGGAGGCTGGTGGTTTGGGCTACTCATGCCTGGGTTGGGAACATCCGGTTGGCTGCTTTTGAAGTTGGAGTGCTGCGACCTGATCTGAGAAGGTGATTTTTACATTCTCTTCTGAGGCTTGAAGGGGGGGGGGCAAGCAGCCTTCACTGAGTGGGCGGCATGTCAGGCCAGGTTTGTGCTTTGCACAGCCGTTGGGCAGCTGCAGGATGTGGGCGCATCAGACCCAGCTCCTGTGGGCAGCCCCCTTGCTCCTCGGAGCCCGACCCGGGGGCTCTTCTTCAGCTCATGCGATGCTGCAGGATCCACTCAGGCCTGTGGCCACCTGATCTGGCCGGCCCCCCAGGATTTTGGTCTTTGGGCAAGAATTCCATGGAGGCCCCCATCCAGAATCCTCGCCCGGCGTGTGACACCTCTGAGGATCGGGGGGGGGGGAGTTGCCAGCTTCAGTGATGCTCTTGTGACCGGGGTGGGGGGGTGGGGGGGCGGGTCGGCAGGCGGATGGATCCAGGGCAGAACCTGGTGGCTCAGGAGCAGAAGCTGGGAGGTGGTGGGAGGAGCCCAGAACCGGCTGACAGAAACTGGTTCCATTGGTCGGACCAGGTGGGTGGCACCTCCAGTAGGGCTCATTTGGGAAGGTCTTCCAAAAAGTGTCCTGGTACACCCTGAGAAGGAACTGGAATACTGTGTGCGATTCTGGTCACCACACCTCAGGAAGGAGATTATAGCATTGGAAAAAGTGCAGAGAAGGGCAACTAGAATGATCAAAGGGTTGGAACACTTTCCCTATGAAGAAAGGTTAAGGTGCTTGGGGTCTTTAGCTTGGAGAAACAACAGCTGAAGGGTGACATGATTGAGGTTTATAAAATTATGCATGGGATGGAGCAGGTCGAGAGAGAAGTACTTTTCTCCCTTTCTCACAATACAGGAACTCGTGGGCACTCCATGAAATTGCTGAGCAGTCAGGTTAGAACAGATAAAAGGAAGTACTTCTTCACCCAAAGAGTGATTAACACATGGAATTCACTGCCACAGGAGGTGGTGGCAGCTACAAGCATGGACAGTTTCAAGAGGGAATTGGATAAACACATGTAGCCAAAGCCCAACAGTGGCTATTAGCCACAAGGTATAGATAGGAACTCTCGGTCTGGGGCAAGTGATGCTCTATTTTTGTGGTGCTCGGAGGGGCAACAGTGGGAGGGCTTCTAGTGTCCTGGCCCCACTGCTGGACCTCCTGATGGCACCTGGTATTTTTGGCCACTGTGTGACACAGAGTTTTGGACTGGATGGGCCACTGGCCTGATCCAACATTGGCTTCTCTTATGTTCTTATAGAATAAGAAAAGGGAGGGAGGAAGGGTGTTGCAGGCATGGAGACCAAAAGCTCCATAGGACTGTCCAGTGTTGACAGTCAGTTTCAGAAAGGATGGGAATAGAGCAGAACAGATATGTGCCGAGTATACCAGTAATAGTTTGGCTCCTTCAGAATGAGGTTCAAATCATGCCCATGGCAAGTAACTAAAATAAGCACCTTCATAGTGTTTGTTCTTGGTATGGCCCTCATTATCGATGAAGTTGTTCACCCCTCATTTAGACAGCTGTCCTGGGAGGGAAACTTAGCATGTGGCTGTATTTGTGTTCCATAGAGACTAGAAGCAGTTTCACGGTCATTTCCTTTCCCCTGGGAACAGTAGCTCTGCTAAGGGCAGGGGGGCAGGGATATCTGGCAGAGAATTCAGAACACCCTCCTCCAATGACAGTCCTCAGGATTTTTCTAGGGGACTGCATAACACCAGAATAGTTTAGATGCCGCTTGAGGGTTATGCTCAGCATTGTGTACTCTTTGTGCTAACAATAAATCAGAGTTCTTCCCCAAGAAAATGTGAATTAGGTGACCTTGTAAAGCATCTGCAGATGAAAACGTGCTTGCATATGGTTGCTTGTTGGTCATCATTCTGCTCATGGTCAGTGGCAAAAAGCAACACAGGGTGCCCAAGCCCCATCCCCTGGCCACAGGACGTTCTGGCCTAAGGGCTGGAAGCTTGCTTCTTTAAAAAAAGGAAGGAAAATCCTCTTGCCCAAGGTGTTTTCAGTTTTGGTCCTAGAATGGTGCTGGTTATGCTTCTGGGATCCTCTGTACAGTCACGGTCGTCAGGCAGCCCCCCCCCCCCTGGGCGTTTCTCATGGTGGCTCCAGCTCCACTGAAGACCTGAGAGGGGCCCCCTCCATGGAGGTTTCCAGGAGGCGCCGCAAGGCCTGCCTGTTTGTCAGGGCTTTGGAGGGGGCTCGCAGGGGAGGGCGGTTGACAAGTCGGATATATAAATAAAGAAATGGCAGGCTGCTTGTAAGGAAGGGAGGGCTCGGGGGCCTGCTACTTTATCTTTGGTTTCAGCTGGCAATGTTTTCGCTATTATTGTACACCACCTTGAACCCAGAGGAAAGGCAAGACATAAATGTTTTAATAAATGAATGAATCCTTGCAACATTTCAAGAGTTCACTTGCCTTCTAAACAAAAAAGATCACTTGCTTTCTAAACAGAAAAGGCCCCTGGGGTCAGAGTGTGCTGGAGGGGCAGGGGCAGGCTCCCAGGCAGAAGGTGGGGCTTTATTTTGCCCCAGCGGTTTAGAAAGGTGGGTCCGGGTGGGCAGCCGTGTTGGTCTGGTGCTGCGGAACAATGTTTGGATCCAGCAGTACCTTTAAGGCCAACAAAGTTTTATTCAAAACCAGCAAAGTTGTACTCAGAACTTTGTTGGTCTCAAAGGCGCCCCTGGACACGGGTCTAGAAAGAGTCCCGGAAAGAGGCTCTCATGACTCTGCAGCTCTTCTGTTTCCACCCTGGATTCCCACCTCAGCTGCATAAGGGGGGGGAATGCGCCGTCCTTAGAACACCTGATGATGTGCTTTCATGGCCTGGCTCACACCTTCCTATACTGGACTTGAAGGCTGGCTGCCGAATGTGTGAGCCGTCTCAGCTGGGAGTGTTGAGCCTCAGGAGAGGTGCTACAAAAGTCCATAGATCACTTAGGGTTTCAGTCTGCAGGGGATGTGAGAACCAGCCCTAGGTCCACGTTGGTCTTCCCACGGATGATTAAATTTGACTCCAGTTTCTGTCAAGGCTGAATAATCTAGGTGGTGTACGTGTGGGGGTGTTTCCATGGAGTTTCTGTGGCCCCAGCAGCACAGGGCCTGTCCAAAAACCATGATTGCTTGAAGGCCTCTAATGGGCTTTCTCAAATGAGCAGCCAGTGGATTGTTACCTGTGCTGTCGATCGTTCAGCAAATGAAAGCAGTGCAGCTGTAATTAAAGCTTCAGTGTCTTCGCATTCTGGGGCCTGGATGTAGATCTGTAAAGGGAGCTAGAGACTGGAGCAGTTTAGTTTGGTGGGTTTGGGAGGGTTTTTGGGTTTTTTTTAAAATAATCATTATGGAAGTCCTGACATAGATCTCTTTTTTGTAGCCTCTTTTTCTGGCTTCAGAGAGACGGTTTGATGCATGAGTAAGGAAGCAAGAAGCTGATAACGGTATTTATCTGTTCCTGTTTTATAATGGCTGAGTATAGATTACAAACCAATGCAGTCAGTTTGTTGAATAAATGTTAGTTACCCAGGGATGAAGTAGAATTTCACATTCTGACTGCTGTAGTCCTTGTTAACTAGACTTGATTTTGAAGCTTTTTGCCACTGAACTTAACAGCTTCGGAATGGGTTAACGGAAGGCTTCCCAAATCAAAATTGGGAGTACCTGCATTGGGGAGGGGGTTGGACTAGATGGTCTGTATGGCCCCTTCCAACTTTATGACTCCGTGATTCTTTGAGTGAGCTCAAGTCTTAGCTCTGGAAAAGTTTACTTTTGAGAGTGTGAAAGAGAGAATTAGTCTCACTGAGGACCATCCCCTACGCTTTTGTTCTGGATGTGCTTCCTGAGTGGAAATAGGCCCTCCCAGAGCAGTGACTCACACAGAGATGCAACAGTAAGTAATTCTGTGGAGTCTCTTGTCTCAAGAGAGGTTGAGTGATGCAGAGATGCACATGAGGCAGAGGTGTCTGAGACTTACCAGCCGAAAACCAGAGCCAGACTTGTGGATTGGGGGTAGACAGGCCGTCAGTCCCCTCTGCGGATGGGTATTTGGGAACTGGCCACTACTAAATATCCTTTCATTCTCTCACATGCGCACAGCCTGCTTTGTCTGCTTCCATGTTGCCAGTGAGGTTTTGCACTCCTTTTGAGATGGCCAGAGCAGCTTGCTCCAGTTTGATAATCCCAAAAGCCAAGAGCCAGAAACAGAAAGGAAAAGTGACAAAAAATTAAGGATGGCCCCAGTCACATTGAAAATTTGCGGCGGGAGAGATACAAAAGTGATGCGGAGTTTTGGGGCGCAATCACAGGACCACATCTGGGAACCGCAGCACAACCGTCGACGACCCGGAGCAGCTGCCCGAAAATCCGGAGTAAAAAAACCCTGGGGACAGCCTACTAGCAAACAGTTTGCTACAGGCCATCGACAGGATACTTACGTGCGATCGTGCAAGCGCACTCCTTGCCACATGTCAAAGGCGCTCCCGGGCAAAGTAACCCGATGTTGCCGCGGTGGGGTCTGATCATGTTCTTGCGCATTTAATTGCGTCACCGCAAAAAGCCACGCCTCCCCCCACATTATCCGGCCCACATGGCCAGGGCCGATATTGTTTTCTTGGATCTGGTTACACCTTGCCTGAGTTTGCACTGTGTGCCACCTCATTCTCTGGTGAATTTTTAGACTGTGTCTCCATAATGGAACCTCTTTAGGGCTGAAAACAGGGCTGTTTTTGTGCACCTCTCTGCCACCACCACACCCAGTCTCGTTCCGAGGGGGGTGTCAGTGCCTGAGGAGGCCCCAGTGCACCTTCTGGGAGATGCCTCTCCACCTGTCTTCTTCTTTGCCTCTGCCCCAGCCTGTATTCATCAGCAGAGTGGAATGTTTTCCTGGGTTAAGATGTTTACTTTCACCCTGGCCCTGACCCCGTGGTCACCGCACAGCTCCACCACTGGCATGCTCAGCAGCATTGGGTGGGGAGTGGAGCCAGAGAAGTCATCTAGACATTCCAGCGCTGTGGTCAGAGTGTCGGACTCCCATCTTGAGACCCAAGTTCAAACCCGCATTCTGCCATGGAAGCTGGCTGGGTGACCTTGGGCCAATCACACACTCTCCCACCTAACCTACTTTGCAGGGTTGTTGTGGGGATAAAGTGGAGGACAGGAGACTTTGAGTCTCTGCTAAGGGGAAGGGCAAGGTATAAATGAAGCAAAAATATAAATAGCCAAGAAATTATCCCTGTAGTCAAGGCCTCGATCTGGTGACTTAATTGAAAAGCAGTGAGGCGTTTGTTGTTTGGATTAAAAATGTACTAGAAAAGCAGATCTGCCCCATAATATTTTATAACTCAATACAGATCTCATTGGTTGCCGTCTGTTCAGTGGCATGGTACACCAGATGCTTTGGTGTTCCTAGGCATGGATTTATATGCCTGTACCCCTGTTTGGAGATTTGGGGAAGGGCTGTGGCTGAGTGGCAGAGCATCTGCTTGGCTTGCAGAAGATCCCAGGTTCAACCCCCCGCATCTTGGATTTAAAAGGATGAGGAAGTAGGTGATGTGAAAGACCTGCCTGTGACCCTGGAGAGCCACTGTCAGTCTGAGTAGACAACGGACTTACACAGTACAAGGCAACTTCATGTGTTCCTGCATTCAGCGACTTAGAGACACAGGGAAGGGGACTGTGATGTGTAAGTGCAAAAGGTAACTGCATTTTTAAAAGGTATCCCTCAGCGCCTTTGCTAGGACAGGTAGCAGAAAGGGAGGGCGCTGCCCAAAGAATGGGGACAGTTGGAGTGTCTGGGATGGGTGCAGAGGCAAAGGCTACCCAGCAGGTGCAACAGATGGGGCATTCACCCTTGCCTGCCAGAACATGCCTCGTTTCCTTCTGTTGGTCCACACAGCAGTCCAGCCGTGGTGTTGTGCCTGGGGCTCCGCACCTGCCATGGCTTCTCAGGGTTTTCGCCATGTTTAAATGTCCTCTTGAGGTGATGTAAGTCCCTCTTGCTGGGGGGGGGACACTCGAGGAAGAGGAGAGGGGCACAGATGACTCATAGTGGGATTGTATGAAGAGTTGCTCCAGTCTAAACCTACAGAAATCAACGGACTTAGACTGAACTAACACTGCACAGGATTGGATTGTCAGCGAGGTGTTTGTTTACTTGCTTCAGGTACAGTTTGTTCTCCCCCACAAATACACATCTTCTTCAAAGTCTGTATTTTAATTTGGATTTCATGTGTTCTGTCTCTTGTGTCCATAGCTACTTCCTTCTTTGATTTCTGTCTTTTATAGATAAAGAGGCATTTTACTTATATAAGGTGTTGGGGGCTTCTGTAGGGAGGCTCAGGGAGACCCTAATCCCTCCTTGGTGACCCCTGGTTTGAGCCCACCCTCCCTTGCTAGTAGGTGCCACGTCGTAGGGGCAGTGTCTGCTCTCTTCACTCGGCATGTTTCCCGTGCCGTGTTGCTCCTAGTCAGCAGCAAGGGTGCATGAATGCACAGCCATTGGGAGCAGCTATTCTCAGGCTGGGCAGGACTGGAACATTTGAAATTCAGCAGCCTCCCAAATCTCACCAAAGCCGGTTCAGTTGTGGGAACTGATATTCAGATAAGAATTTTTTAATGTAGGACTTTTCCCTCAGGATTTGAGTGGTTTAGGCTTGTTGGCGTTTTGTTTTGGTTTTGATGCAGAAAACAAAAGCTCATAGGCTGTCAGATATGAAATGCTTTCATATATCTGCTCTCTAATGCAGGTGGGTAGCCATCGCAGGAGCAGTCATGGGTGTGATGGCTGCTTAGTGGGTAGTCATTCAACTGGGAAATGTATTGGGGCTGTCTGGTACCAGGAAGAGGAGCTGGAGGGCTATTGTTTGACCGCCTAGGGTCTTGTCACAGAAGTCTGTCCAGTCGCCATGCTATTTAACACCTACATGAAACTACTGGGTAAAGTCATGAGACGATTGCAGTCAAAAGAGTCTTATGTGTTTTAACTTCGATGAATTAGAGTCAGCCAAGAAAGAGAGTGACTGGCCCATTATTTGAATTTGAGTCTCTCTTGTATACATCCAGCTCTCTGACTGCTACTCTGCTCAGGCTGTGTTTTACTGGAGCTCCTTCTGCTGGTTTTACTGGGGCTTTTGGGGGCAACTTTCTATGTCACGGACCACCTAGAAAGCCTTGTGTCTAAGACACAGCAAGAAACAAATCTTGATGATGATGATGATGATGATGATGATGATGATGATGATGATAATAATAATAATAATAATAATAATAATAATAATAATAATAATAGATATACTAGTTTAAATAGTGTGTTAAAAAGTTTATTGGTCGCCTTTCTTCCTTACAGAGCTCAAGGCGACTGACAAGGTAGATGAAATGCAGAAGGTAGGGTACAGAAAGTTACTGAGAACCTAAATGTAAAATCATAGTTTGAGGGAGCTTTTCTTAAATGCAATCCTAAATCTAGCGGTCTTCAGCTGTCTCCTAAAGATCGGGGTGGGGGGGCAGGGGCGGGGGGGCAGGGGCACCTCCTTGGGTTGGTTTGTAGTTGTAACAAGACAGCATTACAAGGTAAAACAAAATGGCCTGACAAAATTGTGTGGCTATTAATAATTTTATTTTTAAAACTCTTTTTTTTAAATCGACAATTTGCAGCAACCAAACAAGTCCAGCGGACTTCCTAATGGCCTGTTTGGTGTTCCGTGATGATTAGAGGGCAGTGATGGCGAACCTTTTAGAGACCGACTGCCCAAACTGCAATCCAAATCCCACTTATTTATTGCAAAGTGCCAACATGGCAATTTAACCTGAATACTGAGGTTTTAGTTTAGAAAAAACAATTCATTAACATCTTTTGTCTTAAAAGAAAAGCACAATAACAGAGCTTTCAATTATACAAACAGCTTTTTATTGAAAGGTAAACGTTTGCATTTGGCATGAAGTTTGCATTTGACGTCATACAAACAAACTCCTTCCAGTTAGTACAGTACAGGACCCTTCTTATCTACCTGGTCTGTCTTTCTCAACATGATCTTACACATTTTCACACCTAAAGTCTTCCATGGGAAAGAGACAGAAAAACAGCACACTCAGTGGAATCTGCCACTTCTAGATTGATTCAAAGTAAATTAAATTTTGATCCTGAAAATCTTGACCGGTGAACAAATAAAGCACTTCAACTTCAGCACTTTAACCAGGTGACCCACCCCCAAAGCATATCAAGGCTGCATGAAATGAGAGGCCATGGAGTGGAATGACAGCCCCTGGGGGTAGCAGGAGTGAACTGGAATGAGAGGCCCCAGAGTGGAATGACAGCCCCTGGGTGTAGCAGAATACTTCTGCTACCCCCAGGGGCTGTCATTCTACTCCATGGTCTCTCATTCCAGTCACAGAACACTCCTGCTACACCCTGGGGGCATCATTCCACTCCGTGGCGTCTCATTCCAGTCCCTGAACACTCCTGCTCCACCTTGGGGCCGTCATTTCACTCCGTGGTCTCTCATTCCAGTCTCAGAACACTCCTGCTCACCCTGGGGTCGTCATTTCACTCCGTGGTCTCTCATTCCAGTCCCAGAACATTCCTGCTCACCCTGGGGATGTCATTCCACTCTGGTCTCTCATCCCAGTCCCTGAACATTCCTGCTCCACCCTGGGGCTGTTATTACACTCTGGGACCTGTCATTCTAGTTCCTGAATACCGTGCTACAGCCTGGGGCTGTCATTCCTCTCCGTGGTCTCCATTCCCAGAGTAGTGTATTTGGGCCCAGAGACCCTAATGGAAAATCCATTTCGCATTTTTATTGCAACTCTACTTGTACTGTACTGTAATGTATTTCAAAGAAGCCCATGTAAGTCAATTGGCATTCCTGTCTCCCATTATTTCCAGTGGGCCTTCAAGTCTTTCCCATTGTTTCCAATGGGGAATCCTGTCCTTCCTTTTAGTACATCCCATACATCTGCCCTCCTACATGGCTCCTCCAAACAGCATTTTAGCTATTCCCATGAGTGTGAAAAGCCAGAGCAAATTTACAATCTGACTAAAGGTGCAATCCTATGCTCTCATACTTGAAAGCAAGTTCGGTTGTCTCAGTGGTGCTTAATTTTGAATAAATATGCACAAGATCAGGTACCGCTTTTGAAGCGACTATTCATTTCTGCCTCGTCCCTCCACCCCAGCTCATCGCTGGAGAGTCGGGAGTTCTGAAGTTCAGGGACAGTCTTTCACCACGGGGGGTGGGGGGTGCCCTATGTGTGATTCCCTGGAAGCTCTCAGGAAGCTATAATTAGGGGGAGGGGTGCTGCGCCTTACCTCCACAGGGCGTGAGCTCTGGCTCACCTTGAGCCACCTCACCACAGTGCTGGCTGCCACCCCCTCCTGCAGCACCAGCTCCAAAACATTTCTCCGTGTCCAACTCCTTGAACAGCCCTTCTAATCACAGCCTCTGAGCAGGCGCACAAGACATGCCACCCAAAGCAGCGGGGCAGCCCTGAAAGGAAGCGAAGGGGGTGGGAAATAAAGTTTTTTGGACTCCAGGTTACAGCACAGGATGCTGGAGGGTGCAGCGAGAGAGACCAGGCAGAGAGCCAAAGAGGGAGGAGGGGGAGGAGGAATAGCGCACCTCCCCAAAGAAGGCAGGTTTGGAAACTGAAGTAGTGCACTCACACAGATGCAACTTTTGGCAACGAGCCTGAGTGGACATCCCTGGGAATGCTCAGTCTCACTCCTCTGGGGCAGAAGGGGCGTGGATTGGAGCATGCATTTGCAAAGGATGGGGAGTTGCCATGCTTTCCCGGGCTAAGGTGGCGGGGTCAGGCTGTGGGGATTCCTTGCTGAGCAGCTCCTGGGCTTCGAGTAGGCAGGGATTGTGGGTTGGTGTCAGGCTGTGAGGAAGGTGGAGCCCACGGGAAAGCGATTTCCCTCTTCTCCTTCCCCCATGTCAACAAGCGGGGTGCCTGCACCGGGGGTTTGCACGTCTTTTCCTCTCATGTGTGGTATTTGCTTTCCAACCAGGGCCCAGGGTTTGGCCTAGGGCCGGCTGGTGCAGCAGCTGCAGCAGCACAATAAGCAGGCTCAGCCTCCTCCTCGCCCGTGCCCACGGAGAGGGCTCTGAGTGCCACCTCTGGCACCCGTGCCATAGGTTCACCACCAGGGTTATAGGGCTTCATGGAAACAGTTATATCTTGCTTCATGGAAACAGTCATCAATTTTAACTTTATCAGGTCCCAGTCACACGGAGCATTTGCCCCTCCGAAGACACGGTAGCCCTGCGGGGTTTCCAGGTGGGATCACACAGGCACATCTGGGAGGCGTAGCACTCCCGTGGCCAACATGCAGCTTCCGAAGATGCGGAATAAAAAACTACCAGGAAAGGAGCACTAGTTTCTGGAAAACTCGGGGCAAAGGCCGGCGTCTGATCACGGGAGTGCCAGTATCCTGCGGCATCTGACGCCCGCCCATGTCCTGGAGCAAACCGGATGTTGTAAGTTTCCATAGGATGCACACCGATGCCAAATGGCGCATGCGCACGCACAACAGCGGCCCGCCCCCCCCAACAGCACATGCACACATTACAACAGCGCGGCTTCTGTGATTGTGCTGCGCTGCTTTTTCACCACACTGCAGCATTGCAGTGTGATCGGCGCTAAGAGCTGGAGCGTTGCAACTCGGCGGACTGCGTGATCGGGCTATCGCGCTTTATTTTGCTCCAGGAAGAACAGCCACACCTCCCCCCCACGTTTTCTGGCCCGTACGACCGGGCCTCAGGTATGTAACTTGGGGCAGATCCACATTTCATGTGGTACTGTGAGTGCAGGCGCATTGATGGAGGACGAGTCACCAGGAGTGAAGATTGCCAGTGTGCCCCCCACCCTGGCCACCCACTGAGTCTTCCCTGCGGATGCCTGCCCTGGGCCGTTTGTCATTCCGGCAGCCAGGATTCCAGCTTTGGAACCCAGCCGATGGGAGAGGGATTCACAATGGCCCTGGGAGCATTTATAGGGCAGGATCAATTGCATGGAAAAGGTTAAGGCCAGCCTCCCCCCTCCCACAAGTGTCCCTGTCTTGTTCCCACTTAGGAAAACATGGGGTTGGCCACTCTGGGGGAGGGGGGATGAGGGGTTGGGGGGCAATGTTCCCTCCAGGCTGTGGGTGAGAAGCCGCTCATGAGCACCGGAAGCCCTGCTCAGGATGTGAACTGCTCCGCTCAGTGTGTGTGTGTGTGGGGGGGCGGAATTAGAGGGCACACTGCTGGGGGAGGTTAGGCTCATTTTTTCTCTTCCTGGTGGATAGTGATTCCTGTTTGATATGCTGTCCAGCATGCTGCCATTAAAGCTCTCTGAGTGCCCTTGGGCCAGTCACCATCTTTCATCCTATCCTCCTTCTCAGGCTCATTGTGAGGATAAAACGGAGGAGGGCAGAATGGGGCTGGAAGCCGCTTTGGGTCCCCATTGGATAAAAAAGTGGGGTATAAATAAGTTTCTACTGCATATTTGTGAATAAATTAAATGGCTGTTAAATATGCAGTTCTGCTTTGGAACTCTTAACACTTACATTTTCTACTAAGGTAATTCTCTGATTTATTGTTGGTTTGGGAGGCATGAATCCCCAAATAAAATGTTTTTTTAAAAGTACAAACTGATGTTGCTTGTTAAGCCAGAAATACCGTCAAATATGAAATGCCATTGCATGCCAGTTAGCAGATGCATTCGAATATTAAAATCTTGTTGCATATTACCTATCAAATTTTGAAATCCGATATAATTAGATACCAGATTGAACTTTGGGTAGTTGAAATGTTCTGAGAACATCTGGTGAACAGTAAGCCTCAGCATTTTAAGTCTTTACTGAAAACATGAAGGCACTTAAGTCACTGAAGAGGTTCATCAGTAGCACCTGAGCTGACTTACAAGGCTCTGCTATGAGGTGGGGGGCTCTACATTTTCTTCCTTGAAGATGCAAGGGGACCCATAAGTGTAAATGCGAGCTAACAAAGTACCTCAGGCCTCTCTCGACTGGCCTGGTCCATCACTGGCTTGTCAGGCTGAGGTTACAGACTGAGGGGGAATACAGAGTAGGGAACTCCCTGTTCTTACAAACAGTGCCACTCCTCCAGGCGACCCAGATGTATGACAGTATGCCTAAATCTAGGGTGGCCAGATCCCTCCTTGCCACCAGCAGGACTTGGGTGGGGTAGAGTTGCCAGCTACAGGTTGGGATTTGGGAGTGGCGCCTGGGGAGGACAGGGCCCTCAGTGGGGTGCAATGCCACAGAGTCCACCCACCAAAGCATCTGTTTTCTCCCGAGGAACTGATCTCTATCACCTGGAGATGAGCTGTGGTTTTCATAGGGCTCCCTAGGTCCCCCCTGGAGGGTGGCATCCCTGCTTGAGCCTTGCTTCCTCCAAGGCAATGGGCAGCTTCCAATTAGATGTGAAAAGCGAGGGACAGTGTGGTGAGAATAATGTGTAGCCTGTGAGCTCCTTCCGGGTAAGCTGTCTTTTGCTCTGGGTGGTCTAAGAAGTGCCGTGCATGGCACACGAAGGGCAATATACCATCCTTCTTGTTTGTGCTCCTCATGATAAGGAAGTGGCTGGTCCCTGCATGTTTGTGCATGAAAACATCAAAACCAGATAAGCCAGGGAGCAGGAGCAGGCAGAAAAATGTGACTTTGTAAACTACCCAAAAGGAAAAGGTTTTCAAAACAAAATAGTCCAATGGGGACCGAGCAGGCTTTCAGGGATACTGAAGGTTGAGAGTCGTTCGGAGTCTGTCACGGGGGAGAAGCCAGTGGAGAACTGAGCCTGGTCAAGACTTCAGGTGCTCTAGGGAAGATTTTTGGTGTCTCTGTGTGTGTGTGAGGGGGGGGGGGATTTTCAAGTAATTCCTTGAGAGTCCAGAGGATGTTGTTGCATCTAAAGGAAAAATGTGTGACTTGTTGTGTTAAGTTGCCACAGCACCACAGCTGGACCCCCTGCAAATTAAAGTGGAGGTTCCTGCATTCTTGGGGGGACTTCCCAGGTACGTAGAAAATATGACTATGTCAATTAATATTTCAAAAAGCCTGAAATGACAGCTGAATGTCAGTTAAAGGGTGGGAGGCCCAATCAGGATCCTAAAAGTTTGATATATTCTGGAGACAAAAATTAGGGTGTGTGTGTGGGGGGAGCTGTGAGACATGCATTCCCTCCGCCTAATTCCCTCCCCCTTCTGGCGGGAAATGTGGGAGGAGGAGCCGGAAGGCCTAACTGGGCGTGGGGGGGGGAGGGGAGACGAAACTACACAGGAGAGGAACTCAGGGAGGAGAGGTCTTCTGTTTTTATGGTTGCAATTAAAGATGTTATTGAAAAGTCACAAAGTCTCTGGTGTTAAGGTGACTGTGGTGTCAGAAGTCAGACCCACTCCCTAGAGACCCTGCCAGGGCAGAAGGGGCCTCTTGCACTCTTAATCAAAGAAAGGGGGGGGAAGGGCTATTGTGGCAAAGTTTTCTCCACCAGAGGTAGGGTTGCCAACTGCAGGTCAGGAAGTTCCTGAAGATTTGGGCATGTGTGGAGTTGTGGCCAGGTGGGATCTGGGGAGGGGAGGGACCCCAGCGAGGCCTAATGCCAGAGTCCAGCCTCCAAAGCAGCCACTTTCTCCAGGGGGACTGATCTCTGTCCACTGGAGAGCAGTTGTAATTCTGGGAGACTGGAGGTTGGTAACCTTTGACTTTAGTGGCATTTCTCCAGATACAGGATTGCTACAAGCTGAATGTGGAGGCAGAAGACAAGCCCACAAGCAGAGCAAATTTTTAACTCTTCTGTATATGCTGATGAAGGGGACAAGAATATGTCTCTCTTAATCATGGGGAGATTTGATTTTCTGCCTAAGGAGAGCCTCATCCATGAAAAGGCCTGCTTTCCCCAGCAAAACCAGGCGGATCTGCAGACACATACATAAGATGGCAGCATTGAAAAAGCAGATGCCGGAGAGTTTGGAGGCCACAAAAATGGCACTATTAGTGGGCATTTCAGACAAAGATTTATCCTGGAACTTACAGATGGAAAGTCAGCTTACCCTGGAAGGGGCAATGTGAATGACCGGAAATTCAGAATAAATAAAAGCCCAAGTCCGTGAGCGGGTGGGGGGGGCCCCTGCTTGCTCCAGGGAGCATCAGAAAAGCCACCGTTCTCCAGACATTCCCAGGGGATGAGGAGATGGCCACAACCAGCCAGGGGACACCTCTGCCAAACACAGAATGAGTCTTTCAGCACCCAAAAGCAGGGCACTGTGGAAAAGGGTGCACACGGGGGGAGACTTCCTGGCAAAGACTGCTGAGTGCCACATGTATAAGAAGGTAGAACACTTTGCAGTGGCATTTCACACTCAAAAGGCTGCAAGAGGTATGTTAAATATTAGACAGGGTAGTCAAAGAAGATAATGCCAATGGCCAGTTCTTTCTGGGGCCAGTTAGATGTTTCAGCAGTCCTACTGACCCATGGGAAGTTTCACTGTGGATTAATGGCCCCCCAGTGAAATTCAAAATTGACCCTGGAGCCAATGTAAGCATTATCCCAGGCTGAGTTCAGACTGGCAGTTTGCCCCGCTATAGCCACGTTTTAGCAACATTTTAAAAGCGGATTAAAGGGGGCATTCACACAAGCACATCTGCCTGGCATTCCTCACCCGTAGGCAACCCGTGCTGTTCTGCTTCGCTCCCACGTTTAATAGATACCTCATAAACGTGGTAGCAAATCCCCGAAGAGTGCCTTTATGCTGCGTTTGTCTGCTTTCTGGCAGTGTGAATGCTACACGGAAAAGCCGGGAGCAACCCGCGTTGAGCATAAGGGAGCAGCGATATGATTGGCTGTGCTCCGCTCTACCGCCCAATGCGGTGCCGGCGCAGTGGGATCCCCCCCAAATTGGCTGGATGCCTATGTGTGTATGGGCGTATGGGCGCATGATGGGCTTGCCAACCTCCAGGTGGGGCCTGGAGAGAAGGAAGTTGCCCAAGCTCCATCCCCTCACGCCAGCCCACCCCGGCCACAAATCACTCGCTCCCAACTTTAATACCAGTACCTCACAAAGTAGATTTTTTCTCAAAAGACCCCACAGCTTAGAGGGAGTATTGGAGCCGCCTCCTCCTAACGGGCGGGGGGGTAGCGAGGCGAGCCCCTTGGCAGGCAGCAGACAGGCGGGGCAGCAGTGGCCCGGATGATGGAAGTGCCCACAAGAGGGGAAGGAGGGCCGAAGAGCACGTGGAGAGAGGAGGGGGGGTCTCCGGAGGATGGCGGCCGCCTCGGGGGCCTCACTGGGCTCAGAATTTCCAGGCATGCGCAGTCTCTGCTGCGCAGACATGACCGCCAACACAGGAGGCCCTGCTTCCTGCTTCCTTCCCATCGCCAGCGGCAATCAGCACGCTGGGCTGGTTGGGTCAGGACTCGGGGCGGATGCCAAGCACGGGGAGGGGGAGGGAGGGTTAGGGACGGGTTCCCCGCCCGCCCGCCCTGGCCAGCATTTGTCCCGGTCCCCCCATGATCAAGGGTAACAGGATCAGACCGGGGGGCACTACAAGTCCATCTTCCTCGGCCGCCCTGCCCCCGCCCCGGCAGCCAGCCGGATGTCTCCAAGATGCCCCTGCCTTCCTTCCTTCCCCTGCTCCAGTCTGGCTCCAGTGGCGGCAGGGTCTCGGGTGCAGTTCGATGCATGCGGTGGCCCTGTCGCTCCCCCCAAAGCAGCCCTAGACGCTCCGCACCTGCCAGCCCCCGCCTGGCAGGGAGAGGCTGGCAGATCCCAGGCACGCAGCCAGCCAGCGAGGCGGAGCTCCGCGTGCGTCTCTTGGTTGTCGCCCGCCTCCCTCACAGTTGCAGAAACCACGCAGGCAGTGCGGGCGAGTGAGCGGTAGTGCCCCGCCGGCTCCGCTCCGAACATCCCCGCTGCCAAACGGAAGCAGCAGTTGCACCCCTGAGCCTTCTGCCGGGGCGTTCTTTGGCAGCCACAGCCCCTGCCTCCTATCCCCCCCCCCGGGGAGGGGGAGGGCAGGCAAGCTCTGCTGCCGCCTCCTGCACCCCGCTGGGGCACTTTTCACAGGCAGCGGTGGGGGGCGGGTGCTGGGGCGGGCACTGGGATGCTTTTCACAGGCAGCGGGGGGTTTCGCGGGGGGGCGGGCGCAATTTGGTGCTCCTGCGGTCGGTGTGCTCTAGGCAAGCGCCTAGCACACCTAGTGGGTGAGCTGGCCTTACACGACTAGCTCCCGCTGCAAACCGCCAGTCTGAACTCAGCCCCAGAGTCTTTCTATAGATGTTTCGATACCACCCTCCCAATCTCCGACAGACATCTGCAATCCCCACCAGCCTGGAAGACGCTGTTTAAACTCTGCAAGGTGTTTTCAGGCTCATGCCCAACACAAAGGGAAAGATGATGAGTTTAGAGCACAGGTGCTTCATGCCCAGACTAAAAACTTGCCAGGCTGTGATGCGGCTGCTGCAATGGGCTTGGTGCACCACCTAGAAGAGCTCTCCGTGGATCGGAACCTTGAACAAGATTGGAACCTTTTTTTTAAAAAAAGTTTTATTTATAATTTTTTCAGTAACAAAAAACAAGTGCTGCATTAAAAGAAAAACATAACAGGAGCCTACATATCCATCTGCTTGTTTATCCAATTATAAACTCAGCCATCATTGTAAGTGGATTTCTTCATCTTTGCCTTGTAATACAATGTTCGGTCTGTCCGTCTCTGCGGTCTCCAATATTCTCTGTATTAGCTCTTCTTTTGATGGAATCTTTTCTGTTTTCCAAAGTTTTGTGAACATCATTCTAGTAGATGTCAATATATAAGTTATTATATAAAGATCACATTTCTTTAAACCATTTGGTAGTATGTTTAATAAAAAGTACTCAGGTTCTAAAGGAAGCTTAACATCCAAAATATCTTGAATTATCTTTTGCATTCTAAGCCAAAATTTATAAACTTTCTCACATCTCCACCACATATGAAAATAAGTCCCAATGTTTTTCTTACATTTCCAACAATCATTTTTTTCACTTGAGTAGCATTTAGTGATTTTATCTGGAGTCCAGTGCCACCTATAATACATTTTATATATATTTTCTTTACATGCTGTGGCTCTGGTGAATTTCATTATCTTCCAAATTTTTGACCAGTTATCTTGCATCCATTTGATCATTGATTTCATCTTGTGAATATTCATCTAACAAAAAGTTATACATCTTTTTAATCAGTCTTTCATCTGAGGTCAACCAAATCTTATCGGTATCTATTAAGTTCTCATAAAAACCAATGTTTTTATCTTTATAAAATCTTGAATTTAATTGTAATCTTTTCCACCATGATAGTTTTATATTTTGAGCGCATAATGATTCTTCAGATTTTAGCTCATTATTAGTATCCAGAAGTTGTTCATACCTCCCCACATTATGTTTAGTAGCTAAGGTGGACTTCATAAATGCTTCAAGGGGGGATACCCATATTGGGATTTTAGTATAATATTTATCTTTTTATCACTTGCCAGATTTTAATTAATGCCCCTCTTATCTCATGATGATGGAAATTTGCATGTATCTTGTCTTTCCCATACTAGAAGTAGACATGCCAGCCCTTCAATAAGTCACATCCTTCTAATTTTAAGCACCTTGAATTATTTAGCGTTATCCAATTCTCTATCCAGCCTAAAGATGCTGCTTTGTAAAGTAAAACCCAGTTAAACAAAGCAAACCCACCCCTATCTTTTTTATCTTGTAAGGCCTTCCATTTAATTCTGGGTCTTTTGGACTGCCAAACAAACTGTCTCACAACCTTATCTACTTCTTTAAAGTAGATCATTTGTTTAACAATCGATATATTTTGTACATGAAAAAGAACTTGTGGAAGAACATTCATTTTTATTGTGGCAATTCTACCCATAAGAGATAATTGTAGATCTTTCCATTTTGTCAAGTCTTTTTTTATATCTGTCAATAATGTACTATAGTTATCATCATACAATGAATTGCATCTATTAGTTAAAACAATACCCAAATATTTAACTTTCTTCCTTACTACAATTTTCGAGATTTCTTGAAGCTGTTGCATTTGGTCTTGAAGATACAGATAAGGCTCAAAGAAGAGGCTGTGCCCTACTCCTTCTGCATAGCCAGAGCAATATCAATCCCTTTACTTCCCAAAGTAAAAGCAGAACTGAATAGGATGGTCAAATGGGGTGTCATAGAACCAATTGCAGAACCTACAGGCTGATGCGCCCTAGTGGTGTTGATACCAAAAAAGGATGGCACTAAATGTATATGTGTAGACTTGAAACAGCTGAATGAAGGAGTAAAAAGAGAAATGCATTCTTCCTGCTGGAGTTGGTATCCTCCCACGACTAGCAGGTGCTTACATGTTTTCACTGCTGGATGCCACCAGCAGATTATGGCAGATCCAGTTGGATCCAGACAACATTCATCGTGCCATTTGGGAGATATTTCCCCCCCCCAAGATTACCTTTTGGAATTTCTAGCATCTCAGAGTTGTTTCATGGGGAAGTGGTGGAACTGTTGCAACGCCAGGCAGGTGCATCTGTGTTTGTGGTTGACATTTTGGTATATGGCCGCACAGAAGAAGAAGAACATGATGAAAGACTAGACAAAGTCCTAGCAACCCTGAAGGAAGAATGCTTAAAATGAATGAAAGCAAGTGTCTCCTATGCCAGAAAGAGCTCATCTAACCTTGGACATCACATAGATGAACCCTGACCCAAAGACGGTAGAGGCCATCACAGGAATTGACCCCCCCCCCTAAAAGATCCGCTACAGAATGGAAAAGGTTTTTGGGCATGGTACACCACTCAGGAGGATAGTACCCACTGAATAATCTGATGAAAGACGAAGGTTTCCAGAAGATAAAACAACTTTTGGCAAAGACTTTTTATCATGTCAGTCACTGCACTGTTATTAGTTCTGATGTGCATATCTGTGGATTAGGAGGAGTGCTACTCCAGGGACATGAAGGAGAGTTGAAACCTCTGGCATTTTGCTCAAGGCTTGACTACCCAGTTGCCTGTGGCTTGCAGGGTGGTGGTGGTAAATCCTTGCCATCTATTTAGTTATGTATTCGTTTATTTAAATCTTTCCCATTTATTTATTTATTTACTTATTTTGGCCTTTTGCTGTCATTTCTATGAAAAGAGAAGTGATCCTCTCTGCTTCCAGCCAGAGTTTCCCTCACAACTCCATTGAGAGGTCATGTTGTATTGGCCTGCTGACGGCCATTGGGGGTTTGAGCCCCGGCCTCATCAGTCCAAACTGACCCTTGTTTCCCGTCTGGATGAAAGTGAGGCAAAAGCTGTGGAATATTCTTGGCTTTGCTGCTGTAATGAAATTGTGGGATGTGGCAATTTCTGTTAATGTCTGGCAAGCTGCTAGGGGAGTTACCAAGTAGAGGATTTGGCCCCAAACACTTGCTATTTCCTAAATGTGTTAATTTTCACACTCTGCCGTCTGCTTTAAAAAAAAGAATTAGGACTGTTGGGCTCTTTTTTTGGCTGCTGGAGGCTCAGTTGGCAACACGTCCCTTCTGCCCAGATGGAGTCGGAAACAGTTGTCTGCTCTGGGGAGTTGTTTTCCTTCAGACAGCAGCTGAGCTTACTTAGATTTCCAGGCTCTCTCTTGCTGAAGCCTCCTTCCCCAAAAACATTTATGTGCTTCTCTAGGTTTTGTTGCCTATTGGCAGGTCTTCAGGTTGGGTGAAGAACAACTGTAGCTGTTGAGGACGGCTTGCTGGTGTCTTTGTATGGAGTGAAGCCCTATTTGTGGCACGTGTATTTACTGTTTATTATTATTATTATTAGAAGAGTTTGGATTTATACCCCACCCTTCACTGCCCAAAGGCATCTCAGAGTGGCTTACAAACTCCTTTCCCTTCCCCTCAACAGACACCCTGTGAGATAGGTGGGGCTGAGAGAACTTCTGACAGAAACTGTCCTTGAGAGAACAGCTGTGCCAGAGGTTGTGACTGACCCAAGGTCACATCAGCAGGTGCAAGGTACTAACCGCCAATAGTTTTGTGGCACCGTCTAAAAAGTAAAATATTTCAACTCCACAGCCTCCATCACAATAGTAGGAGGTTTTCAGCCAGATAGCAAAACATAGGCCCCGGTCATACGGGCCAGAAAATGTGGGGGGGAGGCGTGGCTGTTCTTCCCGGAGCAAAATAAAGCACGGTAGCCCGATCACATGGTCTGCCGAGTTGCCATGCTCCAGCTCTTAGCGCCGATTACACCGCAGTGCTGCAGTGTGGCGAAAAAGCGGCGCAGTGCGATCACATGAGCCACGCTGTTGTAATGTGCGCATGGGCTGTTGGGGGGGGCAGGCTGCTGTTGGTGTCTTGTGTGTGCGCATGCACCATTTGGCGTTGGTGTGCATCCTATGGAAACTTACAACATCCGGTTTGCTCCGGGACATGGGCGGGCGTCGGATGCTGCGGGACACTGCTGCTCCCGCGATCAGATGCCGGCCTTTGCCCCGGGTTTTCCAGAAACTAGTGCTCCTTTCCTGGTAGTTTTTTATTCCGCATCTTTGGAGGGAAGCTGCATGTTGGCCACGGGAGTTCTGTGCCTCCCAGATGTGCCTGTGTGATCCCGCCTGGAAACCCCGCAGGTCTACCGTGTCTTCGGCGAGGCAAATGCTCTCTGTGACTGGGACCATAGTTGACAAAACGGTTTAGCGAGTCTTCCTGCTCCCACAATGTGGCTTTGCCCTGGACCCCAGAAGCTCTAGTCACCTAGACAGAAGGTGCATGAAGCAGAGAGTTTTGCCAGGTGATGGAGGCACGAGAGACCAGGCCCCCTTTGCTTGCCAGAAATACTCTTCTGTGGCCTCCACTGGACAAATGGAAGCATCTCTGTAGAAGAGAATGACTGGGCACCAGTTGGGCATTCAAAGAGGCAATTTGTTAAAAAAAGTTTTGGACCTCTGAAAACATTATTAATATTGTGGTTTAGTTGTCACAGAGGTAGTATACCTGTCTCTCTGTGGCTTTATTTTGGATGGCAGGTGGGTGCTCGTGATTTAATTGCCCCTCCATTCGAAAATTCTATGCAATAGAAGGCTGTGTGTCCAGGCAAGGAGTCCCATCATAGCCTTCCTGCTGGTTTTCTAAATGCCTTGGCTTTTTATATGGGGGAGCGTTCAGTAGTCTGGCCCAAGGCAGCTCTCTGTAGGATCTTGCCCCATGCAAAGGAAGATTTTTTTTAGATCACACGTGTGCTAAAAATGGTCCTCAGTTTGGGCTCAGGTAATTATTTATTCTTCCTTTGCAAACCAGATTCTGCTCCCCCTGCATTGGAGCCATTAGACACCTAAGGTGCCCAGCTGTAGAACTGTGAGACATGTGCGGATACATTAAAAATTGTAGCCACCTAGTGGTGGGAAATGGGCACTACCTATAATGGTTATGGTATAGAAATTAAGCAGTCTTGTTTGGAGTCTGTTTAACAGTATGTATGTAGGTATTTGGAGTGTGCATTGGGATATACCTGAGCTGAAATTATGCCAAAAATTAGCTGTGTCAGGTCACCTAAAATGACCACGAACACTCCTGAAATTCTGGTAGTAAGGGTTACCATATCTTGAGAAGCCGAAAGGGCGGGGGGGGGCATATTTCCCGACTGACCCCTTCAGACAAGTGATCCCTGTGGCCAGGCTCCTTTCCAGCAGCCCTTCTATTGAAGGTGTGATAATCGCTACTAGCTCGGAATATTCCTAACCTTCCAGCCCCCCAAGGAGGGCATTCTCATCAGTTTTTTAAAAAGAGCCCAAAGGAGGAGAGACACCCAAAAGGAGGATCCCTGGTGACCCTGGGTGGTGACAGACTTTTATCTCCCGAAGGTGGATGTTGGAACCAGACAAACAGAAGGAGTCCGGGAAAAAATGAGGTGTCCCACTCTTTCCGCGGTCAAATAGCATTATATAAAAATATTAAAAGACCTGATATTAAAACAAGAAGAGATAAAGGATGGCTTCTATGGAAGACCAGATTTTGTAATGAAAACACAAGCCAGTACTATTTCCCCATTGATCTGCCTAGTTTGGACTCACGTGCCAAAAATATGTTCCCAATATTTTGTATAAAACAGAATTCATTTTTATGAAAATATGTGGTGTGATTTGTTATTACATTCTTGAATTGTATTGGCTCCTTGGTGCCTTTAAACAATTTTGGGTTTTATGAAATGTTGTTTATTCCATGTTTTATGCTGTCTGATTGACTTATAGTGGAGGCTGAGCCCAAGAGGGCACCACAGGTGTTCCTGGGTCCTGTAAGAGTATTGCCTAAGCGTATATAGGGAGAAAGTCGGCCTCTTGGTTTGCTGCAGGATCTGGTCCTTGGGGCTGTGTCTCCATTAGGTGCTCCATCACTGTTGGTGAGAAGCTGTTTTAGATTAGGGAGCTGTTGGTAAGCAGATAAAGTTCTACCACCCAAGCCCTGCAAGAGAGAGATGTCGTTATCCAGCGCAGGCTGTGTGTGGGTCACTGATAATACCTTGAGCTGGTTTTGAACTGGGAGCTGTAGGTGACAACCAGTGGTGTTCCGTTGTTTTCTCCTTTGAACCTGTCCTGTAGGCAGGCTGTCTTGTACCATTCTGACTCTGCAACCCATTTCATTAATTCTTCAAGTGGGATGTAATTGTAAATCCTTCTTGTAAATCCTTCAGTTGAGAGTTCCGATCTGAGGGACTGGCACAAATGCATTTGTAACATAAACGCTTGACTGTGCACTGTGGATTGTTTGGGGTGCTCAGAATGGTGGATGGAAGCATGCAGACATACGTGGCAGTTGGTGAGCTTTTGGTATAAAGTGGTGCACCCATCATGTAGCGGCACAGCAGAGTCAATGAAATGTCCCTCTTGCATTGGCTGGTCCTGGCTCAGGTTGCTAGTTGGGTGAAACCTGTTGAAGTCCTGGTGAAATCCCTTCCCATGTGTCCTGATGGTCAAGTGCCATCCAGAATCTCAGTTAGAGGAGTGTTAGTGGGTAGAAGCTGAAGAAGCTCCGAGCCATGCAGATTTTTGCAGATTATAGTGCCATGCAGGCACCCTTGGCTGCATGGTTAATTTGAAGATACGAATCATGACAGGAGGGCCTGCTAGCGAGGTCTGCTGCGATATTGTTGGGGGTAATGTTCCTGAGCACTTGTCATCCACCTTTGTAGGGAATGTTAGTGTTCAGAGATTCTACATCCATAGAGGGTAAGATGGTGTTCCCTAAGAGACTGCGTGTGGATTGCAATTTCCACAGGATGTCGATAATATCTCAAGGAATCTTATTGGGCCTAGCATAGAGTCCCTATAGCCAGACACTCCTACAGTGATTATGCCAATGCATGAAATAATGGGCTGATCCAGGTAGCCAATATATTAGGTAGTATTTATTTATTTACTTCTATTGTGCCTTTCTCCCCAAAGACGAGCCAGAAAGGCTGACATCATTTGCTTCTCCTCCATTTAATCCTTACAGCAACCCTGTGAGGTGGGTTAGTCTGAGAGTAGGCGACTGGCCCAAGGTCACCCAGCCATCTTCTGTGGGACAGTGGGGTTTCCCAGATCCTAGTACGACACCACCCTGGCCCTCCATAGAAGACACAAGGTATCAAGGCTACTGGGATATGTCTACATACGTTTGTTCCTGTACGTGTCTGGTGTTCGATATGAGACTCAGGTGGCAGCTCTTTGAACAGTTAGATATGAGACTCTTTTTAACCTTTAAACCAACCTTTTGAAACTTGCCCAGTACCGCTCGGATTCGATCTGCCAATTCTGTTTCGTTACCCTTGAGTACCCCTTGAGCAACCAGTTTGTCCAACTCCGCCTCATTTTGCGGTTTGAGCAAAATAGGCACCCTTCTGTATTTCAAACGTATAGGCTTAACCATAGGGTCTAAATCGAATGAAATTGGTGGGCCCGTATATTTTCCCAATGACCCGTCGAATAGCTCAGGGAACTCTGCATAGAGAGAACTCAATTTATTCACACGTATTTGGTCGACCCCTGTCACAGCAATACCAAGGGCCTTGAACCAGTCTATACCCAACAAGCTGGTTCTGAGCCCTTCAGCCACCAAGACACTCAGCATCTCTCTAAAACCTTTAAACTGTACCTCGAACTCAGCCTCACCCGCCACAGGAATATGCTGCCCCTGAAAATTTGAAAGGTGCGCCCGGATGGGCGCCAAATGGCGGCGGCTCCTCCTGGGGAAGAGGCGCTGTAGGGTTTCCGACGAGATGATGGTCTTCGCCGATCCCGAGTTGATCTCCATCTCGCATGGCACCCCATCCAGCAGCAGAGTCACATAGATTTTCTTCCTGGCCCTGGGTCCAGTGTTCAAGATGGTCGTGGGGCAGGAACAGCAGTTGGTCTTGTTGCAGTCAACAGGTCTGGAACCGCTGATGCCTTTTGCCTTACGACGCTGCCGTGGTGATGATGGGGGCGACTGCTTCTTCCCTCTCGCTTGACACACTTTAGTGATATGACCTGCTTGTCACATGCTCAACAACGGAGGTCACATACCCAGCACCAATCCCGCTCGTGGGCTCCGCCGCAACCAGTACAGGCTTGTTTGGGTGCTGCTTTCGCTGGGGTCTGCCGAAGCCTCGCCACCCGAGCCTTGTGGACTGCTTCATCCTCCCCGTTGGAGTCGGTCTCAGAGTTGTGATGGACAGCCTTCTCCATCCGCGGTCGGGGTGGACTGCCAGCCTGTCTGACCTCCTTTGTCGACCTTTCTGCAGCTTCAGCTGCGATGGCCTTGGCGTAGGCCGTGGCATAGGTCAGCTCGGTCTTAGCGAAAAGTCTCCGCTGCAGCTTTTCGCTCTGTAGGCCACAGACCAACCTATCGAGTAGTGCCGCTTCCAGGTCAGGAAAATTACAGGTCCGGGCTGTTTTCCTCAGCACTGTGATGAACTCAGCTGTCGTCTCACTCGGCCCCTGGTCCCGTTTGTAGAAGGCATGCTGGCAGGCGATCTGCGATGGCTTGGGCACAAAGTGATTCTTAAGCTTTTTAGTGATATCAGCGAGGGACACAGACTGGATGTCTGCCAGAGCTACCAGGGACCTGGCCACGTCAGACACGGCTCGACCACGTGAACTGAGCAGCAGCGCGATCTTTGTGGCCTCCACCTTGATTTGGTTAGCCTGTAAGTGGAACTCAAATCGCGATATATATGTGTCCCAGTCCTCCAGCTCCAGTTCGAACACCCCGAACTTGGTGCTGGCTGCCATCCCTCTCGCTGGTTTAGCCGGTGGGTTGGCAGGGTGTCGTCCTTTCTCCTCTGGGACCCCGGGAGGGTTCGTTTCGTCTGCCGTGGTGGCGGTGGTTCAACGGGGCTGCCTACCCGTTATGGTGATCCCACCTTCATCGCCAGTTGTTAGATATGAGACTCAGGCAGCAGCTCTTTGAATAGTGAAGTCAGCTTTATTTACAGAGGTTAGAACAAGATAGGACGACAGCAAAACTGGGGAGCAACAGGCTCCTTTTTAAACAGTTCGGGCTTGCAAAGCCATGCCCATATGTACCAATCACATTACAGAGATAAAGACCAATCATACTGTTTCCCTCCTGCTCTTATCTTGTTTCCTGATTGGGCAACTGTGCAAAGCGTCCAATCAGTTTGTGATGTTTAGGATACCAGGTTTCAATGGGAGCTGGAATCAAGCTCCTTCTATTTATGGTATCTCCATACATAACATGTGGGAAATTCCTTCGGGTTTTAAAAATTTCTGTATGGTATTCCACCTGGGGTCTGTCAATCATGGCTTGTAAAATGGGGTGCTGGAGAGCTGTCAGCCTACATAGTCCAGCCACTTGGTCACAATGACAATTGTCCCTTCTTCATCTGCTTCCTTGGTCAGATAGTTGAATGGTTGCTGAGGCTGTGTACCCCACCCCTTTCTGCATGGTGGAGACTGTGTCGTAAGCAGTGCGATTTGAAGATCGCTTCAGCTTGGGCAGAGTGATGAAAGCATTCTGTGTAAAAAGGGAGGGGCTGCGGCCATCAGGAGGGGTTCATGTAGAGTTATTCTTTCGGTAGCATGGGGAGGTCCATTGGTAAGTCACTTTTTAGCAATGGCTTCACCTGCTCCTCCTGGTTGACTTGTAAACAGGTGCTGGGGTGAGAGTGGACAGGAAAGTCGCAACATGTGCACGTTATTTTCTGTTGTGCAGTATAAATCTCCGGTACAAATATGGCATTATATTTTTCCTTTCCCTCCCCTTGGAAAATAGATCTTCTAGTTTAACACCAGACATCATTCTGACATACTGCTCTTCAAGCAAGATATTTACTGCATTTATATCCTGCCTTTCTCCCCAGTGGGGACCCAAAGTGGCTTATGGCATTCTCCGCTTGTCAATTCTATTGCAGCGGGCAATTCCCCTCCCTCCGGTGGAAGCCACAGGGTATGCCTGGGAAGGCTTAGCAAGGGAGCCCCGGAGACCTCACAGGGTTGCTGTGAGGATTCAGTGGAGGAGAGGAGAATGACGTGAGCCGGGGCTTCATTGTGCTGTATCCTGCCAGCACCAGGCCCCATCCATCCCCTGAAGCATCCATTCTTTGTGGCTTTTGTCCACCCAAGTCACGTGGTCCCTGGTGCAGCCTTTTCCCTGGTTGTCTCTCCATGGCAGAAAAACTGGTGGGATGCAACCTCAGTTTCAAGAGACAGACTGGTTGCAAACAAATGAAATGTCAAAAGGGCAAGTTTAAGCCAAAGTTCCCACGTTGCTTAGACAGTAACTTGCTGTATTCTCCCCCCACCCCACATCTGCTTAGATAGTGGTGACCCATTGGTCATTTGTGTATGTTTCCAAGCAGTTGCTCCCTGCCTCCACTCTACTTTTGTCTTGAATATTTCAGTCAAATTCACTCCATTGGGAAGAGGGGATCATTATCATCATCAAAATTTATCTTGTTTGCCACTAGACAGGTTGAACCAGGGTGCTTTCTCTCCAAACAGCTTCATGCTGTTTCTATGGAAACCTCCTGCTGTTTTGGTGGAGGGGATATTCTCTCTCTCTCTCTCTCTCTCTCTCTCTCTCTCTCTCACACACACACACACACACACACACACACACACACACACACATATGCATGCTCCCAAAAAACACCTGAGAAATTTTCTGGGTTTTATGTAACCTGCCTCAAAATTCTTCAGATATTTCACCCAAATTTGCTTCAAAATTCCCTTCAGGAGATGTTCCAGTTTTCTTATGGAAACCGATTTGACATCCCTGGAAATTCTTCAGCTTTTTACCTGAAGGAATCAAGAAATTGGGTTACATTATGGATCTTCTAGAAACCGCCTTCATATGGCTAAAAAAGGTCTTCTATGGGAAATGAGGGAAGCAGAGATACCTGGGAATAAGGTACAAGACAGGGGAAGGGTTGTGGCTCAGTGGAAGAGCAACTGTTTTGCAGGCAGTTGAAGGTCCCAGGTTCAATCCCCTGCAACTCCAGTTAAAAGGATTTGGCAGCAGGTGATGTAGAAGACCTCTGCCTGACCCCTTGGAGAGCGGCTGCTGGTCTGAGGAGACAAGACTGACCTTGATGGACCCACGATCTGCTTCACCCCAAGGCAGCTTCATGTTTGATAGTGACGGAGCTGGAAGGCAAGGACAGCCGTTTCAGCCTTTGCCTCATGCAACAGTCGAGGTTAAATTCTTGCATGTTCACCAGGGAAGAACAGCCGAGGGGTCCTCTGCACAGGTTTGTTCCACTGTGTCTTGGCAGCCGTGCACAGGGACAACACCTGATAACGTGCAGGATTCACGAGCAGGGTATTGAAACGGTGACCCTCCCTGTTGTTTCTTCCGACTTCTGAGCTTCTCTCAAGACGCCACGTGAGTCCTGTTGTGGATTTATCTGATTGTTTTAAAAAGCCATCTAAACAGTTTCCACCACACATTATGGCTGCAAATTTTAAATGTGGGAAGAGGTTGTGGAAGTCAGAATGGAGAAGGGAAATGTGAGATAGCAATTTCTTTGATTTAGTGAGTCAGTCTTGTTTCTTACTATTTCAGTGGCTGATCTGCCCTGGCATCTCACTGGCTGGCCTTTTTTTTTTAACGACATTTATGTTGGGAGCCCAACCTCAGCAGGGGAATAATTTGGCTTGGAAAGAACTTTTTAAAAAATGCACCTTGGAAGTTTAAAACAATAATAGGAGGGAGGCCTGCAATTAGTTGCCCATTTGGTGGGAATGCCAAGTGCAAAAGGGGAGAGAGGCGGAAATGGGGCCGCATCCTGGGCAGGGATTCCAGCCAGCTTTGAGGTGTCTCTGCTCAGACTTCTTCAGCAGAAGGCAACAGTGACTGCTTTCTTGGGGCTTCTGGTCCCAGCAAAAGACTGGGCAGTTTTGATTTGTGGGGGGTTTGTAGCCCACTGGTGATCTGCTATTCGGGACGGAGCATCATACTTCGGAGTGGGGTAGACGTTATATAACTTGACAGCTGAAGAAAAAAAATGCTTTTCTTTTCCTGTTTCTTTTTTGAAAGGTCATTACTCAGGTATTAGCAAGAAACAGCTGTGGAAAGAATAAGCCAGGGTGTTTGCCTTGCTGACAATAGCTCTGGGAAAAGGGGCTTATTTCTGTGCTCTCAGAATCCTTGGTGGTGTCCTCTGGTGGACAGCCTGGCGTGCTCTTGCCCGTGGCCAGCCCAAGGCCTCTCGGTCACTAAGGGCAGAACAGAGGGAGACTGAAGGGTGGCAGACCACCACCAAAATCCTGGAATGCAATTTGCCAGGATGATTTTGAGGTTTTCAAAGCAGTCCAGGCTGAATTAGGGTTATGCTGAAAGTGTATGTGTTATTTAGTTTGTTAAAATATTTAAGCTGCCTTTCTATCCTATAACTGTAAATAAAACAGTTATTTTTGTAAAAAAAAACAAACCAAACCCTAAAAGACCACAATTTAAAACTTCAATTAAGACTGCCAATAAATAAAAACTAAATTAGTCAAATACTGTCCTAAGTAGAACTGTCTTCAACGGCCTCCTGAAGACTGAAAGTGAGGGGGGCAGGTGAACCTCCCTGGGGAGGTTGTTCCATAATCGTGGGGGCTGCCATTGAAAAAGCCCCCTCTCGTGGGCCCCCAGTTTTTTTTTTTTTTTTTGGGGGGGGAGACCAAGGCTGTGATCGCACAAGCAGTTTGGCCTGACGCAGCCACCCCTCCCCTCCGGATCAAATGGGCTCAGGCACATAGCCAATTCCGTCAGGCGTTCCCCCTGGCATACTCATCCCGCCATAGGACAACTTGAAGCTGGGTTAAAAAGGTACCACATCACAAGTAGTATTTTTGGTTCCCTGCACATTCATTGCGCGTGGCGGGATGTCTGAACACAGGGGAGCATGCGCAGAACGGATTTGGCCATCTGAACCTGCAGATCCATTCCCACTGCTAGGGAGGGTTTTTAAAAAATGTTTTGCGTATATGCACATGTGTGTGCATGCATGCATGTGCGCTTATGTGTGTGCATGAGCACACATGTGCACACATACATTTTGAAAACTTTCTGGGCAGCATGCTCTGTGGCTGAGGCGCTGCAGTAATGTGGATGCTTAACCACGGGATGTCCGTGTGTGTAACCCGCAGCAGGGTGTGCTGTCTGGATGATATGCCCCGCGGCACTTTAAACTGGTACAATTAGAGGTGGTACCATATTGCGCCATGCCACCAGTGTGACCACAGCCTAAGCTTAGTGCCTCCCTTTCAACAGTATTTGCACAAGAGGGCAGCAAAATATTCCTATCTTAGACAGAGGGTATTGACTCTGTAACATCACCATATAGTCAGATCGCATTGGCTGTGTGCCACTATACTATAACATCATGTTCCATGTATTTTTTAAAAATGTTATTTAAATCTATGCATGTCAATTCCATGCTAGCTTATCTGAGTACAGTTAAACCATCAAAACATTCAGCCTTCAACAAAGGAAAGAAAGTTGGGAGGGCAGGAAAGAACTAGAAAAAGATCATATCTTTGTATATCGGATTATTTGGAATGATATCCTGTTCAGACAGAAATTGCATCAGTGGAAACCAAGTTGTAACAAAATTATTGTAAGCGTTCTCAGAGTATGGTTGCAAAGTGCCAACAGTAATCTTTGTCATAATGAAATAGGACCAGATTCGACTTAACCAAGTATTGATATGGGGAAATAAAAGATTTTTCCAATGAGCAGCTATAGTATTTCTTGCTGTAGAAAGTAAAATAGAGATTAATTCGTTGCCTTCAACAACATATTAATTCATTATGCTCTTTATTTCCTACTGGAGGGGTTTGGTAGTCCGATAAAAAGACCTTAGGGAGAAAATTTAACTTCATATTTAATGTATGAGTTGCATAGTGGAAGACAATTAAAAATGGCAAAAAAAAATCTGGTGGCAGGGCAAACATCCAGAAAAAGGGTATGGGGGCATTTGTCATCCCATGAATATCTGTGTCTCTAAACACTTGGTGCGGCCCTAGTCACGAAGGCATTCTAAGCTTGTTCTCGCTTATCCTGGACTCAGCTTTCCTCCACTTCTGTGGCCTCTGGACACTGTCCTCCTCCATCCCCATCACTCGTTTCCCAGGACCTGGTCTCTTCCCCCACTCCCCACCTGATGCTGATCCTAAACCCTGCCTCCAGGGACTCGGGGCCAATCTGCACCTTCCATAAAAGCTCCTCTCAGGTGGGCAACACTGTGAGAGAGGAAACCACATGGTCGAAGTCCTTCCCATATTTAAAAAACAAAACATAAACCTTCCCTGTGCATAAGAAAGTAGTCTGCCAGGGAGAAGCTCGACGAGAACAAGAGAGAGCATCTGCCATGGCTGTACTGTATGCATTTCTTGGATGTGTAACTTTTGCCCTCTAAGGCACTAACCCTCTGATGGAGCTAAACTGTGTTATTTAAATAGCCCCATCAATAAGCACGCCACTTTACAGAGTATTATAAGAAGAAAGAGAGGTCCCCACCCCATGCAGTTTACAATCTAAATACGATGGAGGAGGAGGAGGGGCGGTGGAGGGAAAGGCGGCGGCATGAGACAATTACACAGTAGTTTAGTTACTCAGTAGTAGTACTGTAGGTCAAGTGGACTGCAGTGTAATAAGGAGGTCCAGGGTCCCAAACCTTTTTTGAGCCTTCAGGCACAGGGTGGTGGGCACAGCCACAAAATAGTTGCTGTGAAAGATGCCGCCAGCTGCACAAGAGCTGCCGCAGTTTACCTTCTGACACAGCATGGTGAGCGCCTCGGCAATATGGCTGCCACAGAAAGTGGAGCCAGCCAGCCACACAATGGCTGCTGCAGTGTACCTGCAGTGAGGCGCCTTGGGCTGGGGTGGCAGCTGCTGCCCAAAAAATGTTTGTAAAAATCTGCACATGCGGAGGCACCAGGGCCAAAGGGGGCACCACAAAGTTGGGGAAAGGGAGAAAAGAACCCCCCCCCCAAATGAAGATTTGTTAAATAAAAAAATTGATAAAACTAGTGCAAATTGATCATGGTGCACCCTAGGGTTATCTTCTATTTTTTGTTGGCGAGGTGCAGTATCATAGGCTATGTATAAAAGTAAAATGCATATGTTTAAAAGTAAAATAATGGAGCCAAATTCAGTTGTCATGACAGTCATTTCAATGACCCTCTCTGCCCCCTTTTAATTTCAGCCCCATGTAAAGTTCAAAAATGAAGCGTGTTCAGGAGGGGGGGCACCAAGATTGGTCGGTGCTCAGGGCACCAGGGAGCCTTAATCCGCCCCTGACCACGGGGACAGGTGGGTAGGGAGAGCGGCAGGGTTAACGTGTACAGTCACCTGAAAACTAAACCTGAACTCTCGGTCCTGGGGACAGATGTGTGAGTGCTGCCCTGGCAGTGAGGAAGGTCCAGTTTGTGCCAGCAGGATGGGCAAGGGGAGAAGCAGTTGCTAGCCTCCAGGTGTGCCCTGAAGATCTTCAAGAATTACAACCAGGGAAAATGGCTGCTTTGGAGGATGGTCTCAGTGGCATTCTACCCTGCTGAAGTCCTTCCCCTCTGCAGGCTCCAACCCCCCCCCCAAATCTCCAGGAGTTTCCCAATTCAGAGTGGGCAGCCCTAGAACTCAACATTTCATTGGGTGTATGTAGGAACCAGGCCCTTCCCTGGAGTTTTTTCCTCCTGGCCTGTTCTGGTTGGCCAGGCACTTCAGCTCAAGACATCAAATTCAGACCCTGCACATCTGGTCAAACCCCTCAAAACTGTTTTTTTTAATCCAGTAAAGCTGGATATTGCTGGCAGCTCTAGCCAACCCCCCCCCCCGCCAGCTAGCCTGAACTCTGGGATGTCGCCAGGAGTGGTTGTTACGGGGCTGCCTCCCTCTGGACCGGCTTGCTGGCCCTTCTCCATCTCCCACCTCTCAGTTTGCCTCTTCATCCCCTTCATTTTCATCCCACCTTCCTCCCCAATGGGGACGCAAAGGAGTCGACTACATTCTCCCCTTTGCCATTGTATCCTCGCAACAACAACCCTGTGAGGTCAGTTAGGATGAGTATGTGTGACTGGCCCGTGGCAGAGTGTGGAGTCGAACTCGGGTTTCCTAGGCTGTCGTTTGACTCTCTAACCACTGCATCATGCTTGCTTCTTTCCTGTACAGTCAAGTAGGAGATTCCAGTAGCTCGCCTGCCTGCCTGCCTGCCTGCCTCACAGGGTCACAGGACATATTGGCTTGGCATGGAGGACTCAGTTGTGCAGGACCGTTTCTAAAGAGGCCAGCCGCTCTTCCAAACCTGGTCCTGAGAGCAGCCGAGGCCTTGCCTGGGGGAGAGCCTGGCCCTGAAAAGTCCCTTTGCATCCCCATGCCCTTCCACAGGCAGCTCCTGCTGAGAGTGCTGTCCTGCCCTTGCCTCTGGCGTGCCTGCCCAACCGCCTCCTGTACCGCCCGCCCTCCGCTCACCTTGACTGACTGCTGGCATCTATTCAGCAAGCCTGGGCTTCCTTTGTGGACAGCCTCTTGGGTGTCTGGGGGGAATATCTATTTCTCTCACTCCCAGCATTTATGTAACACTTCTTGATCGATCCAAGGAGTTCGCCCTTTTTTGCTGTCACGTTGCAGGTGGGGAGTTGGGGCTGGAAGAGAAGGCAGATGGTGAGTTCAGGGCTAAGGGACGGCCCCTCGCCTGGGGCCTTTTCAGCTCACCAGAAAGAGCCGCCCTCTGTTGTCTGTCCAAAGCTTCAGGTGATCTGTGTGTGTTTATGCTGCCTGCAAACGGTGTGTGTGTGTGTGTGTGTGTGTGTGTCTTCCTGTGGATTGCTGAAACTAATAATGCTTGTTTCATTTGTCCTCCATGAATTTGTCTGATCTCCTTCTAAATCCGGGTGGTGTGGCGGGTAGAGTGGGGAACCTGGCTTCAAATTCCCCCTGCCACAAAACTTCCTTGGTGGCCTTGGGCCAGTCACTCTGTCAGCCTATCCAGCCTCACTGGGTTGTTGTGAAGGAAGGTTGGGGAAGGGGAGACCATGTCCACTACCCTCAGCTCACTCAGAGGAAGGAAGGGATAAAAACAGGGATAAACCTTTCTAAGCTAGAGGCCATCTCCCCGATTTGTGCTGGTGAATTCTATGTCTTACTTTTATGTGAAAAGAAGGCATTCCTTTTGTTGAAAGAAGTGAGACACAGCAGATTCTAAAGATGTTTCATGGATTAAAATGCTTCTGTCGGGGGTACTCCAGAATCCTGAATTCTCTCTTCTATGCAAGGGTCTTATTGGAAAGTTTTACCTTTCTCAAGAGTTTCTTACCAGAGACTTAGTGCTGTGGAGAGGCATTTTAGTTCTGTTCCATGGGGACGGATTCCTCAGTAGCAGATTCTGCAAACGCCATTAAGCAGCAAGTCCCTCTGCCTGGGGACTTCTTGGCTCTCACTCACTCACTTAGCACTTAACTTAGGAAGCTGGCCTCTGGCCCACAGCCGCCTGGTAAGGTACAATGTACATGGATTTGGAGCAGAATGACCTGATTTGCTAGCAGGATTGGAAAAACCAGCCCTACAGTTAGTATTGTCAACCTCCAGGTGAGGCCTGGAAATCACCTGAGATTGCAGCAGGTCTCCAAACTGCAGGGATCAGCTCCCCTGGAGAAAATGGCTGCTTTGGAGGGTGGGCTCTGGCATTCTACCCCATTGAAGTCCCTCCTCAAACCCCGCCCTTCCCAGTTTCAACCCCCTGAATATCCAGGAATTTCCAAAACCCAGAGTTGGCAACCTCACTTACAGTGCATTGAGAGAATGATTTCTCTGTGTTCCACACCTTAACTGCCTTGGTTGTCCTTGCAGCAGCCCTGGAAGGCGGGCCAGTGCAGTTCTCCCATGGGGAGTCCATGGCCCCTGGCCCCGAGGCGCCTTCTTTCCCAGTTTGTGCTCTGAGGCGTTACTGCTGAGCCAACAAAAATACATTTCTGCTCCCAGCTCTGTCACTATTCAGTGGCAATATCCTGAGGAGCTGGGGAGTTGTGTATCGCAGTGCATTACCAGAGGACTACAGTTCTCATGGTTCTTTGAGAGAAGGGGTGCAAGTGAAGCTACTTTCTAAATTTTTCAGATTTGAAATAGCGTTGAAAGGAAAATCAGACCTGGAATACTGTGGTTACTGATTCCCAAGGGCAGAGGAGATTGGGAATAGTTTTTTCTAAAGAGAGACAGAACCACAACACTTTTGGGGGGAGGGGAGTGAATAGTCGGGAACAGCAAATGCTTCCCCTGTGGAACTCCCTCCCCAAGGAAGCTGCCAGTCCAGAGCAGGGCTTCCAACTTCAAGTTGGGGGATTTCTGGAGATTTGGGGGTGGAGGCTGGAGAGGGGAGGGACCTGAGCGGGGTTTCACACCACGGAGCCCACCCTCCAGAGCAGCCGTTTTCTCCAGGGGAGCGGATCCCCGTCGCCTGGACATCAGCTGTGATCCTGGGAGATCTCCCGGTCCGCTCTGGGGGTTAATACAAAAACTGAGGGTCCCCATGTTAGGAAGACATGCGGAGGTATATAACACGGGTATAACCGATGTATGCCTAAGGTACACCAGTTTGGTGCTTTTTCTTTACTTATTTTTCCATACTGTTATACAATGCTCCCTCTAAGCTGTGGAGTCTTGCGAGCAAAAATTCTGCTTTTGAACTACTGGCATTAAAATTGTGAGTGAGCAATTTGGCTACTGCATAGATTAGTTTGCTCTGGAGCCATCCTTCCTGAGCTAGCAGAAAAATGTGTGAGCTGGAGGCTAAAAAACTCTGAGCTATATAACCGTGTTATATAAATATTGGTGTCAAATATTATCAAACATAGGGTCCTGGTCACACGAGCGGGTTACTGCGCCGCTGAAGGGAGGCAAATTAGAACCGGAGCAAAAAGATGTGCGGTAGTGCAATCAGATGGGTCCCCGAGATGCCGCGCAGACGCCGATAGCAGGTGACCACATGGCGATGTTGAAGCGCATCAGAGGGTCTTGCGCATGCGTACTCTTACGTTTCTTCGTGTACCATGGAGGCTTGGAAAAAACACATCCGGTGTGACGGGACATTTGCGTGTGCTGGATGCACAGGATTAACTCTGCTTCCGTGATCCGACACTCACCTGCGACCCGCGTTTTCCAGTTGCTACTACCCTTTTGATGGTACATTTTAAATCCGCTTCTTTGGGCCGATGGTATGGGTTGGTGATGGGTGCGCTACGCTTCCCAGATGTTGCCATATGATCACGCCATTTGATGCGCCCTCAAACCGTCCATTTTGGAGGGGGGAATCCTCCCGTGTGACCGGGGCCATAGGTTTCACCCAAACAATACATCAAAGTACAGATTTACATTCTGTTCAAACATTCAAACAGCACCTTGTCAGTTTCACAATCACTATTCCCCTGGGACTCTAGTAATTTACCTGTTTCAAATACAATCTTTTTCAAGGACCCTGAACATAAAACTCAATAATTTCTCTTTGTGAGCATAAAATTCTTAAGATAGCAGCATATTTTCTAGGGTCCCATCAGAACTGAAATAAACAAAAATATTAACACATCACTAGAATTTCATTCATCCTTATTTCTAATTATCAAAATTATTACAAGAGTTCATTTGGGTGAATTCATGGAGGAGAGGTTTTTTGACAGCTATTAACTGTGACCAGAGTTCCCTCTAAGCTGAGTTAGTGTGAGCTAGCTCACAGTTTTTTAGCCTCCGGCTCACACGTTTTTGTCTTCGCTCAGGAAGGATGGCTCCGGAGGAAACTAATTTATGCAGCAGCCAAATCACTCACTCACAACTTTAATGCTAGGAGCTCACAAAGTAGAATTTTTGCTCGCAAGACTCTGCAGCTTAGAGGGAGCATATTCAGAGGCAGTGTACCTCGGAGTGCAGGGAACACACACCAGGAGAGCAAGTGTGCATGCCCTGCTTGTGGGCATGTGCTTGGCCATCACAGAAACAGAATCCAGGGGGCTAGACGGAACCTGGCTCTGACCCAGCCAAATTCTGTCTGGGTCTCAGCCCCATAGGGAAGGAGCCTGTGGACACTTCAGCTGCTGCCCTCCCATTGTTTTCCCTCTGAGCTGTGGCACCAGGGCTCTTGTTGGTTTGCTTGCTTTTTGTTTCTGCTCTGGCTAGAAAGCAGCACTGCCCCCCCCCTTGCTTCCTTTTGTAAGTCTCTCCTAGCATAGTTTGTTTGAATAATTAAGGTTTTATGCTCTCTCAGCTTGCTCTCCTGCAGATTACATTGTGTGAGAGCCCCAGCAAACGGTGAAATGCTCTCTCCCCGCGTTGCCTGGATGCAGACTGCCTAGCAAAAAAGGAACAAGCTGGAGAAATATTAGCAAGTTACCATTAAATCTCATTAAACCTGTACTTTCTGCCAATTTGGGGTGGTTTTTCCCCCCAGGGTATCTCCCCACCCCTCAGTTCTTTGCATTTTGTTGGGCTGATGTTCAGGCAGGACAAGGTACCTATTAGTCTGGCCAAATGGGATTAATAAAAGAAACAAGAAAATACATATATCTATTTCCACCTCTGGATTTGGTTTCTATTTTAGCAGTAATTTCTGCTAGCTTCTCTGCAGCTGATAAGGCTGGCAACAGACCACCCTACCTTCTTCTTGAATGCTAATGTCTATAGCTGATTTTAATATTAATTCAAGAAGTGATTAGGTGATCTACATGCGGTGCAGAGAAACTATAAGTTAAAAAAAACAAGTCCAACCAGGCCTGTCTTTATTTTAAGGCATGTAGGCAGCTTATGCATGTTGTGGATTAATGACTGGTATATGGAAATAATTCCCTGATACTTATGCAATAGATGAGTGTTTGGATTGCCTGGGGGAGAAAGTAAAGGAATTAAATTCCATGGCTGGAGTTTAATATCCCCCCCCATGCTAAAAAAGCCAGTAAATATATTTTTGGCACAGAGATTAAAACAAGATGCAGACAGCTCAGACTTTCTACCTTGCTGCTTTACAAGGAGGAGAGGAGGGCTGCCCTGCCAGTCATTGTTTTACTGGCTTGCCTGAGTAGAATCAGACCCCATCAGACAATATTAGGATAGTTCCTTTCTCCCCACCCTTTCTCTCCAGTGGGAATGCATCGTTTTCATCTCCATCTTGCCTCTCAACAACCCTGCGAGGTAGGTTAGGCTGAGAGCATGTGACTGGCCCACAGTCCATGGCAGAGCAGGGGTTAGAAACCGGGTCTCCCAGATCTCCAGTCTAAGGAGTGAAAAACTAGCACCTTCCAGGTCCGTCCAAAGTGACCGGGCTCCAGCTTGCTCCGCCTTTGACCACTGAGCCTCTTCTGGTTGTGCAGGGGCCCAGCCGGGTGGGTCACGTGCAGAGGGTTGGATCCAGACTAAAGTTTCCTTTAGCAGAATGGAACTTTCCTCCCTCCCCGCTCCCGCAGCCAACTGATCTCCAGAAAATGTGGCTCTGGGGAGATAGGGAGCCCTGAGGACTGACATGTGGAGAGTGTGCAGCCGGAGAGAGGAATCCGTGGAAACGGCCAGTTTAGTCCGCATCCAACCCAGAACCTTGATGGAGCCCAGTGCATTGTGGAGGGAGAGTCCAAAGTTAGCTTGCCTAAGGCTGCCTCCTGAATTTGTGACCGCCCAAGACGGGTGGCCGTGTTAGTCTGTCTGTAGCAGCAGAAAAGAGCCAGAGTCCCGTTGCACCTAGAAGACGAACAAGCCGTGACGCGTGGAGGCTCCTCCCCTGCCACAAATCTCGCCAGTCTTTACGGCGCTCCTGGGCTCTGGCTCTTTTCTCCTGAATGTCTGGTTCAGGTTTTGTGCTGGGAGCTGGCAGGGTGGGAGCTCCGTCTCTTCCGCCCCCCGTGGCGGGATCTGATGCAGCCCCTGCGGCCTTCTAGGGTGGCCTTCCGGGTTCAGTCCTCCGCCTCCTTCCACTGGCAGGCAGCACTGCACAGAGGCCAGCCTGCCTGTCAGGGGACGGGCTGTGCGTGGGGCACAGCATCTGGTCTGAAGTCCCACACCTGAGGATGGCGGCGGTTATGTCTGAGTGAAATGCTGGGAATGGGCAGTGGTCAGTTCCCGTCACACGTGGGGGTGGCAGATTTCATTTGTGATCAGAAAATGTTGCCTGTGGGGTCTCTGGAAGGGGTCACTTTTCAGACCTTCTAGGGATAAGTGTGGCCTGGTGTCGAGAGAGAGAGCGAAAATCACCATTCTTGGCACTTATGCAGTGCTTTCGCTCTGTGCACTTAGCTCTGCACCGAGATTATCTAGCCAGCCCTCCCAGCAGCCCTGTGATGTAGGCCGGTGCTTTGATCTCCCCCTGCTGCAGGAGAGGGAGGTCTGACGCTGAAGGGAGGGGGTGTAGCGACTTTTCTGTTGGGCTGAGATTTCCTCTTTGGCACCCCATCTTCTTGATTACTGGCCTGTGATCGTCTCCACTCAGGTCTGACTTTCACATCATGGGATTCCCCTTTCCCCACATGTTCCCCAGAGAGCACTGAGGTCAGGGTCACAGAATCGCTTGGCCCTCCCTGGGCCGAAAGACGCCAGACTGGCTCCCACCAGGGCGAGGGCCTTTTCAGTGGCAGCTCCATACTGGTGGAATGAGCTCCCGGAAGACATCAGGGCCCTGCAGGACCTTCTACAGTTCCGCAGGGCCTGCAAGACGGAGCTCTTCCGCCAGGCCTTCTATTAGGAGCCACCACCAGAAACATCCACTAATAACATCAACAGCACCAACAACGCTAACTGAACGATTAAGGACCTTATACTGACATCAATAGCCAGCTATGTCGGATGTTGACGGGGGCCATTTTTGGGCATCATGGCCGCCGGGACGCCATTGCTACCTACCAGCACTTTATTTTATCTTGTATTATATTATTCTGTACAATTGAATAGGTATGTCTTGTATTTATGATGTTATATCCTATAAGCATGTGCATTTTAATATATTTTAACTTTTATTGTAAGCTGCCCTAAGCCTGCCTTTGGCAGGGAGGGTGGGATAAAAATTGAATAAATAAATAAATAAGGCAAAGGCGGGTCGGTGTCCTTGCATTGAGGCTGGCTAGTTGCTGGTCATCCCCCGGGGCTGCAGGCCAAGAAGACGGTTTATTGAATTTCTGGTGAACTTGTTTGGAGGCCCCCAGCTGTGCAGGCCTGCTCTTGGGGCAGAGATAGCCACACCAGTTCCATCTTCTGCAAGCGCCGCTCTGCAAATGGTCCACAAGCCTTCTGCGTTGTGGCCAGTGTTCCCTCTAAGCTGAGTTTGTGTGGGCTAGCTCACAGTTTTTAGCCTCCAGCTCACACATTTTTGTCTTAGCTCAGGAAGGATGGCTCCAGGGCGAATTAATTTATGCAGGGGCCAAATCACTCGCTCAGAACTTTAATGCCAGTCGCTCACAAAGTGGGATTTTTGCTCACGAGAGTCCACAGGGTAGAGGGAGCATTGGTCGTGGCCCCCACCTCGTGGAGTGGGCCTGCCTTGGTGAGGCTGGGGAAGTTCCCCCTCTCCCGGCTTTCTTCAGGCGGCACAAAGTGGAATGATTCCAAGAGGGCTTTTCTATGCAGGCAAATAGGGGGGCACAGTGCAAAACGATTCACAAAGTTACTTGGCCAAATTATTAGGGACCGTGGCAGGCCCGTAGCCAGGATTTCTTAAATTGGGGGGGCCTTGTAAAAAGTTGGGGGCGCTGAAATAAAAAAATAAAATAACTCAGGTTGGCTGGCCGGCCCCCCCCCCAGCTGGTCTTCCCATGTGGTGGCCGGAAGGGAAGGCTCCAGCGGGGCAAAGCAATGCTCGCCCTCCCCCCCTCGCTGAAGCAAAGAGCTGTGTTATGCCCCCCGCCGCCCCCCGTCACCAGGGCTAGAAGCTTCAAGAAGACACCCCGACTTGTTTCCCCAAGTGCGCAGCTGGAGCAGGGAGAGAGGGCTCGAGGGTGCGGGGCTTCTTGCCCTCCAAGCTTCTGTGAGAGTCTGGCTCAGCACGCCAGTACGGGGAAGAGTCACCTCAGCACGCCAGTGCAACCCCCGCTCCCCCCCCCGAGTTTAGGCTGGTGACCTCCCTCACGGTTTAATTTTCAGCCTGCCCTGTTAAAAACCCAGGAGCGGGGGTGGGGGGAATGGCAACCCCAGACTCTCACTCATGATCGCTGGTAGCCAAAGCCGAATGTCACAATCTCTCCTCTCCCAGAGTCCTGAGCAGGCCGACAGTTGGCGGGTGGGGGGGGGGAGCTTGGAAAGGAGCCTCAACCTGGGAGAAGCTTTTGCACACTCAGTCCGAGGACGGACTCTCCCGAGATCCAAGCCAGTCAGTACACATTTCGGGGGGGGGGAGTGCCCACATGACGGCCCTGGAGTTGGATCAGTCTAAGCCTGGTGGGTGGGGACGGGGAACACCTGGGAAACAAGGCTCCGGTGGAGCTCTGCTGAGTGGGGCGCGGTGGCTGGCTGGTCCTTAGCAGGGACTGCGGAGGGTGAGGGGTCTCCGGACGAGTGCCTGCCGCTCCATCACTGCTTCCCCCTCAGGAAGGGGCAGCGCTTCCGGGACACTTTGAACGGAGCAGCCGGATTGCTGCCTCCTCCAGGGTCCCTCCCCTTGCCGCCCTGCCCAGCCCAGCTTGCCCCTCCTGAGCGGATTGAACAGCCCAGGGCAGAGCTGGGGGTGGGCGGGGGCCAGGAGAAAGGGCAGTGTGCGGAGAGCCGAGCATGACAGCAGGACCTCTGGCCATAAGGCACCCCCTGCCCACTGCGGTCCAGAAAGCGGCAAAGAAGTCACAAGTCTGGAGACAGGTGCGGCGCAGGGGGAAGGCAAGGAGAAGCAGTGGCCACAGTGGTGCAAGGGGAGTTTGCAGCAGCTGCTGCATCTTGCCAGCGAGTCGGAGGGCCTGGGCTGAAAGGATGTCATGGGGCCCTTCCAGGAAGTCAGGGGCAGGCCCCGAAATGTCCTACTGTAGCTATGGACCTGGATCGTGGTCTGTTGTAAGCTGATGTCAGGATCCTGGTTAAATCAGTTCTCAACACCAGTCAGTTTGAAGAAAGCTAAAATTATTGAGACAGTTGATAGATGCCATCCTGGGCACATCTGTTGTTAGGACTGAAGTTGAATGCGCGAAGGTTGCAGATATAGTGGATTCAAGTAAGGCACTAAATCTCAGGACCCAATCACCCCACGGTATTTGCCCACCAGAACTAACTGTCAGCTCCCCCCCCATAGGCAGGTAGCCTCTACATAGCAAGGAAAACAGGATCACAGACATTTGAGAAGCCAGGACATTTGGCACCGCTAAGGTGACAAGGCCCAGGCACATCAAAGGGGGGGGGGAACCTCCTCTCTCAATGGCAAAAGGCACAGGGAGCCTGACAGCTGGATCCTACTATGTACTTTTTACACAATTTATTACATGTTACATTATGCTTTGCTTCAGTTCTGCTTTTTAGATTTCTGATTGGTTCTACAACCCTAACCTTATTATATTGTGTATTGAATGTCCTATCCTGTTGATTACATTGACTGTGTAATCTGCCTTGACTCCAAGTGGGAAAGGCAGACTAGAAATAATGCAATTTTTTCTGGAAACAGCATTCATTATGAACATAACAGCCTCACTAGATAAGATCCAGCATCTTGTTTCCTACAGGGGTTTGTTGTTGTTGTTGTTCAGTCGCACAGTCAAGTCCAACTTTTTGCAACCCCATGGACCACATCATGCCAGGCCCTCCTGTCTTCCATTGTGCTCTGGAGTTTGCTTAATTTCATGTTGGTTGCATCAATAACACTGTCTAACCATCTCATCCTTTGCTGTCCCCTTCTTCTTTGACCTTCAATCTTTTCCAGTATCAGGGTCTTCTCCAGTGAATGCTCCTTTCCCATTTGGTGGCCAAAGTATTTGACCTTCAGCTTCAGTATCTGGCCTTTCAGGGAACAGTCAGGGTTGATTTCTTTTAGGATTGACTGATTTGATCTCCTTGCAGTCCAAGGGACTCTCAAGAGTCTTCTCCAGCACCATAATTCGAAAGCATCTATTCTTCCTTAGGGTCCAGCTCTCGCAGCCATACTGTACTACTGGGAATATCACCGCTTTGACCATGCAGACTCTTGTTGTCTCTACTTTTTTTCATGCTGTCTAGGTTTGCCATCGCTTTCCTCCCTAGGAGCAGGCATTTTTTAATTTCATGGGTGCAGTCACTGTCTGCAGTGATCTTGGATCCCAGGAATGTGAAGTCCATCACTGCTTCCATGACTTCCCCTTCTATTTGCCAAGGAGTGATAGGGCCGGATGCCATGATCTTAGTGTTTTTGGTGTTGAGTTTCAAGCCAACTTTTGCACTCTCCTCTTTGACTCTTAGCAAGAGGCTCTTTAGGTGCTCTTCTCTTTCCGCCATTAAAGTGCTATCGTCTGCATATCTTAGGTTGTTGATGTTTTTCCCAGCAATCTTAATTCTGGATTGTGATTCATCCAGGCCAGCATTTCGCATGATGTACTCTGCATATAAATTAAATAAGCAAAGTGACAATGTACAACCTTGTTGCACCCCTTTTCCTATGCTAAACCAATCAGTTGTTCCGTATCCGGTTCTAACTGTCGCTTCTTGGCCTTTATACAGGTTTCTCAAGAGACATGTGAGGTGGTCTGGTGCTCCCATCTCTTTAAGGACTTGCCATGGTTTGGTGTGATCCACATAATCAAAGGCTTTAGCATAGCCAATGAAGCAGAAGTAGATGTTTTTCTAGTACTCCCTTGCTCGCCCCATAATCCAGAGAATGTTGACAATTTGATCTCTAGTTCCTCTACCTCTTCGAAACCCAGCTGGTACTTCTGGCAGTTCTCTATCCATGTACTGCTGAAGCTTAGGATCTTGAGCATGACCTTGCTAGTGTGTGAAATGAGTGCAATTGTGCAATAGTTAGAGCATTCCTTGGCATTGCCCTTCTTTGGGATTGGAATGTAAACGGACCTTTTGCATTTTCCAAATTTGCTGGCATATTGAGTGCAGCACTTTAACAGCATCATCTTTTAAGACTTTGAATAGCTCAGCTGGGATACTATCACCTCCTAGCTTTGTTGTTAGTAATGCTTTCTAAGGCCCATTTGACTTTGCATTCCAGGATGTCTGGCTCGAGGTCAGTGATCCCACCATCATGGTTGTCCAGGACATTGAGGTCCTTTTTGTATAGTTCTTCTGTGTATTCTTGCCATCTCTTCCTAATTTCTTCTGCTTCTGTTAGGTGACAGTCCCTACCATTTTTGTCCTTTATCATGGCCTTGTTGTTGCCTTGATTTCTCCAATTTTCTTGAAGAGATCTCTTTTTCCCTTGTTTTCCTCTATTACTTTGCATTGTTTATTCAGGAATGCCTCTTTATCTCTCTGTCAGGAGGGGACCTCACCCTCACCCCTCCTGCCTCTCCCGCCCTCAACCAACCAGAGAACAGCCCGCTGGCCATCCATTCTACTGAGGCCGGAGTTCGACCACCCGCCAGTATGCCTGGTCCCAAGGGGCAAGCCCGGAGACACTACCTGGAGCAATCCCCACAGGGGTTCCTCTGTACCAACGGCAACCTAAAACCAACCCGTCTGAGGATTCCTTGGGGGGCCAGGACTGCTTCCAGCCTGGCCCGCAGTCAAGGGGGGTTGCGGCGGAGGGGCAGGCAGCCTCCTGCAGCGGCGATGACCTGACCCCACTGATGGAAAACCAGGGCAAGCTAGCCCTATGGCCAGCTTGTTGTAAGGAGGGGAAGGCAGATCAAACACTAGGAATAGGGAATAAAGAGGAGGTGGGGAAAGCAAACTGGGGAGGATGACACCTGGGGCTTATGTGAACAGGACCACGATGTGAGGAGGATGTAGGAACCGCGGAGGCAAGGTGAAGAGAGAGAGAGAGAGGCAATCCCTGGGGGGATCTTGTCCGAACATGGGCCACTGAAATAAGCACCAGGTAGGGTGAGTGGCAGTGAGGTAACTGGCACTGGACCCATTGGTCTGAGGTTCCACTTCACCTCAACCAACCCTCACGTTCCTGACTCCTGGAGGTCACCCCGCCACTCCCGAAACCTCGGTGAGACGGACTGGGACATGACACTCTCCTTGCTGTTCTCTGGAAATCTGCATTCAGTTGGGTAAATCTTTCCTTTTCACCTTTGCCTTTCATTTTCCTTCTTTCCTCTGCTATCTGTAAAGCCTCATCAGACAGCCACTTTGCTTTCTTGCATTTCTTTTTCTTTGGGATGGCGGTGATTGCTGCCTCCTTTACAATGTCACGAACCTCCGTCCATAGTTCTTCAGGCACTCTGTCTATCAAATCTAGTCCCTGAAACCTGTTCTTCACCTCCACTGTATATTCATCAGGGATGTGTTCTAGGTCAGACCTGAATGGCTGTCCCAGCTCTGGCCGGGACGGCTCGCTGGGGGACCGCCGTGGACGGGAGAAGGCCCTGCCTGTGCCCCCCTGCCTCCGCACAACTCACTGCCCATGGGACCGCCTCGCCGAGGAGGGACGGCAACCTGGCCCGCGGGGCCCGTGGCGAGGACAGTGCCGGAGCAGTGGAGAGACGGAGGCCCCCGGCGGGGAGAGCAAGGTCCGGCCTGCAGCGGGGGCCGGCTGGGGCAAGTGAGAGTCGAGCAGCCAGAGAGAGGGAGCCCCAGGGGCACCATAGCCAGGTGCGAAGGCCAGAATCCAGGACGGGGCCAGGGGGGTTAGGGCTCCAGAACGTGACAACGGCTTAGTGGTCTTCCCAACTTTCTTCAGTTTAAGTCTGAATTTTGCAATGAGTAGCTCATGATCTGAGCCACAGTCAGCTCCAGGTCTTTTTTTTACTGACGGGATAGAGCAGGGGTGTCAAACATGCGGCCCAGGGGCTGGATCAGGCCCCCGGAGGGCTTCTGTCAGGCCTGCAGTGGAACCGGCTGTCTTCTTGCTTCTCCTTCCAGTTCTGCTGCTGCTGCGTCATCGTAGGTTGGCAGCTTACAGACACACACCTCAACAGCACACTCAGGATTACAACAGCACAGGCATTTTGATGCAATAATTCGGAGCAAGAGGTGTCAGTTATCAGACACTGTTAAATAAACAAAATATTAAAAGAGTGCTAATATTTTAAGTATAAAAAACCCTTTCTGTTTGTGTCCTTTATAAAGTTAGTATCTCCGCTACCTGGCATTACATTTTATGACACACACCTGGCCTGGCCCAACAGGGTCTCATTTATGTCAGATGCGGCCCTCATAACACATGAGTTTGACACACCTGGTATAGAGCGTCTCCATCTTTGACTGCAAATGATATAGTCAATCTGATTTCGGTGTTGCCCATCTGGTGATGTCCGTGTGTAGAGTCACCTCTTACGTCGTTGGAAGAGGGTGTTCGCTATGACCAGCGTGTTCTCTTGACAAAACTCTGTCAGCCTTTGCCCTGCTTCATTTTGTTCTTCAAGGCCAAACTTGTCCTTTATTCCAGTTACCTTTTGCCTTCCTACTCTGGCATTCCAGTCCCCTATGATGAGGAGGACATCTTTTTTTGGTGTTAGTTCTACGAGCTGTTGTAGGTCTTCATAGAACCGGTCCACTTCAGCCTCTTGTGCGTCAGTGGTTGGGGCATGGACTGGGATTACTGTGATGCTGAATGGTTTGCCTTGGATTCGGACCGAGATCATTCTGTCGTTTTTGAGATTGTATCCCATTACTGCTTACGGGCAGCTACAAGTAGGCCACAAAGGCAACAGCACCTGGTAGTCAGAGGTAGACTGCCTCTGACCATGGAGGTTCAATTTGGCTATTATGGTTGATAGTCATTGAGAGACTTATTGGCTGAGTTCAGACTGGCAATTTGCCCCGCTATAGCCCCATTTCAGCGACTTTTAAAAAGCGGATTAAAAGGGGCGTTCACACAGGCACATCTGCCTGGCGTTCCCCACCCGTAGGTAACCCGTGCTGTTCAACTTTGCTCCCGCATTTAATAGATACCACATAAAAGTGGTAGCAAATCCCCGAAGAGTGCCTTTATGCCACATTTGTCTGCTTCCCGGCAGTGTGAACGCTACGCGGAAAAGCCGGGAGCAACCCTCGTTGCGCATAAGGGAGCAGCGATATGATTGGCTGTGCTCCGCTCTACTGCCCAATGCGGTGCCGGCACAGCGGGATCCTCCCCAAATCGGCTGGATGCCTATGTGTGTATGAGCGCATGAGCTCTCGTGCACCCATACACACATAGGCATCCAGCCGATTTACCAGGAAAAAGCCGTTTACAACCCCGCCTCCAGGCCAGCAGTCTGAACGCTCCCGCACGCCTCCTCCTGGTATGCTCCCGCATCAGTCCGAGCTGTGTGACCGGGAAAACCCGGAACAGTTTATTCCGGGCCTTTTTTGCCATGACTGGCTCCCGCTGCAAACTGCCCGTCTGAACTGAGCCATTGTCCATGAGCCCTTCTAATTGTTTTTCTAAAAGGCCTCCCGACCTGTTTGCCACCCCCACATCGTGTGACAGCGCAGGCTGCAGGTGGATGGTGCGTGGTGTGTAAGATCGTAGACGTCGTCCATGGATTATGAATAACACTTTTGATTCCCAAAGAGGGGCTTCAGCATTTGACTTTCAGAGGAAAAAAAACCTTCAGAGAGGAAAAAAAGATTATTTAAATTTCCATTTCAGAGCCAGTAAGCTCCACAATTGCCTTGGACAATCTGTGGAAATATTGGTTTTCATTAGGTGTGTTCTAAATAAATTAACTGACACTGCTGCCCGGGTACCATCAAACTTGTATTCCTGTCTGTGGTCATTCTTGGAGAATGATCTGGTGAAAGGGGAGACGTGGCGAAGGGGTGCTGCATTTGTATACGTGCACATGCCGGCCTGGTGTTGTGGTTAGAGGGCTGGACATGGATCTGGGAAACTCAACCTCAAATCCCCACTCTGCCATGGAAGCCTGCTGGGTGACCTGGGGCCAGTCACACACTCCCAGGCCAGCCTACCTTACAGGGTTGTGGTGAGGATAAACTGGAGAAAGGGAGAACGTTTTAAGCTACTTGGGGTCCCCATCAGGGAGAAAACTGGGGTATAAATGAAGTAAATAAAGACCAGTATGTTTTTAAATGGTGCTGCTGGGACTGATTAATTGGAACGATTGCAGAGCCCAACCCTGGATCACAGAACAACGTTTAGCTGTTATGGTTCATCGATCGCCATTGAGAGGCTTACTGTTCATGAATTCCTTTAACCACTTTTTGAAAAGCCACGTGACCTACTTGCCACCCCCATGTCCTGTGGCAGTGAGGTCTGTGTATAGATTGTGCATCGTGTAAGATCCTATGAATAACCTTTAACTCTGAGTAACCCTGGGTTCCTAGTCATTCTGAAAAGATCCTTCCGTTTGACTTTCTTTATATCAGAAACAAATATTCTCATATATTGGAAATACATTGGAAATCCCCTGATTTCCCCAATTTTACAGCTCATGCTAGTTGACATCTCTCAGTTGTTTTTCCATGCATCAAATATGATTCTACATAAACACTCAAATGCTAGTTGGCATATAAGGTAATCAGCAGTCACAGTGAAATCCTAAATATCGTCACACATCAGCTATCCGGTCCTGACAGCAATGGATTCGAAACGAAATCTCTTCCTTACTCGCAAAAACATTTAGACCCCACCTTTCCAACTGTCCGTGGTGGCTTACAAAAGCAAGGGAGGGAGTCAAAGGGATCGAGCAGTCGGCAAATATTTGGTTTTCTGGAGAATATCTGGACAATAGTCAGCCTCACAATTTGCAGAGGAGAATCTGGAGAATTCCTTGGCCGGGCCGGGCTGCCTTCCCTTTCCTCATTTTGTAGCTGATGAACCTTCTGCCCTTGGTTGTGCCAAGGCCCCCGCAGAGGGTGGCCAGCTCCAGGCCGGAAGCTGGGGGAGCCTGGGGGGGAGGGCGGGGCCTGAGGAGTGGCGGGACCTCCGGAGAGAACCCTCACCCTCCAAAGCTGCCCTTTTCTCCAGGGGAACTGACCTCTGTCGTCTCGGGATCCACTGTAGTTCTGGGAGGGCTCTGGGACCCACCTGGAGGCTGGCAGCCCTTGGGACTCCCGTCTGCTGTGCATGGAGCCAGATCGATGGTCCAGGTGTGCTGTAGCAGGTGGGACAGAGAACACCGTGAGGAACTTGGCGGGAAGCACACTGATGTGCAGGGCAGCGTGTTGCACAGCAGCACATAATTAAAGGCCAGAAGAGCTCTGCAGCTGCAGCTCGGCGATCCTGGAGCAGAGGGCTTGTCGAGGGGACATGGGAGGGTTGCCCCAGCTGGCCCAGGCTTGGTGGCTGGAGGTGGTGCAGGCCGCCATAGGTGCCACTTCTTGCACAGCACCCAGGTTAAGTAGCCTTTGTTGGCATAGAAAAAAATTGATACAAGTAAATACAGTTTAAAAGGTAAGTTAAAGCCGTAACATACGTGTACATCAGTGTAAATAGAAGATTATTCCCGTGAGATCCCTTGGCGTAGCGCCCAAGTGCTTATAGGCCTTCGAAACGGAGAGACCGGAATGCGCCCCCTTCCCTTCTGTCGCCAGAACTCTGGTTCCCCAAGCAGAACAGGGTTGGCGGATGCTCAGGCCAGGATTGCAAGAAGGGAGTGTCACTTTGAGCAGTGGGTAATTGCCTTGCGGAGTTCGCAGCCACAAGACCAGGGCAGTGACCTCTGGCTCAGGGAGCCCGTCAGACCCATTCATGGTTAAAGTCATGCAGGACGCCCATCATGTTTTGCGGAGCAAATGTTGTTTATTTTGTTGGCCGTCAAGTTACAGCAGACTTACGGTGACCCTGTAGGGTTTTCAAGGGAAAAGATGCCTCCGCGTCACAAGCCTGGCATCCCTTGGAGGTCTCTCAGCCCAACACAGACCAGGGCCAGCCCTGCTTCGCTTCCGAGATCTGACAAGACCGACGTAGCCTTGACCATCCAGGCCAGGGCTGTGCCTTTATGGGAAGAGCCAAAACATTTCAGGAAGCTCCTCAAATGTCCAAATTGCTTGTTCAGAGCTCCAGTTTCCTCTCATCTGCTGCTTCAAGTGCCACCGGCCATAGAAACACGTACATGTTTGCCTTCTTCCAGGCCATGATCACGTGGGCCCTCCCACCGAAATTAGGGATCATGCTGTGAATGAGATGTGATATCACAACCCTAAGCAGCCGTTAAGCTTCGACTATGGGGGGGCGTCATAAAGGCTGCGAAGAAGAAGGGCGGCCCTCGCTCTGGGCGGCTGAGTGGTTCCGCCTCATTTCAGAGCGATGGCGAAGGGGGAGGGAGCGGGAGGAGAAGGGCCTTTTGACCCTGCTGGAAGTGTTTAAGGAAAGCTCCTCCCCTACTCAGTCCTAAGGACCAGTTGGTCAACCAGCATAGCTCATTCAAACTTCCATGAGGGGAAATCATCTTCATGAGCTTATGGAAGAGTCTGGGGGAAACAAAATGCCAAACTAGTTGGACCCTCCCAGTCTCCTCCAGCAAAGCAATTTGGATGGGCCAGCACTCTGGCAGTGCCGTCTCCAATAAGGGGGGCAACAGTGGGAGGGCTTCTAGTGTCCCGGCCCCACTGCTGGACCTCCTGATGGCACCTGGTATTTTTGGCCACTGTGTGACACAGAGTGTTGGACTAGATGGGCCACGGCCTGGTCCAACCTCGGCTTCTCTTATGTTCTTATGGTGGGCGTGGTCTCTCTCCACTAAGGCAAGACCCAATTGCCATCTTCCAGAGGACTGTCAAGTAGAAGGTGGAGCGGAATTGTTTCTCTTTCTCTAGAGGGCAGGTGTCAGGACAAGAACTGAGGGGTGGGAATGACAAGGAAGTAGATTTTGGTGGACCTTTAGGAGAAACTTGTGAATGGGAAGAGCCTCAGGAAGTGGTGGACTTCCCTTCCCTGGAGGTCGGTCATTAAGCATCGGCTGGCCGGCCCTCTGTGAGAGTCCAGGATGCTGTCCTCGCATGTTCCTGCATAGATGGGAGGATGACCTCTAAGGCCCCTTCCACCTTGAATGCGCTGCCGTGACTGGAGTACATGCAATCGGTTTTTTGCACAGAACTCCGTGCTTGCTCCATTTGCTGGCTCCATTTTTTGCAAAGGCGGCTGCTGGAAGTCTGCCCCGTTGTGCTTGCCTTTCTTCATTGACTGGGTAGGATTACAGGAGATGGGGGAAGAGGCGAGTGCAACGGCCGCCAAATTATTTTCCTGGTTTCTGGCTGAAGTGCTGCTTTCTCAGTATCTGGCACTGAAGTTTCTTTTGTGCTAATAGGGTATTCCTGTCTCAGTTTGACTGTAGGCCAATCTCCAACACCTAGGATGGATGGGAAAAAATGCCATCTTGTTTCCCCCAGGGCTTTATTTATAAGAGAAGAAGGAAAGGAGCTGGCGTTCAAACGTGCCCAGGAGCCACATCTGATCTCGATGCCCTTCTCCCCAGTCCTTGTTCTGCTGCAACTCAGGCACAGGCTTAGGCTAAGCAGGAAGAAATTGAATTCGATGAAGACGGAGGTCCTGTGCCTGAGTTGCAGCGGTCCGGGGGGAGGGACCCCACTCCTGACCTTCGATATGGCACCACTGGTGCCCGCGCCGGAGGTTAGGAGTTTGGGGGTGCTCCTGGATGCCTCCTTAACTATGGAGGCCCAGGTTGCAGCCACCGCCAAGTAGGTCTTCTACCATCTCCGGCTGATAAGGCAGTTGGCTCCCTTCCTCGAATGCGGTGACTTGGCAACAGTGATCCATGCGATGGTCATCTCGAGATTGGATTACTGTCATGTCCTCTACATGGGGCTGCCCTTGTCGCAAATCTGGATGCTGCAGCTGGTGCAGAACGCCGCTCCCAATACAGGAGCACATCCAGCCTGTTCTAGAGGTGTTGCACTGGCTGCATATAACATACCGGATTTGCTTCAAGGTGCTGGTTTTGACCTTTAAGCCCTTTATGGCCAGGGTCTGACATGCCTGAGCATGCCCCTTGACCTTTCCCCACAAATGCCCCGGAGAGTGCTGCATCCAGGGACCTTGAACTGACTGGTCCTCCCGAGCATCAAGGAGGCCAGATTGGCAACCAGTAGGGCCGGGGCTTTTATGGTGGTGGCTCCACTCTGGTGGAATGAGCTCCCAGAGGAGATCGGGGCCCAGCAGGACCTTTTACAGTTCCACAGGGCCTGCAAGATGGAGCTCTTCCGCCAGGCTTTTGGAGCCGCCCCCACTGCCTTCAGTACTGCCACCACCACCAAGAACAACTGTTCGCCATGGTGGAAGCCCTGTGCATCCGGTCCCCGAGAGTATGGCCTGGTCCATCCCTGCCCATCATGAAGCGGACCAATAGAACTATTGAATACTGGAATTTCTAGCACTATAATATTGTTGATTTTAATATTGTTTTATATTATTGTATGACTGAACAAAATGGTATTCTTGTGATGAATATGTTTTATGTATTTTGAAGTTTTATCTTGTTGGGAGCCGCCCTGAGCCAGCCTAGGCCAGAATGGGCAGGATAAAAAATCAATAAAATAAATGTGACTCTAAACATCAATGCTCAAAAATGGCAAGGTGTGTATGGGGTGGGGGGGGTGAAAGCCTTTGAAGCATTCTAAGGGTCTCTGCAGGAAAACTGAAGCAAATACAGTTCTAGAGTCAAGACTTTCTACTTCTGTCCTCTTAGGCAGAAGCAGTTACGAGGGAGCCACGTTTAAAACAGTTTTAAACCTGTACCTGCTGCGGCCATTCAGATGAGAACTTTGGGGGTTGTGGTGCCACAAAGGGGCTGGGAAAGAAGTCCTCCATCGCCACACAGGACCCCTCTTCCCAGGAGTCTTTGATGGAAGCTGCCGCAGGCCTGCCTGCTGGACTTGATTGTGGGGAGTGTGCAGAGCACCTTTTGCAGAAGAAGAATTGTCCACGTTCTGCAGTCATCGTCCATGAATACGGAGAGAGCCGCATTACAGTACCCCTCTCATGGGAAGACACAGTGGCCGTTTGGTCCCCATGGATGTGGCTGTGAGGTCACTGCCAGAGGGAAGTCCTGTCCAGGTGAGAGAAGCCCAGTGCTGCAGGCGAAAGCGGTTGTGGGTCTGGTTTCTCTGGCTGGCTGGCTGGCTGGCTGGCAGCAGGGGGCAGCCTTTCCTAGCATCACAGACCCTTGGTGAGCTTTCAGAACCTGGCTGCAGCCTTCCAGCAACATAGGCTGGGCATGAAACTAGCCAGTTGATTTCATTGCCCAGCGTTAAGGCAACTACACCCTTCAGACCCACCCCTGTGGTCTTTTGCCCCCCAGCCCAAAGCCGTGGGAATGGTAGTTCTGTAAAGGAAACTACGGGTCTCTTCGCAGGCCTTCTAGCAAATGATGGCTCCCAAGATCCTTTGTGTAAAGTGCTGTAGAACTGATTCCCTGACCTGGATGGTCCCGGCTAGTCTGGTCTTGTCAGATGTCGGAAGCTGAGCAGGTTAGTACTTTGGGGGGGCGGGGGGGAGACCACCAGGCAAGTCCAGGCAGCAGAGGAAGGTGATTGCAAACCACATGGGACCACCTCCTGCCTTGCTGGGGTCGCCATAGGTTGGCTGTGACTTGAGAGCACTTTGCAGGCTACAAACACACAGAACTGATCAGCATTCATTAGCATTCGGGCTTCTTCATTTCCCCCCGTTACTGAATCCAGCACACCCCAATGCTGACCAGTTTCTTTATGTCACATGTTTTATCACCAGTGCTGCCTGTATTAACTGGGAGTTGTCTAAAGGCGAAGGTGGTTAATGGTTGTGGTTATTAGGCAGCCACTCTGTCAGGCTTGGGGGATGGCACACCTGAGCTGGTGGCTCTTGAATGTGTCTGGCCTGGAAAGGTCTATTTAAAATGGCAAATGTGACCTTTGGTGGCAAGGCCAGTGCAGAACTCAGTATCAAATTAAATCTTACATTGTGGCTTTCATAGTACAGTTGCGTCAGTTATGAAGAAAATTTGTACAAGTTGATGTGCGGATGGGATTTATGCACGTTTCATTGATCAGTCTGTGCTATAGCTGTCGATAGGTCAGTGAAACAATCCTTTAAATCGGTGTCAGCCTTCTTTTTCTGTCCCAGAGCCCAGCCGATGAAGATGTTGACCTTCAGCCAGACCCAAAGAGGGAAAGGAATTGGAGGAGAGACCCAAGGTGAAGCCATTGATAAAACATTCAGAAGTGACAGCAAATGCCACTTGGCAGCAAGGTCAAAGGTGATCTTGGGCAAAAGCTGACCACTGGGTAACTCTTTGCACATTTTTTTAAAGCTCATTTTTGCTTCAGTTTTATACAAGATGTGTGGCACAAAATTGGAACATCAAATAGACTGCACATAAGATGCACTTTAAAAAAATAGGATTCTGTACTATGAAAAGCAGGATTCTGCAGCTTGTATATATTATGCAGATTTACATAGTTTGTTTTTTGGTATGGTTTCTTCCTGGTATTTTACTGTTTTGCCCAGTGAACAAGCCAGTGTCCTGCCCTTAGGACGGAAAGCAGGGTTTGATCACATGTAATGAAATCCCACTGGTGGCAGGGCTTGCATCCTGGAGCCAGGGAGCTCAAGATGAAACCTGCATTTTTGGAGAAAGTATAGTTTGGATTGGCTGAGCACGGGTACAACTAACAGGGAGACTGCGTGTTTCCTGTGTCCCCTGCTTAGTATGAGGCTTTCAGTTGGCACCTTGAATTCTTAACAGTACTGGGCAATTGCAAGGATTAACCATTGTGGCTGAATGGAGCCTCCTTGTTCAGTAGCAGTCTACCTCTGGTTACGGGATGGGCGGGGAGACAACAGGGAAAGATCCTACATGTGATCTTCACAGAAGCATCTGGCTGGCCTCTGCTGGAGACCAAGTGCTGAGCCAGGCGGTGTGTTCTGATCCAGCAGGGCACTTTGGTAGTCCTTAATTTCTGAGGAGCCTGCTCCAGTAAGGAGGGGCCGGGGGGGGGGACGACGACAAATGGTGGCACAAAGCCTTTGGATTTGTCTGTGGGCCTGTTGTGTTTTATTTGGGTTGCTCGGTGTTTAAATCAACAGTCCTCCTCTGACTTTGCAATTGTGGAAAGAAAAAGAAAACACAGCCTCCCCAGATCTGTTTTCTGTTACTTCCTGGAGATCTGCCCCCTTCCCCCTTTGCGGCGGCGCTTTGCCAGGCAGGGGGCCGGACTCGTGCAGACGGACGGCTGGCCGGGGGAGAGGCCCAGGCCCCTTTGGCCCCCTCGGCAGAGCTGCGCCCAGCAGCCGTCACCAGCGAGGCTCCCTTGGCCCCAGATGCGTCCTGCTGTTACTGTTGGTCTCTGTTTCTGCTTGGCTAAAAGATGCACTTCGACGCTCCAGCTTCGTGGGAAATCTGAAATCTGTCCCCAGAGTGGGAGACATGCCGTGCTGAGGGGGGTGCCGTGCCATGTCTGGCCGTCACGGTCCTGCCCCGACCCGGTTTCCTCCCGGTCCCAAATCCACCCCCCCAAGAGTAACACGGAGGGCTGCCGGCTCCAAGTTGGGGAACTCCTGGAGATTGGGGTGGGGGGGGGGGTGGAGCCCGGGAAGGGTGGGGCTCGGAGCGGCCCTTGTCTCCGGGGGAACAGATCTCTCTTGTCTGGAAACCAGCTGTATTTCTGGGAGATCTCCAGGCCCCGCCCAGAGGTTGCCAACCCCAGTAACACCCAGTTGCCCACAACAAATTAAAAGATCAGCAGAAATTTAGAAAACAAATGTTCAGAAATCCATTTAATGCTCATAGCCATAGCTCAATACTTACGTCGTGAAATGTTCTTTATTTATCCCAGGTATAGTGAAAAGTAAGAACCATAAAAATCGATTCCATTCTGGGGGATGACAGTCTTTGTGGCAGAGGGTTCCCAGGGCCTCCTACCCGGCTGGCCGGCTGGCTGGCGGGGCTCCAGCGGCTTCTGTTTCCGGGCCTTTGCCATCTCAAGGCGCCTTCAGAAGTGTTGCTAGTATTAAGAGGCAAGAGTCCTTCGAGTTTCAGCTCAGTTCAGGGTCTTTAGAAGTTAGATTTATGAGTCGGAGGGGCATGTTCCATAAACTGAAGGGTTATGAACCTACTTTCATCTGGGCAGTGTTGGGGGTTCTGCGTTTTAGTGTCTCCTCCCCACACACCACACACTCCGGTTGGGCTTCCGACACCAGAGGTAGACCCAGTTGGAGCAAAGTGGCTGCTGGGAAACAAAGGCCTGTGACACTTCTCATCCCAAAATGCCCCTGCCTTTATTTCGGAGGGCAGCTGTGTTGATCTGCAGTGGAACATCTCGATTCGGATCCAGCAGCAGGCTAGAGACCAGCAAGGTTTTTTTGGGGGGGGGCAGGGTATGAGCCTTTGCGCATCAACGCTCCCTTCAGCAAGTAGGAATGGGGACCTCTGGGTCCTTAGAGCATCTGGACATTGGGAGGGGGGCACAGAGGTAGAGGGCAAAATGTGTTCCTGGAGAGAACCTGGCCTTGCTGGCCTTCTCTGGTCTCTCCCCGTCCTTGGCAGGGCGGAGTGGAGAAGTGCCAGGGCTTCCTAGAAATCCAGGTTTCTCCAAGCAGCTGCTGCTGCTGCTGCTGCTGGTGGTGGTGAAGTACAATGCGAGGATGTGTGTGTGGGGGGGGGGGCGCACAGGTCCCACACAGCAGAGTGAACACGCACCTCGCACTTCTTTGCAATTCGGTTACTGTGACCAGTTTTTGGATGCCCATGGTAGCAGGGGGTGATTTTTCCTCCCCTGGTCCAAGCAGCTGGAGGGCAAAGCTAGTGCTGCTAAACATCAGATTCAGGAGGCTGGGTGGGATGCGCTTTGTTCTCATTATTCATATTCAAGGCAGAACTGAGTGGCCGTGGCCTGCCACAGACAACCCAAGACCATCTTTGCTGCCCTTGGCCCTGGCTGAGCCAAGGAGCTCCTGAGGGCACCACGGTGGGGCTTGGGGTGGATTGGTTATGGCTGCTGCTGACTCTCCAGGGCCCACCAGGAAGTTTGCTGTCTTGACCTCTTGGGCTGTCTGAAAGCGGTTGCTGGTGGAAAGTGCCCCCGAGTGGCAGCCCACTTATGGCGACCCCTGGTGGGGTTTTCTAGGCAGGGGAGGAACAGCAGTGGTTGGCCATTGCCCACCTCTGTGTAGCAGCCCTGGACTTCCTTGGTGGTCTCCCATCCAAGTACTGATCAGGGCTGGCCCCGCTTAGCTGCCAGGGTCTGTCGATGTCAGAAGTCCTAACTTAGTCAGCAAACACCAGACCTTTTTTTGATGCAAGCAAGGTTAGCGTTTATTAAGCTGCAATAGATAGATCATTGAAACAGGTCTCTTGTTCAGAATGACTTGGTTACAGAAAGCAAGCGGTTATACAGGGGAAGGGGGTGAATGGGGACCCCCTTCTTCCATACAATGAATAAACATGCGACTGGGAAATCGAAAGTTACTAAGCAAATGAATTTCCCACCGCCCCCATTAACCACAGCTGCTACATCTATGCTAGCGATAGAGAAGCTTGCAACCCCGACTTGCCAAGGTCAGAACGTCCAGGCTGCAAGAGATAGGAAGAATAAAAGCCACATTCCATTCTCACACCCGAGGTGTAAATCAACAACTCCCCGGATTCCAACCTCCCGTCTGTCCCGCCACTAAGGCGCCAAAAGCCCACCTCCCTCCCGTCATCCATCATAGCCCACCTCCCACCCTTCCATCATGGCAGGGCTACCTGACATGCAGCCCCCTCGAAAATAATCCTACCCCTTTGGTTTGTGGGGGTACAATTTGTGAAAGGCTTTAACTAGCCGGGGGGCCAGAACATTTTCCGCCCGTACCCACTCCCTCTGCTCCGGCCCAAAGTCAATCCATTCAACCAGGTAAAACAAGCGATTGCGAGAGAGTTTAGAGTCCAGAATCTGCGAGACTTCAGTAGTGAGGTTCCCCCCACCAGCAGCGGAGGTGGGGTGGGCCGTTGCGGTCGCCATTTGTTCCCTTCAGGCGCTGGGCGAAGAAGCCGCACATGAAAAACAGGATGCACAGACTTTAGAGACTTAGGCAACGCAAGTTCAACAGTTACATTGTTAATCACTCTCACAATCTCAAAAGGACCAATAAATTTCCAACCAAGTTTGCGGCTCGGCTGACTGCGACGCAAATGTTGGGTAGACAAGTAAGCAAACTCTCCACACTTGGGAACCCAAGCCAGGTTACGTTTCTTATCGGCTTGGATTTTGTAGGCAGTCTTAGCCTCCTCCAGAGTTTCCGCTAACGAGCCCCACGCCTCCTGCAGATGTTTGCACCAGTCACCAGCATCTCCCGCCGGGAGGTCGGGAGAAGACAAAAATGGCAGAGGCGGGGCGTCATAACCATGAACCGCTTTAAATGGAGACATCCCCGTCGACGAGTGCTGAGTATTATTGTAACAAAACTCAGCCAAAGGTAAAAGAGAGTGCCAATTGTCCTGCTGGAAATTAGAAAAACAGCGCAAGTATTGTTCCAGGGTCTGATTCACACGTTCAGTTTGCCCATCCGATTCAGGATGGTATGCACTGCTCACACCCCTCTCTACTCCAAGCAGTGACATTAGTTCGCTCCAGAACTTGGAAACGAACTGAGCCCCCTGTCGGAGATCACCTTAGCAGGTAAAGTGTGGAGTCTCACAACGTGTTGTAAGAACGCAGAAGCTAATTTCCTGGCAGAGGGGATGGTTGCAAAAGGAACGAAATGCGCCTGTTTAGTAAACAGATCTACGATCACCCAAATAACAGTTTTCCCCACTAGGGGGTAAATCCGTAATAAAGTCCATAGAGATCACTTCCCAGGGCCGAGCCGGCGTAGGGAGGGGTTGCAGGGCACCAGGGGGTTTTCCAGGGCGAGGTTTACTCATTAAACAGGTTTGACAAGCAGAAGTGAAGAGTGAAACATCTTTACGTAGCCCTGGCCACCAAAATTGCCGCTGTAAGAGCTGGAGAGACTTCACAAACCCTGTGTGTCCAGCTAGCTTGGATCCGTGCGCCCAACCCATCACCTCCCCCCGGAGAGACCGGGGAACAAAGAGCTTGTCATTTTTAGTCCAGCAGCCATGCGCATCGCGGGACAACCCTTCTTCCCCCTCCACCTCCTCCCTGTCCGCATCAGACATTTCAGTGGAAAATCGTACCGCCCAGTCACTTGGAGGAGGGTCTGGCGGAGGGGGGGAACGTTTGGCCTGCCTCCTCGTGGTTACCGCTCCTCCCAACTGGGAAGGAGTGAATACAGAGTCACGAACCTCCTCCCTCTTGCTGTCGTGTTGGGGGAGGCGTGACAGAGCATCGGCCAGCGAATTTGACGTCCCCGGGAAATGGTGCAGTGTGAAATTGAATTTGGAGAAGAAATCTGCCCAGCGGAGCTGTTTGGCGTTCAAAGAACGGGGGGAGCGGAGCAGCTCGAGGTTCTTGTGGTCAGTCCAGACCTCGAATGGGACTCGTGCTCCCTCTAACCAATGGCGCCAAGTAGACAACGCCAAACGGATCGACCCCGCTTCTTTCTCCCAAATGGACCAATTCCGTTCAGTATCATTGAATTTCCTAGACACATAGGCAAGGGGGTGCAATTTACCGTCCTCCCCTCCTGGAGGATCGCCCCCCATAGCGACATCCGAGGCGGTCAACCTGGACAATGAATTTTTTAAGTTCATTGGGGTGGGCCAACACCGGTTCTGAGGTGAAGAGGGTTTTCAACTTGTCAAAAGCCCGTTGGCACTCTGGTGACCATACTAGTTTAGCTCCCGGTCGAGTGCATTCGGGTGGCTTCCCTTTGGTTTTCAGTAAGTCTGTTAAGGGGAGAGCCACCTGGGCAAAGTTCGAGAGGAATGACCTATAAAAGTTCGCGAATCCGAGGAAACCCTGGAGTTGCCTCCGTGTTTTGGGAGGTTCCCACCCCACCACATCCTTGATTTTGTCAGGGTCCATCTCAATTCCCCTTTGAGATATGCGGTAGCCCAGGAAAGGGATCTCCGTTTTGTGAAATTCACACTTGGACAGTTTGGCAAACAGTTTATGCTTATGCAACGTTTGGAGTACCTCCCTCACTAGTTTCACATGAGATGTAAGGTCGGGGGAATACAAAAGAATGTCATCAAGGTAAACAAGGACCCCCTTGAACAGGTACTTGTGTAACACCTCGTTAATCAAATTCATGAAGACCCCAGGGCCCCCTGGAGTCCGAACGGCATAACTAAGTATTCAAACTGGCCGAGAGGTGTGTTAAACGCCGTCTTAAACTCGTCCCCTCCCGAATCCGGACTCGGAAATAGGCATCTCGGAGGTCAAGTTTTGAGAAAATTTTCCCTCCAGCGACTGCTGCCAACAAGTCTTTTATGAGGGGCATGGGGTAAGCGTTAGTGTTGGACACCGCATTCAAGCCCCGATAATCCGTGCAAAGCCGTAACCCTCCGTCCTTCTTTTTCCTAAAGAGCACGGGGGCTGCGAACGGGGAGGACGCTGGCCGTATGAAGCCCCTGCTGAGGTTTTTGTCAATGAACTTTCTCAGTTCTACCTTTTCCGAAGGGCTCATAGAATATAGTTTCCCTTTAGGTAGTTTTTGGTTGGGCAGAATTTCGATTGCACAATCAGAGTTTCTGTGGGGGGTAGTTCATCTGCTTCCTCCTCCCCAAACACAGGGGCTAGGTCTCGGTACTCGGGGGGAATGCTTTCTAGTTCTGCATCGGCTACCCCAGCCGGCACCGAGAGTTTTCCCTCGATTATGGGTCCCCACTCTGTCTTCCAGACGTGGGACCGGCATTTTTCGGAGATGAAATCTACCTTTCCCTCCCCCATAGTACGTGAGGATCGTGATCAAAGAACCACGGACTTCCTAAAACCAGGGGAAACCGGGCGGACGGGGTAACTACAAAAGATCTCTCTTCCCAGTGCTGCCCCAGTCCCACCCGCAATGGCACAGTCTCGTATTTGCAAGGTTCCTTCATTGTGGACCCGTCCATTTGGGTAAAAATCAAGGGGTCTTTTAGTTTAAGGACTTTCGCCCCGAGTCCCGTCAGTAGGGTGGGGTTGATCAGGTCTCTCCCACACCCTGAGTCAATGAGAGCCCGTACTCTCACATGGGTCAATAGACCCGGGTCCATTAAAGTCACTGTAAGGAAAAAAGAGAGGGGGTTTTGCTCACCGGGAGTTGCGCCTGGGGTTGTGGGACCTGCTGTTCAGCGCTGTTCACAGCAGGTCCGCCTCGTTTCCCTGCGGCACGACCTCGCCATCGGAGGAGTCAGATGGCTCGCTGAGTGGTTTAGCTTGCAAAGCTTTCGCCCCCTTCGGTCTCGCCACCTGTTTTGGCGTGGATGTGTCGAACTTCTTCTTTGTTCCCTTTTGCGCCCCGGTCGATGCAAGCGAGGTCGGGCAGTTCACGGCGAAATGGCCCCCTTCTCCGCATTTGAGGCACAGACCTTGCTTCATCCGGAGTTCTCTTGTTCCGTCCTTCTGCTTTGGGTTCTGGATGGGAGCCTTTCCTCTCGCAGTCGGTGCGTTCCCTCGGGTTGCCATCGCTGCGGCATCGTCTAGTTTGATGGTCTTCAGCCGGTTTTCCATCGTGACTGCGGCCTGGATCCATCCGGTGAGGGTGTTCGGATCTTGGTTCAGGGTGACCTCACGGCGAACCTCCGGATTCAGCCCCCATTTGTAAAACTCCAGGAGATTTCCTTCTCCTCGCAGCTTGGCGGCACATCTGCGGAACTCCGCGGTGTAATCTCTCACCGACCTCGCGCCCTGCTTGAGGCTCCGGATCGTTGCTTTTGCTGCTTTAGTTGAGTGCACGTCTTCAAATTGTTCTTTCATAGCCCACATGAAAGAATCAATCTCTCTCAGTTCGCGCCCATCGGCTTGGTGGAGCCCCACGTACCAGTCAGCTGCTGCTCCCTTCAGGTGAGCCGCTATGACGTCGACCATCCGCTCTTCCCTCTGGAACAGGTGGCCCCAAGTTTCGATGAACTTCTCGGCTCGCACCAGGAAGAACGGGAACTTCGGGGTCTCCGTCAAAATCCGCGTCCAGGAGCTCCGTAGGCTTAGGAGGCAGGAACCCCCAAGGACGAGGGGGTTGTTGCCCCGGCGGCCCCCGTGGCGCTGGCCCCGCTGGTTGATCCGGTGGTCCGGCTGGCACGTTCCCTGGGCCCTGGTCCGGTGCTGGGCGTTGATCTGGAGGGGCTTGTGCCGGCGGCTCTTCCCGTCTCTGTCGTTCACGCTCCTCCCGAATGCCCTCCGCAATCATCTGTGGGATGCGAGCGAGGGACTCATCCAGGAAGCGCATCAGGCGGTCTTGGCTTGGTTCTCCGCTCCATCTCCGCCTCACCACGACACTCTCTCGGGGCTCGGAGTCCCTACCGGTGTCTTCCATGGGTTCGGCGGTAGCCAACTTGCGTACCGACCTCTCGGGGTGGCTCATCCCCATGGATGCTCTCGGGGTCCCGAACCACGCCTCGTGGGTCTCGGTCAGGGGTTTCACCCAGTCCCGTCTGCGTCCCGCTCGGTGGGTCACCCCTCCATAGGCTGCCCCATACGGATCGCCGTAGGGCCCTCCAAAGTCGTACTCCAAACCCCATTGTCCCGGCACGTATGTGTCAGGGGTTTCTTTGGGTACGTCTTTCCCAGGAGGCTTCTTGTCCTTTTCTTCTTCTTCAATCGGGAGAGTGTCTTCTTCTCCATCACTCATTTTGGAGTGGTGGGTTTAGGACCAGTCCCGAAAGTAAATGATGATTCTGAACAAACTGTCAGAAGTCCTAACTTAGTCAGCAAACACCAGACCTTTTTTTGATGCAAGCAAGGTTAGCGTTTATTAAGCTGCAATAGATAGATCATTGAAACAGGTCTCTTGTTCAGAATGACTTGGTTACAGAAAGCAAGCGGTTATACAGGGGAAGGGGGTGAATGGGGACCCCCCTTCTTCCATACAATGAATAAACATGCGACTGGGAAATCGAAAGTTACTAAGCAAATGAATTTCCCACCGCCCCCATTAACCACAGCTGCTACATCTATGCTAGCGATAGAGAAGCTTGCAACCCCGACTTGCCAAGGTCAGAACGTCCAGGCTGCAAGAGATAGGAAGAATAAAAGCCACATTCCATTCTCACACCCGAGGTGTAAATCAACAACTCCCCGGATTCCAACCTCCCGTCTGTCCCGCCACTAAGGCGCCAAAAGCCCACCTCCCTCCCGTCATCCATCATAGCCCACCTCCCACCCTTCCATCATGGCAGGGCTACCTGACAGTCGAGACCGGGCTCGCCTGGGCTACCCAAATCAGGGCCCCACATTGCTTGAATTGCACCTTACTGCTTCTGCCAGCCCCACGTAGCTTCTGCCGGCTGTTGTGGTGCTCTGGAGCAGGTTCATGTTTTTGACGGACTTTCACACTTAGGCATCTGACCAAACTGGATGGGTAAAGGACATGGCTACACCCCCCTCCCCCACATGTGATTTGGATGCGTCTGTTTAATTCAGATTTGGCCCAATGAATGCAGACGATCCAGAATGGTCACCAGTTACCTGGTGATGCCATTGGGGTGCAGCCTGGAGGGTGGCAGCAGCCCCACTGTGGAGGGAGCATGAACAGTCAGCGGGCTGCCATCCCGTGCCTCCGTGGGTCTTCTTCCTGAGTGAACGTGCCGGTGGAGAGTCTGCCGGTCGGCTTGGCTGACAAGTACCCAGCGTTGTTTTTTTCGCCTCTTCCGCCTCTTGGTAGATAAACCAGGATGGGTGGAGAACCTTAATCTCCCATCAGTCCAGAATTAGCTATAATAAGGCCTCGAGCTCTCCTGAAAATACCGCCCCAGTTTCCAGGATTCTGTGGAGCAAGTCCAAATTGATGACACAAAGGATTCTGCTGCTTACATGCTCAACAGTGTTCTCCATCAGGCTGGCCGTGGTGGTACAACCTGACCTCGCAAGCACCCGTCAGCAGCACTCGACATGGTTGACCATCAGCTACTGATCCACTGCCTTGCCGCCACCGGGATCCAGGGGTCTGCCTTGCAATGGCTTTCCTCTTGCCTTCAGGGTCAGGCACAAAGAGTAGCAGTGGGGGAACAGCTGTCCCAGAGGCAGCCGCTGGTTTGTGGAGCGCCCCAAGGGGCAGTACTCTCCCTGACGCTCTTCAGCATCTCTCTGTGCCCCCTTGCCCAGACTGCCCAGAGGCATGGGCTGGGATGTCATCAGTATGTGGACGACACCCAGCTCTATCCAGGCCAGAAGGTCTGGACCTGGCGCTACAAGCTGTGGCTGGCTGGCTTAGACTGAGCTGACTGGAATTGAATTCGACAAAGATGGAGGTCCTCTGCCTGAGTCGGAGTGGTCCAAGGGTAGGGACCCCACTCCCGATCGTTGATGCCAGTGCCGGAAATTAGGAGTCTGGGAGTGCTCCTGGATGCCTCTTTAACAATGGACGCAGCTGGTTCCCTTCCTTGAACACAGCAACTAAGCAACAGTGATCCATGCGATGGTCACCTCAAGACTAGACTACTGTCATGCTCTCTACTCTCTGTCATGCTCTCTACCCTTGACCCAAATCTGGAAGCTTCAGTTGGTGCAGAATGCTGCAGGGTGGGTTGGATGTGCTCTTGGGCCTCCCCATGCGGGAGCACATCCAAGCCACCCTAAAAGCACTGCACCGGCTGCCCATAGCGTACTGAATTTGCTTCAAGGTGCTGGCACTTACCTTTAAAGCCCTTTATGGTCAGGGGCCTACATACCTGAGGGACCGCCTTTCCCCACATGTCCCCCAGAGAGCACTGCATTCAGGGGCTCAAAACCGTCTGGCCCTCCCAGGTCCCAAAGGTGCCAGGCTGGCTTTTACCAGGGCCAGGGCCTTTTCGGTGGCAGCTCCGTCCTGGTGGAAGGAGCTCCTGGGTGACATCAGGGCCCTGTGAGGCCATTTACCGTTCCATGGGGCCTGCGAGACAGAGTTCTTCTGCCAGGCATTCGATTAAGGAGCCGTACTATGGGACCCCTGTGCCCCAGCATGACCATTGCAGCCTGTGCACCGCTGGTGCGAAGGGACCGAGATAGTTCTACATCAGTGCTGATTGTGCCCCATTATGATTGATTTGCAATTTAGATGATTTGTTATTATGTCTTGCCATCAGTTTATAACTTGGCACACTAGCACTTTATGACCGGTTTTTAGGAATTTATTGGTTAGGGTGAGGGTTGGTTAGATTTTATGTAAACCGCCCTGAGCCTGCCTTGGTGGGGATGGTGGGGTATGAATTGAATGAATGAATGAATGAATGAATGAATGAATGAATGAATGAATGAATGCTGTGAAGTGCCCAAGGGCACAAAGAGTAGCACAGAACCCCTTGGAACAGGATTTGCTGCCCCACGAGCCACTTGAGAAGGATGTGCCCCAGATTGGGGGGGGGGCGCTATGGGCTTGCTTCTCTCTCACTCTGGATGCTGATGCCCAGGAGGTGCACCCTCGCGATCCCCCGGCCTCTGGATTCGGCTCTGGAGATTGCACTACCCGCTGCTTGCTCTGCTTCCCTCTCCTTTCCATCTCAGCTAGGGGGTCTGTGGAGCTTTCTCCAGCACTGGATTGCTGGTGCACTTTTGCTTTCGAGGGACACAGCACTGTAGAGGGTGGGAGGAGCGGAGAGTCCAGGCCCTGCCCCCAGGAGCTCACAGCCGGTGGCATCAGGGGCAGGGGAGGGGGAGGGGAAGCATCGCAGCATCCCTTTTGATCCGGCGTCCCCCCCCCTCCCTTTTATCCTCCCAGCAATCCAGTGAGGAAGAGTGACTGGCCAAGTGTCACCTGGCAAGCTCCGTGCCCAAACCCTGTGAGATGCTGAGAGCTCTTTTAAATAACTGATCAGTTGGGAGAGGGAGGGAAGGAGAGGGGGGGGACAGCTAGCCTGGGCACCATTTTGCTGCCCTGAAAATACCTGACTGGGGCAAACATGCAGGCCTTCTCTGAGGAGCTGTATGCTGGCCCCAGTGGGACAGCAGCCATTCTACAGGATCATTTCAGGTTGGAAAAAGAGAGTGGAGGAGAAGGCTACTCTGTGGCCCTGATCTGAACGGGAGGTCCCAACTGCAGCCTGTTTCAAAGGGTGAGCTCCACACACCCCTCTCCCAGCTTCTTCTCTTGTCCGAGTCTCATGCTCTACGCTGCCTTCTCTGAGAGAGGGGAGGCCATGAAGAGGTCACAGTTGCCTGTGGAGGGGGGGGCTTCATGGCCAAGGGGGGTGCATTTCAGCTGGATTTGCAAGAAGAGGGATTCTGGAGAATGGGCAGAGTGGGCCAAGGCCGAGAGCAAAGGAGGTGGGGCTGGGGTGTGGGGCAAGGAAGCCTCCCAAGCCAGGAGCAAAGAACTGGCACGGGGCACAGAAGGGGCTGGAAAGGTGGCCTTCCCCGGGGAAGGAGGTCTCCACTGGGAAGGCTGAAGCAGCTACATCCAAAATAATTGGCCTCTTCCCCCCCCCCGCCCTTTATTCTGGCAACTTGCACTGCCTCCAAAGGGCTATAAGTAACATGTGGAAAACCAGTTTTATGTGGATGTGGTTCGGCTGTCTGCTGGGTCATCTTGGCAGTGGTAAGACCGGAGACTTTGTTGCACTGTGGGGTAAAAATAAATGGGGGCAATTGGGTGGCTTGTCACGCTGTAAATTCAGAGGCTCCTTTTTCTTGCAGACATTCAGCCTTCCAGGGCCAGGGTTAAGTTTTTTTGGATGTCCACGCTGCAGGCGGCTGGAATCCATCAATGTCTAGTACCTGCGTGAGGCAGCCAACAGCTCCCCTTACGAGGCTCCAGCGGCCCAGTGCACTTCGTCTTCCCATTCCCAGCTGAACAGATTTTGTCTCTGCACTAAAAGAGTCACAGAGCCGAGGGCAGCCGGCGTGCTTGTGGTGGGGCACTAATGCCTCTCCTTGACTCTTGATCATGGAGGGTTCCTGCAACCACCTTTTAAAAACTCTGTGTAGATTTACAAAAAATATAAGCAACAGATCCAGTACAAAACAGACTGGCTCGTAGCCCTTCCTGTAATTGTCAGCGTGCCCGACTGCCCCGGCTTTTCAGGACTGTCTTTTTAGCAGATTCCTGCCGCCATCTTTTAACCCTTCATTTTGATTTCTGTTTTTTAAAACATATGCAGAGCAAAGTTAGCCAAATGATACAGAATGACAGTGCTTAGCATTTTCATAGTTTAGAACCTTTAAAGTATAAATTTGTGTCAGTAATCCTAGTGGCCACAATCCTGACGGGTGGGCCAGGATCAGCCCCAGATAGTGGAGGGGGAGGAGTCCCAAGAATGGAAGTCTCGGCAGAAGGGAGGTCATGGGAGAGATGAGATTCAAACCAGAGACTTCCATAGCTTCATTTCTTTGGGCTTTGCTACAGTAATCCTCTGAATGGAATAAAGATTCATGTTTTAAACAAAGGGGAGCAAGAGTGATAATGGCTACCAATGCATTTTCTAAAGTAAAAAATGGAGGGTATCTCTGGAAGCACCAACATGCTATTTCAAAGGTTTCAAAAATGTAATCTAGAGTAAGTGGAATTTTACAGCATGGTCATCGCATGCTCCTATCGGGAACCCCCAGGGGGAAAAGGTCACTTGCCTGTCACTGTCGTTCTTTCGAGTGCTAATCTGTGCATCTATTTACTTCATTGATACCCCACATTTCTCCCCAGCAGGGATTCAGAGGGGCCTTCATCATTGTCCTCTCCCCCACTTTATCCTCACAACAACTCTGTGAGGTAGGCTAGGCTGAAGGTCTGTGATTGGCCCAAGGTCACCCAGCCAGCTTCCTAATGGCAGAGCAGGGGTTTGAATCTGGTTCTCCCAGTTCCTAGTCCAACACTCTAACCACTCCACCATGCATCTGGTCTAACCGCTGCAACCATGCACCACTACACCACCCCATGTGCCATGTGCAAGCATCCTCTATTGAAGTGTGCTGATGGACTTCACACCTGCACAGAGCTTCAGTCTGAAAGCCTTAGTGCAGATGCCCAAGGGGGAGGAGTCATGGTTGAAGCATCAGAAGGTGCTGATGTTCAGGAGCAAGGAAGGAGCGGGAGCCCAGCGCTTGCCCCATGGGGAGATATGCCTGTCTGATGCAGCAGAATACTGATTCCATTCCCTTCAACAGCATCCCTCTTGTTCTCAGTAGCATGCAGGACAGTGAGGAAAGAGTACTACAAGCTGATCCAAAAGATGTAGATGATAGTTATGAACAGGAGGCAGACAATGTTGAGTCCAGGATTCTGGGGCAGCACTCAGCCAGTGGGCTGAATCTGAATGTAGAGTGCATGATGGTCTCACTACTTGTGCTTAGTGCATTTCCTTGGGTTTATTCTTTTCGGGGGTTCAGAAGGTGATTGAGCCCTACACTCGTGCTGCTTATGCTGGCTTGACACCAGAGAGCTGCTTTTGTACCTTTTTGTTGGTTCAGCATTGAGAGACAGCTGGGAAGGTGAGTAGCCAGTTTTCTGAGTGATCAGACCTGAGTTGTCTGCTTCAGAGGCTGAGGGAGCCCTCTCCCAAAGAGCCCAGTGGATTGCTGCACTTGGCCTGCTTTGTGAACTTGAGGCAGTGGGTGCAAATCTCAGCCATACGTTGCTCCTGAGTGCACAGGAAGAATCCTTTGGTGGCTATCGTAGAATCATAGAGTTGGAAGGGATCTCTAGGGCCATCTAGTCCACCCCACTATGCAATGCAGGAAATTCAGTTCAGGGCACTTCTTAAAGGTAGCTTCCCACGCTGGCATTTCAGGAGGGCAGCCATGTTGGCCTTCAGTAGAACAGCCGGACTTGAATCCAGTAGTGCTTTAAAGACTAACAAGAATTTCATGTGAGCTTTCGAGAGTCACAGCTCTCTGTTAGATTTGAAAGCTTCTACCTGAAAACCCTTGTTGGTCTCGAAAGTCCTCCTGCTCTGTAGGCAGCACAGGAGATAAAATCAGAGAATGGAGAGACAAATCTGAGAAAAACGGGGACAGATAAAGGAGGAAAGATGACCATTATTTCTTTCTAAGAGAAAAACTAGCCGTCTGAGAAGACATGAGAACATAAGGGAAGCCAATGTTGGATCAGGCCACTGGCCCATCTAGTCCAACACTCTGTGTCACACAGTGGCCAAAAATACGTGGTGCCATCAGGAGGTCCAGCAGTGGGGCCAAGACACTAGAAGCCCCTCCCACTGTTGCCCCCCCAACCACCAAGAATACAGAGCATCACTTGCCCCAGACTGAGAGTTCCTATCTATCCCTTGTGGCTAATAGCCACCAATGGACCTCTGCTCCATATGCTTATCTAGTTCCCTCTTGAAGCTGTCCATGCTTGTAGACGCTGCCACCTCCTGTGGCAGTGAATTCCATGTGTTAATCACTCTTTGGGTGAAGAAGTACTTCCACTTATCTGTTCTAACCCAACTACTCAGCAGTTTCATTGAGTGCCCGCAAGTTCTTGTATTATGAGAAAGGGAGAAAAGTACTTCTTTCTCAACCTGCTCTGTCCCATGCATAATCTTATAAACCTCGATCATGTCACCCCTCAGCCACCGTTTCTCTAAGCTAAAGAACCCCAAGCATTTTAACCTTTCTTCATAGCTACCTTCCAGTTCTCAGGAATGGAGGCAGATTTTAATGAAAGATTACGTATTTTTGTCATGAGATCCACAAGTTCACATTTGAGTTCTTTCAGAACTCTCGGATGTATGCCATCCGGGCATGGTGATTTATCAGTTTCTAAGTTGTCTATCAGTCATAGGACCTCCTCTCTTGTCACCTTAATCTGACTCAGGTCTTTCAACACTCCTCCCAAAATCAGCAGTTCTGGAGTGGGCAAGCACTTCTCATCTTCCACAGTGAAGACAGAGGCAAAAAATGCATACAGCTTTTCAGCCATTTCCCTATCATCCTTCAGTACTCCTTTTACCCCGTGGTCATCCAAGGGCCCTACTGCCTCCCTGGCTGGTTTCCTGCTTCTAATGTATTCGAAGAAAGTTTTATTGTCGGTCTTGATGTTTTTTGCTATATGCTTCTCATATTCCCTTTTTGCCTGCCTGATCACAGACTTGCATTTTATTTGCCACAGCCTGTGTTCCTTTTTATCAACTTCACTGAGACTAGCTTTCCACTGCTTAAAGGAATCTTTCTTACCTTTTACAGCTTCCATTACTTTGTTTGTCAACCATGCAAGCTTTTTTCTACACCTATTTGTGCCTTTCCTAACCTGCAGTATATATTTTTTCTGAGCTTCTAGGATTGTAGTTTTAAATAGTCTCCAAGATTCCCCAATGGTTTTGACCCTTTCTACTTTTCCTTTCAGTTTCCTCGTCACATGTCCCCTCATATCAGAGAAGTTAACCCTTTTAAATTTCAAAGTGGTTGTGTCAGTCTTTTTGGGCAACTCCCCTTTTATACAAATGTTGAACTCAGTAACATTATGGTCACTGTTCCGAAGTGGTGCAGTCACTTTTAGATCTCTCACCAGGTCTTGGGTGTTACTTAGGACCAAATCCAGGCTCTCTCCCTTGTGACCACCTGCTCCATAGCACAGTCATTGAGAGTGTCTAGACTAGAAAATCAATCTCTTTTTCCTGACTTGAACACCTAGTGACCCAATCAATGTGTGGGTAGTTCAAATCACCTATTACGACACAGACGAGAAGAAGTCCCTAAATGTGGGTGAACAGGAAGGAGTGGAGTGGGAAGACACGGCTCCTCTCCCAGGGGGGATGCACAGTCGACGAGGTGCCTCTGAGGGGAGAGGATTTTCATGCCTGGAAGCTAGCTCAGGTGGGCTCTTTGTCAATGTGCCGTTTTCTCCCCTGCCCGGGATGCCATCTGAATCCACACAGTGGCCAAAGTTGGGAAGCCATAAGGGCATTTCCCTTTCTGCCAAACGTGAAGGGGCATGTGGAGGTTGCTGCTTGGATTAGTCTTCTGAGGAAAGGAAGAGGAAAATCTGTATGGCTAGTTGTGAACTTCCTGGGGGAGGGAGGGGGGAGGGTTCCTCCCAAGAATGTCTGTGCCTGTAGTGGCACGGAGGGGCGGGGGACAGCTTGTGGTTGGTGTGCGGGCGTGCCATTCCTGGGGGAGGCAGCAGTCACCTTCTGGAGGGAGGGGTTGTCCCTCCCAGGAGCTCACCACCTGGTTTCCGAGCTGCAGGCCCCGAGAAGCCGCCGGGCAGAGCAGGAGCAGAGCCTGGTGGGGGAGGCAAGGGCCGACCCCCCCACCCCCGCTTTGCCTGGGCTGCTCCGTGGGGGAGTCAGAGGGACAGGGAGGGGGTCCTGCGGCAAAAGGCCTCTCAAGCCTCTTGCCCCTTTGTCCTCTTCTCCTGCGATTTCCCTCCTTCCCCTGCAGACTCTGTGGGGTGGGGGGTGGGGGGCTCAAAGCTGCGAGCCTTCAGGTCCTATCCAGAGGCCTGGCAAACCACCCTTCTTGTTATTACTGGGAGGCTGCATGAAATTAGGAGCAAATGTTTAAAAAAAAAAGTCTAGACAGGAACTGTTTTGCTTTTGGGCCTCCATGTGCTGCAGGCCCCGTGCTCCTTCTTTTCTTTCCCCCCTCGTGCCCTGGAGAGCTTCTAGGTATATACATTTAATGCAATAAATATGCTACCAAGACCTGTGCGTCTCTCTCTTTTTCTCCCCCTCCCTGCTCTCAAAAATCGTTTGGAGCCTCCGGCCGGCGGGGCGCTTCCTTTGTGGAGCTGGGTGTTGGGCAAAGGAGAGCAGAGGGGCGGCTTTCTTGTCACCTGAGGGAGACGGGTAGGAGAGAGAAGCCTGCCCCAGCAGTGGCACCCAGGGCTTCGGGCTGCACCCGGGGTTTCGCCCCCATCCTGCAGGGTGCAGGGCTCTGGGTTGCACAAAAACACAAATGTACTCTTATGTGGGGCTGGAACTTCAGCAGAGGTAGGAGCTACAGAGCATTGGTTATTTAGGGGCTGGCTGTTACACCGGGGCCGTGTTCCCGACATCTTGGGGTTCATCAGACTTGCTGAGCTGGTCTGTTGTGGGCAGAGTTCACTTCTGCAGGTTCAAGAAATTGGGGGGGGAGGGGCCCTCCATTTAGATTCCAACTGTGTAAGTTACTGAGCAGGTTTCCAAAATTCACAAACTTAGATAAATAAATGTTGCCAATGCCTGAAAACAGAACAGATTGCTGTTTCCCTGCATGTTTCATATCCGGCGGGCCAGGCATAATATCTGACAGATGAGGGTGGAGCTGCCGGGGGGGGGGTTCAGGGAGCCTGGCAGGTACAAAGTTAGTGCCACTCCTAGACAGTGGTGTGCAGTGCCCAGTGATCTTGCGTTGCGGGTCATGGGTGGGGTCTTGCAATGTCTGGAGTCACTGACTTTACAAAGCCTCTTGTAGGGATGCCACCCTCCAGGTGGGACCTGGGGATCCCCCAGAATTACTGCTCAGTTCCCCTGGTGAAAATGGATGTTTTGGAGGGTGGACTCCATGGCATTGTAGCCCACCAAGGTCCATTGTAGCCCACCCCAGACCCCACCCTCAAATCTCCAGGAGTTTCCCAACCTGGATCTGGCCACCCTACCCCCCCCCCATCCCCTGCCAGTGGCCAGGAGGGCCTGGCAACTCTACCTCTTACTGATAGGAATCACATTTGTCGATTGGGCAGCACAAGATACTGGCTAGTTGCCAGAACGAGAGGCCGGCCTTTGCCTTGTGCTGTGCTTCAGCCTTAGATCTCTGGAATTTCAAGTGCATCATGGGATGACAGTATTTAATAACTGCCACCTTCAGCATTTTCAGGGAGGGGCTACAGATAATTCCCTCCCCTAATTAACTAAAAGAGTGAGCTTCAGTGCCTTTTGGTTCAACTTTAAGCCATCAGGGTTCAGCCCAGCTGGTGCCTGGTGGAAGCATCCGGCAAATCAGTGCTCAGATGAGAGCCAGTAAATCACACCCCCTTGACAGCCTCCATGTTCAGGAGCAGCATAAAAAATAATGATGATGGGCTGCTGCTTTCTCCATTCAGAGTTTCAGTTGGACAGTCAGAAGCTGCAAATACAGTACAGGTTTATTTTCTTTGGGAGCGATTTTAAGGACTTGGAGTAGAGCCATTGCCTCTCTGCCCAGCCCTGTCACAAGCTGGGTCAGGGCTCAGTTTGGTTTTTCTGTTATTTCTACTTGATCTGAGTTGCAGCCAGCCGTGGCTTTTTGATGCCCTTGTGAAGGGAATGTGTTTTCCTGGGGTGCTGTTCCTCCAGCACCAGTGGGGGGAAGCCCCATTCCTAATAGAAGGTGCAGTGAGGAGTTGGGAGGGGGGTGCTGCATGCATGGTGGGCAGTTGTCTCCCCAGGATTCCCAGATCCTTGGTAGGCATGACAGTGAAGCCAAGGGAAATGATGGGCAGCCAGGGAAAGGGGGCAGTCTCTCTAGGGCAGACTTGCATGGCTGAGCTCCCTGCCTTGGGACTCAGGCACCTCCAGACTTTCTCCCTGTGGGGAATGCTTTCTGTGTTGACTCATCTGCCGGAGAATGAAGTGCCCGGGGCATGTTGTATACGGTACATACAGCTCATGTCGGCTGCTGGTCGGGTCTTTCTGGGCCTTCCCGTTTTCCACGCGGCCTGTCAGTAGGGCCAGGAGCGTGGCCAGCATCTCCTGCTGCTGGGTGGCGACAGGCAAATCTGACCTGTTTCGTTGAGGCACCAGTGAGAGGACCTGGATGCTGGGGAGAACGGGGGGGGGGCTGGCCCTCTCCTTCCTGTGGGCTTGGCGAGCTGGGTGCTGGACTGGATGGACCCTGGGCCTGACCCAATTAACATTCATGCCCAGAAGGTACTGAGTTCTTCAGGCAGCTCTTGCTGTCTCTGTGCCAGAAATGGACAGAAGGAAACGTTTAGGTCCAAACTCTCCAGGAGGAGGGTGGCATCCCAAGTGCCCACAAGCTCAGCCCCCTCAGGCACCTTCAGGGACTCCCGCGGCCACGCCACGTGTTGGTGTTTGAGAGCAGCCGCGTCTCCCGGCCAGCTGGCACTGCAAGGCCGGCTGGAGGTGCTGGGAGGAGCCTGCTGAGACCTTCCCTGCTGCTGGTACAGGCTTGGAAAGGGTCTGCCTGTGGGGAAAGAACTTGGCTTTCTTCGTCCTCCTCCGGTGAAATGCAGAATGACAAAAAAAAGAAAAAAAATCCACCAAACAAGTCCACAATGAAATAAGAGCCCAGAACCTCTTCTTTCTCCCAGGTGCTTCGGAAGGCCGGCCAGCCTGTGTCTTAGCAGCATCCTGCAGCAACTGGGATGTGTCTCACGTCAGGCCCTCTGGACACCAGCAGATCTCTGGGGTCTGGATTTCAGAAACGGGGGCACTTGGAGCCAACATGGGGTGGGGCCCGCGAAAGCAGAGTGGAGCAACTAGCAAAAGCCGCCTCTGCTTGAATGTGGAGGTGAGCTGAAGAAGCCGCCCTGCCAGGGGGAGTGGGTGCTGGAGCAAGTCCCCCAGCCCTGCAGCCAGGGCCGGCTTGCCCACTAGGCAAACTAGGTGCTCACCTAGGGCGCGCTGGCCCTCAGGGGTGCCAAATGGCACCCCGCCTCCCCCAAAAGCCCCCCCCGCTGTCCAAACCCGGCACCTACCGCCGCCAGTGCAAAGCACCCGGCCAGGGCAGAGGAGGAGGCGGCGCAGCTTGCCCGCCCACCCTCCCCCTACCCCCTCGGGAGGTGAGGAGGTGGGGGTGGCATGGCGGCGGCCAGCGGGGACTCCCCCCTGCCACCAGTGCAGAGCACCTGGCGAGGGCGGAGGAGGAGGTGGCGGCGCAGCTCGCCCACCCGCCCTCCCCCTCCCCTCTCGGGTGGCCGCCAGCCAGGAAACCCAGGAGGAGGAAGTGCTGTGGTTTTTTTTTGGGGGGGGTGTTCCCTGGCCGCCGGGAAGGGTTGGGGGTGCCTTGGGGGGGAGAAGGGTTGGGGGTGCCTCCTTCAGCATGACTAGAAAAGTGCCAGATTCCACGAGCACCTTGAAGAACAAAATATGTGGCAAGGGAGGAGATTTTGGGAGTCACTGCATACTTCTTCAGATACCCTTGCAAATACTTCTTCAGATACTTCAGCGTTACTGTGAGGGTGGCTCTTGAAGCCATCACGTTTGTGAGTCCTGTAGCCCTCCTCATGGGCAGGCACTGAGGTTCTGCATAGCAGCCTGACACCTTAGGCTGCTTTCACATACGGTAGATAATGCACTTTCCGTACACTTTAGTGATCATTTGCAAGTGGATTTTCATGTTTCACACAGGAAAATTCAACTGTAAATTATCACTAAAGTGCATGAAAAGTGAATTTAAAGTGCATCACCCAACAACAGTCATTTGCAGATGACCCGCATACAGCTTGGAGAGGGATTAGCCAAAGGGCTGCTATCTTTGGAGAGAGAGAAAGAACTTTGAGGTTATGGAGCACAGACTCTCTTGGCATAACCAGACATTATATACAGAACACAAGAGAAGAGAAAAGTCTGCTTTGTACAAGTCAAAAGCCTCTTTCCCCCCAAGATGAGTTAAATCATAGGCAAAGTTTTTAACAAAGGGCTGCCAAAGGCTGGGTGAAATGGTGGCCCAAAGTCAGGCCTTCTCAGTGGTGGCCTCCTCTCTGTGTGATTGAGGTTCCCCTGTTGAACTCTCAAGCTGCAGCAGTGCGGTTCCCAAGCAGTGCGGTTCCACCTACATTTCCAATTTTTGCTGCTCTTGTCCTTGGTGATAGCATTATGATGATCAGAGGAATTTAATTACTATTATGATGGTTGACTTTTTAAATTAATTAAGCTCCACCCTTGGACTCTTGTGGCACCAGCCTGGTGACCTAGGAAACCTGATGCAAAAGAAATGCTGGTTGCCTTGGAGACGGAAGGAGGAGGTCATGACTTTATCCTTGGCTTCAAACACAGTTGGTGGTGGGGGTCGGTGAGGAGGAGAAAACATCTTTAAAAGGCAAAGTGGAGGGGAGAACTTGGTGATCTGCGGGTGCCAGAGGACGAGGCAGTAAAGGGTTGGCCGAACTGAGTCTGAATGATGGTCCTCCTGTTTTTAAGTGGGGGCTAACGGGCAGCCTGGGAGCCGTAACTCTCCTTGGCCGAGAGGGTGGGGCAGGCCTGCTCAAAAGTTCTCCATCAGATTCTCACCTGTGAGTTTTTATTTTGAATGTGCTGCAGACAGGGGTCTTTTCATAGAAAAAGAGCTGCAGGAGGCTATTAGCATATGCCACGCCCCCTGATCACCAGAAGTGATGTCAGAAGAGGAAGCAAAAGGGGGGGAGGCATCTTCTAAAGCCTCCCCTTCCCTTCCCCAGCTGGCCTGGGTGGGGGAGTGAAGAGAGAAGGGGTTTAAAGTTTAAACCCCTTCTCACTAGAGTTGGGTCACAGAAGGAGGAAAGAGGGAAGGAAAGAGAGAGAGTAGAGAGAAGGAAAGAGGGAAAGAAGGAGAAGGAAAGAAGGAGAAGGACGGAAAGAAAGAGAGAGAAAGGAAGAAGGAGGGAAACAGGGAAAGGAGGAAAATAGAGAAGAGAAGAAGGCGGGAAAGAGGAAAAAGAGAGAAGGAAAGGAGGGAATGGAAGAAATTCGGCAGCAATTCAGCCCCATTATACCCTATGGGCCATTGAAGTAAATGGTGAAAACATAGGGTATAATCTGGGGGCTGGAGGGGAGGGGGTTTGAGGAAGAGGCTCCAAACTCACAGGGTAGCCATTGGAGCCTCTCCCCAAGATACCCACCATGTTTCAAGAACATTGGACCAGGGGGTCCAATTCTATGGGCCTCCAAACAGGTTGCCCCCATTCCCTCCATTGTTCTCTATGGTGGGGAAAAAGTTAGTTTTTCCCCACGGTGCTGTTAGTAGCTCTGGAGGGGAAGGGGGTTTGAGGGAGAGGCTCCAAATTTTCAGGGTAGCTTTGGGAGCCTCTCCCCACATACACCCCCATGTCTCAAAACAATTGGACCAATGGGCCTAATTCTACCCCCATTACCTCCATTGGAAACCCAGCCAGCCGCACTTAAGGCAGGCAAGCAGGCAGCCACCCAGCAGTCAGACTCTCCCAGAGAATCTCAGGGAAAGTGAACTGTCTTGGGAGGTGCTTGTTTGCCATGAGAACAAGTGGCACACTCCAGAACAAGTGGCACTGTGGCAGTGCAAGCATGCCACAGTGCCACACAGAAACCCTAAAAGACCAAAAGGAACAACATTTATACATGTATAAATTGATAGTGCAACCTCATTGGACCACTCACACCACATACACCTCCAAAAGAATATTTATAGCACTGGGAAAAATGCAGAATAGGACAACTGCAGATGAAAGGAAGTACTTCTTCACCCAACCAGTGATTAACAGATGGAATTCACTGCTACAGGAGGTAGTGGTGGTGCCTGGCATGAACAGCTTCTAGATGGAATTTAACAAACGTATGGAGGCTGGAGCAGACAGGGAAAAAACAAAACAACCCCCCCCCAATTTATTTATTTATTTATTTATTTATTTTCCATTTATATCCCGCCTTGCCGAAAATCAGCAAGCAACACCAAGCAACAGCAACCAGCAGAACTTTTTAAAGTTGTAAACCTGTAGGAACCAAAAAACCTTTCATCTGTTCTAACTTCTAACCTGACTGCTCAGCAATTTCATGGAGTGCCCACGAGTTCTTGTCTTGTGAGAAAGCGTGAAAAGTACTTCTTTCTCTACCTGTTCTATCCCATGCATAGTCTTGTAAACCTCTTATCATGTCACCCCTCAGTCATTGTTTCTCAAAGCTAAGATCCCCAAACGTGATAACCTTTCTTCATAGGGAAAGCGTCCTCCTCTTATTATTGCAGTTGCCCTTTTCTGCATTTTTTCCAGTGCATTTTTTCCAGGCCGAAACTGACATGCGGGAGCCTTTCTGCCCTCCAAAGCTGCCGGAGCTGTGCTCCAGTGCACTCCCCCCCCCAAAGACCCCTAGCTCCAGATATTCTCTGAATACGCAAAGTGTTTGCTCAGTGTTTTATCAGATGTTTGATGTTCTATGACATTTGGTTTCTGTGTTGGATGTCTGACTGTGAGATGCTAAAGATCAAACTGAGGGCTCATATGCAGAATGTAGCTGCATCCGGTGCTCTTTGGGATTGAACAGCTGACATCTAACGTCCTCGATGTCTCCTGGAAGGCACAAGAGATGCCAAAAGTGCTCAGATTTTGAGTACAACTTCCCATTCAAAATGCAAATTTGAATTCAGTTTTCTTTTCTGTTTTAAACTTTTGGTGGATTTGAGATATTTGTGAAAATTCAGTTCAGTTGTGATTTGTCTTCAAACTCCATTGGTGGATGAATTTCATACCTCCTGGGAAAGTCATGTGCCCCACTGGTTTCTATACCTTCCTGTAGTCCCAGCATGCTCCGAATAATCCCACGAGCAAGGGGAAGGGCTTCAGATGGCAGCCACCTGTCCAAGAGTCCAAAGAGATGCAATAAGTCACAGTTTTCATCTATGGGTGCACCTGCGCAGTTCAAGTCAGAGCCTCATGATGGGGGGAAACAGGGCTAACCCTTTGCTACTAGCATCTGGGCTCCCCATGCCACTGTTAGCATTTTAAAGACAAGAAAGACAGGTGGATAAAAGACTAGATGTGTAAAAGAGGGGTGTGAGTTCTCTCTCTTCTGCTCTGCTGTTACTCTGGGGTTCCATTTTGCCTTTCGTTCTGCTTCAGATATCTTCTAACACGAAAGGAGGATTTTGGAGAGCAGATAACCAATTTCACACAAGGGAAAACTGTAGTCCTTTGAGAGTTGTCAGTATATTATTAAAATGATACAATCTGTTTCCCAAGCAAAACAGATTTTATTTTTGTGGTTGGCTTTCTGCAGAAGTACCACAGCAGAGCAGGGCACCAAAGCCAGGCAGAAACAAAATGAAGCCGATCAAAACTAACCTCCTGCCTGCCAGAAACATATATTATTTTTAAAATTTTAGCTCATCAAATGTTATTATTTTATGTTGCAGAAGAGCATGCATTTTGGCACGCAGGAGTTGGTCTTCAAGGCAGACTATTATTTGTCCTTTTTTGTGTGCTGGTTTCAGAAATACGACTCCAGAACCACCCTGGATTTCACCCCCAGCACCACCCCTTCCTTTATACTTTGCCATCCTCCCCATGGGGACCCAACCCAGTTTATGTCATCTGTACCCCAGGTGAAGGCCTTGTGGATTCTGCTCCTGTCAACATTCTGCTATTGGGGGTGGGAGTGGGATCAGCACTGGATGATTCGGTAGGCCAATCCGTCCTGTGTTTCTGTGTAGAGTCCCTGGTGTGGAGACAAGGGGGACAGAAGTGCTTCAATGAATATCGCTGACTTTTGGTAGAACATAGGTCCCTGGGGGAGAAGGGCTGGGGTCTGTGCTCCCTGATGGGGCCTTGGCAGAGATGCAGGTGGCCAGAGGTGGTGTCATGGCTGTGCTGCAGTAACCTGGCCAGAGATCCTTGGATGGCACCTCTTGGATCATGTCTTGTTGCTCCCAAAAAATACTTTAGTTGGCCGTGGAGTTGCGCCCATGTGGTATGAGTTGTTTTAACACACTGCTTCTCTAACTGTGCAGTTTCCACCTGTTGTGTCTTTCAGGGTGTTAATGGAGAAGAGGTCGAATGACAGCCGGAACTGTGGTCATCACAGGCGGAATATTAGCGACTGTCATCTTACTTTGCATCATAGCCGTGCTGTGCTACTGTAGGCTTCAGGTACTTGGATCAGACAATGTGGGTGGCCTAGATCAGTTCATTCTTTCTTCCTTGGAAATGTTACACAGATTGTGATGTGGGCTCTGTGTGTAGTCACAAGGGGGGCTTCAGGACACATCAGAGTGGCCTTGAGATGGCAGGACTGAGAGCCACCCATGGCACCATCCAATGCTCCCTCTAAGCTGTGGAGTCTTGTGAGCCAAAATTCTACTTTGTGAGCTACTGACATTAAAGTTGTGAGCGAGTGATTTGGCCGCTGCATAAATTAGTTTGCTCGGGAGCCATTCTTCCTGAGCAAAGACAAAAATTTGTGAGTTGGAGGCTAAAAAACTGTGAGCTAGCTCACACTAACTCAGCTTAGAGGGAACACTGGCACCATCTTGTCATCTCAAATGGCAGCTATTGGTGGGGCAAAATTCCTGACTATAAACAGGCTAATAAATTGAAAACACCGTTACGAAATAAATGGATGTAATATTTGATCTCATTCATGACACCATGCTGACAAATCCATCTGTCGGCCACATGTCTGTTGGCCCTCTTCTCAGAAGAGGAACAGCAAAATGCAGGGTGCTGAGAGCCCTTCCCCCTCATCCCAGGGCTCCTCCGTGTATTGGCCTATGAACTGGGAGGCAGGGACGTCCTTGAGTAGATCTGTAGCTTCTTTTGTGGATCACAGGTGTGGCTGCATTTGTACTGTTGTGCCCCTATCTAGTCACAAAAAGGATATTGTGGCATTGGCAAAGGTGCCGAAAGGACAACCCAAATGAGCAAGGACTTTGGAATGCCTTTTCTACACAGAAAGGCTAAAGAGGCGAGGGCTTCTCAGCTTAGGGGGAAAAGATGGCTGAGAGAGGACTTGTAAGAGGATTATAAAATCACGCATCAAGTGCAGAAATATTGATATACTGCTAGAGCATTGTAAGAAGAGGTTTAGCAGGTTCTCTGAATTCCCAGCTTTCATTTAAAAGTGGAAGTTAAGTCTCTTCCCTCACAGAAATATGCCTTTTTCCTTATATCTCTGTGAGGAAGGGGGATAGAGGCTTACTTTTTTTTAATGAAAGCTGGGAATTCAGAGTACCTACCAAGCCTATTGGTTACAACGTTCCAGCGATATATCCGTGTTTTAGTACCATTAAAAAAAAGTAAAAGAAACTATTTGTCTTCAAGGAGGAGGAGAGAGTCCAATCTTCAAAAAATGGGCTGGATGTGGGTGTGAATGGTTGGGACAAAGAAAGCCACAGAAATATTATGCACAAGGGAAAAGGCAATTCAAAATCAGCTTCCAGAAAATTTTGGGATAAAAGTGGTCTCAAAAGAACTGAGAACAAAGAGGGGGAGACAAAAAAACCCAAAGTGAAAACGAAAGGATCAGCAAGCGTGAGGAAATCAGGGGCTAAAGCAAAGCGGTATGGGGCTAGAACCTCCCGCCCCCCAAAAAACCCAGTGCATGAAAGCCCATCTTCTCCCCAGATGTCTCCTTTCTTTTCTCTCACTTCCTGACTTTCCTTTTTCACTTTCTCGTTTCTGTTTTTGTTTGCTGTCCTTGGATTCTTTTATTCTCCAACCAGTCTGGGTTGCAATTCCTTTCAGCTTCCTTAAGCCCTGCATTTGAGGGTCTCTCTGCATGCCCCGCCCCCTCCCCAGGAATGCACTGCTGAAAGAAAGATGCCAGATCTGCTCCTCTTAGGAAGATGGCAGAAACCCTTATTTGGCCTTTGAGTTTTAGGTTGTTGGGACCTCTCAGCAGGGTTCTGATTCAGAATTGTGTTGGGGGACATTTGTTGTGGTTTTGTGATTGTGGTTGCTTTTCTGATGTTTTAGGCTGTTTTGTGGCCATTGTCAAAAAGCATAAGTATGAGTGGGGAACAAGAGAGAAGTTGGGGGTGGCTCTTGATCATTGGCTACTAAATTTCTTTGGGTCTTTCCCCAGTATTATTGCTGCAAGAAGGATGAATCAGAAGAAGAGGTGGACGAGCCAGACTTTCCTGTGGATTCCCACATCCCTCCACTCCACTGCAACCGCAACGTGGCACTGACCAATGGCCCATCTTTGTACCATTCTTCCCCCTACAAGAAACCTTCCCAGTGCCGGACGGTCTGTCCCAGCTGCTCCCATTTTGAGCCTCCCACATTCTTCCTGCAAGAGCCGGAAGAGGAAGTCCGAAACGGAGGCGACCGCATCAACTACAAGGCCATCAGCCAGGAAGACCTGGAGCTGCCCGTCAATGTGAGCGGTCTCCAGGCCCTGAATCCCAACCGCCTGACGGCCATGCGCGAGGCCTTCTCCCGCAGCCGGAGCATCAGCACTGATGTCTGACGCATGGGGCACAGCTCCTGCGGGCACCCAAAGGGCGGTGGATGTTTTTCTACTTTCTTGCGGCTTTTAGAAACAGCATCGCTCTTTTTCATGAAGAAAATCTATGGGGAGTCTTTTGAACAGATGAATGTATTTATATGTTATTACATATAGCTCAGTGTACCAACTAACAAAGCTTACTTAAAGGGAGGGGCAGGGGGACAGAATGCCAGTAGGGGGTGGGTGGCTGTGTAGGTTTTCTAAAGCTAATATGGATGTATATATATATATATATATATATATATATATATATGGAGAGAGAGAGAGAGAGGAGAGATTTTGATACTGGGCCTCCTTTTGTATGAAAAGAACATCACCCACCTCTGAGCCAGTGGGAAGACCAGGGTGTCTCTGGCATGCTTGCTGCGGATGGAGGGACAAGCAAGGGGGGCGCCCTCAGCTGCCATTGCACACCACCCTTCCCTCCCTCGTCCCCAGATGGGCTGGGAGGGATCTCATCGCAACTGCCCAGCCCTCCTAGGCCAACTTCCTGTGCGAGCCTGTTGGGAAAGAGGCCTCCCGTCTTCATGTGCTTCACTTGGTCGCGCCCCCCCCCCGTGACGTCTGAATGGGAGGACTAGAAGGGAAGGGAGCTGGCAGCCGGTCACTTTGCAGGTGCCAGGTGAGCTTCCTGGAGAGGTGGCCTCACATCCTTCATGGGTTTGATTCTTGCAGCCTCACCTTTAACCACATTCATTTAGCATTGTCTGCTCCCATCTTTAAAGAAACCAATTTATTTGCTTTAGTTTGTTGAGTATTGCTTGTGGCAGGCCAGGTGCTTTACCTGTGTACATGGTACCTTTACACAAGCCTGGAAAAAAAGAAAGCCCCCCCCCCCGGTCAAACAAAATTAACCTCTAATAAAATTTCTTAGAATATTTTATTTTATTTGCTTACTTAAAGCATCTGTTAGCCCCGTCTCCCTCAGGGAGCTCAAGGTGGCTGCTGGTACAGATGAAACACACAGAATAAAACACCCTGGAAATATGTCAGCAGCACCATCAGCAGACTGAAGGAATCTTCTTTGTTGATCAGTCATAATGCGCTTTAGTTGACTGATGAATCTGAGTGTAAAAGCGGCTGAGCTGCTGCCCACCTGCTGAAGTCCCGGGGGGGGGGGCGGGGGGGGAGCCTGCCTCTCCCAAGGGGACACCAGCCGGCAGCACTTTTTAATGTGGTCATTATCATACTTACACGTTTATACAGTAAACACACACAAGAATAAAATTGAACAAAGAACCACCAATTTATAACGTGGTAAAAATACAGTTGTACATTGTCAAGATATTTGTAATTCCTGTGCATTTCAAACATTGTCCATTTTCAGTTGATTTGTTAGTCTGTATTTACTGTTGAAGAGGAGGTACTACTAACCTCTGAAGAGGTTATTTACTATTGAAGAAGAGGTATTACTAACTGAAATCTTCCTGTGCCGGTCTGTTTCCCCCTAAAACATTTATGTATCCCCCCCATAAGTACACTTATATGGGCTGCTGCAATGAAATTTTAAGACTGCAACATAATTTCTGAATCTTCCACATGGATTCTGGGGTTTTTTAAGTCACTCTTGCATTTAACCACCTTTGGATTCATCGAAAGAGTATATCCTGCCATTTCCATGATTACTGTCAAAACTTCTTTCCAATATTTTTCTATTGCCAAAATATATGTAGGAAGGTCTGCTGCAGGGCTCAGAGAGCACTCACATCCCTCCAGAGCAGGACTATATGCCCCGCCTCAGACAGAGGGTGTCGAGTGCCCCCGGAACGGAGATTTTTGATAGTTCTTCTTTCGATCTGCTGGAAATAAATTGGAGAAGGTTTTAAACCAAATCCATTTCCAGTCTTCAGCTGGTATAACTACCCTCAGATCTCCATCCCATTTTTCTCTAAGAATTGACAGGTTCCACTCTAGTCTCAGCTAAAAATCTGTAAAACATACCAGTCAACCCTTTTATAGCATTATCATCCACAGGTTTTAGCAATATTTATGTTACAAACAATGAACATTTTTTAAAAAGTGTTACCAATTAGCTGAGGATGCCTTTTTGGGCAGTCAAAAAGGTTTTAAAATGATTACTTTCCCCCAGTTAAAGTTTACCTTACAGCCTTAATTCTAGCACAATCCCCAGCCGGAGTGGCAAGGGAAATGTTGATCTGCTAGCATGGTGGCTGTACTTTTTTCCACGTGGGGCCTGCTCCTTTTCGGGGCTGCCTCTGTCTTTTCCCACCAACTCCTAACATGCGTTTGATCAGCTGCTTCCCACCAGAAAGGTGTGCAGATCACTATCATCATTCCTCTTTCAGAAGCCACTTTGGCCAGAAATTCTTCTGCAGCATGGGGCTCATGCTTCTCAAAACAGACATAGAAAATCATATGTGATGCTCTCTGATGCTAATTATTAGTAAAGGTCAGAATGTTAACTGTGACTTCAATTGATCCAGAGAGGGGCGTGTGGAAGCAGGCTTCCTTGCATAGAGGCCCCCCCCCCAGATCAGGCTCTATCCATTGAGCAGAGTAACCAGGCTGGAAGTCTGGGAAAAGCGGATTTGGATCAAATGGAGTAACACTGAGCATAATGGCACATAATTTGGGTTGATTGTGGATTTTTAATGGCTAGCATCAGGACATCTCAAATTAACCCTTTGTGCAAATTATGCCCCCAGCCACATCTGGCCAATGGGACTTTTAATCTGACCATTGGGTTGTTTATCCATTTGTCAGGAACGTTGTCTCCTTGTACTGCTACCGGGGCTGATGCTCCCATCCAATTATCAAAGCAGCTCAAGAGCAGCAGAAGGGAAGGGCACCGGGGCACTAACTCAGTGGTGATGGCTCTGGGTTTGGCACTGGCTCTCCTTATGCCCAGCATAGGCCCAGGTGTAGCCTTCGGGCTTAACAGTGAGAATCATTTGTGGGCCATACTGGAGCTAAAACAAGCATTCCTTTGAACAGCAGAGAATCACCCAGGGGCTTTTGGACCGAGTGTTTAGGGCAGAGCCGCATGAGGAGAAAGTTCCACCATACAAATGATGAATGCTGTCCAAAGAGATGGCACAGCATTGTGGTTGTCATGATGAAGTAAATGTGATCAGAATAAATTTTAGTAAGATTCTACTAGTGGGTTGCTAACTGTTGGAATGGAACCATGGTGAGCAAATGCGGAATTCCATCTCAGCTTGCTTCATCGAAAATAATGCCCCGTGTGGCAACATTTAATGTAACACGCACCAAACCATTGAGCTCTCGCATCCCTTGGGCAGCCTCCCCGTCAGTCACAATGAAGAGCTCGACCACAGGACCGGTTCTTTGCCTTCCAGTTAAAATGCAATCTCATCCTTTCAACCAAGCCAAGTGATGTTGGCAAAGAAATGAAGCAGGCCTTTGTCTCACCTTGAGAACGTGTTGCTGTTGGGGCATACAAAGAACTTGTTTCTACTTTCTTAGCGTTGTACGATTTCTGGACTCAGCGCTCTGCCCAGCACTTGCTGCACAAGGTGGCTGCACATTCCAGTGGGTGGTCTGGAGAGACAATTCTGTGAGCGCACTGCAGAGAGAGCAATGCTTTCGAGACTGCGAAAGGCCATCTCCAGCCTGGGCTAGAAACTTCAGGCTCAAGCGTCTTCTAAATCGTCGGGCATTGTCTTCACAGACAAGTCGATTCTTTTGCAGCTTGATAGCTTAAAACACCGGGCTGGAGTGGTGATTATTCATTTTCCTCTTTCGGTTCATAACTAATTTCAGTATCTTGCCTGGGTTGTGTCCAATTTGGAGGCACACAATTCAGGGAGAAAAGTGTGCCCAGTTTCTGTTGCTGTGTTTTGCTGGAGATTGGTGTTCAGTCTTTGACGTGATCTGATGTAACAGCAGCTGCTTCTGCAGAATTCTGGATCAATTTTGTATACAATTCTTAAAATTTGCATTTGTTTTAACAGCATTTCAAAAAAACTTTTTGGATTTGTTGCATTTAATATGTGACTGTGTTTAATCTTCCTGTTTCTCTCTCTTTTTTCTAGTATGTATTTTAAATTCCCTCATGACTTCACCTTCAGATGTGGTAATCTTGTACAGGACTTACAAACTCTGAGAACAAAAATAAAAAAATGACGAACTTTTATCTTTGACTTTATTAGTAGCATCAGCAAGGTTGGGATTCTGTACAAGGCCCGAAAAGTCACCCAAGATGCAAGACTCCTGTACTTCGGTATTTCACCTTTTCTTTCTTTTTTAAAAAAGCTTCGAATACTGTGTCCCCCAAATGTGTGAGAGTGAAGGCACATCTGTTTCCTGAACTGCGTTTCCTGTTGTAGAATACAAACAAGGGAGAATTACTGAACCAGTTTGGCGTAGTGGTTAGGCGCACGGACTCTAATCTGCGAGAACTGGGTTTGATTCCCCACTCCTCCACATGCAGCTGCTGGTGTGACCTTGGGTCAGTCATAAGTTCTTTCAGAGCTGTTCTCTCATGAGCAGTTCTCAGGAGAGCTCTCTCAGCCCCACCTACCTCCCAGGGTGTCTGTTGTGGGGAGGGGAAGGGAAAGGGATTGTAAGCTGCTTGGAGAGTCCTCTTCTTTTTAAAGCCTTCTGTTCTTCAGGTGGGGTGGAAGACAACACTGAGTCAAGAAGGGGAAAAGGACAGAGATTTGCAGCCCAAACATCTATGGGCATTGTGCCACAGCCATCAGGACTAGAGACTTGTTCAAAAAAATGAAAGCTGGGGTGGTGGGGGGAGTGTAGCTGTTAGGGGTGCACATTTTGTATTTTTCTGATATATTTCAGGTATCCAAAAGGTATCTGGGATTTTTCTGGCTACCTATAAATGGGTTTTGAAAAATTCTGGAAATATTTGGGAGTATCCAGAAATATTGGGGGCCAAGTTTTAAGACTCCCCAGATGGTTTTTCTACAGTTTTACACGTTGTCAGTGTTTTCCCCATTTTATTCAGTATCCAAAACACAGACAAACTCCAAGAGAGGTCTCTGGCACCATAAATACATCAAAATTTATTTAAAATGTCCATATGCGTACAATTCTATGGTTACAGGGATAAAGTTCACCATTTGTAAACAAATATATTAAAAAGAGCACACATCTCTTTTTTGTGATATAAAGTGCTGTTATGTTTTCATTATTCTATACAATATGTTGGCATTATGTCATTTTAATTATGGACTACAGGCCTGGAGTTAGATTACAAGATAAAATTCTCTGAAAAAGTACACACCTACATATTACATCTAATGGGCTTTGGCTTAGCTGCATGGGCAGCATCAATTTCAGGACATCATGGCTGCAGAGAGAGAGAGATGGCTGAATAGGGAAGCAACAGCATGTGAGGGAAGTCAGAAGCTGAAGAAAGACAAAACAGTCATGGAAGAACCATGGAGAGGATGCTTGAGGTGCCCTCCTTCGTCTTGTCCAAATGTACTTTTCCCTCTCCAGAACTGCATTCCGAAAAAGAACTGGTTCTGTACGTTTGCAGCAGACACCAGCTGTGAAAGGCACATATTGGCCCATGATGTCATCAAAACACATTCCCCCACACCCACCCACACAATTCCCAAAGCAGTTTTGTAACTGTCCTTAAAATATTTAATTTTTTCAATAAAGCAAAGCAGGAATGCATACATAGACAAAATTAACCGTGGCATCTTAGTTTGGTGTGTGTTTGTTTTAAAGTGAGTCATCTGCCTGCTGTAGCAGGTTCAGGAGCAAGACAGATGGCTGACCTGGCATTTGACTTGATAGAATACATCCTTGTCATGCAAACTGTAAACCCGGGAGGTTTGCCCTGCTAGTTAAAAAAGCAACCCCCAAACCAAGAGTCTTCTCATCAAGCATGACATGTTCTCACCCAACCATTAGAACCTCTTCAGCTTGAATTGGTACAAACTGGTCTGGTCAGAGAGGCTTTAGATGCCAAGCAGAGGGGTGGGACGTGTGTACACACATGCTCAGAATCACTCTGGCACTGATGGGGGGGCATCTGAAATGAAAAGACTCATCTGGATAAAATCCTGCTAAGCCACTAGGAAATGGTGACAAAAAGGAAGGTCAAAGCCTGCGGAAGAAGAACCAGATCCATATTTATGGTCCTATGCACGGCTTCTTTACAAGCAGGTAGGACTGGTGGACAGTAGGACCACAGTTTGTGCTGAAAGGCAAAGCGAGAAAAGTGGACTATTCCTTCATGCTGAAGCACGGGGGGTGGGGGTGGAGGGAGGGAGGAAGGAAGGAGGTGGAGGAGACCTCTCCAATGTCCAGGCCTTCTAGCCCTGCTGTTCAGTGGTGCAGCAGACAAGCAGGAGGGTCTCCCCTTTGCTCCCACATCCTCCTGCTGCTCTTCGGAACCCGGGGTCCCCGCACGCCTGCTCTCCCCTCCTAGGAATGTGGAGCTCGGCAGGACCTGCAGCAGGCTTTACTGTAGTACCAGTGGCTGCAGAGATTCACCTTCATGGCCAGGGCACAGTTCGTTCCAGCTTGATCTTGGCAGCTGTCATCTGCAGAGGGTTAGGGGGGAGACAGGATGCACGGGAGGGGGAGGGTCAGATGCAAGACCTGGGAAAGAGAGGTAGGCAAAACAGAGAACAGCCTCCCTTTTTTGCAGGCCCACCCCTCTCAGCTCAAATCCACAGGATGTATTTCGGTGAAGCATCTTGGATTTCACTTCTGCACACAGGAATGACTTTGGCAGGTTTATGTCACACACTCTGCAGCCACTGCAGGCTCTCAAAACAAGATGCTGCATGCAGTTAATGGGGGGGACGGGACAACCAGGTTGCTTTCCCATAACGGACATTCTTCAAGTGCAAGCCACACCAGTGGGTGCAGTGCCCATGCAGGGCCTGAATCTAGAACCTTCTAGACCAAAGCCTTTTGGCCTGCTCTTCCCACGCAAGTGTAGGAAGGAGACACAACGTTCTTCTCTGTCCTCACTCAGAGAATGCCACAGCACGTGAAAAGCAAGACATCTCTTGCAGGGAAGGAGGGTAGGCTCTGTGACTGCACAGATAATCAAACTGCCTGTTTTATCTCTTTGTGGTCTCTGGTAAAAGGTAAAGGTTTCCCTTGCTCAAAAGCTAGTTGAATCCAACTCTAGGGGGTGGTGCTCATCTCCATTTCCAAGCCGAAGAGCCAGCATTGTCCAAAGACATGACCATATGGCTGGCATGACTAAACTCCAAGGCGCATGGAACATCACCCCAAATGGGACTACATTAGCAAAGTGACATACCTGGAGGTAGGCAGAGATGCGGTCATGCCTCCTCCTGAGCCTTGACACTCAAGGCATGTCTTGTCGATGTGGGAAGCTGAGACCAAGTGGCCACCCTGCAGAATCCTCGGTAGAGGTTGCTGCTACAGTTCTTTCTGGAGGGAAGTTATTTGTCACTTCTCAGTAGTGGTCGCCTAATGGGGTCAGCCCCCAGTGCCTCAAGTGCAGTCAGGTCTTCGTTGAGACCAGAGTGACTCAGAAAGCAGACAGACCTTCTCCTGAAGGGGACAATCCAGTCCAAATGGAAAGCTTGTCCCCCGCTAGAGTCCAAGGTGTGAAGGGCTCCTTTGGCCTTTGAGCATCAATATGGGAAGAAGGTGGCTAGGACCAGTTCCTGGCTGAAATGGAAACCAGGGACCACCTTTAGCAAAAAGGAGATTTCCGGATTTAGTATGGCCTTATGCCTATAAAGGCTGGAGTGAAAAGCTTGGAGTTCACTGGCCCTCCTTGCCAAGCATATGGCCACCAAAAAAGCAACCTATGATTGCAGGTGGCTGAGGGCTCCAAAGGGCTTCCTCATCGGGAACCCACAGGGTCACAGGCTCTAGAAGAGCATCTTCACCAGCAGCTATGTGAACAGAGAGCGGCCTCCTTCCCGCTGAGATGCATCCAGATGAACCCGCAGGGGAAACTGTCCCGTTCCTTGAGGGCAAAGATGCCAGAGATGAATATTCACATGCAGATGTGAGCAGACAAATGAGAGAGTCCCAACCCCAAGAGGAGGTGAATGGGTTAAAGTGTGTCCATGTGGTGTCCGAGGAGAGCCTGGTTGTGGCCTCCTTGTGTTCGGGAAGGGCAGCTGAAGGGGTGATCCTGAATTATTCTCCATGAAACCAGCTGTAGTATGTTCATGTCTGGATGTAGCATCCTGCCACAACCCTGAGAAAAAAGGTCATAGGCCTTGGGGAGATGTGGCAGGTGCCTCTGGGCTAGCAACATTTCCTCAGCTCTAAAGGAGTAATTAGGTTCCTGGTTCCTTCTCGCTCCACCTTGACCATCCTAGTGATGAATGGAATGGCAAAGAAGACGTGGCAGCCATGTTGCCTCCAAGCAATCAGGAAAGCATCTCCCATCAAGCATCCCCCTCCTCCCTGGTCCTAATATTGACCCTTATGGGACTCTTCATTGCTCATTTCCCTCCAACTGCAAAAATGGTCCATTTATTCCTGCTCTCTTTTCCTGTTGTTTGGGGAACAGAATCTGAAGAACTGTGTCAAACTGAAGAGACAATGGATGAAGTTCTACAAGTACTGGAAAAAATTAAAAGCAGTACATCTGTGGGTCAGGATGGCATATAGCTGAGTGTTTCTAAGGAACTCAGTATTAAATGGCTGCTCTACTAACCAGCATATGTAACTTGTCGCTAAAATCAGCCTCTATCGTGGAAGACTGAAGAGTAGCAAATGGTACACTGATTTTTAAAAAGGGCTTCACAGGGGAACCACGAAATTACAGGCCAGTTAACCTAATATCTGTCCCAGGTAAATTAGCAGAAATTGCTATACATGCTTAATCATTCTATTTTGTATGAGAACAAAAGGGGAAATCAGCATGTCTTCTTCAAAAGGAAGTCCTGCCACACCATCCTTTTTGGAGTTCTTTCAGAAACTGAACAAGCACGTAGATTAAGATTACCTGGTGGACGTTATCTGCTTGGACTTCCAAAAAGCTTTTAAAAAGCCCCTCCCCCCAAACTCCTAAGTAAGCTGAGTAGTCATGAGATAGAAAGAAAGGCCCCTTTATGGATTAAAAAATGATTAAATGACAGGAAGCAGAGGATAGGAATAAATGGAGGGGAGCAAGTACTGGGGTCCCACAACGATCAGTACTAGGACTGGTGCTGTTTAATCTGTCAATAAATGGTCTAGAATTTAGGGTGAACAGTGTAGTGCCCAAATTTGTGGGTGATAAAAAATTATTCAGCATGATGGAAACCAAGGCCAATTGTGAAGACCTCCAGGAGGATCTCCCTAAACTTGGTGACTGGACAACTGTAGCAAATGAGATTCAGTGTAGATAAGCAGTGATGCACACTGGAAGGCACATGCCTACCATCCGTGGGTACAGGGTGATAAGCCGGCTCTGGCTGTGAGGGTGGGGTAAAAATTCAAATAAAAAAATAAGGTCTGAATTGGCTGAGACTGAGGGTGCAGCCACTGTTCCCTCTCGTATTTAAATGTTCCATTCACATGTGCCAATCCGCCGCCCATGCCGAAGCAGGCTCACTCCTGCCCCCGGGAAAATTAAGCATTTTCTGGGGACTTCCACTTTAAATCTGTGATTTCACTGATCTGGACAGCCATCTACCGCCTGAGCGCATGGGCATTCAGGCGCATGGATAGGTCGGGCAGACAAGCAAAGTCCTCCACAAAGGCGCTCCGGGTGACAATGGCTGCTGCTGCTTTAGGCTTCGGAAGGAAGGGAAGGTGGAAGAGGAGGCAGTGGTGGTGCAGGGAGCACAAGGAAGTGGCGGCGGTTTTGTGCACCCTTGGGTTTGGCAGTGGCTGCGGAGGGGGAAGGGCTTCTGGAGAGGACCTTTCTGGGATCTCAGGCCTGTTGGTCTTCGCAGCGGCTTGGAGGGGGAAATCACTGGATGCTGAGTCCCCAAGCTGTCTCCTGGGCCATCCGGGTGGGCTGGCAGGTGAGCGGGCGGGGGGAGAGGGGCCGGCTGCGTCTAGTCAGTGCCCAGAGGCCTTCTGGCGCAATGCTTGCAGTTTGGGGAGGGATGTGTGATCATCCCAACCCCCCCAAAAATCCCGATTAAATGTATAGCAGGAACAAATCATGACTAACCTTGCCGTGTGACCACAGCCTGAAAGGGATTTTGGAGTCCTAGTGGATAGCTCAATGAAAATGCCAACTCAGTATGCAGCTGTGGCAAATATGGCAAAAGGAACTACACATAAAACAACCAATATTGTGTGCAGTTCTAGTTGCCATATCTCAAAAAGAATGTTGCAGAGCTGGAAAAAGTACAGAAGAGGGTGACCAAGAAGATTAGAGAGATGGAGCATCTTTGCTATGGAAAAAGACAGTAGAAGGGGGACATGATAGAAGTTTATAAAATTAGGCACAGGGTGGAGAGCGTGAATAGGGAGAACATCTTCCTCAGACAAAATTTTAGAACTCAGGGACTTCCAATGAATGTGATGGACATCTGATATCTATAAAGGCCCTAATGCATTGGCTCTTTCCAGCTGTCCCATTGGCTGTGCTGTGTGCTCCATCAGCCATTGGCCCATCACCTGTCACTCAAGAGTACTCACATGCCATTGGCTGGGGGCTGGGTCTGCTCATCTCCCCCGCCCACTGCCAGCTTGGCCACTTCCCTGACAGAATAAACTGCCAAGAAACCTGCCTCTCCTGATGAAGACACTTCTCCTGCTTGGCTCCTCTGGCTGGCTACTGAGGTGAGCTACTGGCCTTCAAACTGTTCTCTTATCTTCCTGCTGTGGGGCTAACTTCCCTCTCAGTGGCTGTTGCTAGGCAACCAAGCTTGGTTTTGTCAGTAAAAAGGCAAAAATAGGAAGCCCTTTCCAGGCCTCCTTTGGCCTTTCTGGGGAACTCACAGGGGCGAGTCCTGATTAGAGTTGCCAGCTCCAGGTTGGGAGATTTCTGGAGATTTTGTGGTGGAGGCTACAGAAGCCAGAGTTTAGGGAGTGGAAAGGCCTCAGCTGAACAGAATGCCATAGAGTCCATCCTCCAAAGCAGTTATTTTCTCCTGAGGAACCATTGCTGCCAATCTCCAGGTGAAGGCTACAATCACTCTGAATTAAAACTGCTGTCCAGATGGCAGAGATCAGCTCCCCTGGAGAAAATGGCTGCTTTGCAGGGTAGACTCTGTGTCATTGTACCCTGCTGAGGTTGCTTCCCTTCTGCTTGGGTCCCCACTATGGAGAAAGACTACTTTTCTTAGGTACAGGCTCGAGGTGTGTGTGTGGGAGATGGAAAGCTGAAGTCAGAAGGGCAAATAAAGGTCAGCTGATAGTTGGCTGGGAAGGACATAGGGTTGCCACCTCCAGGTTGGGGAATTCCTGGAGATTTGAGGAGTAGAGTCTGGAGAAGATGGGTCCTCAGACAGGTGCCATGTCATAGACTCCACCCTCCAAACCAACCATTGCCTCCTGGGGAACCATTGTTGCCAATCACCAGGGGAGGGTTGGAGATCACTCAGAATTACAACTGCTCTTCATAAGGCAGAGATCAGTTCCCCTGGAGAAAGCGGTAAGCTCTGTGTCATTATACCCTGCTGAGGTCACCATAGCAAATTGATGCTGGATGCCCAAGGCCAGGGCACCCACCCAGAGCCTCTTTTTATAGCCTGTCGTATTTATTTCCACAATGGACCTTATTCCTAGTAATAATATAATTATCATATGCCATTGTGTGAAGAATAGACAGGAGAACCTAGGATTGTCTGGCAGCTGTAAGTTCTAGCTCTTAGTGTTATGCTAGAGGTGAGCTAGACTTGTTTTTAGGGGCTAAGAGGAACTGTGACTGGCCTAAGATCACCCAGCTGGCTTCGTGTGGAGGAGGTGTGGGGAATTAAAGTGTGTAATTCACAGCCACAGGAGATAGTGATGGTCACTAGCCTGGATGGGGATAGACAGATTAAAGGAGAAGAGGTCCACCAGCCATAGTGATTAAAGGGAACCTCCATGTTCAGACTCAATAAATCACTGAATACCAGTGCAGGGAGGCAACTTCAGGGGATGGCATTGACCTCTATGCCCTCTTGTTGGCCACTGTGTGAAACAGGATGCTGCACTAGATTGGGCATCCAGCAGGGCTCTGCTTGTGTTCTTATATGGTATGGGAAAAGAGGAAGCTGTTAACACTCTTGGTTGCCCCTTGCATAGCCAACAGACGGGCTCCCTCAGGAACCAACAGGCAGGTCCAAGGAAGCAGCATGTTCTGTGTCACAAGGGGACCTCTGGAGCATCAAGGAGAAACCGCTTCATGTGGATGAGGCAGTAATACTGGTGGCAACTGTTGTATGAAGGAGCATGCTGAGAGCATTGGGAGGGGCGGGGCACGCTTCAGGAGAGGCAGTAGAGGCTGGCAGGCAGGCAGTCGGAAGGCAGAAGATGGACAGAAAGAAGAAGGGAAGTGAACTATCAGCCAGGAGCTGGATGAGTAAGAGGCTGAAGGCAAGGAAGGTTCCCCACCAAGAAAAGGACAGGAGAAGGAGCTCAGAGAGCCTAAGAAGAGGCTGGAAAGTCTGCAGCAGAGCCCGTCTAAGGCAGCAGAACCAGAGGAAAGAGCGCAAGGCAGTGTGAGCCCACCGTCCACAAGCATCACGAGGGAGCTGCAAGGCCAGTCTGAATGTCCCTTCTTTGCCCACCCGTAAGCAGACGGAGGAGCAGGATAATGGCCTATGGATTTGTCGGGACAGAGTATGTTAGACCCTTGCCTTAGTAACAGATTTTTTTACAGAGGTGAGGTTTCTATACAAATTCGTTTTGTATTCCCCCCCCGCCCCAATTTTAGACTTCTGTTTCTATTTCCAGGTGACCCAACTGACAGGGGGTGAATGGTGGAGAGACACCCCTGGATGCTCCCTCGGAGTCCTTGGGCACCTGGCCCTTGGGCTCAAAGGGAGAAGAAGGCCCCTTTGCTTGGGCAAAGCGGCATCATTCTGCGTTCTTGACTAGGATGCAGGGTGTCCCAGAGTCTACATTAGTATCGAAGGTGCTGATACCCAAAGGCTCGACGGAGTACTTAGCAGTGGTCTTAGATTATGAGGTTAACTTTGAAAGGGTCATTCATGCTGGAGAAGATGATGGGATAGCAGAAGTCCCTGCCCAGGCACCTGAGGCCCTGAGAGCCCCTTCCCAAAGGATGGGTTTTGAATGAGTGAGCTTGTTCAACTTTTGACAATGGTCACAGGAGTCCATGTTATGGCTTTTGCCCACTCGTGCCCATCAGTCGAGAGCATACTGGCCCTGCACTTCTGCCCCCTCTTCAAGACTGCTTGTTCCACCAGATGCCAAGGACGTAGTTGTGGGGGGGGGGGATTTCCTCTCAGTGAAAAAGTTACTATGCTTTTTGAGGTTAGTTTTGGATTACTGTGGTAACCGATGAGAGTAGAAAGCCCACAGAGAAAGAAACTTTAAGAGACAGTCCCCAGGTGATACTGTGGCAGTCGGAAGAGGACTGAGGAGGAAGTCATACTTCCTCGCTCCTGGGAATACATGCATGGCCAACCTGGGCTTGGGCATGGAGCAGGGGGAGGACTGCAGGCCAAAAGGTTTTGATTTGGGCTATGTATAGGGAAAGAGACTGCAAAGAACATGCTGATGTATTAAAAGTCAATAAATATCCTATTTTTTAAAAAAGGACAAAATAAAAAAAACCTGGGTAAATAAATAAGTCCTCATCTGGCGCTGGAATCTTGGCAAGCTTGGGACCAGGGAGACAGATGCAAAGGGCCTTCCTCAGCTGGGATGTCCCCACCGAAAGGCCCTTCTTTTGCTCCTTCTCATCTCCCCACTGGTGACAGGAGGAGACGGAGCAGAACCTCAGGCGGAGGTCTCAAAAGATGGGCCCAATGTGTGTGGGAGCAGCAGGCAATCTTGTAGCCACTGGGTGCCCCCCAGGTCCTTAGGGATTTCAAGCACTCTCTCAGTCAGACCTGGAAGGGAACAGGCAGCCAGATGCTGGCATAGGATCTCTGTCATTATTCATGCCAGTGAGAAATCTGTCTGCTGCACTGTGCGCTTCCGAGTCATTACCAAAGGCATACAGAGACTGCCCTGCAGGGATCTACTCTGAATGTGAGAACAAGGATAATCATGGCAAAAACTTACATTCCAAGGCCAGGCCCCAGTGAGAGCTGGTAGCAGAAGTGCTATGTGCTGCCACCAAGGAAACCAGCACAATCACCTACAGACCTGGATATAATAGTACACCCCAAAATGGCTCTTTCAGCAGGAGTGCGGCTTTGTCCAGAAGAGGCTCAGGCCCTGCCCCACTGATCATCTCTACCTCAGCTGGATCTGAAGTGATGCCTGGAGGTAGGAATGCCCCTGTGACAAAATTAACAATGGCACATTTAATAATTCTATAAGCATCAATTTGTGAAGCTATTAATCTTACAATATAGTTAGAAAATTCTGACATTAACAAAGCAAAATCCAACATCGTCATATCCTCGATGAGCACACCGGTTTTTGCACTCATTTCACCTAGGCTGATTTTGCACTAGAGCTGCCTTGATGTTGCACCGCCGTTTGCCCCGATACTATTGGTCAATTTCACACCCAAAGCCATAGGGCTGCATTTCACCTGCGGCTTCACCCAATTTCCTCCGCAATTTCGTGATCCTCAAAAAACAGGATCACGAAACTACGGGGGAAATCGGGAGAAGCCGCGGGTCAAAATGCAGCCCCGTGGCTTCGGATGTGAAATTGACCTACAGTATCGGGGCTAATGGCAGCACAACATTGAGGCAGCTCTAGTGCAAAATCAGCCCTACTTTAAATTTGCTGGCATGAATCTGCACACTGTGATTCCTTCTCTGGCTTTCTCGACTTGACTTTTATTGGGGATATTGACACACTAGTTAAAAAATATTATAATGTTGTTGTTTTTTAAAAGCATATTGTTCCAGTCTAAGGTGTCTCGGTAGCAGACATGCCTCCCGGTTGATCTGGGGACATGATCTGTGCGCTGGCGGTTTGGGGTGTGTGTGACTGTTTGCTCCCCCCTGGAGCCTTTGGGAATGGCTTCTAGCCATGGGGCTTTTGAGGGGTGGCCTCTTCATCAGCACAATGCTGCAGAATTGAGGCGCCCCTCCGCCCTGACAGTCCTGCCGCCATGCGACCGTTTGGTACCAGATCTGCTGACCAGGACAAGCGACGGGAGGTTGAGCGATTTTCTCTGCCTGGCGTGATCCCAGGGGACATTTCAGGACCTGCTGGATCGATTCAAGGACTGATGAGTGAGTTTTCGTTGAAACAAGACACCAAAGCCTAGATGTGAAGTCCCCCTACTATAAGCGGGGGGGGGAAGGGATGCCCTTTCTCCCAACATTTAAGCGAATGCAAAAGCATGATTGGAGGGACTGATCAAATTGTGCTGATGAACTGTAATGGAGAGTTTTTCCGGAAAAAAGTTGAGTGTATAAACTGACCTTAGAGACTTTGGCATTCTTCCATGGACAATGTAAACATCCCCAGAAGATGGTGACGAGAGGCGAAGAGGGAGGCGGGACCAATGCTGTCATACCTGCCCCCGATCCGGTGCCTGAAGCCTCGGCCGTGAGCTCAGAAACACCTCCAGACCCGGCACCAGCGAGATCTACTCCGGATCTGGCACAGGACAGCTTGGCCAGAACCTCCTTGGACCTGGCACCAGGGATCAGGGACGTGGTACCTTTAAGTCCCTCTGAAGCGCCAGAGTCCTTAAAGGATCTAAGTGCTGGGAGGGATGAGCTCCCAGCTACAAGTCAGCAAGCTCCTGGGGCAGAGGCTTCCCCACCTGACTCGCCCCCACGTGCCGATTGTTTGTGAGCTTGCAGGCGCAAGGACTTAGCGGCTCGATGGAAGGAGGCACGTGCATGGGGAGCCCCGAGTATTAACCGGAGCAGGGACCTAATAGTGACCAATTAATGAGTTAACGAGCCAGCACAGTACTTAAGAATATCCCCAGCCACGAGCAAACCGTGCTGGAAAACTCGTCGAAAGACAGCTCGCCTTGCGCCCATCCTCGTTCCCGCATCTTGACTCTCCGGCTCCCGACCTCGGCACCTCTCCGAACGCTCTTCTGGCTCCTGACCTTGGCTCGGCTTCTGGACTCCGCTTCGACCTCTGGCTAATGGTAAACCTGACGACGGCTCTGCGCTCCCCTTTGAACCTTGTTTGCTTGGACTGGACTGATACCTCTGGCTGATCTCTGGAACTCTCTCTGACTACGGCACCTGGCAGCCCCCCTGCACCCGGGCCCCGGACCCCGTCATGACAAATGCTTTCTTCAGGAAGGAGAACAGTGGAAAGCGAGGTCACGGGACCTAACCATAGACTCTGTCTTCAAAGTAAATCGCGGGCCCTCTGGAGGCTAAAGTGGAGTAGCGACCTGGATCTGTACTAAAAGCGGTTATACTTTTAAAGGGACAGTGTTTGGCGTACATCTTTGATCACAGAGACTTATGGATGGTAAGGAGATTCTACAGTTTAGGAGGGTTTTTTTGTGGTTGGACTGGCAAGCAGATTGAAAAGCGGTTTCTTTGTTTGGAGTAAAGGGCTCACTACCCCAACTCTATAAGATCTGCTTGCCAAGAGAAAGGCTGGATCCTCCAACAAGCGTGTTGCTTTTTAAGGCAACAAAAAGATCTCTTATGAGTCAAGATGTTTAAGGAAGTGAAGATGTCCCTGGAGAAAGGAACTTGGTTTACATTACAAATGGACAGATCCGGACTTCTAAAAGCTAATCGAAGACAGAAGACAGAAGAAGATGAATTATTCTTGCTGAGGGAGCACCGGTTTTAAATATTTTGCCTTTGGGGGGGAGCAAAGCGAAAAAGGAGAAGCCAATGTGTCTTAAGGGCTGTGATGATGTGTATTTTAACTTTGGATTTACTTTCTGTTTAGTCTGATAAGCTGATGTGGTCAAGAGAAGTGATGATTGGCGGGCACGCTTCAAGTCTTAAAGTAACTGAATAAGAGTAATCACCATTTTATAAGCATTGTATAACCTCCACACTTGGGTTTTTAGTTAGGTTCTTTTTACTTTCTCCCTTAGATTGTAGATTCTCCCCTCCCATTTTCTGTTGTAGTTTTATAGAAATGCAAATAAAAAAACCCTCCCCTTTGGGGGGCCAAAAAAAAGAAGCATATTTAAAACTGCATTTAAAAGTATATGTATTATTCAAAACTGTATGTATCATATAGGAGTTTACCTTTTAGTGTTAATGTTCTACACCTTTAAGAGAGAAGTATAACAACATGCAGCTGCTTGGAATCCATCAGAAAGTTCCTTAGGAGATGGTCTTCAGTGTGAGAAGTGGAGAGCATTTGTCAGTCTATCATTAAAAGAAGGCTTTCAGTCAGACAGATAAGAATACTGAAATGCTACTCCCTAACAAAGAGCCACTAGCCAACAACGTGAGACAGAGAGCAAATGCCAGCCAATTTAAAGTAGGCCTTTTGCCACATAAAAATTTTGGACTGGGTGCTACGACTAGAAATTTTGTAATTGGCTTGCTCCTATTCAAGTACTTGCAATGGAACTGAAAGTAAGTTTAAAACTATTCTAGCTAAAAATTATAACAAATACTACTCCATTCAGCTTCATGTCTTTTTCCACTCCTTATAACTATGCTTTTTCTAAGAGAGATTGAATAAAGAAGAAAACAAATAAGAAGCTTTACTGTTTTTAAAAAGAAACTAAGCTGAATCAAAAGGTTGACACCTTCCAACTTTATAAGACTACTCATGAGGAAGATTGGTGAAATGAGTGCAAAAACCGGTGTGCTCTTCGAGGATATGATGATGTTGGACTTTGCTTTGTTAATGTCAGAATTTTCTAACTATATTGTAAGATTAATAGCTTCACAAATTGATGCTCATAAAATTATTAAATGTGTCATTGTTAGTTTTATCACAGTGTTTCTTTGTTTGCTGGCATGGATCTGCACACTGTGATGATCCCTTCTCTGGCTTTCTTGGAGGCAGGAATGGGCAGGACGAGGGCCACTTGGCTCAACCCCGATCCAGACCAGCCACTGATACGTCTGCCGGAGAGGAAGAGAGATAGAGCTGGTCATCATCATCTGTATACTGAGGAGCCTTTACTCCAAATCCTCAGGCAACCTTAGCAGTTTCAGGTGGAAAAGCACAGGGGAGAGAACAGAGCCCCGAGGGAACATCACACACACACACGATGCATTTCACACAGTACTAGGCAGCCAGGTAGGATCAGAACCACTGGAATGCTGTGGCCCCAAGACCCACCTCAGCCCACCTAGAAGTCCAAGGTTGAATGCAAGTAAAGGATCCAAGGAAATCAACCACAGTCGTGTTTCCGGTCTCTCACCTAGCAAAGGCAACCAGAGCACTTTCAGTTCTAAAACCGGACCTGATGCCAAATTGTAACGGGTCTAGAAAAGCTGTTGATCAGCTACCACCAGGAAGGCAATATTTGCCATAGGAGACAGTTATTGAACTTTTCCAGGTTCAAGAATGGGTTTTTCAAAAGAGGTTCCGCAATTGCCTTCTTCCAAGTGGTTAGCACTTACTGTCTTCTAATCGAAACCCACCCCTGCCATTCCCCTCTGGCTAGACTTTAATAAGCTCAGATTGGAAAGCACAGATATGGAACCAGAACAGCCACCTATGGCAAAATTTAAGTTTCAGTAAGTTTTTTTCAATATGGCTACAAACACCCCTAAAGTTTGAATTTGGAAGTTCCTGCTTGAGAGAGTTATCCAAGCAAAATCAGGCTAATGAAAGCCTGGCCAATTAAGGGGCAATCCCAGAACCTTCACTGCTTCAAGTCTCATCCTGACAGGTCCCCGATGGCTGTGCTTTCTGGAAGCCCCGACCCTGCCAACCGCTCTGCCCCCTTACCTGGTGGTTCAGTGGGGCAGGGCTGAAGGTCACACGTCTGTTTGCCAACAGGTTTTATGAGAGGGTCACAGCCCCGGACCAGATCTTTCCCTTGGTAGCACTTGACATCTCGCATCCTCACGCCGATGCCGCACGTCTTGGTACACTGAGCAGATGAAAAGCGGAGAAGATTTTTTTCTTTTTGGCAGAGACAAGGGAACAATCAGATCAAGGCCAGAAACTGTCAGGCCGCTCTATTACTTGGATTGGAAATGAATATTTGCAGAATGTTCATAATTCACCAAAACTATACATTTTAACTGTGACATTTTGCAAGTGAAATCCAGCTGCCGTCCAGGGCGCTGGGTGTGCCGTGATGTGGAGGGAGGGCAGCTCTCGTCTGCTTTGAAAAGCAAGCTTCTAGCCCTTCGGCTGTCAGATGAGCTTGAAAGCAGGTGGGCGAACCCTGCCAGAATCCCAGGAGTCCAAGGGGCTGTCGAAGAAGAATAGGGAGGTGGGTGCTAATGAACAAGGGCAAAGTAACAGATGCAAAACTTGCAGAATTTTACATTATAGGGGAAATGCTGTCAATTTTGCACAATTTCTAAAATTTGCCATTTTAAGATTTTATTTATTTATTTATTTATTAGACTTCTATCCCACCCTCCTGCTGAAGCGGCTCAGGGTGGCTTACAAACAGTTATAAAACCAACATCAGTCCACACATAAAATTTCAATTACTACGATTAAAACCATTTAAAAGTGGTGGTGTCATATAATAAAGTGCAGGTGTAGCATGGCCGATAGAATCATACCTCCTGAAACGCCTGGCAGAAAAGCTCTGTTTTCATGGCCCTGTGGAATTGCTGGAGGTCCTGCAGTGCTCTGATCTCGCTGGGGAGCTCATTCCAGAGCGTCGATGCTGCCAGGGAAAATGCCCTGGTCTTAGTCGCCACCAACCTGGCGTCCCTAGGCCCAAGAAGGGCCAGGCGGTTTTGTGTGCCAGATCGCAGTGCTCTCTGGGGAACATGTGGGGAAAGGCGGTCCCTCAGGTAGGCAGGCCCCTGACCATAAAGGGCTTTAAAGGTCAAAACCAGCACCTTGAAGCGAATCTGGAACGCTATTGGTAGCCAGTGCAATGCCTTCAGCACAGGCTGGATGTGCATACGGAGGCCCATCAGCAGCCTGGCCGCTGCGTTTTGCACCAGCTGCAGCTTCCAGAGTTGCCCCAAGGGCAGCCCCATGTAGAGAACATTACAGTAGTCCAACCTTGAGGTGACCATAGCGTGGATCACTGAAGCCAGATCATTGCGTTTGAGGAAGGGGACAAACTGCCTAATCAGCCAAAGGTGGAAAAAGTCTGTTTTGACAGCAGCTGCTACTGGGGCCTCCATTGTAAAGGAAGCATCCAGGAACATTCCCAAACTCCTGACCCTCGGCGCTGGCACCAACAGCGCCCCACCGAAGGCTGGTAGAGGGACCCCTAGCCCTGAACCGTTCCGATTCAAGCATAAGACCTCCATCTTTGTCGGATTCAATTTCAATCGGCTCAGCCTAAGCCATCCCGCCATGTCCTGCAGTGCCTGGTCCAGATCTTCCGGGGTAGAGCCAGACTGACCACCCAAAAGCAGATAGAGCTGGGTGTCATCCACATATTGGTGACACCCTAGCCCATGCCTCCGGGCAATCTGGGCAAGGGGACACATATAGATGTCAAAAAACATCGGGGAGAGCAGTGCCCCTTGTGGCACTCCACAAACAGCTTATCCCCAAGTGCCACCCTTTATTCCTGACCTTGGAGAAAGGAGATGAGCCACTGCAAGGCGAGCCCCTGAATTCCCACGTCGGCAAAGCGGTGGGTGAGCAACTGATGATCGACTATGTCAAACGCCGCCAACAGGTCCAACAACAGCAGCACTGCCGCCCCGCCCCGATCCAGATGCCTCCGGAGGTCGTCTTTGAGGGCAGCCAGTACTGTCTCTGTCCTGTGACCCAGGCAGAAGCCGGACTGGTAGGGATCCAGCGTGGAAGTGTCATCCAGAAAACTGGATGTGGAGTTGAATTTAGATTCCTTATGAGCAAAACCTTAATATTTTCATTTTTAAAAAGGGTAGCCAGAGGGATGGAAACTGTTTTCTGCCTGAGGTCTTGGGGCACCACTGCGTCTTGAAGCAGACTCACCATAAGGTCCTGTCAGCCATAAAACATGAAATCATCCATCTCCATAGATTATACCAAGAATTCTATTAACATCCACTGTCGAAAGCCACAGAAGAAATTTTGAAGAGACTTTGAGGAGCACAACGTGTTTCCTTTCTAAGAGAGAAGATGATGTTTCCTGCATTCCAGAGTCGGAGGCAGAGAAGGAGGCCCAGCTCAGCAAAGGGACATCAATCACCCTTTCAGGGAAGAGAGTGAAGAAGGAACTCCTCTCCTCTGGCACTCGCACGGCCCAAGCGACACTCGCTGGCCTGGCCGAGGCATTGGCCTGTCTGTGCCAAGGCTTGGAGCAGAACGCAGCTTGCCAAGATGTAATCAGGACGGGCCCTGCTTGTGAGGACAACAAGGGCCAGAGCAGGAGGTCTGGGGCGGGAGGGGCTTCTTTCTCATTGTCTGGCCTGGGAATGGCAGTGACAACGCCCAGGAAGGAGTGCTGGGTGGGAATCTTCAGACTCAAGGCTTTAGGCAGTAGATCAGTCAGCCACAGATTCCAGTGATTTTATTGGCTAGGATAAATTTGAATCAATGGAGGCAAAAGTTTAACAGGATACAGAGTAGCTATAAGCAATGCTCCCCCTAAGCTGTGGAGTCTTCTGAGCAAAAATTCTGCTTTGTGAGCTACTGGCATTAAAGTTGTGAGTGAGCAATCTGGCTACTGCATAAATTAGTTTGCTCTGGAGCCATCCTTCCTGAGCAGAGGAAAAAATGTGTGAGCTGGAAGCTAAAAAACTGTGAGCTAGCTCACATTCACTCAGCTTAGAGGGAACACTGGCTACAAGTTAGCCCTGACCTGGCTGGCCCACACTAGCCCAATTTCAGAGGCTAAGTGAGATGGGCCCTGGTCAGTATTTGGCTGGGAGACATCAAGGAAGCCCCGGTCACTACACAGAGGCAGGCCAGGGCAAAACACTCCTTTTCATATCTGCCTTGAAAACCCTTGGAGGGGCTGCCATACAGCGGCTGCAACTTTACACACACACTCGCAGCTTAAAGGACAGCTATTGGCGGAGGCAGTTTCTGTTTTGGGATGCTATTGTTTTTTAGGGAATTTGAAAATACTAACAATGGCTAGCAAACAAAGTCCTAGCAAGATTAATTGGAAGTTCACATATTTGCTTCAGCATCTCAAGAAGCCCTGAAGTTTCACTAATATGGAAGAGAATCCAGGGAACCTTTTTAATTAATTGATACCTCTACTATGATGGGCACTGCCCAGAGCTGCATACTGTGTTCATTGCTGATGTAGACCTTGAACTACAGTCACCCATATACATATGTCAGATTCTTGCAGCAATCAGGAATCAACAACAGGCTTTCAGTGAAGTTTCAGTTTATCATTCTACTATAGGCAAGTCATCCATACACATTCAATGTCAGAACTAAGTCAAAAAGTGGGAACGAGTCAATTATACCTGGTTCAAAGCGGGGTCTCCTGATGGCTCAAAGCCAATCAGGGAAGAAGCCTTTGCGCGCCTAAAACTAATGGGTTCACATTCCAAGGGAAAGCAGTGCAGCAGACACCAAGGTCAAACAGTGATAAAAGGACTACTGAGAATCGAAACCACACATACCAGACCTGAAAGAAGACACAAATCAACCACCTCCCCCTCCACCAGCCACAATGGCAGTATAACTGACATTCTGCCCTCCCAAAGGACCCCCCCCCAGGCTTATCAGGGTACATTCTGTGGAAAGCAAGTAACCGTTTAGGAGCATTATCATGTCATTCCTCCACCCATTCATCATGTGAAGGATCAAAATCCTTCCAGCAAATTAAGTAAAACACACGGCCGTGCTTGGTTTTAAAGTCCAAAATGTGAGCAACCTCTTGATGGGGTTCACCATTCACCATCAGTGGAGGCAGGGCTGGAGGATGGGGTCTCCAGGCATTCAGTCCCGGGTCCTTCTTGAGAAGACTGAAATGAAAGATAGGATGCACACCTTTTAGTGATTTAGGTAAATCAAGTTCAACAGTCACCTCATTGATTTTGCGCAGTACTTTGAAAGGCCCCACATCTTTCCAGCCCAACTTTCTACTTGGCTGTAGGCCCTGCAAGTTCTTAGTGGACAGATAAACAGAATCCCCAGGCTGTAAGTCCCATTCAGAGGCTCTACTCTCGTCAGCCTGTGTTTTGTAATCTGCCTTTGCTTTGTCCGACGTCTTTTGAATGAGAGGCCAGTTGTCCTGGAGGGCCTGCCACCAAGAATGCAGGTCTCCCAGAGGGAGGTCAGGAGAACCCACTGAGGGGAGGGGGATGACTTCATATCCATATAAGGCTTTAAAAGGAGATCAGCCGGTGGAGCCATGGGTAGAGTTGTTGCAACTGTACTCTGCATACGGCAACAAGTCCACCCAATCGTCCTGTTGGCAATTAGTGCAGCACCGCAAAAACTATTCCAGTACTTGATTGACCTGTTCCATTTGGCCATCCGTTTTGGGGTGGTATGCACTGCTGAGTCCCTGCTCAATGCCCAACACTCTCATGAGCTCCTGACAGAAGGTGGCAATGAACTGAGTGCCTCTTTCAGAAATTATCTTGGATGGGATTGAATGCAATTTCACAACGTTTGCCATGAACATCTTAGCCAACGTTTTGGCGGTTGGCACCTGGCGGGATGAAGCGTGCCTGTTTTGAGAACAGGCCTATGACCTCCCAAATCACAGTCTTTCCTTTAGAAGGGGAGTAGGTCTGTGATAAAGTCCATAGATATCACCTCCCAGGGTCGTGTGGGGTTTCCAAGGGCTGCAGCTTCCCAGGGGGCTTCCCTGGCCTTCGTTTACTCATGAGGCAAGTCTGGCATGAGGCCACAATTTTGTGAGACGTCCCCCCGCATATGGGGCCACCAGAACTGATGCTGCAGTAAGTGTAAGATTTTTAGGTATCTGCAGTGCCCTGCCAGTTTTGACTCGTGCGCGTAGTGTAAGATTCCCCCCCTCAGGGCCTTGGGCACATACAAGCGGGGTCCCTTGTACCAACAACCATTGGGACCCTGCTGAATGGCAGCAACTGTGCTGAGCTCCACAGCATCTTCTGGGGAAAATACCGCTGTGAATTTAGCAACCCAAGGTTTGTCACCCCCCCTCTGCCTGTTCCCTCGCTTGGCGCAATGTGAGCACCACCACCCCCAGCTGGGAAGGGGTAAACATAGAGTCTATAGTCTCCTCCCTTTGGCTTGTGTGTTGCGGGAGGCGGGACAAAGCATTGGCAAGCGAGTTGGTTTTCCCAGGGAAGTGGTGGAGAGTGAACTAGAACTTGGAGAAAAACTCCACCCACCATAGCTATTTAGCATTTAGGCTCCGAGGGGTGCACAGAGCTTCAAGGTTCTTATGATCAGTCCACACCTCAAAAGGAATCTGTGCCCCCTCCAACCAGTGATGCCATGTCATGAGCGCCAGCTGAATTGCCACCACCTCCTTGTCCCAGACTGCCCAGTTCTGCTCCATGGCATTGAATTTTTTAGAGATGTAGGCCAAGGGGTGGAGGCTCCCATCCCCCCTCCTGCAATATGCCCCCCCATTACACATCAGAAGCATCCTAATGCACAATAAATTTTTTATTCTCGTCTGGGTGGGCCAAAATGGGTTCAGACATAAATAGCACTTTACGTTTGTTGAACGCCTCCTGGCATTCAGATGTCCATTGGAGGCGGGCCCAAGGTTTGGCTAGGTCGAGCCCCTTCCCTTTGGTTTTCAACAGTTCAGTAAGGGGTAGGCTTACTTGTGCAAAGTTTGAGATGAATGCCCTGTAGAAATTAGCAAATCCTAAGAATGCCTGGAGTTGGCATCTGGTTCTAGGGGCTTCCCACCCCAAGACGTTGGCCACCTTATGTGGTGGCCCCCGGGGTGAGATGCGGTGAGATCTCCAACCACCGGGGTGAGATGCGGTAACCCAGGAACTCCACCTCCATTTTGTGGAATTCACATTTCAACAGTTTAGCAAACAGTTTATGGTCGTATAAAGTTTATAGCACTTCCCTCACTAATTGCACATGTGACTCCTTATCTTGGGAGTAAAAAAGAATGTCATCAAGATAAATGAGGGCCCCTTTAAAAAAGGTGCTTGTGCAACACTTCATTAATCAAGTTCATAAACACCCCCGGTGCCCCCTGGGGCCCAAACAGCATCACCAGGTACTCAAACTGCCCCAAGAGAGTGTTGAACGCAGCCTTAGGCTCATCCCCCTCCCGAATGCGCACTCGGAAATATGCATCTCAGAGATCCAGCTTAGTAAAGATTTTTCCTTTCACCGCCTCCACCAAGAGATCTTTAATAAGGGGAAGGGGGTATGCATTCATAGCAGACACAGTATTGAAGCCCTGGTAATCTGTACACAGCCTCAGACCCCCATCCTTCTTCTGGAAGAGGACTGGCATGGCAAACAGGAAGGAGGCAGGGTGAATGAAACCTCGGGCTAGGTTTTTATCAATGAACCTCTTCAGCTCCACTTTTTCAACAGGGCTCATAGAGTACAATTTGCCATTAGGTAACTTGAGGCCTGGCAGAATCTCAATAGCACAGTCAGTCTTCCTGTGTGTGGGGGGTAGTTCATCTGCTTCCTCCTCCTCAAACACCCTAGCCAAGTCTCTGTACTCTAACGGAATAGCCGCCAGTTCCTCACTGGCCAGACAGGCTTGGATGGGTGGCGTCCGTGGTACCTCCCCCCACTCAGGGTTCCAAATGTAGGTATTGCATTGGAGGGTTACACAGTGCACCAGACCCCCCCCATTTGATGTAAGGTCCATGATCTCAGAGCCAGGGACTTCCCAGCACCATTGAAAACTGAGCCATGGGGTTGATGACGAAAGCCCTTAGTTCCCAGTGCTCCTCGGTTCCCATAACAATGGGAATCGTCTGGTAATTACAGGGCTCCTTCATCGTGGAGCTGTCCATTTGAGTGAAAATCAAGGGCTCAGGCAGTCTCTGGACAGGCACCCTGAGCCCCGTGACAGTGGCTTGGCTTATTAAATCTCTAGTGTACCTTGAGTCTATGAGGGCTCTTACCCATACCTGGGTCCCCATCTCAGGGTTGATTACAGACACAGTCATGAAAAATAAAGGGGTGTTATTGCTCACCAGTTGAGGCACGGGATGCTCTCGGACCTGCTGTTTTGCACCTTTTACAGCAGGTCCCAACCTTTTCCCACTGGCTGTGGGTTCTTGTCTCCACTGGACGAGGCGCCTTCCAGTGATGCTCCCAGTTGGAGGGCTTGGGGTTGCTTGGAGTGCACTCCCCTCCTCTCACAGGTGTTGCAGCCACCCCCTCTCAGGTGGCTTGGATGATGGAGGCATCAGAACCTTAGGGCAGAAGGTGGCATATGCCCTGCCTCCCCACATTGCAGGCAGAGACCCAGCTTCATCCATTGATCACGCACAGGCTCCTTCGCCCTGCCCTTGGGGCCCTTCATTGGAGCCCCTGGCGTTTTTAGCTAGGCTTTTAGGGTCTGGAGTCTGATCATCTGCAGGCAGTTTTCCACTTCCCCTGCCTTTTGCACCTACCTCACCAAGGTTAGGGGATTCACAATCCGGAGCACACTCTCCAGGATTGATGGATCCAGCCCCAGTCGATACTGCTCCACTAGCACAGCCTCAGGCCAACCCTGGACCTTAGCAGCGTACATCTTGAGCTTGTCTGAGTACTCTCACACCAACTGATTGCCCTGCTTCAGGACCCATAATTTTGTGCGGGCATTTTCTGCTTCCATCGGGTCCTTGTATTGCTGCCACAGAGCCCACATGAAGGCTTGCACATCACAGAATTTGGGGCCCCAGAGGTTGTGCAGCGTGACATACCAGTCAGCTGCTCGCTCTCATAACAGGGAGCCAATATAGTCCACCCGGTGCTCGTCCGATGGGTAGAGATGACCCCAATCTCATAGAAACTTACTTGCTTGTAGCATGAAGAAGGCGAGTTTCTCGGGGCTTCTGTCAAATGTGGCATCCAGGAGCTCCTGGGGTCACTCCAACGAGATGGGTACCTGCTGCTGCTGTTGACCTGGGACAACCACAGGTGCAGGCAGCTGTTGTAGTCATAACTCTTGTTGCACTGTTGTTGTGATCAGATGGTGCAAATCTAACACCATCTCCTGCTGGAGCTCTTCGAATTGGGCTTGCAACTGGAGGCTCCCACTGTCCAGTGGCTCCTCTGCCCTCTTCTCCAGCCATTTCTGATCTTGGAGTCTCCCTCCTGGATGTGGATAGTCATACCGGCTGGTACTGTGAATCGCCCATGTCTCTTGGGTCTCGGTTGAAAAGTTAGCCCATGAGTACATGTCCCACTGTGGCTTCTCCTTTCCCCAAGCCCCAGTAGTGGCTGGGGTCTCCGTTGTAGCCAGGATCCCCTCAGATGTAGCAGTCGGGACAGCCCCCCGGTCCTCAGCACTCATGGCGAGGTATGAGGGTCAGCAACTACGAGGAGTTCTGACACTCTGTCAGAGTCTTGCAGCAATCAGGAATCAACAACAGGCTTTCAATGAAGTTTCAGTTTATTGTTCCACTATAGGTAAGTCATCCATACACATTCAGTGTCAGAACTAAGTCAAAAAGCGGGAAAGGGTCAATTATGGTTCAAAGCGGGGTCTCCTGATGGCTCAAAGCCAATCAGGGAAGAAGCCTTTGTGAGCCTAAAACTAATGGGTTCACATTCCAAAGGAAAGCAGTGCAGCAGACACCAAGGTCAAACAGCGATAAAAGGACTACTGAGAATCGAAACCACACATACCAGACCTGAAAGAAGACACAAATCAACCACCTCCCCCTCCACCAGCCACAATGGCAACATAACTGACACCATTCACTACTGGACTTGTTTGTACATGTATTCCACCCCTCACCTCAGACCAAGGAGTTGTGTACCACTTGAAACAAGGACGTTCAAAGCAGGTGGTTTCCTCAGATGGTTTCTTGGTGACGTCACATTCACTTGGGTTGCGGGTTTTGATCTTCCCAGTGATGATCTCCAGGCAAAGCACAATCCGTTTCTTCACCCCACGGCCACACGTAGTGTTACACTGTCAGGGTAAAGGCCAAATAGAAATCATGAGAGAATCCACCCACCTTCAGAAGTGCAATGTCCTCTATCCACTGCTTCTTTTTCATCCAAGGCCCTTTCATCCTTGCCCTTTGAATTTTAGCTTTTTTTAAAAAATTAACAATTCAGGTTTCTTATGCTCAGGGCTGCAGAGATAAGCTTGAGAATGTGTCAAGAGAACCTTCCCTAATCTGAATCCCAAATGGGCTGGGAACTCCTTGCCCATCCTCATGACTGGGAGAAGCAGAATATGTCACGGAATTAGGGCTTGGAGTGAGCCTCAGTCCTCTGATAAACCTATGTGACTTTAATTTCTATAGTAATTGGCTTCTATAGTTGAATCCATGGTTCTGTTGCCCAGGAGGCTTCAGAACTCTGCTAAGCGCTGTGACCATCAGGTACGCATGTCTCTGTACATGCCTTTTGGCCTCACGTGACTTTTGCCTTCTGGGAATGTTTATACTTTGCAGAGGTCAGGAGTCACTATCAGATTCTAAATAGATAGAGTATCCGAACCTAGCTTCCTGGGACGCTGAGTCAACTTGGACTCTCTGAGTCAACCTAGCTTAACCCAGCTTTCATTGACTTTCCTGACCCCAGAGATAGAAAGAAAGGGGCTGACTTTGTTGTATACATCAGATGTATGTCCAATGCTTGTCACAGACTTGACTGATAGTTAAATTAGCCCCTTTGGTTGGAAAATGGTACTTATTTATTTGTTTGGATTTATATCCCCAGATGCTCAGGGCGGCTAACAACGAGGCACGCATGCCAACTTTAAAACAGATTCAACAATGTAAAACCAAAAAACATATAAAACAACATCCAAGCATTATTAGCACAAGCAGTAAAAATAAAATGGGGCAGATCATAACCCCTGGCAGAATTTAACCCCCGGTAGCTGAACAAAAGCCGAACAGTAGCTCGTCATCCCCTCTCCTACCAGGGCTGCCCTGCACTCAGTGATGACAATAGTATGATGGCGGATGGCTAACCATGGCGGCAGCTCCTACTCATAGGCCTGGCAGAAAAGCTCCATCTTACAGGCCCTGCGGAACTGAGCAAGGTCCCGCAGGGCCCGGATCTCCTCCAGGAGCTCCCTCCACCAGGTAGGAGCCGCCACCAAAAAAGCCCTGGCTCTAGTGGCAGCAAATTTCACTTCCTTGGGGCCTGGAATTTCCAGGAGCTGTTGGCTCCCCAACCGAAGTGCCCTTGGGGAACATATGGGGAAAGGCGGTCCCTCAGGTAGGCTGGACCCTGGCCACACTGGGCTTTAAAGGTCAAAACCAGCACTTTGAAGCAAATCCGGTACGCTATTGGCAGCCAGTGCAGCGCTTTCAGCACAGGCTGAATATGATCCCTCCTAGAGATACCCATCAACAGCCTGGCTGCAGCATTCTGCACCAGCTGCAGCTTCCGGATCTGCGACAAAGGCAGCCCAAGTAGAGAGCATTACAGTAGTCTAGCCTTGAGGTGACCATCGCATGGATCACAGTGGCCAGGTCGTCGCAGTCAAGGAAGGGGTTCAACTGCCGAGCCAACTGAAGGTAGTAAAAGGCTGATTTGGCAGTGGCTGCTACCTGGGCCTCCATCGTTAAAGAGGAGTCCAGGAGCACACCCAGACTCCTAACCTCTGACGCTGGCACCAACGGCACCCCGTCGAAGGTCAGGAGAGGGAACCCAAACCCTGAACCGATCCGACTCAGGCCCAGGACCTCCGTCTTTGCCGGGTTTAGTTTCAGCCGACTCAGTCTGAGCCATCCAGCCACAGCCTGTAACGCCCGATGAAAGTCATCCGGGGTAGAGTTTGACCGGCCGCCCAGCATCAGATAGAGCTGGGTGTCATCTGCATATTGATGACACCCAAGCCTGCAATCTGGGTGCATGTAGATGTTAAACAACATCGGGGACAGCACAGCCCGCTGAGGCACCCCACACTCAATGGGGTGTCTCTGAGACCACTGATCCCCTATCAGCACCCTCTGTCCCCGACCTTGAAGGAAAGAGGCCAACCACTGAAGAGCGAGCCCCTGAATCCCCACGTCGGAGAGGGGTGAGCCAGCAGCTGATGGTCGACTGTGTCGAATGCAGCCGACAGGTCTAACAACACCAGAGCCGCCACACCACCCCGATCCAGATGCCTACGGAGATCGTCAGTCAAGGCGACCAGCACCGTGACCTGGGCGAAAGCCAGACTGGAAGGGATCGAGGACAGAAGCATCATCCAGAAAACCCTGTAACTGTGACGCCACCGCCCTCTCAATAAGTTTGCCCAAATAGGGCAAATTGGACACTGGCCGATAGTTGGCCAATTCGGCCGGGTCCAGAGATGGCTTTTTCAAGACGGGGCGGACCATCGCTTCCTTGAGTGCCCTGGGGAACCGTCCCTCAGAAAGGGACATGTTGATAATCTCCTGCAGGGCACCTCGAAACCCCTTGTGGCCCGCTTTAATGAGCCAGGAGGGGCACGGATCCAGGTCGCATGTGGTTGGACGCACAGAAATAAGGAGTCTGTCAACTTCTTCCAGGCTGAGTGGGACAAAACATTCTAACCCTGGCCCCAAAGCCGAGCAAGGGGCCTCAAGTTCACTCACTGTTTCAATTGTGGCAGGGAGGTCACTGCAGAGCACCAATACTTTATCTGCAAAATAGCTCGCAAATGCCTCACAGCCAATATCCAATTCCCTAGCGTTTTGCCTGCCCTGTGGCAGAGCTGTCAAGGACCGAATTGTACTAAATAATTGGGCTGGGCGTGAGCCAGCAGATGCAATCGTGGCCGCATAGAAATCTCTCCTTGCGGCTTTGACTGCCATCTCATAGGCCCTCATAAGCGTCCTATGAGATGTTCTTGATGCCTCGTTGCAAGCTCGGTGCCGCGGTCTCTCTAGCCATCTCAGTTCTTGCTTCAGCTCATGCAACTCCTGGGTATACCAAGGTGCTCGCCTTACACGAGTGCGGAGAGGGCGCCTGGGAGCGATCTCATCGATGGCTGAGGAGAGCCGGGCATGCCAGTCCTCCACCAGCTCATCTAACGAGCCGCCAGGGGGCCTTGGATCTCGCAGGGCCATTTGGAGCCGCACTGGGTCCATCTGGCACCGCGGGTGAGCAAAAATCCCCTTGCCGCCCAGACCGGGTTGGGGTGGAACATTCAGTCGGGTCCTCAGGGCCAGGTGGTCCGACCATGGCACTGCCTCAATGGCGATCTAGTCCACCATCACCCCCGCCGCGAAGATCAAATCGAGCATGTGACCGGCCTGATGCGTGGGGGCTGAAACAAATTGAGAGAGTCCCAGTGCCGCCATGGATGACACCAGGTCCGTAGCCCGGCTGGAGGTCGCGTCCTCAGCATGGACGTTGAAGTCACCCAAGACAATCAGCCTAGGGTGCTCCAACACCCACCCTGCTATGGCCTCCAGCAGGGATGGCAGGCTACTGGCTGGTGTGTTAGGCGGTCGGTACACCAGCCAGATTGCCAAACCCTCACCAGCCTCCAGCATCAGGCCGACACATTTCACGCCCACGATCTTCGTTGGCAGAAGTGCCCTGAAGGAGTAAGCCTCCCAAATGAAGATGGCCACTCCCCCCCCGCCCCCTAGTCCGTGACTGGTGGAGGACCGAGAACCCGGGCAGGGCAAGCTGGGCGAGAGCTACCGTTTCGCCCTCCCACACCAGACTTAATGTCTGGGTTTAGCTTTGTTCCTTGTTGTTCTGGCCAACAACCCTTCTGTTATGGGTCTTGGCAGAGCAACCAAGGATATCCTTTATACAATCACAAGTGCACTGTTTATGTATTGGGGTTGTGTTGAAATAGTCTATGTTGAATGCTGAAATGCTACAAAAGTGTTTTCTGACAAGAGTGTATCATGGATTAAATGAAGTTTTGGTTTAGAACAACTCTCTCTCTCTCTCTCTCTCTCTCTCTCTCTCTCTCTCTGCAATTGGGAAGCCAGCTTCGCTCCCTCCCCAAAAGGAACATAGTGGGGATAGGAGCACATGAAAAGGTCTCTGCACCCCTCATTTCCCCAACAGAATGCACTACGCAGAATGAGCAGATACACACACATTTGCATAATTCATACCAGTTCTCAAATCTGATGTTTCACCAGATGCAGAATGGGGGAGGGCATTTGGTGTTTGACAGCAGGGTGTGCAGACTGGAACTCACCTCCTGACAAACAAAAGCTGACTTGGGCTTCATGCTTCTCCTGCACAGCAGCGTTTTGAGTGCAGCCACTGGGGCTTCCTTGGCATTCGTGTGCCCCTTCCCCAGAACCACTCAGAACCTGTCTGACCCCTTAGTGAGCAACTCTGCTGGCATCCCTTTGAGGACACTCAAGTTCACCAAGCGCAAGCTGCCCTTCTCTTCCTTCCTCTGTTCCTCTCTGCAGGCGAGTCTGTTGCACTGCTCGTGCCGGCTTCATGCCGCGATGGAGAATGGCTGCCTGGGGAAGAAGGAGGCCATCCCACCACCATGCAGGACAAGCCGACCCCAAAGTTCTCTTACCCTTTCCCAGTCCTGGGCCAGCCAGTGCACCGGGCAGTTCTTGTCCCCGCAGGGGTGTATGGCCAGCGGCTTGGTCTCCACGTTACACTGGGATTCAGGCACCACACGCCCATCGCTGGTTTTGCAGTAGACATGCCGGATCATTCTCCCCTGCCCACAGCCTCCACTGCACTGAAGGGAAAATAGACAAGAGGGACGGGGGGGGGGGATGTATTGATAACAATGTCCACTGCATCCCACCCAAACAGGGCTTGAAGGTCTTCCAACACTGACCAACTAAGCATTTTAGGACAAAATTGGGGTACAACATCATAACGGTGCTTCGAAAAACACACCATTGGCATCTCTTAGTTTAGTCAGCCACCCACCCGGCCCTCCCCTCAACAGGTTCCCCCCACCTGAGCCTTTCCTTATTGCGCCCGACATGGGTCCCTCGCATCACTCCCCTTCTCCATTCCCACAGCTGCCTCTACCACCACCCAGCTTGAGAGAAGAAGAAGAAGAGAAGAAGAGATTGGATTTATACCCCTTTGCCCTTCACTACCCAAAGGTGTCTCAGAGCAGCTGACAAACTCCCTTCCCTTTCCCTCCCCACAACAGACACCCTGTGAGGTCGGCGGGGCTGAGAGAGCTCCTGGCAGAAACTGCTCTTTTTCAAAGACAGCTCTTATCAGAATTATGGCTTGCCCAAGGTCGTCCAGCCACATGCAAGCGGAGGAGTGGGGAATCAAACCTGGTCCGCCCAGATTAGAGTCCGCGCACTTAACCACGACACCAAACTGGCATCCGCCTTCTTTCGGAAAGGGCGGGGGTGGCTCAGGACCCTCTGCTCCAGCAGCGCACCAAGGCATCTGGTGGCCTTCCAGAGGGGGACCGCAGTGAGAGCGCTTTCTCACCACCCCCTGCCTGCTCATGTCCTCGTGCTGCTGCCTCACCCAGGCTCCCTGCTGCAGGAACTGCCCTCTGCTGCCCGAGGAAGGGCCTGCATGCAGCCCTGAGGACAGGCAGTGGGGGTGCTTGTGAACAGGCACAGGAAGGACACACACAAGCGGGTGGAGGGAGGCATGCCGGTGGGTGGGTGGGTGGGAGGGAGGGAGGGAGGGAGGGAGGGAAGGTGGGCAGAGATGGGGAGGAGGGCTCTGGGAACACTTTGCCCCCCCCAAAAAACCAAACTGGAACTGCCCCTGCTCCCTTCTGCTATTCTTCCTTTGCAAGAACATCTCCCTCTTTGTGCTGTAATGGCCCCTCACTGGCCAAGAGTGGCTCCAGCTTCCCGGCCTGGGCTTGCATTCTGGGCTGCCTGACTGAGCTCCTCCCTCAAGCCATACCTCCCATGGACCCACGCTGCCAGGATGGTATTTGGTGCAAAACATGAAGCGACGCAGGAGAGGGCGTGTGGCATGGCGTCCAGGCTCACTTCAAATATTGCCACCACTGTGAACTTTCTGTGCAACCTTAGGGAAGGCACTGTGCCCACTGCCTCGGCTCCCCTTCCCATACAATATAGGAACATGACATTTTGCCTCAAGAGTACTGTATAAATGCAAAGGATGACTGGGTGATCATTAGGCATGCTCTTGCAGTTCCTTCACTTCAGAAGGTGCTCTTTCTCCACTCCCATCAACAAATGGTTGCAAATCTATTCCACCGGTGTTGTCTTGACTATTTTCAAACCCCCAACGTCTCTCTTCAGGAGATGTATTTCTCACAGTTGCCAGCCATCTCCATGGAGACTTGCTTATTTTTAGACAATTCCACCAAATTGAAAAACCGGAGTAAAAATAACTCTAGAAAGAGAAGCAGCTCCATATGACTCACACACACACACACACTTCTGAATACTGAAACTAGAAAGATTTTTGCTATGAAGCTGCTTGGTGTTTCTAAGAAGAGTGGAAAAGCCTATTTCTTTGAGAGTAAAGACTGGACCAGAAAGCAATGCTGCTTTCTTGAGGTTACCTTCCCTTCCGTGGGGCTTGAGCAGGAGCGTTTCTGCCACTGCCGCCCCTCCCCTCAGAAAAGGATCCAGGGGTCTTAGTGGATCGTGCACTGAACATGGGTCAGCTGTGTGATGCGGTAGCTAAAAAGGCAAATGCCGCGTTGGCTGTATCAACAGAAGTATAGTGTCCACATCACTTTACTCTCCTCTGGTTAGACCTCACCTAGAGTATTGTGTTCCATTTTGGGCACCACAATTTAAGAAGGATATAGACAAGCTGGAACATGTCCAGAGGAGGTCATCAGAGATGGTGAGGGTTCTGGAGACCAAGTCCTATGAGGAAAGGGTGAAGGAGCTGGGCATGTTTAGCCTGGAGAGGAGATAACTGATATGACAACCAACTTCAAGTACTTCAAGGGCTGTCATGTAGAGGACGGTGTGGAGTTGCTTTCTGTTGCCCCAGAAGGTCGGACCAGAAACAATGGGTTGAAATTAAATCAGAAGAGTTTTCGGCTAAACACTAGGAAGAACTTCCTGACAGTGGGAGCGGTTCCTCAGTGGAACAGGCTTCCTTGGGAGGTGGCGGGCTCTCCTTCTCTGGAGGTTTTCAAGCAGAGGCTTGATGGCCATTTGACAGCAATGCTGATTCTGTGAACTTAGGCAGGAGGACAGGAAGGGTTGCCTCGGTGCCTAGTTCTTGTGGCCCTTTCTTACATGCCCCAGGAAATGCTGATTGCCAACTTGGGGTCAGGCAGCTATTTTCTTTTCCAGACCAGTTTGGCCAGGGATCCTGGAGGGTTTTTTTTGGGGGGGGGGGTTGCCATCTTCTGGGCATGGAAAAACAACAACAAAAGACAACAGAGTAAGAGAACTGCTGTAACCAAATATACTTCAGGACTGTGTGTATTAACTGTGTGCATTAGTACTGTTGACATACACACTACTCTGCATCTTGGATGTTAATTGTCCCTAAACATCATTTTACTGAAGGGGAGGTAGAGGAAAACACCATGTGGAAGGCTGAGGCATGGATACCAGGAGTGCATGACTGAATTTGGGCAACTTTTCTCAGAGTAATGCAGAATCTGGATATTTTGCAATTCAGGGGGCGGGGGGCAGAGGAGCACTGCATCCAGAGTAAAGACAAACAGGATTGGGTATGGAGAAATGGCAAGGTAAAAATGCCTGCAGAAAGGGCCATTATTCAGGGCAGAGAGGAGGCAGGAGCTGGGCACATATGCAAGTCTGGCAGCCAGGCAGGTCTGTGCAGAATGCTGGATGGATGGGATGCCTGCTGGCAGCCAGCTGAAAGTCAGTGGGTTTCACTGAGCTGTCTGCCATGACCCCAAGACCTCCTTTCTGGTCTGTCACCGCCAGTTGGGAGGGACTAGTGCATCAGTGCATTTGAGAAAATGGGATTTTTATACCAAAGAAATCTTCCAGGAGCAAAAAAATATTATTGGTTAAGCCTGCCCTAAAAGAACAACCATTTATCAGTCCATCTGCTCACATTTTAGCACTTGTGGTACACTAATGTGGCCTGAGAAAATAAAAAAGCTAACTCTATCATCTGTTTTAGAAAAGTATCTGACGAAGTGAGCAGTGACTCATGAAAGCTCCTGCCCTGCCAGAAATTTTGCTAGTCTTTAAGGTGCTACTAGAGCTAACATTTTAGAAAAGTAATTTTTAATAGTACAAGCTACAGAAACTTTTCTGGTTAAAATCTAGAAAGAAAGATAGATAGCTGATAGGTACCTGAAAGACAGCAAATAGATAGACAGACAGACAGATCAATCAATTGATCACTGGATGTCTAAATGCTACCAAAGGGCTGTTTAAAAACAAATTCTATTTTCATCCGTTGAATTTTTATAATTTGGCTCTTCTGTTTTATGAAACAAAATGAAGCTAGAATGACAGACCTAAACACAACCTCCTACCTCACTGAAAATTCCTGGAGGATGTTATTTAACAAAAATAACAGGTTGACAGGAACATATCAATCAACCTTAAAATTCATTTTTCAGAACTGATGTGAAAGTTAGGAGGCAAGCAGTGGAAACTGTTATTAAGGAAAGAATTAGTAGGCGCATAGATGAACAAAAACTATTGAGGCAGACTCAGCATGGCATCTTGTCTCACTAACCTGTTAGTGTTTTTTGAAGGAGCGAACAAACATGTGGACAAGGGGGAACCAATAGATGTTATTTACCTTGACTTCCAGAAAGCTTTTGATACAGTTCCTCATCAAAGGCTCCTAAGTAAGCTCAATAGTCATGGGATAAAAGGACAAGTCCTCTTGTGGATCAAAAACTGGCTTATAAATAGGAAACAGAGAGTGAGTATAAATGGGAAACTTTCTCAGTGGAGGATGGTAAACAGTGGGCCCAATGTTTTTTAACTTGTTTATTAATGATTTGGAATTGGGAGTAAGCAGTGAAGTGGCTAAATTTGCAGATGACACGAAGTTGTTCAGGGTGGTGACAACCAGGGAGGATTGTGAGGCACTCCAAAGGATCTGTCAAGGATGGGTGAGTGGGCATCAACGTGGCAAATGGGGTTCAATATGGCCAAGTGCAAATTGATGCACATTTGGAGCCAAAAATCCTAAATATAAATACACATCGATGGGGTCTGAACTGGCAGAGACTGACCAAGAGAGAGATCTTGGAGTTATAGTACATAACTCAATGAAAATGTCTAGACAGTGTGTAACTGCAATAAAGAAGGCCAATGCTATGCTTGGGGATTATTAGGAAGGGAACTGAAAACAAATCAGCCAGTATCATAATGCCCCTGTATAAATCATTGGAGCGACCTCATTTGGAATACTGTGTACAGTTCTGGCCACCACACCTCAAAAAGGATATTATAGCATTGGGAAAAGTGCAGAGAAGTGCAACTAGAATGATAAAAGGGTTGGAACACTTTCCCTATGAAGAAAGGTTCAAGCGCTTGGGGCTCTTTATCTTGGAGAAACAACGGCTGAAGGGTGACATGATAGAGGTTTAAAAGATTATGAATGGGATAGAGCAGGTTGAGAAAGAAGTACTTTTCTCCCTTTCTCACAATACAAGAACTCGTGGGCACTCCATGAAATTGCTGAGCAGTTGGGTTAGAACAGATAAAAGGAAGTACTTCTTCACCCAAAGAGTGATTAACATATGGAATTCACTGCCACAGGAGGTAGTAGACAGTTTCAAGAGGGAATTAGATAAACATATGGAGCAGAAGTCCATCAGTGGCTATTAGCCACAAGGGATAGAGAGGAACTCTCAGTCTGGGGCAGGTGATGCACTCTATTCTTGGTGCTGGGGGGGCAGCAGTGGGAGGGCTTCTAGTGTCCTGGCCCTACTGCTGGACCTCCTGATGGCACCTGGTATTTTTGGCCACTGTGTGACAGAGTGTTGGACTAGATGGCCCATTGGCCTGATTCAACATTGGCTTCTCTTATGTTCTTATGTTATGTTCAGTGTGACTTTAAGTTTTGGAAGGTTCTTTCTATCCCCCCTCCTTTTTTCTTTTCTTTTTTTGAAAAAGCAGCCCCCGACCACTCTATGCCATTAAACCCAGTTTAAATCCTGGACCTTTTTACAGCTCTGCTCTGGAGGCATGAGGATTAGAAAGGGCCTCCCTTGCCTGCTTCTTCCTCTTCTGAGAAAGCAGGAGATGGGGCAAGATGCTGCAGCTGGTCCTCTGCTTACGTTGGAGAAGAAGGTTTTACGGGAAGTCAGAGAGCGTCTGCCAGCTCAGAGCGCCCGTGGACAGCTAACAAATGCAATTTAATCCTCATGCTGGGGGAAGGCGTGCCAGGCTCACTCAACGGAGAGCTTTCCGACGGCAAAAACAGAAGCCAAGGTAACTCACAGATGCTAACCCCCCAAAGAAGTCCCTGCCTGACAGTTGTACAGAGATGTTTCTGAGTGCTGCCCACAGACGTGCTCCAGAATAGCCCCCTCCTAGAGATAGGCCCCTTTCTAATCTTTTCATCTTCATGGTTTTTTTCATTGTGCCCATTTGCACTGCTCGTGTTCCTGATTCGTTTATTTTATAACATTTTAACTCCACTTTATGCCTCCATATATTATATGACACTGAGGCAAAATCACTGCACAAATTGCATATCCAGAACCAGGGACCCATTGGCTGCACAAGGGACATCAGCTGCCAGATATGTTCAGTGTTGACAGCTGCAGGTCACTTTTGTCAAATGTTCACTACGACTGAAAAACCTTCAGATGGCCAATGCTTTTGGACACAGGATTTGCACTCAACGAGAACAGGGGAAGGCTGTGACTCACGGGTAGAACATCTGCTTGGCAAAGGAAAGTTCCAGGTTCATGTCTGTGTAACAGAACACTCCAAGGATATTTCTTAATACAATTCGCAATGGAGGGAAGGCTTGGTGGGAAATGCATTCCAGATCTAAGCTGGGCTGTCAGTACTGGTGCCACCCAGGCAAAAGCTGAGTACGTTTACGTCCTACTGATTTCAAGCAGAAAATTGAGAGCAGACCCCAAGATGACATAATAATGCTTAACTTCAGCTGGATAATGGCTGTGGTGGCAGCTGGGGAGCACAGGGGAATCATTAAGGGAAACTGATGGCTAAGCTGTTTGAATAGACAAAATAAAGTGTTTCTTTACAACAAGTAGTTTGGGATTCATGGCCATACGACAAGGCGACGGCCACCAATTTAGACAGCTCTCAAATGCATTAGGAAAAAAATGAAGCTTAGGCAAGATTAGAATATTTCTAACTATTAGCTGGAACAGCTGTGTGGAACTGCCATATACAGAGGCAGTCTACCTCTCTAAATGATGGACTTCATGCACACATCTGAATGGCCACTGTCGAAAACCAAATTCTGAACCTTTGGGCTACTTCTCAGGAAACAAGATGTGCTCATGAACATCTGGTTCTCCCGCCCCTCCCTTGGCAAGTCTTTCCCTCCCCACACCCCCAAAAGACTCACAGGTCCCCAGTCAGAGACGGTCCACTGCCGGTCACAGGGGGGCCCAGTGCAATTTTTCTCAGCTGGTGGTCTTGGGTTGGCCTCACACAGCCTCTCTTCTTCAGAGCACCGAATGTCTCTGGTCACAATGCTCCTTTCGCCACACCTGGCTGTGCACTGGGGGGGGGGGGGGATGGGCAAGAGGAGAAAGAAGAGGCTGGTTATCCGACAGAGAAGAGAAGCACTGAAGGGCCTGCCAACAAGTACTCTGCAGCAGATTCTCACAGAAAGGTCTCCATGGAAGGGCAATTTCACATCTCCAATTACTTCATTCGCTGCCCTCTTTCCTTTAGAATGGTAACATAAGCAAAAGAGACGGTTTCCTGCTATGAGGCTGCTGACATCTGTGTTTCTGTGTTGACAACACCAGCAAAAGAAAAAAGGAGAATCGGGAATGATGGGGGGGGGGGATAGATCAAGACTTGACAGATAAATACAGCTCATTTTTATTTCTAAAAACAGCTACGGCCTTCCTTTGTCTAGGGAATCAGGGCAGCAGCTAACAGAGGGCCCACAAGAGAAGAATGCAATAAACCCCCAATAAAACTGAGTACAATAGGCTACCCTGTAACAAAATCTACCATTATAACAGCTTGTCTACAATTAAATACCCTTCTAAACTGCTTCCACAGAGTCATGCTACCAGCTGTGTCAAACAAAGGCTCTCTGATATAAAACCAGAGGGGCAGATGTCTTGGTCCATTGTAGCAAAATAAGACAGAAGTCTAGCGGCCGCTTAAAAACTAACGTTTATTCCAGGTGGGTAGCTGTGTTGGTCTGAAACAGCAGAATGAAGCTTGAGTCCAGTGGCGCCTTACGAACATCAGGACAGCCCTGCTGGATCAGTCCAGCCTCCCGTCTCACCCAGTGGTCGGTCAGCCATTTTCTCTGGCCGGCCAACAACAGAGCACAGAGGCCAGGACCTTCCCCTGAGGTGGCCTTCTGGCTCTGAGACTCGGAAGCATAGTGCCTCTGGATGTGGAGTCACCATGGCCAGTAGCCATTGATAGCAAGGAGCATAGTGACCAACAAAGTTTAAGGCCAACTTTGTTAGTCTTAAAGGTGCCATTGGACTCAGACATTGTTCTACAACATTTATTCACACACAAACAATTCCTTTAATGGCATTTCACAAGAGTAAAGACATAATATCTGAGAAATTAACCCACCCACCCCAAATATTTATTCCCGTATGAGCTTTCATGCATCAAGCCTCACTTCTTCAGATGCTACAAAGAGGAAATAATTTTCCACATTTTTATAAGGAAAATTACAGAAGGGGAAGGGAGAATGGACCCTGACCTGGATGGACCCTGACCTGGATCTCTTCAGATCTTGAAAGCTGAGTAGGGTCGGCCTGGCTTAGCACTTGCATGGGAGACTACCAAGGAAGTCAACAGTTCCGACACAGAGGCAGGCAATGGCAAACCATCTCTGTTCTTCTCTTCCCTCGAAAACCCTGCAGGGTTCCCCATGTCAGCTCTGATTTGATGGTCCTTTCCACCATCACCACCACCACCAAGGGGGCAGAAGGAGCCTTGGTGTGCATCCCGTCATAAATGTTTCAGATGCAGCCTTATAAAAATGTGGAGAACGGGCTTCTCTTTTATTTCTGTGTTACAAGGTCTGTTTCCTAACAGTTCAAACACCACATAAATCCATCGCATGATTATCTGAACGCAGGACACTCTACTCACCACAGTCAGTTTGGGTTTGTCATACTAGGATCTGAAACCACACCTTGAAGCTGGTTTATTGATCAGTTTGTGTTTCTTCACAGGGAAGTTTCCCCATGGCTTGAGTGCCAACTTGCAGTGCCTTTTCTCCGAGCTTCCTCATGTCCTTGTTTTTAGTTTTTTGTCCTTCCAATTTTTTACAACTTTCCTCCATGTTTCCTCAAATCAGATCAAGGCAGGTTTGAGAAACCATGGAGAAAGACAAACAGGAAACACAGGAAGACAACAAATGGCAACAAAGTTCCCCCCCTTATATCTCTGCATCTACTTACTTTTTAAAAAAGTGAAAGCTGGGAATTTAGTTAACCTGATACGGAGACTGTTGTAACATCATAATGATATAATATCAAATTGGAAATTTAAATAAATCTGAAAAAATCACCTAGTGGGGGGGGCAGGGATGCCAGGGGACTGCAGGGAAACCTGCCACCCTGTGGAAGCCCCATTGCCACTGCGCCTGTGCCAGTTATCCCAGCAGCAATGGAGAAACCACACAAGCCTGTCCCCTTTGTGGAATACACCTCCAAAAGCACCCTAAGCAGATCTACTCTGACTCCTACTCAGCTCTGTCCAGTGGAGCTTGTTCCCAGGGAAGTGTTCTTAGGGTTGCACTGTCTGGCACTTACAAGGAGACTGACCTTGCAGCTGCTGCCCTTGGAGCCTCCTGCCATTCAGGGAGGAAGGAATCTAATACAAATCTACAGCATGGCTGTATCAAAAAGTGCATTACGGAGCTGGGAAAGGTGCAGAAAAAAGGAAACAAAAGAAAAGAAAAAGAAATTGACTAATAGCAGTATACAAGATTACAAATGGTGTGCAGAAGGTTGATAAAGAAAAAGATTAGCTCTTTTTTCTCATGTGACATTACAACTTAGGGTCACCCAGTGGAAATGACTGGCAGCCAGTTTTTACAAGAGATGCTTTCTCACATGACATAATGGCCACTCGCTTGGGCTGCAGCCCAACACACTAAATAATCCACTTTCAATCCACTTTCAGTGCACTTTCCAACTGGATTTTTACTGTGTGAACTGGCAAGATACAGTTGGGAAGTGCATTGAAAGTGGATTATTTAGTGTGTGTGACCGCAGCCATAGATGACTTTAAAAACTGAAGAGACAAAATGTACAGTGGTGAATCCTGGCTACATTTGAAGGACAGATCCTCAGGCAGGGTGGTGACCTGCTTGCCTCATGACCTCCTGGGCACTGGCCGCTGCGGAGAACAGCGCGTGGAGCTAGAAGGCGCTGGGTCTGATTGGCCAGGGCTCTTCCTAGGCTTTTGCTGTACGTCCAATGTATTTCTCTGGCACACACTCATATATACAAGTGTAGCAACTGAGTTTTGATTTGTTTCATGGACCACCTGTGAGCCAAACCCATGGGCATTATTTAGAGTTTTCACTGGGATCAAATATACAAATTTATTCAATAGGTCGTGGGACACAGGTGATAAAGATGACAAAAATGTGTCAAAAATCAAAAAGGTGATCTGACCTGGCAGTACAACAATGGTAATCCACCAAGATCTTGGAGGGGAAAGTCCTTTCAGGACTGGGAAAGGGAGGCAAGGATTCCAAGCCAACTTGGCACTCCGCTTCAGCTGCTGGATCCAAATGAGATTAGTTTTGCTTCTGGCAAGAGGGAGACTCTGCGGGGAGGGCCCTGTTCACTTCAGCAATCTGTCCCTGACACCTACTGAAGCCACGCTGCACTGTTGGACCCCTCAGAAGGAAGTCCAGCCCAGCACATGCAAAAGGGAAGCAGAGGGCTTTTTGTTTTTTGTTTTAGAAAAGAGAATCAAAAACATCTGAAGAAAGAAAAGAGAGCACCAGGATTTCAGTGGGAAGGGAAGGCAGCCGGCCTTGCTGCTGGCACTCAGGGTGGAAGAGGCATTTCAAATATGAACCAGGAGTTTTGCCAAGATGTCCTCGGGACAAACGATGGCGAGTGTATATTGGCACAACCTGGTGCCTCTGCCCAGCAGACAGTTTGGCCCCGGATGCTCCTTTCCGCTTTCAGGAGTGTGCTGTCCCAGCTGCTTCCTGACCCCTCCATGGAGGACATGGCAGGAGACAGAGGGCTGCATCTGCAGTGATGCTGTCATGATTTTGGCAGGGCTGGCTCAGTTGCACAAGCAGAGCCAGAGAGGTGCCACGGAGCAGCACACAGCTCCCAAGGAGTGCCACCCACAGTTCACTGAAGCATCACAGAAGTGCCATATGGAGATCAGTGACCGCATTCTTTCCTTTTGTTGTGTTTACATAATTGGGGCCATAATTTGGGGGAAGCCCTGTTTCCCTGCAAATCTGTGTATGCTGTGCCTGCCTTCATCGTAGCCAAGCTTGAGGGAAGCATCTTCCCTGAGCAGAGAGCAGTCCTCAGATTTATTTTGCTACCAAAGAGGGGTTGTCACACTCAGAAGGCAACAGGAATGGGCTTGGCAGTTGGATATCTTCTGCACCTGATGGTTAGTTCTTCCATATCTCCCCCCACAGCACAAACCCTCAAAGATTATTCAAAACTTTGATGATCTATACATCCATCAGCGTCTGTGCATTTACCTCTGACCACTCAGACATCTCCCACTGTGGCCCACAGGCAGGGTTTTTGCAGACCTTCCTCTCTTCTGGCCGCACGATGTCTGCAGACTCACACAGATCACTGTAGACAGAGCTGTCGAAGCCCGGTGAGATCATTTTCCAGCATCGGACGATGCGGAACTGGTATCCTTCCCCACAGGTCCGCGAGCACTCACTCCAGCTGCTGGTCTCCCACCTGCAAGAGGCAACTCAGCACCAGATGACAGGGGCAAACTGAATGGGTGCAAAGCCCAGTCACGATTTGTGTTGCCCATAACACACTCTCATTATGATATTCTTAGAATCAGAGCTGCTTGATATATTTGGCCACATAATCCTATAATTCTATAAATAAGTAGGCCTCAGTTTTGGAACAAAAGAAAACAATGCACTATTGACCCTTAAAGTCACCATTCTGAGAAGTCTTTTCTTTCTTTCTTTCTTTCTTTCTTTCTTTCTTTCTTTCTTTCTTTCTTTCTTTCTTTCTTTCTTTCTTTCTTTCTTTCTTTCTTTCTTTCTTTCTTTCTTTCTTTCTTTCTTTCTCTCTCTCTCTCTCTCTCTCTCTCTCTCTCTCTCTCTCTCTCTCTCTCTCTCTCTCTCCCTTGTGGCTGCGCATACACAGTTGAACATGGGTGGGCAATGCCTGCTAAAACCTCAGAGGCCCCCAAACTTGTTCAGAGAGGTTTCCAGGGGCCAGAGCATGGGGCTTCAGTGCCCTCTATAGCTCTGCGCCGTAAAACAAAGGAAAGCAAAGTAAGTTTTTGATATGGCTTTGAAAATGACCAAAGCCAGAGAGAATAAGACCACCAGTGGTGAAGGTGGAGAGTGTCCTGTATCACTCTTCCCTCCACCCCCTGGCTAACAGAACAAGCATGTATCACACAAACCAATAAATAAATAAACACACTTAACTGATGTAGGATTTTTATAACTCTGTTACTGATTTTATATTGAGGAATTCAGAGTAGTGCACAGTTTGACATCCATAAAATAACTTTATGAGGTACAATAAGCAGAGAGGTTGTAATAGACTGAGGCCCCCCCCCAGGTGAACTTTGTGGCTGATCAGGCACTTGGAATGAGATCCGCGAGATCCCCATTTTTCCTCTGCAGGGCACAGACTCATAGCTATACAGTCAGAGTAAAAGGAGACATGAAACCACCGTGCAACATATAAAGGAAAAACAAGAAGCTGCAGGACCGTCAGATGAGGTCATATTCTTTATCATCAATAACTACGTTTTAGTAGAAACTCTTTCTCTTTCTCCCCTTGTGACCTTTTACAGTTAAAACAGGGCAAGAGGATCCACTCATCCTCTCACTAGTCAAGATTTCTTCTGACCTCAAGGCAGGAGACGTGTTCAGTCCCATTTCCAGGCGAGGACTGAAGGTAAAATGACATGATACTCAGCCCCAGGATTCCTCAGTAGAGCAAACACGTGGGGGTGGAGGGGGAGATGCTTTCAGGGGAGAAACAGCAGATGAAAAAGATGCAAATTCTCCCCACTCAAGTGCACCCCCCAAGGCCAGTCTGATAGTCTCAAATCCTGCCCTGCACACAGGGGCAAAACAGCACCCAGAACGACAGTGGCCCCCCTCCTCCCTCCCTGCATTCCAAGGATAGCCAGCCTTCAGGTGGGACCTGGAGATCTCCTGGAATTACAAGAGATCTCCAGACAACAGAGGGAGGATTTGGAGGGTGGATTCTGTGGCCTTGTACCCCACCGAGGTCCCTGCCCTCCCCAGGAATTTCCCAACACGGAGTTGGCAACCCTGTCAGTATTCCCATTATTTTAGCAATCTGTGGGCTGCCCAGTCTGGAGGAGATCACAGGCATGAGTGCAGTAAGATCCTTTTTGTGCAGGATTGGACTGATTCAGACAGGCATTTCTGTGTACTGGGCAGGACCACGCAAAAATAGCCTTGACACAACCACACACACACGATCACATTAAGAACTAAGAGGTGCAGCAAACTCCTACGTGGCATGCTGCACATGGACCAATGAAGGGTCCCTATTAATTGGTTCCCCTTCAGAAAAAGCAGCAGGTAATCGGGAGATCCCTGCTCTGGGAAGAAATCCAGGGGAGGGAGAAGGGCTGACACATCTGTCCGAAACAGGAGCCCACGGCTGGCTGCATTTGAATGCAAGGGCAGCATCCCTTGAGGAGAGGATGCAAAAGGCATGGCGAAGGGAGGACACAGGCCTGTCCTGCACAGCTGCCTGTCAAGTTTCCCCCCCTCCCCGTACCTACTCAGGCTTGCCTATAGCCCCAAATGCAGTCTTTTTCTAGATATAATACCTTGGTTGGCATTCTCTTCCTGCACAGAATTCGTGGACTGGCTCAGGACGGGTCATTGCGTCACAGTACATATCGTCCACCTCGATCCCATCATAGCGGACACACATGGCATAGGTGGACATCACACCTATGTTTAAGAAAATATGTAAACCACACCACCTTAGGAGCGCCAGCTGCCGGGGGGGAGACCGGCTTGCAGGGCAGTTGCCAGAAAAGCGGCAAAGCCTTTCCTCCCTTCCACCCAGCCATTTTTTTTTAGCTGTACACCTTTAACCAACAGACCCCTTTTGCCTGGAGTCTGCACCAGACCTCCTAAAAATATGAGGCGCTACCACTGCTTTGGCCCCAGCTCGCAGAAATTTCATTTTAAGAGATGGCGACTGTACACCAATTACCCACATATTCACACCACTCAGGGCATGTCTGCAGTACAGACAAACTGGCTCATCTGTCTTGTCTCCCCCGATGGAATCCTGGGAACAACAGTTCTGCAAGGAGGCTGAACATCTCTAACAAAACTGCAACTCCCAGAATTCCTCAGGACTAGATGAATTCAAGGAAGAGAAGGCCATTTTTTAAATGACTGGAATTTGTAGTATTAGAAGAGATGCTGCAGTATGTATCAGATCACTTTTGTTCTTTGCCTGTTTTCCAGAATGTCGTTTCGGATCAAAAGGCAAATAAAAGATTTAGAATAATTGCTGCATATTAACAAAGTGTGAGTCCAGGGGCACCTTTAAGACCACAAAAGTTTTATTCTGGGTATCAGCTTTTGCGTGCATCTGAAGAAGCATGCCTGCACACGAAAGCTTCTACTCAGAATAAAAACTTTGTTGGTCTTCAAGGTGCCCCCACTGGACTCAGACTTTGTTCTGCTGCTTCAGACCAACTCAGCTACCCATCGGAGGCCCCGGTCACATGGGCCAGATAAAGCAGGGAGGAGGCGTGGCTATTAGCACCCTCGCAATTTGCGCCGCTGCAACACGATCAGACGCGACGGCGGCAAACCACATGGTTTTCATCGGGGCGTGGTTCTGGCAGCACTGCAATCGGGCAAAAGGAGTGCGCTGGGGCGACCAGACAGAGACAGTCCATCTGTGGCCCGTGGCAAACCATTTGCTAGTAGCCCGTGGGTGGTACTTTTTAAATCCAGATCTTCGGCAGTAAGCTACGCGCTGGGGACAGGCAGGTGATGCTATCCCAGATGTTTCTGTATGATTGCGCCCGTTCACTCCGCCCGGCAGTCATGCCTCTCCTGAGGCAAATTCACCGTGTGACCGGGACCTGAATCTATCTGCTGCATATTAGAAAGCCAGGAATTAAAAATACAATTTCCTGTCAGATTATACAGGTGCACACTGGCTTGCTTGGAGAGTCAGGAAGCTTGAGAGGACCAGCCGCTTCTTCCCTGCCTCCAAGTGCAGAGGGATAAGATGCTGGAGCAGGACTAGCCCATTCCACGGATGCTGTGGGGCAATTATCCCAGACAAAAGCTGTGCAGTGAGAGGGAGCCAAGTGGCAAGCATCTGGGTACAGTCACCGTTTCTTAACTGGGGCAGAGCACAGCCCCCCCCCCGGCATTTCCTGGGCCCAAAGACCAGCACAGGAGCAGCAAAGGGCAGGAGCCTATGGGGGGCAACGCTCCACTCGCCTGCTGAGAGATCCCCTAGTCCAGGGGTGGCCAAATTGCGGCTCGGGAGCCACGCACAGCTCTTTCACACATACTGTGCAGCTCCCAGCAGGAAGTGAAGGGGAGGCATGCCTCCCTGATCAGTCTTCCCTTCCCCAGCCAGTGTTCCCTCCCTGGGTAGGCTTGAGGTGGGGGAGGGAGCAGAGAAAGAAAGCAACTTTAACTTTTAATGTGTTCTCAAAGCCCCCCCCCCTTGCTGGCTGGCTTGGAGAAGGCATTTGTTTCTTTAAATCCTTTCTCCAAGCCAAGCCAGCAGGTGCGGGGGGGGGGGGCTTGGAGGATGCATTTAAAGTTAAAGTTGCTTTCTTTCCACCTCTCCCTCCCTCCCTCCCCCATCTATTTACTTTCTTTGTTTCTCTCTCTTTCCCCCTCTCTCCCCTCTCTATCTATTTGCTCTCTCTGTCTCTTTCTTTCTTTCTTTCTTTCTTTCTTTCTTTCTTTCTTTCTTTCTTTCTTTCTTTCTTTCTTTCTTTCTTTCTTTCTTTCTTTCTTTCTTTCTTTCTTTCTCACCACTTTCATTCTTTCTTTCCACCTCTCTCTTTCTCTCTCTCTTAGACAAGTAAATATCATTAGCAAACAATTAAGTATCATTGGACAAATAAATATCTATCAATATCTGTTTTTACCCCTTTTGTTTTTATTTTGGCAGTCTCATGTAATGTTAATAAAAAGCAAATTTGCATATTTTCCAATAAAACGTGTGTGTAATATTTGTTCATGTCTTGTGGCTCTCAAACATCTGACATTTATTCTATGCGGCTCTTACGTTGAGCAAGTTTGGCCCTAGCCCAAGACCTCTTCCAACCAGGCTCCAGCCCTGCCCACCCCCACTGCCATGCCCCTTTCTTTTAGCTGGGACGCCCACCAGGCCAAGGTGCCGGTTTTGCCCACCCACTCCCTCCTCTCCCTGCTGCCCCTTTGCCCCTTCCCCCATATTCTACCTGTGGTGCAGGTGGAGCTGCAGGGCTCATGGGAAGACAGCTTCCACCGGTACATGTCCGCAGGACTCATATTTTGACCCTTTCTAAACAACTTCAGCCGGTTCCTAAAGAACAAGAAGCGCAAATGAAAAGGAGAGCTTCTTGTGTTATGTTCAGCATCAAAAGGGAAGGAAGAGAGAAAAAGACAACTTTGGTCTGTTTGGGTTTTTGGTGGGGTATTTGCTGTGCTTTAACAAAAACAATTTGGGGGTGAAGGATTCTTTTTAAATTCAAAATCTGGGATTGTTTGGTTATAATACAACATACCTGTCCTGATCCCCAAGCAGAATCCCCAGCCCGGTTAGAGGCAGAGCTTCCACTGTCTAGAAATAGAAAGAATTGGGATAAAAATACCCACAAGCAGAAACAGTTCAAATTTTATGACAAATATATCGATAAAAGAGAGATACAGAGTTTGCACTCAATTGCTAGACACATAGGAACTAAAGGTGCAGTATCTCCTTGGCATGGAGCAAAACCAGGCGTGCCACCACTCTGGCCCTGAGCCAACAGACTTCGGGGGGGGAGATGAGGAAAGTAGCCCCCATTCCCCATCCCTGCCTCAGGTCAGCACCTGGGCTCAAGGCCCTGACTAACGATGGCTGTAAGCAATGAGAGACCTATCTGGGACACAGGGGAGAGAGGATAAGGATGCTTTGGGTACCCACTGAGGAGAAAAGCGTGGTACACACACACACGCACACACACTAGTGAGATGCCAGCCAACAGGCTTCTGATCCCCTACCCCCATCAAGGTCTGTGGCTCTAGTAGTTACAACCATACGTATGGGCGCAGCCTTGTGAAATTTCAGAAATCAGACCAGCGGCTGAATTAGGCTTTTCACTTCAGAGCCCTGCAAAGATTTTTTAAGACTAGTAGAAGCAGATCAAATTGTGCCACTCAAGGCAAATCATACAAATTAGTTTGAGTTGCATAATTTGTGCACAGTTAGGGTTGCCAACTCCGGGTTGGGAAATTCCTAGAGATTCTGGGGATGAAGCCTACGGAGGGTGGGACCTGGGGAAGGGAGAGACTTCAGCAGGGTATGATGCCATAGAAGCCACCCTCCAGAGCTTCCAGTTTCCCCAAGATGCCGATTTGTGTTGTCTGGAGATTTGCTGTAATTTCAGGAGTTCTCTGGGCCCCACTTGAAGACTGGCAGCCCTGTGCCCACTGCAGGAGTCACCCGTTGTTTTTCTTTCAGCCAGGCAGAGTTCTAGGGCTCTCCGACACCACTTGGTCCAGACAGACCGTCTACAGGATTTTATGTATGTATCATTCTGATTCTACCGATCACTTAAGGATCATGATGTCTGTATTCGGCACAATACAAAATCAAAAACGCTAAGGAGCACCACACTGCATACACTTTTATAAAGAGCTACATATCTATCAAAGACAGAACATCCTAAATGTGATATATATTTAAACATTAGAACATATACATCTTAAAAAATGTGATGCATATATATTCATTACAAAATCACAGCACAACAGAGCACATAAGAAAGAACAATATATATTGTAAAACTGCTATCTGTTCTTGTGCTATGGTTTTGGAGCTCTTTATAAAAGAAGAAGAGGAGATTGGATTTGTACCCTGCCCTTCACTACCCAAAGGAGTCTCAGAGCAGCTTACGATCCTTCTGCTTCACCTCCCCGCAACAGACACCCTGTGAGGTAGGTAGGGATGAGAGAGCTCTCTCGAGAACTTTGAAAGAGCTTATGATTGACCGAAGGTCAACCAGCAGATGCATGTGGAGAAGCAGGGAATCAAACCCGGTTCTCCCAGGTTAGAGTCCGCACTCCTAACCACTGCACCAAACTGGCTCTCTCTATATATACTGGCTTGGCGGGAGGGCGGGGTAAAAGTCAAACTAATAATAAATAAATAAAATCTCGTGTGTGTGCGGATAGATAGATGATGATGATAGATGATGATGATGATGATGATGATGAAGATAGATAGATAGATAGATAGATAGATAGATAGATAGATAGATAGATGATGGATGGATGGATGGTGTGGTGCTCGTTACCATTTTTGATTTTGTGTTATTACACAATGTGTTCCTCCTTCATTGTCATCTATATATTCTGCATGATCACAGAATAAAACAATGATTTTGGAACTGAGGGTAGCTTCCTGAGAATCTAAATATTCTTTCTCTGTGTTCTTTTATTTAAAAGCAGGTTTCCAACTCCATAGAATATGAAGATATGTTTTAAAAGATGTGTATTGAAATTCCAGAAGACGGAGAGGCAAGAGAAAGTGATTTCCGAGGGTGAGGAGGCAGGGTCTGGACGTTGGGGTAGCTCCTGGCCCCTCCCCAGGTTCACCAAAGCCAAAATAAATTGTAAAGATTTCAGAATAGCTTGTGCAAAACAAGAGAAATTATGGGAAGTATGTTCAGTGTGCTGGCTGCAGAATTCAAGCAAAATTTGGATTGCCTGGGAGTAACATGTCAGCAAGTTTGGTTGTTGTTCCAAGAAGCAGCACTTTGAATTACGTCGTCACACAGGCAAACCCCATCAACATTGTAAGAGCAACAGAGTATACTGCACCTTTACAGTAAACAAGCATCCCAAACTACACTCATAGCTCACTTTAAAAACACTCAGAACGGCTGTCTTGCTTTAAGATGGACATCAAGTATAACACTGAGAAGCTGCCTCTGGATTGCCAAATCATGTTGCTTGTGATCATTTCTGGACAGCAGAAGCTCTGGCATTGCCCTGTTCACACATTCTTAAGAAAAGGGACCTTATTTCATTTTTTCACAGGAAAATGTTCAAGGGACACTGTGGAGTATCCCCCCCCCCTTTAATGCTTTCCTTTTAAACATGTGCTTTTCCAGTGCAGATTTATCATTTTTAAGGCTGCTAACCCATTAAAGAATCCTTAGTGTCAAGTCCTGCACTGCTTAATAATGATCAAATCCAAACACATTTGATTTTTATCGAAACCTAAGACTTTCTGGTACTGAAGGAAATGAAAGATAGATTACCAGTCTTTGGTCAAAGCAAAGGCCCTCCTTATTTCTTTCTTCATTCAGACAAGGGCATATTAGAACTTAAAAAAGCCTCAAAATATAAATCAAACTTGCTCTGTGGTGTTATTTACCAAATGATATAATGACAGAGCATCACTGCCTAGTCATTAACTGGTGGGTTACAGCATGCATCCTGGAACAGAAAAAAGAGAAGGGAAGAAAGAATGTCAGACTTTTTTCTCCTTCCAGGGCTAGTAGGCAGAGGTGGCTGGAGGGTTAAACACCTCCCCCTGCAGTGTGGCCCTGATACAAATCTGCTTTTAAAAGCAACCATAGACCTTCCAGCTGAAAGGTTTTGGGGAACTTCATGTGACCTGGAATTCCAAGTCTGATGGAGGAATTATTGGGTCAAGTTCTTCTGTGGAGTGCGCCCCCCAGGAGTCTGTTCTGGCCTTGAGACCTACATGTCTGTAGGATGGCACTTCCACAAGGCTTTTCTTTTGCAAAGTAGGCCTGGCTTTGCTTGCTCAGTCCTCAGTCCTGCCCTTGAAAGAGCCCTGAGTAGCAGCTCTCTGCCTGGGAAAGCTGCTGTCAGTTGGGACTAGAGACTATCCTGGTCTAGATGGACCAGTGGTCAGACAGCACCTCAAAAGCAAGCAGATGTCTTCAACAGCATTGTGTGTTGTTCCAAAAGGAAGAGCGGCATTTATGAGTAATGATGTCACAGCCATGATGTCTGAGGGAGGCTAGACATAGTGTCATCTTGTGTTGGACAGAACTCCACTTGCAGCCCAGCAGACGGTCATTACACTCGTCTTCTTTCCTTTCTGGTTGCACTGATTCTCCAAGTCTGTTGACTAATTGCCTGTGCCAGCACCATTTTATTATATACATGTATTTAAAAGCACAGGATCCTGCCAGGAAAAATATATTAGCAGAGATATTTCTTGCTTTTGCAGTCTCTCCCTGGGGTTGCCACCTTTTCAAATGGCTCTAAAACTCTGCCTAATAGCAGCCTTCTATGAATGAATTTAGCCTTTCTCCTCACTTTATGTCCCCAAAAAGTTTCACTTGCATTACTTCTGTATCAGTTGCATTGAAAAAGTATAGCAGTAATTGATGCGAGAAGTGCTTTAACTTCTTTAGGAAGCTTGCCTGCACACCAGTCCTGAAAGGAGCTCATCAGTATCCCCATAAAATCAAAGGGGTCTGGGGCAAGAATGCAGCAAGTAGCTGACGCTTTTGCCACCTTTTTCAATTGGCCCTGCTCCTGTGAATTTAAAGATTTATGTGCAGAAAAAATAGATAGGTGAAGCTTTTCTGCCAGCTTTATCTGCATCCTCCGAAAAGCTTTAGCTGTGGGCAGTCCACAGCTAAAGCTTTTCCTAGGATGGAATCTGGGCTCAGGCTTAAAGGCACAGGAAGAGCCCCAGAAAAACAAGTTGGTGACCTTATCACCAACTGAGGCCTCTCATACACTGTTCATTTAGCCCCCTCTCCTCTCCCTCCCACACAAGCACCTTGCCACACTTCTCTTGCTCAGCGGCCGGCTGGCAGTGCTGGTGCTGTCTATTCTGCACTGCTCTTTTGTCAGCTGACAGCTCACCTTACACTGTCTCCTAACAACCTTGTCTGCTATAAATTACACCCTCTTATCTCCACCATCCACTCGCTGTCACCCAGGCTGGTGGCGCAATGCACCAGGGGTGAACAAGGGCACAGCCTTGCCGTTCCTGGCACACAAAGGTGCTTGCTTGCAACCCACAGTCTATATTTGGAAGTTCAGGTCACCAAGCCTGTGATGAAGCTTTCTGGTAGGGAAGCAGGACAATCTTGGAGCCCCAAACATTTCAAGTGAATCGTGTGGCTACATCTTTTGGAACCATTTTCCAGGGGAGGGGGGAAAAGTGTATCCGACTGCCCAGATGTTGGATCAGAATCAACTCCAGGGTAAGGCCCTCCCCAAATGTGTGAGAGATCTGTAGCTATTGGCTAAGACCACACACTTGCTCTGGTCAACTGCTGCCTCAGCCAATCACAAACACACTAAATAGGCTTGTTTTCTTCATCGTATTAGTTTCCATTGGTGGTGGTGGGGACACTTCTAGCTTTAAGTTTTTGCTTTGTATCCTTCACCCAAGAGATGCTCCCTACCAGAGAAGGGGAAAAATGTCCCTATTATGCAGGAAATATAAATTTGCACAAGGTGGCCAGGGATACATATTTGGCAACCCAAGAAAGGAGGCTGGTTGGGGGTGTGGCTTAGTGGCAGAGCATCAGCTTGGCATGCAGAAGGTCCCAGGTTCAGTCTCTGGCATCTCCAGTTAAAAGGATCAGGTAGTAGGTGATCTGGCAGACCATGCTGTCAGTCACAGCAGACCATTCTGGTCTGGTCTGACTCATATGTACAGGCATTTTGTATAAATCCTGTGGTGGCATGAATAATATATAATAAGAATAGATTCTTATTGAATAATATATAGTAAGAATAGTGAATAATATATAATAAGAAGAATATATAAGAAGAATATATAATAAGAATAGAAAAGTCCAGGGGCACTTTTCAGGCCAACAACGTTTTATTAAGGGTATAGGCTTTTGCGTGCACGCGTGCCTTGTCCATGCACACAAAAGCCTATATCTTGAATAAAACGTTGTTGGTCTGAAAGGTGATCCTGGACTCAAACTCTGTTCTGCTGCTTCAGACCAACACGGCGACCCACCTGAATCTGAATTCTTATGAAACGAGTCCACCCATTCACGTAATCCCTGAATACCCCATCCCTGAGTACAAAGGGCTCTGGGTGATTTACATCAATAAAAGAATACAGAAATACATCATAACTAGTAGTTAAAATACAATAAATATAACATTGCAGACTTAAAATTAATCCCCAGATGGTGTTAATAGTTAACCTTTAAGCAGTTCTGGACCGTGCTACCGCCTCACATGCCGGATAAGGAGGGGGGAGGGAGAGAAAGGGGGGAAAAGAGGAGCCATGATGGAGCCTGTTGCTGCCCTCAACCAAAAGCCTGGTGGAGGCTTTGCAGGCCCTGTGGAATTGCATTCAGTCCTGCAGATCCCTGATGTCATTGGACAGAGTGTTCCTCCAGGTTGGAGCCGGGGCTGAGAAGGCCCTGGCCCTGACCGAGGACAGACGGGTGTCTCTGGGGCCAGGGAGAACCAGCAAGTTGTTCTCAGCAGAGCATACGGCTCTCCTGGGGACACACTGGAGAAGACGGTCCCATAGATACATGGGTCCCAGACTGCTCAAGGCCTTAAAGGTCAACACCAAGACCTTGAACCTGACTCAGTACTCCACTGGAAGCCAGTGCAGCTGGCACAGCACAGGTTGAATGTGTGCCATCAGGACCTGCGCCACTGCATTCTGGATCAGCTGGAGTTTCTGGGTCAGTCTGAAGGGTAGGCCAGCATAGAGGTGACCATTGCATGGATTACTGTAGTTAGGTCAGGCGTGAGAGGAAAGGGGTCAGTTGCTGGGCTTGGCATAGATGAAAAAAATGCCAGCTTGGCCATGTTTGTGACCTGGGCCTCCATAGATAAGGCGGTATCCAGGACCACACTCAAACTCCTGACAGTTTGCACTAGTGTCAGTGGTGCCCCATCAAGGATGGGGATTCTGTGTCCCAATCCTGAGCCCCCCCCCCCAGCCACAGAACCTCCATCTTTGTTGGGTCTCAGTTGGCTCTTTTTAAGCCATCCCACCACGGCCTCCAAACCCATGGCCAAATTTTGTGGGGAAGTATCTGGGAAGTTGTCCATTAACCAGTATACCTGGGTGTCATCAGTGTACTAATGGCACCCCAGCCCAAAACCCCATACCAGCTGTGTGAGGGGGCGCATATAGATATTAAACAGTCTTAGGGAGAGGATTGCCCCTGAGGCACCCCACATGTTAAGGGGTGCCTAGTTGACACCCTCTCTCCCCAAGTTACCCTCTGTCCCTGAGGAAAGCCATTTCAGGGCTACCCCACAGACTCCCATGCCAGTGAGGTGGTGGGTCATGCCGTGGCTGGGGTGGAAACCAAACTGGAAAGGGTCCCGTGCCGATGTGTCCTCCAGAAAGCTCTGGAACTGTTCAGCTACTGCTCTCTCTGGGCAGTAATTGGAAAGAGTTATTTTTAAACAAAAGGGGAGCACATCAGGGAGGAGACCCCCCTAAACCCCACCTGCTCATGCACTTTCCTTTGCTGCATTCTTGGGCTTCAAGCCTTTTTCTCCCAGTCTGTCTCTGATGCCAAAATTAGGTTGCCTTAGAGAAAAAGCTGCTCAGCAATCACAACACAGCTAATAAGACATGCTATTCTCTAAGTCATGGGATATTGCCCATTGTGGGTCATCCTGCTAGCTACCTTTACCAACTTCAAACTCCAGCTTTACGTAGAACCTTTTCACTTGCCAGGTTCAATGCTCTCCCCTCAGTGATCTTAACTGGGAAGTTTAATGGTATCCCTTTTGTTAATAGACTATGCCTCTGTGCAAGTGGGTCAATTGAAATGGTGCCTCACGTGTTATCGGAATGCCATTACTATGCCAATATTCGGCACTGCATTTTATCATCACAACTTGGTGGTATCATGGAGCTTCCTGACTCACACAAACAGTTATATCTACTAAACAGCGATGATGAAAATATAACCATTTCTGTGGCAAAGTTCTTTTGGGCTGCTCTTTTTATATGCAGTACAGTATTATCATGCAAAACTTGTGCTCGGGAGATATGAAATTGAGAGTTTGTTTTACATGGATTTTAAACTATTCTAGAACTGTTTTTGGTTAGTATGTGTTCCTATGTTTTATCTTTTGTGTACTATTTTTTTCCTAATGTTAATGCCAATAAAGGTAACTGAACTGAGGTGGAAAAAGGTGCCACGATCTCCTTTATGAATGATTGCGAGTCTGTCTTTTCCCCCATGTTGGGGAGCTAGCAGAATGGGGGGACACTTGACATCAGTGAACTAGTGCAGATCGGAAAGTTCCCCCTCCACCACCCCTGTCCCCCCACAGATCACTGGAAGGAGCTCTGACAGGTGCTGCAGCCTTGACCTGGACGGCCCCGCCTGGACTGAGCACATCAGGTCTCAGGCGCTAAATGGGGGGAGCCCCGGTCAGTGGTTGGAGGGGAGGCCACCAAGGAAGCCCAGGGTTGCGACACAGAGGCAGGCCGTGGTAAGCCACCTCTGAATGTCTCTTGCCTTGAAAAACCCCATCGGGGTCGCCGTAAGTCAGCTGCAACTGACTACACTTTCTCTCGGGTCTCATCTGGTTCGGCTGTTGCCTGTCTGTTTCTCCCTGAGAAATTAAGGTGGCACATTAAGACGGCCCAGCAGATGCTGCCTGGCTTCCAGAACAGTGCAAGTGTAGTGGCGGTCTCCGTTTCCTCTCCTGGTTTTCAGCACTTCTTGCTGGCACACCCATGTGTTCAAGGAAGCCATTTCCCTCCATCTGGCTAGCAGCAGTATAGCCAATTGACAGGCAGGAAGGAATATGGTATGTGCCTCTGTCACCAGCACTGCCTGCCAGCAGACCAGCAGCATGTGTCTGCATAATATTTCCTTCTATGCTTAGCAATCCCAGCAAACAGGACCCACTGAGCTTGCATAGAATCAAATCAAAACTCTACCCTCCAAGCCAGCAACAGGTGTAAACAGCACCTGGGGAAGATGGGCCAATTAGCACAGTCTCCTTTGGTGACAAGAACTGTGCACAATTCTGCTGCTTGAAAAGCATCTCTGTTAGTTACATACCTTGCCCCCCCCCCCGCTTTGAACTCCAGGTCAGACAACTAGGTGTCAGGACAACAGCCAGATCAGCACATTTGCAAATATTACTGAAATTTTGTTTTTGAATTTGTATTAATAATAAAATATGAGGATATTTTTGGTTTTGGTTTTGAGCAGCTAATAGCCAAATGCAGACTCCCCCCCAAAACAAACAAACAAACAAACAAACAAACAAACAAACAAACAAACAAACGACGCTCTCTTACATGTCTCCACTTTCAGTCTGAGGGCCAGACTGCACATAGCCCATGGGGCAAACAGCATCTCTAAGGGCCATTTCAAGTCAGGAAAAGGACACAAGGGAGAAGGCTGAAGCCCCTTCTCCTCCATGTATGGTTGTCAACCTCCAGGTGATCATGGCTGGCCCGGAGGTCTCCCAGAATTACAACTGAGCTCCAGACTACAGAGACCAGTTCCTCCGGAGAAAATGGCTGGCCACTTCAGAGGGTGGGCTCTATGGTGTTATACCCTGTTGAGGTCCCTCCCCTTCCAAAACCCTGCTTACCTCAGGCTCCACACCTCAGATTTGGCAATCCTACCCCCCCCCCATGGTCTGAATGGGGGCCCTGCAACTCAGGAAACAAGCTCCATCACACCAGTCATAGGACCATTTGAATCAAAGTCAGGGAGCCCAAACAACAACACCTTAAAAATCATAATGCCTAAGCTGAAGACAGACATTCTCAGAAGCCATTTCTGAGAGGTCTCATTTCCCACAGGTGTGCAGAGATTTTTGCTGCTTCTAGGCAGACAGGTTTTTGAAACGATACAAAAAATTGTAAACATGACGGGCAGAAACCAATTAGGGTCTGCTTCACATCCCATGCACAGATCCCCCATATCTGAGAAAAGGCCGGTGCTTTTGGAAACGTTTATTCTTCTCCCTTCCAGCTCTCAGGGCAACTTACCATAAGAAAGAACTTAAAACCACTTAAAACAATGACAATATTTAACAGAGTGAAAACACATCACTTAAAGCCTTGTGAAACTAGATAGTTTTGCTCGAACAACAAGAAGTTAATCGAGGAAGCAGTATATCTTCCTCCTCACAGCTGAGAAAACCCAACCAGACTTTGCCAATATTGACAAATACTGACTCCTGAGAGGATCTGAGCTCACATGTGGGGGGTATATAGGTCTGCTCATCCCTAGTTTCAAAGGGAACTAGTACCTTGAACTGAACCTAGAAACAAAATGGCATTCAGTGCATTGCCTGTCTTAAGTATAATTCTGGCCTACCTAACAGGTCTGCCGATATAACAACTGAGCTAATGGTTATGACAGATGCCTCAGTATTGCCAACCCTATAATTCCACCCCAGGCAAGCAACCTTTTGCAACTCCTGGGAAAGAGATGATGGAAACAGCACTTGGCAGCTGCTTAGCAACTATCAGATATCTGCAGAACCTTTGCCCTCAGCATTCAGCATCCTTTCCAAGTATCTCAAGGCAAAACTTGCATATTACGGGAGATGCTGTCAAAAATAGCATCTCTGTGTCATATTCTTTCCTGATCTCCTGTAATGCCCAGCAGCACTTACTGTGTAGCATGTGGTCACAACATAGAGAATCTCCCTTCCTATGCTCTACTGGCAGCAACGTGTTACGTCATACTACATAGTTATTGCAACTATACATTACAAGGAACTGGAGAAGAACATGGCACAGAATCACAGTTTTCAGCAGGAGTCCCATTTCTTTGGAACCATAGAATCTGATTGAAATTTCAATGGAAAACAAAAAGCATTTTTATTACTTCTTGGGATGCTAAGATTATTTATTATAATATTTGTACTGCTACATTCTGGCCCAGCTGCAGTTTCAGGTTTGTCTTCAGGGTTGTCTTCCACATGGAGTGCATTACAGGAATCCAGCCATGAAGTTCTGTAGTGGGGATCAATGTGGCTAGATGGGCTGAGTCTAAGAAAAGAGAGAGTTGACAAACCAGATGCCGCTGATAGAAGGAGCTCTTGGCCACTGCACCAACTTGCTTTTCTAATAGCACCTACAAGCTTTTGAATTGCTCTGCAAAAGCCCACCTGTTTGCAAAGTCCATCTCCACCCCATCAAGGACAATTCCTCTAAAACATCAGCCTTCTGGAGCAACTTTACCTCTGTCTTATCAAAATACGGAGCTGGGTGTCATCTTCATATTGAACTCCAAAGCTCTGGACAATCTCATTCAATGGCCCATACCTACATATTAAACAGCATGGATGAGACAGTAGAACTTGGTGGCACTCCACAGGACAAAGCCCACTCAGTTTATTCTGCTCCTCCAGTGGAAACTCTTCGTATCCAATCAAACAGAAAAGACTGAAACCACCAAAGGTCTACTCCCTTTAACGTCAACTCCATATTCCAACTGATGGGTAAGAATGTAGAGGTCAACAGTGTCAAGGGCCCAGATAGATCTATCACCAGGGGTGACTGTTCCTGTCCAACTTTAAACCAAGATCGCCTAGAAGTGCCACTAAAGCCATCTTGGTTCCAAACTGAGAACTAAAACCAGACTGAAATGGGTCAAGGGCAGATATGTCATCCGGGAAGTGCGGGAGCTGCTCCACCACCACCACATGCTCTATCACCTGTCACGGAAAAGGTCAACTGGAGAGATTTTCTCACCAAAGAACCTAGAAAAAACATCATAGCTAGAGGCTAAATTAACATCATTGACAGGGATGGATTTAGGAGTATTCAAGTCACAATCTCTTTTAAACAGCTGAGCTCAATGAGATTCCACTGACACAATTCAGGCACAGAAGAAAGCCTCTTTTGCCTCCATCACTACCACCTCCTAGGCCTGTAAATGGGCTCCACTGAATGCTCTCTCTGATTTATCTCAAGTCCTCCACCAGTGTCACTCTAGTTGTTTTCCTTTTGCTCCAGTTTGTGCCTCCCCATCACACAGCTGTCTTTTGTACTGTATTTTGCAGTCCTTTTAAAGTTTAAATGGATTGCAGAAATCATCCCCAAACAGCTGAGCAATGGGGAGCACCTCCCTGCTGTTCAGTTGGGGTTTTCTGTGGCTTTTGCAGGGAACAGAAAGCAGGGGTTTAAAGGGACTTGGAGTCCCTTTAATTCCCCACTTTCTGCTCCATCCATGAACCACTCCAAAAGTGTGTGGAAGTTTGTGACAGTGGTTCAGTTCATGTCCATCCCTAGATCTGACCATGGCAAGGTTCAAACTGCCCAACCCTCTAACCAGATCATCAGCAAGCCCCTCAGTACAGAAACGCAGGTCCAGTGTATGTCCTTTTTCATGTCCTGGGCTCACAACAACCTGAAACAGATCCATGGTTATCATGGTGGCCATGAAGTCCTGAGCTTGACCCAACAAGGCAACCTCAGCATGTATGTTAAAATCCCCAATGACAATCTTCTTTGGGGTCCTCAGCACTAAGTCAGAGACCACCTCTGCCAGTTCAGTCAGGGACCTTGCTGGTACACTAAACCAACGGTAAACCAGCAGGATCCTCAGCTGTTTCTGGTGCCCATCAACACTAACTAGCCTCTGTCTGCACTGGGTATCTACTGATGGAGAAAAACTCATGGAAAGATTCTACCCCCCACTTCATCCTCCAGTCTGAGATTGTGCACTGAAGAACAAGCAACCCAAAGGTAAGGAAAGGAAACTCAGGACTTCAAGCCAGTCCTGGCTTTCTCATTGCAGCAGTGGGGCCTGGTAGAAACCCTGGGAGAGCCAGTCAACAGGCATCCTTGGCTATTTAGGAGGACTTTTGAGCAACAGTTTTCATCTTGATGATGGGCAGCCTCAATTCAAGGCAGGAGCACAGTGTGGGGGGGGGGAGTTGTAAACTTTTTCTCTTGTAGATTTCATCTAAAAATGACCACTACCATTCACTATTGGCTCAAGAGGAAAGACCGGGGAAAGGCAATATTTTCCTTTTCCCATTCCAAGGCTAATAACACTGGGGGAAGGGGCCAGGGAAATTAAGGGACCACATTTCCATCTGTGCCACAACACCAGTCTGAGTTAGGTCCCCACACAGCTGCTGTTTCCATTTTTAAAACTCTGGAAAGGTCTAATCCTATTCCCAGAGCTATTTTTGGGCAGGAATGCACAGGAATGGAGTTCCGGCTGGCTCCTGAGTTGGTCACGCCCAGCAGGAACTCATTAGCATAACAGGCCACACCCAACAGCAGAAACGCATTAAGATTGGCTACATTAGGGATGTGTGGCCTAGCATGCAAAGGAGTTCCTGCTACAAAAAGAGCCCTGGGTTTTGACAACAAACAAGGTAAACGAAATAAGAAGCAAAAGGTGGGTATGGCTGGATGACCACACTTCTGGCAACATGGGGGGGTGGCCTAATATGCTAATGAATTTCTGCTGTTGGGTGTGGCCTATTATGCTAATGAGTTCCTGCTGGGCTTTTTCTACCAAAAAAAGCCCTGCCTATTCCAACGTCTTATCTGGTTCTGTCCTAATTCTTACTGAAATTCAACAAGCGAAAAGTGGGCTTTAAAAGATCAGTGAGCCTGAGGCTGCCTGCTTCCTTGTGCCATTTGACTATCTGAAACAGAACCAGGCAAATGAAAACAATATATGCAAATTCCTTCATTCATGAACATTTGAGACTGCTGTATCCTGAGTTGGACCCTTGGTCGTTCCTACTCATCTGCTCCCCTTTTGCTAGAAATGTCAGGCACTGAACTGGTGACCTTCTGAATAGAACGCCTGTGCTCTGCCATGGAGCCACAGCCCCTCTGAGCACGAGGGGCCACACAGGGAACAGAACAGAAGCAGCTTTCTTATTGCCGGTCAGACCAGACCAGCTAGCCCAGTGCTGCCTACTGTAACTGGCAGAACCTCTCCAATATCTCAGCCCAGCATTAGCTGCCGGAGATTCCTGGGAGTGAAGATGCCAGCGTTTACACTTCTACATGCATGTGCACTGCCGCTAAGGCACAGGCCTTCTCCAGTTTTCAGGATGTCAAATTCAACTTTTCTTCAAGCAGAATTTTGATGATTTTTCTCTTAGTATGATGTTCAGTTGCTAGGTTTTACATGAAGCATCTTCATCAGAAAAAGAGCATACTCAGCAGTGTCCCTTCCACTGTTTTTTTTTTTTTTTGGGGGGGGGGGGTTTGCTTTCCTTAAACTAGCAGTATCCAGTAGGCAACTCATGAGACTGCGCTCCAGTGCTCCCTTTCTGTGAAGTCATTTCCATTCAACAAAGTGGGATTTACTTCCAAGTAAATACACATCAGCTGGGACACTGAGGCCAGCCTGGGCAAAGCCTGTAAACAGCCTCATTAATATCCCTGTTTTAAAGGGCCTACGTAATTTTTTTTGCCACTCCAAATACTTGAAATTTTCCTGTGAAATACATGCCTTGCATTAACTTTTGGAATAACACATCCAACTTACCTTTGAGAGACCTTTTCCTGTAGTGAAGTGGGTATGGATAATATTCTGCCCACCCCACCAATACCAATGTAAGGTCACAGTTGAAAAGGAACGGCCCAAGTCATGCTTCTTACCTGGCTTTGTGAGTCCTGTTCCCTGAAGGGCTAGCGGCAGAAATGGTTGTGTTGGAAAACAGTGTCTCGGAAGACGTGTTAATGGCTTTGTCACTGCTCAGTTCCAAGAAAGTGCCATTGACAGGATATGGCCCCATCTCTTCATGGTCATCGTAATCGATATAAAGGCTGTCCAGGAGGTGAGGTCCAACAGAGTTAACAGGATCCCTCGGGGAAAGGATGCTGTTTGCAGTTTTGTTCCAGGCCAGCTCTTTCGAGTCCGACGTCTTGTCCAGAAGCTGGTGAGTGATGGCGTTTTCTGAGAGGAATTCTTTGGAAACAAGCTGAGCATCAAATTCCCTTCCACCCCTTTCTGCCATGTAACTGGACTTGGTTGTGTTTGAATCTGGGATGAAGAATGAAGAGGGGGAAGGAGAAAATAATTTGGGGAAATGAGAGATCTCAAATTAAATTGTGCAATTTTTTAAATGGCAAAATTTAGATGTAATTATTTCAGACTGGATTTTAATGGAACATTTCCCCTCAGATTCTGAATGCCTGTTGACATGTTTTGATCCTTTTGATTTTGACAGGCATCTGAAATCTCAAAACCTACCAACTCTCAAACACAAAGTATGTCCATACTGTCAAATAGTGTTGTAGAGCAGATCCTGAAAATGTCACTGCACGTCAAATGCAGTTCTCATACAGTCCACACACATTCAGCCAATAATCAGACATTCAAGGAACGTCCAACTGGAGATGCGTTCTGTCTCCTCAGGGCAAATGGTTTCATGGGAGCCAGGGTGGGTGGGGAGGGGGAGGCAGAAGCCATCTCAGCCGGAGTCTTTTCACTACTTCTGATCTTCTGCTCCTTCATGGATGGCTTTACACATAAGTCGAGGTAACAAGACAATTGCCCTATTGTTGAGCTTTGCAATTAGGTAAGCAAAGGGTAAGTCAGGTAAGCATAGGGCCGTGGTGGCTCAGAGGTTAAGATGCTGAGCTGCAGACTGGAGGTCTGTAAGTTTGGCAGTTTGAGACCCTAGGGCCATGTAACGGAGTGAGCTCCCATCTCTGGCCCCAGCTCCTGCCAACCTAGCAGTTCAAAAGCAAGAAATTGCAAGTAGATAAATAGGTACCACTTCGGTGGGAAGGTAACAGTGTTCCATGCACCTCAGCATTTAGTCATGCCAGGCACATGACCACAGAAACGCTGGCTCTTCGGCTTGGAAATGGAGATGAGCACCACCCCCTAGAGCTGGATTTGACTAGCTTTCAAGCAAGGGAAATCTTTACCTTTACTAAGCAAGAAAAGTCTTGTAGTGTTCTCTTCATGCAGCACCTTTGGGTTTCTCCTCCTCCTCTGCAATAAGGGCTCACCATATTTGAGGCACAGTTGCCCATTCCTGAAATCAAATCTGTAGAGCTGCCCAGGAGAGAATCCACAGCCTGGCCATCTTGGGTGGGTCTGGGGTGGAGCCTGGCATAAACACTGTCTATTTACTTAAGATTAAAGATGAAAAAGATGTCTGTACAGTTTTCTCCAGCTATACAAAAATGCAGCTAAAAACTGGAGAAAGCTTTTGTCTGTTGCTTTTCCTGGCAACTGAACTGAAAGAGGAGGGGGAAGAGAGCTTTTTGTCTTCTTCAGGCCCTGGTTTCATCTCTCAATTATTCTCAAACCAGCACTGCTTCAGTGAAGGAGGGGAAATTCAGCTGCCTTCCATTTATTGAAAGCAAACTTCTAACAAAAAGTGCCTTGTTCATGCAAGTCTGCTGCATCCCTTGGTTGAGCACAGGTTGCAGGATAGCCTAGAGTGGCCCAGATCCTTGCTCACTCCAATAATGAAGTCAACATAAGGTTGATATCTAATTATGTTGTAAGCGGGTGCCTGCTGCAGCTCACAATGCCTGGAGCCAGACAGTCTGTAAGGCACAGGGAATTGGAGAGGGTGGCTTGGATTCAAATCCCTATTTTGCCCTGAAGCTCACCTTGGGCCTTTAGGCCTAACCTCTCTTTCATAAGGTGATTATAAGGATAAAAGCAAACCCTGCCCTGGCCTTGGGGGAGGGAAGACAGAACTAAAATATAACCAAGAAGATAAGTACACTTCCTAGGGGGTTTTGCCACGTGTTTGGGGCTTTAAAAACAACTTTATATTGGTAAGGTTTTGAATATTTACATTTTAGCTGAGATTTTGCAGAACAACACTCATCACAAAAAAGGGTAGGGAACCACATGGACATTCAGTCACAGGCTTTGGCTTGGGTCATGCCAACTATGTAATGTCTAAATATATCGACAGTAAAATTTCATCTTATAATCTGAGTTGTAATTGTAACATTTGCAAGTTCACAGTCCTGAAATTAGAAATTTTTACTTCAAAAGATCCCTTAAAAATTAAAACAGATAGTGGCTTAAAACAGAGACAAATGTCATGCCACTGAGATGCAACATCCCAACATCAAGATGAAAACTGTTCCTCAAAAGTCCTACTAAAATAGCCAAGGATGCCTGTTGACTGGCTCTCCCAGGACCTCCACTGGGCCCCATGGCTGCAATGGGAAAGCTAACAGCAGCTTGAAGTCCTGGCTTCCCTCTCCTCACCTTTGGACTGCTTGTTCTTCAGCACCGGAGTGCAGGCGTTGGCTTCTGTCCGTTCGTAGACTTCGTTGGTCTCCTGGATCTTGCTCAGGTCTAGATCTTCTGTTGAGTCTTGCCTTTCCAACACCTGATTTTCAAAATGAATCTTTTCTTTGGAGTGTGTCCCAAAGAAACTCACATTATGCTGAATAAATCCCAAAGGCTCTTCTCCATCAAACTCATGGCTTTCTTCGCTGTCTGATTCAGAGAAGGTATAGTAAACAGGCTGGATATTTTTCAAATGTGGCCTCTTCAGAAGGGTATATTCATATGTTATTGAAGGGTTTTTACCATTTTGGTTCCAGACCTGGAAGAGGAGAAAAAAGCAGACTCATGGTCCTTGAAATATCACTGCACTCAACACTAAACTAACTGGTCCTTTTGCAGTCAACAACAGCTGCAGAACCAGGCTGGAGATGTGAAGGCCCAGGGAAGAAGAAGAAGAGGAGGAGGAGGAGGAGTCCCTGCCCTTCACTCAGAGTCTCAGGGCGGCTTACAAACTCCTTTCCCTTCCTCTCCCCACAAGAGACACCCTGTGAGGTAGGTAGAGCTGAGAGAGCTCTGACAGAAACTGCTCTTTTTCAAGAACAGCTCTGACAGAACTATGGCTTACATAAGATCATCCACAGGTGCATGCGGAGAAGTGGGGAATCAAACCCGGTTCTCCTATAAAATGCACTGAGGCCCCAGTCACACGGAGCATTTGTTGCATGGAAGCCACGATAGTCCATTGGAGTTTCCGGGTGTGATCACACCAGAACATCTGGGAGGCATAGCGCATCCGTGGCTAACCGACGAAGCTGCACAGTTAAAAAGTAGCACATCAAATGTGCTAGCAAATGGTTTGCCACGGGCTGCCCACGGAACCGTTCAGTGTGATTGCACCGGCGTGCGGCTTTCCCCAGCTGTCCTCGTTTATGTGCATGTGCTGACTGACAAAACCAGGGTATGCCTCCGACAAAACTAGGGTAAGCCACACCTCCCCCCCGCATTATCTGGCCCATGTGACCGGGGCCTGAAATTAGTTTAGGTTTGATAGGACAGTAAGGATTGCATGTATTTCATCCCCCTCCACCATTTGTGTTTTTTTCCTGGAAAAATGTGGGGAAAGTTTATTTTCCATGGCTTCAAAATTTCTGAACATTTTACATCTCTAAACCAGGCTACCCAGAGACAAGAGAGGCATCTCTCCCTGCCTGGGGACACCTTTGGTATACTGAAAAACATGACAGTATAAATTAACTGAAAGCAAAAAAAGAAAAAAGAAAAATACCAGACTGATTAGAATTGAGTGTTTCCGGGAGAGTGAAATGTTGAGGGGGGATTCGGTCAGAAAAAAAGAGAGACAGCAGAAACCAGCCTGTTCAAGTTCCTTAATGCTTCTGGAATCCTGGAGAGGGAGATTGGGGGGGGGGGATGGGAATTTCAAATTGGCCACCAATCTTTTTTTAAAAAATATTTTGTTTATAGAATCTTCTCATAGTATACTCATAGTATACAGCCATAAACTGAAAATCTCCTTATAATTTCGGAGTCTTTTTACATCGAGTTATTTTCCCACCATTTGTACACTCTAGACCATCTTTTTTGAAATACAACATCATCTTTTCCCTGAATCAGTATTGTCAGTTTATCAATTTCTGCATTTTCCAGCATTCAAAGCTATTTCTTGTCAATTAGGTAATTTTTCATTTTTCCAATATTGAGCAAGTAGTATTCTTGATGAGGTTAGGATATAAGTTAATAGATACCTATCTTCTGGATCACAGCAATCTGGAATCATGTTTAATAGATACATGGTAGTAAACCAAGATTGATATTTAAGATTTCTAATATTATCTTTTTCACCATTCTCCAAAACGTTTGTATTTTTTCACATTTCCACCACATATGGAAAAAGGATCCTATGTTATTTTTACACGTCCAACAATTTTTGGAGAACGTATCTGTACATTTAGCAATCCTGTCTGGAGTCCAATACCACCTATAGAACACTTTGTATAAATTTTCTTTAAATGCTGATTTAAGAAATCTCATTGATTTCCATATTTTTGCCCACTCATTAATATCTATACTATGCCCTATATCTTGCATTAACCTTATCATAGAAGGTTTCACAATCTCGTCTTGCATATAATTTTCCAGCAGAAATCTGTATATCTTTTGAATCAGCTTATCACTAGTTTAGAGCCAAATTTTGCCTAATTCATTGTTTGATATGTAAAACCCTAAGTTTTTGTCTTGACTATATATATAGAATTTAATTGCATTTTTTCCCACCATGTCAGTTGTATGTTTAACTTATCTAAACTCTTTAGATTACTCTTTTTATCTAATAGATTATTATATGTCTCTTTCTTGTTTTCAGTTAGTAAAGTGGGTTTAATAAAAGCCTCCAGAGGGGATACCCATCTAGGAGTTTTCACATAATAGTTTTCCTTTAGATTTTGCCAACATTTTATCAATGCACTTCTTGTAATGTGCTGATGAAAATTAGAATGGATTTTTTTCTTTGTTGTACTACAAGTAGGCATGCCAGCCCATGCTGAGATCATGACCTTCCAAGCTTAATGTTCTTGTGTCTTCTAATGTTATCCAATCTCTGATCCATGCTGCTGTTGCTGCTTGATAGTACAAGTCCCAGGTAAGTAAAGCCAGGCCATCTCTTTCTTTTTTGTCTTGTAATAGTTTCCATTTAATTCTTGCCGTCTTAGGATACCAAATAAACTGTCTAGTACTTCTATCCATCTCTGTAAATAGTTGCTTGTTATTCAAAATTGGCAAATTTTGGGCTAGAAATAGAAAATGGGGTAGTATTATCATTTTTATTGTAGCGATTCTGCCCATCAATGAGAGTTGAATATCCTTCCATTTCAATAATTCTCTTTTAACTTTTTATAGTTATTTTCCATTAGAGCACTATTTTTGTTTGTCATTGTTATGCCTAGGTACTCCACTCTATTTTGAGATCTCTATTTTAGAGATATTATAAATTTCCTGCTGTACGGTCTCAGGACAATTTTTAGTTAATATTTTTGTTTTCTTAATATTTATTTTAAGACCCGCTACTTCCCCTTATTTTTGAATTGTATCCAACAATAATGTTATAGATGCTAAGGGCTCTTCTAAAATGAAAACCAAATCATCTGTGAACGCTTGTAATTTGTACTCCTCCCTTCTTATTTTCAGTCCTTTTATCTGTTCATTGTCTCTCACCATATCATTCAAAGATTCTAACGTGAAGATAAATAGTAGTGGAGATAGATGGCATCCCTGCCTTGTTCCCTTCTGTATCTCTATATTCTCCATCATGTCCCCATTAATCATAACTTTTGCCTGTTGTCTCTTATATACTTCTGTTATCATAGAGAGAAAACTTGGTCCACAATCCCAGATTTTCAGTTTTTGAGTCATAAATTCCTAAGAAACGTTGTCAAATGCTTTTTCCGCATCTAAAAGAACTAATGCTAGCTGTTTTCCGGGTTGTTTTTCATAATATTCTAAAACATTAATGATAGTTCTTATATTATTTTTAATCTGTCTTTTCGGGAGAAACCCGCTTGATCTTGATGTATTATTTGTACTAGTACTCTTTTTAATCTTGAGGCTAACATGTTCGCGGAAATTTTATAATCGACATTCAACAATGAGATGGGACGATAATTTCTGATCTCTTTATCATCTGTTTTTGGTTTATGAATTAACGTAATAAGAGCTTCATACCATGAGTCTGGAGTTTTTTCTTCTTTAATTATATTTTGTAGTAAATTTTTGAAAGAGATAAATAGCTGTTCTTCACATTCTTGATAAATTTCTGCAGAAAGGCCATCCGGGCCTGAAGATTTCTTTTTTTTTTTTCTGGTTTTTGATTGCTTCTGTTATTTCACATGGGGATATAGGATCATTTAAGATTTTTTTTTGTACGTCATTAAATTTCTTATAGTTGTTTAGCAGCAAGAATTTCTCTATTTGTTATTTATCCTGGGTTTCTTGTTGGTAAGGATTTTTATAAAAATTTTCCACTGTTTTCTTTAAATCATGAGGGCAATGTTTTAATTCATTTTTATCATTTCTCAGAGATATAATTAATCTTTTTCTCTCTCTTTCTTTAATTTATAGAATTTGTTATGGAGCTGCCTATTTGGTAGGTTTATTGGCACTTTTGAAATAATATTGCTTAGTAAGTTCTATATTTTTAGTTATTTCCTGGGTAAATAGGATATTCATCTGGTGCTGTAACATTTTCACTCTAACATTTATGGCTTCATCTTCTGGCAATGTCTTCAATTTATCTTCCTCATCTTTAATTTTTCCTTTCAAGTTTTCAATTTTTTTCTTTCTCTGTTTTATCTTCCATGCATTTTGGTTGATAAACCATCCTCTCAGGAAGGCTTTAAAAGCATCCCAAACTATATTTATTGGCATTTCTTGATGTAGATTTTTTTTAAAAAAATTCTTACTACCAAATTTTGGTCTCTCAGAAGTTCAGTATGTATCTTCCATTGGTTTTTTTCCCCATTAAATGTTAACAAGAGCAGGTTATGATCCGCAAATGTGATCGGTACAATTTCTACATCTTTTAATTCTCTTATTATTGATGTCGTGATCCAGGCCATATCTATCCTGGACCAGGACTTGTGTCTAGCTGAACAGAAGGTATAATTTTTCCCATCAATGTTTCTAGTTCTCCAAGCATCTATCAGTGAGTATTCTTCTGCCATTTGGAAGAAAATTTTAGATAAGATATTGCCTGTTTTAGTATGCTTTCCCTGACTTTTCCTATCAATTTTGGGATCGAAGACTGCATTGAAATCCCCCAATATACATATGTCTTCAAAGTTTTCCGTATTTCTATGAAGGTTTTTTCTTGATTTTGATTGGGAGCATATATGTTTATTATTATCATTTTCCCCCTTCTCTCATTATTGAAATGGCTACTATTCTTCCATCTTTTGAGCTATGCAGTAGTTCTGGGTGCAAAGAGTCTTTCACGTATATAACCAACCCCACTTTTTTTTTTGTCCATTGCAATAAATGGTTCTCCTATTTTTCTATTAATTAGATATTTTGTATTGCTTTTCTTAATATGAGTTTCTTGTAGACGTGTTATATCCAGATGGTATTTTACTATTGTTGAAAAATTCTTCTTCTCTTTTGGGGATTATTAAGTCCATCAACATTAATTGATAGAATATTCAGCTGTCTATTTGCCATTGATTGTATTTGTGTTACTTACATTCTTATTCCTATATTGAAATCTCGTGGTTTGACTTCCTTTTTAGCTTCCTGTGAGTAAGTTCAAATTTATTAAAGTTAAAAATTAATATTTTTCAAAAATTTAAAAATTAGAATTAAGCTAGTTTCCATTCAGCTTCATGTTCCTCTCTATGCTAAATAATCATGTTTGTTTTAGGATATTTTGAAGAAGAAGTCAAGCTGTTATAATTTGAAGAAAGTAGAAAAAAAAGTTAATGCTGCAACTATTTGAAGGAAGCTAAAAAGGAAGTCAAAATGTATCAAAAGTCTGACACCTTGTTACTTAATAGGACTACTCCTGAGAAAGACGATTGAAATGAGTGTATAACCAGGTGCTCATTGAGGATATTGGATTTTGTCTTGAACATGTTAGAATTTCCAAAGATTTTATTAATATACAACATTGGAGGACATTGGATTTTGTCTTGAATATGTTAGAATGTCTAAAGTTTTTATGGGTATACATAATTGTCATTAAATGTTATTGTCAACTTCATCACAGTGTTTCCTTGTTCTGGTAGTTGGAAGAACACCAGCCTGGCAGTCTTCACAACCTGGGTCCCCATAAACAGGGCAGCATCCAAGGTCATGCCCAGACTCTTGATGATTGGTGACAGTGATTAGGGCATACCATCAGGAGTTGGAGTTGGCAGCCTAACTGTAGCTGTCACCCATCCAGCCAAAGAATCACCGTCTTACCCAGATACAGTTTCAGCCGATTCTGTTTTAACCATCCAACCATGGCCTTCAGTCCGTCAGGTAAATTCATGGGAATGGCATCTGGCCGGCCACCCATCAACAGAAATAGTTGGGTGTCATCCACATACTGGTGACACCCCAGCCCAAAGCTCTGCACTAGCTGGGTGAGGGGGTGCATGTAGATGTTAAAAAAACATTGGGGAGAGAAGTGCTCCTTGGGGAACCCTGCTTTCCAGCGGGTACTTTGGAGACACTGTCCCTCCCAGTGCCACCCTCTGTTCCTGACCATGGAGAAATGAGGCGAACCATTGCAAGGCTACCCCCCCCCGAATTCCAAAGTCAGAGAGGCAGTGAATCAGTAGATCATAGCTGACTGCATTGAATGCTGCTGTAAGGTAGAGTAATATCAGCAGCGCTGACCCACCTCAATCCAGCTGCCTGTGGAGATCATCTATGAGGGCAATGAGCACCATTTCTATCCCGTGGCCAGGGTGAAAGCCGGACTGAAATGGTTCCAACACCAATGTGTCATCCAGGAAATTCTGGAGCTGTTCTGCCACTGTTCTCTCAATTACCTTACTGAAAGCGAGAGATTGCAACTGGGAAGTAATTGATAAGATCCATAGAATCTTAATTTGGCCCTTTCAAGAGCAGGACAACCACCACCTCCTTCAGCCCCTCTGGCTAAACTAGGGTTTCCAGCTTCCAGATGGAAGGCATTAGGATGTGCGAGGCACACAACTGTAAAGTGCAGGAGCAGTTTAAGGGTTTTTCTTCATAAGGTAGAGAAGTCATTCATGAAAACATGATTAAGAACAATGCAGGCTTTCCTGTTTGAAATAATATCAATTTGAGGGTTTTCTGTCTGAAATAATATCAATTTGTACAGCTCCTAAAGAAGCATAGTTGGAAATGGGCTGCCAGATTACCTGTTAAACCAAAAATTAAAGCCAAAAGTGAAACTGACATAATTCAACGAAGAGAAGCTGAAGGATAAAGAGGACATCATATTACCGGCATACAGCCAGTTAAGGAATACAGAAGGTTCCCAGGTGAAACACTGTGAAATCTCTGGGTCATCTTATTAAGACTGGTACTTAGTAGTAGAATCAGAGTTAACCTTCCTGATGCACTGCATTGGATTCCCCTGTTGAACTTTCACCTGTAAAATTGGAGTAAACTGACCTAATGTACTGCATTGGACTTTCCTGCTGAATTTACTTGTTGTATTGTATATGTTGTGAATTCAGATTTTCCTGTTGTTGTAGAAATTACTGAGGTTTTGTATATTTAAGCTTAAACTAGAGACTTTTTGATGTAAATTGGAATATATTGCGTAGGGGAACCATATGGTTGATAATAGAGATAGAAATTAGGTGTTTTATATAATAGAATTTTATAGCTATTGAATCATATGGGGTATAGTTTATTAAAATCTGTACCACACTTTGTATATTTTGTATGCACGGTGCGTTTTGTATCTTTAACCTCCAGATGGTGGCTGGAGATCTCCTGGGATTACAACTGATCTCCAGGTGACAGATCCCCTGGAGAAAATGGCGCTTGGGAAGGCGGACTCTATGACATCATACCCCACTGAAGTCCCTCCCCTCCCCAAGCCCTGCCCTTCTCAGGCTCCACCCCCAACATCTCCAGGTATTTTCCAACCCAGAGCTGGCCACCCTGTTCCTAGACAGGATCTTAAGCAAGGGTTTCAGCACACTCGTGGCATGCAGAAAAATACGTATAACAATCAAAAAAAGAAAACAAATCCCCAGGAGCCTTTGCAAAGGAAGAAGACATTAGAAACCTCTGATGGGGTAAAAGGGTGGTCTAGTGGTTACAGTGTTGGATGAGGATGTGGGAGACCTGGATTCAAATCCTTGCTTAGAAATTATGCTCACTGGATGACTCCAGGCCATTTACTCTCTTTCAACCTCACCTGCCTTACAGGGCTGTTGTGAGGACAAAATGGGGAAATGCCCATGTATGCTGAGCCAATACCCTTGGAGAAAGGGCAATAGATGGATACCATTTGCACATGAGCAGAAGGCTCAGATGGAAGACTTTGGTTTGCCAAATCATCACAAATGCAGGTTTGGGAATGTGCATTTCCATACCTCCCACCCACATCTGGTGCCATTTCTCCTCCTGCATGACCATTCTCTCTCTGCCCCCCCCCCCAATTGCCAGTGGGATTTTAGCCAGGGTTCTTTTTTAAATCACTAGTCTATCAAATTGTTATAGTGCTAAAGCACCATAGTGATCTGCCAACTGTGACAATTTTAAAAGGCCAAAAGCCCCCTTTGTGATAGAAAAGGAGGGCCCAGGCCAGTGTCTCAGGCGAACCAGGACTTGTGGGCAGGAAGGGAGTAAGCCTCTGTGTGGGAACACTCATGTCTCCAGGAATGCCTTGACACTCACAGCAGCAGTCCCAGAAGACAGGGAATTTTTCCCTGAGTGTGAAAAATGGCAGCTAATTACTTTGAATGGTGGTTGACTTTTGTGACTTTGTGAGAGAAAAGACTTTGTGAGAGAAAAGGAAGGTTCAGGTCAAAGCACAGGCTGGCGCCTCAGGAGAGGCAGGGCCACAGTGAAATAAAGCAGGCAGGCCTTAGTCTGTCAGGAAGAACAGAAAATCATAAAACAGAGAAAAGGGGAGGAAGAACTGTTAAAAAAAGGACAAAAGATGAAAACATTGTAATATAGAAGGAAAGTAGGAAAGGGAAGAAAATAAGAACATTGCAAAACCACAGAAAGTATGTCAAAGTAGAAAAGAAATTATATTAATCCAGTGTGGTGTAGTAGTTAGAGAGCCAGGGCAGGACTGGGTTTGAATACCGTGAGGTGAGACCTCAAGAATGTTTCTAAAAACAACATAAAGGATATTTGAATGTATATTAGAGATAGAAATAATAATACAGAAGTAGAAAAGAATATCTATCCTTAAAAAGTGGGTGGGAAAAGCTTTAAGCCCAGCAGAACCAAAACTGTGGAAAAAGGCGAGAGCACAGAGCAAGGGGATGCCCTGCGGGGTTCTCCACTCTGGTCGGGGGAATTTTTGGGGATTTGGGGCTGTAACCTGAGAAGGGACTTCTGCTTTGCCCCTCCAGAGTTGCCATTTCCTCCAGGAGGACTGGTCTCTGTTGTCTGGAGATCAGCAATTATTCCAGGAGAACTCCAGCCCCCACCGGGAGGCTGGTAACAGGCTGAGAGAGGGAAAAGTTCGTTTCATGTTTAAACCCCACAAAGTATTATTTCCAGTCCAAAGTTAGGAGGTTTAAAGATGTTTGGGGAAAATCAAAGCGAGGAGAGGCAAGGAGACCTCGGGAAGCAGCAGAATGGGCTGGTGGCAAAGGGCTGAGGTGACCACTTCAGACTACAAGGGAGGGAGTACATTTTTCATATTCCCTATGATTAGTTCTGCGTGTGAAAAGCTCAGCTAGAACTTTTCTTCCTGGTGCACTAATATTTTTAAAATTAATTTGTAGGGATTAAAACCCCTCACCCCTGCAGTCTGAAATAGAGTTGCCAGGTCCCCCTTGACCACCAGCAAGGGATTTGGAGATGGAACTTAGGGAAGACAGGAACTGCAGTTGAGTACAGTACCATACATTCCACCCTCCAAAGCGTCATTTTCTCCAAGGACTCTCCAAGCTCTCTGTTGTCTGGAAATAAGCTGTGATTCCAGGGGATCCCCAGGTCCCACCTGGAGGCTGGAATCCCTGGCATGGTGTCGCCCATTCTACTACCTCTGAATTTTATCAGCTCATTCTCCTCACCTCACCCTGTGTACCTCAGGCATAGATCTGGCCTGAGGGACAGGGTTGCCAACCTCCAAGTAGTAGCCGTAGATATCCTGGGGTTAAAAGTGGTTTCCAGGCAACAGAGATCAGTTCACCTGGAGAAAATGGCCACTTGGGAAGATAGACTCTATAGCAGGGGTGGTCAAACTCTGGCTTGGGAGCCAGATGTGGCTCTTTCATACACATCATGTGGCTTCCGACAGGGTGGCTGGGGAAGTGAAGGGGAGGCATGCCTCCCCAATTGGTTTTCTCTTCCCCAGCCAGTGTTCCACTCCCTGGGTAGGCTTGAGGTGGGGGAGCAGAGAAAGAAAGAAATCTTTAATTTTAAATGCATTCTCAAAGCCCTCCTCCCCTGCTGACTATCTTGGAGAAAGCATTTGTCTCTTTAAATCCCTTCTCCGAGCCAAGCCAGCCGGTGTGGGGGCATGGGGGGCTCGGAGAACACATTTAAAGTTAAAGTTGCTTTCTTTCCACCTCTCCCTCCTGCCCCATCCATTTGCTTTCTTTCCACTTTCTTTCTCCCCTCCCTCCCCATCTAAAGCTAAATATGTTCTCCAAGCCCTGTCACACCACCAGGGTGGCTTGGCTCGGAGAAGGCATTTGTCTCTTTAATTTAATATACAAATTTGCATATTTTTCAATAAAAATGTGTGTTCATGTCTTGTGGCTCTCAAACATCTGATGTTTATTCTGTGTAGCTCTTACATTAAGCAAGTTTGGCCCCCCCGCTCTGTGGCATTCTACCCCCTGAAGTCCCTCCCTTCCCCAAACCCTGCTCTCTTCAGGCTCCACCCCCAAAATCTCCAGCTATTTCCTAACCTGGAGCTGGCTATCCTAAACTGAGAAAGCCCAGGTAGCTTATACCCAGAACTGTGCCAAAAGCAAAAGAAGTGGTCCACTGCATTTAAATGGACCGCACATTAAGAACCAGAGTGGGGAGGGGAAGGGAAAGGAGTTTGTAAGCCGCTCTGAGACGCCTTTGGGCAATGAAGGGTGGGCAGGGCTGGCCCATGATGTCTCAGCACTCTAGACTAGCTTGTGGTGCCCGCACCCTCCGGCGATGCCAACCTCTCGATGGAGCCTGGAGATGGGGAGGCGGTGCCAGAAGCCAGGGAAGAGGCAAGGAGTTAAACCCCATTTATTCCTTCTAAGCACAGCTTGCCAGCATGCCCCACAGCTGCAGGGTGTGCCGGCAAGCCAGGGAAGAGACAGGGGTTTTACACCCCCATCTCTTCCCTCTAAGCGTGGCTTGCCTGTGCACCCCGCAGCTGCGGGGCACCCAGGCAAGCCAGGGAAGACGTGGGGGTTACACCCCCATCTCTTCCCTCTAAGTGCGGCTTGCCAGTGCACCCTGCAGCTGCGGGGCACCTGCCGGGGCGCTCTTCACTGATGGCGGTGGCAGGGAGGTGGCGAGGAGCTTTTCGCGGGGGGGTGCAGTTTGGCACCCCTGCGGCCGGCGCGCCCTAGGTGAGTGCCTAGCTCACCTAGTGGGCGAGCCAGCCCTGAGGGTGGGGTATAAATCCACTCTCTTCTTCTTCTTCTACCTGGCACTCAATGCCAGGGAGAAGACATTAAAACCTAAAACTTTGCTCATACTGGTGCTGTGCTAAAAACATTTTATTTTTAATAAATACTTTATAACTTTTGATGCTGGTCATGGCTCTCTGTACCACATAGACCTCCACCGTCTTGGACATACTATTTTAAAAGGAGTGCCAGAGGGAAGGCAGGCAGTTGGCAAGTGGCTCTTCCTCCAGGGGCATGCAAGGGGATCCCGTGGTGACCAGGTGCTGGGCAGTGGGAGACACAGAGGCAAGGGCTCAGAACTTGGAAGGGAAGCTGGGAGCCCTGACCCTCCCTAAAAGGTGATTCCTTTTAAAGGTCAGGTGATAGTGGCAAGTTACTGGAGAGAGGAAGAAAAGCCTCTCCAGGGCTTGGGAAACATCTAGGAAGGCAGGGTAGAATAGGGCCTGTAGGCCAAAGCAGGCTCATTTCACCGCAAACCTTATGAGGTAGGTGAGGCTGAGAGGGCGTGACTGGCCCAAGCTCCTGCAGCAGAGTGGGGATCCAAATTTGGGGCTCCCAAATCTTAGTCTGACACTCCAACCACTACACCTCCCACCCACACACCAATTTTGACAAAGAAAATAACCAAGGGTGTGGAAGGATAGTTGAGGTATGAGAAGCAAAGGGTGACTACCACCAGGCAGCTGCTTAGGCCTCATTTCAATCAACGGTGAAGGGTTTAAGCTCCAGGCTGGATTTTGAAGATCTGAAAGAAGAAAGAGGTGGCACCACAGTGATGCCCTGGCAGGGAGTTCCTGACATACAGGGCAGGAAGGGACATTAGTACCCTTTAGTTGAGCACAGGCCATGGGACAATATTGGACAATGAGGATGCAAAGCTGTGGCTGAGCAAAACCACTGGGACCTGGGAAAGTGAATGACGAGGAGGGTGGGGAAAGAGATGGGAAACTGTGAAGGGGCTAGAAGAGATATGTGATATCAAGAGTGGTGCCCAAGGTGAGTGGTTGTGTCTGGCTCTGAGTACACATATATCTGAACAGAGGGAAGTTCTTTAGAAGCCTCCAGAGCTGAGTTTTCGCTAAGAGGCACACTTTGTGATCTCATGGTTGCTATCCTGCCACAACAACATTCAGCTTGCTCTTATGAAACTGGAGGCCCTCTGATTGACTTTTTGAAAAAACTAAAATGCAGGCTTGCAGGGACCTGAAAATTTGGTCACAGCTTCACCTTTTACACACAAACACCCACACACACACACATTGTGTTCACCAGCTCCATGGAGGGGATGCACCAACAGGGCACATAAAACTCACTCATAGGGAGCGAGCTGCACACGAGTTGTCTGTATGGGTACAAAAATCCACACTTACCATTATGTTTAGGCCCTGGTTGGTTGGCCCTTGTGCGACAATATATTCTATGCCTGTCTCATAAATATCCATCGGCCTCCTGTATTTGAAGACGGTCCCTGCAATGTTGAAGTTTTTGGGGCTATCTACTCTGTAATTCCCATTGAAGAAATAATAGCCAGCTTCATCGGCAACAGCTGTAAATGAATAAGCAGAGAGAGAAGGAAAATGGTCCTCTCAAAGTTCATGGACTGGGAAATGAAAAGCACCCGGCGAACCTGCTGAAGGACACCCTAGCTGCTGCTACACACTGAAATATCGTAGACAGGAAGAGGGCCCAAAAGGACTTGCAAGGGATGAGAAATCCATTCCTTTCCCCTCTGGCCATCACTTCCCTTCCTTTGGCTTCAGTCCCACTTGACTGTTCTTCCTCTGCTCCATCCTCACTCTGCTCCCCCACTCCCCCATGAGCTCCTTCCTGGTCCCTCCCACCTGGCTGCTCCACCTGTTCCCTGCTTCCTCTCCCTGCCTGGGGCTGGCTCTCCTCCTCCTTGCAGCCCCAATTATTTCTTCTCCCCTGCTTCTGCACCCAACTCTTGCTTCCCTCCTTCCCCACTTGCCTCCTCCCGTTGTAAAGCACCATTGTTGGGCAGGCAACCAGAAATACTACCTGAAGTTCTCCTTCCCCCAATGAGATCAACATGTGCAAATGTCACTTTCACTCAGGTGAGATTTATGTTTTGGTTTGGTTTCTTAGCCTTCCAATTCTTAAGTTTTCATATTTTTCTGGAAACCCGAGGTTTGCCGACACATATACCTTAACTTAACACTGAGTCCTCCCTCTTCATAGATTTATTTATTTACTTACTTGATTTAAATTAATTACAAAAAATTATTGACTATTGACTGGCTACTGACATACGATTATTGGCTATTGATTGGCTATTGACATATGATTACCTGCCCATCACCTACAGCCCATGAGTCAATAGGGAGCAGCCGTGACTCAGTAGGAGAACCTCTGCTTTGTATGCAAAAGTCCCAGGTTCAATCCCTGGCATCTCCAGTTCAGAAGGACCAGGCAGGAGGTGATGGGAAAGATCCTTCCCTGCCTGAGACCCTGGAGAGCCACTGCCAGCCTGAGCAGACAATACTGTCCTTGATGGACCGAGGAGGGTCTAACTCAGTACAAGGCAGTTCCCCTCCCCACAGTGGGGAGAAACCTGTGTTATATTTAGGGAATGTCTGAGAAGATTCTGACTTCTCAGAACAGAGTTTAGCAAGGGAGAGCTGTCAAGCAGCGAGGGAACAAAAAGAAAAAACCTCCCAGGGAACTCAGAAGAGTAGTCTGCGATTGCAACAAGAGGGGGCAAGAACAGGCAAGGATGGGGGCTGGCTACAGACAGGGAAGTGGGACAGGAATCAAGCCCAAGGGGCCTCGGGGGCAGTCGGGCCAGAGGCAGAGAAGCTGATGGGGAAAGGACCGAGCAGGCAGGGGCCTGAGGAGCTGAGGCCTCATGGAAGGAGGGGGTGGACAGGCCATTGAGACAGAAGACCGGGGGTGGGGGAGCCTCCCACAGGGCTAAGAGGGCCTTCAGCTGTTGGCAGAGAAGGGGCACACCCTTCTGGATGCTGGGAGAGTTTGGGCCAGGTAGCCGAGGGGACTGGGGAGCTGAAGAGGCAGTGGCAAGGCTGAATTTCACATCCCAGATTGGAGTGAATACGTTATATAGCAAGCAAATTTTTGAGGAGCATTCACATTGGTCCCCACAGGCATCATACACACCCAAAATATCTGCTGATTTTTTCCGTTCCACTATTTGGATGTCTCTTGCTCCGGTAGGAATGTGAGTCACCAGAGAGTAGCCTGCAAAAAACTGCATTCGTGAATGAAATGGAAGCGGCAACAGCAGCCCAATCGCAGCATCCCTGGGTCAGAAGGTGCTCTGGTGCCTGAAGTTTTGGCCAGAAACAATTCTATAAATATGGGGGGGGATGGGGCAGATGTGTTTCTTTTAGAGGTGGCAACCAATTCAGACATTTTGCATTGATTAATCTTCTTCTCATGGCCAAGGAGGGCAGTGGGAATGCAAATTTGTTTCCATTCAAATGCAGAGTAAATTCCAGGTTTCTAGCTTAAGTAGCACCAGGATACTAGATCCAGGTAATATATAGCAGGATTGCTTGCTCTGGGCTGGGAAATTCCTGGAGATTTTGGGGGTGGGGTCTGGGAAGGGAGAGACCTCAGAGCTCTGTAATGCCATAGTGTCCAATCTCCAAAGCAACCATTTTCTCCAGGGGAACTAATCTCTGTAGTCTGGAGATCAACTGTAATTCTGGGAAATCTCCAGGCCCCACATGGAGGTTGGCAACCTTGTGCTGTTCTCAAGATGGCACATGCACACCAGAAGCCCAGAGCATCAGCGTTTTATGTGTTGCCTTCTACCTGAATGCCATGTCTGTGTCTGACATACATAATGCTAGACATCAGAAGGGATGCCAGGTACACATTCAGCTTCAACACCAGCTTTTGCCCATGAATGTATCTTCCAGCAGCCATTCCCAGAACATGGGCAAAAAGGGGGTCACCTGAAGTCTTACCAAGGTGTGAATTTCCCTTTCTGTAACTCCCGGTCACATGGGTACAGCTGCTCCCATTCCCTTGGCAGACACCACATTTATCCAGCGTGTGGGTAGAGAACAGAATTCCATCACACCCAATGGGCTATAAAACAGTGTAAATAGAGTATTGAGGGCCAGGCAAAGGAGACAGCCACTACAATTTCAAAAATTCAACTTTCAATAAGGTTGCTATAATGTTTAACAACCTCACATTTTCCAGACACGCAAACCCCTCGGAAATCAGAGTATTTACAAGACGTCCCATCCCGGGCTAGGACCATGAGTTGCCTTTGACCATCAACGGTTGTGCAGTGGAGGTCGCAGGGCTTGCTGGAGATGTGAACATAGTCATCTAATGAGAGAAGGATAGACAACGTTGCATAGCTCATCACACACAAGGCGTCGCTGATTAGACATCACTGGAGAAAGGCCCACCATGCTGGTGAGTGGGGTGCGTGCAGAAAAAGGGCTTCCACATTACAAAGATCCCTGTGGGATCCCTGGGGAGGGGGAGGGGGGTCAGGCTTTGGCCTCACTATCAAAGGTGTCCCTGAATGCAAAGCGTCCCTTCCCCCCACAGAAGCAAATATCTACCATTTTCGAATAACAGACCTATCAAATCCTGATAGCCAAGAAGAACCTTCAGGTTTCCAGGCAGTGGACTTCTGGATATCAATTGCAGAGAACAAATGTCTGGGGAGGGGGAGGCTCTTGCCTGCTTTGGCAGCAAGTGCAGGATGCAGATGGTTGCCGAACCCAGGGGAAAGAATGGACTACATGGGTTTGTAGACTGGTCCACATGGGCTGATCTTTGAATGTTATGGAATTACATGAGGAAGTCCACCCAAGGGCCTCACTGGGATGGGGAGTAAACCTACTCCCCACAAGGGATGGGCAAAGTCCACCCACCCAGCTTTATTTTGGAATTTCCCCAAAAAGTCAGAAAGAAGGGGGTTCCCCCCGAACCCAATTCCAAATTTAGAAACCCCATTTTGCTCCCATTGCAGGAACACAATAGGATCCAAAAATCTCTCTCAGCCTCACCCCTGGGACTCTAATGTTCTCTCTCAAACCCCAAGCCCAGCTCCACTTCCCCTTCTTTAAACTGAGGCAGGGCAACCAAAAGCCTCCAGGGACACTCCGCCTGCTGCAGCCAGGAGGAGGGAAGGAGGAAGGAAGGAGGGAGGGAGGGAGGGAGGGAGGGAGGGAGGGAGGGAGGGAGGAAGGAAGGAAGGAAGGAAGGAAGGAAGGAAGGAAGGAAGGAAGGAAGGAAGGAAGGAAGGAAGGAAGGAAGGAAGGAAGGAAGGAAGGAAGGAAGGAAGGAAGGAAGGAAGGATGGTGGCAGCGGTATCCGGAGGGGCTCTTCATAAACTCAACCAGAGAGGAATTCTCAGGACTGTAATCCTTGCCTCAGGCTGAAGGGGACCTTATGCACAGGTAGAAGTCATAATTTAGCAACATCGCTTCCCCTACGCATTGTGACCCCAGTCACTCTAACTACAGAGGGTCACAGCTACATGTATGTGAACAACTGAATGAAAGAAAAAGATGAAGCCTTTGGGGGGAAAGTCCTTCTGCCACAAGTGCTAATTTCCACATGCAAACTGACACAGCCCGGCCCTATTTAGTAATAACATCCACACACCCCTCCAAAAAAGCTGCTGTAGCTTGCAAAACCCTCTTCTGGGTGAGGGAAAGACGGTGGGTGGCATCCCTGCTGACTCAGATCAAATTTCATAAGAAGAAACAACACACAGTACTATTCATTTCAAACTCTTTAAAAAAAATTGGCTTTGTATTGTCAAAACCACACAAGAAAGGCCTTCTTGTTTACCAGGATATAAAGGTTTCCATTGATACGTCCGTCCGTTATACACATGCGAGTTGAACGATGAGCACTGCTCTTCTCGGAAGCTCCTTCCGTTTGGAGGGCACTGCTGGAAATGAAGAAGAGACCAACAGCCAAATGAAAGAAAGGTGGGAGGGATTCCCAACGCATTCCGGCTGCCCGTTTCAGTCTTTCACGTTAGCCTTCCTTCCAAAGCCTGCTGAGCGAGACTCCAGATAATGGAGAACAGCGATCCTGAGAGAGTGACTAGGCCCACAGGGTCATCAGGCTGCAACACAGACAGCACAATTTCGTTGTGTGCCAGTGTGCAGCTCGTGTCCAGGATCCAAAGAGCCCGGCATGCATGTGCCCCTCCCACCCCTCAGGGGTAGGCCACCTTCCAGGAGGGCGTGCCACGAGGAGGATCAAGGAGGAAGGGCTGCTGGAAGGGAAACATGATCCCCTCCCCTCCGCCCTCCTGACTGTATCCAAAGTGCTTGGTATGGGCCTCTCTGGACCCTAGCCATTCTTTCCCATTTCTTTTTATTGGGTATTTGTTTCACAAATATGAAACAATGCCGTTCAACTTTGACACCCATGCCCCAGTTGCAAACTGCTGGATTCCCCCTAATGCCTCTTCCTCCCACTAGCACAGCTCCTCCTCCGCATCTGAAATATTTCCTCTAATGATAAAAGGTCTCCAGCAGTCCTTTTTCTACAACACTTTCTGTTTCATTCATCTGCATACCCAAAAGTCCCGCCTCTCTTCTCAGTGTTTTTCCTAAGGCAGGACTCCGCTCCCCCCCTCCCAATCTTCTGCCAGCCAAGCCAGCCCTGCCTTTGTGGTGCACTCTCAATAAAAACAACAACAAAAGTATTCTTACTTGGACTTTGCACAGCTGGTATCTTTTGGATGTTCCGGTGCATGTTTTGTTAGCCAGCCCTGTCACTGCCTTCCTTCTGAGCAGAGAAAGGAAGGGAAAAATCATTTCAAGGGGGGGGAGTGCACAACTGCACCAATGTTCATTTTTGCACCACGGTTCCTGTTGAATAATAATGTGTCAGCAATTCAATTTAAAAATATTCCATTCCAAACGACGTTGCCCTGACCGGGACAGCCCCGGCCAGCCCAATCAGGTCAGGCCTGAGAAGCTCCGCAGGGTCGGCCCGGGTCAGCCCTGGGACAGGAAGCCCCCCAGGGGGAGTCCAGGGCTGTGATGCAGGGGCAGGCCATGGCACACCACCTCCACATGTCTCTTGCCTTGAAACCCCCTTGGGGGGGGGGGTCACCAGAAGTCGGCTGCAACTTGGCAGCACTTTGCAAACAAAAGCGCCAGTCTGCAATCTGCCCCACAGTCACCCACGTGGGAAGACATGCGCACCCTGTCTTACTCCCGCTCCTTCCCTTGCTGACTCTTAGTCAGATATGCTGCTGGCCTGTATGCCCACCCCACCCCCTCTTCTCCTCCACAAGGACGTAGGTCTGGGGAAGAAGAAGAAGAAGGTGACTGGCTGAGCTAGTGGGGTTGTTTGTGCGTGGGCCTCCCAGCAGATGGACTGGCTAGCACAATGCCCAAAAGACCATGGAAGAAGCAGCAAACAGAGCGAGGTGCCTTATCTGGGTCAGAGCATGGGTCCCTCCAGCCCAGCGCCGTCTGCTCCAAGCAGCAACAGTTTCTTTAGGTCTCAAACACCTGGAGAGCTACCCACTAAGTAATAAAATAGCTGTGTCATCAGTCATAAGCAAACACATCTGACGCACACATGTTTCCCATCATGGAAACTGGCGGGGTGGGGGGGGAGTAGGAAAGCTCGCTTTCTGATGATGGCTCCATTTCAAGTGTTGTGTGCTGATGAATGTCACAGCTGGAGGGGAGAGAAAATCTGCCACAAGGATGCCAGTCCAAGTGGCTCCTGGATGGGGGGGTGACCCACAGAGCTGAAGGCAAGGCTGGGATGTGTAGGATTGCCGACGGTTGATCTCCAGACAGCTAATATCAGTTCCCCTGAGGAAAATGGCTGCTTAGCAGGGTGGGCTCTATGGCATTGTACTCAGCTGAGCCCCGCCCTCCCCAAGCCCACCCTCCAAGTCCCCAGGTGCTTTCCAGCCCAGATCCGGCCACCCTAAGGCTGTGCACTCTCCCATCAGTTCTCCGCGCTTCGGCTGAGGTTACCTCTGCCGGAGGCAGTGCCTCTCTTGGGACTTGACTCCTCCCCCACACGTCCTGGTGCAGGCCGTCCATTTGGTCCACTCACCCCACCAGTAGGCAGTGACATCAACACCTTCTTCTAGGCTGTTGGAAGTCTGTACATTCTCCTAGTCAAGGGAATCCCAAGGAGAAAAAGAAAGGCAGAGTTGGATGGCTGTTGTAACAAACACAGGAAGATCCGTGCAGGGAGATCAGCTCCCACTTGGATTCATCGGGGACTAAAACAGGCTGCATTGGATCCAGGTCAAGACAATGATTTATGGATTTACTTCGCTTCTGCCCTGCCTTTCTTCCCAGTGGGGCCCCAAGCTGTTTTCGTAGTTTTACTTTCCTCTAATTGATCCTTGCAACAGGTGGAGGGGTGTGACCAGCCCAAGATCACCCAGCCAGCTTCCAGGGCACAGTGACAAGTCAAACTGGGACTCCCAGATCCTAGTTCAGCACTCCAACGGCTCTTCTCCACTGGCCTCAGAGGGGGAGGTAACTCAGGGTCTCCCTACCTGTTGCAAGGGCATCTGCCTTTACTGACTTTGTCTTATGCTTTGTAATCCACTTTCTGGATTGTTTTTAGCCTAGTGCTGCCTGAGTTCACTGTTGGGAGCGTTCGCTAATTTCTGCAGTCCTTGTCCCATTGCATTGTCCACGGGCTGCTTGAAGCTGTCTGACTGCACAGCTCCATATCCTGTAATCTGCCCTGAGCCTCAGTGAGAAAGGCGAACTACAAACAACGGATATAAAAATAAACAGATAAAAATAAAACCTAAGCCATATTGGCAGTGAATTTTACACATTATACATTGCATGATATTTTGGCTTTTGTCTGCCCTGAAACTATTGCCAGTGAATTCACTGCATTCTAATATTCTGGGACAGGTCATCTTCCTGTACTTTATTTAACTTGTTTATTTAAAATATTTAGAGACCCACCAGTCTCCCAGACCAGTTAACAAATACTCCCTCATGCATAATTTTCTAGAACTCTCCCTTGTCCATTCTTAGTCACACATTTTCTAAACTGAAACTGAAAAGCTTTTCTTCTTCTCCTCCTCTCTTCAGTTTGGGGATTGGCCTCCAGCTCAGATGAAAAATGAGAGGAGGAGAAGATTGGATTTATACCCCGCCCTTCACTTGGAGTTTCAGAGCAGCTTACAATCTCCTTCCCTTCCTCTCCCCACAATGAACACTCTGTGAGTTGGGTGGGGCTGAGAGAGCTCTTTTGAGGACTGCTCTTGAGAGAACAGCTCTGAGAGAACTGACTGACCCAAGGTCACCAAGCTGGCTTCATGTGGAAGAGTGGGGAATCAAACCTGGTTCTCCCAGATTACAGCCCGTCGCTCTTAACCACGACACCAAACTGGCTCTTTTCACCAAACCGGAGAGGTTAAACATATCAAGGCAATGGTTTGGATTTTTAGGACAGGGAAATGGAGGGCCTTGCGTGTCCTTGATGAAGTGGAGGGACCTTTCCTTCCTCCTGGGGGGATGGCGGCCCCCCTCTGGAGAGCCCAGCTTGGCAGGTAAGCTCGGAGCTGTCCTTTCAGCACTGGGGCTTTATCACAGTGGGGAGGAGTCCGTGTCTTATTGCCTTGATACGACCTGCCCTTGGACTGAGATGAACCCACAGGGGTGTTCCAGCCACAGGGCTTCAGAAGGGCCCTGCCCACGAGATCCGCCCGAGGAGAGGCTGTGCTCCTTCCGAGAAGGGTAGGCCTCAGGGACCCCCAGGGTGGTATCCCGGGCACTGCGGCTCCCACTGACCCCTTTCCCAGTGCCTGCCAGGGGTTTTTAGAAAGTGGGCATGGCCAGGTGGGGCTTTTGCTCAGCAAGGCTTCTGATTGGCTGTACAGATTTTTTAAAGCATTGGCTTTGGCCACAGCAGCCACCACAGGTAGGACAAGGATCTTTGCTGTGTGACTAAAGGGAAGCTGCGCCCTCCACTTTGTGGCTGACCCCACTTCCTGCAGCTGCTGTTTTGCAGCTGCGCCCACCGCGCTGTGTCAAAATCTCAAAGGTGCCTGCAGCAGGCTCAGAAAGGTCGTGAACCCCTTGCCTGGCTTATTGCTAAGGACAATGTCACGCAGCAACCCCCCCTGCAGCAAAATCCCTTGTCTGAACAACCGCTAAAGGAGCAGGAGCCCAGATGGCGAGAGGCTGGAGATCCCCCAAAGCTGCAAGAGGAGCCTTTCTTCCGATTGTGGCATTTGGATCCCTCAAGTGCCCAAGACCCTTCTGGGAAAAGGGAAGAGACCCCCTTGGGCATTCACTGGCCAAGCCCAAGGCCCGCCAAAGCCAACCTCCTGGGCAGCCCGGCCTATAATGTCATCTTTTCATTTATGTCCCTCTTTTCTCCCCAGTGGGGACTCAAAAGTGTCTGCAGCATTTTCCTTTCCTCCATTTCACCATCGCAATAGTCCTAGGAGGTAGGTCAGGCTGAGAGCAGTGTTCCCTCTAAGCTGAGTTTGTGTGAGCTAGCTCATAGTTTTTTAGCCTCCGGCTCACACATTTCTGTCTTAGCTTAGGAAGGGATGGCTCCAGAGCAAACTAATTTATGTAGTAGCCAAAATTCTCGCTCACGACTTTAGTGCCAGTAGCTCACCAAGTAGAATTTTTGCTCACAAGACTCCACAGCTTAGAGGGAGCACTGGCTGAGAGTCTGTGACTAGCCGGCTTCCCTGGCCGAGTGGGGGATTCCCACCTGAGGCCTGAAGATCCTGGCCGGACATTCTGTCTGCTGCCCCACGAGCAGAAGGGATGGCGGAGTTGGAGCTAAGCTGCAAGCACTAGTTATGCAGCTCACTGGCACTGACAACCACTTGGGGTCAAGTCGTTCGAATGAGGCAAACTACTTTTGTGAGTATGTTGCCGAAGGCTTTCACGGCTGGAGTTCATTAGCTGCTGTAGATTTTCTGGGTTGTCTGGCCACGGTCTTGGCATTGTAGGACCTGATGTTTCGCCAGTAGTCAGGTCCTACAATGCCAAGACCACAGCCAGACAGCCCAGAAAATCTACAGCAGCTACTTTTGTGAGTATTTATTTGTAGCCCACCTTTCTCACTGAGCTCACAGGACATCAAGCAGTGCAGCCAGACCACAGAAGGCGGCAGGGCGGGGATTACAGAGGTCGAGAACACTGCAGACCACCAGCCCTCTAAGGCAGAGGTGTGTTGCGGGCAGTTCAGAAAGTGGATCACAAAGTAAAGACAATGCAATAGAAGGAAGCGCTGCCTATAGTATTCATTGCAGCAGACTAACTGTGGAAGTGATAATGACTTTCCTCCACGGGGAAGTGAGAGTGTTGCTTAAATATTTACTATCATGTAGAAATGGTCTGAGAACACTAAGCAAGAAGAGAGACCAAAACAGTCCCGGAACAGAACCAACAGAAGCCGTAGCGACCCCCCCCCCCCTGCCATTCCGGCAGCTGGTTGCCAGCAGCAGGCCCAGCCTTCTCTGACCTGGTATTCATTTAACAAAATATACACCCCCTCCTTTCTGCCCTCACCAGGGCCACCAAGGCAGCCAACAAATTGAAAACATCCATGACAAAATCAAATCTTGGAAGCCATTAAAACCAACAGAAACACAATTGAAACCAGAGCTAAAATACACATAAAACAACACTTAAAACATTAGGCAGGGAGGGCCCATTGAGGGAGCGCCAGAAGAACCAGAACAAGGCCTCACCCGATGGCAGAAGATGGCAGCAGGAAGGGGCAGGCGCATCTCGTTCTGGAGAGGAGAGATTGAGAGTTGTGGTGCCACCACCAAGAAGCCTCTCCCCAGTTGCCACCTGCCTAATCTCACAAGGTGGAGATGCCTAAAGCAGGGCCTCGGAAGGTGACCACAGTGGGCCGGGTGGGTCCAGAAGGGAGCCAGCAGTCCTTTACCATCCCAAGCTATGCAGGCCTTTAAAGATCAAGACCAGGACCTTGGACTGTGCCCAGATTCAGACTGGGAGCTGGTGCAGACAGGCCAAGACTGGAGTGATGTGGTCCTGACATCCCACTCTAGTCAACATCCTGGCTACAGCATTCTGCACCACATAAAGTTACTTCATTTATAACCCATCTTTCTCCCCAGTGGGGACCCAAAGCAGCTTACATCATTCCCCTCTCCTCCATTTTAGCCTCACAACAACCCTTTGAGGTGGGTTACATTGAAAGAGACCAGCTGGCCCAAAGTCACTCAGAAGGCATGTGTGGCAGGGCGGGGATTCGAACCAGGGTCTCTCAGAACTCGTCTGAAATGCTAACCACAACATCACACTTGCTGACTACTTACAGGTATGTGCCAGGATCAGACCCTGAACGAGGGATCCTTGTGAAAGAAAAGCTGTCGTTCCTTCTGTGAAAGATTAAGCATTGCCTTGCTTTGGTGGGGGGTCACCTGGGCCTTGAGAGGGCGCAGGAGACATAATGACGGTGTCCAAAAGCTGCTGCATGCTGGAAAGCCCAGCAAGACAGAACCGGTTGAACCATATCTGCTCTGGGCAGTGTGGTGGGTACTGCGTTAGGCTAGGCTAGGGAGGACCTGGGTTCAAACACCCACTCTGCCATGAAACTCACCAATTCCTCTTCCTCTTAGCCCATCCTGCCTCGCAGGGTTGTTGTGAGACTAAAATGGAGGAGAGGAGAACCAGGTTGGTCCCCCTGAACAAGGGTGTAATTAAAAACAAACAAACTCAAGTATGCTACTTTGTTCGACTTATTAAAAAATAATATTTTAATCTTCAACATTGGGATGGGGAATAGTTTTAAAGGTGAATGAAACTAATTAATAAGATTAAAATGGTTACAAAAGTCATTCCGACGACTTTACATAGGTAACTGGTAGCTGAGCTATCGTAGTTGAACTCCGCTTATTGGGCAACCCTATGCAGTTCCTCCCATCGAAGCCCCCTGAAGTCTGGGAGCTCCGCCTGAAGTTTCTCTGGACGGGACTGTGCTGATGCCGAGTGCTGCCTGCTGGCTGGTCAAGTGCTCACGGTGGACCCTGAGTGGAGTTGAGGGGGACCCTCTTTGGTGGCCTGTTCCTTTCCCCTCCCCTCCCCTCCCCTCCCCTCCCCAGTTCTGGCTTCTTAGTTGGCAAGCCTGCGGGCAGAGTCTGGCTTCCTCGCCTGATGTGAGCCAGAGACAACCCTCTGAAAAGTGGCACGGGCTCCCTCCACTGCACTCACTCCGCCATCACTGGTCGTGATTCCCACCCACCGGAAGAGCCACTTGACTGCTGTGTTCCAGCGTATCACCCCACCAAACCCACACGTGTGATAGTATGACTATTGATATGAAATACATAACTGCACCTGGAGGTGGCAAAGACAGCATCGCTGGAGAGGACTGGCCGTTTCTGTCCCTGGCACTGGTCCTGCCGCTCAGGAAAGCTGAGCAGTGTCCCCATCCTCCAGTCTTCCCAGCAACAGCCGTTTCAATGCAGGAACCCCCCACCAGCTATGAGCCCCACTGAGGAAAGGCCTTGTTCACTTTCTTGGAACATGGGGTGGGTACCACATTGAGGGACTGGAGAGCCCCAGATTTATTTATCTATTTGATTTTTATCCCTCCCTCCCTCCCTGCCGAGGCAGGCTCGGATGGAAGTGGCTCCCAAGCCACTGAGTAAGCATTATTGAAATATTTATTTATTTATAATAAGAATTAATAATAAAATAATAATTAAATAATCGATCTCTATATTTTCCCACCTGCCCATCCCCAAATTGCTCTGAGTGGTGTGCATGGTTCTCTTCTTGTCTGCTGTAGCCTCACAACAGCCCTGTAGATTGAGGCTGTGTGACTGTCCCAAAGTCACCAAGTGGAGCCGCATTGGAACCCAGATCTCCCAGGTCCAGGTACAGCACACTTTGCATCCTAAAGGGTGTGTGTGTGTGTGTGTGTGTGTGTCTGAGAGAGAGAGAGAGAGAGAGAGAGAGAGAGAGAGAGAGAGAGAGAGAGAGAGAGAGAGAGAGAGAGAGATCTTTTAGGCACCTACTTCAGCTATCCCGGGACATCAGACTTGCCTGAGACCAAATCTGACAAGTTGTTTGGGTTAATTCAAATATCCCCATTTTGATTTTGCTTCTCTCTTATGAGGAACAACCTGTAATTCTTTATTTCTGCACTGCTCTCTGTGACTTGCTTTCCCCCAATGCATATGCTAAACAGCATAAAAATGCCGCAAAAGAAGAAGAAAGGAGGCAGGCAGGAGCTGGTGAGAAGTGCAGGGTCCCGGATCAAAAAGAACCCAAAGGGCCTTCGTGGCCACTCCCTGCCGCCCCAAAGGCTGGGGCCAGCCCTGTTTTCACTGCTGTGTCACTAATGTCATACTGAGTGCTTGAGAGGGCTCCACTCTTGAAAACATGATGCTGGCACTCGTCCAGAAGAGCTTCTGCCACAAGAAATCTGTTAAACTGCTGATGGCTTTTGGGTGTTTGCTGCAACAGGGATCTATAATGTGTTCTCTCGACAATCCTCACAGTATAATGTATTATTAAACCCATGAGGCAGACGGGAGGACTAGGGTCCAGGGAGCATCTTAGCTACTTAATGAATTCACGGCTGAGGTGAATTTGAACTCAGAGCTCCTGGTTCACACCTTGTACTTAGAGCCAATGGCCACCTTTCTCAGGGGACAAGTTGCCACTCAAAACTCAGTACTGCACATCTTTTCTACCTCATATTTTCTTGGCGGGGGTGGGGATAAGAAATTTCTCCCCAGTCCTTTAATTATATAGCCACATTTCTGTACTCTATCCTTTGAATTCTAGCGAGTGCCCCTGCAGCAGGCCAGTTTAAACTAAGGCTGTATTTCATATTCTCAGGTTTTGATTTTAGGATCAAAGATATCATATTTTCATGGAGTGAAAATTTCCTGGAACACAGTATGTCAGGGTCTCCCAACCTTCTTGAGCCTGCAGACACTTTTGGAATTTTGATGGGGCGGGGAGAGTGCCACCCCAAAGTGGCTGCCACAAAAGGTGGAGCCAAATCTCAAAATGGCTGCCTCAGGAGACAGAACCGAATGGAAAACCTCCCTCCTCACACTTCCTGGGAAGAAGGAGGTCCTGAAGGGACAACAGAGCTGCACACTGACTAAGGAAATCCCAGAGGCCTACCAGTCTTCCTCAACTTCTAGTGGAAAACTCTGACATTTGAATGAGGGGAGCCAATAGCAAAACTGTGCCCTACAATGGCCCTGCCCACTTTCTTAGAAGCTCTGTGGATACCAAGGCCTGTATCAGCAAGGTGCCATGGTGCCCATGGGCACCACATTGGAGACCCCTGCACTATGAGCACAATCTTAAACGGGTCACACCCTTCTAAATCTCAACTCAGTCACATGAGTGATCCCAGCCGACCAGGGATCGTATCACAGCACTACTTAGCCAGCCAGAGTTGGTTATGTGATTACATCACTGAAGCCCCAAAACCAGCAAGGAGATGGCCCCCTCATTAGTTCAGAATAGCACCCATTAAACAGAACTAATTGGGAGGATGAACACAAAATGGCATACGGTAATCAGTTTTAAATTGAGCCCCATCACCAATTGTCCTCAAGGAGCCTGAGGTCACGGTCGGACACCGGGCAGGGCTTGGAGGAGGCCTCCGCTCTCCCCACAGCCTTCCTCACCTCCCATTTAGGAGCCTCTTCTTTTTGGTACAAAAAGGGATGGGGGGGGGGCTAAAGTTGGACAGATTCTGCCCCAACTGGTTCCAGTCCTAAACAGATCAAGGGGATGGGTCCAAGAAATCCAGAGCTCCCATTTTTGGATTCTGCTCCATCATTGCAAATAAGGGCAGCTGAGAGTGTAAACAAAGAACAGAAGAGCATTTCTCAGGGGGATGTTGGACAAAGGTCTTTAAAAAAATGCTGTCAGTAATTTGTGGCAAGCAATAATTTCAGCGTGAGATCAAACCAAAAGATTTCAGTATTAGATCTTTCAGAGCCTCCCCTACGAGAAACCCCCTGGCCGGGTTCACCTGGGAGATCACGAAGGCCAGATTCACCAGGATGATCGCAATGGCGAGAGTCCCCTTCAGGAGGCTGAACAGGCTGCGCGGGCTCCACTCCGGAGTCTTCATCCTGTCACAGCAAGAGGCAGAACATGAACCTTTTCTCCAAAGTTACTCGCAAGATCTCCATGGGGTCAGCTCAGAGCCTCAGGGTCTGGAGGGCATCTCTGCATGTCAGGGACTTGCTAATATACCTTAAAAGATGGGGGGGGAGCTCTGAGATTGCAGAGGGAGCCAGCCACGTGGAAAGCGGTGTGCAGGGACAGCGGTGCTAGTGTGGTGGTAGCAACTCCTGGGAGTCAGGATACTTCTGTGCTCCCCTGTAGAGTAAACATGGCCCTCGAAGGCAGAGAGAAAGGCTGCTCTGCATGATTGTAGTGGCTCTTACTCCCAGGTAAGCATACAAAGTGGTACTCTGTACACGTTTACCTGGGAGTAAGAGCCGCTGCAGTCATGCAGAGCAGGCCGGGGCATGGTCTACCTGTGGTTTATGTCGGAATCACATTTGACGGATGCACATTTGATGGAGACCTGATCCAGCTGTCAGTGAGTGGTTTCAGTGAGGAAGATTTAAGCACCAGCTTCTTTTGCATATGGCTTGGCCCTTCAATATGGGTCACAAAGCCCACTGAAGAGAAGCCGTGACTCAATGGTAGAGCCTCTGCTTGGCATGCAGAAGGTCCCGGGGTTCAATCCCCAACATCTGCAGCTGAAAGGACCGGGCAGGGGGTGACAGGAAAGACCTCTGCCTGAGACCCTGGAGAGCCGCTGCCAGTCTGAGTAGACAGTACTGACTTTGAGGGACCGAGGGTCTGGTTCAATACAAGGCAGCTTCATGTGTTCGTATGAGAGCAGGCTAGGGTAAATACAAAGCTTATGGAGAGGGCTGTGGCTCAGCGGAAGAGCCTCTGCTTGGCATACAGAAGGTCGCAGGTTCAATCCCCCATCTCTCCAGATAAAGGGACCAGATAGAAGGTGATGTGAAAGACCTCTGCCGGAGACCCTGGAGACCTGCTGCTGGTCTGAGTAGACAATACCCATGGTCTGACTCAGTGTAAGGCAGCTGGATGTGTTCCAGGGCCCCGGCCCTGCAGCCTCCCACCTGAGGAGCCCCTCCTCACTCCCCTGGCACTTCACCTTCCCACCCCACCCTGTGTCCTCCAGGTAGGATTTCACTGAGCTGCCCTGCCTTATGCTTCAGCTGAGCTGTCAGCCACAAAGACTGGGTGACTGCACCCTTGTTGCCCCCATCCCCCCTTCATTTGGCGAAGCCCACTGAACATTTCCAGCCTTCGGAAGGACCCCGTGTCAGATCGACGCACAAGCCCCTCCCCCTCCCCCACTTCTGCTTTTGGCTGCCTGGAGAGAGAATTTCGGAAGGGGCCGGCTGGAAATGTAGTCTTGTATGGATACTTCACAGGGATTTTTCTCCCCGTTTCCCAGCCTATGCCTGAGCTGCTAGGTCTCCCCCTGGGAGAACTGAGCCAGGCAAGAAGGCAACCAGACCCAGGAGTGGTGGGCTGGGTTGGGAGGGGCACACCCAGGCAGAGCCCTCTGCTGCACACTCAGCGGGAGCAGGAGCGGGGGGGGGGGAGTTCCCCAGCCAGAGTGCTTTGGCCTCCAGCCGGGCCTCAGGGGCCGGGGACTGGAAGTGGCTGGTCTGCGCAGCTGGTGGCTTGGGCCCCTCAGGTGTGTTGCCTTGTGGTCTGGTGACTGTGCATATGCACAGAGAGCACCACACCCCTGCCCCCCCTTTGCACACATATGCAAACACACAGCCTGATCAGAGCATCAGGCGAGCAAGGTGAGAGGATTCCTTTTCAGCCCCTGCAGGATCAGAAACTCCCCCCTCCCCACCAAAACTCTTCCTTGCCTTTCGTCTGTTCTGCTGGCCAGGCCACTCCCCGCAGCATCCCCGTCTCTCCAGCTGGTCCCCCCATGCCTCACACTTGTTTGCGACAGAGAGCCCTCCTTCCCCCCCCCTCCCTCCCTCCCCACAGATGAGGTCAGCCTAACTCTGCCTCTTCCACTCTCTGTCCTGCGGTTGCTGCAGCCCAAGAGGTGATGCAGGCGGTTCCTGGGCCTGGTACAGTGGGATAAAGGGAAGTGACACTCTGGATGCTGGCAGAGTTTAAACATGAAGTGGAATGGAGCACCAACTGTTTAAAGAAAAGAGCTCAGTTTATTAAAGAAGAAATAAACTCTGATAGAACAGAGGAGAGGGAGAGAGGCTTAACTAATGGACTAACTGCTGTGAGGGACAGGAACAAAGAGGGAAGGCTCATTTGGAGGAGGAAGTCTCAGAAGAGCCAATCAGGAGACAAGGACAAAATCTGAAATTGCAGGAAGTCCCTAACCTGCCAACTAGCAGTCCTTCAGCTGTCCCCTTCTGATCTTCCAGTAGGTGCACTATAGACCAACACGGGAAAATGGGCTTGGACCCTGTGTCTTTGGCCTTCTCCTGTGAAGACCTTAGGGAGAGTGCTCAGTGGTGGGTCGATTGATTGAGGACCCTCCTCCAAAAGTCAGAGTTGCTCCTCTCAGGACCCAGCTTTGAGTTAATTCTTCTCCCCACTCCCAAAGTCTCCAGGGAACTTTCCGCTTTTCCCCTCCAACACTCTATGTCAGTAAGATCCAATTAATTAGCCAATTAAATGTGCCCATCAACCTCAATTTAAATGCCTTTCTGAACACAGGAAATCATTCAGGTCTACTCTAGCATTCTCAGCAGTGCTCTGTGTTTCAAGGCAAACTCTGTCTTTGGCCCAGGGCAATTTGCACAGAGAGTCCACAAGATGATGGAGGCCATGGTGCACTGGTTAGAGCACTGGACTAGGAATACGTAGACCTGCATTCAGATCTCCATTCAGCCATGAAGCTTCACTGGGTGACCTTTGACCGATCCCTCTCTCTCAGCCTTACCTTCCCCGCAGCATTGTTGTGGGCATAAAATGGAGGAGCGGAGAACAATATGTACTACCTGCCCTCGGAGGAACTGTGGGACAGAGGTGGCATAGGTAGGGACGTGATAGATATGCTGGCTATTGTTTTATCCTGTTTTGGCTTGTTTATATCGCTTCCTTTTATGTTTTAATGGTGCTAATCATTGTGTTCTTGTCTTTTATGATTTTATTGCACAGTTTTTAAAGTGTGAGCCACCATGAAGAAATCTCTGTGGTGGCAGGATATGCTTTTATTAATTAATTAACAACCACCCCCAGCCTGTTCTCCCTCGCAAATGCCATTCCATAGCCATATCTTTTCCAAAACAGAAGCATGTCTAGCTAGGGTGTGGTGAACTGGCCTGGGGGGCATTGGCAGGGGAGAGCCAGAAGGCCTGGGAAGAGCTACGCCGCCCCTGCTGCCAAGGCATTCCCACCAATTCCCTCTTACACACCTCCATGGTCCTGGCTTGGGGAGTTTATGCAACACCAGCCAGCCAGATGCTTCTGGGGGGCTGTCACAAGGAGGGTGGGTGTTTCTAGCCAGCATACAGCGAGGTATCCTGCCTCTGCCTGCTGAGAGACCATCAGGGCCCCTGGCTCCCCAAGCAAGGGCCAATAGGTGCTGCACACATGGGCACTTCCCATTCCAATCCCAGCTCTCTCCAGTTCATTGAGCTAAGATAAAAGGGCTGAGCCTCTAACCCTCTGAGCCCCAAACCTTGGAGAGCTGCTGCCAATAAGAGCAGACAATCCCAGATTAGAGTCTTAGTATATGAGATCCTTTGAGTTAGACATGTCCAGAACTGAAACCAGGACTGTGTATACTCTGTAGCAGAACAATGGCTCCTTCCAAGGGTTTTTCAATGGTATAGTCTCCTGCTCTGGTTTGGTTTAAAAGGACTCTGGGATTGGAACCCACAACCACCTGGACACAAATCTAGAGTGAATCCTAGGCCCAAACCGCTAAGCCACCTTTGTCTGGGGCAAAATGCTTTAACGTGCAGCCTCTCCCGCCCCCACCCTAATAAGCTAGGGAAGAAAGGCTTGATCAGGATTCAAACCCAGGACTTTTTGTACTATCAACGACAATTATGCCCTTAGACCAAGAAATGTCTCTGTAGAGACTGTTTTGTCTAATGGTGTTCCAAAACGGCATTATTGTCTCTTTCCCTCCATCCAAGTTTGCCGTGTAAACATTTTCTGCAGGCTAAACTGAGTGGCTCAAAATCTACAACAATTAATTTAAAGCCTTGAGTTCTTGGACATGCATCCTGGAGACAGGTGGCTGGAACTTACCCGAAACAGTTGGTTTTCATTAAAGCTTCAAGCCACCTCTGGTTCAAAGCCAGTAAAATAATTATTCTCCATTCAATCCAGAAAAGAGCAAAAAGCATGCCTGCCATGCATTCTTGCAAAGACAGCCTCATCCATGGACATATAGTTCCAAAATACCCACCTGAGTCTGGTTACTTGGGGCAGGTAAGAAATACTGGCAAAACTATGTGCTTGCTGGAAAAGCAAAGAGAGAGAAAACCCTTTAACCAGTGCACATCTGTTATTGCTGCACGAGCATTATATAACGGTCTCCTGTCTCTCACAGGACCGAGCCTCAGAGAAGTGTTCCGTCTGACCCAAGTGTCAATGCATTTCTCCTTCAAGCAATTTAGAAGATTAGAAGAGGGCCAGTTTGGAACAACTGGAGCTGGTCTTATTAAAATTAAACCCATCACCAGCAGCACATTAAGACGTTTGGGTGGGTAAAATTGATCATGAGGGGAAGAAGGGGGAAAGCCTACCTTGGAGAACTGTAGACTGCCAGCCAGACAGTTGCTTTCGTGTGCCGAAAGATGCTCCAGGAACCAGGTGCAACAGGCTTGTCTGTGGAGAGGAGAGTGAACCGAAGCCGTGGCCGGAGCAGCAGCAGCAGCAGCAGGAGGAGGAGGAGGTGCAGAAATTGCAGACACACTTTCTCCCTCCCGCCCTCTCCCCCTCTTCTCTTTCTCTCTCTCTCCTCAAACTTCAAAGGGCAGCCAAAGGATCGAGACTTCCAACAAGGAGGAGCTCCTTAGCGGTTATCCCAAGTCAACTTGAGTCAGTTTTATAGCTGTCAGACTGACAGTGAGGAACTCTCCAGTCTCCCTGACATGTCTCCCCCCCCCACACCCACCCCCTTAGAATTTCACTCCCTCTGCTGCTTCCCCACTTGAAGTGCGCCGCCAACCACAGCCAGTTGGTTTCCTGCAGCCGGGCTCAGTGGATGAGAATTTAAAAGGGACGGGGGGGGGATAACAAATGAAGGGAGAAATACCCGCCTGGAGATGGGTCTGTGATCTGATGTCTCCTAAGCAGCCCAGTTTGGTCCAGGAAGTATCGTGTTGCTGAGCAAGGGCAGGACTCTATAGGGATTACTTCCAAGTAAGCATCTCCCATTAACACTCCAGTCTTCACTCTGTTTACTCTGTAGGTTAAATCAAACAGAATCTTGGGGTAAGTGTGATTCAGAAATCCCGCTCCCGCAGAAGAACTAGGCTCTGAAGTCTGCAATCTGATCAGCTGGGCAACTGGACACACTTGTTAATTCAAATCTACAAAGACTAAAAAGCCGTGCATCTCTGAAGTTTGTGTGTGTACAGATCTGAAGCACATGAACATGCACACACTTAGCTGCATAAAGAGGATCAGGTAAAATTCACCAATGCAGACTGTTATGTATTGGGACTGAATCATCCCTGATTGAATCACCTTAGAGACTGGCTGAGTTTGGAGCACAAGAACAATAGCCGACCAGGACTCTGGAATAAACCAATCAAGTAGTAATGTTTTGTAAATAGCCTATCACGGGGAGCGTGTGTGTGTATGTGGGGGGTGTTTTGCATGCATATAAGCAGGGCTCAGGCCCTGCTAGAGTTGTCTTAGAGTTAAGCTGAAATCACTAATAAACTATGAGCTGATCACTATATGCGTTTCAAACCCAGTATATTTCACTGGTGATGAGGGTGGGCTCCTGTTGAGCCAGCCCAGCACCCTCCAGCACCGCACCGCGCACCAAGCTCCAGTGCCAAGCACATCACATTGCTACCGGGGACCATGGCTGCTGCTCCAGGACACTTCAATGCATTTGAGGGCTGGGAGTCCTACCTCGCCCAGCTTGAGTTCTTCCTAGAGTCCTCCGTGATCAAGGCCATGGCAAAGAAGTGCACCACTTTCTTCCAGGTTTGTGGTTGCATGACCTTTGAGATCTCCCACTCACTCATCGCTCCCACAGAGCTCAAGGACACTGCCTATCAGACAATCCTGGACCAGCTTAAGGAACACTTCTCCCCTATGCCGTCCATCATCACCACCCGCCATGTGTTCCACACAAGGAACTAGTCCACCAGCAAATCCATCATGGCTTGCCTAGCACTGCAACTTCATAGACCTCGAAGACACACTCCAAGACTGGCTGGTCTGTGGCCTAAGGGATGAGTGGATCCAGAGGAAACTCCCCGCAAAAGGTGACCCCAACTTCAAGGAGTCCGTGGAGGTGGCCCTCACCACAGAAGCTGCAGAGCAGTTCACCATGGAGGTCTGGAATGCAAAAGTCCACCATCTTCGCGGAGGCCTACCACAGCTGCCCACCACGTGGACACCTCTGAGGATGAAGCCGATGAGATTCTACAGCTCCAGCACACTACACACCACTACACACCACCTGCACCACAACTCCTGTCCGTACCACCACACAGCCACATTGACAACATGCGCCAGCTGTGGAGAGCCCCACGAGCAAAGGAGGACCTGGTTCTGGGACGCCACGTGCAGGAACTGTGGTAAAGTTGGCCACATTGCCAGAGCCTGTTGTGCCAAGGGGAACTGGAGGCAACCAACGGCAACCCCAACATTGAGGCACTCTGCGGAGCTACACACCACCTCTGTCCAGCAGCAGCAGGTACTGAACTTGCCCCAGGATACCCCTGACAAAATTACTGTGACTGTCGCGATTGAGGGGAGCCCTTGCACGATGGAACTCAACACCGGATCGTCCATCTCTATAATTTCTGAGGACACATTTAAGAGACTCTGTCCTAAGGGGAGCCCTCCCCTGCAGCCTGCGGGCTTCACCCTACAAGACTTTCAAAAAAATTAAGTGTCCCTCATAGGGGAGGGCAAGTTCCGAGTACAGTACTGAAACTTTGACAGACTTTTGGACTTACTGGTAGTGAGAGGCAGTCGCAAAACCTCATATGACTTGCTTGGTTCACGCCCCTAAGGTTCTGAGTGACTGGGGTGCACCACATGGCTACCAGAGACTTTCAGAGGGTGTGTGATGAGTTCCTGGCAGTCTTTGATGGGATGCTTGGTTGCTACACCAGACCTCCAGTCTCCCTACAATTCAACCTGGAGGTACGGCCCATGCCTATCTGGTCCTGGTGGTCAGCCATGTCCTGGCATCTCTAGTGGGTGCAAAGATCTTTAGTAAGCTGGACGTAGCTTAGGCCTACCAACAGCTCCCAGTCGACGATGCGACCACAGAGGCCCAGACAATAGTGACGCACAGGGGTGCGTTCTGGGTGCGGCAGCTACAATTCGGGGTCAGTGTAGCCCTGGGGATTTTCCAGAATCTAATGGACTCTCTCCTGAAAGGAATTCCTGGGGTACAGCCCTTCTTTGATGACGTTCTAATCGGTGCACCCATGGACGAGGACTTTGCCGTCAGATTGCGCACCGTCCTGCAGAGATTTCAAGCTGCCAGTCTCAAATTAAAGCAGGAGAAATATCTCCTGGGGGTTCTGTGAGTCTAGTTCCTAGAGTTCTCTATCAACACTCAGGACATCCATCCTGCCCCCAACAAGGTCCATGCCATCATCAATGCCCCGGCTCCCACATCCAAGCCAGAACTCCAGGCCTTCTTGGGGCTGTTGAACTTTTATCATTCATTCCTGCCCCACAAAGCTGGGGTCATGGACCCACTGCATCGACCCCTCAACAAGAAAGCCCCCTAGGTCTGGGGCCAGAAACAAGTTGCTCACCTTGAATGCCAGCCTCGTACACTTCAATGAACTGCTGCCTGTCATCCTCACCTACAGCGCTTCACTGTATGTGGTAGGAGTCATCCTTGGACACCAGCTACCAGACAGCAGGGAGGTTCCTGTGGCCTACTATTCCTGCACCTTGTCCTTGGTTGAGTGCAATTACGTGCAAATAAACAAGGAGGTGCTGGCAACTGTGCCGGGGGTCAAGAAGTTCCACCATTACCTCTACGGGTGGCCCTTCACCATCATGACTGACCGCAAGCTCCTGCTGGGCATGCTGCCTCCGGATCACTAGACACCGCAGATGCTATCTCCCAGGCTGCTGCGCTGGTCTATCTTCCTGGCTGGCTACCAATACTCTCTCATCCACTGCCCTGGAAAGGCGATGAGTCATGCCGATGCCCTCAGCTACCTGCTGCTTCTGTGACCTGGACCCTGCTTCAGCACATCAAATTCTGCTCCTCGAGGACCTCCCCGACCGTCCTCTTCAGGTGTCCAACATGTCCCACCACACCGCCAGGGACCACCAGGGACCGTGTCCTCTCCCATGTTTTGGACTGGGTGGGGAAGGGCTTGCCTACCATTTGGGTGAGCCCGAAATTTGCAGCATTCTCCTCCCACAGAGATGAACTTTCAGCACACAAGGGTTGCCTGCTGTGGGAGAGCCGGGTGGTGGTGCCAGCACCATTGCACCAGCAAGTACTAGTGGTGCTGCACAAAACACACCTGGAGATCGTGTGGATGAAGGTGCTGGCCCCCAGCTACATATAGTGCCGGGAATGGACAGCAAAATTGAAGACTGTGTAAAGTGCTGCCAGGCATGCTAAGAAACATGACCGGAGCCTCCCAGGGCAGTGGTGCAACAGTGGGAATCCACCCACAAACCATGGTCCCGGTTACATCTGGACTTTGTGGGGCTCTTCCAAGGATTTTCTTCATTCTGGTGGATTCCTACACCAAATGACTGGAAATCGTGCCGGTCTCCTCCACCCCTTCCAAGGCAGCAATTCGGGCTCTCCAGCAGATCTTCTGCACCCATGGCCAACCCAGCACTATCATGATGGACAATCGCCTTCACCTTGAGTGAGTTCCAAGAGTCCATGGGCCGCTACTTAACCAGGCACATCCAATCTGCTCCCTTTCACCCAGCCACTAACGGCCAATTTACAGGGCCCGTCATACGAGGTTTCTACAGAGGATGGTCAGGTGTTGAGGAGGCACATCGAACAACTCCACAGCCATCGACCCCAGGTTGAACCACATCTCCCATCAGCAGTCTCAGATGATGGTGAGACGCAGCTGTCCCAGCCGCAGGAATCTGAGCCCTCAAGGGACCTCCCAGTGGACAGTGAAAGGGCAGCCGGACCAGCAGGAGAAGTGCCAAATCAGGCAACCACGGACGGCCCCAAGGACTCACCAAGCTCACTACCACGTCTTGCCACCTCATCAGTGACATTGAACCCGAGCCCTGTAATCGCGACCCCCCTGCCAGAACTGTGACACTCAAACAGGGAGCGACACAGACCAGCTTACTTAAAAGACTATGCCTGTTAGGTGAGGGGTGTTATTTGAGATTGAATCATCCCTGATTGAATCACCCTAGAGACTGGCTGATTGAATCACCCTGATTGAATCATCCTAGAGTCTGGCTGAGCTTGGACCACAAGAACAACAGCCAACCAGGACTCTGGAATAAACCAATCAAGTAGTATTGTTTTGTAAATAGCCCATCACAGACAGTGTGTGTGGGGGGGATGCGGTGTTTTGCATGCATATAAGCAGGGCTCCAGCCCGGCTTGAGTTGTCTTAGAGTGTCAGGTCCTTGAGTTAATCCACTCTCAGGCCAATAGTCTTTTATGAAAGCTTTATTAGCAACAGAGATTTAGATGTGCACTAGAGAGATCTCTTGTTCAGACTAAAGAACAGATCAAGGGTTAGGTATTGTATAGGCCAGTGCTGGTGAACCTTTTAGAGACCGAGTGCCCAAACTGCAATCCAAATCGCACTTATTTATTGCAAAGTGCCAACATGGCAATTTAACCTGAATACTGAGGTTTTAGTTTAGAAAAAACAATTCATTAACATCTTTTGTCTTAAAAGAAAAGCAGAATAACAGCTTTCAATGATACAAACAGCTTTTTATTGAAAGGTAAAAGTTTGCATTTGGCATGAAGTTTGCATTTGACGTCATACACATAAACTCCTTCCAGTTAGTACAGGACAGGACCCTTCCTATTTACCTGGTCTGTCTTTCTCACATGATCTTACACATTTTCACACCTAAAGTGACAGCCCTCTTCCCCCTTCCACGGGAAAGAGACAGAAAAACAGCACACTCAGTGGAATCTGCCACTTCTAGATTGATTCGAAGTGAATTAAATTTTGATCCTGCAAATCTTGACCAATGAACAAATAAAGCACTTCAACTTGAGCACTTCAACCAGGTGACCCATCCCCAAAGCATATCAAGGCTGCATGGAATGAGAGGCCATGGAGTGGAATGACAGCCCCTGGGGGTAGCAGGAGTGAACTGGAATGAGAGGCCCCAGAGTGGAATGACAGCCCCTGGGTGTAGCAGAACACTTCTGCTACCCACAGGGGGTGTCATTCCACTCCATGGTCTCTCATTTCAGTCCCAGAACACTCCTGCTACACCCTGGGGCCGTCATTCCTCTCCATGGTCTCTCATTTCAGTCCCAGAACACTCCTGCTCCACCCTGGGGCTGTCATTCCACTCTGTGGTCTCTCATTCCATTCCCAGAGTAGTGTATTTGGGCCCAGAGACCCTAATGGAAAATTCATTTCACATTTTTATTGCAACTCTACTTGTACTGTAATGTATTTCAATGAAGCCCATGCAAGTCGATTGGCATTCCTGTCTCCCATTATTTGCAGTGGGCCTTCAAGTGTTTCCCATTGTTTCCAATGGGGAATCCTGTCCTTCCTTTTAGTACATCCCATACATCCGCCCTCCTACACGGCTCCTCCAAACAGCATTTTAGTTATTCCCATGAGTGCGAAAAGCCAGAGCAAATTTACAATCTGACTAAAGGCACAATCCTATGCTCTCATACTTGAAAGCAAGTTCGGTTGTCTCAGTGGTGCTTAATTTTGAATAAGTATGCACAAGATCGGGTACTGCTTTTGAAGCAGCTATTCATTTCTGCCTCGTCCCTCTGCCCCAGCTCATAGCTGGAGAGTCGGGAGTTCTGAAGTTCAGGGACAGTCTTTCAGCACGGGGGGGGGTGCCCTATGTGTGATTCCCTGGAAGCTCTCAGGAAGCTATAATTAGGAGGGAGGGGTGCTGCGCCTTACCTCCACAGGGCGTGAGCTCTGGCTCACCTTGAGCCACCTCACCACAGTGCTGGCTGCCACCCCCTCCTGCAGCACCAGCTCCAAAACAGTCTCCATGTCCAACTCCTTGAACAGCCCTTCTAATCACAGCCTCTGAGCAGGCGCACAAGACATGCCACCCAAAGCAGTGGGGCAGCCCCAAAAGGAAGCGAAGGGGGTGGGTACTAAAGTTTTTCGGACTCCAGGTTACAGCACAGGACGCTGGAGAGTGCAGCGAGAGAGACCAGGCAGAGAGCCAAAGAGGGAGGAGGGGGAGGAGGAATAGCGCACCTCCCCAAAGAAGGCAGGTTTGGAAACTGAAGTGGCGCACTCATGCAGATGCAACTTTTGGCAACGAGCCTGGGTGGGCATCCCTGGGAATGCTCAGCCTCACTCCTCTGGGGCAGATGGGGCATGGATTGGAGCGTGCATTTGCAAAGGAAGGGGAGTTGCCGTGCTTTCCCGGGCTAAGGGGGCAGGTGCAGACTGTGGGGATTCCTTGCTGAGCAGCTCCTGGACTTTGAGTAGGCAGTGGGTTGGCGTCAGGCTGTGAGGAAGGTGGAGCCTGCAGGGAAAGCGATTCCCCTCCTCTCCCTCCCCCATGTCAACAAGCGGGGTGCCTGCACCAGGGGTTTGGCCTAGGGCCAGCTGGTGCAGCAGCTGCAGCAGCACAATAAGCAGGCTCAGCCACCTTCTCACCTGTGCCCACAGAGAGGGCTCCGAGTGCCACCTCTGGTACCTGTGCCATAGGTTCTCCACCACGGGTATAGGCAATAGGTCAGTATCCCGCAATGCAATGGTCATGCAGTGGGCATTCACTCTCTTCCCTTCTTTCACAATAAGCAGGCTCAGCCACCTCCTCACCTGTGCCCACAGAGAGGGCTCCGAGTGCCACCTCTGGCACCCGTGCCATAGGTTCGCCACCAGGGGTATAGGCAATAGGTCAGTATCCCCCAATGCAATGGTCATGCAGTGGGCATTCACTCTCTTCCCTTCTTTCACTCCCCCCCTTCATACTACCCAGCACTATAAAAGTTTATTATCCAGTGACTGATGTTTCTCCAAGGATGAGAGACTCTCAATGGCCAGGCATCTTGAGGCCCGTTCTCATGGGAAAGTTGTTACAAGCAAAGCTAACCTAATCACCTCAGCACATACAAACAGACACATTGCATTCACACCTACTCCTCCTATCCCTCAGAATTTATGGCAGAGAAGGCTAGAAAGGGATGAGACCAAATGGTCGTAACGACCTAAAAGTGAAAGTACACTACAAACATGGAAACAAATGAAACAAATGGAAACATTAGTCAACATGACAGTCAGCAGAGTCCGATTCTGACATACTGCCCTCCTCAAGTGGAACTTCCCCCAGGCTTGTCAGGGTATGCTCTATAGAACCTCTGAAGGAGGCAGGGAGCATGCAAATGGCAAGAATCAACCCATTCATTCTCCCGAGGTCCAAAGTTCTTCCATTGGACAAAGTATTGGAGTTTGCCTTTGCAGATTCGGGAATCCAGGATCTCCCGAGCTTCCTGATGTGGTTCCCCATCGATCCAGAGGAGTTGCGGAGCTGGAGGACGCTGCACCCAATGCGAGGGACCAGGATCCCTTTTTAAATAGTTCTTTCCAGAACTTAGAAATGAACTGAGAACCTCTGTCTGAAATTATTTTGCAGGGTAAACTGCAATCGTACTACGTGTTGCAAGAACAGGGTGGCTAATTGCTTGGCTATGGGGATAGACTTGCATGGGACAAAGCGAGCTTGCTTTGAGAACGAATCCACTACCACCCACACCACAGTCTTCCCCCCACTCTCAGGCAAATCAGTTATAAAGTCCATTGCACATTGAAATGACTGACCAAGGGTGCCCAGGGGTTTCCAGCGGCTGGAGGTGCCCTAGCACCTTCCCTCCACGCCGTTTGCACATCAAGCAGGTTTGGCACTTGCTCACAAATTGGGAAACATCCCACCTGAGTCCCGGCCACCAGAACTGCCTCTGGAGTAAGTGCAAAGTTTTCAGGTACCCGAAATGTCCCACAAGCTTACTACAATGACACTGCGACAACATTTCTCCCTGCAGTGATTCTGGTACATAAATCCACCCTCCCCTCATCCAAAGGCATTCTCCTCATGTTGCAGTCCCTCCGCTACAACTGCTTCCAGGACTTCAAGGGAGAAGGCAGCTGTAAACATCTCTAGCCAGTCTGGATCCTTGTCCGGCTCTTTGCTCTCTCTCACTTTGCTACGGGTGAGCACTGCCCCTCCTAACTGTCCTGGGGAAAACACAGTGCCTGTTACCTCCTCCCTCTGGCTAGCGTGCTGCGGCAAGCGCGATAGGGCATCAGCGAGAAAGTTCGACTTGCCAGACAAGTACTTAATCGTGAACTGGAATTTAGAAAAGAATTCTGCCCATCGGACCTGCTTTGCATTTAATCTCCGAGGCATTTGGAGAGCTTCCAGGTTTTTGTGGTCAGTCCATACGTCAAACGGCACCCTCGCACCCTCCACCCAGTGGCACCAAGTGCTCAGGGCAAATCTAACCGCCGCTGCTTCCTTGTCCCAAACAGCCCAATTACACTCAGCCCCCGAGAACTTTTTCGACACATACACTAAGGGATGCAACCTCCCATCAGACTCCTTTTTTAAAATGGCGCCATCCATCACAATATCAGAGGCGTCGACTTGTACAACGAATTGCTTATTCTCATTGGGATGATGTAAAATGGGCTTGGACATGAATAATGCCTTTAGCGCTTCAAGTGCTTTTTGACATTCCCTCATCCATTGCAGTTTGCAAGAACCTTTGGTGGCACCAGGGCTCTTCCCCTTAGTCTTTAACAGATCTGTTAGGGGCAATGCCACTTGGACAAAATTTTCGATGAATGTTCTATATAAATTGGAAAATCTTAAGAAACTTTGCAGCTGCCACCATGTCTTTGCAGCTGCCACCACCCCAGTACATCCTGAACCTTTTTAGGATCCATTCCCAGAACCTGCTGAGTTATGTGGTACCCCAGAAAATCTATCTCATTCTTGTGGAACTCGCATTTGGACTGTTTGGCATAGAGGTGATTGTCATACAACGCCATCAGCTCATCACGCACTATATTCATGTGCGAGTCCATATCTTGGGTGTACACAGGCATGTCGTCCAAGAACACCACCACCCCTTTGAACAAATGCTTGTAAAGCACCTCATTTATGAGGTTCAAAAAGACACCAGGAGTGCCAGCCAACCCAAATGGCATCACTAAGTATTCGAATTGCCCCAGCGGCATGTTGAACGTGATCTTATGTTCATCCCCCTCCCTAATGCGTACCCTGAAGTAAGCGTCCTGCAGATCCAGTTTGATGAAAAACCGTCCCTTTGTGGCCTCAGTTAGCAAGTCCTTAATCAGGGGGAGGGGGTAGGCATTTGACATAGAGACAGCATTTAACCCATGGTAATCTGTGCACAGTCTCAAACCCCTGTCTTTCTTTTTCCTGAACAGAACAGGGGCAGCAAATAATGACTTGGCGGAGTGGATAAAACCTCTTTCCAGGTTTTTGTCAATGAACCTCCTAAGCTCGGAGGGATTCATGGCATACAGTTTCTCTTTCGGCATTTTGTGACCTGGGAGGATTTCTATAGTACAGTCAGTTTTTCTATGGGGAGGCAGCTCATCCGCCTCTTTCTCCTTGAAGACTTTCCTTAGGTCATGATACTCAGGGGGTATGGCATTCAGCTCTCCTTGTGCCAGGCATACACACTCTGGCACCGGGGTTGGTTCCATTCCCCATTTAGCAGGCCACTGGTGCGCCTTACACTGGGGCTCTAAGAAAGTCAATCAGTCTTTGCTCCACTGCACATATGGGTTGTGCGCCCCCAACCAGGGTTTCCCCAACACCATTGGGAACTGAGCTGTGGGATGCACTATAAAGTCCCACAGTTCCCAATGCTCTCCCACCCCCGTGGGCAATTCTACAGTCTGGTACTGGCACGACTGCATGGTGATTCCATCCATCTGGGAGAACAACACTAGCTCATCCAATTTTACTATGGCCGCCCCGAGTCTGGTTACTAATGAGGGGCTGATGAAATCATGGGAGCACCCTGAGTCTCTGAGGGCATGCATTCAAATAGAGGTGCTGGCCTCAGGGTTTAGTACAGTCATGGTAGCAAAAAACAAGGAAAAACTATTTCTCACTGAGTCTCACGCCGATGTTTTGCGGACTTGCTGGCTGGCGCCTTTCACAGCAGATCCCTGTCATTTTCCTGCACCTGAGGCTTGTCCCCATCGCTGGAGGAGGGGATGTTGGAGGACACGAACTTGGCGGCTTGCAACGCCTGGGGCAACTTTGACCACTTCTCGGGTATCTTCCCTTTCTTGCCTCATTCCATTCCCTCTCGCCACTCACCCTGCGAACTTGCCTCCGCATTACGACTCCAAATGCACTCCGTAGCGAAGTGCCCCGATTTTCCGCATCTGAGGCAGCATCCCTTCTTGAGTCAGTGTTCCCCATCACCTCCTCCTGGAACCCACGGCTTCCAGTCTTGTACTCCACACTGTATGACGGCTTCCCAAGTAGGAGCCTTCTGGTGATATAGCTTCACCAAATTAAAGTGGTTCTTAGCCTCGCACGCCACCTGGATCCACCTTGCAAGGGTTAGTGGGTTATCTTGAGCTAGGGCCCTCTCCAGGATGACAGCGTTCAGCCCCACTCGGTAGAACTTGATTAGTACTTCTAGCCAACCTAACAGCTTGGTGGCTGTTGCTTTGAACTCATCTGAGTACTCTTGCACTGATCTGGTCCCTTGGCGGATCCCACACAAATGGGTGCGAGCTTTCTCGAGTTCAAGTGGGTCTTGATTTTGCATGAAATCATCTTCAGCTCCGGGGCAGCCACATTATACAGTCCCACGAACCAATCGGCTGCCCTATCATGGAGCTGGGACCCCACATAATGGGTATGGCCCCATTTGCACAGTATTTTCCTCACCTGGATGGTAAAAAAGGCCAACTTGGCTGGGGTCCCATCAAAGGTAGCATCACGAGGTCACTTGCACTCCTTGGCCCCATGGTGGGGTGATGGATGAGGGACTTCCTCCTTCCTCAGTCACCTCTTCTTCTTCAGATGAGGATTTAGCCATGTCCTTTTCCAATAATGCTTTCATTGCCCTCGGCAAGTTGTTGATCATCATCTTGGAAGGCTCAAGACACACGCCTGCACTCCCTCTCACTATGTCCTCTCGTTCCCCATAGCCCCAGGGTGCCGTTTAGCCAAGCAGAATCGTCCCAGTGCTCGGAGTCTTGGAACAGCACTTGCTTCTTTGGCTTGGCTCCTCTGGACTTGTATGTTTTCTTTTTGGCATCAAGTGTGGGCACTTCAGTTCCCGAACTGCCACTGACACCATTACCGTCATCTCTGTCTCCATTCCCCACAGTGTAGGTAGAGGACTGGGTCGAAGAAATGAGGAGTCTGAACAAACTTTCAGGCCCTTGAGTTAATCCAATCTCAGTCCAATAGTCTTTTATGAAAGCTTTATTAGCAACAGAGATTTAGATGTGCACAAGAGAGATCTCTTGTTCAGACTAAAGAACAGATCAAGGGTTAGGTATTGTATAGACAATAGGTCAGTATCCCCCAATGCAATGGTCATGCAGTGGGCATTCACTCTCTTCCCCTCTTTCACTCCCCCCCTTCATACTACCCAGCACTATAAAAGTTTATTATCCAGCAACTGATGTTTCTCCAAGGATGAGAGGCTCTCAATGGCCAGGCATCTTGAGACCCGTTCTCATGGGAAAGTTGTTACAAGCAAAGCTAACCTAATCACCATAACACATACACAGAGATACATTGCATTCACACCTACTCCTCCTATCCCTCAGAATTTATGGCAAAGAGGGCTAGAAAGGGATGAGACCAAATGGTCGTAACGACCTAAAAGTGAAAGTACACTACAAACACGGAAACAAATGAAGCAAATGGAAACATTAGTCAACACGACAGTCAGCAGAGCCCGATTCTGACATAGAGTTAAGCTGAAATCACTAATAAACTATGAGCTGATCACTGTACACGCTTTGAACCCGGTATATTTCACATACCTTTTTATTTTTTGGCAGTAAACTACAGCAGCCACCTAGGAAAATGAGGAACTGGTACTGGGTTGTCAGTCACTCATCATTATTTGTAGCCTAAGCAGCCAGAAGCAGAAGAGACTTAACAGAAGCAGAAGAGATTAGGAAAAGATGGCAAGAATACACAGAAGAACTATACAAGAAGGACCTCAGTGTCCTTGACAACCACGATGGTATAATCACTGACCTCGAGCCAGACATCCTGGAAAGTGAAGTTAAATGGGCCTTAGAAAGCATTACTAACAACAAAGCTAGTGGAGGTGATGGTATCCCAGCTGAGTTATTCAAAGTCTTAAAAGAAGATGCTGTTAAAGTGCTGCACTCAATTTGCCAACAAATTTGGAAAACACAACAGTGGCCACAGGATTGGAAAAGGTCAGTGTACATTCCAATCCCAAAGAAGGGCAATGTCAAGGAATGTTCAAACTATCGCACAATTGCACTCATTTCACACGCTAGCAAGGTCATGCTCAAAATCCTACAAGCTAGGCTCCAACAGTACGTGGATAGAGAACTGCCAGAAGTACAAGCTGGGTTTCGAAGAGGTAGAGGAACTAGAGATCAAATTGCCAACATTCGCTGGATTATGGAGAAAGCAAGAGAGTACCAGAAAAACATCTACTTCTGCTTCATTGACTATGCTAAAGCCTTTGCTTGTGTGGATCACAATAAATTATGGCAGGTTCTTAAAGAGATGGGAGTACCGGACCACCTCACATGTCTCCTGAGAAACCTGTATAAGGGTCAAGAAGCAACAGTTAGAACCGGATATGGAACAACTGATTGGTTTAGCATAGGAAAAGGAGTACGACAAGGATGTATATTGTCACCTTGCTTATTTAACCTATATGCAGAGTACATCATGCGAAATGCTGGCCTGGATGAATCACAAGCTGGAGTTAAGATTGCTGGGGAAAAGATCAATAACCTCAGATATGCAGACGATACCACTCTGATGGCAGAAAGTGAAGAGGACCTAAAGAGCCTCTTGCTCAGGATGAAAGAGGAGAGCGCAAAAGTGGGCTTGAAGCTCAACATCAAAAAAACTAAGATCATGGCATCTGGTCCCATCACTCCTTGGCAAATAGAGGGGGAAGTCATAGAAGTAGTGACAGTCTTCATGTTCCTAGGATCCCAGATCACTGCAGATGGTGACTGCAGCCATGAAATTAAAAGACACCTGCTCCTTGGGAGGAAAGCGATGGCAAACCTAAACAGCATGATAAAAAGCAGAGACCTCACCTTGCCAACAAAAGTCCGCATGGTCAAAGCAATGGTATTCCCCGTAGTAATGTATGGCTGCGAGAGTTGGACTATAAGGAAGGCCGAGCGCCGAAGAATAGATTCTTTTGAACTATGGTGCTGGAGAAGACTCTTGAGAGTCCCTTGGACTGCCAGGAGATCAAATCAGTCAATCCTAAAAGAAATCAACCCTGATTGTTCCCTGGAAGGTCAGATCCTGCAGCTGAAGCTCAAATACTTTGGCCACCAAATGAGAAGGGAGCATTCACTGGAGAAGACCCTGATGCTGGGAAAGATTGAAGGTCAAAGAAGAAGGGGACGGCAAAGGATGAGATGGTTAGACAGTGTCATCGATGCAACGAACATGAAATTGAGCAAACTTCAGCGGACAGCGGAAGACAGGAGGGCCTGGCGTAAACTGGTCCATGGGGTCGCGAAGAGTCCGACTCGACTGTGCGACTGAACAACAACAACAACAAGCAGCCAGATTCTAGAATGCAGGCTGCTACTTAGTATGCTGGTTCCCCAGTCTCTTCTTCTCCTTCTCCTTCATCTCCTCCTCCTCCTCCCCCCTTCTCCTCCTTCTCTCTCTCCCCACAAATTACTAATCAGCACAGTAAGAAGAATTTGAGGGAGTAGGAGAATTTTTAGTGAATGCCCCTTTATTTGGGGAATATATCCATCTTTGGGCATACTGTCATGACATGTTCAGAACACTTATCTGCAATAACAGGTCCAAATAACTGTTGTGCATCATGTGACATTATAATCCACAGTTGACTTCATTAAGCATTATTTTCCTCATTTAGAAGCATAGACGGCAGTATAATGGCGCAGTACAAAGCTGTGAATTTCATGAGCTGTTGGCTTCACAGAACAAAGTCCCACATTCAAAAGCACAGGCAGCTATATAATCATTATTGTGCATTGCATAGTTGGTTTCATTGCACATTATATTCCCTGTTCAGAAGTATGAAATCTTTCAATGGTGCATAATGTAGATCTTGTCAGATTTGGGAAGCTAAGCAAAGTCAGCCCTGGTCAATATGTGGATGGAGGACCACCAAGGAAGTCCAGAGTTGCTGTGCAGAGGCAGGCAATGGCAAGCCACCTCTGAATGTCTCTTGCCTTGAAAACCCTACAGGATGGCCCTAAGTCTGCTGTGACTTGATGGCCAAAAAAGGTAATTTTCATGTATGTAGCACAAATAAGCAAACAAGAGGAGTTTTATGGACCAGACCCACACAAACATAAATGTGCTAGTTTTTAAATTACCACAAAAGTCCTTTGTGACTTTGCTGTGATGTTTTTTTCTTTGAACTTTATCACATATGTTATCATGTATTTTCAAACGTGCTGCATGTTTGGGACACTTACCTATAAATGCAACTATGTGGCATTCACATGGGGAAGAGAAAATTATGGATATTCATGGCATGCTTACTGATGCTGGCTCTAGATTCTAAATGTTGCAGTAGTGACTACTGCAGGCCAAGTCAAAAGAACATGAACATGACCAGTTCCTTTACTGCCAGTAAATCAACCCAATCCCATCAACATGCTGTGATTAATGACCTACCTGTCCTGGGTAGATAAGCCATGTCGGCTGGAATTTTGGACAGGTGCATCATTAATCAGAGGCAGACAATTGCACATGATGGTTTTTGCATCTCATGTCCTTTTGGCAGTGGTGCAAGAAATTACAAGCAGATGTTATTTACTACCAAAATGCTTGTAGCCCTGCACAAAACGGCTGAAGCAAAGATAAGACCCACCTGTATGGAACATGGAAGCATGACCTCTGGATGTTCATCTGTTTGTCTGGAGGGTTTGAGTTTCATTAAGTGAATTCTATGTGCCAAACTGAGTCAGATGCTGGATTGTGCTGTGCTATGTGCTACACAAGACAGTGCAGGGAGAAGTTCAGCTTTTCTCTGGCACTCAGACTTGTCTACCTGTGCATTCTTGGTCCTCTGTGGATATTGTATGTGCAGAGGATGCTCATTTTGGGAGTGTGCAGGAAGTGTTTCCAAGTGAGAGATGAGAAGAATAGGGATAAAGGTTTCAGTGGAGCTCAGAATGGATTTGTCCCCCACTGTCCAAACTCCAGAGGACATATTGTGGCTCTTGCAATCCCTTCCGAGCATGGGCGGATCAGCCTAGAACGGTACTAAATCTCTCTGTATATTCCTCCACATAGCAAGCAATGTGGGAGGGTGGGGGTCATGACTTTAGTGGTGAGACCTGGCATGGCCTGTAGCATTTCCAAGGCAAGGTTAGGCCTCACCTCATTTTCCGTTCTTCAAATTGACCTGGAACTTGCCAGTCCTAGAGCCAGTCTGGAAATCATTGCTCCCCAACTAGAATCCGACTCTATAAAAACAAATGGAAATGTAGACAGATCAAGATGGGTAGCTGTGTTAGTCTGTCTGTGGCAGCAGAAAAGAGCAAGAGTCCAGGAGCATCTTAAAGACTAACAAAATTTGTGGCAGGGTAGGAGCTTTCGTGAGTCACCACTCACTTCTTCAGATATCTTCTTATCTGGAGCAGTGAGCAGCGACTCATGAAATTTTATCTGCCACAAATTTTGTTGGTCTTTAAGGTGTTGTTGGATTCTTGCTCTTTTCAACTGGGAATGTCATTTCAGAGGGTAGACACTTTGTCTGCAGTAGAACAGTTAGATTCAAGCCCAGTAAAACTTCAGGGACCAATAAGATTTTCCGGGTATTGTCAAACTCAGCTCTTGTTTGCCATGATTATTGCTGTTCTTTGGGTTCTGTATGCTATTATTCTGGCAGGGGAAAGGGCGTATGGGACTGTGTGAGTGTGGAGATGAGAAAGCTGCTTCACAAAAGTATGCGAGTGAGCTTGCAATGGCGTTAAGTGGGGGCCTCCTTCTCTGGGAAGTATGCGTGCTTGACCTTGAATGGCAGACACTGCTTGATACCGAGCCTGCAGGTGCTGAGGAAGGGCAACGGGGCATCTTAGATTTAGGTGGGCTGAATGGATGGGTGTGATTGGACTAATCATTGAGAGGTGCTGTTTGAATTTTGTATTACACCAGAACTGGCACCAAGGGGAGTCAGTTCTGACATGGATGGTCTTAGCTTGACACATTCTCATCTCTCAATAAACAGATAACTGCCAGGAGAGTATTGTTGGAAGCAAGTTTGCTCAAGAGTCTGACAAAATGTCAGAACTCCCTTTGTCACCTTGACTCATTGCACCACTATCATGATAAGCGAATAAGGCGAGGACACTGGGACTGGGACCCAAACAGAGGGACTGGCCCACAAACCCCTCATCTTGATGGAGGAGGAGAAACCCCAAGGCCAGGGGGCAAGCAGATGAGATGGGATACTCCTGACTGATTAATGACCCCCTCACAATGAGCCTGGTGGAGGCGGCAGGAGGCCAAATGGAGATGGGTCTCAGGTTTGTTCCATGACAACCTGGATCACCGGCAAACAGCTGAGCTATTAGCCGAGGAATCCAGCATCGAGCTGGTCCGGCAAGACATGAGATGCAAAATGGACGAATTGTGGTGGGACACCCAAACAGTGCTTGAAGATCTCCCAGCTGCCATCAGGTTGGTCTTGCAGCCAGAGCTTCATGGTATGGGAGGTGCCCCCGCCCAGCCAATCCCAGTGGGCCCACCAGCAGTCCCACCATCAGGCCCAGGGCCACAACCTGCCCTGCAGCCCCAGCCAGCACTGCAATCCAGGCCACCTCCTGCACCTGCCAGGCCAAGAGAAGCACTGGAAGCTATGTTTGATGGGACACCAGGGAAGTTGGCATTCTTTGCACTGCAGATGTGGAAGTTCTTAAGAGAATGAGGCCATACCTTCACATCGGACAAGCATCGTGTGGATTACATGGGGTCTCGGCTGTGGGATCGCACAGCAGACTGGCTTGTGGGACTATAAAGTGTGGGGGGCCCAGAACTTCACAATATGAATGCCTTTATGTGGGTCCTCCACCAACAATATGAAGAACCCCTGGAGTTGGAACAAGCCAGGACTTGACTCCGAGGTCTGAAGCAAGGCAGCCGATCCATGAGGGAATTCTTGGATGAATTCAAGACACATGCGGCTAAGTTCCAGGACTGCCCATTGAGTTCTACAGGGCGGGTCTGAATCATTCCATCCTGGGTAAAGCCCTGGCTCAGGGCAATCCGCTGACCCTGAACAGCTGGATCCAAGTGGCATGCGAGGTAGAAAACTGATGCAACCTGTTAAAGATGTACCACCCTAAGCCTGTAGGGAAACCGGCGGGGGGGGGTGAGGCAAGGGGCCAGAAGAGCCAGGGGCCAGGGTTTGGGGATGACCGAGAACACCAAATGCGATGAGGCCTGTGCCTGAGATGTGAGGCCTCAGGGCATTTCATAGCAAACTGCCCACAAGAAAGAAGCCCCCCCCAAAAAAACCAAGAGGGAAGACTGCAAAGAAACTGAGAAGATGAGCAAGCCACTCAGAAATTGTCCCAAGCTGTCCAAAGCTTCCCAGTTAGGAGAGAGAGAAGAGTTGGAGGACATCTCTTCTAATGGCAAGGAGCTGCAACAGCCAGTGGGAAAAGGGACCTGCTGTGAAGGGAGCTAAATGGCAGGTCTGAAATTCTCCTGCACCAGAATCTGTGAGATCCTCTTCCCCCCTCTTTTACATGACTGTGACCGTGGCCAGCCCCTCCATGCACACCCACATTTGAGTGTGTGCCGTTATTGACTCTGGGTGTACCTGGGACTTGATTAGCCAGGCACTTGTAGAAGAAGAAGAGAAGAAGAGTTTGGATTTATACCCCACCCTTCACTTGGAGTCTCAGAGTGGCTTACAAACTCCTTCCCCTCCCCCTCCCCACAACAGTCACCCTGTGAGGTAGGTGGGGCTGAGAGAACTCTAACACAAACTGCTCTTTCCGGAACAGCTGTGCCAGAGCTTGTGACCGACCCAAGGTCACATCAGCAGGTGCAAGTGGAGGAATGGGGAATCAAACCCGGTTCTCCCAGATTAGAGTCCACACACTTAACCACTACACCAAACTTGTGACGGGCTGGGGGGCTAAACTACAAGAATTGGAGGAACCCCTAGTTTTCTCCCAGATAGATGATATGCCTACGAAGGGAGAACCTTGCATACATCATATGACACCCCTCCCGGTGGGAGTGGGCTCCCATTGGGAACTGAGATCTTTTGTTGTAAACCCCACGACTAAGTTTCCAATGGTATTCGGGAGCCCCTGGCTACAAGCACATGACCTGTTCATTCAACGGAGTGTGGGGGCCCTACAGTTTCTGGATCCCTGCTGCAAAGAGCATAGATGGAACCCGGAGTGTGGGAGGGAGCTGCAACCAGTGCCAGACGGGGTGTGCCTGGCTAAGGAGGAGCTCCAGCAAAGTCCCCTGGACTTGGCCAAGATATTTTAAGAAGGGGAGGCAGACAAATTCCGCCCCCCCCCGAGTACTGACTGTGCTTCTGAGATCTTGCCCGGCCACAAAATTCCCAAGGGGAAATTATATTCTATGAGCCTGGCCAAAAACAGGAACTACGGAAGTTGATTGATAAGAATTTGGCCCAGGGGTTTATCTGGCTGGCGGCATTGCCTTTTGCTGCCCCAGTGCTCTTCCGCAAGAAAAAGGATGGAGGGTTAAGACTGTGCACAGACTATTGAGGCCTGTATGCCATGTTGATGTCCAATGCATACCCTCTCCCCTTGATAAAAGACCTATTGGCTGAGGCTGCTCAGGGCTGCATTTTTACAAAGTTGGATTTGAGAGATGCATACTTTTGGGTTCGCATCCGTGAGGGACTCAAACATAAGACTGCTTTCAATACCCCTCTCAGTCAATTTGAGTACTTGGTTATGCCGTTCAGGCTATTGGGGGCTCTGGAGTGTTCATGAATATGATCAATGAAGTGTTACACAAGCATTTATTCAAGGGGGTCCTGATTTATCTTGATTTATACCCCTGATAAGGACTCACACATGAGACTGGTTAGAGAGGCACTGAAAGCCCTCTACAAAAACTGGCTGTCTGTGAAGCTGTCCAAATGTGAGTTCCACAAGGAGGGATAACAGATTTCAGGGAAAGGACTAGGCATGGACCCCCCATAAAGTCCAGGATGTGTTGGGGTCCACCCTCAAACGATGAGACAACTACAAGCTTTCTCGGGGTTCACCAATTTCTATCGCCTCTTCAACCCAAATTTCACCCAGGTCACCCTACCCCTTGCTTACTTGTTGAAAACGAAGGTGAAGGGGCTGGAGTACAAAAAGCTGGGCTGCAAATTGCAGTGGACCCCAGAGTGCCAACAAGCTTTTGACTGGCTAAAAGCTCTGTTTACCTCAGAGCCCATTTTAAGTCACTTCAACGACAATAAGCCCTTCGTGATACAGGTGGATGCCTCAGATGTGGCGATGGGGGGGCAATCCTGCAAAGGGGGGACGATGGGCATCTGCATCCCCTTGCCTATGCATCAAAAAATTCTCAGAGATGCAGAGGCACTGGGCAGTCTGGGACATGGAAGCTGCTGCCATTAAGCTGGCTCTTACCATGTGGAGACACTGGTTGGAGGGAGCCAGGGTGCCATTTGAAGTCTGGACTGACCATAAGAATCTAGAGGCATTATGCACCCCCTGACACTTCAGTGCAAAGCAGTTGCGGTGGGTAGAGTTCTTCTCCAAGTTTCAGTTCACACCTCCTGGGGAAATCAAATTTCCTTGCTGACATCCCCTCATACCTCCCTCAACATGCTAGCCAGAGGGAGGAAGTCATTGACTCTATGTTCATGCCCACTCAGCTTGGGGGGGAGGCAGTGCTTACACGCAGCCAAGCAAAAGAGGAGGGAGGCCCCAAACCCAAGCTGTGGATGGAAAAATTTAAGGAGGCTTTTACTGATGCTGATGAGGAAAAAGTGGAAAAGGAGGACACTTTGGCACAAGGGAAGGATGGGTGCTGGCATCGCCAACACAGGCTGTTCATGCCACGTTCCTTGCAGGGGAAGATTTTACAAATAGGGCATGACAATAAGTTGGCTGGCTATTTTGGATACTTGAAAATTTTACACCTTTTACAAAGACTATTCTGGTGCCTGCGTATGCAGGCAGACATCTCTCAATACGTAGCTTCTTGCCAAGTGTGTTTAATGGGGAAGTGGTGGGCTGGAAACCCCCTGGACTGTTGCAGCCTCTGGAAACTCCTGAGAGGCCCTGGTCAGTTATTTCTATGGACTTTACAATGGACTTACCCCCAGCAAGGGCCAGCCAATTATTTGGGTAGTGGCTGATCTTTTTTTCAAAGCAAGACCATTTCATCCCATGCAAGCAATTGCCCTCTGCCAAAAAGCTGGCACAGTTATTTATGCAGCATACAGTGAGATTGCATTCCGTGCCTAGGAAAATAATATCAGACCGGGGGTCTCATTTTATGGCCACATTCTGGAAGGAGCTGTTAAAGACCTTGGGGACTGAACAAGGACTTAGCAGTGCTTACCACCCAGAAACAGACGGTCGAACAGAGTGGACTAATCAAATGTGGGAGCAATTCCTGAGATGTTTTATTAACTATCAGTGGGATGACTGGCTGGACTTGCTCCTCTATGCGGAATACAGCTATAACAACTCAGTTCACAGCTCCACGGAGGCCACCCCCTTCAAGGTGGTGCATGGATACAAGGAGGGAGCCCTCCCTACCATAGTAACAAAGCTCACTGGGCCTAAAGATCTGCAGGAGTAGTGGGGGGAGTTGGCCTGGCAGTGGACTCTCATCCAAAAGTCAAGGTGAAAGAGGACTATAAGGCCCAGATGGATAAAGACTGGGCACCAGAATAGGACCTTAACCCTGGGGACTCAGTGTAACTTTCCACTAAGAACTTGAGGGGGGTGCAACCAGGGAGAAAATTGGGGTGGAAATACATTGGTCCTTTCAAGGTGGTGAGGGTGATTAACAAGGTGGCTGTAGAACTGGATTTGCCAAAGAATTTATGACAAATCCATTCTGTTTTCCATTTCAGTCTGCTGAAGAAGGATCCTGGACCCTCAAAATGGAGACCTAATCGCTCCTCCTCCACTCCTTCTCCTCTGATGGTGAATGGGGAACCCCACCAGGTGGTGGAAGAAATTTTAGTCTCTAAAATAAAACGTGGCCACCTTTCATCAAATTGCAAGACTTTGGCCCTAGTAATAATGAATGGGTCCAGAGGGACCACGTCAATGCTCCCAAATTGGTCAGAGCTTTTCATAAAACCCACCCTGCCAAACCCCGGGGGGTGAGGGACTTTGGGGGGGCAGAATGTCAAACTCAGCTCCCATTTGCCATGATTATTGCTGTTCTTTGATTCTTTGGGATCTGTATGCTTTCTTTTATTCTGGTAGGGGGAAGGGTGTATGGGGCTGTGTGAGTGTGGAGATGAGAAAGCTGCTTCACAAAAGTGTGCGAGCGAGCTTGCAACAGCGTTAAGTGGGGGTCTCCCTCTCTGGGAAGTATGCGTCCTTGACCTTGAATGGCAGACACTGCTTGATACCGAGCCTGCAGGTGCTGATGGAGTGCTAACAGGGCATCTTAGATTTAGGTGGGCTGAATGGATGGGTGTGATTGGACTAATCATGGGGGAGGACTATTTGAATTTTGTATTACACCAGAACTGGCACCAAGTTCTGACATGGCTGGTCTTAGCTTGACACATTCTCATCTCTTAATAAACAAATCACTGCCAAGAGAGTGTTGTTGGGAGCAAGTTTGTTCAAGAGTCTGACAGGTATGAGCTTTCTGAGCTTTGACTCTCGGAAGCTTATCCCCCCCCCCCCCAATCTTGCTGGTCTCTAAGATACTGCACGCATTCTTTGCAAAGTGCTGTCAAGTCACAGCTGACCTATGACAACCCTGCAAAGGTAAATGAGAAGCAGAGGTGGCTTGCCACTGCCTGCCTCTGCAGAGTCTTCCTTGGTGGTCTCCCATCCAAGTTCCAACCCTGCCTAGCTTCTGAGGTCTGACCAGATCAGGGTATTTCATGCCGCCACCTCTCCTCTAAGCTGGTGGATGCCCAATAGGCCACCCTCAGTGGTGGGAGAACCAACAGACAGCTTCCTGAGGAGCACATTTAGTGCTCAGGGACATAGGGGAATGTGGTTGCAAGCAGTGTCCCCTATAAGCTGTTAGTGTGAGCTAGCTGACAGTTTTTTAGCCTCTGGCTCACACGTGTTTGTCTTAGCTCAGGAAGGATGGCTCCAGAGCAACCTAATTTATGCCACAGCCAAATTGCTCGCTCACAACTTTAATGCCAGCAGCTCACAAAATAGAATTTTACCTCACAAGACTCCATAGCTTAGAGGGAGCATTGGTTGTGAGCAGGATTTCCACAACTGGATTCTTTCCACCCCTCTGTCCTGCATTTTTGCTGCCAACCCAGCATGTCTCTGATTCCTTATTTGGACACTAAACTGCAGAGCTGCCAAGAGCCCCATGGGCCCCCAGTGAAGACATCCTCTGCTTTGGGATAGTTGGCACATATCGCAGAGTTTTGCCCAGTCGTAGAAATGTGATCCTGAGTGCAGGAAATAAATCTCCCAAGAAGTATATTGCCAAAAAAAAAAAGTGAACTTCCATTTATTCAAGCAGATCCAGTTCACAATCATATTGCAGTTGAAAGGAGAGGAAAGAGAAGCCTAATCGAAAGAGGACTTTCCCTGTCACCAATGGCCAGCTCGGCCAGCTCAGGTGTCCCACCCCCCCACCCCCACCCCCACCCTGTTTCATGCTCACAACAAGCCAGTGAAGAATGTGAGGCTGAGAGAGCGACAGGCCCAAGGTCATGTTTCCTCTTCTCTTCATTTACAGTTGAAAACCTGGTGGCTCCCATAGGGACTAGAGGCCTTAATATTTTGTCCCCTAGTCGCGCTCCAAGGGATCTTGTTAAAGGGTCTGCCACAGCTGGCAGACAACCTGTTGGCTGGCTTTATCATAGGGTTGTCAACATCCAGGTGGGGCCTGGAGATCTTCTGGGATTATAATTGATCTCCAAACAACAGTGATCAGTTCCCCCGGAGGAAAAGGCTGCTTTGGAGTGTAGGCTTTATGGCATTGTACCCTGCTGAGGCCCCTTCCCTTCCCAAAGCCTGCCCCCCCCAGCTCCACCCCAAAAATCTCCAGGAATAGCCCATGAATTTTGGAAGCTGACAACATCAAACATACCCTTGTTATGAAAAATACAACCAGGGAGTATTACTACAGATTTAAAAAGAAATTCTAAACAAAATTAAATGGAGTCAACATGGTAAAGGCAATTAACATGTGGGTAGTCCCATTTCTAAGATACACAGCTGGTACTATCGATTGGAAAGAAACAGAATTAGAAGAAAGAGATCACTAAACTGGCAAGTGATGCTGTTCATCTTTACTTGCCAAGAAAATTAGTTGGAAGAGGTCTCCTGAAAGTTAAGCGAGTAAAAGTTCAGCAGCAAAATTGCTCAAACTGATGATAAAGAACACTGCAATACAGTTGCAGCTATGTTGCACTGGAATCTGTGCAAGTATGGCTTACCATCAGCCAGACATACAGAATGAGCAAACGAAGATTAGTTGCTGTACATTTTCCGGGTTGTGTGGCCATGGTCTTGGCAAAGACCACGGCCATACATCCCGGAAGATCTACAGCAACTAATGAACGCCGGCCGTGAAAGCCTTCGACAACATATCAAACAAGGATTCTTTGTGACTTCGGAATACAAACAAATAAACACCCCTTTTTCTTTCTAAAATTGTAGAAAAACTGTGAAATAGGGTTTGGATCACTGACATTGCAATCCCAGGAGACAGAAGAATAGAAAAGAAAGAACAGGAGAAGACCACAAATACAAAGACCTATAGATAGAGAAGAAAAAGAGATTGGATTTATACCCCACTGTTCACTCCCCAAAGGAGTCTCAGAGTGGCTTACAATCCCTTTCCCTTTCCCTCCCCACAACAGACACCCTGTGAGGTAGGTACACCTGAGAGCTCTCTTGAGGACTGCCCTTGAGAGAACAGCTCTGAAAGAACTCATGACTGACCCAAGGTCACCTAGCAGATGCATGTGGAGGAGTGGGGAATCAAACCCAGTTCTCCCGGATTAGAGTCTGCGCTCATAACCACTACAAAGTGGTGTTAGGTGCCTCTGGAAGAAGAAGGTTACCAACGTGCCAGTTGTCATTGCAGCCCTTGGAGCAGTGCTTAAAAGTCTCGAGAAACATCTGGGCATTCTGGGTATTGAACAAATAACACCAGATCAGCTCCAGAAGAGTTGCTTGGAACAGCAAGAATCCTGCAAAGATACAACTGCAATTCCCAAGAACTTGGCTAGATCTTGAATTGCAGAACACCATCTACCAGTCAAATAATTAATAAGTTATTAATAAATTAATAATTTTATTAATAAAATTCTGGTATTACAGACCCAACTGCAGGATAAAAATATAGACCAACAAGGAGCTTAAAATAAGAGTTTCAGAGTGAAAGCACACTATTATTATTTATCATATGGCAGAATTACACACAGGAAACCTGCTTTTGTGGGGTATAAATTAAATAAATATAATAATATAAAATATGTAACCAAGTTGATAAAAAGGGTATGCAGACCAATTGGGCAATCCCCCTGAATACTAATATGTAGATTTTCAATCCACTCAGTCGCAGTTGGGGAGAGTTCAAAGAGCTCTGTCACATCTCCCTGGAAAGCACAATGCCCACATTCCTGTGACAGATAGAAAATAGTTTAGTAGGTTGCACCACAATTGCATTCGGGTCCTGGTATTTTGCTCCATTTAAACAACAGGTCTGCACAACTGCCAAAGCCTGTTCGTATTCTACTAGCTGTCTTCCATACTTTATGTGGCAAGTCAAATCTTGAAGGCCTCTCATTGGTGTTTATCAGGTTATGGATACTGGGTGGAACGGATTGCATCCATGTTCACAACCATTCATTCCCTAGATCAAAATTCTGTGATTGCAGGATTTGTGCAGATCTTATTGCTGGTTGTTGGGATCTTAGCCTGGATAGGCCTGTGTCACCATGTCTTTGTGGATGGGCAACTCTGTTTTTGGTGATCTTTCTATATTCACAAAGAAGAGCATATTCACAAAGAAGAGCATTATAATGTCTCTTAATTAAAAGCCTAGGTGAATAGAAACAGTTTGACCTGGTGCTGAAAAGAGATGAGTGCCTCTTTAGATTTAGTCATCCCTGACAATGAGATGTTAACGTGCCTTTAGAACTGCTTTCAATAAACACTATTTTCTTTATGAAGCCTGGTGTTTGACTGACTTTCTGAAGAGCCTGACAGATTGTCAGGGATCATTCATTTGGGATTTGGTTCTCCTTTCGCACCGCTCTTGTAGAGATGAGTGACGAGGAAGACACCACGATCCCGATCCCAACGTCTACTTCAGGGGACGGGGTCCCTGTAACTACCGTGCCTGTAACGATGGCGGCAGTTACCCAAGAGAACCTGATCTTGAGCGCCCCTGCGTCATGGGGCCCGGACTATGACCTGGGAGGGTTCTACGGAGAGGCGTACAGGGGAGCGTTTGCTGGCGTGACGACCCAGCCGCGAAAGAGGCGAGATTGGGCCAAACCGCTAGCGGAGACACAGGAAACGTGGTTTCTCACCCCCCAGGCCTCGATCCAAGAAAGCCGATTTGAGAGGTCGGTCTATCGCCTGAGCATGGCGGAGGGTGGAGAAGATACCCACCTGGGAGCCAGAGAACCGGACGGGGCCGTGGGAAGACAGAGATGGAGTGGGGATCCCAGCCAGGACCGCTTACTCCGCTTGATAGACGAATCTCTGCAACGTATCCCGAAGATGATTTCAGACAGGATAAGGGAGGAGGTGGACAGACGACAACTCCAGGCACCGCCGGGACCCCAAGACCACAGGCCTCCTCCGCAGCCACTCAGACCGCCGCCTGGGGGTGTGCCGGGGCAACCCGGGACACTTCCGGACCAACCCACAGGGCCACCCGTGGGGCCGCCAGCACCGAGACCGCTGGGAGTACCGAGAGGCTGGGGCCCGCTGCTGCCCAACCCAGCTGATCTATTGGACGCCACCTATGACGGAACTCCGGAGAAGTTCTCATTCTTTTTGGTGAGGGCTGAGAAGTTCGTAGAAAACTGGGGCCACTTGTTCCCAAACAAGGAACTCATAGTAGACGCAATCGCCTCCCATCTGAAAGATGCCACCGCAGACTGGTATGTGGCTCTGCACCAAGAGGATGGGCGTGAGCTGAGAGAGGTTGACGCGTTCATGTGGGCCATGAAAGACCACTTTGAAGACACCAACGCAAACAAAACAGCCCGAGCTTTTCTCCGTACCTTCCGACAAGGAACAAAGACGGTGCGTGGGGATACCGAAGAGTTTCAGAGGCAAGCCGCCAGAATCCGAGGATGGCCGGATGGAGTACTAGCTGAAAAATACCGACTGGGGTTGAACCCGGAAATCCAATGCACGATCATGAGGGGCCGAGACCCCAAAACCCTGTCGGGATGGATGAAGGAGGCTGCGGCTACCAAGACCCGCCTGCGGACCATCCGGCTGGATGATGCAGCCGCCTTGGGGAAGACGACCCAGCTGACCACCACCCCGCTAAAAGGAAAGCCAGCAACCACCCCTCACAGGCAGAAAGATGGAACCCGTGAACTACGGATGAAGCAAGGGCTGTGCCTGAAATGTGGGGAGCCGGGCCACTTCGCAGCCGGATGTCCAGGGGCCACCCCATCACCGAGTGCACCCAGAGGGGTCAAGAAGAAGTTCGAGACCTCTACCCCAAAACCTGTGGCAAAGCCCAGAGGGGCAAGAGCCCTCCAGGCCACCACTCATGGAATCATCACTGCCTTTGTAGAGGGACAGTAGCCGAATCTCCCTATTTGGAGATGGAATCCCCAATCTTTGGGGGATCCCTGGAAAGTTGGCAACCAAGGGTCTGGCCTTTCCTTGCTTCTCTGGGCTACCCCCTCGCTTTGGTATTGTGCAGAGCGGGGGAGACTATGTGGTCAGAGCACAACACAGATTATTAGCCCAAATAAAATAATTTATTTAACTATTTACACAGTTATGGAGCGCACACACACTGTAGGAGTAAGCACACACTATGAGCCAATAGGGCATAAATCAACAGGGGTTAAACACAATCCTCTTTCCTTACACACAATACTCTCTACCTCTGGAGGTTGTGAGCTCAGGATAGGAACTCTCCTTGGACCGGCCTCTGGCTGTACCTCAGCCTCTCTCTCTTGCCCAAAAGAACAGGGAAACTGCCATACATTCCCCAGTCCATCCGACTGTGGAGTGGCTGAATTTCTGCTGCCTCCCAGGGACAAAAACTGCCTCCTCCCAGGATGGGCTGCAGTCTATATTGATGTCACCCCACCCGTTGGGACAGTCCCTGTTTTCCCGCACTTTTTGGCCTTGGGGCTGCTGGGAACTGTAGGCCAGCAGATGAGGAAGCCCCATTCAATCAAGTGAGTGATACCCCTTCAGGCCCCTCTCTAGAACTACAGCTCAATTAAACCTTATGGGGGAACATTTTAAACAAAGAACCACAGCCATCTTACAAACACAGGTAACTGCCATTTCATTACACCTACCAACAGCCACTGAGTGGAAAGTTAGTCCCACACAGGAGGCAGCAGGAAAAGTGTCTTTGTCAAGAGAGAAAGCCATTTGCCAGTAATTCTGACAGGGCACAGTGGCTGAAGGGAGAGTGGGTGGGGAAGAAGAGCAGACTCAGCACCCAGCCAATGGCATGTGAGTACTCTCCCCCCCCCGGCATTTATTTATTAGATTTTACAGATACATAGATCTAAATCTCCACAATTTACATACTTGTGAGTCTATTATTCTACATCTTGATTTAACCATTTGTAAACTCTCGACCATCTTTTAGTAAACATTTCTTCATCTTTACCTTGCAATGATAAGCTCAATTTATCAATTTCAGCTAAATTCAACAGTCTATATGTTATTTCTTCCCTGTTGGGAGTTTTCTCTGATTTCCAATATTTTGCCAGTAGGATTCTGGCAGATGTTAATATCAGTATCACCAAACACCTATCCTGGCCTTTAACATCTTCAGGGATCAAATTAAGTAAATAACATTCTGGTACCAACTGTAAATTTACATTAACAATTTCTGCAATTATTTTCTGGACCTTTCACCAATATTTTTGTATTTTGATACACCGCCACCACATGTGATAGAACGTACCCACATTAACTTTACATTTCCAACATCTGTTCGAACTGTTTTTGTAACATTTTGCTATTTTTTTCTGGAGGCCAGTACCACCTGTGAAACATCTTAAGAACATTTTCTTTATATGAAATTGCCCTCATAATTTTAGTTATTTTCCAAATTTTAGCCCATGCCTCTATATCTAAATTATCACCTATATCCCTCATCCAAGAAATCATGGAAGGTTTGACTGCTTCATCTAACATATTCTCCACCAATAAAAGTTTGTACAACTTTTGAACCATTTTATCATTTGAAGAAAACCAAATCTTGTCCAACTCATTTTTATTACTTCCAAAACCCTGTATCACGTCTCTGTTATATATGGATTTAAGTTGTGCGGCTTGCCACCATAACAATTGAATATTATGATTCATCCGGCGCTTCTCCTCTGTTTTTAATTCATTATTCTTCTCTAATAGTACTTCATAGCTATCTCTGGTTTTTTTTGTAATTAACAATGGTTTTACAAAGGCCTCCAGTGGTGAACCCATTTTGGAATTTTTCTATAGTATCTCTCTTTTATAATATTCCATATTTTTATTAACGCTCCCCTTATTATATGCTGATGAAAACTGGAATGGATTTTATCCTTTCCATACCAAGTATAGGCATGCCACCCCATTCATAAGTCATGTCCTTCTAATTTCAGACTTTTTAAATTTTCTAAATTTATCCAATCTTTAATCCAGCGAAGTGAAGCTGCTGGATAATATAGTTTCCAATTCGAAAGGCCAAAGCCCCTCTTTCTTTTTTTTCATGCAGCAACTTCAACTTTAATCTAGCTTTTTTGGGATGCCAAATAAGTCATCTGGTGACCTTATCTAATTCCAGAAAGAATTTGGTCCTCTTTAAAATTGGTATATTTTGGGCCAAAAGCAAAAATTTTGGAAGTATATTCATTTTTAGTGTAGCTATTCTTCCCCTGAGTGAAAGTTGTACATTTTTCCATTTATGCAAATCATTTTTAATTTCCACTAACAGTTTAATATAATTAGATTACTATTCCTGTTCGTCACAATAATACCTAAATATCATACTTTTTCACAACCTCCATAGCAAATATTTCTTGAATTTCATGAATCACACTTGGAAGACAGTTTTTAGTTAACAGTTTAGTCTTCTTAAAATTAATTTTGAGACCAGCAACTGAACCATATTCTTGGTTTAAGCCCAACAACTGCAGGATAGAATCTTTTGGGTTTTCCATTATGAATACCAAATCATCTGCAAACGCTAACAGTTTGAATAATTCTCCTTTTAATTTAAGGCTTTGTATCTTTTTGCTATCTCTCACCCCCTCAGTCAAAATTTCTAATGCAAATATAAATAATAAGGGTAGATTTCCATTTTTTGTAGAAGAAATTCCCACAATAAATTATCAAAGGCTTTCTCAGCATCCAGGATCGTTAAAGCCAGTTGTTTTTCTGGGTGCATCTCATAATATTCTATTACATTAATAATAGTTCGCATGTTATCTTTCATATGTCTGATCCTGATGAATAGGAAGCCTGTCTGATCTTGATGAATAGTTTGAACTAGAACTCTTTTCAACCTTGCTGCTAGAATGCTTGCAAATATTTTATAATCCATGTTAAGTAACGATGTTGGTCTGTAGTTTTTAATTTGACTTCCATCTGTGTTCGACTTGGGTATTAATATGATAATTGCCTGGTTCCACGAATCTGGGAGTTTACCTATTCTGCTTATATCTTGTAGTACTTCTTTTAATGGAAGAATGATCTGATCTTCAAATATTTGATAAATTTCAATCGGCAAACCATCTGGACCAGGTGTTTTTTTCCTCTTCTGCTTCTCAATCCCTTCTACGATTTCACAAATCATAATTGGATCATTTAGGATTTGTTTCTGGGTTTCATTCAATTTATGTTTGTTTGTCTTTAGTAAATATTTTTTAATTTGAGTCACATTTTCTTTCTTTTGTTGGTATACATTTTTATAAAAGTTTTCTACAATATTTTTCAGGTCTGAAAGTCTATATTTCTCTTCGTCTTTTTCATTTTTTAACACTGTAATTATTTTTCCCTTCTTTCTTTTCTAATTCAATATGCTAGCCTTTGTGATGGCTTATTCGCATTTTCAAAATAATATAGTTTGGCATATTCTATATTTTTCACTATTTCTTGTGTCAGGATTAAATTCATTTTATGTAGTAATAATTTCAATTTCATTTTTGTTTCTTTGTTATTTGAATTAAATTTAATTTTGTCTTCTTCCATTTTTGTCTATTTAGTTGCTCATATTTTTCCTTTGTTTCTTTTTCCACGCATCTTGACTCAAAAATCATCCTCTAATATAAGCTTTAAAAGTATCCTATATTGTATGCATTGGTATATCCAGTTGTATATTCCTTTTTTAAAAGTCTAGAATTTCCACTTTAGTTTTCTTTATAAAGTTTTGATCTCTTAACAAACTCGAATTCATTGTCCATCTGGTTTTCCTTTGTACGTCTTTAAATGCCAACAATATTGGATTATGATCTGCAAATGTTTTGGGCAAAATCTCAGCTTTCAATAAATCAGTTAACATTGTTATGGATACCCAAGCCATATCTATTCTTGATCAGGAATTGTGTATTGTTGAGTATAATGTAAAATCTTTCTTATTAATGTTCCTGGTTCTCCACGCATCTAACAGACTATATTCTTCAGCGAGTTGCAAGGAAGTTTTACTTAGCACCACTCTTGATCTTCTGGTATTCTTTGTACTTTTACTATCCATTTTCTTGAGTGGCAGCTGATGGGCCAATGGCTGAGGAAGTGCATAGAACATTGCCACTCGAAAACAGAATTATATATAAGGAGAGATGTGCAGAGTATATCATATGAAATGCTGGCCTGGATGAATCACAAACTGGAATTAAGATTGCCAGGAAAAACATCAACAACATCAGGTATGCAGGCGAAACCACTGTAATGGCAGAAAGTGAAGAGGACATAGGTAAAGGTAAAGGTTCCCTTGCTCGAAAGCCAGTCGAATCCGACTCTAGGGTTGCGGTGCTCATCTCCGTTTCAAAGCCGAAGAGCCAGCGCTGTCCGAAGACGTTTCCGTGGTCATGTGGCCAGCATGACTAAACACCAAGGCGCACGGAACGCTGTTACCTTCCCACCGAAGTGGTACCTATTTATCTACTTGCAATTTCTTGCTTTCAAACTGCTAGGTTGGCAGGAGCTGGAACTAGAGACAGGAGCTCACCCTGTCATGCGGCACCTGGGTCTCGAACTGCTGAACTACTGACCTTCCACAGCCTGCAGTTCAGCGTCTTAACCACTTGAGCCACCGCAGCTCCAGCGAAGAGGACATAAGGAGAGTGCAAAAGCTGGCTTGAAACTCAAGCCCTCAAAAAAACTAAGATCATGGCATCTGGCCCCATTACTCCTTGGCAAATAGAAGGGGAAGTCATGGAAGCAGTGATAGAATTCATTTTCCTGGGATCCAAGATCACTGCAGACGGTGACTGCAGCCATGAAATTAAAAGATGCCTGTTCCTTGGGTGGAAAGCTATGGCAAACCTAGACAGCATAATAAAAAGTAGAGACATCACCCTGCCAACAAAAGTTTGTATGGTCAAAGTGATGGTATTCCCAGTAGTAATGTATGGCTGTGACAGTTGGACCATAAGGAAGGCCAAGCGCCGATGTTAAATACTGGGTTCTGGATGCATTGCAGTGATCAGCTCTAGTTTATTTAGTGATTTCAGGAACACAACAAGAACACCCAGCAGGGCTTGAGCCCTGCTTATAAAACATGCAAACACCACACACACCCCACACACACACACTCCCAATGATAGGCTATTTACATATCTATACATCAATTCCAGGATCCTGGTCAGCTGTTGTTCTTGGGGAGCAACCTCACCCAGCTCAAGGTCCACATTCAGGGATGGCTTAGGCTCAGTACATAACACCCCTCCCCCCTAAGTTCCCAAACACCTTAACAGACATAGTCTTTTAAGTATGCTGGTTGGCGACATTTTCGGTCTGAACATCACGACTCTGGCTGAGGGGTCACAATTACAGGATCTGCGCCCGCCATTGCTGGGACAGTGCTGGCAAATGGCTGTGGGGCTGGCGTGACATCTGGAGAGTCCATGGCTGATTGGTCTGGTGTTTTGCCCCCCTGGTGGTCGGGCTGTGCGCTATTGGGCTGAAACTCATTAGCGGTCTCCAGCTCCTTTAGTTGCGGCAGTCCCTTGTCGTAGTCTTCTGCCGCTGCTGATGGTGACTCCAGGTCAACTGAAAGTAGACAGCAGCAGAGCTGGTCTATGTGTCTATGGAGAACCTGACCGTCATTGGTCGATACCTCGTATGACAGGGGCCCGGTAACTCTGATTACTTTGGCGGGAACCAAGGCAGGACTGCTGGAAAAGTTCCTTGCGTAGATGGAGTTGCTGGGGGGAAATCCTCTGGGTGCTTCCTGATTCTCCATTGCCTGGCAAAGCTCAGGGGCTCGATCTGGGTGCAGTCTGTCCAGTTGGGTGGTTAGGCACCTGCCCATGAGGAGTTCCGCTGGACTGTGGCCAGTGGTGATGCTTGGGGTCACCTGGTGACTGAAAAGGAAGGCTAAGAATCTATGGTCTCAGTCTCCATAAATGATCCACCAGAGTGACTCCTTCATGGTCTGCACCATCCTCTCCACTTGTCTGTTGGTGGCCGGGTGGAATGGAGCAGATCGGATGTGCTGGATGAGGTAGCGGCCCATAAATTCTTGGAATCCCCCCAAGGTGAAGGCTGTCCTGTTGTCAGTCACTGCAGGCTGTGTGAGCTGAAGATATGTCTGAGGTCCTGGATTGCTGCTTTGGAGGAGGTGGAGGCAACAGGTACTACCTCCAGCCTCTTGGTGTATGAGTCCACCAAAATGAAGAATATTTGCCCTTGGAAGGGGCCAGCAAAGTCCAAGTGTACTCAGGACCATGGGTGGTGGGTGGACTCCCACTGCTGCACTAGTGCCCTGGGTGGTTCGGGTCGGGTTTCCTGGCAGGCCTGGCAGTGCTTGACCCAGGCCTCTATCTTGCTATCCATCCCTGGCCACCAGGCCAGCACTTTCATCAGCACAATTCCAGAATGCGTTGCATGCAGCGCTGATAGCACTTGCTGGTGCAAAGGAGTGGGCACTACCACCCAGCTCCCCCACAGTAGGCAACCCTTGTGGGCTGATAACTCATCCTGGCGGGAGGAGAAAACTGCAAATTCCGGGCCCACCTCGCTGGTGGGCCAGCCCCTTCCCTCCCAGTCCAAATTGCAGGAGAGGACATGGTCCTTCGCAATGTGGTGGGACATGTCAGTTTCCTGCAGAGGGAGGTCAGGAAATTCCTCCATGAGCAGGATTTGGATTGCAGGAGCAGGGTCTGGATTACAGGAGTGGAGCGGCAGGCAACTTAGGGTGTAGGGATGTCCCATAGCCTTCCCTGGGTGGTGGAGGAGGGAGTATTGGTATCTTGCCAGGAAGATCGACCAGCGCAGCACAAGAGGCGAGAGCATCTGGGGGGTCTGGCAATCCAGAGCCAGCAGACCAAGCAGGGGCTTGTGGTCCATAACAATGATGAAAGGCTGTCCATAGACGTAGTTATGGAATTTCTTCACCCCTGCAATGATAGACCGTGCCTCCTTGTTGATTTGTGCATAGTTGCGCTCTGCTGAAGACAGGGTGCAGGAGTAATAAGCCACGGGGACCTCCCAGCTGGCCGGCAGCTGGTTTCCAAGGATGGCTCCAGCACTATATAGGGAAGCATCACATGCAAGGACAACAGGCTGCGTCTCATTGAAGTTGGCCAGTTGGAGGTGAGCAGCTCCTTGACGTCCCGGAATGCGGCAGCTTGCTTCTGGCCCCAGACCCAGGGGGCTTTCTTGTCAAGGAGGCAGTGAAGCAGTTCCATGAGTGCGACTTTGTGGGGCAGGAAGGAGTAATAAAAGTTCAGGAGCCCCAAGAAGGTCTGTAGTTCTGGCTTGGAGGTTGGTGCGGGAGCATCAATGATGGTGCACACCTTGTCTGGGGCCAGATGGATGCCCTCCGCATCAACCAAGAACCCCAGGAACTTGAGCTGCAGAATCCCCAGGAGGCACTTTTCCCACTTCACCTTGAGGCCAGCTGACTGGAAATGCTGCAGGACAGTGTGCAGTCTGCTGGTGAAGTCCTTGTCCATGGGTGCAGCAATCAAAACATCATCAAAGAAGGGTTGGACCCTGGGAATTCCTTTAAGGAGAGAGTCCATTAGGTTCTGGAAAATTCCCGGGGCCACGCTGACCCTGAACTGCAGTTGCCATACCTGGAATGTGCCTCTGGGCATCACTATAGTCTGGGCCTCTGTGGTAGCATCATCCACTGGTAGTTGCTGGTAGGCCTGAGCCAAGTCCAATTTTTCAAAGACCTTGGCACCCACTAGAGAGGCCAAGACCTGGCTGACTACCAGAACCAGGTAGGAGTGGTCCTGCAGTGCCTTGTTTATGGTGCATTTGTAGTCCACACAGATTCAGACATCCCCATTGGGCTTAATGGGTGTAACAATTGGGGTTTCCCAGAGGGCATGCAGAACTGGCTCCAAAACCCCTTGGCCCACTAACTGATCCAGCTCCTCATCTATTTTAGTCTTCAACATGAATGGGACACGCCTAGCCTTTAACTGTATGGGTCGCACCTCTGGGTTGAACTGGAGTAGGGATGGGGGTTGGTATACTGACCAAGTGTCAGGTAACCCTGTCATAGCTGTGTGTGTGTGGGGGGGGAGAAGAGACATCTTTCACAGCTCTGGAATGCGGGAGGTACTCAGAGTCTCCAGGCTCGGTAATTTACTGTCTCTGCTGTGTGTCTTATCAATTCACCTGGCCTTGAGTCCCATGCTGCTCTGGCGTGAGAGGTATACTGGTCTAGGTGTTTTCTTTCCCTAGTTAGGTGCACGCGCAAAATGTATTCATTGGCTTGTGGGGGGGGTAGTTTGAATGAGCTATAATTGACCATGTCATGTATTCTCTGGAATCACTGACAAAGAACTGGTTCATGCATCTTTAAGACTGGTCTTTAATAAATACTATCTTCTTATGAAGCCTGGTGTTTGACTGACTATCTGGAAAACTTAACAGATTGTCAGTGATCCTTTGAATTGAGCTTCGACATCCCACCTCTCTCTCTCTACATCCGAGATGAGTGGAGAAGAAGACCCGCTGGTGGTACCCACATCGCAAGACACCTCAACAGCGCCCACAACTTCAGCGTCGACTTGCATGGAGGGGCTGGTAACAACCGCGCCGCTCCCATGGAACCCCGAGGACGATCTCTTCGGTGACCCATTCGGGGGGGGGGCTATGCCAGTGTGAATACAAGGCCTTGAAAGAGACGGGACTGAGGGAAACTCCTAGCAGAGACTTTTGAAACATGGTCGCTGACCCCCCTGTAGTCCCCACCAAAAGAGCCACTAAGAACAGTCCCTCTACCGGCTAAGCACGGCGACCACAGCAGAGGCACCACGGTTTCAATCGTCGGATGCAGAGAAAGCGATGGAACCCCATCGGGGATGGGAGCGCAACTGGGAACGCCTCTTGCGAATGCTGGAGGAATCCCTCCAAAAGATTCCTGAAATGATCGCTGAGGGGATCCAACGGGAACTGGAGAGAAGGCTGCCGCAGCAGCCAACAGCCCCACCCGCTGCCTCAGTGGTTCCTGCCGGGCCACCTCAGAGGCTGCCTCCTGGCCAGGCAGTAGTGCCACTGCTGGGGGGGGGCAGGGCCCGCGCCGCGAGGTATTCCAAGGGGTTGGGGCCGGATGATCCCAAACCCCACTGAACTGTTGGATGCTATGTTCGACGGGACCCCCGAGAAGCTCTCTTTCTTCTTGGTACGGGCTGAGAAGTTCGTTGAGAATTGGGGTCATCTCTTCCTGAATGAAGAGTGCATTGTGGATGCAATAGCCTCCAAACTGCGGGATGCGGCGGCAGACTGGTACATGACTCTGCACCATGAGGATGGCCAAGAGCTCCGCGAGGTGGATGCATTTATGTGGGCTTTGCGCACCCACTATGAAGACTCCAACGTGAGCGAGACGGCCCAGGTGTTCCTGCATACTTTCTGCCAGGGAAAGAAATCGGTAAGAGAGTACACCAAAGAGTTCTGCCAGCATGCCGCAAAAATCTGGGAGTGGCCTGATGGGGTACTATCCCAACACTACCGGTTGGGGTTAGTTCCGGAGATCTGGGGAACGATTCTCAGGGGAGGTAAGCCCCAGTCCCTCCTGGCATGGATGAAAGAGGCGGCGGACACCGAGAGTTGACTACGCACCATTCGCATTGATGATGCGGTCACCCTGGGTAAAGTGGCCCACATCACCCCACCTCCGGGAAAAGCTAAAGCAGCTACTCCGGCACCACGGCCAAAAGACGGGACCCGAGAGCACCACATGAAGCACGGTCTGTGCCTCAAATGTGGAGAGTATGGCCACTTCGCAGCATCGTGCCCAGGATTGGGTCCTGCTATTCCGTCTGCAAAAGGGGAGAAGAAGAGGATCAACACCCCCCCCAGGAAGCCGACGGCCAAGCTGAAGGGACTGCGGGCCCTGCAAGCCAGCCTGATTGAGGAGGACACTGAATCATCTGAAAACAACTCGTCCCAGCCGGCGGGAAGTGGGAAGGACCTGCTGTGAACAGCGCTGAACAGCAGGTCCCTAACCCGGAGGTGCTACGACCAGTGAGCAATTACCCCTCACTCTTCTTTGTGACTGTGACTCTGATGTGTCCCAAGCTCAACACCCACATTAGGGTGAGGGGGCTAATCGACTCTGGGTGTGGGAGAGACTTAATCAAGCCATCTCTAGTAATGGGATTGGGGGTGAGAGTAGTTAAACTCCCAAACCTGTTGATTTTCACTCAGATGGATGGGTCCACCATGAAAGACCCCTGCAAGTACGAAACTGTGCCACTGCGCATTGGGGCAGGGGACCACTGGGAGCTCAGACCATTCATGATGACCCCAGCAGCGCATTTTCCCCTGGTGTTGGGTAGCCCCTGCCTCCACGATCACGACCCGTATATCCTGTGGGAGGAGGGGGTTGTGAAGTTCATCTGCCCTTGCTGTAAAGAGCATGAGTGGTCTGATTCCTGGGGGGAGCTGGCCCCACTCCCAAGGGTGACTGTGGGACTTGCAGAGGCTGAACTAAACCAGATCCCGCGTGAGTATTGCAATCTGGCCCCGGTGTTTGGGGAGGCTGAAGCGGATGAGCTGCCCCCCCATCGGAATTCTGACTGTGCCATTGAATTGTTGCCTGACCAAAAACTCCCAAAGGGGAAACTGTATTCCATGAGTCCGGCTGAGAAAGCAGAGCTGAGGAGGTTCATTGACAAAAACCTGGCTAGGGGTTTCATCTGCCCCACCTCCTCCCCCTGCGCAGCCCCTGTGCTGTTCTGGAAAAAGAAAGATGGAGGGTTACAGTTATGCACTGACTATAGGGGCTAAACGCAGTGTCGACCACCAATGCCTACCCCCTGCCCCTCATAAAAGACCTCCTGGTGGCGGTTGCTGGGGGGAAAGTGTTTTCCAAACTGAATTTGCGGGATGCTTACTACAGGGTGTGCATCAGGGAAGGGGATGAATACAAGATGGCATTCAATATGCCCCTGGGGCAGTTTGAATACCTAGTCATGCCCTTCGGCCTTTGGGGAGCTCCAGGGTCTTCATGAACCTGATCAATGAAGTGTTGCATAAGCACCTGTTCAAAGGGGTCCTTGTTTACCTTGATGATATCTTGCTGTACTCCCCCAACAAAGAATCTCATGTTAAACTGATGAGGGAGGTGCTACAGATGTTCCACAAACACAAGCTATTCGTTAAATTGTCCAAATGTGAATTTCATTGCTTGGAGATTTCGTTTCTGGGGTATAAGATCTCCCAAAGAGGCATAGAAATGGATCCAGCCAAAGTCTGAGATGTGGTGGGGTGGGAGGCCCCTAAAAGCTGCGGGCAATTAGAAGCCTTCCTGGTTTTGCCAATTTTTACAGGTCCTTTTTGGCGAATTTTGCACAGATGTCCCTACCCCTCATGGACCTACTGAAAACAAAGGGTAAGGGGGGTGGAGGGCTCCCATTCTGGGGCTAAACTCGACTGGACCTCTGAATGCCAGGAAGCATTTGAGAAGCTCAAGGTGCTCTTCACCTCCAAGCTGGTGCTAGCGCACCCAAACGAACTGAAAAAAAAAATTGTACAAGTCAATGCCTCAGATGTGGCCATGAGTGGTGCCATCTTGCAAGAAGAACAAGAACATAAGAGAAGCCAATGTTGAATCAGGTCAATGGCCCATCTAGTCCAACACTCTGTCACACAGCGGCCAAAATATACCAGGTGCCATCAGGAGGTCCAGCAGTGGGGTCAGGACACTAGAAGCCCTCCCACTGCTGCCCCCTCCAGCACCAAGAATAGAGTGCATCACCTGCCCCAGACTGAGAGTTCCCATCTATACCCTGTGGCTAATAGCCACTGATGGACTTCTGCTCCATATGTTTATCTAATTCCCTCTTGAAACTGTCCATGCTTGTAGCTGCCACCACCTCCTGTGGCAGTGAATTCCATATGTTAATCACTCTTTGGGTGAAGAAGTATTTCCTTTTGTCTGTTCTAACCCGACTGCTCAGAAATTTCATGGAGTGCCCACGAATTCTTGTATTGTGAGAAAGGGAGAAAAGTACTTCTTTCTCAACCTGCTCAATTCCATTCATAATCTTATAAACCTTGATCATGTCACCCCTCAGCTGTCATTTCTACAAGCTAAAGAGCCCCAAGCATTTTAACCTTTCTTCATAGGGAAGGTGTTCCAACCCTTTTATCATTCTAGTTGCCCTTCTCTGCACTTTTTCCAATGCTATAATATCCTTTTTGAGATGTGGTGACCAGAACTGTACACAGTATTCCAAATGAGGTCGCACCAATGATTTATACAGGGGCATGATGATACTGGCTGATTTGTTATCAATTCCCTTCCTAATAATCCCCAGTATAGCGTTGGCCTTCTTTATTGCAGCTACACACTGTCTAGACATTTTCATTGAGTTATCTCCTACGACTCCAAGATCTCTCTCTTGGTCCATCTCTGCCAGTTCAGACCCCATCAATGTGTATTTATATTTAGAATTTTTGGCTCCAATGTGCATCACTTTGCACTTGGCCACATTGAACCCCATTTGCCACGTTGATGCCCACTCACCCATCCTCGACAGATCCCTTTGGAGTGCCTCACAATCCTGCCTGGTTTTCACCACCCGGAACAACTTCGTGTCATCTGCAAATTTAGCCACTTCACTGCTTACTCCCAATTCCAAATCATTAATAAACAAGTTAAAAAGCATCGGGCCGAGTACTGATCCCTGTGGCACCCTACTGCTTAACACCCTCCACTGAGAAAGCTTCCCATTTATACTCACTCTCTGTTTTCTATTTATAAGCCAGTTTTTGATCCACAAGAGGACTTGTCCTTTTATCCCATGACTATTGAGCTTACTTAGGAGCCTTTGATGAGGAACTGTATCAAAAGCTTTCCGGAAGTCAAGGTAAATAATATCTATTGGGTCCCCCTTGTCCACATGTTTGTTCACTCCCTCAAAAAACACTAACAGGTTAGTGAGACAAGATCTTCCCTTACAGAACCCATGCTGAGTCTGCCTCAATAGTTTTTGTTCATCAATGTGCCTACTAATTCTCTCCTTAATAATAGTTTCCACCAACTTACCCGGTATTGATGTCAGACTGACTGGCCTGTAATTTCCTGGATCTCCCCTGGAGCCCTTTTTAAAGATGGGAGTGACATTAGCTACCTTCCAGTCCTCAGGAATGGAGGCAGATTTTAAAAAAGGTTACATATTTTTGTCAGGAGATCCACAAGTTCACATTTGAGTTCTTTCAGAACTCTCGGATGAATGCCATCCAGGCCTGGTGATTTATTAGTTTTTAAATTGTCCATCAGTCGGAGGACTTCCTCTCTTGTCACCGCAATCTGATTCAGGTCTTTCAAACCCCCTCCCGAAATCGGTGCTTCTGGAGTGGGCAAGCACTTCTCCTCTTCCACAGTGAAGACAGAGGCAAAAAATGCATTCAGCTTCTCAGCCATTTCCCTATCATCCTTCACTACTCCTTTTACCCCTTGGTCATCCAAGGGCCCCACTGCCTCCCTGGCTGGCTTCCTACTTCTAATATATTTGAAGAAAGTTTTATTGTTGGCCTTTATGTTTTTTGCAATATGCTCCTCATATTCCCTTTTTGCTTGCCTGATCACAGACTTGCATCTTATTTGCCATAGTCTGTGTTCCCTTTTATCAACCTCACTAAGACTAGCTTTCCACCGCTTAAAGGAATCCTTCTTACCTTTTACAGCTTCCATTACTTTATTTGTTAACCATGCAGGCTTTTTTCTATCCCTATTTGTACCTTTCCTAACCTGCGGTATAAATTTTTTCTGAGCTTCTAGGACTGTATTATTAAATAGTCTCCAAGCTTCCCCAATGGTTTTGACCTTCTCCACTCTTCCTTTCAATTTCTTCCTCCCATGTCCCCTCATACCAGAGAAGTTACCCCTTTTAAAGTTAAAAGTGGTTGCGTCAGTCTTTTTGGGCAACTCCCTATCTGTACAAATGTTAAACTCAATGACATTATGGTCACTGTTCCCAAGTGGTGCAATCACTTTTACATCTCTCACCAGGTCTTGGGTGTTACTTAGGACCAAAACCAGGATCGCCTCTCCCCTGGTAGGATCTGTGACCATCTGTTCCATAGCACAGTCATTGAGAATGTCTAAAAACTCAATCTCTTTTTCCCGACTAGAACTCATATTGACCCAATCAATGTGTGGGTAGTTAAAGTCGCCTATTACGACACAGTTATTTCGTCTAGCCGCTATCTTTAATTCATTCATCATTTTATAATCCTCCTCTATCTTTTGATCTGGTGGGCGATAACAAACTCCCATTGTTAAGCTTCCTTTTGGACCCACTATTTCAACCCATAGCATTTCCAGAAGCGAATTCAATTCTCTTACCCTCTCAATCTTACTGGACGGTATACCCTCTCTGACATACAGAGCCACCCCACCTCCAACCCTTCCCCCTATCCTTCCGATATAATTTATAACCAGGAATCACCGTATCCCACTGATTTTCCTCATCCCACCAAGTTTCTGAAATACCCACAATGTCTATTTCCCCCCCCAACACCAAGCATTCCAACTCCCCAATTTTACCTCAGAGACTTCTAGCATTTGTGTATAAACACTTATAGTTTCCCACGTTTGTTAAGCCCACAGCCTTCCTCTTGCTGCCTCGAGACCTTGCCAGACAGTTCCTACCATTAGCCACAGTCTCAGTGGACAATTGTAATCCATTTCCTTGTACAAAAGTAGTAGCTACCCCTTCATCTCTTTGAGATGAGCCATCCCGAACCAGAGACTTTTCATCTCCCGTCGGCTTTCCCCCATTATTCAGTTTAATAACTGCTCTGCCACCTTTTTGATTTTGAGCGCCAGCAGTCTGGTTCCTTCTCAGGACAAGTGGAGACCGTCCCTTTTGTACAGCTCCCTCTTGTCCCAAAAAGCATCCCAGTGCCTAACAAACTTGAACCCTTCCCCCCTACATCACCGTCTCATCCACGCATTGAGACTCCTGATCTGTGCCTGTCTCTCCGGCCCTGCGCGTGGAACAGGTAGCACTTCTGAGAAGGCTACCTTGGAGGTCCTGGCCTTGAGTTTCCTGCCCAGCAGCCTAAATTTCTCCTCCAGGACCTCACAACTGCATTTCCCCACATCATTGGTGCCGACGTGCACCATGACCACTGGCTCCTCCCCAGCACTATCTACCAGCCTATTTAAAACACGCATAATGTCCGCTACCTTTGCACCAGGCAGGCAAGTCACCATACGGTCAGTACGCAGGTTTGCCACCCAGCTGTCTACCTGCCTAAGGATCAAATCACCATCTACCAAGAGCCCCCCTCCCACCCTTTCCAGGGACAGTTCCTTGGTACGAAAGGATACCTGTTCACCAGCTGAAGAAGAGGTCCCTTCCGAGGGCACATTCCCCTTATCCTCAGCATGGTGCCCCGTTTCCCCTTGACCCTCATGCTCCCTGGCAGCAGCCGGGCTGCCAGATCCAGAGTGGGACATATCTAACAAGTCCCCAAGAGTCTTCTCCGTGCACCTATCTGACTGTCTCTGCTTCTCCAGATCAGCCACCCTCGCCTCAAGGGAGCAAACTCACTCCCTGAGAACCAGGAGCTCCTTGCACCGAGCACACACCCAAGACTTCTGACCAGTGGGCAGATAGTCATACATGTGACACTCCATGCAAAACACTGGATAGCCCCAAACCCCCTGCTGGCATTCTGGCTTCATAATTATTTTTAAACAAATACTTTTCTATAACCCCCCTTTAAAAACCCTTTGTATTTATATGGTTCCTGTTGTAGGAGTCTACTTACCTTACTGGGAACCCAAGAAGCCAAGGTCCCTGGCTTTCTGGCTCTTCCTGGGCTTCTTACAGAGCCCCTAGGCTAAGAGCCACAGGCCAAGAGCCTAACCCTTTTGCTCTCACCCTTCGGCTCGTGCCAGAGGCTCGTGCCTCTTGCAAGCTTCCTGCCTTAAATGTCACCCCTCAGCCGTCATTTCTCCAAGCTAAAAAGCCCCAAGCGTTTTAACCTTTCTTCATAGGGAAGGTGTTCCATCCCTTTTATCATTCTAGGGTGCGATCATACTTACCAGAAGCCGCGGCAGCAATGTGATTCCCCCGCGGATTAAAGGGATGCAATCAGACAGACACATCTGTCTGGCGTCCCAGAGTCGTCAGCGGGGCATTGGTGCATGCCGCAAGAGCGTGGAGAAAAGCTACTGGCTAAAACCCAGTACTATCGGGAACTGCGGGGCATGCGGCCGGAAGTTTGGTCACGCAAACGCGCGTCATAGCAGCCGGGGCAAACTGCCTCGCTTCCCTCCCGCCTCTTCCCCCTTCCGTATAATCGCAGCCCTAGTTGCCCTTCTCTGCACTTTTTCCAATGCTATAATATCCTTTTTGAGATGTGGCGACCAGAACTGTACACAGTATTCCAAATGAGGTTGCACCAATGATTTATACAGGGGCATGATGATACTGGCTGATTTGTTTTCAATTCCCTTCCTAATAATCCCCAGCATAGCGTTGGCCTTCTTTATTGCAGCTACACATTGTGTAGACATTTTCAGCAAGTTATCCACTACGACTCCAAGATCTCTCTCTTGGTCCATCTCTGCCAGTTCAGACCCCATCAACATGTATTTATATTTAGGATTTTTGGCTCCAATGTGCATCACTTTGCACTTGGCCACATTGAACCCCATTTGCCACGTTGATGCCCACTCACCCATCCTCGACAGATCCCTTTGGAGTGCCTCACAATCCTCCCTCGTTTTCACCACCCTGAACAACTCAAATCAGTCAATCCTAAAAGAAATCAACCCTGACTGTTCCCTGGAAGGTCAGATACTGAAGCTGAAGCTTAAATACTTTGGCCACCAAATGAGAGGGGAGCACTCACTGGAGAAGACCCTGATGCCGGGAAAGATTGAAGAAGGGGACGGCAAAGGATGAGATGATTAGACAGTGTTATCAATGCAATGAACATGAAATTGAGCAAACTCCGAAGGAAGGTAGAAGACAGGAGGCCCTGGTGTGAGGTGGTCTATGGGTTTGCAAAGGGTCAGACTTGACTGTGCGGCTGAACAAATACAAACCCGATATAATCAGAGTGGGGCCAGTTCCAGGTTTCAAGGGGTCCTGGACAGAGAGTGTCCAAAGACTCCCTTCTGCCCACCAACAGGTCCCCGTCATACCTTTTCACCCCCACCTGTGTGCCCCCCATCTTGTCCCATATGTAAGCCCTCCCACTACCCATGCTCAGTTGCCTGCACCACCAGCACACCCTTACCCAACAGCACTGGCTGGTGCATGGAGCTGGGAGTGCTGCTGCTAAAACAGCCACCAGCAGGATCGCCTCTGTGCATCACCTAATTAGCCACAAGGTATAGATAGGAACTCTCTGTCTGGGGCAAGTGATGCTCTGTATTCTTGGTGATTGGGGGGAGGGTAACAGTGGGAGGGCTTCTGGTGTCCTGGCCCCACTGCTGGACCTCCTGAGGGCACCTGGTATTTCGGGCCACTGTGTGACACAGAGTGTTGGACTGGATGGGCCATTGGCCTGATCCAACATTGCCTTCTCTTATGTTCTTAAACAGATGGGGAAGGGCATGCAGACAAGTAGCAGGGGAGTGCATGAATGGGAGGTCAGCACCCCTGGGCCCTGGCAGCTGCCCCACCTCTGGGTATACTGATGCCAACCCTACCTCGGTGCACAGACTAGCATGGCCAGAGCATGCTTTCCAAGGCACGGCTATCTCCAGCATATCAGCCAAAGCAGCATCTGCATGAGGGTTCTGTATCCTAATTACCTGAATAGACAGTGCCCAGATGCTGTGGTTCAGCTCAAGAAGGAAATTGGAAGAAGCCCTGCTGGATCAGACCAACAGTCCACCCAGGTCCAGCATCCTGTCTCACACAGTGGCCAACCAGTTCCTCCAAACCTTGTTTATGGAGTTTGGAAGCAACTGGTGGCTCCTGCATCCCTTCCTTCCCTCTCCCAAGCCGGCTGCTGTCTAAGGAAGCTACAGTTTGCCATAATATTTGAACACTGGATTGATCTTAGCCTCCAAGCCGGAACATCAGACTGCCCTGGCAAGTGCAAAACACAGTTTGCATATACATTCATCATAGCAAATTAGGGCTGGCTAGCATTAAACAGCAAACGGAAAGTCAACCATGGTGGGGAGCAGTGTTCCCCCTAAGCTGAGTTAGTGTGAGCTAGCTCACAGTTTTTTAGCCTCCAGCTCACACATTTTTGTCTTAGCTCAGGAAGGAATGCTGTAGAACAAACTAATTTATGTAGTAACCAAATCGCTTGCTCACAACTTTAATGCCAGTAGTAGCTCTCAAAGTAGAATTTTTGCTCACCAGACTCCACAGCTTAGAGGGAGCATTGGTGGGGAGGGGGGAAAGGGTAGAGGAGCCCAGAGCTTAGCCACAGTGCTCCAAGTCACGGCTAGAGAATTGTCCTAACTGAACCAGCCACTAGATCAGCCTTCACTAATGTCGGGAATATGCAGAGGGAGGATACGTTACAGGATCGAGTAGAAACCAGAAGGCCTGAATGATTTGCAGTCTGAACAGAATCCTCCTTTCGAAAACATGGAGAAGATGCTCTTCAGGCCTGGCCTGATGGCCCAAGGTGCACTTCAGTGCCTCTTCCGGCAGTCTGGGAAATGGAATCACCCACCTTAGCCCGGGGGGGGGGCAGATTGGTTTCGGCTCTGTTCCACAGCTACAGTGTGAGAGATCCAAAGGAGTCTAGACAGGAGTGCAAATTTCCCTTCCCATTCTGGTTTCTCATAAACCCAGTTCTGGCTGAATTCCTATCGGCACAATTAGCCAGTGGCCTTTAATAAGCCAGGCGGCATGTGCCCTTCGTGCGTGTCTGTGCTTACCTTCCGTGACAGTAAACAAGCGGCAGGGCACCCTCTCCTTGTGACGCCGTGTCTCTGCTGGGGGATGCGGCCGCCACTGCCACCACATTAAAAATGTTGTTTGTGCTGAGGAGGCATCTCTGCACCACCCACGTGGCTTGATGTCAGCTATTCCACAACACTGGAAACATCACATACCAGCTAACTTGTGGGGTTTTTTGGGGGGGAAGCAATTAGTGTTTCTCACTCATACAGCTTCCTAAGCATATGCTTGAAAATATATTTTAACTCTGTCTTGAATGGGAGAGCTAATGATGTTGCGACTGTGCTAGCCAGCTTCATTCCGTTGCTTAAAAGACAGGGGCATGTGCCCCAACCTCCCCCCCCCCCGTGAGCTCCTTTCTGCTCTTCCCCTGGCAGACTCATACTCAAATGTCAAACGCAGCATTACGTCCGGAGGCTGCCTGCCAAGCTTCGTTCTGTCAACTGGGAAAGTTGCCAGAATCTTTTGTGTGGAAGCTGGAATTCCGGCCCCATAGCCAAGACGTTCAGGCAGTTCTGAGTAACACTTTTGACCAGTCCTAATTCCATTTTTGCTTAGTGTGCATGCTAGAACTGTGCAACCCACACATGCGCACTTAGGAGCCAGACGGTGCATTCATCCTCAGTGCAATATTTCCCACGTGGCTGCACAAGAGACTGCAGAGCACATTCATGTGCCTAATCACCCCCCAGGTACTGTTGAGCCAGGACAAATAAGGTGAGTGACAGCACGCCATGCTGGCAGCTGTGGGGCTGCTCTGACATCCTCTCCCATGAGCAGCTCCTTGGTGCCACCCCAAAACCCAAACACAGGCCCAGCTCACTTTCTCTGCTCCTAGAAAACAAGTAGGGCAGGACTCCCCAGCTTTTTGGACCCTGCGGGAACCTTTTGAATTCCGATACTAGGTGGTGGGCACAACCAGAAAATGTCTACCACAAGAGGTACAGCCAGCCACAAAATCTCAGGGACTGAGTAACTCTTCAGCATTTCAAGCAGAAGCACTGTTCTCTTTTAAAATGATCATATGGCTTTAAAATATCTTCTTGGTTACCTTTCATTATACGGAGAAGATCCTTATGCTGTGGTGGCAGCTGCTGTAAAAGTGACTTTAAAAAAAAAACATCTGCACAGCCAATCAGATCTCCAGTGGCCAATCAGAAGCCCTGCTGGGCAAAAGCCCCACCTGGCCCTCTGCCCACTTTCTAAGAGCACTAGTTGGGCACCAGGAAAGCTGCCCATGGGCACTCTGTTGGGGAACCATGGGATAGAGTTCCAGCTTGGAACATAGAACTACACCCCAAAGGTGGGTCACCAACTTCTCTTCTGACAGCTTCATCTCCAAGGCAGATGCTGCCCTGCAATATTGTTTGTCTTTTCCTCTCCCACCCTGTGAAAATATTTGCGAGTGTGGGCTGACCTAGTATACAAACATGACAAGTTCAATCGTGTCCTGAACATGCAGTCCAAATTTCGTTTCCAATATACTTCTTGAATGTTCCAACACTGGATCACACGTGCAGGCTTGCTGAGGACTGGCAATTTCAACAATACTTGATCAGGGCAGAAAGGGGGTGTCGGGTGGATCAGGAGATGGTGCAAAGAGAAAAAAAGGTAATTCCTTCTCCAGCGCAAAATAGTTTGTATAGTCTTAGTGTTTATGGAAATGTTTATGTAGCTTTTATCATATTTACTGTCAGTTTTTATTGTATTTATTGCATTTCCCCCCCCCCATTTTTGTAATCCACCACTGGGGAAATAAGTGGTTCAGTGGAAGAGCATCTCCTTTGCATGCAGAAAGTCCCAGGTTCAATCCCCAGTATCTCTAGTTGAAAGGAGCAGGTAGGAGGTGATGGGCAAGGCCTCAGCCTGGGACCCTGGAGAGCTGCTCCAGTCTGAGCAGAGACTACTAACCTTAATGGACCAAGGGTCTGAGTCAGTCTAAGGCAAGCTTCGTATGTTCCAACAATTGGTTTATTGAAAAAAATGCTAGGGGTGCATAAGTACTTCCCTTTTCACTTCTTTTTGGTTTCAGATGTCAGTCACCCATTGTTTCACTCACCGTCACTGTCAGTCTCCCCAACTGGCTTGTTTCCTTTATGGAACTTTTATGCCAATTTAATGACTTTCTTAATACCATTTTAATGCCATTATGTGCAACTTATGCAAATATATATATATATTAATTTTATTTGTTAAATTAGTATTTTGCCCTGCCCGCCATGGCAGGTTCAAGGCGGCTTATAGAACACACACATACACGTTAAAACATCAAAATATACTAAAACACAAAGTACAATTAAAATCACAGTGTAAGATCATCAGTGCTAAGTGCATAGATATTGATACAAGATAGCAGCATTCTCTCAACATTGGAAGGTCGCCTACCACCATAGTTCAGGTTCCTGCCAGGCTGTTGAAAGGCAGTCCTGTGGAACTGTAGAAGGTCCTATAGGGCCCTGATGTCATCCAGGAGCTCATTCCACCAGTAAGGGGCCGCCACAGAAAAGGCCCTGGCCTTCGTCATGGCCAACCTGGCTTCTTTAGGGACCAGGAGGACCAGGTGATTTTGGGATCCTGATCTTAGTGCTCTCTGGGGAACATATGGGGAAAGGCAGTCCCTGACCATATAGGACTTTAAAGGGAACCAGCACCTTGAACCAAATCCAGTATGCTATAGGCAGCCAGTGCAGTGCTTTTAAGGTGGGCCAGATGTGTTCCCACACAGGAAGACACAACCAACAGCTTCGTTGCTGCATTCTGCACCAGCTGCAGCTTCTGGATTTGGGACAAGGGCAGACCCTTGTAGAGAGCATTACAGTAGCCCAGTCTCAAGGTGACCACTGTGTGGATTAATGTTGGCAGGTCATTGTGTTCAAGGAAAGGAACCAACTGCCTAATCAGCTGTAGATGGTAAAAGGCAGACTTCGCAGTGGCTGCTACCTGGGCCTCCATCGTTAAGAAGGCATCCAGGAGTACTCCCAGACTCCTAACTTCTGGTGCTGGCACCAGCAACGCCCCATCGAAGGTTGGGAGAGGGATTCCTAAACTTCGCCTGTTCTGACTCAGACACAGAACCGCCATCTTTGTCGGATTCAATTTCAATTGGCTCAGTCTAAGCCAACCAGCCACAGCTTTCAACATCAGGTCCAGAACTCCTGGACTAGAGTCTGACTGGCCATCCAACAACAGATAGAGCTGGGTGTCATTGGCATATTGGTGACAACCCAGTCCATACCTCCAGGGAATCTGGGCAAAGGGGCACATATAGATGTTGAACAACATTGGGGAGAGCACCGCTCCTTGGGGCACTCCACAAATTAGCGGGTGCCTTCCGGATAGCTGTTCCCCAACGGCCACCCTTTGTCCCTGACCCTGAAGGAACGAGGAGAGCCACTGCAAGGCAAACTCCTGAATCTTGGTGTCAGTGAGGTGGTGGATCAGTAATTGATGGTCGACCACGTCGAACACTGCTGACGGGTTCAAAAACACTACCGTACTGCCTTGATCCAGATGCCATCTGAGAGGGCAACCAAGACTATCTCTGTCCTGTGGCCTGGTCAGAAGCTGGACTGGAAGGGATCTAATATGGAGGCATCATCCAAAAAACCCTGCAGCTGAATCGCCATCGCCCTCTCGATCAGTTTGCCCAGATAGGGTAAATTGGATACTGGCTGGAAGTTAGCTAATTCGGATGGATTCGCAGGTGTTTTTTTTTAAGAAGGGGTGGACCACTGCCTCCTTTAGTGCACTAGGGAACCCTCAGTGAGGGACTTGTTGATGATTTCCCTTAGTGCACCTCGCAACCCATCATGGTCAGCTTTGATTAGCCATGACGTGCACGGATCAAGGCTACAAGTGGTCAAGCGGAAAGATGAGAGTAATTTGTCAACCTCCTCTAGGCTGAGTGGACCAAAATAATTGAGAACTTGACAAGAAGACACACATGTGGCCTCAAGTTCCATTACTGCCTCAACTGTGGCAGTGAGGTCATGGCGGAGCGACAAGACTTTATCTGCGAAATAGCTCGCAAAAGCCTCACAGCCAATTTCCAATTCCATATCATGTAATCTGTCCTATGGCAGAGTAGTAAGAGACTGAATTGTTCTAAATAATTGGGCTGGGCGAGAGCTCAAAGATGCAATCGTGGCCACGTAGTATTCTCTTTTCATGGTCTTGACTGTCATCTCATGGGATCTCATAAACGTCCTATAAGATGCTCTTGACGCTCTGTCCCAAGCACATGGCCACTGTCTCTTTAGCTGTCTAAGCTCCCACTTCATCACCTTCAGTTCCTACTTGTGCCCTGGAGTGAGTTTTGATTGGGGGCCCGGAGGACAGCGGGGAGTGATCTCATCACTCCCCGATGTCCTCATTCAATGGGGGAAACATGACTCAAGGAAACAGAAAACAGCCTGAAACTAAGAATTCACAGGTTAGGTCTGCACAGGGGAGAAGTGACCCAGGACCAGAGATTTTCAAGTTGTAACAGTGAAGCTAGGACATTCAGTAGAATCCCTGCCTGCTATGAAACCGGAATGTACATTCAAAATATCTGAACTGACAACCTTGTCCAAACCAGAAAACAATGGAAAGCCGAATCATAGAACCATAAATTTGGAAGGGGCCGTACAGACCATCTAGCCCAACCCCTTGCCCAATGCAGGACCAGCCTAGAGCATCTCTGACAAATATTCGTCCAGCCTCTTCTTGAAAGCTGTCAGTGAAGGGGAGTTAATCACCTCCCTAGGCAGCTGATTCCGCCTTTCAATCACTCTGGCTGTGAAAAAGTTTTTCCTAATATCCAGCCGATACCTTTCTGCATGTAATTTAAACCCATTGCTTCAGGTCCTATCCTCTGTTGCCAACTGGAACAACTCCTTGCCCTCCTCCAAATGACAGCCTTCCAGATATTGAAAGAGAGCAATCATGTCCCCCCTCAACCTCCTCTTCTCCAAATTAAACATTCCCAAGAAGTCCCTCAGCCTTTCCTCGTAGGGCTCAGTCTCCAGACCCTTGATCATCCTCATCGCTCTCTTCTGCACCCTCTTGATTTTGTCCATATCCTTTTTGAAGTGAGGCCTCCAGAACTGCACACAGTAGTCAAGGTGCGGCCTGACCAAGGCAGTATACAGAGGGGCTCTGACCTCCTGCGATTTGAATGCTATGGCCCTTTTAATACAACCCAAGACTGAATTTGCCTTTTTTCCACTGCATCACACTGACTGCTCACATTTAGTTTACTGTCCACCCTTACCCCAAAATCTCTTTCGCATACACTACTCTCCAGAAACATATCCCCCATCCAGTATTTGTGCTTGACATTTTTGTTGCCCAGATGTAATACTGTGCATTTATCTTTGTTGAACGGCATCCTGTTTGCAACTGCCCACTTCTCCAGAGTATTCAAGTCTTGTTGAATTTTAACTCTATCTTCTTGGGTGCTTACTATGCCTCCCAATTTGGTATCATCAGCAAATTTAATGAGTAGCCCTTCTACCCCTTCATCCAGAACATTGATAAAAATATTGAAAAGTACCGGGCCCAAAACTGAGCCCTGTGGCACCCCGCTGGACAACTCCCTCCAATCTGATGAAACGCCAATGACCACCACTCTTTGGGTGCAGTCCTCTAACCAGTTCCCTATCCACCGAACTGTCCTATAGTCCAGCCCACAGTCTACCAGTTTGCCCATCAGAATGTCATGGGGAACCTTATGAAAAGCTTTACTGAAATCCAGGTAAATCACATCAACAGAGTTCCCACGATCCAGTAAGCTCATCACACAATCAAAGAAGGAAACCAGGCAAGGGCGTAGACTTTCCAATTTCGGGGGGGGGCTGGGGCTGGGCCAGAGGTATTGCTAAGTCATTAAAAGAACTGGGACCCAATGACATCATAGGGAGGAGCCAATGACATCACAGGCCATTGTCACTATCTATGGAATTATGTGGCATTTAGGGAGGGGCTCCCCAGAAAATTAGGGTGGCTTGGGAACCCCTGGGAACCCCCTAGTAATGCCCCTGGGCTGGGCTAACCCCTGGAACAGGTGCCTTCTTAGCACACTGCTTAGAAACTCCTTAGAACACAGCAGTGATATGCTAGGGACTGTTTTTCCACTCTGGGAACTGTCATTACAGTCCTAGAGTAGCCTATCTGGGCCCGAAAACCTTATTGGAAAAACCATTCTGCGTTTTCTTTGGGCTGCAATTTATTACAGCAGAGTCCATGCAGGTCAATTGGCATTCCTGGCTCCCATTATCTCCAATGGGCCTTCAAGCCTCTCCCATTATTTCCAACAGGCAATCCTGTCATTCCTTTTAGTACATCCCAGTTGGTTGCCCCTTTGAAACTACCACACCGTTTTAAGTAACAGCAAAACGAAGAACATGAACATAGAGTGCAAATCCCTTACCAATGTTCTCTCTGGGATGCACCCAGATCAAAAGGAAATTTTAAAAGGCCTCTGATCTGCATACCCCCCCATCTTGTTCATGCTTACAATTTAAAAATGAAACAGAGATTGAAAGAAGAGCTTAGGAGTGGCTGAAGCAGCCCACCCCCCACTACCATGAAAAAAGAACAACTGTTCTCAGTCAAGGATATATAGACCCAAGTAAACTATACCCCTCCCCTCCTCCACCTGGCTGTTGTGCATCCTACATGAAGCAGGGTGATTCAACAGATGCAAGCCAATGTCAGTGGTCTGCATCCACCATCTCACACAGAAGAAACAACTTCCAGTTTCAGCACTGGAGCTAGGGGTGCCAGCCTCCAGGTGGGACCTGGATATCCCCTGGAATTACAGCTCATTTTCATACTACAAAATTTAGTTTTCCTGAAGAAAATGGATGTTCTAGAGGGTGAACTCTATGGCAATGTACCCCACTGAGGTCCCAGTCCTCCCCAGGCTCCATCCCCAAATCTCCAGGAGTTACCCAACCCAGAGGTGGACAGGGGGAGCCTGGCAACCCTAACTAGGGATGTTTTAACAAGGGAGGGAGGGAGGCAAGAGGTAGAAAGAAAGCAAATAGATGGGAAGGAAGGAAGGAAGGAAGGAAGGAAGGAAGGAAGGAAGGAAGGAAGGAAGGAAGGAAGGAAGAGGGAGGGAGGGAGGGAGGGAGGGAGGGAGGGGAGAGATTAAAAGAAAGCAAATAAAAATCCCTCTCCATAATTTATCCAGGAGTTCAGGGGAGAGTTGGTCTTGAATGTATGCATTTAAACTGTTAGAGGTTTCACCTGCCCTCCTCCTCTCCCCTCCCCTCCCCCTCCCCCTCCCTCTGGATGGTCTGTGTGTGCAATTTCAGTGATTGTAAACTGCTGATTCCTGGCTCTCCTAATATCCTCACTCTGTCAAGGGAAGGCTGCAGGAAAAGTGCCCAGGCACCCAACCGCCCAGAGGCCGGTGATCCTCCATGGTTGCCGGCCTCCCCCACAATCTCCCTGCATGGCTCTGCAAGGCAAGCCTTGTGTGTGTGAGGAAACAGAACAACAAGGGCCAGCCGCCCCAAGGCCGGCGATACTCCATGGATGCTGGCCTCCCCCCTCAACCTCCTCACATGGCTCTCTGCAAGACAAGCCTTGCAAGGAGCAGGAAAACAACAGCAGCAGCACAAGGCTACAGGAAAGGTGCTCGGGTGCCCTGCTGCTCCGAGGCTGGCAATCCTCCATGGGTGCTGGCCTCCCCCCACCTCCCCCACCTCCCTACCTCCTTGCATGGCAAGCCTTGCAGGGAGAGAGAGAAAAAAACTAGAAGAACAAGGGTGCAGGGCACCCAGCCACCCCAAGGCTAGCAATCCTCCATGGATGCCGGCCTCCCCTCCACCCCAACCTCCTTGCATGGCTCTCTGCAAGGCAAGCCATGCAGGGAGCGGGGACACAACAGCAGCAGCACGAGGCTACAGGAAAGGTGCCTGGGTGCCCAGCTGCCCCGAGGCTGGCGATCCTCCATGGATGCTGGCCTCCCCCCCACCTCCCCCACCTCCCGACCTCCCTGCATGGCTCTGAAAGGCAAGCCTTCTAGGGAGAGAGAGAAAAACTAGAAGAACAAGGGCACAGGCAGGTCTCAACCAGCCAGCCTGGGCACTCTCTGCCCAGTGACCACCACCCCACCCCTGAAAACATCCCCTCCACCCTCGTTGGAGCCCCAGGCCAGCTCCTTACCTTTCTGCGCAGAAAAGCTGAAAGCACTGAAAACATGTGCAGCCCTCAGCTCCACAAGGCCCAACTGAGGGTTTCTGGGAGCTAGGGGTATGGCTTAGCTTTCAGGAAGCAAGCCCTGAATTTCCTCCCACCCCACCCGTTATTGTAGCAGAATTCCGCTAAAGGTAACGGTGCTTCCCAATTGTCTTGTTGGAAATTGGTGAAACACCTGAGGTATTGTTCCAGAGTTTGATTAACCCACTCAGTCTGGCCATCCGTTTCTGGGTGATACGCACTGCTAACCGCCCTCTCCACCCCCAACAATGCCATCGATTCCCCCCAGAAATGCGAAACGAACTGAGACCCCCTATCTGAGACCACCTTAGTGGGAAGGGTATGGAGTCTTACGACGTGGTGCAAGAAAGCCCGTGCAAGCTTCTTTGCTGACGGGATCGATTTGAAGGGCACAAAATGAGCTTGTTTAGAGAATAGATCCACTACAACCCGTATGATGGTTTTCCCCCCACTAGGGGGTAGTTCCATTATAAAATCCATAGAGATAAACCTCCCAGGGTCGGGTAGGGGTTGGCAGTGGCTGTAGCAAGCCTGGGGGCCTCCCGGGGTGGGGTTTGCTCATCAAACACATTTGGCATGCCTGCACAAATAAAGACAAATCTTTCCTCATCCTGGGCCACCAAAATTGTCTTTGTAGCAATTGTAAGGATTTAACAAAGCCCGTATGTCCAGCCAGTTTAGTCCCGTGTGCCCACTCCATAATTTCCCCCCTCAGGGATAGCGGGATGAAGATTTTTCCGTTTTTCCGCCAGCAGCACTGTTCGTCTCGTGTCACCCCCCCTCCTTCTCCAAGGAGGCGCGGTCAGTGTCAGAAAGGGCAGATGCGAGTTTCAGTTCCCAAGAGGGAGTCAGGGGGGAGGTGGGCGGTTTCTGGACTGGCTCCATGTCATCACCACCCCACCCAGCTGGGAAGGCGTGAACACCGAGTCACGGACCTCCTCCCTCTTGCTGTCGTGTTGGGGAAGGCGGAATAAGGCATCGGCCAGAGAGTTCGCCTTGGCCGGGAAATGGTGCAACGTGAAGTTAAACTTAGAAAAGAAGTAAGCCCACCGAAGTTGCTTTGCATTCAGGTTCCGCAGGGAGCATAACAATTCGAGGTTTTTGTGATCAGTCCATACCTTGAACGGCACTCGTTCCCCCTCCAGCCAGTGCCGCCAGGTTGAGAGGGCTAACTTTATCGACCCTGCTTCTTTCTCCCATACTGACCAGTTTCTCTCGGTGTCATTAAACTTTTTTGACACATAAGCTAGGGGGTGAAGTTTTCCATTGCCCCCCTCCTGTAAGATGGCCCCTCCCATAGCGACATCCGAAGCGTCGACATGGACAACAAATTTTTTCAGTTTGTTCAGGTGTGCTAGAACAGGCTCTGATGTGAATAGGGATTTCATCTGGGTAAACGCCTCTTGGCACTCGGCCGTCCACTCCAGCTTAGCCCACGGTCTAGTACTGTCAGGGCCCTTCCCCTTAGTCTTAAGAAGGTCCGTGAGGGGCAGGGCCACCTAGGCAAAGTTTGCTAAAAACGATCTGTAAACATTCACGAACCCAAGGAATGCTTGTAATTGCCTCCGTGTTTTGGGGGGCTCCCACCCCACCACATCCTGGACCTTAGCGGGGTCCATCTCAATCCCTCTCCGAGAAATGTGGTAGCCCAGGAATGAGATTTCCAACCGAGGGAACTCGCACTTGGACAGCTTGGCATACAGTTTGTGCTTGTGCAACGTTTGGAGCACCTCACGCACCAACTTGATGTGAGATTGTTTGTCAGGGAGTACAGCAAGATATCATCAAGGTAAACAAGGACCCCCTTGAACAAGTGTTTATGCAGTACTTCATTGATCAAGTTCATAAATACTCCAGGGGCCCCTTATAAGCCGAACAGCATCACCAAGTATTCAAATTGACCAAGCGGGGTATTGAACGCGGTTTTGTACTCATCCCCCTCCCTGATGCACACCCGAAAGTATGCATCTCTTAGATCAAGCTTAGAGAAAATCCCCCCCCCCACCGCTACGGCCACTAGCAAATCCTTTATCAATGGTAGCGGATAAGCGTTAGTTGCCGAGACCGCATTAAGGCCCCGATAGTCCATGCAAAGTCCCAACCCCTCATCCTTTTTTTTTTCTGGAACAACACAGGGGCAGTGCAGGGCGAGGATGTGGGCCGGATAAAACCCCTCGCCAAATTCTTGTTAATGAATTTTCTCAATTCTACCTTCTCGGCCGGACTCATAGAATACAGCTTCCCTTTGGGTAGTTTCTGGTTGGGTAGTAGTTCTATGGCACAATTGGAGTTTCTATGGGGGGGTAATTCATCCACCTCCTCCTCCTCAAATACCGCCGACAAGTCCCATTATTTCCTTGGGATTGAGTCCCGTTCTGCCTCCACCAACCCCACTGGCACCGTGTTAACTCCATTGTGGGTGGGCCCCCAAGCGCTTTTCCAAACGTGGGCCTCACAGTGAAGGGAGATGAAGTTGACTACTCCTGCCTCCCACAGTATGTGCGGGTTGTGTTCGAAAAACCACGGGCTCCCCAAGATGAGTAGGAACCTTGCTGCAGAGGTTACAACTAAAGGTCTCACTTCCCAGTGCTTCCCCACCCCCATTCGTAACGGCACAGTCTCGTATTTGCAGGGTTCCCTCATCGTGGAGCCATCCATTTGGGTAAAGATCAGGGGCTCCGCCAACTTTATTACTTTAGTTCCCAACCCCGTCACCAATGAGGGATTTATAATGTCTCTCCCGCACCCCGAGTCTACCAGAGCCCGTACTCTTACATGGGTCTGTAGTTCGGGGTCCATTAAAGTCACAGTCATAAAGAAGAGGGAAGGGGTTTTGCTCACCGGGTTCAGCGCCTGGGAGTCAGGGACCTGCTGCTCAGCGCTGTTCACAGCAGGTCCTTCTCATTTCCCGCCACCAGGGCAGCCTCCTCTTCCGATGACTCGGTCTCCTCACCAAGCGGGGCAGCCTGGAGGGCTCTTGCCCCTCTGGGCTTTGCCACAGGTTTCGGGGTAGAAGTCTCGAACTTCTTCTTGACCCCTCTGGGTGTGCTTGGTGATGGGGTGGCCCCTGGACATCCTTCTGCTAAGTGGCCCGACTCCCCACATTTCAGGCACAGCCCTTGCTTCATCCATAGTTCACGGGTTCCGTCTTTCTGCCTGTGCGGGGTGGTTGCCGGCTTTCCTTTTAGCAGGGTGGTGGTCGGCTGGGTCGTCTTCCCCAAGGTGGCTGCATTGTCCAGCCGGATGGTCCTCAGGCGGGTCTCGGTAGCCGCAGCCTCCTTCATTCATCCCGATAGGGTTTCGGGGTCTCGGCCCCTCATGATTGTGCGTTGGATTTCCGGGTTCAGCCCCAGCTGGTATTGTTCGCCTAGTACTCCGTCCAGCCATCCCCAGATTCTGGCGGCTTGCCTCTGAAACTCTTCGGTGTACTCCCGCCCCGTCTTTGTCCCTTGTCGGAAGATGTGGAGGAAAGCTCGGGCCATTTTATTCATGTTGGCTTCTTCAAAGTGGTCTTTCATGGCCCACATGAATGCATGAACCTCTCTCAGCTCGCGCCCATCCTCTTGGTGCAGAGCCACGTACCAGTCTGCAGCGACATCTTTCAGGTGGGAGGCGATCGCGTCTACTATGCGTTCCTCGTTTGGGAACAAGTGGCCCCAGTTTTCTACGAACTTCTTGGCCCTCACCAAAAAGAACGAGAACTTCTCTGGAGTTCCGTCATAGGTGGCAATAGATCAGCTGGGTTGGGCAGCAGTGGGCCCCAGCCTCTCGGTACTCCCAGCGGTCTCGGTGCCGGTTGCCCTACGGGTGGCCCCGCAGGTTGGTCCAGAGGTGCCCGGGTTGCCCCGGCACACCCCCAGGCGGTGGTCCAAGTGGCTGTGGAGGAGGCCTTTGGTCTTGGGGTCCTGGCGGTGCTTGGAGTTGCTGTCTGTCCATCTCCTCCCTTATCCCATCTGAAATCATCTTCGGGATACGTTGCAGAGATTCGTCTATCAGGCGGAGTAAGTGGTCCTGGCTGGGATCCCCGCTCCATCTCCGTCCTCCCACGGCCCCGTCCGGCTCTCTGTCTCCCGGGTGGGTATCTTTTCCACCCTCCACCGTGCTCAGACGATAGACCGACCTTTCAAATTGGCTTTCTTGGATCGAGGCCCGTGGGGTGAGAAACCACGTCACTTGCATCCCCGCTAGCGGTTTGGCCCAATCTCGCCTCTTTCGCAGCCGGGTCATCACTCCAGCAAACGCTCCCCCGTATGCCTCTCCATAGAACCCTCCCAGGTCATATTCCGGGCCCCATGGCGCAGGGGTGCTCGAGACCGGGTTCTCTTGGGTAACCGGCGCCGTTGTCACAGGCGCGGTAGTCACAGGGACCCCATCCCCTGAAGTGGACGTTGGGATCAGGATCGGGATGTTTTCCTCATCACTCATCTCTACAAGAGAGGTGTGGTGTAGAACCGAGTCCCGAATGGAAGGATCCCTGACAATCTGTCAGGCTCTTCAGAAAGTCAGTCAAACACCAGGCTTCATAAAGAAGATAGCGTTTATTGAAAGCAGTTCTAAAGGCACGTTAACATCTCATTGTCAGGGATGACTAAATCTAAAGAGGCACCCACAGTTATACCCACTCAAAGTTCCCCCCCTCTCCATCTACCAATAGTCACTAAGCCCGCGCGCGGGAAGAGGTGTGAAAGTACCAAAGCAGTAAATAACCAAACTGCCCCAAAGCTGTCTCAGACAGAGAAAAACAAGAACTGTGAGACCAAGGACATTTGGTGAGATAACAGAGTGCCCAGGCCATGGAATCCCAAATCTCCTAGGCAACCTGCACACTTCCCTACATTCCAAGCATGAAAAGTTGCAGACCATCTCTCCCTCCTTCCCTTCCATCCATCTCATGGAAGGATTACCTGACACAGAGCTGCCTTCTCCCTCCTACCACTGAGGGGCACTTGTGGTCTCCTTGTACAACAGCCAGCCAATAATATGACATGAGGAGCAATGGTTGTCAGCCTCCAGGTGGGGCCTGGAGATCCCCCAGTCACTCTAGTCCCTCACCTTCCCAAACCCCATCTCCCCCAGGCTACATCCCCAAAATCTCCAGGAATTTCCCAACCCAAAGATGGCAACCTAACCTCTCTTGTGCACACTGGCAGACAGTGGGAATTAGCATGCTGGCCACACCCCTGCATGTTGGCCCCATCCCCTCCTGTGTGCATCGTTGACCTGGATTAGGGCACACAGTGCCTACGCACATGCCAGCTGATAACACCTTTGCCCCATCCCTGGTGCTGGCCAGTCCTGCTCACAGTGACAGAGCCAGTGTGTACATAGCTTCTTTGTGTGTGTCTGCGCAGAAGGGGGCAGGTCTAGCCCAGTTGTTTCCAGTCTCCCTCTGTGCAGAATCACCCTGTGCATGGATGTGTTATGGTGGGAAATTCAGTGCAAGGAAAAAGAAAATGATCAATTTGATTAGTACACGGATGAAACAACATTGACACAGGCACTGGGGGTCAATGCAGCACCTAAGGGGGAATATGAAACCACCCCAAGTTTATACAGCTGGAAGAATCAAATTGTCGGCCTGCCCACCTTTCTAAGCAGTACACCTTTGCATTCTCACTCTGTGCTCCACCTGGTTTTTCTTCCCACCTTTGGCTGCATCCCTTGGATCTGTGCTCGAATCAGCATTTGGCCCCACCACTTCCTGGAAGTAATCAAAAGAGGAGAGACAAAACCACTCTCGGGACCACCTGTACTTTGTGTTCCCTCCTGTGCTTTCAAGGTCTCAGGCCCGGCGTCCCTCCTCCATCTTCTTCTTCTTGCCCCAGCCCTTCCAGCAGCCAGCCCTCAGGCCACCTGGGACTGCTCATGTCTCCAGCCTCCTCTCTAGCAGTGTGGGGGGGGCAGTTTGTGGCTGGGACCTGCCCTTGCCTTTAGTCAGACTGGCCACTGCTCCTGGGTTCCTTGCTGCTGCCTTCTCTGGGGAAGGGCCCTCAGGGGACTCCTCTGGGTGATTTATGGCTTGCCTGGTGGGCAGGGTGCTAAGTCAGGGAAGGGAGCCGGCCCCAGACAAGAGGCAAGGGACCACTGATTCCCAGGATCAGTGTGGGGGGGGGACAAGCTGCAAGGCATCCCTCTCCCCACAAAGGCTCTGAGGACTTCTAGCTGTGTCCAGCTGTCCCCTACTGGAAGAAAGGATCATGGTCCAACTCAGGAGGGCTTTTCTTATGTTTACGGGGAGTGGGTGTAGGGTAGGGTTGCCACCTCTGGGTTGGGAAATTCTTGAAGATTTGGGGGGTGGAGCCTGGGGAGGAAGGGGTTTAGGGAGGGGAGGGGCCTCAGGGGAGGATAAAGCTATAGTTCCTTGCTCGAAAGCCAGTCGAATCCGACTCTAGGGTTGTGGTGCTCATCTCCATTTCAAAGCCGAAGAGCCAGCGCTGTCCGAAGACGTTTCCGCGGTCATGTGGCCAGCATGACTAAACACCAAGGTGCACGGAACGCTGTTACCTTCCCACCGAAGTGGTACCTATTTATCTACTTGCAATTTCTTGCTTTCGAACTGCTAGGTTGGCAGGAGCTGGAACTAGAGACGGGCGCTCACTCCGTCATGCGGCACCCGGGTCTCGAACTGCTGAACTACCGACCTTCCACAGCCTGCAGTTCAGCGTCTTAACCACTTGAGCCACCGCAGCTATAGAGTCCTCACCAAAAGCTGCCATATTACACATGGAAACTGGTCCCTGTAGTCTGGAGATCAGTTGTGTTGGGATATCTCCGGGGCCCACCTGGAGGTTGGCAACCCTAGTGCCAGGAGGAGGCAGAAGATAATGGGGGCCTGTGCTCCTTTTGTTCTTCCAAGAGTGCCTTAGCGATGCCCCTGATGTCAGACAGCGGGCCAAAGGCAACCTAACAGAGTGCTGATGGGCAGCAAATCTCAGCGCTTCTGTTCCATCTGAATCAGAATCTATTCAAGGCCTGCAAAGATAAACAGAACCACAGGGCTACAATTTTCTGTCCAGTCATTTAGGTCCTTGGAGTTGATTTCAAGGCTGTAATTACCATTTTGGTGCCTCACTGGTGCTGTAGCAACAGAGTGAGATTGGGCTGCTTGGAGTCAGGATGTTTCCTCTACTGCTCAGCCATGTTCTCACTGCCAAGCATAGGTTGTGCATCTGTTTCTGGACGCCTCATCTCCTTTGGGTGCTCTCCACCAGGCTTTCTGTCTTGGTTGCATACTACTTTGAGAAAACCATAAGGTGAAGCTGCAACTGGTTGGAATCTTTCTTCCCAGCTAGCTACTTTACTATATGTAAGGAGGATTACTTTGAATTTGGGGGAGCCCTCCCCATGCTGTACTCCACGATTCTGCCACTTTGGAGTAGCCATGTGAACACACATACAGTCCCTGTACAGTGTGCAGATGATTTCTCTTTATAAGTGTGTTGAGTAATTATGTTACATTCAACCCATATACAGCTGAATGTGTGACTGAAACCTCTCATTTATCCAGGCACTGGTCTCTCAGGTTTCATTTGCAAAGGGTGTTGTGTAGCGAGAGCTTCAAATGAACAGGCACTGTTAGGGTGGCTCCTAGCAGCTACATTCAGATTGGCTGCCCTTGCAGAGCAGGCCAATCAGGTAACAGAACTGTAAATCTTGCCATGCAAATGAAGGCTCCTAGCTACCATATTCTTATTGGTTTATTTGTATTTTGTTGGTGTGTTTGGAACTGGGGGTTTTGTATATAGTTGCAGCTCGCTGGGTGTGTTGTTGTTCTTAATGTTACTGAAATAAAGAGCTATGTTGAAACCACGATCGTCTCATGAACCCACTACTTAACAAAGTGAACACAGGGTGGCTGCTTCTTGAAGACAGATGCATGCGTGCACATGCAGGTTGTACTTGTGTTCACTGATCAATGCGAACAGGGCTAGTGGTCACAAGAGAATGAAACCCCTGTTATGTGTTTGGAAGGAGGGGGGAGGGGAGGAAGAGGAGGCTTGGAACAATGAAATAGTTTCCAAGAAGGAATAATGGTCTTACTGAAGATGGGGGGGGTGCTTTGAGGGCAGGTGTTCCACTAAAGCAACATAGAGGGTGGCCAGATAATTCCAAAGTGCCTCTTTATTCTATTAATAAAATAAAAAAGAAGGATACAGGTGCAGCAGGAGGCATGGAGGGGGCTTGCAAGAGCAGACACCAAATGCAAGCTTGGAAAAAGATATTGTAGCTCTCATTTGATGTACAGAAAGCTGCTCTCATCTCCCTCACTGCCTCCCACACAAGGGGGTACTGAAAATGGCTGGGGGCCTCCCCAGGGGAAAAAGTTCCATCAGCCACATTTGGTATTTCTTAGTCCAAGACACCCTGATTACTAGAAGGATCTAAAAATGGGATATTTGTCCAACTTTCCTTCAAAACAAGACTCGAAAGCGTGCTTCTTCAAAGGGCTACAGAATTTCTAGGCCACCTAGAAATCTCACCATGCACTTCCTCAGGATACGTGATTATGAAAACAGTCTGCAAAGGAGACATTGGCGGGTTTCTCCCTGAAAATGGGAGCAAAAAATGATCCTCCCAACAGTTAAGGTTTTCCAGGCCACCTGAAAGCCTCCACTGGGCTGTTAACAGCCTGAGGCACACTGATTCCGAGACACGGCAGTCTGAAAGTAGAACTTTGTGTGTCTAGCACAACGAAGTGCGCTTGCACCTGAAAGCTTATACCTTGAATAAAACTTGGTTGGTCTTAAAGGTGCCACTGGACTCAGACTTTAGCTGCTGTAGTTTTCTGGGTTGTCTGGCCATGGTCTTGGCATTGTAGGACCTGATGTTTCGCTAGCAGCTGTGACTGACATCCTCAGAGGCATAACACAGAAAGATGGAGTACTCTCTGTGTCAAGGTGAGAAGAAAAATGGTAGGCAGGTAATTTATATCTACTCAGGAAGGTGGGGTTGAGTCATTATCTTGTAGGAGTTCCCCAGGCTATGAACATGCTAATGGAGGAGCTTTCCTGAGGAGGTTCTTTTATCTATGGATTGTTTCCTGAGGACGTTTCCTGTTTCCTGAGGAGGTTCTTTTGTATGTGGATTGGCTGCTGAAATTCTAATCTTATCTGTAGTTCTAAACTTATCTGTAGTGCTATTGTTTTTCAGGACAGGAAACCATGCCCTATTTACTTTTAAACTCTCTTCTTTCCTGTTGAAATTGAATTACAATGGCTTCCCTGTGTAATCTGACATGGTAATTGGAAGTGTTGTCCAGTCTTTCAGTGTCTTGGAACCAAATGCTGTGTCCTGTTTGAGTTAGGCTATGTTCAGCCACTGCTGATTTTTCAGGTTGGCCAAAGTTTGCAGTGTCTGTCATGTTCTTTTATTCTTGTCTGAATGCTATGCTGTGTGGTCCCGATGTAAACTTGTCCACAACTGCATGGTATGTGGTATACTCCTGCAGATGTGAGGGGGTCCTTTCTGTCTTTTGCCGATTGTAGCATCTTGTCAGGTAGTCCTGCCATGATGGATGGAGGGGAGGGGAGGATGGCTATGGGCGCCATGGCGGCGTGGAGGGCGGGAGGTTGGGATCGTGGGGGTGTAGATTTATGCACCTGGTGTGTGAGAATGGAATGTGAATCTGGCAGGCTCTATCTTGGGTAGACTTAACATTCTGACCTTGGAGGAGACAGGCTACGAGCTTTCCTATCGCTTTCAAAGCTGCAGCTTTGCTGAGAATAATGGGGGCGGTGGGAACTTCATTAGCGTAGTAACTTTCGATTCCCATTCGCATGTTATTCCCTGATTGGTAGAGAGGGGGGGTCCCCATTCACCCCCTTTCCTGTATAACTGCCTGCTTTGTGTAACCAAGTTATTCTGAACAATGTATCTGCTCCAGTAACCTTTCCATTGCAGCTTAATAATAAACACTATTCTTGCTTGAACAACAAGACCTGGTGTTTGGCTGACTAAGTTAGGGCTGCTGACAGTTTGTTCAGAATCCTCAATTTTCGGGACTGGTCGGAAACCCGTGGCTCCAAAATGAGTGGCGGTGAAGAAGACACTCTCCCGATCAAAGATAAAAAGAAGGAGGATAAAAACCCTCTTGACAAGAACGTACCCACGGAGACCCCTGACACTTATGTGCTGGTGACACGGGGCCAGGAGTACGACTTTGGAGGGCCCTACGGGGATCCGTATGGGGCGGCTTATGGTGGGGTGACCACCCGAGTCAAACACAGACGAGACTGGGTGAAGCCCCTGGCAGAAACCCATGAAACGTGGTTTGGAACCCCAAGAGCATCGGTGAGGGTGAGCCACACCGAGAGATCGGTCCGCAGACTGGTTACGGCCGAGGGTATGGAAGACACCGGCCGAGACTCCGAGGACCTGGAAGGCATCGTGGTGAGACGGAGGTGGAGTGGAGAGCCGAGCCAAGACCGCCTGATGCGCTTCTTAGATGAATCCCTCGCCCGCATTCCCCAGATGATCGTGGAGGGCATCCGGGAAGAGCGAGAGCGGCAACGACGAGAGGAACCACCCGATCAACCTCCCCAGGACCAACGTCCAGCGCCAGGCCCAGACCAGCAGAACGTACCAGCTCTAACCCCTGCTCAGCCCGCGGGGCCGGGACCGCAGGGGCCGCCGGGGCAGCCACCCCCTCGCCCATGGGGGTTTTTGCCACCGAAACCTGCGGAACTTCTTGATGCGGACTTTGATGGAGACCCAGAGAAGTTCCCTTTCTTCCTCGTGAGGGTCGAAAGATTTATCGAAACCTGGGGCCACCTATTTCAACGCGAAGACCGCATGGTAGATGTCATAGCATCCCATTTGAAAGGCGCGGCGGCGGACTGGTATGTCGGGCTTCACCAGGCTGACGGGCGGGAGCTGAGAGAAATCGACTCTTTCATGTGGGCCGTGAAAGAGCAATTCGAGGATGTGAACGCCAATAAGACGGCCAAAGCAACAATCCGGGCCATCAAGCAAGGCGCAAGATCAGTAAGGGATTATACAGCGGAGTTTCGCAGATGTGCGGCTAAAATCCGAGGGGTGCAAGATGGGACCCTCGCGGAGTACTACAAGTTGGGGCTCAACGCGGAGATTCGTCGGTCGGTCACGAAGACCCAAGACCCGGACACATTGACAGGTTGGATACAAGCAGCCATCACTATGGAAAACCGCTTGAAAACCATCAAACTGGATGATGCGGCAGCGATGACTAACCGGGGCCAGTCGGGCCCTACATCGGCCGTGCGCGGGAAAACCCCCACACCGAACCCGAGACCGAGGGATGGAACGAGAGAACTCCGGATGAAGCAAGGTCTGTGCCTTAAATGCGGAGAAGGGGCCACTTCGCAGCGAGCTGCCCAGGCTCCCCTGCATCACCTGGGGTGCCCAAGGGAGTCAAGAAAAAGTTCGAAACATCCACACCAAAACCAGTGGCGAAGCCAAGAGGGGCGAAAGCCTTGCAAGCCAAGCCGCTCAGCGAGGCATCGGATTCATCGGATGGCGAGACCGTGCCGCCGGGAAACGAGACGGACCTGCTGTAAACAGTGCTGAACAGCAGGTCCCGGACTCCCAGGCGCAAATCCCGGTGAGCAGACCCCCTCTCTTTTCTTTCTCACGGTGACTTTAGTGGACCCGGGTCTATTGACCCACGTGAGAGTGCGAGCTCTCATTGACTCTGGGTGTGGGAGAGATCTCATCAACCCCACACTAGTGACAGGACTGGGGGCAAAAGTAGTTAAACTTAATGACCCCCTGATTTTTACACAGATGGACGGCTCCACCATGAAAGAACCTTGCAAATATGAGACTGTACCCTTACGGGTGGGGATTGGACATCACTGGGAGGAGAGACCCTTCGTAGTTACCCCGTCTGTCCGCTTTCCCTTAGTACTCGGGAGCGCGTGGTTCTTTGATCACGACCCACATGTTTTATGGGGGGAGGGGAAAGTGAATTTTATTTCCAAAAATGCCAGTCCCACCTGTGGAAGCCAGAGTGGGGGGCCACGATGGGGGGGAGCCCCTAGTGACGGCGGGAGTGGCAGAAGCAGAACTAGAGAGGATTCCATCAGAGTATCGCGACTTAGCTTCCGTCTTTGGGGAAGAGGAAGCCGATGAACTGCCCCCCCATAGAAACTCGGACTGTGCAATTGAGATTTTGCCTAATCAAAAATTGCCTAAAGGGAAGTTATATTCTATGAGCCCTTCGGAAAAGGTGGAGCTGAGGAAATTTATTGACAAGAACCTGAGCAGGGGGTTTATACGACCGGCATCATCCCCGTTCGCAGCTCCCGTTCTTTTCCGGAAAAAGAAGGACGGGGGTTGCGGTTGTGCACCGACTATCGAGGCTTGAATGCAGTCTCCAACACGAACGCTTACCCCATGCCCCTAATCAAAGACCTGTTAGCTGCGGTGGCTGGGGGAAAATTTTCTCGAAGCTAGACCTCAGAGATGCCTACTACAGGATCCGAATAAGGGAGGGGGATGAATTCAAAACGGCGTTCAATACCCCCTGGGTCAATTTGAATACTTAGTCATGCCGTTCGGGCTTCAGGGAGCGCTGGGGGTCTTCATGAATTTGATTAATGAGGTGCTCCACAAGTATTTATTCAAAGGGGTCCTTGTTTACCTTGATGACATACTTTTGTATTCCTCTGACCTGAAATCCCACGTGAAACTGGTGCGGGAAGTTTTACAAACGTTACACAAGCATAAACTGACTAAGTTAGGGCTGCTGACACATCTGTTGTATTTTTCTTCAACAGACTCAAACTTTGTTTAGCAGTCCAAATGTGAGGCATTAAGTTGACCTCGAAGCAGAGCAAGCCACCCCCCACCCCCCGCTTCCCACCTGTGGTTCTGTTAGCTTCTCATCCTGCCTTTCCTCCATGGAACTGCGGGCAGCCCGATGTGGGTCCCCTCCAATGCTCCCTCTAGGGCAGGGGTGTCAAACTCATTTGTTATGAGGGACGGATCTGATATAAATGAGACCCTGTTGGGCCGTGCCATGTGCGTGTCATAAAATGTAATGCCAGGTAGCGGAGATATAAATTTTATAAAGAACACAAACACAAAGGGGTTTTTTTTACTTAAAAACATGCCTAAAACATTAGCACTCTTGCAATATTTTGTTTATTTAACAGTGTCTGATAACTGACACCTCTTGCTCTGAATTATTACATCAAAATGCCTGTGTTGTTACAATCTTGAGTATGCTGTTCAGGTGTGTATCTGTAAGCTGCAAACCTACAATGATGCAGCAGCAGAACTGGAAGAAGCAGAAGACAGCCAGTTCCACTGCGGGCCTGATAGAAGCTCTCTGGGGGCCTAATCCGCCCCCAGGGCCATATGTTTGACATTGCTGCTCTAAGCTGTGGAGTCTTGTGAGCAAAAATTCTACTTTGTGAGTGATCGGCATTAAAGTTGTGAGTGAGCACTTTGGCTACTACATAAATTGGATTGCTCTGGAGCCATCCTTCCGGAGCTAAGACAAAAATGTGTGTGTTGGAGGCTAAAAAGCTGTGAACTAGCTCACACTAACTCAGCTTAGAGGGAACATTGGTATCCTCCTCAGTTCTGTCCTCAAGCCCCAACTACCATTAAATACTGGGTTCTAGATGCATTGCAGTGATCAGCTCTGGTTTATTAAGTGATTTCAGCAGAACACAAGACGACGCTAGCAGGGTTGGAGCCCTGCTTATATGCATGCAAAACACTACACCCAACACACACACACTCCCAGTGATAGGCTATTTACATTACACTGCTCATCTATAGGTTAGTTCCTGGATCCAGGCGAGCTATTGTTCTAAAGAAGCAAGCTCAGCCTGTTCTAGGTGCAGCAAGAGGAAAGGCTTAGGCTCAATACATAACACCCCACCTCCCTAATTTCAAAAGCTTCTTAACGGACAAAGTATCTTAAATTAACTGGTTTGTGTTGGTCCTGGTTTGAACGTCACAGTTCTAGCAGAGGGATCACGGCCTTGGGACTCAGGTCTGATGTTGCTGGTGTGGTGCTGGCAGCCGGTAGCGGCATTGGTGTGACATCAGGGCAGTCCATGGCTGCTTGCTCCAGTGCTTTGCCTGCTTGTCCATCTGGCTGGCCGCTGGGAGCTCCCTCGCGGGCTCTGGTTCCTGTGGTCATGGCAGCTCCGCATCACAATCTTCCAAGATCACTGATGGCAAACCTGGCTCGGCTGGAAGGAGACAGTGGCAGAGCTGATCTATGTGCCTCCGAAGTACCTGGCTGTCATCAGTAGAGACCTCGTAGGACAGGGGCCCTGTAACTCTGATAACCTTGGCAGGAATCCAGGCAGAACCGCTGGAGAAGTTCCGCACGCAGACAGGGTCGCCGGGAAAGAATCCTTGGGGAACCTCTTGGCTCTCTGGTGTTCCAGGGCTTGGTCTGGGTGCAACCTGTCCAGTTGGGTGGTTAGGCACCTGCCCATGAGGAGTTCCGTGGGGCTGTGGGTGGTGGAGGTGCTTGGGGGTCACCTGATGGCCAAAAAGGAAAGCTGCAAGCCTATGGTCCCAGTCTTGGTGGATGATGCATTGGAGGGACTCCTTCGTGGTTTGCACCATCCTCTCTGCTTGCCTGTTGGTGGCCAGGTGAAAGGGAATGGAGTGGATGTACCGGATGAGGTAACGGCCCATAAATTCTTGGAACTCCCCCGATGTGAAGGCTGTTCCATTGTCCGTCACAACTGTGTCAGGTAGGCCGTGCATGCTGAAAATCCATCAGAGGGCCCGGATCGCTGCCTTGGAGGAGGTGGAGGTGACAGGCACCTCCTCATACACATTTGGTGTATGAGTCCACTAAAATGAAGATTTTCCCTTGGAAGGGGCCAGCTAAGTCCAGGTGTAGTGGGGACCATGGTTTGTGGGTGGGTTCCCACTGCTGAACTGATGCCCTGGGAGGCTCTGGCCAGGTTTCTTGACAGGCCTAGCAGCACTTGACACAGGCCTCTATTTCACCGTCCATGCCTGGCCACCACATGTAGCAGCAGGCCAACGCTTTCATCTGCACGATTCCGGGATGCATCTCATTCAGGGCCAATAGCACTTGCTGGCACAGAGGGGTAAGCACTACCACCCGGCTCCCCCACAGGAGGCAACACTTGTAGGCTGATAACTGATCCCAGTGGGAGGAGAATGCTGCAAATTCTGGGCCCACCCAGCTGATGGGCCAGCCCCTCCCCACTCAGTCCAAAACACGGGAGAGGACACAATCTTTTGTGGTGAGGCAGGACACGTCGGTTACCTGTAGGGGTCGGTCAGGAAGTTGCTCCGTGAGCAGGATTTGGTGTGCAGGAGCAGGGTTGGGATTGCAGGAGGGAAGTGTCAGGTGACTGAGGGCGTCGGCATGTCCCATAGCCTTCCCCGGGTGGTGGAGGAGAGAGCACTGGTATCCTGCCAGGAAGATTGACCATTGCAGCACTCAGGGTGAGAGCATCTGGGGGGTCTGGTGATCCGCAGCCAGCAGGACCAGTATGGTCTTGTGGTCAGTTGTGACGGTGAATGACTGCCCGTAGAGTGGAATTTTTTAACTCCTGCCACAATAGCCAGCACCTCCTTGTCAATTTGCATGTAGTTGCACCTCCTTGTCAATTTGCATGTAGTATACCATGGGGACCTCCCAGACATCTGGTAGCTGATGTCCAAGGATGGATCCTACCCCATATGGGGAAGTGTTGCAGGTGAGGATGACAGGCATCGCTCCATCGAAGTGGGCCAGGATGGCATTGGAGGTAAGCAGCTCCTTGACGGCCCGGAATACGGCAGTTTGTTTCTGGCCCCAGACCCTCTTGTCGAGGAGGCAGTTAAGTGGTTCTGTGATTGCAGCTTTGTGAGGCAGGAAGGAATGGTAAACGTTCAAAAGCCCCAAGAAGGCCTGGAGTTCCAGCTTGGAGGTTGGTGCAGAGGCGACAACAATGGCGCATATCTCGTCTGGGGTTGGAAGGATGCCCTCTGCATTGACAGAGAAGCCCAGGAACTCAACCTGTGGAACCCCCAGGAGGGATTTCTCTCATTTCACCTTGAGGCCAGCCACTTGGAACCACTGCAGGATGGTATGCAGCCTTGGGGCAAAGCCCTCCTCTCTGGGGGCAGCAATTAAAATGTTGTCAAAGAAGGGCTGTACCCCAGGAATTCCTTTGAGGAGAGAGTCCATTAGGTTCCAGAAAATTCCAGGGGCTACACTGACCCCGAACTGCAGACTCCGCACCCAGAACACACTTCTGTGAGTTACTATCATCTGGGCTTCTGTGGTTGCATCATCTACGGGAAGCTGCTGGCACGCCTGAGCTAAGTCCAGCTTTCTGAAGATCCTGGCGCCCGCAAGAGAGGCTAGGACATGGCGACCACTGGAACCAGGTAGGAGTGGTCCTGCAGCACCTTATTTATTTATCTCACCACCAGAAAATCCAAAAGTCCATCAAAATGCCAGTACTGTACTCGGAGCTTGCCCTCCCCTATTATGGACACATTCTTTTGGAAGTCCTGCCGGGTGAAACCCACAGGCCTCAAGTGAGGCCCCCCCCAGGACAGAGTCTTTTAAAAGTATCTTCTGAAATTATGGAGATGGAGGACCCCGTGTAAAGCTCCATCATGCAGGGGTTTCCCTCAGTTAGGACTGTCACTGTAATTTTATTGGGGGTGTCCCGGGGCAAGTTCAGTACCTGCTGCCGCTGGATGGTGGTGGTGTGTGTGAATGCCAGGGTTGCTGTAGTTTGCCTCTGATTTCCCTTGGCGTGGCAGGCTCTGGTGGCCGACCTTCCCGCAGTTCCTACACATGGCGTCCTGGAACTAGCAGGATCTCCATTTGTGGGGCTCCCTGCAGCTGGCGCATGTTGTCAAAGTGGCGGTGTCAACAGTGCATGGTGGTGCAGACTGGCGAGCATTGTGGCGTGTGGGATGCTGGAGTTGCAGTACCTCTTCTTCTTCCTCCTCAGATGTGTCCTCGTGGTGGGTTGCAGTGGTAGGCCTCCAAGAATATGGTGGGCTTTTTGCTTGCTGATCCCCAATGGTGAACTGCTCAGTGGCCTCCGCAGCAAGGGCCACGTCCACGGCCTCCTTGAAGTTGGGATCGCCCTTGGCAAGGGGCTTTCTTTGGATCTGCTCGTCCCTCAGGCTGCAGACCAGCTGGTCATGAAGTGTATCTTCAAGGTCATGGAAGTTGCAGTGTCAAGTGATCCATCGGAGAGCCGTAACAAAGGCTGTGATGGATTCATTTGCAGCCCGGTTCCTTGTGTGGAACGTGTGGCGAGCACTGATGATGAATGGTTTTGGAGAGAAGTATTCCTTTAGCTGGTCCAAAATGGTTTTATATTTGGTGTCCTTAGGCTCCACGGGAGCGATAAGCGAGTGGGGGACCTCGAAGGTTGAGCAGCCACAGACTTGGAAGAAGGTGGCACACTTTTTTGCCTCTGCCTTGATCCTGGAGAACTCGAGGAAGAACTCAAACCAGGAGAGGTAAGACTCCTAGTCTTCCACAGTGGCATCGAACGCACAGAAGTGTCCTGGAGCGGCAGCCATGGACCCAGGATGCGCATGGCACTGGAGCTCGGTGGGCAGTGCGGCGTTGGTGGGTGCCAGGTTGCTCAACAGGATCCCATCCTCATCGCTAATGTTAACTATTGGGTTCTAGACGCATTGTAGTGATCAGCTCTGGTTTATTAAGTGATTTCAGCAGAACACAAGACGACACTAGCAGGGCTAGAGCCCTGCTTATATGCATGCAAAACACCACACACACTCCCAATTATAGGCTATTTACATTACACTGCTCATCTATGGATTAGTTCCTGGATCCAGGCGAGCTATTGTTCTAAAGAAGCAAGCTCAGCCTGTTCTAGGTGCAGCAAGAGGAAAGGCTTAGGCTCAATACATAACAACTTCCCTATGGGGTAGGGTAGGGCTGAGAGAGAGTAACTATCCCATAGCCAATGAATGAAGTTGCCAAGAGGCCAAGGGGGAAATAATAGAGGTTTAATATGGAGAATTTAGTTAGTTATTTACTCCATTTATACCCCAGGGCCTTTCTCCCCACTGGGAGACCCAAAGCAGCTCACATCATTCTCCTCTCCTCCATTTTATCCTCACAGCAACCCTGTGAGGTAGGTGTGTGAGTTGCCCCGGGCCATCCCACAAGCTTCCAGGGCAGAGTGAGGATTCAAACCCAGGTCTCTCGGGTCCTAGTCTGACACTGTAACCGCTGCCCCCCGCTGGCTCTCAAATCTGCCCTTGAATTTTTCATGGCAGGGAGCAGAGGGCAGTGGTTGTGGAGCCAACTGAGACCAAACAGACTGCAAGAGGGACCCAGCTGCAATGTGCTCTGATCCCTGCCCCCTCCCACAGGGTCTTGAGTGCCCTTGGTTTCAAAGGAGTGCCCGCTCTTGTCCTGGTACACGACAGACACTTTGGCCGGGGAGATTCTCGGGACCTTCATTCCAGGATGGGCAGCTGGCAGCTTGAGGAGTCCAGCCCTGCCCACATGTGGCTGCTAACTTTGGGTTGGGAAATGGCTGGAGATTTGGGGATGGAGCCTGGGAAGGGCGGAGTTTGGGGAGAGGAAGAAGCTCAGCGGGGATGTGAAGCCCTGAGCCAGTTTGGTGTAGTGGTTAAATGTGCGGACTCTAATCTGGGAGAACTGGGTTTGATTCCTCACTCCTCCACTTGCACCTGCTGGATGACCTTGGGTCAGTCACAAGCTCTGGCACAGCTGTTCATGAAAGAGCAGTTTGTGTTAGAGTTCTCTCAGCCCCACCTACCTCACAGGGTGTCTGTTGTGGGGAGGGGAAGGGAAAGGAAAGGGGTTTGTAAGCCACTCTGAGACTCCTTTGGGTAGTGAAGGGTGGGGTATAACTCCAATCTCTTCTCTTCTTCTTCATCTGCCAGAACTGCTGTTTTCTCGGGGGGCACCGATCTCGGTCGCCTGGAGGTCAGCCCAAATTCCCCAATGCGGACCCCAAGTGGCTCACATTGTTCTCTCTCCTCTGTTCTCACCTAGGAGGCGGGTCAGGCTGAGAATGTGTGACTGGCCCAAGGTCACCCAGCAAGCTTCCCTGGCAGAGTGGGGATTCGAATCCAGGTCTCCCCAGATCGTAGTTAGAGACCTTGAACCACGATACTACACTGTCTCTCTTCTGGCTCCCAGTATAGCTCCTGAACCCCAATATGCGCTACCCCTTTTTTGCACCTCAGTCTCTTCCTCCTGTGAGGCACACATCCCCATACCAATTCAGCCCCCCACCCCTTCTGTGTGCTTGAAGCTGGAGACCTTCCACATCCAATGCACGCATACTCCTGCCACACTGCAGCCCCTTCTCTTCAAAGTGTGTTTTGTGCAGTGTCTGAAACCTTTTGAAACCGCAGAGGGTGACCAGGCTCCCCACCCACAACCCTGCTTGTAACTGACTTTCTGCTCCCTTAAGACTTTCCCGGCCTGGGACTTGCCTTGCCAGCTGTAATACCCGGCCACCTGCCTTCCCTGGGGCGAGCCACTTTTCAAGTGACCCATTTTCAGTAATTGCTAGAACATGTGCACAAACCTGGCGGGTCCCCCCCACCCCCGTGCCTAAACTCTGGCTCTGTCCCAGCTCCGTGTCCAGGTCCACAGCTGTGGATTTTTAAAAAAGCCCTCTGGAATGTTTCCTCACTTCTGAGAACTATAGCTCCTTTTATTGCTTGGGGGGGGAGGTCTCTGGGACAAGCTCTTTACAACATCCATCCCCCAGTGGGGTCCTTGCCAGCAGGGCCAGCCCAAGGGGCATGGAGGCCTCGGGGGGAAATCCATAGGGCACTCCCAGCTCCACACACACACACCCCTCCGTGACAGGCTCCAGATCAGTCCACCAGGGCTTGAGCAGGAGAACTGCCCCTTCATGCTGTCCGCCTGTCCCTTGGCATCCAACTCGGCCGCCTGGGATGTTGTGGTCTAGTCCTCCCAATGACCCATCAATATCTGGGCTGTATCACTTCATACTGTAGTTTCTCCAGTTTGACAACCAGCTGTCAGCATTCAAGCCTGGCTTTCTCCCTGACATGCTAGCTTTCTCTCAGCGAGGAACTATTTGGTACAAAGGGACACTCAGTACTGCGAGCTCCCAGGCCTCTGAACTGCTCAGGGAAGCCAACCTCCAGGTATTGGCTGGAGATCTCCTGGAGAGCCAGTTTGGTGTAGTGTTCCCTCTAAGCTGAGTTAGTGTGAGCTAGCTCACAGTTTTAGCCTCCAGCTCACACATTTTTGTCTTAGCTCAGGAAGGAGGGCTCCAGAGCAAACTAATTGATGCAGTAGCCAAATTGCTCACTCACAACTTTAATGCCAGTAGCTCACAAAGAATTTTCGCTCCCAAGACTCCACAGCTTATAGGGAGCATTGGTTAGGAGTGTGGACTCTGATCTGGGAGAGCCGGGTTTGATTCCCCACTCCTCCACATGCAGCTGGTGGAGTGACCTTGGGTCAGTCACAAGTTCTTTCAGAGCTGTTCTCTCAAGGGCAGGCCTCTCATAGCTCTCTCAGCCCCACCTACCTCACAGGGTGTCTGTTGTCGGGAGGGGAGGGGAAAAGAGATTGTAAGTCCCTCTGAGACTCCTTCGGGTAGTGAAGGGCAGGGGGTATAAATCCAATCTCTTCTCTGCTTCTTCTCTTCTGGAATTACAACTCATCTTCAGGTGACAGAGATCAGTTCCCCTGCAGGAAATGTTTGGCATTACAGCCCATTGGAGTCCCTCCCCTCCCCCAACCCCACCCTCCTCAGGCTCCACCCCCAAGGCCTCCAGGGATATCCCAACCTAGAGCTGGCTGCCCCACTTGTGGGTCTGCCTGAGTCCCTGCCCCTGGGGTTCCTGACAGCAAGCAGGCACGGCGGCCTCTGCACGTTGTTCTGCGCCATGTCTTTCTGATTGGAAACAACAGGTCGTCTCCCTCTCCCGACCATTTCAAGTCACGATAATTACTCTGCGGGGAGGGGGGCTGAGGCCCCGTGCATTGTGGCTCTGATCCAAGCCGAGCACCACACAACATGCGGCAGAAAGAGAGGATGAGGAAGCCAAACACTGCTGTGCTCTCCGTCGCGTGTGACCGGGCAGTGGCACATGCAGAGGAACTGCTTATTGATTCTGAACACTTTCATGCCACCTTTCCGCCCAGTCAGGGTCCCCAAGGGAGGCACCAGGGGACAGTCATCCATTGCCCTGATATTTCAGACCACGATCAGTCCTGAGATGCCCCTTTGCCTGCAAAAGGAGAGGGTGCAACAGATTGACCTGTGTTGATCCCATTACAGAAATAGTATTACACTTCTGTGAAGCAAATCAGGACGCTGCTGGTTCAAATCCCTCCTCTGCCATGAATTCCAGATGCAGCCTCTGGGAAGCTGCTCTTACTCAACTTCATTCCCTCATCTGAAGTATGGGAGAAATGTCAGTGGCCCTACCTTGCAGGGTTGTTGGAAAAATTGCTGCAAGGATACACATTAAGAGTTCTGGACATTCTGAAGCCCTATATAAAGGCAAATAGTTGCTAGGTACTCCAGTGAGGAGTAGAAGATGGCATGTTCCTGGCAGTCTAGAGCCACGGATCTTTCTATGGCCTTTGCTCTCCTAATATGGGAAGAGAAGCAACAAAGGCTACTCTAGGAGGGGAGACAGACTCTGTGCCGTCAATCCAGGCAGGCCCCACCAGTAGCTGCTATCATTGTGACCCCACCAGAGCCTAAACCACAGGGCCAGCTGGTCCCTCCTGTCTCGCATTCCTTCGCCTTGCTTCATCAGAACAGCTGTCTTCAAAAAGACTCTAAGAATCTGCACGGGCTTCCAAGGAAAAGATATTAATCCCAAGGAAGGGGAAGAGCGGAGGCTGGCTACAAAGGCTGGCTTGTTTGCTTGAGTCACAATAAAGTCAAGTGAGAGGCTGGCTGGACAGCTCACTATTGCCACAGTGCTGGGGGGGGGGGCTGAACATTTTCATGGACTGCACAAAGGTTGCCAACCCTCCAGGTGGGGGCTGCAGTCCCCCAGATTTACAATTGCTCCCCAGGCTATGAAGAAAAATTACCCTGGAGGGAATGGGGGGGGGGTGTATTTGTGTGTGTGTGTGCACCTGGAAGTTATGGCGACCTCTGCTGACTGACCCCTACTGGGGGCCTGGAGGATATTCAGAGAGGTGGCTGAGTAAAGCCTGCCCCCGCCTCCCCACTGCTGGTATTCCAAGGAGGTCTCCCATCCAAGTCCTTGCCAAGGTTGGTCCTGCTTAGCTTCCAAGATCTGACCAGATCGGGCTTGCCTGGCCTACCCAGGTCAGGGTGAGAGAATGGCTGTTTTGATGGGTGTGCTCTATCCTCCCAAATCTCCAGGATTTCCCCAACCCAGAGGTGGCAACCCTACCTGTGTGCCAGAGGACTCTGCAGAAGTCAGGCTGCAGGTAATAAGTTTTCACACACACACACGCCCCAAATACCTGTCAAGGAGCCTGACCATATTGGGTGTCCTGCACATGGAGTTCCACTGCTGAGTGGACAAGGGTCCCCCCGCAGCCATTTCACCTCAGGAAAATGGTGCATGGGGAGGGGGAGGCAGAAGCCCCTCCTTCCCCCGCCTTGTGCTCTCAAAATGGATCGAGCCCCGTGGTGCTTGGGAACATTCATTCTCCATTGTAATGTCTGTCTATAAGCTGGCTTCTGGAACCCCAAGCCAACATCCAGTTTGGCCCCAAATGGTGAAGCCATTCTTTCTCATTTTATGTTAGCAACCTTCCTCTTCAGAACAGTTGCCAGCCTCCAGGTGGGGCCTGGAGATCTCCCAGAATCACAACTGATCTGCAGAGAGATGAATTCCCCTGGAGAACAGGGATGCTTTGGAGGGTGGGCTCTGCGGCACTGTCGCCTGCTGAAGTCTCTTGCCTCTCAAAAACCCAGACCAATTCCGCAAAAGCAGTTGTTGCTCCCTCGATCTCCCGTTTCCCCTGGTTGTACTGCTGAATTTCCCGCTGTTTGCTGTGTAGCCACATTTTGGCACACATCTCTCCCCCCCCCACTTTCCCCCGCCTTGATCCTAAAAAATAAGGATCAACTGAGGGGAACAGGAGACGGAGGGTGCAACAACTGCTTTTGCGGTATCGGTCCCATTTTCCCCAGGTTCCAGCTCCCTAATCTCCAGAAATTTCCCAGTGCAGAGCTGGCACCCCTAGATAATCCAAACACAGAATGCCTGCCCAGTCCTTCAATCTGCAGAAAGTGACAGATGACCCACTCCTCTGTCTTTGGTGAGGAATATCAAGCAACAACCCCAGGGCTCGTGGGTAGAAAAGGAATCCTCGACAGCCATGAAGTTTGCGCTGCCCATCATGATTCGGACAGGAAAGGCTGGGAGGCTGAGGGCAGTGCTGCGGTCAGAGCAGAGGCTGAGAAATCCCTGGAGATGTGGGGGTAGAGCCTGGGGAGGGCAAGGCTTGGGGAAGGCAAGGACCTCCGGGGAATGGGATGCCACAGAGCCCACCCTCCAAAGCAGCCATTTTCTCCAGGGGAACTGAACTCTGGAGAACAGCTGTAACCCTGGGAGATCACCAGGCCCCAGTGTTGGCAACCGCATGCGGCACCATTGTCCCAACCTGGAACTGCTTCTGGAGCACGCACTCTCCTCATCGGGGTGCTTGTTGAAGGGTTCGGGGCTTTTTACTCCCCGTTGGTTAATTTGTGGAGTCATGTTTTTCAGCAGACCTGTAGAGTTCTCTGAACAGGCAGAAACCCCTGCCTTTTACAACACTCTACAGCAGGGGTCTCCAGCCTTGGTCAGTGTGGAGGCACCTTCTGTCACAGCATGGTGGGCACAGTCACAGAATGGCTACTGCAGGAGATGGAGCCGGCCACAAAATGGCCACCACATCTTCTCTTCAGTCACATAGTAAAGACCCTTGTGCTCTGATAGCAGCTGCTGCCAAAGCCACACTTTCTAAAATCTGCACAGACAACCAAACCTCCAGTGGCCAGACAGAAGCCTTGCTGGGCAAAAGCCCCATCTTGTACCGCCCACTTTCCAAAAACACTTGGAGGGGGCGAGACAAGCTGTCTGCAGGCACTACACTGCCCATGGGCACCATTTTGGGGACCACTACTCTAGGGAGAGAATTTCACAGCTTTGGCTCCACCCTAAAGCAGTCCCTGCCCGGCATCCACAGGTTGGAGGCTGAAGGCATTTAGTGGAACTTCTGCGGGCCAATCCAGACATGTGCTGAGAGAGAGAGAACAGAGACAGACTATATTCTCTGGGATATCTCTAGGATAGATGGAATAGAGATAGGATATCTCTAGGACTCGTGGCAGTTTAAAAACTTTAATGTATTCTGTTATTTATTTACATAGGAGATGTTATGCTTCCTGTCCTGACCCCTGCTCCAGGTCGGCGAGGCCTCTGCTCAGATCAGGACAATGGGATGGGGGAGGTGTCAGGCCTCCCTTCTCGGGAGCTCCGAATACCAAATTCCCAGCACCCATCTGGTTTGGCCCAGAGGAAGAACTTCCTGTGTGGGTTTCACATTTTTGTCCTGCCTTCCCCCAGAGTTCTGGCCAGCACACCCGAGTCTTTCCTCCTCTACCTTCTCCTCCTCATTCTCCTGTGAGGGAAGAAGGTTTAGCCACAAGAAAGTGACCAACACAAGGCCCACCAATAGGCTTCGCCAGGGGTCTTTCCATAGAAAAAGAGGTGCTGGAGCTCATTAGCATAACTTATTTGCATGTGCCACACCCCCTGACATCACCAGAAGTGTGTCAGAAGCCAACACCCACCTCTCAGGCTTCACTGGACTGTTTTGGATTGCTAGCTGGGGGGGGAGTGCACAGATCTGCCCTCACAGAGGAGGGAGGCCGAGGCGGAGCTCCTCGCAGGCCTCGCAGGAGTAGCCAGGCCCCACCTTGCAGAGGCACTGTGCTAAGGCCAATATGAGGACTGGCAGAGCCTGGGTGGGCTGGGTGCCACGGCCCAGGCAGTGGCAGAGCAGCTTGAGGGCCAGCTTGCGGCAGCACTCTGCTGGGTTGGCCAGCGGGCCAGGAAAGGCGAGGGGGGCTGCTGGGAGCAGGGGGTGGGGCTTGCTGCATGTGCCCATCCGCTGGGCTCCTTACTGCCGGAGCTTCACTCCTGTGCGCTCCTGCAGGAAATGAGCCCTGGGCTTCACAGCTAGCTGAGTGAGGCCTTGAACCCGGATGTCCCCCCTCTTCGTCCAGTACTCGGTCTCTCTCTGGTACTCACACTGGTCACTATTGATGGTGAGCAATAGGTGAGGTGGATTGAACGGCCCCAATGGCAGAGGTCAAACATGAGCTGACCTCAGCTCCTCTCCTCACAAACATGCCAAGCGTTGGAGGGACACACACACTTGCTGCCTTTCACACTGGGCCATTTGTTCCAGGGTGGCTCAAAACACCACAAGCCAAGGCTGCCCCCAGCCCCAGCCGTCAGCTGTGCCCAACGTGCCCCTGGCCTTCTGCCACCTGTCATCTGCTGACATCACATGGGAGTTAGTTAAACCTTTGGGACTTTAAACTGGACAGCCCCTTCGCTCCAGCTGTCTTCATCACACAGATTCATGGCCCTTGAGGAGCACACAGCTTCTGACTCGGCCATCTCTGGGATTTGATGGGATCTTTTCTTCCCCTGCACTGGGCAAGCTCTCCTCCTCCTTCCAATGGGCTCTTTGGTTGCCAAGCTGCTTCTGCCAGCTCTCAGCAGCCTGGCTTTTCTCCCGACTGTTAGCATCGCGGCCAAGAGGCAGTTCCACATGGAGGCGATGGTCTATTTCTTCACCATGTTCTTTGTATCGGTAAGAACCTCCTTTCCACTTGCATGTCCAAGGAGTTCTTGTATTCTCATCCACAGGGCTGGTGTGGAGGAAGAGAAAGAGAGGGAGTCACTCAGGCAGTCTCAGACAGCATTTTAAAGACTAACCAGGTTTTATTCCAGGAGCTTTCTTGGCTTTGGACTGCCGACTCTGGGTTGAGAAACTCCTGGAAATGTGGGGACAGAGCCTGAGGAGAACAGGAGAAGGTCCTCAGTGGGGAATAATGACACCAAATCTACCCTTCAAAGCATCTGTTTCCTTCCCCAAGTGTTCTCTGTAGTCTGGAGATCAGTGGCAATTCCTGGAGATCTCCCCCCTCCCCCCCAAAGGGTGACCACCCTGCATGGACTCCGGAGACCCGTGCTGAGTCTCCACTGGGTAGGGCACAGCTCAGTAGCCTGGCACCTGCTTCCCATCCTGGCTTTAGGACTGGGAAAGACTGGGGAACTGCTGTCAGTCAGAAGACTGGGCCACATCAGGGGTGACATAAGGAAGCATCTGGCTGGACTTCCTGGCACGAGCAGTTGGTTGTCAGAAAGTGTGGCTTACTTGAACAGGCTGAAGCATGCAAAATGACTGGGAACAGGCAACCCCCTCATAAACGGGGGAAGGAATAGAACAAAGTCTGAGTCCAGGGGCACCTTGAAGACTAGCAGAGGCTGTGGTCATGCTGGCAGCTTGGTGTGGTATGGTGGTGCCTCAAATTGTAGTGGTTTAAAGTGTGGCAGAGCATTTCATCCAGACTGCACACTCTGTGGCAGGTTACCTGTGTGGCTGTCCCATGGTGGGCATCCACATTAGTGTTGTGCTTCAACCACGGGATGAGCTGTAAGGGTGGGTTTCATTTAAATGCAGGCGGATGGATGCACATATGTGCATATAGGCAGCAATTTTAAAAAAAACAATGGTGGAAACGGATGTGCAAGTTCAGATGTCCCTTCCGGGTCCCTTTCACCGCAGGAGAGTTCAGACATCAGAAAACCCAGAGGAAACCCCGAACAACCGGTTAGTCCCAGACTTTCCCTGATGTCTGTTTATTCCGCTTCCACTGTGGAACAGCAGGGGCTGCCAACGACTGTGCCACGGGGCAGAGGTCCTTGTCTGGAGGGGCCCATTTAGTCCACTCAGGCAACACCACTATAGTGCCACAAACAGCCCGTGTGACCACAGCCAAAGTTTTATTCAAGGTATGACCTTTTGTGTGCACACACACTTCTTCAAATACAATGAAAGGAGTAGAATCCTTTGCAATCCTGCAGTCCTTCTGTCCTCTTGTGTTTGGTGTCCTATGAGTGAGATGAACCAGAAACTTTGAAATAAGTCAAGCAAGGGCACTGGAGTGGGTTCTGTTTGACCCTGTTGAAAGGCAGGGGAAGTCCCAACAGCCTCAAGGATGCTTCCCATCCACACAGAACAACTTCCCAGGGAAGGCTGATTATAATCAATGGGCTGAAGATGAGGGGCCTACTTGCTTATTTTGGCACAGCCTGATGGGTGGGGGTGGGGGTGGAAAATGCCACCAAATTGCAGCCAACTAATGGAGACCCTGAAGGGTTCTCAAGGCCAGAGGCGTTCAGAGGTGGGGTTCTGCCATTGCCATTGCCTCTGTGTGGTGAACCTAAACTTCCTTGGTGGTCTCTCATCCAAGTCCGAACCAGGCCTGACCCTGCTTAGCTTCCGGGATCTGCCGAGATCGGGCTGGCCTGGGCCCTCCAGGGAACAAAAAGCAGATCTTTGCTTCTGCCAGTGCACCGCAGTTTCCTCCTCTTAACGCTTCCTTTCAGGCTCTCACAAAAGGTACCCAAGGAGCACGTGTTTAACTGAAAAGCTGAAAGGAGATGACCAGTTGACTAAAAATTATTTATCAGTGGCTGCCTTGTTCCAAAAAACAGTCTCATTGCAGCAGACTTCTTTTCACCAGCCATTTTAACGTCTTCAAGTAGCCGTATTCTGCATTCTTCTAGAGCAGGGATCCCCAGCCTTCCTGAGCCTGCAGGCCCCTGACACAGTGTGTGTTTGTGTGTGTGTGTGGGGGGGGGGGTCGGCAGAGCCAGGGGCAGCCACAGCTTCCCTTCAGTCATGCAGAAAAGATCCTTGTGCAGTGGTGGTGGCCATTGCTGCCAAAGGAAGGTTTTTAAAAATCTGCACAGCCAATCAGCTCTCCAGTGGCTGGTCAGAAGCCTTGCTGGGCAAAAGCCCGATCTGGCCCTCTGCCCACTTCCTAAAAGAACTTGGTTGGCAGATGCCAGGAAAGGTCCCACGTTGGGGATCCCTGTTAAAGACCCTGAGCATTCAGGCAGCACTTCCGAATATTCAGAGTGTTTTGCCTCCATTAAACCTCATGACGACGTCTTGGGGAGGGGCGAAGGCAGAGCCACTTGGCTCCAGATCGGGTTCAGGCAAGGCAGAGGTAATGCTCCAGCCTGGCTCAGGTTCCCAGGCCTGCGTTGCGGCCAGCTGTCCCGTCTTGCTTCAGGCACCGGCTTGCGGGGCCATCACCACCTCTGAGGGGGTCCGGCGGGAAGTCTGCCCTCTGTGCTGGTGGGGCACTCAGTGGATCTTGGCAGGATCAGCCCCTCGGGGTGGGGAGCGAGAGCAAGAGCTGCACAGCTGTTGCAGGTCCTCTGGCAGGGCAAGGAGGATGAGGACGCAGCCGGGACGCCCTCAGCATTCTGCAGCCCTGCTTCTCCTCACCGACAGGAAATGCTTCAGACCTGCAAAAGCATACAGCCCGCTCAGACGAGGTTGCCAGTGACGGCCAGAAACATCTGCACACATGCCTGTCCAGATTTCTCAGGGAGACATGGCCAGCACAGCACAGGCAAGTCAGGGGAGTCAAGTACACGCGAGGCCTGGACCCCTTCCAGAGACAGCTCGGCCACTGCCCTATCAGAGGAAGGCAGGCATGCCCCAAACAGACCCCCCTGACTCCAGGTCATCTGCATGGAGCTTTGCCCAGTGACACAGGCAAGGAGGGCTGGTCTGTACTCTCAGGAGAGTCTGCTCCAGGATCCCCCTCCAGCTCAAAAGATCATCAGCAGATTGTTCTCCACAAAGCCCCTTGTCCTGTCCCCCTGGCGCAGGGGTCGAGGCTGGGCTGCTAGTGCCCACCGGCTGATCCCTTCTTCCCTGGCAGGGGCTTTGGAGGGCCTCAGATGAGCCTAGAGGAGAGGGGTTCACTTCTGCCCAGCTCCCTCCCTCTCAGTCCTCCTTACATCCTCTCACTAGGGTTGCCAGCCTAGCTGGGGATCAACTGGTACTACAACAGAGATCAGTTCACCTGGAGAAAGTGGCCACTTTAGAAGGTGGACTCTATGGCTTTATACTCCATTGAAGTCCTGTCTTTCCCCTCCCCAAAGCCCACCTTCCTCAGGCTCCACCTCCAAAATCGCCAGGTATTTCCCAACCCAAAAATGGAAACTCTTTTGCAGACTAGGGAGTGCTGGAGCCTTTCCTTCTTGGCTCTGCCTGGACCTGCCTTTTGAAGGGTTCCCTGGTGAGGGACCACCCTGGCTGGCTTCTCTTTCCCCCTCCAGACCAGGGTCCAGGCTGTCTTTGAGTGCGTTCAGATGGGCAGCTAATCCTGCCATTATGCCAGCTCAAATTTGATCCCGAACTTTTTAATCCATCGTCACATGACCAGACATCCCTCAGGGAAATGGCCTTACCATGCTGCCTCTGTTGTGGATTGTCTAGACGGTGTCCACTGAAGGAGGCGTGCGCAGTGGGGTTTTTTTAAAAAAAACTTTTTGCGCATGCGCATAGATGTCACAGTGCGTCCTTGTTGAAGGAGATGTGCAGTGGTTTGTTTTTTTTAAAAAAAAAACCCTTTTTGCACATGCGTATAGACATGACAGCACGTTCTTGTTGATCCGTGCATGTGTAGAGATTATTTAAAATGGCGCCCGCTCAGGATGGTCTGGCTTCAGACCACCCCGATGGAAGGATTGCGCGCTGGTGGAATGATCAGACAGATGAAAGTCCGCAGTTGTCCATCAGGTAATCGAAAACTCCAGATTTAAAGTGGTATCTTTTAAGTACACCTCCAAAGCGCAGCAAAATGGGATGCCCATGGAAGAGGGACATTTCCCAGATGTTTGTGTGTGGACAGTAACTTTAGATCCGTGAGGCAATCGTGCCTCGCGCGAATCTAAAGAGCTATCTGATTGGACTCTTTGGTGGTGAAAAGCGCTGTCACAGCCGATCTCTTGGCAACTCCAGAAGGGTTTTCAAGGCAAGAGGCATTTAGAGGTGGTTTGCCATGGCCTGCCTCTGTGTAGCAGCCCTGGACTTCCTCGGTGGTCTCCCATCCGGGTAGAAACCAGAGCCGACCCTGCTTCGCTTCCACGATTTGACCCAGTCAGGCTAAACGGGGCCATCCAGGTCAGGGGAAGGATGTCTTTAAAATGTTCATAGTCATTCCTTAAGAATCACTCCAAAACCCAAACAGGCTTCCAAACCCACAACTTTCAATATTAACCCCCACTGATGGACCACGGGCATTAGTGGACTGGTCTGCCAAATGACCCTTGTGGCTCTCCTTACATGGAACTGGATGGGATCAAGTACTGCGGCATCTCCGTGGGCTTCATTGTGTGAAGGCAGAGCCCCCACTGGTGAGAAAACCATCAGAGCCCAAATATTCCTCACTGGTTACTTTTTTACATCCCGCCATCACTGTACCCTTTTCAACATTTATACCTTCAGCTTTGTGTCACATCATATGACGTGCATGCGCATGAGGAAATCACTGAGGAATGGAAGCTGCTTGGGACAGAAATCAGTGGGGGTGACCACTTGCATGCCCCAGAGATTCATGGGCTTGGGTTGTGGTTTCATGAGACCTTTGCCATAATCATGTTCCCCAACAGATCTACCATGCCTGTGACAGCCCAGGACTGTCCATCCTCTGTTTAATGCAATACGACACCCTCCAGTACTTCAGCATCTACGGGACGGCCTTGTCAATGTGGGTGTCACTGATGGGTAAGGACTTGCCTTTATTTGAGGAGTCTAAAGCCACAGTATGTTGGAGGGATGGAAGCAAAAGGAAGAGCCTGTATGGGGTAGAGTGCTGGTTAGAATGCTGGACTAGGAACTGGGAGACCCAAGTTCAAATCCCCGTTCTGTTATGGAAGCCTACTGGGCAACCTTGGGGCAGTCACTCTTTCTCAGCCTCACCTACTTCACAGGGTTGTTGTTGGGAGAAAGCGGCAGAGAGGAGAACAATGTAAGCTGCTTTGGGTTCCCACTGGGGATTAAAATGGGGGAAGGGGAGAGGGAGAGAGGGAGGGAGGGAGGGAGGGAGGGAGGGAGAGAGAGAGAGAGAGAGAGAGAGAGAGAGAGAGAGAGAGAGTTCTGCAAAAGCAGTTGTTCCGCCCTCAGTCTCCTGTTTCCTCCGGTTGTAGTGCACAATTTCCCACTATTTGCTGCACAGCCACATTTTGACCCACACCGCCCCCTGATTTCCTTGCATCTTCTTGATTCTTATTTATTAGGATCCTTACTTTTTAGGATCAAGAAGACGCAGGAGAAATTGGGGGAAGATGTGGGGCCAAAATGTGGCCATGTAGCAAATAGTGGGAAATTGAGCAGAACAACTGGAGAAAACGGGAGACCAAGAGCAGAACAAATGCTTTTGCAGAATCAGTCAGAGAAAGCAAGCAAGCAAGCAAAGTTCTATTTCTGTCAGAAGGATTTATAGTTCTCGAGATGATTATACTGAAAATATTCCTTGGCTTCTATCTTTTGCTTCAGGACAGTGTCACATAACTATCACATTTCTCCCCCCCTTCTTCCAAGGGGCCACGCACAGTTCTCTCTGCCTCCTTTCTGTCCTCTCAACAAACCTGTGAGGTAGGTCAGGCTTCAGGTCTAAATGGGGATAGCCTCCCCTTGACTCGTTCACTAACCTTTACACCCCATCAGATCTCACTTGACTGTGACAAATAAATCAGTACACACATAAGTAATGTATAGTCAAAGAGAAAATGATAAAGATAATCTCTGTTTAATACAGGTAAATTTGAGTTCCCTGATAATCTGTTAATCTCTGTTTAATATAGATAATTAATCTGATAATCTCTGTCTAATACAAGTAAATTCAAGTTTCCTACATTCCCTTCCCATTATTAATGACTTGTTTTGATGGCTTATTTTTTATATTGAGTTTTTAATTATAAATTGTCTCAAGTAGAGCTCTGAGGCAGCGGCCTAGAAATACCCTAAATAACTAAACCTGCTGCCTGCCCCCTCTTCCCCAGCATCTAGCAGATGTGCCTTTGACCCCACTGAGTTTGGTGACCCAGAATCTCAACCTTTTTGTTAATTGGCTCTGCAAGCCATTCAACTCCAGATTTATTTGAAAATGTCAGTTCAGAAGGCATGCAGTAGAAATTAAAAAGTGGATGTTATGCCTTAGCCAACCCCCCCCAACCTCCTAATAAAAATGTGATCCAAGGACACTGAAGGTGTGGTGCTTGAGACGTGAAGAAAATCTCTCCCCATGTCACTTGCAAAGTGTTGAATGCATCCGTGTGTGAACGTAGCCACTGCAGGCACATTTCCCAGGACTGCAAATCCAGGACAGCCATGATCCAGCTGTGTGAGCTGGAAGCACATGGAGGGGAGCCATTGGGGAGCCATAACTTTGATCAGCAATGACCCCATTCCGCACTTGAGAGCGGCCTCCAATAATTCACATCCTCATTGACTGAAGTGTGGAGTTTGCAGACTACAGACAGGTGGTCTGAAGAGAAACCCTGGCCCAGGCACCACGACTGAAATCATCCTCAGACAACTGGAGGGAGGGAAGGGAAGAGAAGAATCCAAACCTCCTCCACGTATCTGACTCAAAATGCAGTCAGTATTTCTCCTTTTTAACTGAAGCAGAACCATTCTTTGTCTGCTTCCACACAGGGATGATGCTCCACATAGATTTAATTGCTGCTACCAGAGCAGAGGCAACCAAGTGTCCACACAGCAGTTTCCCCTGCACTTTTAAAAAAACTGAACATCAACATAGCATTATAGTGCTATAACATTATAATGTTACAATGATCTACTGCCACAATGTACTCATTCCTCTGAATTTCCAGGTTTAATTGAAAAACAAAACTGTAGACCTCTAGCTCTTTTTCACTGTGAATAAAGTCCTTCAAATGAAAGCTGGATTCAGAGAATCATGGCAGTCTTATATATATAAAAGCCTAGAGATGCTTCTCCTGCTTGGCACCTCCATGGCTGGCTGACTACTGAGGTGGGCCATCAAACTATTCTCTTCTCCTCCTGCTGTCCAGCTCTCTTTCCCCTAGGATTGCCAACCTCCAGGTGGGAACTGGAGATCTACCGCTGTTACAATTGATCTCCAGATGACAGAGATCAGTTCCCCTGGAGAAAATGGTTGCTTTGGAGGGTAGACCCTTTGGGATTATACCCTGCTGAGTCCTTCCCCTCCTCAAACCCTGCCCTCCACAGAATCCACTCCCAAATCTCCAGGTATTTCCCTACTCAAAGCTGGCAACCCTACTTTCCCCTCAGTGGCTGTTCCTAGGCAACCGAGCTTGATTCTGTCAGTAAAAAGGTGGGGGGAGGCCCTTTCCAGGCCTACTTTGGCCTTTGTGGGGAACTCATTGGGGCCAGTCCTGCTTAGGGTTGCCAGCTCCATTTTGGGAAATTCCTGGAGATTTTGTGGTGGAGTCTACAGAAGCCAGAATTTAGGGGGGGAGAGGCCCTCAGCTGAACAGAATGCCATAGAGTCCATCCTCCAAAGTAGTCGTTTTCTTCAAGGGAGAAAGAAATCTGTTGTCTGGAGTTCAGTTGTGATACCAGGCAATACTTCAGAGCAGGGTCTGCCAGACCTAGGTTCTTGCTGTGGAAGCTGAGTGGGTGATTTTGGACCAGTCACAGACTTGTAACCTACCTCACGGGGTTGTTGTGCAGATCAAACGAGGGAGAGGAGAATGATGTGAGCTGCTTTGGTCCACACTCCAGAGAAAGACTGTACTCTTCCTAGGTAGAGGCTGCAGGGAGGAGATGGAAAGCTGAAGTCAGAGGGGAAGATAAACTTAGGATGATGGTTGGCTGGGTAGAAGATAGGGTTGCCAACTACAGGTTGAGAAATTCCTGTAGATTTGAGGGGTGGAGCCTGGAAAGGGTGGGATTTGAGGAGGGGTGGAACCTCAGACAGGTACAATGCCATAGATTCCACACTCCAAACCAGCAGTTCCCTCTCGGGGAACCATTGTTGCCAATCTCCAGGTGAGGGCTGGAGATCACTCAGAATTACAACTGCTCTTCAGGTGGCAAAGATCAGTTCCCCTGGGGAAAACAGTAGACTCTGTGTCATTATATCCTGCTGAGGCTGCCACAGCAAATTGATGCTGAGTGCCTAAGGCTGGGGCACCCACCCAGAGCCTCTTTCTAGAGCTTGTTGTATTTATTTCCACAATGGGCCTTATTCCTAGTGTCATTACAATGCCATAGGAACATGTCAACTTTTTTAAAAAAAACCAAAACCCTCTAGTGGCAAAGGCAAATTGGTGATGCCATGAGTAAGACTTGTAAAAATCTGCATCTTTGTAGCCACACATTGTGCTTTGGCTGTGATCTTTCCAAAAACACTGTATTGCACCAGGTTTGGAAGAGATTGCAGCCAAGGGCAGGGGGAGGGAGATGCAGAAGAGAATGAAAAGAAGACGTTGGATGCTTACAAAAATAACCCACTCCACTTTGGTTGACAAACCAGGGCAAGACCTCTGTGCAAAAGCAGCCGTTGTCATGGTCCCTCCCCAGACAAAGAAAGAAAATAATACTTGGAGCTGCCTGAAGTATAATGAAGGTCCTTATACGTCACACACCAGTTTGAAAGTCCCAGGTCTCAGTCTGAAACAAAGGTGCCTCAAAAAGGGTAACAAGCATTCTTCCATGGCTCAGTTCAGACATTACACAAAACCGCGGTTGAATCAAGCTAGCTGTAGTTACTGTGCTCATCCAAGCTCGGGCCACTCCACTAACTGTAGTTAGGGTACATCAAACCAGGACCTGAAACCACAGTTTGAAGTTGGTTTATTAGCCACAGTTAATTTAAGTGTCATACAAATGCAAACATCCTGGCTTAATCCTGACTTACTGCTGTGCAGGCTGGAATGCCAGCAAGTCTTTGTGGGGAAGACAGAAGAAAGAGAGAAAGAGACAAAACCAGTGTTTGTCAAGACAAACTAGGATTTGAAAGAATGTGTATAAGCAAATCACAAATCAAGCAGTGTCGTTAAAACTCACCACAGTTTTGCATTATGACCTAACAGTAACAAAGCCCAGAATTCTCATCTCTGGCTTCTTTTCCTCAGCCCTGGCAGAATTTGATGAGCCCAAAAGGTCAACTTTTCTGATGTTTGGTGTGCTCACCATTGCAGTCAGGATCTACCATGACCGATGGGGATACGGTGTTTACTCAGGACCAATCGGGACAGCTGTTCTGGTGATAACCATAAAATGGGTAAGGCCAGGAATAATTATAGCAGTTCTCTTTGTTGTTGTTGTTCAGTCACCCAGTCGAATTTGACCCCATGGACCACATCACACCAGGCCCTCTTTCACTGTTCTACAGAGTTTGCTCAATTTCATACTCGTTGCATCGGTAACACTGTCTAACCATCTCATCCTTTGCCGTCCCCTTCTTCTTTGACCTTCAATCTTTCCCAGCATCAGGGTCTTCTCCAGTGAATGCTCCCTTCTCATTTGGTGGCCAAAGTGTTTGAGCTTCCACTTCAGTATCTGGCCTTCCAGGGAACAGTCAGGGTTGATTTCCTTTAGGATTGACTCCTTGCAGTCCAAGGGACTCTCAAGAGTTTTCTACAGCACCATAGCAGTTCTCCCCAGTACAAAATGCAAGGTCAATGTGGCTTTTCCTGCTGCAGTGAAAGGCACCAAAAAAATTTCCTGGGGAAGCAGAAAGAGTTTTCATAAGAAAAAGAAAATATCTCTGGGGCAAGGGAAGAGTTCACACATCCCTATGGATTTTCTTTTTAAAAGGCACTTGTGATTGAAGATACTCCATCACCAGCTGGTCTCTTTCCTTCCAGTTGCGAAAGATGAAAGAGAAAAAAGGCCTGTATCCAGACAGAAGTGTCTACACACAGCAGATTGGACCCGGCTTCTGCTTTGGAGCCCTGGCACTGATGCTGAGGTTTTTTTTCGAGGTAGGTCGGTCCGGTGTATAAGAGCTACCATCCTCCTCATACAATATGGCTTCCAGTTATGAACCCCTGGGAAGATCACAAATGGGACATGAAAATTATCAGCCATCACCCCACACTAGGTGCCTCCAGGTGCACCTACTATTCAAAGGTAGACTAATATGGAGGTATTATTCGCATATCTTGACTAATAACTCTTAGGATGTTCTTCCAAAGATCTGCCCAATTTCATAAAGTAATCTAAATCATTGATACAGTTGGTGGCAGTGAATGATGTGCTGTGTCTGTTCTGAATCTATCACAAGCCAGTTTGAGTGACTCCAGTTTCTGTTAATATGAGAGACAGCCCCCTCTCTCTGTGGAAAGCGCTGTCAGATCACAGCTGACTCACGGCAATCCTGTAGGGTTTTCAGGGTCAAGAGATGAGCAGGGGTGGTTGGCCATTGCCTGCCTATGTGTAGCAACCCTGGACTTCCTTGGTGGTCTCCCATCCAAGTTACTAACTGGGGCCAACCCTGCTTAGCTTCTGAGATCTGATGAGATCAGGCCATCCAGGACAGAGCAGATGAGCAGGGGTGGTTGGCCATTGCCTGCCTCTGCGTAGCAACCTGGGTCTTCCTTGGGGTCTCCCATCCAAGTGCTCACCGGGGCCAGCCTAGCTTAGCTTCCAAGGTCTGACAAGATCAGGCTGGCCCGGGCCACCCAGGTTAGGGCCCCCTTCTCTACACTGAGAGCTGAGTTTGTGCTCCTTTTCTGAGCCTAAACGCCCACATGCTTAGCCTTCCTTACAGAGAAGGTGCTTCGTCCATGACGTCAGCACAGCCAAAATAGAAGTTTCTGGCTGGGGAGCCCCGGGGACCATTTGCCCAGGCACAAGGACAGTTAGATTTTCTAACAGTGGCACGATTTTCAGCAAGGCAGGATATAAATGGAAAATAATAAATAAATAAATAAATAGAATGCACCTTTGCTCTAAAATATTTGCCATGGTAAAAATTTCTCTTTTTGCTAGTCAGTCTTTTTTTTCAGGGGGAAGGGGTTTCAGGCAGATGATAGGTAAGGAAAAGGGGCAGCCATGGGAAAACAGTGTGAGAGAGTGCACCCACAAAAAAACTGCAATACAATTTAGAACAATCTCAATAAAAAGGAGCCTTTCCCCAATTGTTCCAGGGAACTGCTCTCCATTTGCGATCAAATTGCCACCTGAGCACATCATTAATGAGGATTAAGTGCTGAGCAACAGGCTTCCAAGGAAGGGTTCTGCTGGAGGATTTGGAAGGGGGGAGCACAGCGGCCCCCTTGGAAAGAGCTGCCGGCATGGAAGGCGGGGGGGGAGAACGGAAAAGAGCAGGAGCTTTAAATACAGGTGATCTCTGAATACCCCTGCTTCTGGTCTGCATCTGAGAAGATCATGCAGCACATCTGGTTTAGGAAACCTCTGCAAATAAATTCTACTTTCTAAGAGTGGGTGGAAAGTCACATGTTCCATGAGGTTTTTGGGTGGGTGGGGGGAGAAAAGTAGATCTCTCCAGCAAAATGTATCTGGTCATTTCAAATGGTATTTTCTCAGGTACAGACATTAGTTTTTTTAGAAATTACGGGCATGAAAAATAGATAATATTCCAGCTTTGCTGAAAAGAAGGTGGAAGAAGTCAGAAAAATGGACTGGCTCCAACATTTATCCCTGTATGCACTTAGCTCTCACATGGCCACTGCCATGTGCCTTGGAAGCAGATACGGCTTCACAGGGATCCGTGAGGATTAGTTTTCAAAGCAGAAAATAATTGCATGTCCTAACAGAACATAAAAGTGTCACTTAGCAAAATCCCATGCTCTCCTTCTTTGGCATTCTGGCAGCATGCATGTGCTGGTCTTCCACAGGGAAATCAAAGGTTTCACTTGGGCCTTGCAAGAAACAGGGAAATCCTCTGTTGCCTTGCTTGGTCAGACCCTCAATGTCTCAGCACTCCAGCACCTTCTGTAGCCAGCTACAACCAGCCAGATGCCTCCAAGGCGGGATCCCCAAGGCGGTGGCACTATGGCACCTGCTGAAGCCCTTCAGGGTGCCCGCCATAGGACTTCTAAAAGTGGGCAGGGCCGGGTGGCTCTTTTCTCCAGTGAGGCTTCTGATTGGCCATGTAGATTTTTTAAAATGTTGCTTCAGCAGCAGCTGCCACCACAGCACACGGCTTTTCACTGGGAGACCGAAGGTAATCTGCAGTAGCCATTCCATGGTTGGCTCTGCTTCATGCGGTAGCCATTTTGTGGCTGAGCTCACAGCACTGCATCAGTATTCCAAGGGTGTTGTTGGAGACTTCTGCTGTAAGGACAAACACTGAGAACATAGAGTATAAACTCAACAGTAAGGAAAATCCTAAGGATAGTCCAGGGTAGCACGATCTTGTCAGATTTTGGAAGCTAAGCAGGGTCAGCCCTGGTTAGTATTTGGATGGGAGACCACCAAGCAAGTCCAGGGTTACTATGCTGAGGCAATCCAGTCCAACACTCTGTGTCACCCAGTGCCCAAAACCCAGGTGCCATCAGGAGGTCCACCAGTGGGGCCAGAACTCCAGAAGCCCTCCTACTGTGCCCCCCCAGCACCAAGAATGCAGAGCATCACTGCCCCAGACAGAGTGTTCCATCTATAAAGGTAAAGGTTTCCCTTGCTCGAAAGCCAGTCGAACCCAACTCTAGGGTTTCCAAGCCAAAGAGCCAGCACTGTCCGAAGATGTCTCCGTGGTCATGTGGCTGGCTTGACTAGACACCGAGGCTCACGGAACGCTGTTATCTTCCCACCAAAGCAGTACCTATTTATCTACTTGCAATTTCTTGCTTTCGAACTGCTAGGTTGGCAAGAGCTGGAACCAGAGACAGGAGCTCACTCCATCATGCGGCACTCGGGTCTCAAACTGCTGAATTGCCAACTTTTCAGCCTGCAGTTCAGCGTCTTAACCACTGAACCACTGTAGCTAATACCTCTGCTCCATACGTTTATCCAGTCCCCTCTTGAAACTGTCTGTGCTTGTAGCTACCATCACTTCCTGCGGCAGTGGCATCCGCATGTTAATTACTCTTTTAAATGCCCACAAGTTCTTGCATTGTGAGACAGGGAGAAAAGTACTTTCTCTACCTGCTCTATCCCATGCATAATATTGTAAACCTCTGACATGTCATAACCTTCCACAAGGTTATGGCTGAGACAGCTGTTAGACCAACCCATAGGCACAGAATTATCTCATTTGGTGCCCATGCATCATCTAAATGACCAAAACTGGATACATTGCATTGGACATACAGAAAGCAGCTTCAGTTTGAGAAGTTATCAAAGGACTTTTAGCTGGGCTCACAGGCAGTCATCTACAGCACACAGAGACAACTAAGTAGCAAGGTTCAATGAAAAAACAGATTTTTCTCCTTTTTTACTGTGTGGCTGAGGCAGTGTCAGATAGATGTCAGGGTGGCAGTTGCAAGAAAGGAGTCTAATCATGTGAGCAAGCAGTGTGATTGTGCAAATCAGATGTGCCCAGATGAGCTCAGATGCATCCAAACAGCTTGATGAATTATTGGCTCCCTGCTTACAGTGGCCTAGCAGGAAGTGAGCTTGGTGGGCTGGTGATCTGAACATAACTGTACAAAGGGCAGAATGAAAATAAAAAAGAGCAGAAGCAAGGGTTCCCAGGTGCAGACAAAGGAACAGTTGTTGATATTTTGGATTTAAATCAGGGTAAAGGAGGAGAGTTCCTACCCCATCTGGAATTTCTCACGTCAGCAGAGGCACCAGTGGGATAGAGAATCAAGGTCTGCAATTGTTTAAGAATTCCAAGTTGCCAGGATTTCATCCTCTGCCCTTCCAGCCAACTTGTTTTTGCTTTCCTTGAGTGGATAATGTGTTCAGGTAGAACAAGTGGCTGAATCTGGAACATTTTGAACTGGTGTGCACCCTGAAAGCCAGAGCCCATGCACAATGTTGCTGCCACCACGTTGTGGCTGTGCACAGGCAAACTGCCATGCAGGTGAATCAGCCCACCCGGAGTGGCCCCTCTCCACCCCCCTCAGTGGCCATTCTCGCTCTCTCAGGAGGGCTGTCTTTTGGAAAGGTTCTTTCTCCCTTGAGGGAAAAGGCCCTCTGCTCAAAGGAAAGTCAGCTGAAGTCTCTGCTTTTGTGAACAGAACATGGCAATCCTGAAATAATTTCTATCACAGAGAGAGAGAGAGAGAGAGAGAGAGAGAGAGAGAGAGAGAGAGAGAGAGAGAGAGAGAGAGAGAGAGAGAGCATGGTTAGTGATGCAACACACGGAGACAATACTTGGGTCCAGCTTTATGAATAAAGCAGTCCTGTGGCTGACCCCCACATAGCAAACACTCGCAAGAGATTAATCCCAACCAGAACACATTCCACACACACCCCGGGGGAGAGGGGCGAGGAAAGGGAGGGTAGCAGTCTTCCAATTCCTGGATGAACCTTCTGCCATCCTCAGTGGGTTAGAAGCAATGATACCATTTTAGGTATGAGGTCCTGAAATTCCTCACTTGGAGGGATGGTTCAAACGTGTTTTGCGACTGAGTCACTCACAATGCAAGAGAGTCCGCTTATCTGCTCAGACACGGCCTTTGGGCTGCAAGCTCCAATCTTGGCATTCAGCCTGCAGCTGAGAGAGCTGTGCCCCCCAAAAAAAATTTATGTCCCCTTTGTCAGTCCCCTCCCCATCAGCATCTGCCCAAGTTCTCCACACAAGTACATTTTCAGGATGCTTCTGACTGTAAGAGAAAATCTGAGGGAGGCCCAGCAAGAGAAAAGTCTTCTCTGCCCACCACAGTCCTGAGTTGCCAAATGGACAGCTGAAACACCAGGGGAGTCACCAGTCCACCGCTGCTGACCCCAAATGAGAATCACGCTTAGTGCTGAGCCAAACAGGATGCCTTCTTCCAGCTTCAGCTGGGTGGGGGAGGCTTCCAGCTTGGCTGAGCAGAGTGGTAGGGTTAAGTCTGTGGGGCCTGGAGGTCTCCCGCTTTTACAGCTGATCTCTAGATGACAGAGATCAGTTCCCCTGGAGAAAATGGCTGCTTTGGAGGGTGGATTCTCGGGCACCACTCTCCTGCTGAGCTCCCTCCCCTCTTCAAATGCCACCCTCCTCATGCTCTACCCCCAAACCTCCAGGTATTTCTTGACCCAGAGTTGGCAACCCTTGGTAGGATCCAGGCTAGGCCCTAAGAAGCCAGCAGGCTCCCGGCAGAGCAAGGCTTTTCTACTTCCTTCCAGGTGTTACTTTGGCTCCTCCCCCTGCCCACCAGGTTCCTCTAAGCCCCGCCCCTCATCAACACTGGCTCTACCCCCTACTGCTAGCAATTAGGCAGAGGCAATTAGTAAGGGAGGGTTAAACTCTTTCACTGCCCTTTGATTAAATTGATTAAATCGCTCACCTTTCCTTAAAGGAGCAGTGGGCATCAGCCACTCTAGTTTAACCTTCATGACAACTCTGTGAGGAAGAACAACATCTGAGTCCATTCATGCACACAGAAGCTTCTACCCAGAGTTAGGCTCTGGTCACACTGCAAAGGTAATTGCGCTTTGTTCCCGCTTTGTTTAAATCGGGAACATTTTTCTTCGCATTGGGCTGACTAGATGCAGCCAGCCCCTCTCTTCCAGCACCCGCTCGCCTGCTGCTGCGCCGTCCCTCCAGGCGATCCTGCCAGCCACGGGGGAGGCTTGGGCGGCTGCTGCTTCTGCCAACACTTTGGGGGGGGTGCCGCCGCCACCACCACCGCCCCACGAAAACAGGCTCCGCCGTGTCCGCCGTCTCTGCCATCCTCCTTGCCGGCCCCATCCAAGCTGCCGGAGCCCCCGCCTCTCGTTCCCGCCTCCAGGGCCGTCTTTTGTGCGTTTTTTTTAAAGCTTCCAGTTTGAGCACTTGACTAAACATGTGCTTAATAAATCCATTATTAAACGTTAAATGGATTTATTAAGCGCATGTTTGCTCAAGCGCTCAAACCGGAAGCTTTTTTTTAAAAAAAGCACAAAGAGCGTTCAGACAGCCCTAATCGCAATCATTGCGAAAGATGGGCTGTCCAGATAGGCGAAATCACGCATTCAAAGCGGAAGTGCCAGGAAAACACTTGATTTTCCAGGGGTCAGGAAAACCCGGCATCATTGCACAAGTGAGCCTGCTTCGGGGCAGGAGGCGGATTGGCGCGTGTGAACATGAAACTGACATGCGCAAGGAAACAGCAGCGAATCCCGATCAAAACGGCAGTGTGACCGGACCCATAAACTTTGCTGATCTTAAAGGTGCCACCAGACTCAAACTTTGTTCTGCCGTTTCAGACCAACACAGCTACCCCACTTGAATCTGTGAGGAAGTTTAGGCTGAGAAACAATGCTGGCTCCAAGGCCACATGGTGGTTGTCCAGGGATCTGAACCCAGATCTGCCCTGTCTCTTTCCATTCTGTTCCACCCCACTGACCCAGTGCTCTTTGACGCAGTACTCGTGGGGGCTCTTGGAAGCTCCAGCAGAACCTGCTCCATTTCCCCACTAAGTGCTGCTGCTTCTGCCTTTTCTTCCAGGAGTGGGACTACACCTACGTCCACAGCTTCTACCACTGTGCCCTGGCCATGTCCTTTGTCCTCCTGCTGCCTAAAGTGAACAAGAAAGCAGGCAACGGGGGATCCCCGGCCAAACTGGACTGCTCGATGCTTTGCTGCTGTGTTTGATTCAATTTGCCTTTGTTGGTGGGGAGGCACTGAAGAGTCCACCGCTGGAATTGAAAACAGGTCTGCACCAGAGTCTACCACCCACCCACCCATTGACATGTTTTGCCCAGGCCCTGTGTGGCTTGCCACCCTCCCCAGTAAATGTCAACTACCATTAACATGCCAGGAGTTCAATAAACCACCTACCTGGCATGTGCAAAATCAGGAGGGAGTCTTAGCAGTTCCACTCAACCCCCCCCCCCGCATATTCATGTCCCTTTTCTGCAGAGTGAACCCTGCCCCCAAGGCTGCATTTACTTTCACACCATTTTTATTCCCTTAAGCAGAATTGTTCCGGTTAAATTTATGCAATTTTAACATTATTTTCACTTCAGCTGTGTTATGTCCGCTGACTGCCACTAGGCGCCAGCGAGTAACCACTGAGCTAAATTACTTAGGAACAATAAGGACTAGGCTCCTAGACTTTCCTTTGGGGAACCAAGAGACTTTGGCGGGAGGTTTAAACATACCAATAGGATCTAGGGGTGTTCCCAGGTGCTGTATATAGTTGGCCCACCCGGCCGGTATTCTGTGTTCTAGTTGTGTACCAGTAAACTATGCTGATCACTATGACTGTGTCTGTGGTTTCTACATGCGTCTAACCCACTACACAACAATGGCGACGAAGGTGGGATCCTGCTGAGCATCCCCGCCGGGCCGACAGGGCACCATGACAGAAGACAATGCACCGCTACTTATGCTCCTCCAACTGATGAGCACTGAGGGTGAGCAAGCAGCTTCCAGCATGCAGCCACAACAGCTTGGCACAATGGCCGTTGCTCCGGGGTCAGGGCTGGTACCACCATTCAATCCAGCCCGGTCTGAAGTCAGTCCTGATATTCTACCAGGTGATGGACGAGGCCAGAAAGAAGGGCCTCCTGCTAAGATCCTATGGACCCACCATCATAGGCCTGGCCCAGTACCTGCTCTCCCCCAAGAAGCTGGATGACTGCAGCTTCGATGAAATTGTCAAGGCAGTCCAGGACCACTTCACACCCAAGCCATCGGAGATGATGTGCCAACTTGGTGTTCCACCAGCGGAACCAACAGGGCTGTGAAACCACAGCGGAGTTCCTCACGGAGCTCCGCCGCCTTGCATCCGAGTGCAGGTTTGGAGTGCACTTGGACATGGCCTTCTGGGACTGCTTTGTCACGGGTCTCTGGGAAGAGAAGCTGAGGAGGCGCATCATGGAGGGTGAGACGGTTACCCTCACATTGGCCATTGCCATAATGAGTGCATGGGAAAGGCACCTCTGCGCACAAGGCCACCACCCTTCCAGGCAACCTCGAGGATGAGGAGGTCCACCACACCCAAGCACCATCCAGGCACCGCGGGCCAAGGAACCGCACCAGCAACTCTGCCACCCAAGAATGTGCTAGCTGCGGGGAGCAGCACAAATGGAAAACCTGCAGGTTCTAGGACGCCACATGTCACATCTGTGGACGCACATGCCACATCGTCAAGGTATGCTGCTCCAAAGGTTCCCGTGCACAACTGCAACCTCGCCACAGGGCTGATGCCCACTACGAGGAGGACGTGACCAATGAGGACCTCTACCTCCTCACCAACACATTGACTGAACAGGTATTGCGACTCCCTGGCCACTCCCCCACCCCCAAGATCCAAGTCAGGGTTAAAATTGAGGGGTCCCCCTGCATCATGGAGCTTGACTCTGGCTCCGCGGCCTCCATCATATCCGAGGCCACCCTCAAAAGACTGTGTCCCAAGGGGGGGGGCCGCTTACGCTCATCGCCTGTCACGGTCATGGACTTTCAGCACAATAGCTTCAAGGGGGTCGGGAGTTTCAGAGTCTGACACATGGGCTTTAACGGACTATTGGACTTAATCGTAGTTGAGGGAGACCTCGTCAGCCTGTTGAGCCGCTCGTGGTTCGAGCCTTTGGGAATATCCATCGTGGGGGTACAGCACTGTGCCACACATGACTTCCAGGCCATCTGTGGGGAATTCCCATCTGTTTTCGATGGCACCCTAGGTCGCTACACGGGCCCCCCGGTATCGTTACAATTGGATCCCAAAGTGGCCACAATACGGTTGCGCTCCAGGATGGGTAAAGCCCAAGATTGACGTGGAACCACACCGCCTAGTGGCAGTCAGTGGACATAACAAGCTGCATATAAATGGCATGAAACTTGACACAGAACATATAAAATATTAAAAACAAAGGGGGGGAAACAGCCTAAAAGAAACAAATGGCAAATGGCAGCTACAAAAATGAGTGAAAGAAAAACTCGTTTCCTCAAATAGGCCAAATAGACTGTTTGGGGTTGGGAAAATGGTGCAGAAGCAATGGCTGAAGGACTTGCCATGGTTCTGATCCTCATGGGGCACCATACATGGGGGAATTGAGGAGACTAACAAGGAAGAACTGATTGAATTCTGACTAACAAGGAGGAACTGATTGATGAAGTTAATGTTGTGGGATCCTTGGGGAATAGTGACCATGTCAGCTTGGAATTTGAGATAGAGAAGGATGTGAAACCAGGACATAGTAGGAGACTTCAGGAAAGCTAATTTCAAAAAACTCAGAGAAATAATAGGTAGGATCCCATGGCTGGAAATGCTGAGGGGGAAATCTGCACAGGAAGGATTGGTGATGCTGAAAAATGAAGTGCTTAAGGCACAATCCCAAACTGTTCCAATAAGAAAGAAAGGTGGGAGACGGGTAATGAAGCCAAGGTGGCTGAACAAGGAACTCTCTGAAGAGCTGAGACTAAAAAAGGAAATGTACAGAAAACGGAAGGAGGGTCAGATTACTGAGGGTAAGTACAAGAAGCAGGTTCAAATCTGTAGGGATGGTGTCAGAAAGGCTAAAGCACAGATGGAGCTGAGGCTTGCGAGGGATGCTAAAAATAACAAGAAACATTTCCATGCCTATATTCGGAGCAAAAAGAGGAACAGGGATGGGGTACGCTCATTGCTAGGGGAAGACGGTCAAGCCTTAACAAGGGATGAAAACAAAGCAGAATGACTCAACTCTCACTTTGCGTCGGTCTTTAACCGTAAGGTGAGCTGTATACAAACTGAAGAATGCAGGACATATGAAGGAAGGAGGAACTGCCAGTCCAGAATAAGTAAGGAAATGGTTAGGGAGCATCTAGCTGCCTTAAATACTTTCAAATCTCCAGAGCCGGATGGCTTGCATCCCAGAAATTGCAGATGTTATTTCAGAGCCTCTGGCTCTAATATTTGAGATGTTCTGGAGTACTGGTGTTGTGCCAGAAGATTGGAGAAGAGCAAATGTTGTCTCGATCTTCAAGAAGGGAAAAAAGACGGACCCGGGAAATTACAGGCCTGTCAGTTTGACATCAATACCTGGAAAAATTCTAGAGCAGATTATTAAACACTCTATCTGTGAGCACCTTGAACAGAATGAGTTAATTGGTTGTAGCCAGCATGGGTTTATCAAGAATAAGTCATGCCAGACCAACCTTATCTCCTTTTTTAACAGAGTTACTAAAATGGTTGACTCTGGCAATGCTATGGATATAGTGTATCTAGATTTCAGTAAGGCATTTGACAAAGTTTCTCATGATATCCTTTAGGATAAGCTGGTTAAATGTGGGTTGGATGGTGCAACCGTTGGATGGATTCATGGTTGGTTGAAAAATCATACCCAACGAGTGCTCATAAATGGCTCTGCGTCTACATGGAGGGAAGTCTCGAGTGGAGTGCCACAGGGCTCGGTCCTGGGCCCAGTGTTGTTTAATGTTTTTATAAATGACCTGGAGGAAGACATAGAGGGGATACTTATCAGATTTGCAGATGACACAAAGCTGGGTGGGATTGTTAATTCTGAAGAAGACAGAGTCAGCATTCAAAATGATCTAGATAGGCTGGAACAGTGGGCTGAGACAAATAAAATGAATTTCAATAGAGATAAGTGCAAAGTCCTACACTTAGGTACAAAAAATCAAAGGCACAGATATAGAATGGGAGGGACTTGGCTTGACAGCAGCACATGTGAAAGGGATCTAGGTGTTATGGTTGATCACAAGCTAAACATGAGCCTGCAGTGTGATGTGGTTGTGAAGAAAGCTAATGCAATCTTAGGATGCATTAACAGAAGCATTGTGTCCAGATCACGGGAGGTGGCAGTTCTGCTTTATTCTGCTATGGTCAGGCCTCACCTGGAGTACTGTGTCCAGTTTTGAGCATCGCATTTTAGGAAGGATGTTGACAAGCTCGAGTGTGTACAGAAGAGGGCGACCAGGATGGTGAGAGGGTTGGAATCCAAGTCTTATGAAGAAAGGCTGAAAGGGAATGTTTAGCCTGGGGAAGAGAAGGCTTAGAGGGGACATGATTGCAGTCTTCAAGTATTTGAAGGGCTGTCATGTAGAAGATGGAGCAGATCTGTAAAGTACTGGGTTTCGGGCCTCATGACTCGGACGACGACATAAGAGAAGACGCGTTTATTCGTACTTCACACAAGACAAGAACAAGCAGTAACGGCCGGAGGCCAACTATATACAGTTAGGGGGGGACGGCCCCATATTCCTATTGGCGGGTTTGAATCACCCGCCAAGGCTGCCATTGGTTCTCTACTGGCGAGCTCAGGAACCTAGTCCCTATTGTTCTCAGAGAGCGAAGCTTGGCTGTATTTCGCCAGCTCTGCCTTCTGATCCCAGGACACAACAAGATCTATTCTCTCTTGCTCTGGATTGCAAGACTAGATCTAATGGGTAGAAATTACAAGGGAGTCATTACCGACTAAATACCAGGAGAAACTTCCTAACTGTAAGAATGGTTGAGCAGTGCAACAACCTGCCTCGGAAGGTGGTGGATGCTCCTTCGCTAGACGTTTTCAAGCGGAGACTGGACAACCATCTTTCAGGTATGTTGTAGGTATGTAGAGCTATCCTTTGTCTATGCTCCTGTGGAGTGCAGGGGGTTGGACGAGATGACCTGCAAGATCCCTTCCAACTCTAACATTCTATGATTCTATAACCCACAACTCACATGTGATTGTGTTACGTCTGGCCTAAGGTGGGAACCCAGCCCAGTCCCCCCCCCCCGCCATGTTCTGTACCTCTGCAGAAATAAATCACATCACCCCAACTCCATACATGGTTGCAGGCGAGAGTAAAATGCTGTGGGTCAGCTGAGTGATGTTAACAATATTCCCAGTAGAAAGTATGGTTGCCAACCTCCATGTGTGGCCTGGCCATCTCCCAGAATTACAATTCTCCAGACTACCTGGAGAGGGCAGTGTTTGGGGAGAGGAGAGACCTCAGCAAGGTATAATGCCATAGTGTCCACCCTTCAGAGCAGATGCAAGATGTTAAAGGTATTTGGGAAGAAGGGAGATAGAATATATTTTAAAAAGAAGGCTTGGAATCAATAGAGTTGCCAACCTCCCAGTGGGGCCTGGAGATCTCCAGATGACAGAGCTCATTTCCCCTGGAGGAAATGGCTGCTCTGGAGGGAGGCTTCCATGGGCACCGTACCCTGCTGAGGCCCCTGCCCTCTCCAAACCCCGCCCTTCTCAGCCCCAGTCTTCAGGAACTTCCCAACCTGAAGCCCTACATAAGAGGCTGTTCTGTGGGTCAAGTCATTGGGAGCTGGATGAGATTCAGGGGCCTAACCCTGATATAGAGAGAGGAATAACAAGGCTGAAATGCCAGGAGTTGCTGCTGCTGCCCTGGAATAATCAACTGCACAGAAGTTATTACAGTTTTGCACTCTAGGATTAAATTGAATTGGAGTGTGTTTCCCTCCCTTTTTCTGGGGAAATAGCAATGAATTTGCTATGAGGACAACTACAGAGGGTCAGTGTTTTATTCTCTTTTTGTACAGTAAGAAAAGACAACAGAGTTTGTATTTTTTGTTATTCTCTCTCTTATTTATAACTCCTCACTTAAATAAATACCTTCATTTGAGTCACGGATTTAATACCTTCGTACCCAGGATAGACCCTGGAGTCTCACAGTGGCTGGGGACATCATCATTCATCCTATGTTTTATACAGTGCCAGGGAGTTCTGGCCATCTTGTGGAGGAAACGAGAGAGTTTTGCTGCCTAAGTCCCGCTCAGACGGGTCTTTACATCCGCCCCAGGCATGGATGCCTGGTGAATTTAAAGGGAACGATCAGACAGCAACATCTGGGAAACATCAGCCTGTTTGGCCCCGCCAGGGAGTTGTACTTAAAAGATATTGGTGAAAATCCGGTACTTTTGATTGCCGATAGGCCAATGGTGGACTTTCCTCCGTCTGATCGTTCCAGTGTGCAATTAGCCCGTTGGGATGCTATGCTCCAGACCATCCCGAACAGCTACCATTTAAAAAATTCTTAGTGATATGCGCATAAATGCTCAACAGCCGCAGAGCTCTGCTCAAACGTTCTGAACAATTTCATGTTTCTGAATGGCCAGTGAAATTTATGAACTGCATTAATTGAAATGGTACCTAGAGGGAGGTACTACTGGTGGTTCAATTCAATTCCATGCATGCATGGAAAAACAAGTACACGCTGAGGCACAGACACGCATGCACAAACAGAATTTTTAAAAACCCAACCATGTGGCTCCTTCAGGTGGACACCGTCTAGACAATCCACCGCGGAGTACAAGTGCAAGTTTTGACCCAGGTCCTCCTGGGTCAAAACTCTTTTCTAATGTCTCATCATCAGTAGTAGCAAGGCTTCCGCTGGGAGTAAGTTCTAAATTGGACTCTAACCATGCCATTGAGTTCAGGGGTTTCGAACATTCTGCTTCAGTGTTGTCTTCAGATGGGATGCCTGGCTACTATGTCCTATAACACATATTAAAAAAAAATCCTAAATATCAAAAATCTATAAAATTCTAAACAACAACCAACTTATAAAGCAACTTACTTCCATAACTGGTGGTCGTGCAAATTTATCCAAAGCTTTTGGCACCAAGTAACAGACTGCATTCACAGAATAACAAATTATAACTTATCTTTGTTGCCGACTATTCTTCTCCTCGGTCTATGGCCCTCCGATGGTCCTCCGGAAAAAGACAAAAAACTAATCAGTATTCTCTCTACAGCTGCTAGAATTCTAATTGCAAAACATTGGAAAGATACCAAGGTGCCTAGCATAACACAATGGTGATATAAAGTATGGGACCTATTCATGCTAGACAATTTTTCAATTTACCACTCCAATACTCAAAACGAGAGTGACTTCTCCAACCCTTTAAGTATCTGGTACCCCATCCTGGATAAAATAGACATTGACACCTTTGATTGGGAAACTATTTCCAAGGCCAAATACAAGTTACTGTTATTTAGTTAGCCTATATTTGATATGCGAGGTTTATTTTATAAACTTTTTACGCTTTTACACATTATGTAATTGATGATAGAAAGCCTCCATTTTGTATTGTAGTTATATGCTGCATAACTATGGTTTTATATTTTATCTTAATAAATTTTTTTAAAAAACAAAAAAATGTCTTATATACAGTCCTCTTTGTCTCAAATAGTCTGGATTTAGCATCAGAAGTTCCTGAAAAAGCTCCATTAGAAAATGAGGGTGAGATTCATTTTGAGACATCAATGTAGCTACTTCAGAATAAATGGTGTTTCTCAAAGTTTCAAACATAGAAAGATTACTCCCTGTTTCTGGTTTGAATGTTTCTGTCACAGTAGTAGGATCCACTGGATCTGGCATGCCACTAAAGCTCTCCAGAGATTGTTCATCAAATTCTCTTCTTCTGCTGATGTCAGGTTGACTTTTGTGGTTACTCCAAAAGGAATTTTGTACTGGCACTGCAAACTCAGTCTTAAGGAACAACGGGCTCTCTTTTTCTCAATTCTAATGGTCATTGACCAAAGTCAGTTTACCGTTGTCCACTTCCTCTTTAGGCTGCTTCACAACTCTTGGGTTTTCTGTTCCAACAGTGGAACTAATTTCCAAGGGCTTTGGAAATGCCATATCTTCAGTTTTCCCATTAGTGTCAAGTCCCAGGGTGGTTGCTGATGCTGTTGTTCACTGGTTTGAGCAGCATAGTTGTGTGGCATATCTCCCAAATCAGATAGGAACATGGAATCAAAGTTGATACAAACTTCTTCCAGGTAGGCGTCTTCCTCTTGATCCTTCGGAAATGCAGACAGACACTGGAGGAGACTCTACCACTATCGGCTCTACAACAGGATCTGGAGAAGTGTGGAGGAGTGCTCACCTTGCTGCTGCTTCTGATGACGGGTAGACACTTCTATGCAGACATCAGTTGGCCGGCTGGGTTCCTCAGGAACATTTGCAAAGTTTTTTAAGAACTGCAGGTAGACATTGTCCTCTGGCTTGGCCTCCTTTTCTGCCAGTCCAGGCTCATGGACTCAGGGTTCCATGGTTGTGTGCTCCGTTAAATCTTCCCCCTCAGACATGGCTACCGGGGTATAATTGTGCACAGCTACCTTCCACAATCCATTCCAGCCTTCTTTATACAGAGGATATTTCCTTCTATCCCCTGGTATATCAGCATCTGGAGGAAGTGAAGGTGGGCCTTTTCTCAGCTTTGCCATTTCAAGCTTGTGTGCCATTCTCATTCTCTCCAGCTCCAGCTTTTTCTTGGCCGCCCTCTCTCTCTCTTCCCTCTCCCTCTCCCTCTCTCTCTCTCTCTTCTTTCAGCATTTTCTCTCTTTCCAGCTCTCTCTGGGCTGCCCTCTCTCTTCCTTCTCTCTCTCTCTTTTCATTCTCAAATTCTATTCGCATAATTTGCAGCTGGAGACGCAAGACCTCTACACTTGGGTTTGTCATCCCCTTTTTCTCAAGTTCCATCTGCTTAATTTGCAGCTGAAGATGCAAGACCTCTACACTTGGGTTTGCCATCTCTCCGTCTGCTTTCTCCTGAGACATCTGATCAGCAGCCCCTGCTCTGGTCCTGCTTCTCGGCACCGGTGTGTCCTCTGGTTTCTGTCTCCCAGAATGGAGGAACATACAATACCTAACTCTAGCCTCTCTATCCGTTGACCTGATAGTCTAGAAGTAATTAAAACCCCTTTACAACACTGTTATAAGACCTCTTGGTCTCACTGGCACCTTTAAAAAAGAATATGTGGCTTCCTGCGGCCAGACTAAGGGAAGAAGAAAAAAAAATTTTTTTTTCTTTAAAAATAAACCAATTATGCTCTGCCTCTCCAGGTCAAAATCTGCCACATCCCACCTCTGTCACCATGTCATGACCCCAGGGGGTTGCTACCTTCCACCGCCACCAACCTGGACTTACGGTCCCTTGAGAAGGCCCAGGGTACCCTCTCAAGTCCATCCAAAAATGCCCCTTTTACAGCCGAGAAAACACAGGCGTGATGACCAGGCAGAGTACTGTCTTAACAATGGTTTATTAAGAACAATACTGGGGCAAGGCAAGTAGGGCAAGGTGCTTTAAAAAGTTATAACAGTGTGATATGAAAAAGATATGAAAAAATGGGACACTTTGAATTTATCACTAATGGGAAGGATTGCAACAGTCAAAATGAATATTTTGCCTCGGTTAACGTTTTTGTTTCAGACTATCCCAATACTACGACAAAGTAAGATACTGGATGGATGGCAGAAAGAAATATCAAAATTTGTGTGGGCAGGAAGAAAACCAAGAATTAAAATGAAAATTTTATGTGACGCAAAGGAAAGAGGAGGACTTCAACTACCAAATCTTAGACTTTATTACGATGCTATCTGTTTAACGTGGATAGAACAATGGATTAACCTTGAAAATATGAAGTTGTTGGCGTCAGAAGGACATGATAACAAGTTTGGATGGCATGCATATTTATGGTATGAAAAATCAAAAATCGATAAATTTTTTAAACACCACTTTATTAGGTGATCACTGCTCGAGACTTGGATGAGATACAAATTTTTTTTTTATGAAGAACGACCACTTTGGATAGTGCCGGCAGAAGTGATCAAACCATATTCGAGACATGAAGGACTAGATTGGTTACCGTATAGAAATCTTTTAAAACCTGATGGGAAAAGTTTTGTTATGAGAGACGGAGATGATGTGGAATTTGATTATGATTGGTTGAATTATAGACAGATCCATGATTTGTTTAAAACTGATAAGAGAAAATATGGCTTTATGGCAAAGAATAATGAAATTGAGAATATATGGGTGGAAAAGGGAAAAAAAATGATCTCAAAAATATATAAGGTTTTGCTGAAGTGGTATACAGAAGATGAAATTGTAAAAGAACAAATGATAAAATGGGCGGTAAATGTAAATAATGAAATAACTATGGCATCATGGGAATGTCTGTGGAAAAAGTGAATGAAAATTTCAACTTGTGTTAATGTTAAAGAGAATTGTTACAAAATGATGTATAGATGGTATATGACTCCAAAGAAAATTGCTAATATAAATGAGAGTATGTCTAGCAAATGTTGGAAATGTAGAAAGAAAGAGGGCTCATTTTACCATATGTGGTGGACTTGTGATAAAGCCATGAGTTATTGGTCAGGGATTCATAATGAAATACAGAAGATTTTGAAATGTACTTTTAAGAAAGATCCACAAATCTTGTTGTTAGGCCTTAAACTGGAAGAAATAAATGTAACCAAGAGAACATTGTTATGGTACTTGGTCACAACAGCTAGAATGACTTATGCACAATTCTGGAAACAAGAAAAGATTCCTGAAATATGGGAATGGATTAAGAAGATGCTTTTTATGGCTGAAATAGACAAAATGACAAGAAAGCTTAATAACGAAGAAGATGAAGCATTTTTTGAAGAATGGAAAGATTTTAAAGACTATCTTGAGAAAAATTGGGACATTAAAAATAGATTGATTTGCTTTGACAGTTATTATGGAGAAAACAAGAAAAAGAATGATATGATTGCTAAAATGTTACCTAATTTGATAATGGAATTGACATATTTTGTGAACGATGATTAGATAATAGAGTTTATAAGGGGGTAAGAGCATTGCGGGAAGCCTTGTACTGGGGGGAGTGGGGAGAAAAGAAAAAAGGTATGTGATATCTATAAGATAAAATTTTAACTATGTGAAACATATCCTATAATAAAATGTTTTTTTTTTAAAAAAAAGTTATAACAGTGTTTAAAAGGCAAAATAAATAGAATCTAACGGAGCTACCTATTACTCCTTAACTGTTACTACTTAAGGCCTATCTTCTTACCAGGCCTCCTGCCTAACACTCATGCTGAGCCCAGTGAGGGATCCTTTCCTCTCAGACCAGCCTTTTCCCCTCAGTGACTCTGTGAGAGGGGAAACCGCAGAAAAGCCAAAGAACCATTTCTTCACAGCCCTCTATAGACCAGGCTTAACTTACTCAGTCTCACAAGTGAGGGAACTTTGTCCCACACCAGTCTCCTCACAGACTGCAGAGAAAAAGAACATCAGTTAAACTGAAACCAAGTATAAGAACACATCACCCAGAGACTTCTAGTATCCCCATTGGTTGCAGCTGGCTCTAGGCGTGTGGGAATTGTAGACAGCTTGCTTTCTACTACCACACAGGCCCCTCCTATAGTTTAGGCCTCTAGACCCTGTCTCCGTCCTGACAAACACATACATCATAACACATGTGAAGGTAGTGAAGTGGTGTTACATGGCTGAAAACCTCAGTGGCCACATGTATTAAAGCCCAGCTATGGTCACATTCAAGTTTTTGAGGCTTCAGATGGTGTCTGGTGACTCAAAACATGTCACGTGTAAGCAATGCCAACCAGTGAGAGATGGTGGGAGTGCTCTGGTCTGAGGCAAGCATCTCCACTACAGGAATTATGCAAGATGAGTCTGAGGGTACTTTTGTGCACAAAGCATAGTATATAAGATTTGGTGTTTAACTGATGGTGGTTTCCTTACAACAACAGATCCAGTGGCATCAAGGTATAGCTCACATAAACCTGCTCTCTGAAGATCTGACAGCAGGTGAAGCTGCACTTCCATATACATGTGTAATTCAAAAGGTGATACAGAAATCACCTGTAGGTATGAATGACCTGTTTTATAATTAAGATGTTCTTCAGCATCCTGTTTCCCCTGTATGTTGATACAGTCCTGGACAATGTTGTGATCTGTCCATCCATCAAGGTTCCCTTCACTAGAAATTTTTTGTAGCACTGAAGAACTCTTTATGTCATTGTGGTTGCCAGCAATCAATGCATCAGGGTCAGAACGACTGATGAGCTTGACCCTCAGCTGACTTGTTATGTCTCCTTTAAGTTCTTTTCTTAGTTTAATTCTTTCTGGTTGATGTGTGTGTCTTTTGTATTCATGGACAACTGCATGATGTATTTGTCCTTTTACAGTGATATGTATTCTAACAGAACTTGCCTCATTTTTTGGCATATCCTTACTACTCATGTATAGAATAATGCACCCAGTAAATTTGCATTTTGCTTTGCCATACCAAAATGGGGTGTTTCTTTTCCTTGAATTCTTAATTTTATTGTAGTTGTATATGAAAGTGAACACACAAAATCTGTTATACTCCTTAATCTTTTCTGCCAAGCCTGTAATCCAGGTTGTGATGTGCCCAAATATTAACTTATGCTCAAAGTAATGGTAAATGATGGTAAGCATGAGGCTTGAAATTCCCCAGTTGTGGAAACAGGTGTTTCTGTGGATAGCATTTGCTGCAGGGTGGAATTTCTGACCACCACCTCTCTATTGCTAAGACACATTTCAATGCCTCCAGATATAGATAATTGATCATCATTATCAACAATCGCTTGCTGTTGTTTCTCATTTGAAATGAGCACATCTTTCTTTTCAGAAAACAGAGGCCAAAATTTACTAACACAATCATGTTCTGTGTTATTATTATGGGAAACCACCACACTTTTTGGATCCACAACACCACTCACATTAAGATTTAGTGGTCTGGTTTCAGCTGTCATTGGAAGAGACCAGTCTTTGCATTTATCATACGTGACAGAAGGACATGACTCTTCAGGCCACTTACAATCACTAAGTGTTTTGGTTCTTAGCCCCCTTCGGTCTTCATGCCAGAAATTATACAGCCATTTCCTAAACAGTATTGTATTTGAATATAACTCACTTGCTATCCTTCCCCAAACAGAAATGGTCTTCCGATATCCCTCTTTCTGCAGCAAAGGATAATGTTGTAAGAATGCAGATACAATGTTGTCCTCAAAGGCAGTGCCATCCTTCCTGGCTTTCCAAGGCATTTCCATAAATTGATGATGATGTCACAATGACGTAAAGAGCAAACCCACAGATATGAAAATGCACATTCACAATGTTCCTGAAATAGGTCTGAAAAAGTAATCCTACCTAAAATAAGCCACTGTGGGTTATGTTTTGTAAGTTATTTCAGACTCCAAAACATCCCATGGACACTTGCAACAGGCACATGTGGCCTACTCCCAATTACTCAGCAATTATATACACAGACTACCCACAGTAGGATCAGTTTGGTTTTAGGAATCTGAGCTTTCAACTGTCAAAGCTTGTCTCTTCAGACTGAATTTGAATGGAACCTTTGAGTTGTTATATCCAGATAAAATGATGCAAGGACTGTTTAGAGGAAATAAGTCATGATGCAAAGCTGCAATGTACTTTCTAAGTACTTTGATTGAAACATGGGTGTGGACCATTAGCGTCTATGGTTGAGATAAGAACACATCAAGCCCTGATGGATCTATCATTGTGAAATTGGGAATGAATTCAAATTTAGCAATCTCAGGCTCTGATCACACGCACAATTAGCCACACAAGAGGGATGAATGCCGGGCGGATTTAACAGGCGTGATCAGATGTGAACATCTGGCCAGCATCCCACACCCATCGGCAACCCATTTTGCTCCGCCGCAGGAGCTGAGTTAAAAGACACTGGGGAAAGTCCACTATCAAACTGGTTGCTACAAGCCACAGACAGACTTCACCTGTGTGATCACACACAGCCACACTGCCCAAGTGGCAGTGTGGCACAATTTTTTTTTAATTATTTACACATCTGCATTGGTGCATATCTGCATGCATATGCATGCACACAATGGTGAAAGTCCCAAAAACAAACCTACCGGAAGAAGGACTTCTAGATGACCTGATCACAATCATTGTGAGAGATGGCTGTCCAGACAGGCAAAATCGTGGATTCAGAGCACAAACACCTGGAAAGTACTTGATTTCCCGGTGCCAGAGAACTCGCTAGGGAACTGGGACTGTATGATTGTGCAAAAGCAGGTCAAATTACTACAGAGCAAATAGCCTCGCTCCCCCCCCCCCGCATTATCTGGAACATGTGACCACAGCCTCAGTTTGTTATCTGTAATTGAAGCTTATCTGAGGAGTGTTAAAACTTATCCAGCAAGGGAATGACCTTCACCCAAAGGTCTACCAGCCTTTGTGATTATACTGCTGGAAACTCACTGGGAATGGTTCCTTATTCCAAGGTACATGGAAATACAGGCACTCCAAAGAGAAGAGTGTGGGGCCAGAACCTGTGTTTGGACCGGGCAGTGCTATATATCTCCTTGCAGAGGACAGTCCTCAGAGTGTGGTGATGTGTAATTTGTGGTGCTCCAAAGACTCTGGGGGGTTGCAGCCTGGCCCCAGTGTCTGCCTGTGTGATTGTCCTGGGGGCACCACACTTTGGAGAGGCTCGCACAAGAACCACACTTTGGACCAGGACACAGAATATGTCCCCTTGAAGGGGAGAGTCTGCCGAAAATGGGGGTGTATGAATTGCAGTGTTCCGGACCACATTTTGGCTGGTACAGAAGGTTGTGGGGCCAGAACCAGTGTTTGGACTGGGCAGTGCTATGTGTCTCCCTGCAGAAGAGAGTCCCCAGAGCCTGGGGATGTGTCATTTGGGGTGGTCCACAGATTGTTTTGTGGGTGCAGCCTGGCCCCAGTGTCTGCCTGTGTGATTGTCCTGGGGGCACCACACTTTGGACAGGCTGGCACAAGAACTGCGCTTTGGACCAGAACACAGCACATGTCCACTCGAAGGGGAGAGTCTGCTGAACATGGGGGTGTATGAAGTGTGGTGGTCAAACCTTATTTTGGGTTGTAAAGGGCAAGCAGTTCCTTATTCAAATCTCCTTAGAAATAGTGTTGTCATGGAGGCACTCCAAATAGAAGGGTGTGGGGCCAGAACCAGTATTTGGACTGGGCAATGCTGTATGTCTCCTTTCACAGGAAGGTCCTCACAGTCTGGGGATGTGTCATTTGGGGACCTAGTGTCTGCCTGTGTGATTGTCCTGGGGGCACTGCTCTTCGAAGTGGCTGGCACAAGAACCAGACCATGGATCAGGAAGTGTCATGTGTCCCATTGAAGGGGAGGTTCCCCTGAACATAAGGGTGTATGAAGTCCACACCTTGTTTTGGCTGCAGAGGACACTTCCTTATTCAAATGTCCTTTGAAATACAGGCCTCCTGGAGGCCCCCCAAATAGAAGGGTGTGGGGCCAGAACCAGCATTTGGACCGGGCAGTGCTGTATGTCTCCTTGCAGGGGAGAGTCCCCAGAGCCTGGGGATGTGTCATTTGGGGTGGTCCACAGATTGTTTTGTGGGTGCAGCCTGGCCCCAGTGACTGCCTGTGTGACTGTCCTGGGGGCACCGCACTTTGGAGAGGCTGGCACAAGAACCACACTTTGGACCCAGACACAGAATATGTCCCTTCAAAGGGGAGAGGCTGCTGATCATGAGGGCGTATGAAGTGTCGTGGTCCAAACCTTATTCTGGGTTGTAAAGGGCAAGCAGTTCCTTATTCAAATCTCCTTGGAAAATGATGTCGTTATGGAGGCATTCCAAATAGAAGGGTGTGGCGCCAGAACCAGTGTTTGGACTGGGCAGTGCCATATGTCTCCTTGCAGAGGACAGTCTCCAGAGTGTAGTGATGTGTCATTTGGGGTGGTCCAATGATTCTGGGGGGTTGCAGCCCACAGTAGCACCTTTGAGACCAGTTTGGTCTTGGGAATTTGAGCTTTCAACTGTCAAAGCTCATCTGTTCAGACTCAATCACAATGGAAATCTTATTATTTATTTATTTATTATTTTCAATTTATAACCTGCCTTGCTGGGAACCAGATCAAGGCAGCGAACAACATTAAAACAATACAACAATCAATGCAATAAAATACAGTAAAATATGCATAAACAAATCCCTAACATCATAAATATCTAATAAAGTAGTGCAAATGATGGCGGCATCAGTGTACAATCCCCTCACAAGAAGCAGTATCCAACCGATATTTATGTAGGCCATAGCCTACATAGTTCCGGTGGCACATTAGTCAGTAGTGGCTTCTAGTCGAAAGCCTGGTGGAAGAGCTCCATTTTACAGGCCCTGCAGAACTGCAGGGCCCTTATGTTATCCGGGAGCTCATTCCACCAGTATGGAGCTGCCACTGAAAAGCCCTGGCTCTAGTAGCAGCCAACCTGGCGTCTCTCAGGCCAAGGGAGAGCCAGGTGACTCTGAGTCCCTGACCTCAGTGCTCTCTGGGGCACTGTCAGGTTCAAAAGCAAGTAGGTCCAGGCATTCTTGATCAAAAGAAAGGCTTTATTGGATTACAGTGCTAAAACCCACAGTAGAAGGTCATTGTCAGGAATGGGGGCAAGAGCAAAGCAAGCAGGGTTATAGTATGATGCATGCAAGCGACTAGTGAATGAACTGTAAGCGCGCGGGCGGGAAACTCCCGGCGGGAGAGTTACTTCATGAGCGGGAGACGACTCCCCCCTCCCCTCGCATTCACAGGACTGGAAAATTCTCATCAACACAAGAATAGCCCAAAGCCTACATTCAAGGCCACCGTGATAAGGAGAAGCGGCAAGGGAAGAAGCTCCCACGTTACTGCCTGCATACCTACGCAAGCGCAAAGCCGAATAGGGAACACATAACAATGGACTCAGTGAGAAACATCAAATAGACCTTTTTCTGACAGGCACATATGGGGAAAGTTGTTATGTCCAGATAAAAGGATGCAAGGACTGTTTAGAGGAAATAAGTCAGGATGCAAAGCTACAATGGACTTTCTAAGTAGCTTGATTGGAACATAGGTATAGAACATTAGCATCTATGGTGAGATAAGAATCCATCAAGCCCTGGTGGATGCATCATTGTGAACTTGGGAATGAATTCAAGTTCAGCAATCTCAGTTTGTTATCAGTAATTGCAGCTTCTCTGACAAGTGTTAATTCTCATTCAGCAAGTGAATTACCTTCACCCTAAGGTCTGCCTGTGTGATTGTCTATGTCAGAAATGCTTCTTTGATGTTTCTCACTGAATCCATTGTTATGTGTTCCCTACCCTGCTCCCTACCACGCAGGGAGCTGCGGTGGCTCAAGTGGTCAAGACGCTGAACTGCAGGCTGTGGAAGGTCAGTAGTTCAGCAGTTCAAGACCCGAGTGCCGCAAGACAGAGTGAGCTCCCGTCTCTAGTTCCAGCTCCTGCCAACCTAGCAGTTCGAAAGCAAGAAATTGCAAGTAGATAAATAGGTACCACTTTGGTGGGAAGGTAACAGCGTTCCGTGCGCTTTGGTGTTTAGTCATGCCGGCCACATGACCACGGAAACGTCTTCGGACAGCGCTGGCTCTTCGGCTTTGAAACGGAGATGAGCACCGCAACCCTAGAGTCGGATTCGACTGGCTTTCGAGCAAGGGAACCTTTACCTTTACCTTTACCCTGCTTTGCGCTTGTGTAGCTATGCAGGCAGAAACGTGGGAGCTTCTTCCCTGCCGCTTTTCCTTATCATGGTGGCCTTGAATGTAGGCTTTGGGCTATTCTTGTGTTACTGAGAATTTTCCAGTCCTGGGAAGGCAAAGGGAGGGGGAGTAGTCTCCCGTTCATGAAGTACATCTCCCGCCGGGAGTTTCCCGCGCACGCGCTCATATTTCATTTGCTAGGCGCTTTTTGCATCACACTATAAGTTAGCTTGCATTGCTTCGCCCCCCATTCCTGACAATGACCTCCTACTGTGGGTTTTAACAAGATAATCCAATAAAACCTTTCTTTGTACAAGAATGACTGGATCCACTTGTTATTGAACCTGACAGTCTAGCTGGAACCTCACTGGGAGTGGTTCCTTATTCCAAGGTACTTGGAAATACAGGTATATTGGAAGCACCCCCATCCCAAAAAGTTTGTGGCAGCACAACCAGTACTTGGACCAGGCTATGCTGTATGTCTACTTGCAGGGGACAGTCTCCAGAGTGTGGGCTCCCTCTAAACTGTAGAATCTTATGAGCAAAAATTCTACTTTGTGAGCTACTGGCATTAAAGTTGTGAGTGAGTGATTTGGCTGCTAAATAAATTAGTTTCCTCTGGATCCATCCTTCCGGAGCTAAGACAAAAATATGTGAGCTGGAGGCTAAAAAACTGTGAGCTGGCTCACACTAACTCAGCTTAGAGGGAACACTGGTGGAGAAGTGTCATTTGGGATGGCGCAAGGGTTGTTTTAGGGGTGTGCCCTGGCTCCTGGGTCTTCCTGTGTGATGTCCTGGGGGCACCTCACTTTGGAGCAGCTTGCACAGGAACTGCACTTTGGACCAGGAAACAGCACATATCCCCTGGGAATGTGAGGGTGTATGGCCTGTGGTGTTCCAGACCTCATTTTGGGGTGTGAAGAGCAGCCAGTTCTTTATTTAAATCTCCTTCAAAAAGAGGCCTCTTGGAGGCACTCCAAAAAGAAGTTTCCGTGTCTCTTGGGGTGGTCCACAGATTGCTTTGTGGGGGGAGCCCGGCCCCAGTGTCTGCCTGGGTGACTGTCCTTGGGGCACCGCACTTTGGAGCATCTGGCACAAGAACTGCGCTTTGGACCGGGACACAGCACATGTCCCCTTGAAGGGGAGAGTTTGCAGAAACTGGGGGTGTATGAAGTGTGGGGGTCCAAACCTTATTTTGGGTGCAGAGGGCACTTCCTTATTCAAATCGCCTTGAAATACAGGCCTCAGGGACAGCACTCCGAATACAAACTCTTGGCATCAGAACCAGCATTTGGACCAGGCAGAGCTGTATGTCTCCTTGCAGGGGAGAGTCCCCAGAGCCGGGGGATGTGTCATTTGGGGTGGTCTACAGATTGTTTTGTGGGTGCAGCCTGGCCCCAGTGACTGCCTGTGTGATTGTCCTGGGGGCACAGCACTTTGGAGAGGCTAGCACAAGAACCACACTTTGGACCCAGACACAGAATATGTCCCTTCAAAGGGGAGAGTCCACTGAAGATGGGGAAATGTGGTGGTCCAAACCTTATTCTGGGTTGTAAAGGGCAAGCAGTTCCTTATTCAAATCTCCTTAGAAAATAGTGTCGTCATGGAGGTACTCCAAATAGAAGGGTATGGGACCGGAGCCAGTGTTTGGACTGGGCAGTGCCATATGTCTCCTTGCAAAGGACAGTCCCCAGAGTATAGTGATATGTCCTTTGTGGTGGTCCAATGATTTGGGGGGGTTGCAGCCTGGCCCCAGTGTCTGCTTGCTTCACTGTCCTGGGGACAACACACTTTGGAGCAGCTGGCACAGGAACCAGGCTTTGGACCAGGAAACAGGATATATTTTCTTGAAGGGGAGAGTCCCCTGAATGTGGCAGTATATGATATGTGGTGTTCCAGAGCTTATTTTGGGGTTCAGAGCTTTCCAGCTCTCCTCAGTGTTTATAGATGATTTCACAAATAAGTCATGAGTAAGGAATAAATAAGGAAGGGGAAAGAAGGAAGGGAAAAACAATGGCAAGAAAAAGGATCTTTGGAAATAGAGAAAAGAGAGAACATATTCAGCTTTTTAAAAGCTGTTTATGGGGAGACAGGCTTAATAAAAGAACTGCCAGTTTTTAAATGTCTAGGCCTTTCCAGATGATAAAGTTATTCTGCAACCAGGTTGGGCAGAGCCAAACCAATCGACATTGTTTGGAGGAAAATTTTCAGCAGAGCTCCAAAACACATCCCGCTTAGAGCACTTTTCTGCACTGTTTGCAAAAAACTTTGGTTGTTTATCTGACATGGCTATCCTAAGGACAACTCCCTGGGAGTAAGCCCCACTGAATTCTGAGCAGACCTGTTTAGGATTGCTGTTTTGCCTTCACTTGTCCTCCCTGGACAACTCTGGTTCAAACATGTTCCCTCCCTCAGTAGTCCTGATTTGCCCTCAGGGTCCGTGGTCAGCAGCGCCCAGAGTTAACTCAGATCTAGTATGACTCAGCGCAGTAGCACAGTGGATTGTGTCCTTAAACTGCACTTTATTTTATCACCATCGAAGTTATGTTTTAAATTGATTTGTTTTGTGTTTTAAATGACGTTGTATTTTATTATGTGTAATTGTATACTGTGTGTCAGTTTTTGGAAGCTGCCCTGAGCCCGCCTTGGCAGGGAGGGCAGGGTAAAAGTTAAAACAATAAATAAATAAATAAATAAATAAATAAATAAATAAATAAATAAATAAATAAATAAATAAATAAATAAATGGTCCTGTAACATGATTAGATGGACGGTGGTGACTCCACAGATTTTTAACTACTGATGTGTCAGGATGTCATCATGACAAATGCAGCAGTCACATCCTGTTAATTCAAGGAAGAGACTGAGGAAATGATGCTACCAAACAGTGTTTCAAATAAAAATTAATGTTTGTGCAATCCAAACATTTTTCCAAGGAAAAAAACCTGCAAGTTTTGAATCCAAAATGAAAAATTCCTTTTGTATGGGGGGGGGGAGTTTGCTTAATGTTGTCAAGTCTTTGAAATGCAAGACTCTAGGCAAGGTTACTTCCCTCAAGGTTAGTTCCGGCAGCAGTGCACTTTATATCGGGCCCCTGGACCTATTTACACTGCCCTCAATTATGCAAAGTAACAATATTAATTGCTATTATTTCAAAATATTTATATACTGCCTCTCCAGAAAAAGTGTCTGAGACAGTTCACAGCAATTTATTTATTTATTTACTAGGAATAAGGCCTGTTGCGGAAATAAATACAACGAGCTCTAGAAAGAGGCTCTGGGAGAGTGCCAAGGCCTTGGATACTCGGCGTCATTTTGCAGATTAAGTTTAAAAATTAGGTGAGTAAGGAGGGAAGTCTGTAGAAGAAGTAAGGAAGTTTTGAAAATTTATGGAAAGAATGTAATAACGATTAGCTCAAGAACTAGAGGAAGTAGTACAGTGGTTTCGTACGACGGGTAATGAAAGGGAATAAGACAAAGAGGATGGAGATTATTTATGTCTTTTGATTCCTAGGAAAATATATAAGAAATGAGATGACTTTCAAATATATGTATAAAATATGTAGATATATGTACACTCAATAAAAATATTTATAAAAATTTGCTGTGGCGACCTCAGCAGGGTATAATGACACAGAGTCCACCATTTTCTCCAGAGCAATTGATCTCTGCTACCTGAAGAGCGGTTGTAATTTTGAGTGATCTCCAGCCCTCACCTGGAGATTGGCAACAATTGTTACCTAGGAGGAAATGGATGGTTTGGAGGGTGGAGTCTATGGCATAGTACCTGTCTGTGGTCCAACCCCTCCTCAAACCCCACCCTCTCCAGGCTCCATCCCTCAAATCCCCAGAAATGTCCCAACCTGGAGCTGGCAACCCCATCTCCTTCCCAGCCAACCATCAACCTACCATTATCTGCCCCTCTGACTGCAGCTGACCCTCCTGGAGATCGGTTGCAATTCTGAGTGATCTCCATCCCTCACCTGGAGATTAGCAACAATGGTTCCCTGGGAGGAAATGGTGGAGTCTATGGCATTGTACCTGTCTGAGGCCCTACCCCTCCTCAAACCTCACCAGGCTCCACTCCTCAAACTTCCACGAATTTCCCAACCTGGAGTTGGCAACCCTATCTCCTTCCCAGCCAAGCATCAACCTGCCATTATCTGCCCCTGATTTCAGCTTTTCATCTTCTCCCCCCTCCCTCCTGGAGATCATAGAATCATAGAATGTCAGAGTTGGAAGGGACCTTGAAGGTCATGTAGTCCAACCCCCTCAGTCTGCAGGAGCATAGCTGAAAGATAGCCCTACAACATACTCGAAAGATAGTCGTCCAGCTTCTGCTTAAAAACTTCCAGCGAAGGAGCATCCACAACCTCCTGAGGCAGTCTGTTCCACTGCTCAACCATTCTTACAGTTAGGAAGTTCCTCCTGATATCAGTTGTAATTCTGAGTGATCTCCACCCCTCACCTGGAGATTGGCAACAGTGATTCCCCAGGAGGGGATGGTTGGTTGGGAGGGTGGAGTCTATGACACTGTACCTGTCTGAGGTCCCACCCCTCCTCAAACCTCACCCTTTCCAGGTTCCATCCCTCAAATCTCCAGGAATTTCCCGCCTGGAGTTGGCAACCCTATCTCCTTCCCAGCCAAGCATCAACCTACCTTTATTTCCCCCTCACTCTTCAGCTTTCCATCATCCCCTGCAGCCTCTACAGTGCTCTGAAACCCTGTCTTCCACATCACACTAGCTGTCATGGGGGGGGCATCTCAGCAGGGTATAAGGACACAGAGTCCGCCATGTTCTCCAGGGGAACTGATGTCTGCCATCTGGAGAGCAGTTGTAATTCTGAGTGATCTCCAGCCCTCACCTGGAGATTGACAGCAATGGTTTCCCAGGAGGAAAAGTAGTCTTTCTCGGCAATGGGGACCAAAGCAGCTTACATCATTCTCTCTCCCCCTTTTGACTTGCACAACAACCCTGTGAGGTAGGGTAGGCTGAAAGTCTGTGGCTGGTCCAAAATCACCCACTCAGCTTCTACAGCAAGAACCTGGATCTAGCAGACGCTGCTCTGAAGCGCTGACTGCGACACCTAGGATAGCTAACCTCCAGGTGGAGCCTGAAGATCACCAGGTATCACAACTGAACTCCAGACAACAGCTCTCCCCCTCACCCTGAGAAAATAACTGCTTTGGAAGATGGGCTGTATGGCATTCTGTTCAGCTGAGGCCTCTCCCCTTCCCAAACCCTGGCTTCCATAGACTGTACCAGAAAATCTCCAGGAATCTCCCTACCTGAAGCTGGCAACCCTAGTCAGGACTGGCCCCAATGAGTTCCTCACAAAGGCCTGTGAAAGGTTTCCTTCCTTTGTCTGAACCAAGCTTGGTTGCCTACCATGGTAAAATGGGCTCCAGTTTACAACTCAGCTGTTTGCCTCCCACCCTTGTCCTGTGGGCGTATCTCACTCCTTAAGTTCGCTGTCACCACTTGCAGAATCATCACTGCCTTTTTAGAGGGACAGTGAGACCCCTCTGGCCGAATCTTCCTACCAACAGCTACTAAGGGGAAAATTAGTCCCACATAGGAGGCAAGTGTCTTCATCAAGAGAGAAAGCCATTTGCCAGAAATCCTGACAGGGAACAGTGGCTGAAGTAGTGGGCGGGAAAGAGGACCAAACCCAGCACCCAGCCAATGGCATGCAAGTACTCTTGAGTGGTGGCTGGGCAGGACTCAGGCAACACAGCCAGTGGCTAGGGACACCCTCTGAGTGACAGATCAGGGAGCCAATTGATTTGGGAGTGTGTGGAATGTTCAGGAGAGTCCATGACCAAAACACAATTATATATAAGGAGAGATTTGACTTATATACTTGGTAAAGATACTGCCCTCCCCCAATTATATATATGTATGTATGTACATATGTACACACACACACACACTGAGATTAAATTTAAAACAATAAACCAGTAGTAATCAAAACTGATCAGATGGTGTTAGACATTATGTAGTCTCCCTTGGGGGAGGAGACAGGGAGGCCAGGCGCGATGGTAAACCGTTGCTGTCCTCAACCATAGGTCTGGCAGAACATCTCTGTCTTACAGGCCCTGTGGAACTGTTTTAGGTCCCATAGGGCATGGATGTCATTAGGCAGAGAGTTGCACCAGGCCCCCGCCAGGGCCAAAAAAGCCCTGGCTCTGGCTGAGGACAGCTGGATATCCTTTAGGCCAGGGATCACTAGGAGGTTCTTATCTCCAGACCATAGTGTTCTTTGGGGAGTATACTGGGAAGGCAGTCCCTTAGCTATGCTGGTCCCAGACCATTTAGGGCCTTGAAAATCAGTAGCAAAACCCCGAACCTGATCCAGTACTCGGTGCAGCTGGTGAAGCGCTGGTCGAATATGTGTTGTCAATGGGGTCCCAGTAAGGACCTGTGCTGCTGCGTTCTGGACAAGTTGCAATTTCTGGATCAAACTTATAGGCAGCCCTGCATAGAGTGTATTACAGTAGTCTAGCCATGACCGTTGCATGGATTACTGTGGCTAAGTCAGGGTGAGACAGGAAGGGGGCTAGTTGTCCTATCTGGCGCAGCTGGAGAAATGCCAGTCTGGCAATGTTTGTGACCATAGATAGGCATCCAGGAACACACCCAGGCCCCTGGCAGTTGGTACCAGTGTTAGAGGTGCACTGTCAAGAATCTGGAGTTGGCACCCCAATCCACCCCTCCACCCCCCACCCAGCCACAGAACCTCTGTCTTTAAAGAATTCAGTTTCAGAGGGCTCTGCTTCAACCACTCAGCTGTGGCTTCCAGCCCTTTGGCCAAAATAGATGGGGCAGTATCCAGTCGGCTGTCCATCAACAGATACAGCAGTGTGGAGACAGCATTACCCCTAGAGGGACCCCCCCATACTAAGTGGTGTCAGGGCAATACATTCTCTCCTAGTGCCATCCTCTGTCCCCAACCCTAGAGAAAGGAGGTAAGCCATTTCAAGGCCACCCCAAGGCGGTGGGTCAGCAGGTCATGGTCAACAATGTCCAATGACACTGTCAGATCTAAAAATAACAGCAGAACCAACCTGTCTTGATCCAGCTGTCTGTGAAGACTGTCGGTGAGGGTGACCAGCACCGTCTCCATCCTATGGCCAGAGAGGAAGCCAGAATGGAATCGGTCCAAAGCCTCATTGTCCTCCAGGAAACTCTATAGCTCTTGCACCACTGCCCTCTCAATTACCTTGCCCAGAATCAAAAGAATTCAGAGACGGTCACTTTAAAGTGAAGTTACCATGCCCCCTGGACAGACCTCTGAACTAAGGGACAGACTAATTATGTCCACCAGGGGCCCCATACCTCCTTACCACTGGCTTTCACCAGCCATGATGGGCACAGGTCCAAGAGGCAAGTGGTCGGTTTAACAGTGACAAGGATCCTGTCAATGTCAGCCTGGGAGAGTCAACTGAAGTTGTCAAATACAGAATCCAAAGGTGGCCAAGGAGCCTCCAGTTCACATACTGTATTAACATTGGTGAGCATGTTGTGGAGAAGAGACAAGACTTTATCTGCAAAAAAGCTCACAAAAGCCTCACAGCTAATAGCCAATTTACCAGTGTTTTCGATTCTCTCCATGAGAGGTGTAAAAGATCTAATTGTCCTAAACAATTGTACTGGGCGAGAACTAGTGGATGCAATGGGGGCTGTGAAAGATTCCCTTTTAACAGCCTTCACCACCATCTCATAGGTTTTCATAAACAACTATACAATGTTCTGATGGGTAAACTAGAGGACTGTGGACTGGAGTCTAGGACAGTGAGGTGGATAGGGAACTGGTTGAACAACCGCACTCAAAGAGCAGTTGTCAATGGCATTTCATCTGAATGGATGGAGGTGTTCAGAAGGGTGCCACAAGGCTTGGTTCTGGGCTTGGTACTTTTCAATATTTTTGTAAACGATCTGGATGAGGGTGTGGAAGGGCTACTCATTAAATTTGCAGATGACACCAAATTGGGAGGAGCAGCAAACATACCAGAAGATAGAGATAGAATGCAACAAGATCTGAACACACTGGAAAAGTGGGCAGATATGAAATTTTAGGTTAAGTGCCAAGTTCTACATCTGGGTAACAAAAATGAGGAACATGCATACTGGATGGGGGATAAACTTCTGGGTAGTGGTGTGTGTGAACAAGATCTTGGGGTACAGGTGGACTGTAAGTTAAATATGAGCAGCCAGTGTGATGAGGCAACAAAAAAAGCTAATGCGATCTTGGGGTATATCAACAGAGTCATCACATCCAAATTGCAAGATGTCATAATCCTGCCGTACACTGAATTGGTCAGGCCGCACCTGGAGTATTGTGTGCAGTTCTGGAGGCCTCACTTCAAAAAGGCTGTGGACAGAATGGAGCCAGTGTTTCCTCTAAGCTCCACAGTGTTGTGAGCAGAAATTCTACCTCATGAATGAAAAAAGCTAGTAGCATTAAAGTTGTAAGTGAGTCTGCATTTGACTATCACATCAATTAGTTTTTAGAAGATTACTTCCATAACCCATGGGCTATAATGGAGAACCAATCTGGGGGTATCTGGGGCTCAGGGAGCTGTGGTTTTGTTTTGTTTTTTAGGTAGAGGTACCAAATTTGCATCATAGCTGCTGGTGCCTCTCCTCAAAAACCTCCCCCAAGTTTCAAAAAGATTGGACTAGAGGGTCCAAATCTATGAGCCCCAGAAGGAGGTGCCCTCATCCTCCATTGTTTCCAATGGAGGGAGGAAATGCCTTGTGAGAAAAGAGCAGAAATTCCTGAGCAGTCTGTTAAAATGTTGTGCACCAGCACCCCCTAGCACAGCTTAGAGGGAACTATGAATAAAGTGAGTGCAGAGGAGAGCAACGAGGATGATCAGGGGCCTGGAGACCAAGCCCTGTGAGGAAAGGACTTGGGAATGTTCAGTCTGGAGAAGAGGAGGTTGGGGGGGGGGACATGATTGCTCTCTTGAAGGATTTGAAGGGCTGTAACTTAGAAGAGGGCAGGTAGCTGTTCCTGTTGGCAGCAGAGGATAGGACTCACAATAATGGTTAATAAAGGGTGGGAAGGTATCAGCTGAATATTAGGAAATACTTTTTTACAGTGGAATTAGCTGCCCAGAGAGGTGGTGTGCTCCCTCTCACTGGCAGTCTTTAAGCAGCGTCTGGAAGAACACTTGTCAGAGATGTTCTAGGCTGATCCTGCATCCAGCAGGGGGGGTTGGACTAGATGGCCTGTATGGCCCCTTCCAACTCTGTGATTCTATGATTCTATGATTCTACGTTCTTGCAGCTTCGTCACAAGACTGCCACCAAATGTGTTCAAGCCATTTTAAGTTCCTACTTCATCCCCCTAAGCTCCATGGCATACCACGGGGCTTGTCTGGGGCAGGAGCAAAGAGGGTGTTGGGGAGTGATCTCATTGATGGCTTCAGAGAGATGGGTATTCCAGTCCTCTATCAGCTCATCCAATGACCACCAGGAGGCATTGGAACCAGCAGAGCATTCTGGAAAACAGTTGGATCCATTAGTCTCTGTGAGAGAGCATAAATCTACTTGCCGCCTAGATGGGGCAGGGATGGAATACTTAGCCAGGCCTTCAGGGCATAGTGGTCTGCCCATGACACCCTATCAACAGTGGTCAGGTCCGTATCAATACTCATGTCAAAGATCAAGTCCCGTGTGTGGCCTGCTTGATGTGCAGGACCTGATGCAATCTGGGAGGGTCCCAGCACTGCCATGGAGGGCACCAGGTCCCCGGCCTGACTGGAATCAGCCACATCAGCATGGGCATTGGTGTCCCCAAGAATTATCAGTCTCAGGAGCTCCAAGGCCCAGCTCGCTGCTGACTCTCGTAGGCCTGACAGACTGTCTACTGGTGCACTAGGTGGTTGCTACACCAGCCAGACAGCCAAACTCTCCTCAGTGTCCCTCACCAGGCCGACACAACCAATACTGTTAATAGACTACTCACGGGTGTTTGGGGTCTGTGGGGTGTGATTGTCTTGGGGCATATAAGCCGGCCTGCGAGCCAGCTACTTTGTCTTGTTCCTGATCTTCAAATAGAAGTATGAGCTGATTTCACTCTACGGACTCGTCAGTCTCAGTACTTTTCAGCTGAGATCTTTGGAGTGGGGAGTGCCCTGAAGAAAACCGACTCTCGGATGTGTATTGCCACCCCCGCCCTTTAGCCCAAGACTGATGGGGGACTGAGGAACCGGGGGGGGCAGCACTTTCAAGGTGATAGTCTCACTCTCCCTGGCACAGGTCTTGGTCATGCATGACAGGTCCACTTCCTGCTCTGCAAAGTAGTTCTGCAGAGTCATGGTGTTGTTCTTGATGGACCTGGCATTGCACAGCATCAGCATCAGGGAAGGGCTACTTTTCCTTACCTCACCACCAACATGTCACAGGACGGGATGAAGGTTGAAAGGAGACTGAGCATATTCATGTCTCCATCTCCTTCTCTTCCAATATAGTTCAATTCAACAACATTCAAAACATTTTTTAAAAAAATCTCACTGACACATATTCACAGACAACTTCACCTAATTTTATCGCAACCTGTTTTCCTATATTAGAGTACTTAACACAAGAAGAAGAAATACCAAAGATAATAGATTTAAATCTCTGATAAATAAATGACTAAATAAATAATAGATGTTTCAATGAAACAGATAAATATGTTGCTTATTGGAAACATTGTTATAATTATTATATATTTGTAGATATTATATACTGCCTTACCTGCTGTATATTGCAATTTTATACAACAAAAATTTTATTACAAATAAAAAACATTTTGTAAAAAAGCCCTGACCTGGATAGCCCAGGCCAGCCCAATCTAGTCAGATCTCAGAAGTGAAGCAGGGCTGACCCTGGCAAGGACTTGGATGGGAGACCTCCAGAGAATACCAGGGCCGGGAGGCAGAGGCAGGCTACACACACACAAAAAAAAAAAAAGGGAAAAAAAAGAACAAGTTAATGCCAGCAGGCCAAGTCATAATATGACCCAAAAGCAAGACAGCAAATCCAGAACTGATAGTGGTAAGGGCTCTGTGTGTGTGCAAGTCTTCCCACTCACACCCATGTGGAATTAGGGGGGATGGTCTCCAGATAAAAGGGGGGCTTCCAAGAAAGTTCCATTTCCAGGAGCAAAACATCAAATGAGCAAAGTGGTTTTCAGGCAATGTTGGCTTGAGCAGGACCCCTTGAGTGTTTCCCAAGTATATTCCCTATGTGCATCTGAAGAAGTAAGCAGTGACTCACAAAAGCCCCTACCCTGCCATAAATTTTGTTCTCTTTTTTACTGCTACAGACAGACTAACTTGGTAATCCATCTTGATCTGTATTCCCTTCTGTGCCTCTGGTTTACCAGCAACGTCAGCCATTGTGTGCCATCCACATGGCCACACTAAATATTTGGCAAGTGTACTTAACTGTGGCCTCATTAGAATGTCCCGTTCACAGAAGTGAACTCCCAAAAAGGGCAGCCTGAAAGCCAGCCCCATCCCAACTCCAACAGACTACTTAGTGTTGCAGAAGTGTACAATTTATTTATACTTCTGGGAAGAAAGCTAGAGTCTCTGTGTCATGGCCAACTGGAGTAGGATGGATGTCCACCAATGTTCATCTATTAAGGCCTACATTAATCTGCTGTCAGTCTGGAACATGTTTGCAGCAGAGTTGTCCACCAAGGCAGATTCCAGTTTGGTCCTCAAAACGCTACAAATCAAGAACATTCATGAGAAGGGGCGGGCTCACAAATCCTTGTTCCCCTGGGTGTTGAGAGCTTGGAAAGCCCCACAATCATCCCCTCCCTTACTCCTGTGGAGTAACAAAAGTAGTCTGTGTACTAACTGCAGTCAGCAGCTAGGGTTGCCAAGTGCAAATTTTCTTAGAGCGGGGGAGTCCCGCTCGGCACCTGGAGCTTCTGCGCGTGCGCTTTGCGCGCGCGCCGCCGCCATGACGTCACCAGAAGTGACGTCATCGCGTCAGGATGTTGGGGGCGGGGCCGCCGGGATTCGAGGGGAAAACATAGAGTTTTCCCTTGAGTCATGGAACTTCCCGCCCCCGGCGTGCCCAGCGTGATGATGTCACCTCCAAGTGACATCATCACGCTGGGGACGTTGCCGGAAGGGGGTGGAGTTCCCCCCGGGGCCCGATTTTCTGGGGGCGGGTAACGGGCCTCTCGGGCGGGGGTTTACCCGCCCCCTGGGGGGACTTGGCAAGCCTATCAGCAGCACATCTGGGAGTATCTCCTGCTGAATGGATTTACACATCCAGCACTCTTGCGTTGCTGTTTGCAGGCTCTGCTGAGTTGCCACATCTCCTGCTTCACTCCTAGAAGCTAGTGCAGGGACAATCAGTTGCAGCACTTTCGCAATTTCAAGCTACAACAAGGGATGGCAAGCTTACCCACTGCCCCTTACCTTTATTGCAGTTTTGAAGGAAGACATGTTTTGATAGTATGGTGTGTTCACAGAGATCAGGCTAAGAGCATCCAAAATATACAAAATTTTAATAAATAAAAATAAATAATAAACATGATCTGTTCAAGCATCAGACTGAGCAAAGATATAAAGAAAAGGTGAAAATATGCAACCCTCTCACCCTACCCTCTGTTCTTATCCTAAATGATGTTTAATTACAATAGGTTAGTACTTCTTGAAGTTGTAGCATTTGAAAGTCCATCATTACCTTAGTTCTCAGAGTTGGGACTTTTCTTCATTGTCCCTTACCACATGGACAAGGTTTAGTCCTTCATGGCTTGTGTTCAGACAAAGAGAAAAGCAAGACCGAAGAGAAGCATTTCTCCTTGTCCTGAAAATTTATAATCTCTCCGCTGAGAGTTTGTTCTCCTCTGGGTCATTCTCACTCTTCCTAATTGAGAGGAAGGAATTACTATGTAGCCATTTGGTTGTCTCTTGTGGTATGGTAACCCTTTGTTCTACTCAAGCCAGAAGCATTAGCATCTGTAAGCACTCCTCTGTGCTTGGGCTTGATGGATTCCTCCTTTCTGCCAGCTACAAGTTTGCCGCCAGGTTCCAACTCACAAGCAGAATGTAGTCACAGTGGTTGAATAATTGGGATGAATTCTAAAATGGAGGATATTTCTCCCCAACCACCACTACTAAGAAGAAAAGAAACATTACTATGCAGACAGTGTGCCCCATCAATGGCTGGATGTAGGCTGCGATTCTACAAGAATGCAGAAAAAGCACAGAAAGTAGCATTAGAGCAGCATCAGCCTGTTCCTTCCTTCCTTTAAAGAACATGATTCCCTTCCTTCCTTTCTATTTACTTTAAATATTTTTTTCCTTCTGTAAAGCACTCAAAACAGTTTAGTGCTACCACAGAAAAAGTCCTGTCATGTGTGGCTACCCACCGTATAATAGAGTAGGCCTTTCAATGGGGACTGCAATAATCAAGCAGATTTCACACAGGAGTAGGCAGCCCTTCAAATATTCTTTTTCTTTTACCCTCACAACAGCCCCACAAGACAGGTAAGGTTGTGTCAGAAGTATCCATTTGGGGGCCATCCAATAAACCTGTTGTCATGTTGTAGAGGAAGTAGAGAACCTGTTCATATTCAAAAGCTCACTGAGTGCCTCTTTTACCGTTTAATCAACCCTGAAAAGTTATCCTCTGTATTCCCAGGTTTCCATATTTCCAGGTTCCCAACTTTCTGTCCTTCTCCAAACTATGTTAACCAGAATTGTTCAGGAGCATTTTAAAAATAAGAGGGCTAGGCTTGCCAGCCTCCAGGTGGGGCCTGGGGATCTCCCGCTTTTACAGCTCATCTCCAGCTGACAGGTATCAGCTACCCTGGAGAAAATGGCTGCTTTGAATGGCGGACTCTATGGCATTGTATCATGCTGAGGCCCCTGCCCTCCTCAAACCCCGCCCTCTCCTGGCTCCACCCCCAAAGTCTCCAGGTATTTTCCAAACCAGACCTGGCAACCCTAAATATGGACTGGTTCAGAAAGGTGTTGTAATAAAGGGAACAGGATTGTGGGCTACACTACTGCACACAGAATGTGTAATCTGCTGTATGTATTATTTTGCTCTCACTGCATCATTCTCCACTTGTGTAATACTGCTGTCAGCATTGTGCAACATATAAAGTTAAATGCTCTGTGCTTTGTTTCAGGTTCCTCTCATTATAGCCCTGTTATTTATTTGCTTAAAAATTTATACCTCTCCTTTCTGCCCTCAGCAGGGCCACGAAGGCCCCGTTCACATGGAGCATTTGCCCCGCTGAAGGCACGGGAGCCCTGCAGACTTTCCGTGCTCGATCATACGAGCACATCTGGGAGGCGTAGTGCTCCCGTGGCCAACCCGCGGCTTCCCTGGAAAACGCGGGGTAAAAAACTAGTAGGTCGGAAGTACTAGTTTCCGGAAACCCCGGGGCAAAGGCTGGCGTCTGATCGCGGGAGCGCCAGTATCCCGCGGCTTCCGACGCCCGCCCATGTCCCTGGGGTTTCTGGATGTTGTCAGTTTCCACGTGATGCGCACCAACGCTGAACAGTGCATGCGCACACACAAGACACCGACAGCGGCCCGCCCCCCCCAATGGCGCATGCACATTGTGCTGCTTTTTTGCTGTGCTGCAGCAGCGCAGTGTGATCGGGGCGCAGAGCTGGAGTGTGGCAACCCGGTGGCCCGTATGATCGGGCTACCGCGCCTTATTTAGCTCCAGGGCAAACTGCCACGCCTCCCCCGCGCGTTTTCTGGCCCGTGTGACCGGGGCCCAAGATGGTTAACAGATTCAAGACATGCAAAAAATAATGAATCTTAAACACCATTAAAACCAAATAAAAATACACAATTAAAACAATGTAAGCCAAAGCTAAAATACACATACAAAAACTTAAAAACAACACATAGGACAGGAAGGAAGGATCACTGGGGGAATGCCGGACAAAACAAAAAAGTCTTCACCTGCTGGCAGAAGGCAGCCACAGAAAGGGACAGACAAGTGTCCCAGGGAGAGAGTTCCAGAGCTTTGGTACCGTAAACAAGGAGGCCATCTCCTGGGCTGTCACCCGCCTAATTTCAGAAGACAGAGGCACCCAAAACAGGGGCTCCGAAGACAGCTTTAAAAGTCAAAACCATGACATTGGATTGTGTCTGGAAACAGATTGGGAGCCAGTACAGATGGGCCAAAACTGGAGTGATATGGCCCATACGACCTACTGCAGTCGACATCCTGGCTGTATCTTTTGAGGTTTCCAAAGATTTTTCAAGGGCAGTCTCACATAGAGTGCATTGCAGTATTCTAATCTAGGTGTAACCAGGGCATGCACCACAGTGGCCAGATCTTTTCTGCCCAGGAAGGACCAGAGATGGCTCACCAGTCGACGCTGGTAATAGGCAGTCCTGGCCACAGTTGCCACCGGCTTCTCCATCCATAGGCCTGGGCCCAAGAGCTCCCAAAGACTACGGACCTGGTCCTTCCAGGGCAGGGCAACCCCATCCAGAACAGGTGACGCTTTAAATCACAAGCAAGGCCTTCCGCTCATCAGAGTGGCCAACCTCCAGGTGGGGGCTAGAGATCTCCCAGAATTACCACTGATCTCCCAGATCACTGCAGATGGTGACTGCAGCCATGAAATTAAAAGACGCCTGCTCCTTGGGAGGAAAGCAATGGCAAACCTAAACAGCATGATAAAAAGCAGAGACATCACCCTGCCAACAAAAGTCTGCACGGTCAAAGCACTGGTATTCCCCGTAGTAATGTATGGCTGCGAGAGTTGGACTATACGGAAGGCCGAGTGCCGAAGAATAGATTCTTTTGAACTATGGTGCTGGAGAAGACTCTTGAGAGTCTCTTGGACTGCAAAGAGATCAAATCAGTCAATCCTAAAAGAAATCAACCCTGACTGTTCCCTGGAAGGCCAGATCCTGAAGCTGAAGCTCAAATACTTTGGCCACCAAATGAGAAGGGAACATTCACTGGAGAAGACGCTGATGCTGGGAAAGATTGAAGGTCAAAGAAGAAGGGGACGGCAGAGGATGAGATGGTTAGACAGTGTCATCGATGCAACGAACATGAAATTGAGCAAACTTCAGCGGACAGCGGAAGACAGGAGGGCCTGGCGTAATCTGGTCCATGGGGTCGCGAAGAGTCGGACTCAACTGTGCGACTGAACAACAACAACAACCAGATGACAGAGATCAGTTCCCCTGGAGAAAATGTCTGCTTTGGAGGTTGGACTCTGCACAATCCACATTGAGTCTTAATAAGAAAGGCAGACTATGAATAACTAATTACTGAATAGTGCCACAAAGGCATTTTTGCCTTCAAGATCCTGGGATCTGGGCATGATCCAGCTGGAACAAAGCACTGTCTGAAGGGAACCTACTTGGTCTAATTTAAAACCTGTTAGTACTAACTGTAGAAGGAAGCTGAGTGGCAGGTTTAAACACACCCCCCCCCAATTTATTTAGGAAGCCTGGCAAACTGGAAGAAAATGAAGGAGTTTCCCAAGCAAGTTCACAGCTGAGTAAACAAATGTGGGAGACCAAAACTGCTGTTCATGCTGGCAATGCAGCTCTTACATAATGATCCTGGCCCAGCTGGGGTTCCTTCTCTAGCATACGGCCATTCCACTGTGTGCCCACGCATGGACACAGGTTTGATTCAGACATAACACAGACCTAAGGCTGGTTTTGACAGTGGTTAGTCTGGTAGTTAGAATCAGCTTGCAGATAATCATTCAGACCCTAACTTGCCTCAACAAACACTGATTTCCTTCCCTTTGCTCTTTTCTTTTTCCTTCCCTACAGATACCTAGTTGGTATTTGGGGTTACCAACCTCCAGGTGGAGGCTGGGGTTCTTTCAGAGTTACAACTGGCCCCCAGACTGCAGAGGTCAGATCCCCTGGAAGGAGAGGTGGCTTCAAAGAGTGGACTCTATGGGATTTTGCATCCTTGCTGGATTCCTTCCCCAAACTTCACCCTCCACAAGCTCAGCCACAAGCTCCAGGAATGTGCCCAGCCAGTGTTGGCAACTCAATTGGTATCCCAGCCTGCATTGCTGTGAGGGCAGCAGAGGGAGAAAGAAAAAACCCAGTGTCCACATCCACAATGGCACACAAAATCATACTCAAGACTGACCAGCCCTTTCAGGGCATGATGTTTTGTAATTAATGTACCTGGCAAGTGTGCTGTGCATTGCCATCTTGATACTTGAGACTGCCGTTTTGTCTGCATTCAGCAATACTTGCAAAAGCATACCATAAGAAATCAGGGTTTCTGATCACAGGTCAGACTATATGGGCGTTGTCCAGTTCAGACAAAATGATGGTTATATGCATTGAGACAATCACATGTGGCATGCGTTAGCCACAAATGTGGAAGGAGTGCTTATAACGCAGTGATGGAAAAGCACTGCTGTTGGTAATAAACCAACTTCAGATGACAGTTTCCTCCAGACCAGATTGCCCAGGGATCCTGGGGGTGTTTTTGCCTTCCTCTGGGCTTAGAGCAGGAGCCACTGGGGGAATTGAGGGGGGAAGGTAGTTGTAAATTTCCTGCATTCTGCAGGGTGTTGGGTTAGATGACCCTTGAGCTCCCTTCCAGCTTTCTTTTATGTTTCTAACTGTGCCCCAGTCTCCAACAGTATCTGCTGAAACTGTAGCCAATGGTTGGTATCCAGACCAGTTGCTGCTTGCACAGAAGGCCTTTAGCTAGGCTAATAAAGAAATACTGGCCTTGGTCCCTGAGGCAAGAAAGAACTGCATGCTGCTAATGAGGCAGGGAAGGTGAGGCAGAACATGCCCACTCTGGCCTGCAGGCCCCGCCCCACCCTGCCCTCCTTAGATTTGCCAATTCCCTGGAGGGGCTTTTCCTCTAACTCTTCAATAGTTGTCACCACCACCTGATCAATATAGGGATTTCCTACTGAGGGGATCAGGATCCTCCACTCCCCTGCCAAGCTCAGAGGCCGGGCCTCAGTGCCTCCTGCTATCCCATGCCTGGCTACCATGGGGATGGATTAATGCCTTGTATGCCCCTGGGGGGATAGCCAGTTGCCAACTGCTGGCCTTCCCCCTTCCCTGGATGTCTCCTTTAAAATAGTGTGTTCAAAACAATGGGGGGGCTATGTGGTACAGAGAACCACTGCAGAATTAAAAGTTATAATGCATTTATTAAAAAGAAAATGTTTATAAGCATACTTTTGGCACAATGCCAGAATGAAGCAAGAAAGAACAAAAGAAAAACACAAATCCTCTGTTCCTCTCAGCTATACGTGCCCTATCTGACGGTGAAATATAGGACAGGCTCTTTATCTGCCATTACCTTAAAGCCTACTCCCAGCTCTCTAGGCCAGCTGCATGGACCAAAAATGGCTGCCTGCTCCCCTGCTCAGACAAGAGGTCTGATCACCTCAGCATCCCCAAGAAAAGAGAGGAGCCATCTTCCCCTTGCAAGGTGGTTTTAACATATAGATGTCTCCTCCCCCTTGACCCTGGTCAGCCCAGGTTTCTTGTCCTGTTGTCTTCACAAAGCCCCAAGCCTCAGTGTTCCCTGCCTGCAGAAGGCGGAGCTGAACTGGCCCACCCTATTGTCTCTCGCAAGATCCATTAACATGTATTAAGTGATGTGTCTGGAAGGCCACAGGCTACTTTCCTCCCCACTCCAGCTTGTTCTTAGGTCAGACTCAGAGAAAGAAAACTGGTTAAAATGCACAGTGAAGCCCTGCTCATTGCCAGCCTCCCAGGAGACAAGTCATTTCTCCACAGAAGGTTTTGCCAATGGGAAGAGGTCTGGGTCCTGTGGCATTACTCAGAGTGCACAGTATGCTAACTTCCATCATTTTGAAAAAGAACAAAATGAAATCCTTAAAAAACCAACATGCATTGTGCACAACTGGCAAAAACAAAACAACCCCTCCCCGAGGCTCTTGAGCCAGTCCAGGGCCAAGGAGCACTGGCACAAGAGCACAGCAATGGTGCACAGGGTTTGCTCCTTGCCTGCCCCTGTCCATGAGAACTGAGCACTGCCTGGCCTTCTGTGCTGTGCTGTGGCACTCAGAAGAAGAAGGAAGGAAAAGCCCCGGAGGCACTTGCTGCTTAGACTGCCCAGGGAAGGCATCCTGCTACCTCAAGGAAAGCAGGATTCTGAGTCCCCTAAAGCAGTATTCAAGCAAGCATCATTTCTCTAGTTTTGCCAAAACAATAACAACAACACCAAACTTGGTTTTGCCCCATTTATTCTGGTTTTGCTGGGCTCTGACCCCGGCCAGGCTCTGCCCACTGGAACGATGGTTCGGAGAACTCCCCAGGGTTGAAAAAAACTCGCTGGGAAAAGAAAGCAAGTGGAGATCCCACACCCACTGTCACCTTTGGCCCTTTGTCCTCTGCTCCTCTGGAATCAGCTGAGCTCCAAAGCAGCCTGGCTCCTGCACAAGCAGATCCCACAAGTTGGACGCACCTCCAAATGTGCTCCAACCTTAGTGCCCGTGCTGTGCCAGATATGAATTTTGGCTCCAAGCAGTGTCATGGTAGCAGCATTGGGCACGGATGCTGGCCAAGCAGCCTTCGACAGCTAATGCCAAAGAATAATTCTAAACATTTATAGGGAATGTAGACAAAACAGCCTCTTCTCACCTTTCAGCACTGCTGGGAGCTCTGCCTGCGAGAGGGTTTTGACTGCCTGCCAGCAGCCCTAGCTGTTTTCATAAGAGGAGATGTTTTTGTCTAAGGTGCTGTCTGGGACCGGTGACCTTCCCTGGGTCTGCTACTGAAATTTCCTGCCTCTCTGTTATTCTCCTCTTCGGTAAGAGGAGATGAAACCCAAAACTTTTATTGCTCCTTTAAAGCCGCTTTATAGTTCCCTGTCTACTTCATATACTGCCTGATTCTCCAGAGCTGTAATATTACTTAGGAGCATCTGCATTCAGGGCTGCAAAAGGCATTGGAGTCTCAGCAGTTTTGTCCTTTCTTTTTTTAAGGAACAGAAGAGAAGGTGGGGGATGTCTGTCTGCAGCCTTCAAAAAGATTAACGGGGTAGCCGTGGTGGTGGTGGTGGTGGGGAATGCAAGCAATCCTGCCTTTTGATTCCCCACAAGGGCAGCTGATAGAAAGATCTACACACAGAGTTACTGGGGCAGCAGGGGAGGATCTGGTGTTAATGCCCGTCTTTGTATATAAAATACCTTTACAACAGTAAAACCAGCACAACATGGCAGCTCTGCTGCACAGAACCAGGGCCTGGATCCTCAGCCTGGCTTTCCCTTGCAGAGGCGGCCCTGCTCTCTGAAGCATGTCCTCCGGTGCTAGAAACTTTTGCTTGTGCAAGACCAGCATTCTTTCAGTGAACCAAAAAGCCCTGAAAGCAAAGCACGGTGTAGCACAGGGGCTGCATCTGCAACATATGAAAAGTAGTGCAAATGGAAGCCCAGCAGAGCCCATGGCTGACCACAGCCACAAGTGATGCTTGCAGAATCAGCACATCCGTCACCCACCAGCAATCACAACGAGGAAGGGCATGCAGCACAGCAGTGTGACTGTGTGATTTAGGCAGGGCAAGGCCTACAGAGGCCGACACCCCATCCTTTGTGCGAGGGATGCCGCTCTCTGCTCTCATCCTTATAGGCCTTTGCCTAGAATAACAGCAGTAATAATCACCACTCTTTCAAATTCATAATGCAACACCAAATACAAATTCATTTTTGCGCAGTTAAGGATGGCTCTGGCTTAGGGTTCCCAAGTACTTACCGTCTGCGGGCGGGGGACGAATGCTTCCCGGCCGGACCAGTCTTCCTGGTAACGCACCATGCAGTCGCCAGGAAGGGACGGTAGGCGACGCTCTGGCAATGGGGCTGAAAACTCGATGGTACCATCGAGTTTTCAGCCCCATTGCCAGAGCGTCGCCTACCGTCCCTTCCTGGCGACGGCATGGTGCTCTGCGCCTCTCCTTCCCCTGGGGATGGTCCTGCGAGGACGTATCCATCCCCCGCCGGCACGCGGTAAGTTCTTGGGAAGCCTACTCTGGCTTGCCTTCCAGGTACAGTTGCCAACATCAGCTGGGAAAATTCCTGGAGATTTGGGAGTGGAGCTTGGGGAGGGAAAGGTTTGGGGCCAGGAGGGAGCTCATCAGGAATGCAGTGCCACAGAGTCCACCTTCCCAAAGCAGCCACATTCTCTGGGAGAACTGAGGACCCCTGCAGTCTGGAGATCATTTGTAATTCTGGGAGATTTGCAGGCCCCACATGGAGGACAGCAGCCCCATTGACAGCAACCTGTTTTCAGTAGGTTTGCTCAGCTGGAGGATTTAAAACCATGTGCTCAGTGGACAGAGCCAGGGACGGCTTTTGTATTGGTCAGGGGCAGAGCTGGGTGAGTCTGGGCATGTCAGGAGGTGGAGCACAGTGGAGAGGAGCATCTGATTTGTCCAACAAAATCTCATGACAGGTAGAATACCTGAGGATGGCTGATCCCAGTAATGTGCTGTTGGAACAATCTCACGGAGAATCAGGGCCTTTGGCAAAAGAATGTCTGTAGGTTGTGGTTGTGACTGTCGCCCCAATGGCAGCTACTTGTCAGGTTTCTTGACACCACTCATCTGGAATGCGCACCTGTGTGAAATTATGTTGAAAACAGTGGCATCTTGGGGACCCAGGGTAGCGTTCTCTCACTCTCTCTTTCTCAGAGTAGAAGGTACCTTTTGTAAATAAATTCTAAGCATTATGCAGATTTACTTCCAGTTTATGGCTGCCAATCTCCAGATTACCCAGAATTAAAAGTGACAGGTTCTGTACATGGAGGTGTCCCCAACAGGGTAAAGAGTACCTCCCCAGCCCGGTTCAGGTTGGATTCTGATTCAAAAATTTATCATGTAATTTGGCCATTTGTAGGAATTTTAACTCAGGTCTCCTTGGCTGCTGTCCAACACCATCTCCCCACACTGGGTCTCATGAATCATACAATCATAGAGTTGGAAGGGAACTTCAGGGTCATCTAGTCCAACCCCCTGCACAAGGCAGGAAATTCACAACTGCCAACCTCCCAACCCCCAGTGACCCCTGCTCCATACCCAGATGCCAAAAAAAACCCCTCCAGGATCCCTGGCCAAACTGACCTGGAGAAAAATTTGCTTCTTGACCTCAAAGTGCCGATCGGCATTTCCCTGGGCATGTAAGAAAGGGACATGAGAACGAAACACTGAGGCAACCCTTCCTGCCCTCCTTCTCATGATTTGCCTAAGTTCACAGAATCCGCATTGCTGGCAGATGGCCATCTAGCCTCTGTTGGAAAACCTCCAAAGAAGGAGAGGCCCCCCCCACCTCCCGAGGAAGCCTGTTCTGCTGAGGAACTGCTCTAACTGTCAGGAAGTTCTTCCCAATGTTTAGCTGAAAATGCTTTTGATTTAATTTCAACCAGTTGGTTCTGGTCCCACCTTGTTAGAAGAACCAGAAGTGGTCCCTGTGCCTCAGTTTCCAAGAAGCAAGTGACCAGAGAGTTACAGCAGCCAGACAGACACTGAGCATCTTCCTGTTCTCTTCTGTCTCTTCTGTCACTGAACCCTTTGAAGTACAGATTGCGACTCTTAGGGGAAAACAACTTCCAAGGCAAGAGATGTTCAGAGGCGGTCTGCCTCTGTGAGCAGTCCTGGATTTCCTTGGTGGTCTCCCATCCAAATACATTCTATGATTCTATGATAACCCCCAGGAAATGAGCCAGAGAGAAGTGCATTTAAAAGGCAAGATGGCTATGCCAAGTTTTTGATTATGGGTTCAATAGATTGCCATGATGTGCCTAGCCTGTATACCATAGAAACTTCCAAGCTAATGATTGAATACCTGAGAGAGAAATATTGAGGGCAAACTACCAGTAAGAATTATTACTTGAAGGCTCAGATTTTTAATTTTAAAGTAAAGGAGAGTAACTCTTTGCCTGAGAAATAAAGAAACTAATGGGGGTTTAAAGGTAAAGGTAAAGGTTCCCTTGCTCGAAAGCCAGTCGAATCCGACTCTAGGGTTGCGGTGCTCATCTCCGTTTCAAAGCCGAAGAGCCAGCGCTGTCCGAATACGTTTCCGTGGTCATGTGGCCGGCATGACTAAACACCAAGGCGCACGGAACGCTGTTACCTTCCCACCGAAGTGGTACCTATTTATCTACTTGCAATTTCTTGCTTTCGAACTGCTAGGTTGGCAGGAATGGGGGTTTACAATCAGCTTAAAGAACTAGGCAAGACTCCTGATCAGTTAGACATGATTGCTGCAATACTTAATGGCCTTTTTGGAAGCTAGAAAGGACTAGCTATGACTGTAAGGCACCAAAAAGATCTAACACAGGATGCTTTGTCTAATGAGATGTCTGTTCTGAGTTTGAAACGTGCACAGATTTAAAAGGGAAAAGAAAATTGAATGTTTTATATGTAATGCAAATCATCTGGCCAGGAACTGTGAATTTTAAAATGCCAGAAATTGTGAATTTAAAAGGGAAGCCAGATAACAGCCCACTGGAACACGTGCTCAGATTAAAAGAGAGGCACCCAGTGGAAGAGGAAATCATAGCAGTCGCTTTAGACCACAGGCAAGGGAAATTTTCATGGAATCAGCAGAGGTCATACTTTTAGAATCTGTGATGATGATAATGAGAATAAGAAAGTATTTTTAGTAGACTCTGGATCCTGTATGCACATCTGCAAATATGAGGACTTGTTTTGTGAACTTGATACTAATAATAGCCCATAAGTGTTTCAAGCTAACAAGAAACTTCTCAATGTAAAGGGTGTTGGAACAGTGCCAATCAAGCTCCTCACTACAAGTGGAGAAGTGATGGATGTTAATTTAAAGAATGTGGCTCTGGTTCCTGAAGGAGCTGATAATTTGATTTCAACCAAATAGTGATCACACTGTGTTGCTTAAGAGAAGGAAAGGAAGTAAGATTGTTGCTGAGATGTCTGAAATTGAATTTGAAGTGGAGGAGAGAAATGGATTTCATTATCTGTGGATGTTAGTGGAAAATCTGAAGTTGTTGATGCTGATGAGAGATAAGTTTATCAGACTGGCAATGGCTCTTGTAAGCATCAGATTTGCTTGTATGCATAGCATTTAAAGTTTGCTCATCAGAGTATGCAGAGTGTTGAAAAGTTGTTGAAAGAATGTGGCATTCCTGCTGAGAGAGGTGTGGCACGTGTCTCAAAGCGAAAGGAACTGCTCCAAGGTATACTGGGAAATCCACTAGTCACAATGAAAAGTTTCTAGAGACTGTATAGTGATCTTGTTGGCCCATTAGCACCATCCTGTGGTGGGAACAAATACTTTGTGACTCTTACTGAGAGTAAAACAAAATATACTTTTGTGTATATGATGAAGAGCAATGACAAGACACTGAATAAATTCAAATGCTATGTGGCCATGATTAAAAACAATAGTGCCTCATGTGTTATTGGAATGCCATTACTATGTCAATATTCGACACCACATCTTATTGTCACTACTTGGTAGTGCTTCCTGACTCACACAAATTGATTTACTTGTTAAACAGCGATGATTAAAATATAGCTGTTCCCATGGCAGAGTTCTTGAAGGCTGCTCTTTTTATTCATAGTACAGTATTGTAATACAACTTGCATCCAGGAGACATGAAACTGAAACTTATTTTATATTGACTTTAGACTATTTTAGAACGGTTTTCTCTTTGATATTTGTTCTTACCTTATATTTTGTGTATTATTCTTTTTAATGTCAATGCCAATAAAGGTAATTGAAATGATTGAATTGTTGTGTTGGTTTATAGATAAAAACCTGGCACAAGGTTTCATCCTCCTGGCCTTTTCTCCCTTTGCTGCTCCTGTTCTCTTCTGGAAGAAGAAAGATGGGGTTGTGGCTGCATACGGAGTATAGAGGGTTAAACGCAGTGTCCATGTCAAATGCATACCTCCTCCCACTCATTAAGGACCTCCTGGTGGAGGCTGCCCAGGGGCGCATTTTCACCAAACTTGACTTGCAAGATGCTTACTACAGAGTGCACATTTGGGAGGGAGATGAGCACAAAACAGCTTTCAATACCCCACTGAGACAGTCTGAGTACCTAGTGATGCCTTTTGGATTGGGGGGGTCACCTGGGGTCTTTATGAGTCTGATCAATGAAGTGTTACACAAGCATTTATTCCAGGGGGGTTCTAGTGTACCTAGATGACATTCTTTTATATTCAAATGTTAAGGAAGTGCATATTAAGTTGGTCAGGGAGGTGCTCAGCACACTTTACAAGCATCGGCTCTTTGTCAAGCTCTCAAAGTGTGAGTTCCATAAGGAAAAACTGGACTTCCTGGGTTATCGGATTTCTGGGAGGGACTGAGCATGGATCCCAATAAGGTGCAAGCCATGGTGGAGTGGGAGGCTCCTAGGACCGGACACCAGCTCCAAGGTTTCCTCAGTTTTTGCAATTTTTACCATGCCTTTCTACCCAACTTTGCCCAGGTGGTTTGACCCCTCACAGACTTGTTAAGGATGAAGGAGAAGGGACCAGAAGATAGCAAGCCTGCCAGCAAGCTGGACTGGACCTCTGAGTGCCAGCAAGCTTTTGAAAGGCTCAAGGAGCTGTTTATTTCTGAGCCCATTTTGCAACATCCTGATGAACACAAGCCTTTTGTGATCCATGTCGATGCATCCAATGTCGCAATGGGGGGAGCAATCCTGCAACAAGGGGCGGGGGGATGGAAGGCTCCACCCCTTGGCATATGTGTCCAAAAAGTTCTCCTCTACAGAGCATAACTGGGCAGTTTGGGACAAGGAGGCAGCAGCCATCAAGCTGGCCCTTACAACCTGGATGCACTGGTTGGAGGGTGCAAGGGTGCCATTTGAAGTGTGGATGGATCACAAAAATCTGGAAGCCTTACACATGCCCCGGCACCTTAATGACAAGCAGCTGAGCTGGGCGGAATTTTTCTCTAAATTCCAATTTACCCTCCATCACCTACTTGGGAAGGCAAACTCCCTGGCTGATGCACTCTCACGTCTCCCGCAGCATGACAGCCAGAGGAAGGAAGTCATTGATTCCATGTTCACACCTACACACTTGGGGGGGCAGTGGTGACTCGCAGCCGGGCAGCGGCAGGGACTCCTCATGACACTGAACCTTGGGTTTGCAAATTTAAGGCTGCATTCACTGAGGGGGACATGGATGAGATTCACAGTGGTGAGTCAGTGGAGCAGAAGTGGGAGTGTCTGTTGGTACAGGGATGGGAGATTGTTCGTGCCTAAAGCACTGAGGGGGGGGGAATCCTGACTTTGGGACATGAAAATAAACTGGCAGGGCATTATGGGTACCTGAAAACCTTGCACCCCCTGCAAAGGCAGTTCTGGTGGCCATGCATGAGGGCAGATATCTCTCTATATGTGAGTTCGTGCCAGATTTGCCTAATGGGGCAACAGAGACCAGGAATTCTGCAACCCCTTGAAATGTCAGAGAGACCATGGGCAGTGATTTCAATGGATTTTATAACTCCCAGGAATGGGAAAACAGTGATCTGGGTGGAGGTCAACACATTTTCCAAGCAAGCGCATTTTATTCCATGCAAACAATTGCCCTCAGCCAAGTCTCCGGCCAAGCTCTTCATGCATCACATGGTGCGGCTGCATTTGCTTCCCCTGAGATAATTTCAGACAGGGGCCCCCAATTCATTGCTAAGTTCTGGAGGGAACTGCTACAAATGTTGGGGGTGGAGCATGGTCTCAGCAGTTCTTACCATCCAGAGATGGACAGACAAACAAAATGGGAGAATCAGGTGGTGGAGCAGTTCCTCAGGTGCTTCACAAATTACCAACAGGACAATGGGTTGACCTCCTCCCTTATGCAGAATACAGTTACAATAACTCAGTACACCTGGCCATGGGCCTTTCCCCCTTTACGGCTGTGCATGGGTATGAAGGGGGCCCCCTCTCCACAGTGTCTAACCAGGAGCCAAGGGGGGGGACTTACAATCGTGGTTGCGGGGGGCTCTAAAGGAGCGATGGTCCATAATACAAGAGACTTTGAACAGGGCAAAAGAGGACTATAAAAAGCAAGCTGACAAAAGAAGAGCCCCTGAATGGGAGCTGCACCCTGGGGACTTGGTGTACCTCTCTACTAAAAATATAAAGGGGCTCCAACTGGAGTGGAAATACATTGGCCCCTTCAAGGTGGTGAGAGTCTTGAACAAAGTGGCTGTGGAACCTGATTTACCTAAAAATCTGCATCATATTCACTCTGTCTTCCATTTCAGTTTACAAAAATGGGATCCGGGACAGAACAAATGGATACCTTGTCCAGTGGCTCCACCTCCTCAAATTGTGAATGGTGAACCTCACCAAGTTGTTGAAAAAAATCCTTGATTCTAAACTGAAGCACAAACGATTGTATTACCTGAGGGACTTTGATGAATCACACAATGAATGGGTACCATGTGAACATGTTAGAGCCTCTTCTCTCATCTGTGCATTCCATAACAAATACCCTCACAAACCGAAGGGGTGAGAGATCTTGGGAGGGGCAGAATGTCAGGCTCTCTGCGCATTTTACAGCATGCCTGCCATAGAAGGGGCAGGTTCCCCTCCCTTTGATGTACCCATGGCTTGACACATAGTGGAGCCAAATGCCCCAGAGTCTTACTTGTTTGTTATTCTTGTTTCTTGTTATATAGAGGCTATGTGCCAGGAAGGGAATAGGCAATGGCTAGGTTGGCAGGGGGGTGGTGGACTGTTAAATCCTGGCGGGCAAATACAGGGGGGTGATTGGTTCCTGGGTTTTATTACTTCTATTTGAAACCAATATATCTGTAACCTTCCCACATTCATCTTTAGTTCTAACAAAGGAAGCGTCCAGAGGGTATCTATCAATGATCTCAATAAAGTTAGTTTCTCTCAAACTGGCTGTCGTTGAGAACTGATTTAATCCAGATTCTGACAGTGTGAGATGATCAGAAAAAAGCACTAAAGAGCAACCACCACAGAAATATGGATTTTGTGAAACTGTACAATCTGAAAAAGAACCAGAAAGAAATATGCAACTTAGCTGCGAGTGAAAGAAACAGATGGATTGAAGCAATGGAGCGGGACATACTATCCATACATGTGACTGTCCTTTGATAAAATTTGACTCACTATGTTATGTTTTCTTCTATTGTCCAAAACATGCAACAGCAAGAGAAAGATTCTTAAGAAAATCGCTGATGCATCAAGATTAAGACTACTTCTGAGCAGCCTCTGCCAAAATTGCATCGTGGATGTGGCAATTTCTGTTTTACTGTTCTTTTAAATTCCTAATTTTTTAAAATGGTGTATGGCCTATGGGCTACAAAACCTTAAATAAACTAAACTAAACTATCCATATATAAGAAAGAAGCATGGACTCTTACTAAGCTACTTCCAGGCAGAAAGCCAGTTGGGAGCAAATGGGTATTCAAAATCAAGCATAAAGATGATGGGATTGTAGAGCTATACAAAGCACACCTAGTACCCAAAGGCTATTCACAAGAATATGGGACTGACTACTTGGAAACTTTTGCTCCAGTTACCGACCAAGCAACGTTCAGAACACTCCTTAGTGTCGCAGCATCAAGAGATATGATTGTAGAGCATCTAGGCATAAAGATTGCATTTCTCAATGGAGAACTATCTGAAGAAATTTATACAGAACAACCTGAAGGTTTTAAAGTCAAAGGACAAGAAGACTCAGCAAAAGACTCTATGGGTTAAAACAAGGAGCAAAGGCCTGGTATGACAAAATTACTGGACTATTGCAGAAGCAAGGGTTTGAACAAGGGAAAGCTAAACGTTGCCTGTACACTAGAATTAAAAATGGACAATACCAGTATGTTCTTGTTTATGTTGACAATTTGATCATGTCTTGCCAAAACAGAGAGGATATTAAAGAAATAGATGATGGATTGAACAAGGAAGTAGAAGCCAAACAGCCGCCAGGCCTGCCAATCTCCTCCCCTCGGCAATCCTCCTCCTCCTCCACCGCTGATCTCCCCCCCCCATCTTCGCTGTCAAGGACTGAGCGGCTTTCAGCCGCCAGCCGCAGAGCTCCCAGAGCATTCCCTGCGCATGCGCAGGGAACGCTCTTACTTTTTTGGGGATTTAGATATCCCCCCTAGACTTTTACACACTTTTTAGATTTTTCTGCACATGTGGGGACTGCCCCACGTGTGCAGGAAAATCTCCCTGCCCCCCAGGTGCCCCCAATGTGTAGATTTAGATATCCGCACGCAGGGGGCCACTTGGGAATTAGATATATAGATACTCTATTTGTATTCCACCCTATCCGGCAAGTGAGCATATGTGCAAAACATACGCACATAGAAGGCTGGGAAAGTTCAAAAAGCAGAATTCCCAGTCATGGGGACAGGCCCTGCTTGTGCACTGTTATGTGCACAGACACTGCACCCACAATCTGCCAACAGTGTTGAAGACAGGAGGCAGTACACTTCTGAGCACTTCCCCTTTACATGTGTTGATCACAGTGCAAGTAAGATTGCCTACAGCAAGTAAAGTTGCCTACAAAGCACTACAGTCTCCCACATGGGGGCGGAGGAGCTGCTGGTGATGCATAGTGTAGGGAGGAGATGTCCTGGCAGAATAAGAACACGGTGTGGGTGTGTCATCACGCTGCTGTAACCAGGTCTGGACCAAGTGCTCTGGCCTGGGTCTGGCCTGGACCCGCTTACAGAGGCTGGCCTGGACCCTCTTACAAGCTGGGCCAGCCCCTGTGGTGGTGCTGAGGCTGGGGATATCATGGGGCTACCCCCTTTGGGCACCTCTGACCCACCCATCCCCTGACACCCTAGGCAATGGCAGGCCACCCCTGGGTGTAACCCCTACACCAGTGGAAGAAACAAGCACATTTCAGGGTCTCTAGGCCCACTCTGGGTATTGCTGCTCTTACCACCTGGATCAGGGACCGAAAGAAACCGTGGCCTTCCCATGGGGGTCTCCTCTGCCACTTGAGCTGTGGAGCTTTCTGCAAGATGTGGGTGGAGAGTCTGTGCTTCCTTTCCTGGGTGACCACTGTGGGAGTCACAGGAGCCTGTCCACTGCAAGAATCCTGCAGTCCTCCATACAGCAGAGGGCGCTGTGTTCCTTCTATTGCTGTGATCTGCTGATAAGAGAGAAGAGGATGACAGGGAGGCTTGCTGGTATCAGCATATGGGCTGGCTGCTTCCATATAAGGATGAGACAGAGGTAGGGTTGCCAGTCTCCAGGTGGTGCCTGGGGATCTCCCATTTTTACAACTGATCTCCAGCTGACAGAGATCAGCTCCCCTGGAGAAAATGGCTGCTTTGAAAGGTGGACTCTATGGCATTGTACCATGCTGAGGCCCCTCCCCGCCGCTCCCCAAACCCTGCCTTTTCCTGGATCCACCCCCAAAGTCTCCAAGTATTCTCCAAATCAGACCTGGCAACCCTAGATAGAGGCCTGGGACTTGAGGCACACTTGTCCACACTCTATTTTTTAAGGGATGGTGAAGATTTCATGGAGAGAACGCATGAAGCTCTCCTGAGAGGGCAAGAGGAGGAGGAGGAGGAGGGAAAGGTATCTCAGCAAATGGAGGAGCATCCAACACAGGAGGAAGGTGAAACCCGCAGGACCAGGAAAATCAGGAGACATTCTGAAGCTCTGTTGCTAAGCAATCGGTTCCAGGATCTCCCCATAGATGTTGATTCTGGACCACTGAAACAAGGGCTCCTTACCCCAGCCTCCACAAAGCTTGAAGGAAATTTCTCAGGTCCCCATGCATGAGAGCACTCAAGCTTCTCCTCCCAGTATAGGAGAAGGCATGTGTTGGTAATTGGGGATTCTGTACTGAGAGGGGTAGGGGCTAAAGTGTGCCAACCAGACTTGTCATCTTGAGAGGTGTGCTGTCTACCAGGTGTATGCATTAAGGAAGACAGAAAGAGTAGGAAGACTCATCAAGCCCATGGATTATTATCCTTCCTTGATCATCCATGTGGGAACAAATTATATTGCCTGAACAGCCCAGGACATATAAAAAGAGACTATATGGCTCTGGGTAAAAAGGTGAAGGACTTGAGAGCACAGGTTGTGTTTTTGTCAGTTCTTCCTATTGAAGGCTCTGACTTAGGAAAAGAAAGAAGAATACTGCAAATAAATGACTGGCTGCATAGATGGTGTCATCAGGAAAGGTTTGGATTTTTGGACCATGTCTCACACTTTCAAGATTAAGCTCTTCTATTGGGAGATGGTTTGCATCTCGTGAGGGTAGGGAAAAATGTGTTCGGTAAAGAGCCTTGCAAAACCTAATAAGGAGGGCTTTAAACTAAATCCTATGGGGGAGCAAGGCAAAAATGCAAAGCCTAGTATGATGTCAATAACTGGAGATAAGAATGCTAAAGTTTTGCGGGGGGTGGCACATATGGTAGGTAACATTAACTTGCAAGTAAGTACAGAAATGAAAACCTCAGGGAACATCAAACATGGATTCTGATGTCTCTACACTAATGCACAGTGTATGGGAAACAAGCAGGAGAAACTCAAAGTCCTAATACAGGAAGGAGACTGCCATGATTTGGGCTGTGCAAGCAAAGGCCTAGCAGGCCCAAAGAGCCTGACTAGCAGTGGGACAAGGCAGGCCTACAACTCCCAGAAGCCCTTGAGAGGTTTTGGTGCCAATTTTAGCCAATCACAGAGAAAAGGGACTTATAATAAAAGATATGGTACAGAAGAAGAACTATTCTTTCTTCCAAGGGAGCAGGGCCAGAGGGAAGGCTGCTGCTGAGAGAAACCCTCACCCTGAAAGGAATGGTTAGTAGACTCAGGCCCAACTGAGATAGTGAGCTAGGGACTGTGAGTCTAGTCATGTTAGGGCATTTGGTTTCTTTTCTCTTCACCCACTTATCGTTACTGTTCTTGCACCTTGTTTGTTTCCCACATTTGACTGATCTCCTGTAAAATAAACCTTTTATTTGTTGTTTACTCTGCCTGGTCCTCATGTAGGATTGCCAAACTGCGGGCCCCCCACTTTTTGGGGGAGGTTCTACCCTATGCTGGTCAGCTGGCTGGTGGGGGAAGCCCCGCACCCAAGCCTCAACAGCTCTTGAGAGAGAGGAGGGAGTGGGGTGGCTGAGGGTTATAAGCCCAATCTCCACGTGGAGATCAGGCGTGCAAAGCCTTCCAGCTCCCTGCACTTAAAGGGGCTGCCTTTAAATGCAGGAAGCCAGTGGGAGAGGGCTCCGTGCGTCTGATTTCCACATAGGCTTGCCAAGCCCCCGCTAAGGGCGGGGGAACCCCCGATTTTGACCCCCCCTTACCCGCTTTTTGGAAATCCGGCACCGGGGGACAAAATGGCGGCCGGAAGAATGACGCTCTGGCATTTTAGTCCTCCATATCTCTATGGTTATGAAAGCCATAGAGACGAGGGCTAGAGCGTCAGTTCCACTTCCCTCTAATGTGCGCTGCTGAGTGATTTTCCTCCTGCCAGTCCCGCCCCTGTTGTCTGCAGCAGGAGCAGCCTGAGCCTTCTCAGAGCCCAGAAGAGTCGAGGGTCCAGGAAAGTAAGGTTTGGGCTGGCCCGGGGCTCTGCCTCATGGTCCTGTTTGTTTTTCCTTCCGTTTTTAAAGCTCAGGCAGTCATTTCAGAGCTCCGTCCCCCCGCCTAAAAGTGGGAAGGAGCAAAGGGAGGCTTGCGGGGGCTGCCTGCTCTTTACAGCTAGCAGCCCCGCAGTCCAGGTCCACCTGCCAGCTGCTCATTTTAAAAGCACAGGCAGTCATTTCAGAGATCCGTTTTGCCCTCCCCCTCCCAAAAGCAGGAAGGAGTGGAAGGGAGGCTTAAGTGCTCCTTTCTGTCTTCCTTCCTATCATTTTTCTGCCTGCCTGTCTTTCTCTTCCTTCTTTCCTTCCTTTCATTTTCATTTCTCTCTTTCATTCCTCTCTTCCCATATTTTTTCTACCTCTCCCTTTCTTTCTCTTTTTCTCTCTTTCTCTCTCTCTTTCTCTCTCTGTTTTTCTGTCTTCCTCTCTTTTTCTTACTTTGTCTTTTTTCTCTTTCTCTCTGTGTTTCTGTCTTGCTTGCTTTCTCTCTCTCTCTCTTAGTCCATTTTTTGTTTCTTTTGGTGCAAAATGCCTTCAGCTCACACATAGAATGCCACTTCTGTCACCTCTTCCAGATGATTCCTTAAAGTCCATCTTTTCTATGGTTTGGAACAACTGCCTGATCCCCATTTTCTGCTGAAATTGATCATTGCTACTGAATACTAAACTGCCTATTTATCCTTTCTAACTTTGTCTGGTCAGTCTTTCTTTCTTAAGGGAAGAGAGAGTATATTTGAATAGTTTCTATAATTAATTTTAAAAAAACAAAGTCTGTCTGCTCACAATTTTAAAACTAGTTCCATAGCCAACACGTGGTAACCCTGTAGGGTTTTCAAGGCAAGAGACAAAGCTGGTTTACCATTGCCTGCCTCTGCATAGCAACTCTGGGCTTCCTTTATGGTCTCCCATCCAACTACAGACCAGAGCTGACCCTGATTAGCTTCCAAAATCTGATGAGATCAGACTAATCTGAACTATCTGAGTCCATGACATGGTGTTACGTAGGCAGGGCTGCTGTGTGGGTGCCTCCCAGGCTATCATCTCCAACCTGTTCTTAGGAGCCACAATCATTAGGGAAAAGCCACGTGACAGAAGTGTAGTTTGGTGCAGTGTGCTGGAAGTGAACATCATCAGAAAAGGTGGAGCTTGAGAAGTGACATTACCTGCCATTTGACCTGGAAGTGACATCACAGGAAGTGACATCACAAAAGTCTCCCAGCTCTGCCCCAAAGTCTCCTGGCTCCACCCCCAAAGTCCTCAGATATTTCCAAAGTTGGACTTGGCAACCCTATTTCCACATGGAGATCGGGTGTGCAAAGCCTTCCAGCTCCCTGCACTTAAAGGGGCTCCTTTTAAGTGCAGGGAGCCGGCGGGAGAGGGTTCCATGCATCCCATCTCCCTACGGAGATCAGGTGTGCAAAGCCTTCCAGCTCCCTGCACTTAAAGGGGCTCCCTTTAAGTGCAGGGAGCCGACGGGAGAGGGTTCCATGCATCCCAACTCCACACGGAGATCAGGTGTGCAAAGCCTTCCAGCTCCCTGCACTTAAAGGGGCTCCCTTTAAGTGCAGGGAGCCGGCGGGAGAGGGTTCCATGCATCCCATCTCCACACGGAGATCAGGTGTGCAAAGCCTTCCAGCTCCCTGCACTTAAAGGGTCCCACCCGTCCTTTAAGTTCAGGGAACCAGCGGAGATCGGGCGGGCGGACGTCCCCAATCTGACGTCATCACGTTGGGGATGCCCCGCCCCCTCCGGCAACACCCCCAAAGTCCCCTGCTGGGGAGTGAAGATGTACTTGGCAACCCTATCCTCATCCTTACTATTCGGCCGAATAAGGGAGGTCTGAAGGTCTTGGGAGGGTGCTCTGCGCCTTCTTAAGGGATCCTAAAACCAGAGTGGTGGCAGAGTCAGGTGACACCCATCTGCGCCATGAAAGGGACTATGACCTAATAGGCATTACTAAAACTTGGTGAGATGACACTGACAATTGGAATATTAGGACTGAGGGGTACAACTTATTAAAAAGGGACAGACAAATAAGGAAGGATGGAGGAGAAGTTTTATATGTAAAGGAGGTATATGCTTGTGAGGAAATATATGAATCTGAGCATGGAAGTCCAGCTGAGAGTCTCTGGGTAAAAATAAAATTATTAAGAAATAATAGTGATATTATGGTGGGGGTCTGCTATAGACCACCAAGCCAGGCAGAGGACTTGGAAGAGACACTCCTAGAATAGATTACAAAGTTCTGAAAGAGATAGGACACGGTGATCATGGGAGATTTCAGTTACCCAGATATTTGTTGGAAGTCCAACTCTGCTAAAAATGAAAGGTCCAATAAATTCCTGACTTGTCTTGCTGACAACTTCATTTTCCAGAAAGCAGAGAGGGAAACAAGGGGATCTGCTATATTGGACTTGATTCTTACCAACAGGGAAGAACTGGTTGATGAGGTGAAAGTAGTGGGCACCCTGGATAGTAGTGACCATGTAATTTAGGAATTTGCAGTTTTGGGGAAGGGAAAAGCTGCACATAGTCAGACATATAGGTTGGACTTCAGGAAAGCAAATTCTGACAGATTTAAAGTTATGCTGAGTAGAATTCCATGGTCAGAAATACTTAAGGAGAAGGGAGTTCAAGAGGGGAGTTTCTTAAAAGCAAAATATTGAAGGCACAATCACAAATGATTCCTATTTTTTCAACTAAAACACCTTTGTGATCTGCCTATAATTAAACAATCCATAACAAGAACCCACACAGACTATGAAAAACTACTTTTGGATGATGATTCCCAAACAGGACTAATATCCAGGATCTATAAAATATTGCTTCTTAATACATCTGCAAAACTACCTTCATACACAAAAGCCTGGCAAACTGACTGTGCAACTGAATTTACAAAAGCTCAATGGGAATACATTTGGCATTCCCCTATGTTTACCTCAAACTCATTGAATATTCTTTTTCAATTGTTTAAATTAATGGCACAATGGTATACAACCCCCACAAAACTTCACCACATAATTCCTGCTAACTCACCACTGTGCTGGAATTGTTGGTGGATGTCAGATTCCTGCAGCAATCATTTCACAACAACTTTCATGCAAAGAAGTAAAGTTTATTGAGACGTTGAAGTATGCAGTTTATCTTTACACATCTTGTGTTAGAACTGGCAATAAGCATGCAAAGCAAGCAGATATACAGAATTCAAGAGGGTCTTCTGATGACTGGGGACCAATCAAGGGATAGGTAAAAGCTCGCCAAAGCTAACGGGTCCAGTTTCCCAAGAGAAAGCTGCTGCTAGACACCAAGGACAAATGCTCGTGTTACAGAGATAAAGAAGCACTGAAGACACAGAGAAAAGAAACCTAAAATTCCAGAGACACCCCCCACTCCATGGCAGCTAGAAGCCTAACAGACAGTGGACTTAAAAATCCAACTTTTTTGGAAATTATTGTTAACACATATAAACTCCATAACTAGTTACACACTACCAGAGAGTCCCCAATTAGTCCTATTAAACCTTTGGCATGAACTAAACATTCCGAAGATATGATATGAGCTTATTTCTATATTAATACTAGCTGCAAAGAACATTATAGCCATAAATTGGAAGATGCCAAACTCCCCTTCATAGAAGCCTGGTATTCTAAAATATGCCATAATGGACAAAATAGCAGAAGACATTAGGAGCTCAGAATACCTCTTGGCTATGGTGCCCTTTTTTGGAAAAATGTTGTTTTGATTGAGACAATCCAAATTCTTTTGTAAATATCAGAAATAGTAAATTTATAGCCCTGTTGTAATAAAAGTGATAATACTGCAGATAACTATATATTGACAAAACTTAATGTCATATAGTGAATGTTGGTTGTTTATCTTTTATTATTGTTTTATTATTGCTGTATTTGTTGAACTATTAAGTAAAAAACAAAAAACAAAAGATTCCTATGTGCAGGGAAAATGAGAGGAGCCTAAAGAAGCCAAGGTGGCTCCATAAACAGCTTTCTAAAGACTTGAGTTATAAAAAAGACTCCTTTAGGAAATGGAAGAAGGGCCTTATAACCAAGGATGAATGCTCAGAGTACTCTTGGAATATACTTGGATGGCAATGATGTCGACTGAAGGCCCCTTTCCAGTCACCTGCATGGACTGTGCCATGTTTGTTTTCCTCCCAGAAGAGAAGACAGACTTCACTTGTCAGAAGTGAGCTGGTCAGGCTTTTGGAGGAGAACATTCAGAGCCTGCAGGAGAGGATCACCACCCTTCAGGAAATCAAGGAAGGGGAGGGAAGGATTTTATTGACAAGAACTTGGGAACTCTGCAAGAACATGAAGAAGAAAGTCAAGGAGAAGAAGGAAGAGTCATTCTCCCTTCTGAGCCTCCTCTCATTTCTACAGTACAAACCCGAAGACATCAACCAAGATGACGCCCTGGTCCACTGGAGCTCAAGAATCGTTTTGAGGTGCTTGAGAGGGTGATGGAGATGAGAGTGGAAGGAGAGCCACAAAGACCTGGGAAAGGGAGTGAAGAGGGCATAGAGCCGCATGGAAGTGGAAGGAAACGTAAAGTGGTAGTTGTTGGGGATTCTCTGCTCAGGGGTATGGAACGCAATGTGTCTCGGCTGGATCCCTTACTTCAAGTGATATGTTGCTTACCTAGGGCCAGAATTCAGGATATTACAAACTGACTGCCAAAACTGATATGGCCTACTGATCAGTACTCGTTTGTGTTGGTTCATATGGGGACGAATGACCCGTCTGTGAATACCATCACAAAAATTAAAGAGGACTATGAAGCTCTTGGAAGGCAGTTGAAGGGATTAGGGGCTTAGGTGGTATTTTCTTCTATCCTTCCAGTCATAGGAAGAGGAGTGCAAAGAAAACAGACCATACTTGAGGTGAATCATTGACTGAGATGGTGGTGCCAGCAGGAGTGCTTTGGGTTCTGGGACCATGGGATAAGGCCTTCTAGCATATGATGGGCTTCACTTCTCAAAGTTGGGGGGGGGAAACGCTCAGAAAGAACCTGGAGAGCTTAATCAGGAGAGCTTTAAACTGAAGCCGCAAGGGGAAGGGGACGACCAACATGGGGTCTTCAATGAAGAAGAGAAAACAGCAGGGGTCCACCTGGGTAGGACAGGTCAAACAAAGGTACAAGGCTACAAGTGCCTATATACCAGTGCCCATAGTATGAGTAATAAGAAGGAAGAGCTTGAGATTCTCTTGCAAACAGAGGGCTATGATATAATAGAAATCACTGAGACTTGGTGGGATTATTCTCATGACTGGGATGTGGTAGTGGATGGGTATGACTTGTTCAAGAAAAAACAGAAGGGTAGAAGAGGAGGTGGAGTGGCACTGTATGTGAAGAGAGCGCTAGAATGTCAGGAAGTTCTGGAGAATGTGGTTTACAGCCCGTGGAAAGTATATGGGTGGAAATAAGGGGAGGTAGGACAAAGGGTATTATTGTTGGAGTCTGTTACAGACTGCCTGACCAGGAACAGGAAATGGATGCCATAGTTCTGACAAGAGCTGTCCTTGAAAGAGCAGTTCTTGAAAGAGTTCTCTCAGCCCCACCTACCTCACAGGGTTTTTGTTGTGGGGAGGGGAAGGGAAAGGAGTTTGTAAGCCACTCTGAGACTCCTTTGGGTAGCGAAGGGTGGGGTATTAATCCAATCTCCTCCTCCTCTTCCTCTTCTTCTTCCTCATCCTCTTGTAGAGGAGTGATGAGTAGAGTGCCTCAGGGATCTGTCCTGGGACCTGTTTTGTTCAACATCTTTATAAATGATTTGGATGAAGGAATAGGGGGAATGCTTATTAAATGTGTAGATGATACTAAATTGGGAGGGGTAGCAAATACAGTAGAAGACAGAGTCAGGATAGAGGATGGCCTTGACAGGCTGGAAAACTGGGCTAAAACAAATAAAATGAACTTCAATGGGGATAAATGTAAAGTTCTGCATTTAGGTAGGAAGAATCAAATGCATAATTATAGGATGGGGGAGACTTGTCTTGGCAGTAGTATGTGCAAAAAGAATCTAGGGTTCCTAGGTGACCATACACTGAACATGAGTCAGTAGTGTGATGCTGTAGATAAAAAGGCAAATGCGATTTTGGGCTGTATCAACAGAAGTATAGTGTCCAGATCATGCAAAGTGATGGTATCACTTTATTCTGCTTTGGTTAGACCTCACCTAGAGTACTGTGTTCAGTTTTGGGCACCACAGTTCAAAAATGATATTGACCAGCTGGAATGTGTATAGAGGAGGGAAACGAAGATAGTGAGGGGTCTGGAGACCAAGTCCTATGAGGAAAGGCTAAAGGAGCTGGGTATGTTTAGCCTGGAGAGAAGACAACTGAGAGGTGATATGATAACCATCTTCAAGTACTTGAAGGGTTGTCATATAGAGGATGGAGAGGAGTTGTTTTCTGTTGCCCTAGGAGGTCGGACCAGAGCCAATGGGTTGAAATGAAGAAGAAGAAGAGGAGGAGGAGGAGGAGGTTGGATTTATATCATGCCCTTCACTACCCAAAGAAGTCTCAGAGTGGCTTACAAACTCCTTTCCCTTCCCTTCCCTTCCCCTCCCCACAACAGACACCCTGTGAGGTAGGTGGGGCTGAGAGAGCTCTGACAGATACTGCTCTTTTTCAAGAACAGCTGTGCCAGAGCTCTGGCTTGCCCAAGGTCATCCAGCAGGTGCAAGTGGCATGATCCTCTGGCACGATCCGAAGGGTGAGAGCAAAAGGGTGAGGCTCTTGGCCTGTGGCTCTTAGCCGAGGGACTTTCAGCCTAGGGGCTCTATAAGGAGCCCAGGAAGAGCCAGAAAGCCAGGGACCTTGGCTCCTTGGGTTCCCAGTAAGGTAAGTAGACTCCTACAACAGGTACCATATAAATACAAAGGGTTTTAAAAGGGGGGTTATAGAAAACAATTATGAAGCCAGAATGCCAGCAGGGGGTTGGGGGCTATCCAGTGTTTTCCATGGAGTGTCTCATGTATGACTATCTGCCCACTGGTCAGAAGTCTTGGGTGTGTTCTCGGTGCAAGGAGCTCCTGGTTCTCAGGGAGCGAATTTGCTCCCTTGAGGCCAAGGTGGCTGACCTGGAGATGCAGAGACAGTCAGTTAGGTGCACAGAGAAGACTCTTGGGGACTTGTTAGATATGTCCCACTCTGGATCTGGCAGCCCAGCTGCTGCCAGGGAGCATGAGGGTCAAGGGGAAATGGGGCACCATGCTGAGGATAAGGGGAATGTGCCCTCAGAAGGGACCTCTTCTTCAGCTGGTGAACGGGTATCCTTTCGTACCAAGGAACCGTCCCTGGGAAGGGTGGGAGGGGGCTCTTGGTAGTTGGTGATTCGATCCTTAGGCAGGTAGACAGCTGGGTGGTGAACCCGCGTACTGACTGTGTGGTGACTTGTCTGCCTGGTGCGAAGGTTGCGGACATTACGCAAGTTTTAGATAGGCTGGTAGATAGTGCTGGGGAGGAAGGGGTAGCTATTACTTTTGTACAAGGAAATGGATTACAATTGTCCACTGAGACTGTGGCTAATGATAAGAACTTTCTGGCAAGGTCTCGAGGCAGCAAGAGGAAGGCTGTGGGCTTAACAAACGTGGGAAACTATAAGTGTTTATACACAAATGCTAGAAGTCTCTGAGGTAAAATTGGGGAGTTGGAATGCTTGGTGTTGGGGGGGAAATAGACATTGTGGGTATTTCAGAAACTTGGTGGGATGAGGAAAATCAGTGGGATACGGTGATTCCTGGTTATAAATTATATCGGAAGGATAGGGGGAAGGGTTGGAGGTGGGGTGGCTCTGTATGTCAGAGAGGGTATACCGTCCAGTAAGATTGAGAGGGTAAGAGAATTGGATTCGCTTCTGGAAATGCTATGGGCTGAAATAGTGGGTCCAAAAGGAAGCTTAACGGTGGGAGTTTGTTATCGCCCACCAGATCAAAAGATAGAGGAGGATTATAAAATGATGAATGAATTAAAGATAGCAGCTAGACGAAATAACTGTGTCGTAATAGGCGACTTTAACTACCCACACATTGATTGGGTCAATATGAGTTCTAGTCGGGAAAAAGAGATTGAGTTTTTAGACACTCTCAATGGCTGTGCTATGGAACAGATGGTCACAGATCCTACCAGGGGAGAGGCGATCCTGGATTTGGTCCTAAGTAACACCCAAGACCTGGTGAGAGATGTAAAAGTGATTGCACCACTTGGGAACAGTGACCATAATGTCATTGAGTTTAACATTTGTACAGATAGGGAGTTGCCCAAAAAGACTGACGCAACCACTTTTAACTTTAAAAGGGGTAACTTCTCTGGTATGAGGGGACATGTGAGGAAGAAATTGAAAGGAAGAGTGGAGAAAGTCAAAACCATTGGGGAAGCTTGGAGACTATTTAAAAATACAGTCCTAGAAGCTCAGAAAAAAATTATACCGCAGGTTAGGAAAGGTACAAATAGGTATAGAAAAAAGCCTGCATGGTTAACAAATAAAGTAATGGAAGCTGTAAAAGGTAAGAAGGATTCCTTTAAGCGGTGGAAAGCTAGTCTTAGTGAGGTTGATAAAAGGGAACACAGACTATGGCAAATAAAATGCAAGTCTGTGATCAGGCAAGCAAAAAGGGAATATGAGGAGCATATCGCAAAAAACATAAAGGCCAACAATAAAACTTTCTTCAAATACATTAGAAGTAGGAAGCCAGCCAGGGAGGCAGTGGGGCCCTTGGATGACCAAGGGGTAAAAGGAGTAGTGAAGGATGATAGAGAAATGGCTGAGAAGCTGAATGCATTTTTTGCCTCTGTCTTCACTGTGGAAGAGGAGAAGTGCTTGCCCACTCCAGAAGCACCGATTTCGGGAGGGGGTTTGAAAGACCTGAATCGGATTGCGGTGACAAGAGAGGAAGTCCTCCGACTGATGGACAATTTTAAAACTAATAAATCACCAGGCCCGGATGGCATTCATCCGAGAGTTCTGAAAGAACTCAAATGTGAACTTGTGGATCTCCTGACAAAAATATGTAATCTTTCTTTAAAATCTGCCTCCATTCCTGAGGACTGGAAGGTAGCTAATGTCACTCCCATCTTTAAAAAGGGCTCCAGGGGAGATCCGGGAAATTACAGGCCAGTCAGTCTGACATCGATACTGGGTAAGTTGGTGGAAACTGTTATTAAGGAAAGAATTAGCAGGCACATTGATGAACAAAAACTATTGAGGCAGACTCAGCATGAGTTCTGTAAGGGAAGATCTTGTCTCACTAACCTGTTAGTGTTTTTTGAGGGAGTGAACAAACATGTGGACAAGGGGGACCCAATAGATATTATGTACCTTGACTTCCGGAAAGCTTTTGATACAGTTCCTCATCAAAGGCTCCTAAGTAAGCTCAATAGTCATGGGATAAAAGGGCAAGTCCTCTTGTGGATCAAAAACTGGCTTACAAATAGGAAACAGAGAGTGAGTATAAATGGGAAACTTTCTCAGTGGAGGGTGGTAAGCAGTGGGGTACCACAGGGATCAGTACTGGGTCCAATGCTTTTTAACTTGTTTATTAATGATTTGGAATTGGGAGTAAGCAGTGAAGTGGCTAAATTTGCAGATGACATGAAGTTGTTCAGGGTGGTGAAAACCAGAGAGGAGTGTGAGGCACTCCAAGGGGATCTGTCGAGGATGGGTGAGTGGGCGTCAACGTGGCAAATGGGGTTCAATGTGGCCAAGTGCAAAGTGATGCACATTGGAGCCAAAAATCCTAAATATAAATACACGTTGATGGGTTCTGAACTGGCAGAGACGGACCAAGAGAGAGATCTTGGAGTCGTAGTAGATAACTCAATGAAAATGTCTAGACAGTGTGTAGCTGCAATAAAGAAGGCCAACGCTATGCTGGGGATTATTAGGAAGGGGATTGATAACAAATCAGCCAGTATCATCATGCCCCTGTATAAATCATTGGTGCGACCTCATTTGGAATACTGTGTACAGTTCTGGTCACCACATCTCAAAAAGGATATTATAGCATTGGAAAAAGTGCAGAGAAGGGCAACTAGAATGATCAAAGGGTTGGAACACCTTCCCTAGGAAGAAAGGTTAAAATGCTTGGGGCTCTTTAGCTTGGAGAAACGACGGCTGAGGGGTGACATGATTGAGGTTTATAAGATTATGAATGGGATTGAGCAGGTTGAGAAAGAAGTACTTTTCTCCCTTTCTCACAATACAAGAACTCGTGGGCACTCCATGAAATTGCTGAGCAGTCGGGTTAGAACAGATAAAAGGAAATACTTCTTCACCCAAAGAGTGATTAACATATGGAATTCACTGCCACAGGAGGTGATGGCAGCTAGAAGCATGGACAGTTTCAAGAGGGAATTAGATAAACATATGGAGCAGAAGTCCATCAGTGGCTATTAGCCACAGGGTATAGATGGGAACTCTCAGTCTGGGGCAGGTGATGCACTCTATTCTTGGTGCTGGAGGGGGCAGCAGTGGGAGGGCTTCTAGTGTCCTGACCCCACTGCTGGACCTCCTGATGGCACCTGGTATATTTTGGCCACTGTGTGACAGAGTGTTGGACTATATGGGCCATTGGCCTGATTCAACATTGGCTTCTCTTATGTTCTTATGTTCTTAGTGGGGAATCAAACACGGTTCTCCCAGATTACAGTCCGCGCTCCTAACCACTACACCAAACTGGCTCTCTTAAATCAGAAGACTCTTTGACTAAACATTAGGAAGAACTCCTTGGAGGTCTCCCAACAATGCAACGCATTATGCCATTTCCCTTTGCTCTAAGAATGGCCAGCCTCTGAATTCTCCTCCCCTTTGGTCCATTTTGCCAGGTCGTGGCAGCCTGATTTTCCAGAGGTCTCATAAAATCAAATGCGCAAATACCACAGGGCCAAAGTGCAAAGCTTCTGCCCTATTAAATCTGACCCAGTTTGCCCAGGCTTGACCCCAGCCTGTTTCACCCCTGGCTGCAGGCTGTTGTTTTGCAACCAAGGACAGGGCCTGGAATAGAAGTTGGAGAGCTCTGTTCCAGCTCTGGTCAGACAGAGGGAACGACCACACACAAAATGATTCCAAAATGCCAGCAGCAGCTTGCAAAGCGTTTGGTTTACATTAACTACGTCTGGACAAAAAAGAAAGACGTGGAGGGAGGGAGGGAGGAAGGGAAGGAAGGAAGGGAGAGAGGGAGACAAAGGAGGAAAAGTCCAAGACAGTTTCAAGAAAAGTATGCCTGGATTTCTAAATGGGAGACAAAAGCAGTATGCTTTGCATCCCAAAGAGCAGCTTTGCAGAAATGGAACCATCAGAGTTATCATGGCTTAGCAGGAGTCTCTGATGAAAGAAGAAGTGGAATGGAAGTCCAGCAGAAAGATTCTCTCTTTTATGCACCTGTTTTCTTTTCTCTGGCCCTTATTTGATTTGCTTAGAACACTAGGAGGGAAGTCTGAAGAAAGGCTGAGAGTGGAGGAAAAGTAACAGAAACCACCTTTGGCAGAAGAGGAAGTGAAAGTTTAGGGGTTGCCCCCAGAATGTTATAAACTGGAGTACATGAAAGAGATTTCAGGGTTCAGAAAGGGGCAGAAAATGGCAACCAAAATGATCAAAAATGACCAAAATGACCAAAAATAAACAGGAGTTTTGTAACACCTTAAAGCCTAACAAGTTTTTATTTGTGTGTAAGTTTTCACAGCCTGCAAGCAACTTCAGGGTTGAGGCAAATTTTCCTGCATTTTCAGTTTAATTAAATTTGCCTGATGACTTGATGGATGTTGATAAGATCCCTTGATCTTACCTCCTCGCACTGGTATTTGGAGGTAGACTGCCTCTGGACATAGAGGTTCCTTTTAGTCATCTTGGCTAGTAGACACAGATGGGTGTCTGTTCCATTAGCCCCCTTTTAAAGCCACTGATATGCAAGGCCTTTCCTACATCCACCGGCAGTGAGTTTCGGAGTTTAATTACTCATTGAATGAAGAAGTACTTCTTTTTGTCTGTCCTTTTTGTCTGAACCTACTACCTGTCAACTACATGGGGTGTTCTGAATTCTCACGTTTTCTCTATCTCATGTCAGATTTTATAGCCCTTTATCATGTGTGTGTCCCCCAGTCATTTTTTTCCTCTTAATGGAAAAGCCCCCTGCTAGATTTTTCTCACAGAAAAGGTGCTCCAATGCCTTCTTTATCTGGGTTGCCCTCTTTGGTACTTTCTTGAGCCCTGCAGTATCTTTTTTGAGGCACAGCAACCAGAACTGTACACAGTATTTCAAAGGAGGCTGTACCACAGGCTGTGACAATATTGACTGTTTTATTTTCAATTCCTTTCCTACAGATTCACAGCACGGTTTGCGTTTTCCCTCATTGCTGCACACAGAGTTGACATTTTCTTCAAGCTATCCACGGCAGGCCCAAGATCTCTTTCAATCAGTCTCAGCCCATTCAGACCTGTCAGCATTTTAAAATTCTAATACTTACCCACAATGAACTTCATTTGCCATGTTTGTTGTCCACTCATCCTCTTGAAGCTCTTCACAATCCACTTTGCTTTTCACCATCCTCACCAATCCTGTATCACCCAGAAGCTTGTCTGTCCCCAATTCCCGGATCACTTATGAACAAATTAAATATGCTGATCCTTGTGGGATGCCAGTTCAAGGCCTTATGCGGCCCAGGACCAGCATACCTACAGCACTGTCTTTCCTCAAATGTACCCCAGAGAGCCTTGCACTCTGCTGAGCAACATCTAGTGGTGGTCCCTGACCCGAAAGGCATCTGCTTAGTCTCGACCAGGCCCAGGGTTTGAATAACACTTTGTTGGTCTTACCGGTGCCACTGGACTCAAACTTTGTCATGCTCTTTCAGACTAATATGGCTGCTCACCTGAATTATTCATGCAGGATAAAACTCCTTGGTCAGCCATCAACAGAGAATGAAAATGGGGAAGTTCCCCTTTTCCCTCTTCTCATGGTCACAAAAGGCTGGTTATTAGATATTAGGGAGGTGGCGAGCTCCCCCTCCCTGGCAGTCTTCAAGGAGCAGCTGGACAAACCCTTGTCAGGGACGCTCTTGGCTGATCCCGCATTGAGCAGAGGGTGGGACTAGATGGCCTGTATGGCCTTTGCCAACTCTGTGGGATTCTACGTCCTTTTGTTTGAGTCATAGGCATAAACTAGGGGCTGGGGGGGGGGGGCTGGGCCTCTCCCAACTATTTCCAAGGGGACTGAGCCTTCCCCAGGCAACCAGCACCTGGTAATAGTGAGTTTAAAACTTTCCTTTGGGCTCACTGTTTTTCTTCCAGGCTCACTTTCTTACAGATGCTAATTGAGCTAGCAGGATAGACGATGGGACTGTAAAACATCCCCCTTCTACCCCCCTCTTCTCCCAGCAGGGAGGTATCAAATGCTAGTCTTTAGGAAGTCAGATCTTTGCCTTTACCTCAGTGGGGAAAAAAGATTTGATAACATTCCTTGCCACAGGAAGAGGTCTCTTGCAGCTGAATCCGAGACAGACCTCTGATCTAAGGTCTAGGGAAGGTGGCCATTTTTATTTATTCTTCAAATTTGTACCCCACCCTCCCAGTCTATCAGTTGGCACAGAAATCTGAAGGGTGCTTGATATTGTAAATGGTAAGATCTGCAAGGGTTTTTGGTTGTATCTTTGCACTCTGTAGATTAATAACTAAGGTTTTTGATATCCAGAACATTTCAATCCTTGAATATGTTTGGTGTCTGTTGGGAAAGAAAGTATAGGCCTTAACCCTGGGTGGCTCCACTCACTTTCAATGTAGCAACAGTCAGACTACAAAGCCTCTGTTGGGCCCAGTATACTTGCTGGGCTCCAATTTACATTTGGGGGGAAAGTGTGTCTCTTTTATTTTACTTGGGTCTATATGTCCTTGATTGAGAACAGTTGTGTTTTTTCATGGTAGTGAAGCCACTGGGGGGGGTGCTTCAGCCACTCCTAAGCTCTTCTTTCAATTTCCATTTCATTTTTAAGCCCATCTGCATGAACAAGATTGGGGGGGGGCATGCAGAGCAGAGGCCTTTTAAAATTTCCTTTTGCCCTGTGTGCAGCCCAGAGAGAACACTGGAAAGGAATATGCACTCTGTACATGTGACATCCCTCTCTGCTGGGGGGCGTCGCCCCTCCGGTAGCCGTGTCGGCCGGCGCTACTTCACTCCTGTTCCCACTCGGGGGGGGGGGAGGTACGCGGGGTCTGGAGTCAGCGGGGGACCCTCGGGAGGCGTGGGCTTCGGCAACCTCAGAGGGTGGGTCCTGCAGGGGAGTTTCCTCACTCTCCCTTTGCCCACTCTGGATCCTGGCCTTGCGCACACCTTTAGGGCTTTAGGTCGGAGTCTCCCTCTCGCTCAGCACTCCCTCCTTTCCCCAGCCAGTCCAGTTTACCTCCTCCCTGGTTGCCGCCTCGGGCCTTCCTTTTATTACCCCCGCCAACCCCTGGACTCCGCCTGCCTCCTGGCTCTGCCCCCGCCTAAAAGCCGGGACGCCGAGCCCATCCCTGTCTCTCCCGCCCGTCCTCCTGCCTCTTCCACCTGTCCTCCTGCAGCCCTGCCTCGGCATGGACGTCCTCCCAGCTCTCTGCCCTGCCCCCTGATCAAGGACACTGCGCCCGATGCTCGCGGGCCGCGCGGGCCTGGCCGTGCCCTCCCGGCCTGCCTCTCCTCTCCTCCAGCTGCTGCCGTGCCCATCTCCACCGGCGATCCACCTGCCGGCCTCCCGGACCCTTTCTCTTCGCCCCAGGGAGGGGCCTCAGGTGCCTCTGTGGGGCCCACGGGGGGGTCGGTCATCCCCACGCGGTCTCTGTCCAGGCAGTGGGGCCTGTCCTGGCCCGAGCCAGGACAGTACATATTCACGCTCTTCATTTTGCTGTTACTTAAAATGGTGTGTTTCAAAGGGGCACAGTTTCAAAGGGGCAACCAACTGGGATGTACTAAAAGGTATAACAGAATTGCCCATTGGAAACATTGGGCTTGAAGGTCCATTGGAGATAAAATAAAAAAAAAAGAGTTGCAAAGAAAATGTGGAATGATTTTTCCATTAAGGTCTTTGGGCCCAGATAGGCTACTCTGGGACTGGAATGACAGCCCACAGAGTGGAAAGACAGACCCTAGGAATAGAATATCTGCTCTGGGACTAGCAGGGCCGGCCTGAGGTGTCTGCTCGCCCTAGGCAGGCCACCTTGTGGTGCCCGCCCCATCGGTGATGCCAACCTCCCAGTGGGGCCTGGAAACCAGGGGGGGCAGTGGTGACCCAAGTGGCAAGACAGCACCCAGAGGGAGAGTGCAGCTCCCCAGCCGTCCTCCTCCACCGCCGCCAGCACCCTGCAGGACATGGAACGAGGAGGAGGCACCAGCCCACTTGCCTCCCCCGGCCCAAGCCAGCGTCTGTGGATGGCTGCCAATCGGGTGGCAGCGGTGGCAGGAACCGCAGGGGCGGCGGCGCCCAGGAAGAGGAGGAGGGCCCCTGGGGGGAGGGACCAGCCATGTGGCTTGGGGTGCCCACTGCCGCAGCATCTCCGGAGATGGATCCCCCCCTCTCCCCCCAAAGAGCCACTCGGGATGCAAGCGCCCCCGCCCTCCCTCCCTCTCCCTCGAGGGCTCCTCCACTGACAGCCACCCACTGCCAGGACTCTGCTGGAAGGGGGGAGGGGGAGGGGAAGAGGAGGCGGATCCTCCCTCCTCCTGCCCATGTCAGACTTCCTGCCCTGCCGCCTGCCTGCCCCCCTCCTGAGGGCCGTGCCCTTCTGCCACTGCTGCTGGTGGTGGTGCTCCTGGTGCTCTGCCACCGGCCAGGCCAGGCCACACCAGGCCAGGCCGGGGCCCCACTGCCCCATGTGCTGGGGAGGACCAGCAGCTGCTGGTGCACTGGCAAGCCAGGGAAACCCTGTCTTTTCCGTTTGAGCACCGTCTTGAGTGATCGAGGGGGGGATGGCCACACGGGGAAGCAGTGTAGCTTAGCACCGCCCAGAGCCCACCCTCTTCCCCTCCCTCCCTGTGAGGTGGGGGGGCAGCCTGGCTCCGGGGAGCACCGAAGCCAGCTGCTGGAGTGGTGGCACTTGCAGAGGTGGCGGCAGGGCAGCTGCGGGGGTGCCAGCAAGCCAGGGAAGGGGCAGGGGTTTAAACCCCCATCTCTTCCATTTCAGTGCCAGCAAGCAAGGGAAGGGGTGGGTTTTTTGTCGGGGGTGGTGCCCCTAAGTGCTGGCGCACTCTAGGCAGATGCCTAGTGAGTGAGCCGGCCCTGGGGAATAGAATGATACCCCCCCAAAGTGGAATGATGGTCCCTAGGAGAGAATCTGTGCTCTGGGACTGGAATAACAGGTCACAGATTGGAATGACAGCCCCTGGAAGTAGCAGAAGCATTCTGGTACTGGAATAACAGCTCTTGAGAGTGGAATGATGATCTCTAGCTATAGAATCTGTGCTCTGGGGCTGGAAGGACAGGTCACAGAGTGGAATGACAGACCCGAGGAGTAGCAGAGGTGTTCTGGGACTGGAATGACAGCCCTCAGAGTGGAATGATAGTCCCAGAATGCTTCTGCAAGTCCAAGGAGTTGTCATTCCAGTCCCAGAACATTTCTGCTAATCCCAGGGACGGTCATTCCATTCTGGGTGGTGTCATTCTGGCCCCAGAACACTGAGAAGATTGCTACTACTCTGAACTCTGTATATTGCTCAGAAATTGAGTACACAGCTGTGGTGGGTATCTCTTTAAGATGGGATTGTATTGTTTCTATACACCTGGAAAGGATTAAGAGAAGCACCCTCCCACTCTCTGGTTTTTTAAGCCCTCTTCCCCGCAGGTCGGGGCTTGTGTTATTACTATTGAACTACGAAACCAAAGATACAAGTGGGTATCGCCCTTCATACTGCAGCTCACCCATATGGGGAAAGTTCACAAGATCACTTCATTAGAAGAAAGAAAATCACTACTCCGGTCGCTAAATCTGAAAGTCCCAATAGATATCACATTGAAGTCACAAAAGAGAAGATGGGAAGTATTGTCACTGCCATTATCAGAGCTGAACAAAATAATCTGTTCAGACCCATGAGCTTCATGCAGGAAAAGAGAAGACAATGCAGATGACAATCCAATAGTCAGTTTTGAATGTTACACGGTTGTATTCTATGGTTCAAATATCGAGTGTATTTTATGTTATATAATTTAGTTGTTAAAGTTGCTCCTGATTCAGTATTACTAGTTTGCATTATAAATCTAAAGATCCTTGCACTACTGTTTCATTGTATGTTCTACAGATCTTTCTTCTGTTAACTTACATTATATAATAAGAGGTGTTATTTATACTGTTGCGGGAGTAAGGTAAAACAAAGTATATTACAATAATAATAATAAAAATATATAAAATATATACAAAGTAAAACAAAAATAATAAAAAGTTAAAAATTAATATATATATATATATATATATATATATATATATATTTTAAACTAAAATGTATAGGTTAATAAATAATGCATAGTTGGTTGTCTAGTTAGTATATGCAGTATATTCGAGGGGGAGGGAGAGTCCAAGAAGAGGGGGACTGCTTTTAGCTCCACTCACATATTAGGTTCTCAAGGGAATACACTGGGTTTTGTGTACCTAGTCTTCTGTAGTACCTTCAGTGACTGCAGAAGTATTGAGAACTTACTTCAGTGTTTTGTATTTGTTTCCCTCTTTGTTAATATTAATTAAAAAAATAATACTAATAAAAAAATAAGGAGGTCTAAAATCTCTTGGTTTTATACAGTTTTTATTAAGATAAATTTTACTCTTTGATAATTGTCTTTGTATTATAATCAGTTGTTAATTTCTATTTTGATTGCACATAAAGAACAGACTTACATATTATTGATATCTCAACTACAATTAATTGGTAGTGTTTATTCAGTTCATTTAATCAACAGCAATTCATTGTGGGATTTTGCTTTCATTTTAGAGTATCACAGTTCAGAGTTTAATTAATTTGGCATTTTTAATACTTTTAGTGTACAGGAAGTTATAGGGGAGTAACTCAATACAGGGGAAGGAGGAATTCATTACACTAGTTTAGCTGTTAACTCATAATTTAAGGGTGGGTGAAAATCTAATTCAGTTTAGTTAAGCTTAGTTCATCGTTATACTATTATCCAGGTCTATAGTGTTAAAGGAATTCTTTTGTGTGTTATTAGGGGAACCTACATTTAGTGTCTGGTCCAACCAGCGAGTTTTGGCATAAGTCATTATTGTCATAAATAATCTATTACATTCATCCTGGGATTTACTATTTAATTCAGGTGGCCTTGTAATATTTTACAAAAAACATTTCTTTTTTCTTTTCCCATCTATTTAGGTTCCATTCAGAGTGTAATAGGAAACAGCTGTGCTGAGCCTTCGAAAGAAATCTGTCAGAAGTAAACTACTAATTGGGTAAACCACCTTTCACAAACACAAATACTGGGACATTACATATAGGAAAATTCAGTTAGATTTGATTTTTAGATACAGCATATTCAGTAAAGACAGACGGTATTGTTAATTGTCTGCCTTGCTGGTCCTAAAATAAAGCTCAAATACTATGGCTTCCAATACATTGAAAGTGGTGTCCTCTAACGTGCGTGGTCTTGGCAACGTAGTCAAAACGTATTCTTTCTCAAATATCAAAGTACCAGGCAGATGTAGTGCTATTACAAGAGACACACCTCAAAAACAAGATCTTCAGGTATTTAAAGCAACCAAATTCCCGTTGCAATACACAGCATCAGGGACATCTAAATCAAGAGGTGTTGTAGTCTTAATATCTAAGAATGTCTCCTTTTCTTTTACTTCTAAAATAAGTGATCCTCAAGGCAGATTTTTATTTGTAAATGGTCTTCTAGGTAACAAAGTGACCACAATAGCAACTCTCTATGCTCCCAATGACAATCAATTGTCCTTTATAAAGGACACTATCAGCAAATTGAATTCTTTTTCTGATGGGGATGTGATCCTGGGGGGGGAATTCAATCTTATTATATATAAACAAATGGACAGATCCAATATCACAACACGCTTACAGAACAAACGCAATAGATATACAGGCTTGGGTGACATTCTTAGACAAAATGACTTGATTGATATCTGGCAAGTACTAAATCCAACCGTCAAAGATTATACATATTATTCAAGCCGTCACGAGGCTTACACTAGAATTGATTTTATTTTAATTTCTTCTTCACTTCAACAGAGAATAATATCAACATCAATTGAACCATCATTCTGGTCAGACCACTCATGGTTGCATTGTGGCTTAACCCCAAATGATCAATCAGAAAAAAGTAGACAATGGTCACTTAATACTTCTTTATTAGCAGACACTTCTTTGAGACAAGATGTTGAAAGAGTGATTAAATAATATTTTAAAGACAATCCACAAGATAACGTCTCCTCGGCTATCCGATGGGATGCTCTTAAGCCGGTTCTTAGGGGCATTCTGATTTCCAAAATCGCTTTTCTAAAGAAACAGAGATGAAAATTAGAAGCAGATCTTACAGAACAAATTAAAGCATTAGAATTAAAACATAAACAAACTGGCAGCAAGAAAGCCTACAAACAGCTTTTAATAGCAAGGAAAAGCTTAGCACAACTGGAAACATCAAGAATTAAGAAACAATTAGTGTTTGTAAAACAAAAATACTGGTTTAGAACGCCTAGATATTTAAATCTCTTGTCACACAAAACTAAGATGCAAAAAGCCTCCAATAGGATCCCCACCATTAAGGATTCTCAAGGAAAGATCCTCAATCAAACAGATTCTATCTGTGAAGTTTTTAAACAATTTTACAAGATATTGTATTTTTCCACTAACCCCACTCAACTACAGATAGACCTCTTCTTACAAGATTATGGTAATATACCTATTCTTGATGTTAATCACAGAACTATAATGAAGGAACCCTTTACTGAGCAGGAGATATTGGATACGATTAAGACCTTCAAATGCTCAAAATCCCCCGGCCCAGACGGCTTTCCTTCAGATTTTTATAAAACCTTTATGTTATCTTTAGTAGGTCCCTTAACGGCAGCTTGCAATGATGTCCTATTATACAGAAAGTTACCCCCCTCATGGAGAGAAGCGCAAACAGTAGTAATACCCAAAAAAGGTAGGGATCTTTTAATCCCGTCGTTTTACAGGCCTATCTCCCTCCTGAACCAGGACTTTAAAATATTAACTGAGCTTTAGCCAGGAGAATCAATACTTTCATCTCAGAATATATTAAATTTGATCAGATTGTTTTCATCCCTGGGAGAGACCTTGCTGATAATACTATCAATACCTTATCCCTTCTCAACTATTGTCATAAGTCTAAAAAATCTGCTATATTTTTATCTCTTGACATTGAGAAGGCTTTCGATTCGGTTGAATTTCAGTACCTCTTTTCATTATTATAAGCGATGGGTTTTGGTCAAAGATTCATTAACACAATCAGAACTCTCTACTCTTCCCCCACAACTAGGGTCAAAATAAATGAAATGCTCACTAACCCAATCTCTCTTCTGCGTGGTACTAGAAAAGGTTGTCCTTTATCTCCTTTATTATTCGCTTTAGCAGTTGAGCCATTAGCCAGTGCCATAAGGGAACACTCAAATATCTCAGGTATTAAGTTATGCACCAAAGAACATAAGTTAGCGATGTTCACAGATGATATGCTTTTTTTTTTAGTAAATACGATTTATTATTGGATATATCACATGTTCATACACTTTAAACATACCAATACACATCCATTTTTTTTCCCTCCCCCCCCTCAACAAGGCTTCCCACACTGCTCCAACCCCCTTAATGTCTCTCTTATTCTATTACAGTTACTTCTAAACTTATTTTCTCTTACTAACGGTAACAATTCAAAAGTCTAATTCTCTTTCATTTTCTTCTTAATAACTATCAAAACAAATCAAACCACGTTTAATATCCCAATTTTTCAACAAGTATTCTTGAAAGTCTTTCCAGTCTTCAAAAAAAGTTTCATCTTCTTCGTTGTTTAGCTTTCTTGTTAATTTGTCCATTTCTGCCATAAACAACGTCTTTTTAATCCATTCCCATGTTTCAGGTACTTTATCTTGTTTCCAGCATTGAGCAAAAGTCAGTCTAGCTGCTGTAATCAAGTACCATAGTAGAGTTCTCTTGGCTACATTTATTTCTTCCATTTTAAGACCTAACAATAACATCTGTGGGTCTTTCTTAAAAGTACATTTCAAAACTTTTTGTATCTCACTGTGGATCTCAGTCCAATACTTTACTGCTTTATCACATGTCCACCACATATGGTAAAAAGACCCTTCATGTTTTTTGCATTTCCAACATTTGTTAGACATACTTTCATTTATAATAGCAATTTTTTTAGGCGTCATATACCATCTGTACATCATTTTATAACAATTCTCTTTAACATTTACACAAGTTGAAATTTTCACAGATGATATGCTTTTATACATCACTGAGCCACAGTCTTCCCTCCCAGCATTATATAGCCTCCTAGTTTGCTTTGGTCTAGTATCAGGTTTGAAAATTAATGATAGCAAATCACAGATATTGCCATCAAACATGTCAAAAACAGAGATAGATTTAATCAAACAACATTACAAATTTAACTGGGTGTCTAAAGCATTAACGTATCTTGGTGTACACATTCCTTTAGAACAAACTGAGTTGTTAAAAATCAATCACCAACAGATGCATGATGAACTGTGCAATACTATACATAATTGGAACAAGTTGAATTTAAACTGGTTCGAGAAATTCAACCTAATCAAATCTTTTATCCTGCCAAAATTTATCTTTTTATTTAGGACAATTCCGTTGTCTATCCCGCTTGTAATTATTAAACGCTGGCAAACTACCTTAACTCAGTTTCTTTGGGACAAGAAAAAACCTAGGATAAGCTTCTCAGTATTGAAGAGACCCAGACATTGGGGGGGTTGCCCTTCCTGATTTAACTTTATATAACTGTGCAATCTTAATGGCCATCACTATCAAAATGTTCACATCCTCAAACAAACCCAATTGGGCAGATATCTACGATGACCTGTTGCTTCCGCACTCCATGTCAGATTTGATTTGGTCTCAGAGAAAAATCCCGGTTGTAATAAGCGACTCCATAGCAATACTTTATCCGGCTATTCAGTGCTGGAAAACACAAGCCAAACACTTATTACCTAAATTGTCCAGATACTCAATGTTCCTGTGACGGACTTAAAGATCTGGGACCAGCAGAAAGTAAACATGCTGAGTCACATGACTAAGTGAGGAGGGGGCCATTTAGCTCAGAACCCTCAGTGATTGACATTTAACAGTCCAAATGTTCTGTTTGGAATTGGCAGTTGAGAAGCTGCAAGGAGTTCGTTGTGAGACAGAGAGTTGACAAGGAGTCTGTCAGCGAACTGAAAAAGTCAGATCTCTGTAGCTCTGTGGAAACAGCCTGTGAACAGTTTATGTAGAGAACTGGGGCTTGAGAGCAATCAGCACTGATTCTTCTAATATACTGAGGTGAATAAAAGTATAAGACCTGAGTGGTCACAGACACCAAAGACACTGCTCCACAGGGACTTATAAAGTGGTTGAGCAAAGGCTAGAGGGTCTGAAGAGAGGAGTCTGGAAGGCTAGTTAGGAGACCAGTTAGGCTCAAAGGGCCAGCCAAAAGTTAACCACTAAAGGAGTGACTGAAGAGAGAGATCTGAGGTGTGTGTTGTGAACTGAAGGAACATCTAGGTACTGAACTGAAAGTAATAAATATACAGCCTAAGTGAACATAAGGGAGAGAGCTAAAGCCTGAAAGGAAACAAACTATCCTCTGTACAACTTCCATCCCCCTGTTGTGTTGTTTGTAAATAAAGCCTGTTCAGTTTTAACATTAGCAAGCTGTGGTGCCTATCTATTTCATTGTAAATACCCTTTGCAGTGGTCCTTATAAATATCCCTGACCAAGAAGTAAAACAATTACCCCGAAGATACTATTATAGATTTGCTTAGAGGACTGGTCAGAAGAAATCAGCAGCAGCTCTGACCAGGCACCACACGCAGATCCTGTCAGTATAAAAGGGGCGTGTGTGTTCCTTAATCAGCCTTGGTTGGCACGGACCATAATACTGTAATCTTACTGGAGAAATAAAAATATATCTCGTTTTATTGATATCACTACAAAGCATAGAATGAAAAGCAAAATTGCACTTGAGCACAGTTTAGGTAAGAATATACCATGGGTTTTTTATTTAGAACTGAGTCACTTAGTTATTTCTCTGAAAATAACGGAGGTACTAGCTCAAACATTAACAGCTTTATAATGCATGATTCGTAATTCTGATGATCTAAACAGGGGGCTTATTTCAAAGATCTATTTGTTACTAATTCAAAAGTCTTGCTCTTCATCACTTACATATCAACACACATGGCAAAAAGTTTGCACAACAAAATTGGTTGATGAAACATGGACTAACTTCTGGAACTCCAATAGCTTCTCCACCAGGTCAATAGCAATCCACTGACAAAACCTAAAAATAATGACAAGGTGGTATGCGACGCCTCACATATCACCAACAATCTCCTCAAATTGCTGGAAAGGTTGTAAACAAATAGGAGACTTTGCCCACTGTTGGTGGACCTGTGTAAAAGTTAAGACATTTTGGTTGGAAGTTATTAAAATAATTGAAGAAGTCACTTCTGTACAAGTACCCATCACACCGGAGATGTTGCTTTTAAATATCTGGCCTATAAACTTGATTGACAGACCACATAAAGATACTATTGAGGTAATGCTTGACGCTGCCAAGACTACAATTGCTGCTTTTTGGAAGGATACCAAAGCTCCTACAATTGATGCTTGGTTCTGCAAATTATGGAATCACTACATAATGGACGCTGTTACAAATAAATTAATTACTATTTCTATTTCCCAAAGTTTATTGAAAAGTGGTACCCAGTTCTTGAATATTTATCTCAGCAGCAGTTTATTTCCTCTGAATGGTCTCAATATCATAAATGGATCTAATGGTTTGCTTTTAGTTGTATTGATAATACATGAATTTGTTACTCCTTTATACACTTTTTAGGTAATGCTGTATATCAGTCTATGTAAAGTTCACTCTAGTTAGGAAATATGTTTATTACATTGTGTTACATCCATTAGGCAGCTGTATGACCCTCTGCTGCATAAATGTAAGCTACTTATATCCCACTGTTGTTTGGTTATAAACACACACATGAAGCGATATAATGTTTAAATGTGTTGTTACTCAAAGACAATATGTTAACTGTAGTATGTTCTTATCTATTTTTGTCTTGTTTTTGAGAAAAATAAAAAAAAATTAAATGAAAAAAAATCATCAGAGGTCTCTAAAATTGGGCTAATATGGGATATAGAAGATCCCGACAGGATGCCAGATAGAGAGGGCACTGGAGGAGAACATGAGCAACAGTTTCAACACAGTCCTTCATACAAGGACAGCACCTGCTAGAATAGGGAATCCCTTGGAATCTGCCAGATAAGATAGCTGAAGGAACAGCATTAAATCTAGCCAAGGAGATGGCTCTATGCAAATTTGGAGCTATGAGTTGATAGAGGTATTCTGCTGGAAGGTTTGCATTAGGAACAATCCCCAAATTTAAGGGAGAGCAGGTTCTGTTAGCCAGGCTATAAAGAGTTTGTAGCTCTGATCCCAATAAACTAGATATTATTTTTGAAAAGGCCTCAGACTCAGAAAGCATAAATAAGGGTTGTAGAGATAAATTTAGGGAACTTATTTTGGCTTCGATGTAAGATAGCCAGCTGGAATTAACAGATTCAGAAAGTAGTTGGTACATATAACTGAAGAGGTCAGAGTTGAAATGGAGTCATAACCAAAATTTAATAGCATGGATCCATGCCTTAGTAGCCAACAAATTCTGATCACACTCCAAACATAAAGTGGCATATGGAACACACATAGGTACCCCCATGATCTTTTGCAAAAAGGTAGAGTGGACACGTTCAACTGAAATGTCCATTATGTCAATGGGGGTTGGGGGGGACAGTTCTGTAAATGAATATCCAGGAAACTTTTAAAATGTTCCCCTACAGGTTTTTCTGTGTTGCCTCTCTTACTGTCAGATTTGTGACCATTAGTTTTTCCAAAGCACATGGTATGTATATCTTAAAGTGACTATTCTAAAAGTGAATTTCAAAAAGAGGGCACACCAGGAGACTGCTGAGATTCCACTATAACCACTGGCCAACTCCCACCTTTTCTTGACTCCACCTACATAGATAGTGACAGTGGCCTGTGATGTCACTGGCTCCTCCCTATGATGTCACTGGGCCCAATTCTTTTAAGGACCTAGCATAGCAATGCCTTTGGCCCAGCTCCAGCCACCACCACACCGGGGAAATGGAAAGACTATGTCCCTGTTTCAATCTTCCTACCCCTGGCTTGCAAATCACTTTCCTCTTGCCTAGGACACTTCAACCTGGCTACAGTATTCTGCTCATTATTTTGATCATGTTACTCCACATTTTTCTCCTCCACACTGCGTCTCCACCCCATATTGTCTTGTGGTAGTGGTGGGAAGTGTTTTCAAGATACAGTCAACTTATGGCAACTCCTTGGGGTTTTCAGGGCAAGAGCCATTCAGAGGTGGTTCCCACTGTCTACCACTGTGTAGCGACCCTGGACTGGTCTCCCATCTGAGGACTAACCAGGGTCAACCTTGCTTAGCTTCTGAGATCTGACAAGATTGGGCTAGCCTGGGCTAGCCAGGCCAGGGCAGAATATCTTGACCTCACTTTCGAAGTCTGCCGTGTTTTTTCCTCCTGTCTGCCTATCTACTTCTCTCTCTGTCTCTGTTACGTACGCGGACTGTCACCAGGGGTCCGTGGCTAAACAGGAGCTTAGTCCCCAGACGCAAAGGGGACCTAGGATCCTAGTCCACCGCGAGTCCACCAATAGAATTTTGGCGGGAAATTCAAACCTTCCAATGGGGACATGGGTGTGCCAGATGGAGTGTATATAGTTGGCCTTGCAGGGCCATTTTCCTAGTCTAGTGTGTGAAGTACAATAAATGCATTTGAACGCATGTCAATGGTGATGAGGATGGGATCCCAATGAGTGGGCCTGACTCTCCTACCAGCGCAGCACCGAGCTACGTTCCAGAGGAAGCCACTGTGCCCAGCACTGCTCCCGAGGAGCACTGCACCGTGCCCAGCAGTTCCGAACACCGCTCCACACTAGAGTCATGGCCTCCACTCCGGGACACCTAGAAGCTTTTGACCCCACTCATCCCGAGCTTTGGGATTTGTGCACAGACCAGCTTACCTGCTCCCTCACCTACCATGAAGTGACCAACACAGGCAAGAGAAGGGCTCTCCTCCTCAGCTCCTGCAGCGTGAACACCATCTGGCTCGTGAAGAGCCTCTTGACCCTGAAGGCAATCTTCAAGTGCACGTACAAGGAAATCATCGATGCCCTAATCAGGTATCTCACGCCCCGACCAACGACACTGGCCAAGTGGATGCAATTCCAGGGGCACGTCCAGAAGCCTGGCGAGATGGTCACAGCCTTCCTGGCCATGCTGCGCCAACACGCCATGGAGTGCAAATTCACTAAAGTGAAGGAGAACCTCGTGACCCAGTTCGCCTGGGGAATCAGCAACGTGAAGCTCTGCTGGAGGATGATCGGCACCACCATCAACCTCGACGAGGTCCTACAGCTCGCCATCGCCCACCAGGCCTCCCACCACGGCCGACCCAGCGCCCAAGAACTCAGATGAGGACATCCGTCTCGTCCGCAACCTCAACCGCTGGAAGCCGCCAACAACCGCCGGAGTCTCCGGGCACTCAGGGACGGCCAACAGTCATTCCATGTGCGCTAGTTGTGCAGAGGTGCACGAGAGAAAGTCATGCCGGCTCCATGACACCGCCTGCCACACGTGTGGAAAACAAGGATACCTCACCCACGTTTGCAGGTCCAAGGGCAACCAGAGCCATCCCTCCCAGCTGCATCCATGCCACCAGACCTCCGCACACTACGAGGCCACCAAGGACACAGATGGTGTCTACCTCCTGACCAGCCAGCCCTCACTACAGGTACTGCGCCTCCCCAACTTGCCTGCAACCCCGAAGTTCCAGGTCCAGGTCACGATCGAGGGGTCCCCCTGCTCAATGGAAGTGGACTCCGGGTCAGGGGCTTCTATCATATCTGTGGAAACGCTGCACAGACTTTGCCCAAATGGTGGGCCCCACCTTTGCCTTTGATCTTGGTGGACTTCCAGAAGAACCTGGTTCCAATCCAGGGTGTGAAGACTTTCCAGGTGAAGTACCAGGGATTTGAGGGTTTCCTGGACTTGATTGTTGTGGAGGGGAATTTAATTAGCTTATTAGGGCAGGCATGGTTTGCACTGTTGGGCATCACGGTAAGGGGTGTGTGCACTGTGGGACTTTGCTGAGGTTTGTGGGGAATTCCCAGTGGTATTTGATGGGCCTCTGGGTTGTTACAAGGGACCCCCAGTTTCATTGCAACTCATCCCTCAGGTTGCCCCCATCCTCATGTGATTCTGCAGTGCCCCGCTCGCCTTGCGGCCAAAAATCGATGCAGAACTGGACCACTTAGTAGCACCACCATGGGAGATCCCCATTATTACCCTGTCAAGCCCAATGGCAACATCCGCATCTGTGCAGACTATAAATGTACACTGAATAAGGCCTTCCACGACCATGCTTACCCTGAACTGGTTGTGAGTCATGTGTTAGCTTCCTTAGCAGGGGCTAAGATTTTCAGCAAGTTGGGTCTCACTCAGGCATACCAATAGCTGCCAGTGGATGAGGCCACAGCCATGGCCCAGACAATTGTAACCCACCGGGGAGCATATAAGGTTAGGTGGCTGCAGTTTGGCGTAAGTGTGGCCCCAGGGATATTTCAGCACCTGATGGACTCTTTATTGAAAGGGATCCCTGGGGTGACGCCATTTTTCGATGATGTCCTCATCATCATGGCCACCGCAGACGATTTTGCCTCCCGCCTCCATGCCGTCCTTCACCACTTTGCTGCAGCGGGTCTCAAAGTAAAGAGGAAGAAGTGCCTCCTTGGGGTCCCAGAGGTGGATTTCTTGGGGTTCTGGGTCAATGCATCGGGCCTCTATCCAGTGAAGGACAAAGTCAAAGCCATCATGGAGGCCCCCATGCTGTCTAGCAAGGCAGAACTTCAGGCGTTCTTAGGGCTCCTGAACTTTTATCACACCTTTCTGCCACACAAAGCAGCTGTTGCAGAGCCCCTTCACCATCTCCTGGACAAATCAGCACCCTGGTCAGCACCCAAGGGAGGCAGCGGCATTCAAGGGGGTCAAGGCACTTCTCATCTCGAATGAGGTACTGGTGCACTTTGATGAGTCCCTGCCTGTAGTCCTCACGTGCGACGCCTCCCCCCACGGCATTGGTGTGGTCCTGAGCCACCTTCTTCCTGACAGCCGGGAGGTTCCTGTAGCCTACTACTCACAGACTTTAATGGCCACCAAGCACAATTACATGCAGATAGACCAGGAGGGCTTGGCAATAGTGGTGGGATGAAAACATTTTTAACTTTGTGTATGGGCACCCCTTCACAATTGTAACTGACCACAAGCCACTCCTCAGCTTATTTGCAGTGGACAAACAAACCCCCAAGGTGCTTTCGCCCCATGTTCTCCGTTGGTCCCCCTTCTTGGCCAGCTACAATTACCACCTGGAACACCGCCTGGGCAAGGCAATGGGGCATGCCAACGCCCTCAGCAGACTGCCCCTTCCCTCTGGGGATGCTGATTCTGCCCCTGCTCTGGGGTCCTGATGCTTGAGGGGCTCCCTGAGCCGCCTCTTCAGGCAGCAGACATCGCTTCCCGCTCAGCCCATGACCCTCTCCTTTCCCGGGTCTTGGGCTGGGTGGTAAGGGGGTGATCCACGTTTTCCGCTGATCCTGAGTTCATGGATTTTGTGACCCATAGGGATGAGTTGTCAGCTCTCAAGGGGTGTCTCCTGTGGGGTGACCAGGTCATGGTCCCCCCTGCTCTGCAACAATGAGTCCTCACTGCTCTCCATGAGGCGCACCTAGGGATAGTCAGGATGAAGGCTATGGCCGGGAATTTGGTGGCCGGAAATTGATGCCGAGATTGAGGCCTGGGTGAAGAGATGCTAGACCTGCCAGGCGGTCCACCCAAACCTGCCAAGCATGCCCCTGCAGCCATGGGAGTCAACACACAAGCCTTGGTCCTGGTTACACATAGATTTTGCCAGGCCCTTCCAGGGCTGATATTCTTAGTAACAGGAGACTCATAGTCCAAATGGTTGGAGATCAGCCCTGTATCCACCACCTCCGCAAAGGCCGTCATCCGAGCACTCCACCGGATCTTCTCCACCCACAGGCTGCCAGACATGATAGTCTCCGACAATGGGACTGCCTTCACAGTGGTGGAGTTCCAGGACTTCCTCCAGTGGAACCTCATTCAACACGTAAGATCAGCGCCTTTCCACCCTGCGACCAACGGCCAAGCAGAAACGATGGTCCGCACGGCAAAGGAAGCCCTCAGCCGAATCACAGATGGGGACTGGGAGTTCTGGCTCACCTGCTTCCTGATGACACAGTGGACAACACCCAACCCCATCACCAGGCGCTGCCCTGCAGAACTGCTGATGGACCGGCGCCCCTCTATTCTCCTGGACTGCCTACATCCAGATCGGGCGCCAGACTCAAGGAGGATGACAGAACAGAGGGACATGCCCCAGGGGTTCTTCCCAGGTGACCATGTATTCATCCGGAACTTTGGGAGGGGCCCCACCTGGATCGCGGGAAGGGTTGTCTGAGTCACTGGCCCAGTATCCTATGAGATTTCTACAGAGGATGGCCAACTACTAAAAAAGCATATTGATCAACTTAGGTGGTGACAATTCCTGGAGGCTGAAGGGCACCCCCCCCCAGCTCAAGGGACCAAGGCTTGGCACCCCACGGGCCAGCACTCGGGCTGAAACCCCCAGCATGGAGGAGCCCCCACATCGCCAGAAACCAAGGAGCAGCCGCTGCCCCCGCCACAACCAGACATGGTCAGCCAACTAGAGGCAGCCATAAACAACCCCGTGCCAGCACCCCAGCGTTCCCAAAGAGAGCGCAGACCCCCCGCCTATCTGCAAGACTATGTGACATAGGTTGAGTGGAACTAAGGTGGGAGGGGTGTTATGTATGTGGACCGCCACCAGCAGTCCGCGGCTAAGCAGGTGCTTAGTCCCCAAACACAAAGGGGACCTAGGATCCTAGTCCACCACGAGTCCACCAATAGAACCTTGGTGGGAAATTCAAACCTTTCAATGGGACATGGGTGTGCCGGGTGGAGTGTATATAGTTGGCCTTGCAGGGCCATTTTCCTAGTATATTGTGTGAAGTACAATAAACGCGTCCAAATGCTTGTCATAGTTTGAATCTTCCATGCGGCGAACCCCGTACTTTACAATCTCCATGCACATCCTCAGCCATTTTACTTCTCTGATTCTTTACGAGCCAAAAGGGACACACTCCAGCCCCTCTGCCTAATGTTCTTCTCTCTCCTGAACTTTTATTTGCAGTCAGCCATCTGGTTCCTTCTTATGGTGTATTTTCAGAAATTCAACCCTCCAGACTGTAATTTTCTAGTTCCTAATCTAGCAAATCCATTTTGACCTCTCCTTCCCTTTTGTGGAATCAGAATGAAAATTAAGGTTGCAGAGTTTACCCAATAGCTTAGATTGGTTGGTTAAAGATAGCCCAATAATTTGGGCAACAGATTTGCAGGGAGGAAATTGTTGGTTTTGACTCATGCATGGAACATGTGGAACACAGGCAGGGTGACTGAAGAGGCATGCCCCCCCCCCATGGCTGGGAATGCCTCTTCTCCAATGGGATGCTTGCACGGCTCCCAAAAATTCACAGAAAGACAGTTTTGCCCCAGCCAGTTTAAATAAAGGCTAGATGGATTTCTCCTCTCTGAGGGCAGCTACCCAGAGTCTGCCATGCTGTAGGGAGACTTTCTCCATCAAGGCCTTCTCCATCCACCCTTTGTGCTTTTTCATCACAGTAGTTCTCCTTATGCAATTATATAAAAAACATCTAATGAAACCGCTGGGACACAAAACATGAACGTTTACATTGGCCCGCCTGTGGTGTGGAGTTGATTTTGGCTGCGATGCACAGACAGACATTTTTGCATTCTTTGGAGATTAAGCACTGAAAATGTTCAGGAGAAATCCAGCTGCCTCTCTTCCCTTGTAATCACTGCCCTAATTCCAAACACATGGTGGACGTCCAAGGAAAGGTGAATACATCTGTATTATCGGTACATATACGGCAAAAAACACCACAGTAAGAAAGCTTACTTATACGCACTGACACCTAAAAATTGTGCCTGACAACTGACTTTTGGAAGAAGGTAGAAACCCCTGCCCCCCACATTCCTTAGCCTGCAACTGTCGGCCAGTCGATATTTTCTTCTTTAGTCCCCTGATTTTCCACTTCTTTCTTCTTCCCTTTATTTCTATTCCCTTCCCCCAAGCTGAAACTTCATAGGATCTCTTTTTGTGCTAGAAATCAGCACTGACAGCTCCAAAGTAATAGTATGGAAAAAGTGGCTCTGGGCATGTCCAGAGTGCTTTTCCTTCACTGCTGAAGTCCTGCTCCCAGCAGATCTGTATGCTGACAGCCACCCTCGCTTTATGAGGCCTGTGGGGCATGCAATGTGTTCCCTTGTGGGAAGGAAAGGACTCCCGCTCAGAGGCTTCTGTTCCAGGCAGGTTTGAGCCCTGTCAATAGTTTAAGCCTGAAGAGGAGAGATCAGAACAGCCCAGAAAGAAGGAGCTCTCTGCTCTCTCCTGGTTCCAAGTTCGACTACTGATCTAGCGAGCTCAGTTCTCCCTTCTGACCAGCCTTTCCTAAGCCCTGCTGTTAGCTGGAGATGCCAAGGGCTGAACTTGGGACTTGTGTGCACAGCCTGTGCTCCAAAAACGTTGCAATCTTGGGCACATGCCTGTTGAAAGCACCAAACAGATTGCCTGGCAATGACATTTTTAGGTAACAACTCCGGCAAACATAAGCCAGAGAAATGAAGAATGGTCTCGTTCAGAGGAGTCGAACCAAGCTAAGCAGTGCTTGGATCCAGCCCGGCCCTGACCCCATGGCGGGGCAGCACTGATGTCATTTCATGAGGTAGTTACAACAGGCTTTTGCCAGGCATTAAGATTTTTTGAATCCCAGAAAGAACAGCCTCCAGCTGGAGAATTAGCCAAGACCAAGTGAAGCCTTTGGTGCCCCCTTTGGAAAGATTCCTCATTTTGAAGAAAACTCAGCTGAGAAGAAATCAGGGTTAAAAATGCAAACCATTTATTGAAAACAGCCTATCGTAATATTGAGAGCCACCTTGAAGAGATCCCCCCCTCTGTCCTGTAGCAAATTCCAGCTGCTGAAGGATCCCACGTTACAAAGGCCTCCTCTCTCCCACGTGCCCAGTCACGTCGTGGTCTGGGAATGCCATGCTGGGGCCTTGGTTGCCAGCCTCAAAGCGGGACCTGGACACTTCCTGGAATTATGACTCCAGACTTCAGAGATCAGTTCTCCTGGAGAAAATGGCTGCTGCAGATGCTGATGCTGATGCTGCGTGGCATTGTACCCTGCTGAGGCCCCTCTGGATCCTTCTGCAGGCCAAGGAAAGGCAGGACAAATCCTGGTGAAAAGCACTTTGATTAGTATGAAGGCCGGCAGTCTCACAACAGCCCTGCCACCTACTTTCTTCAAAGGCACGGCAGACTCCAGGGGAAGTGCCCGCAGTGCCACACTGGGGACCCCCGACCTAAATAATCTTTACAGAAGCCTTTGTAGGCCCTAAGAATTAATGAATTACTGAAACAGATTTACAAAACTTTTTTTAAACATTACATGAGTATACATTGTGTGTGTTAAGTGCAGTCAAGTTGCTTCTGACTTGTGGTGACTGTATGACTTTCATGTCCTCCAAAACATCCTCTTGTTGGCAGCCTTGCTCAGGTCCTGCCAACTGTGAGGGCCTTTGTGGCTTCCCTTGACTGAGGAGCAGTGCGCTCCTTCTACCTGGGATGGCTGTCCTCTTCCACCGAGTGCACAGCTTTGGGAGGGACACACATGGAGTGGAGAGGGAGGCAGGGGGCACCCACCTAGCCAGCCAGATCAGTCGAATAAACCCTGGCAATCAATGGGGTGACAGATGTTACACCAGATCACCCTCCCATCTGGCCGTGGCTTCCTTGACTGAGTCAATCCATCTCACATTGGGTCTTTCTCTTGTCCTGCTACCTTCAACTTTTCCCGGCATGATTGTCTTTTCTAGGGATTCTTGTCTTCTCATAAACTGATCAAAGTACAACAGCCTCATTTTAGTCATGTTAGCTTCTAGGGAGAGTTCAGGCTTGATTTGATCTAGAACCCACTTATTTGTGGGGGGTTTTGGCAGTCTGTGGTATCCATAAGACTCTCCTCCAACCCCACTTTTCCAATTAATCAGCTTTCTTCCTGTTTGCTTTCTTTATTGTCCTGCTTTCACACCCATATATAGTAATGGGGAATACTATGGCATGAGTTATCTTGATCTTGGTCATCACCAGCAACACATCCTTACTCTTAAGGATATTTTCTAGCTCCTTCATGGTTGCCCTTCCCAGTCTCAATCTCCTTCTGATTTCTTGGTTGCAGTCTCCCTTTTGCTTGATGATGGAGCTGAAGAACAGGAAGTCTTGAACCATTTCAGTTTCTTCATTGTGAACTTTAAAGTTGTGTAATTCCTCAGTAGTCGTTACTTTTGTCTTCTTGATGTTCAGCTGTAATCTTGTTTTGCCACTTTCTGCTTTAACCTTCATCAGTTGTCATTTCAAGTCTTCACTATTTTACGTCACTAATGTGATGTAATTTGCATATGTCAGATTGTTAATTTGATTTAATTTTAAAAAATCATTGATTTTTAGCCATCTCGTCTAGAAGCCCATTTCCTAGAAACAGCAGCTCCAGACCTCTTGAAGTGACCAGTTCCTTGTAAAATGAAATGACACTTGGGCTGCGATCAGATGAGCCGTTCCTTTCTGGATTTAAAAGGCACAATCATACAGCATCATCCATATCCCATTCCCCAGTTGTCAGCCTCCTGTTCTCACCCATCCCTGAATTGGTGATTTCTGATACTGGAGAAAGTCCAAGGTTTATGGATTGTCTGGTTTCACCCCACATTTCTGGATGTCTGGACTCTCCGTCAAGGTCTCAAGCCGGAAAGGAAGTCTGAATCTCCTTTTCATTTTCATTTCTTAAAAAAGATATGCGATATGCACATAAGCAGATCTCTGCTGTAGGGTCGTGAGGCACCACTTGTGTGTTTATACACCACAATACTTTGTTGGAATCGGGAGCCCCCCGGGGGAGTTGTTTTTGAGTGACAAATCCGAGAAAAAAAGCCCTTTTCTGCCATTTCTTGGGGTAGGATGGCGGTGGAAATAGTCCCTATTTAGGCTCCCATATCAGCAGCCAGGATTACGCCCCTGGGACTTTACTCCAAACCACTTCATGATACTGCTCTGGTGTGAAAGTTCAATGAGGAGAGGAAAAGGGAAAACTTCCCTATGAAATGAGTGGGAAAGGGAATATGATCAGGGGGAAGGGGGTGATTTCTGACAGAGAAATACAGTTGTATAGGAGGCACAGTACTCAGTGAAGGGGTTGTGAAGCTGGCAAAAAGGACCCAGAGCTTCGGCTACGCAACAAGGATGCCACCCATCCACCCCATGGTCACCATGCAGCAATAATCTGAACGGTCAGCCATGTGGTGAGCATGCACTGCAGCAGGTTAAGGGATGTTTGAACAAAACTCTTTGTTAACCCCCCCCAATGAAATTAGAAGCGTGGCCAGACTGTGTTAAGCCTGTCATCTGGATCCTGCTGCTCACAGGTAAGAAACTAATCCCATGCAGAGCAGAACAACTGATCTCCCTCAGAATGTGCAGGGAGCTCACTTCAGTGGGAGAAGCAAAGAGCAGAGGGGCCCCTTCTCCTGCCAAGCTGCCCAGCCGCCTGCTTAGGGCAAGGGTCTCCAACTGAGTGCCCATGGGTGCCGAGGCACCCAGCATCTTTCCTGGGGCCTGCCAAGCATTCTTGGAAAGTGGGCAGAGGGCCAGGCAGAGCTTTTGCCCTCGAGGGCTTCTGACTGGCCACTGGAGGGCTGACTGGATGTGCAGACTGAAAGACATCCTGTTAGATAAAGCTTCTGCTCAAACTGCTGAAGAGTTGCTATCAGATTTATTCATTGTTAAGTATGAGACTCAACAACGTAGTAAGCTTAACAAGTGATTTCAGCTTTATTAACGACAAACACTAACTCAGGAACACACAACAAAAACAGTGGAGCACAGCTCCTTTTTAAACTCTCCCAGGCTGTCAAAACCACTCCCAGAAATAGTTAAGGACCAATAGAAATACAGCGATAAGGTCCAATCACAACTGTTCTCGCTTTGCAACATTATCACACAGTGATTGGCTATTTACACTGGTTTCGCAGAAACCGACCAATAGGAATGCGACAGCTTAGAATCCACATTCAGAATCAAGCTTAACATGGAAAAGAATAGTCTTGATTCACAGTTCAATACATAACATTCATAACATCATTCCCTGACATTTTGAGGCTGGCTCTGCCCCTGGTGGCAGCTTGTGGCCCACCACCCCACGTCAGAATCCCAAAGGTGTCTGCAGCAGCCCTCCAAAAGGCTGGGCTCATGGTGCAGGGTTGCCGCTGTGGCTTGGGAAACGCCAGGAGATTTGGGGGCAAAGTGGAGTTGGGGGGGGGGTTTGACCTGCATGTGATTCCACAGAGTCCACCCTCCAAAGCTGCTGTTTCCTCCAGGGAACTGATCTCTGCAGTCTGGAGATCACTTAAAGTTCTCGGAGAGCTCCATGCCCCACGTGGAGGAACTTGAGCCTATTAGGGTGGTGGGACAGTGAGGGTGGCACTGATGCACCTCAAGAGCTGTCAACAGCACAGGAGGCAGCAGGTACACCTTTCTGGTCCCACACTGTTGCCAGCTGGGTCCAAGCCAAGCTCCTGTGGGAACTCGGCCAGTGGAGGTGCAGGCCCAGGAGGTGATGAGACTGACAAAATATTTCAAATGAGCTCAGAGCTCCACCTCAGCATGCAGGGCAGGAGCTGTCTGAGGCTGAGTAAATAGAACTTGTCCGCTGAGCAAGTTTGTGGTGGTTGAGATCAGCTTGGAATCAGGGAGTCCCCAGCTTGTACCCTGCACCACAATACTACGCTCAAAGCCTTGTTTAGGAGTCAACTGTAGCTCCAAAACCAGGCAGAAGTGCTCCTCAGATCTTTGAAAATGTGTGCTCTTTTGCGGACCATTTGGTGTTTGCAATGGACCGAAGGGGAAACAAATCCTCATTAGAGGGGAAAGTTACCTGCTGTGCAGGCCACAAGACAAACATCAAAAGCCACAAGATAATATCAGGCAAACCCAAAATTGCTCTCACCCCAGTGCCTGTGGGAAGGGGCTCTCCCCTCCCCTCGGGTGCCCTCTTGCTTTCTGGGTTCTGATTCTGACATACTAGAAGCCCATCAGCAGAACAAGATGTCTGCTCCGTAATTACTCCTGGCATTGATTCTGTTAGGCAGGCAGCAAGTTCCAAGAACAACAAGGGGGAACGTTAAACAAACTGCCGTCCATTTCTCAAATTTCAGCTGGAACGAAGCACCCCCCCGCCATTACATGGGGTTTTGCTGTCTATATTTATGATATGTCTGAAAAAGTCTGAGCTTTATCGCCTCTTGCAAACGAAGACAGGGGAAGCGGAGAGGGAGCTGAAAAAATGGTTTCATGAAGGAAATGTCAAACTGTTTGCAGAAAAATCCAGTCCAATAGTTTAACAAAGAAAAAGAAAAGTGCTGCTTTAAAAACACATGGGTATTTTGGCCCCTGTAGATCAACCAGGCAACAGCAGACTGGCATACAAAAACATCTCCTAGTCCTCCTCTCCATACATACCTGTGTTCACGACTACGCAGCACATGAATTAAGTGAAACCCCCATTGTCCAGTTGCAAAAATTTCCTTCACTGGTCAATGACTTCTTTTGTTCCCTACAGGCAACCTGGTAAGCAACTCTTTAGAAGCCTGATGCAGGTATTGGCTGAATCAAAGCTAGGCAAAACTCCTAGAAACAAGAAAAAAATTCTGCCCACCCCCTTTACCTTTGAGTCTGTCCAAGGAAGACAATACTGCTACAAGTAGGCTGTTCTGCTCCACAAAGCAAGGACAGGACTCCCTCATGTCTCTCTGGCTAACAGCAGCAGCTCTGTCCTGACACAGCCAGGAATGCAGGTCATGGATATGGTGGCGGTGCTTTTCCTGGGCTGCACCCTATCAGGTTGAGGAAGAAGGAAGAAGAGACTGCATGTATAAATGCTCCTTTATTTTAATTTTTTTAACCCATTTATGATGGGCCAGTGCCTTATAAGGGATAAGTTTAAGAATTACATTAGCATTATTGCAAGCCAAATAATAGACAGAAGATCAATTTTGTAACTTTTTTTGCCACACCTTTAACAACATTTTACATTCTCATGCACCTTTTTATCCTCACACCAAGGATCACTCACTGGCTGAGGCACTGCACCACAACATCTGCATAGGGTTGCCAACCTCCAGGTGGTATTGGAGATCTCCTGGAATTAGAATTTATCTACAGGTGACAGCCATCAATACCAGACTTCCCACTAAGCTGTGCTAGGGGATGCTGGTGCACAAAATTTTAGGTGGCAGCTCAGGGAGTTTAGCTTCAGCTCACAAGTAAAATGAGAAGGCATTTCCCCTCTCCATTGGAAACAATGGAGGATAATGGCACTGCCTTCTGAGGTCCATAGAACTGGACCCACTGGTCCAATCTTTTTGAAACTTGGGGGGGGGGGCGGTTAAGGAAAGGCACCAGAAAATATGCTGCAAATTTGGTGCCTCTAACTAAAAAAAAAAACAGCCTCCCTTCAGAGCCCCAGATACCCCCAGATCCATACTCCATTATAGCCTATGGGGCCCACTGACTATAATGGTCCCAATAGGCTATAATGGAAATGGAAAAAAAAATATATTTTTTGCACACCCTACTATGCTTTTCAGTATAATTTGTAAGCTGTCTTGAGTCACAGGGAAAACTGGGGTATAAACATTTGAATAAATAAATAATTTGGGCAGGTTGATAACATTTAAGCAACTTCCTCTTTTTTAGTCTAGGCAGAGTTCTGACAATGATTGTTCCACCTCTGTTATACTTGACATGTGATGTGGTTGTCATATTTCACTAAAAATCAAAGTAGACTGCAAGAGTTTTCTAAGGTTCAGCACAGGGCGACGGTTCAAAGCCAGGTCTACCAATATAGTGGACTGGGGCAGGTAGACCTGTTTTGACTGGAGGCCAGGTCTACTACTATAGTGGCAAGGGGTGGGTAGACCTGTTCTCCAGAGGCCAGGTTTGCCAATATAGTGGAAAGGGGCCAGTAGACCTGTTCTCTGGAGGCCAAGTCTACCAATATAGTGGAAAGGGGTGGATAGACCTGTTCTGTGGAAGTCAAGTCTACAAATATAGTGAAAAGTGGTGGGTAGATCTGTTCTCCAGAGGACAGGTCTACTGATATATTTGACATGCTAATGGAGAAGCTTTCCTGAGGAGGTTCTGTTGAATTTTGAGGCTGGCTGTTGAAATATGGATTGGCTGTTGAAATTCTAATCTGACCTGTAGTGCTATTGTAAGATGTAGAGCATTTTGTGTTGTTCAGGACACGAAACCATGCCCTATCTATTTTTAAAAGCTCCTCTATTAGCATGTCACAGCCTGGGGAACTCCTACAAGATAATGACTCAGCCCTACCCCACCTTCTTGAGTAGATGTAAATTACCTGTCTACCATTTTTCTTCTCACCTTGAAACAGAGAGTACTCCATCTTTCTGTGTTATATCTCGGAGGATGCCAGTCACAGCTGCTGGTGAAACGTCAGGTCACAGCCAAATAGCCCCAAACATCTACAACAACAAATTAAGAATAATTTAAACATTATAAGAGGAAACAGAATCAAGTCAAAGAGGAGAGACTTTCTATCAATTACTCCAAAACTAAGGTGGTGGTATTCCGTAAAAGACCCCAAAACATGTTTAGAATATCCAAGGAGTTCCAATAGAACAATGTAAGATATACAAAAACCTGGGTCTAATATTTAGCAAAACATTGAACTGGAATGCCCACGTAGCCTCCATTAAATCAATAGCAAATTAGTTATCGGGAGTAATTCTAAAATTTTATCGAACTAAAGGGGATTTTCTAATCCACCCAGCAGTTAAGCTCTGTATTACCAAAGCAGTATCTCATCTGTTGTACAGAATAGAACTTTGGGGTTGGAAGGGGCAAATATTGACGAGTCTGGGGACAGTGCAAAATCTTTTTCTGAGGTGGTTATTGGCGCTGCCCAAGGGTTCGCCTGTGGCATGAATGAGGGCAGAAACGGGTATTCCATCACTTAGGGCTCGAGCACACTTAGCGATCTTGAAATCGAAGTTGAAATTTCAACAGCTTCCAAACAAAACATTTAGCAAAACCAGATACTTTGATTTGCTAAGCAATGATAAAACTCACATCGAATCTTATAATAACATCATTTCGTGATACTCTGTGCCTGATGAATTATTCAGATCTCTTGCGAATACTCGGGACTTACGCCAATGGGTATTAAATGAGGATTCTCTATTAGACAAAAGGTCTAATATCTCAGTCAAAATCTGCACCATGGTACCATAGATTCAAAAAAGATCACTTAAGAACCTCCTACTTGTCAGATATTGAAGCTTATAGTTTAAAGCGGCATTTACCACTCTTCATTTCCAATCCATGCCCACTGAAGTGCTGCATGGAAGGTATGCAAACAAACCACAGGAACAATGTATATTCATACTGCAGCGGAAGATCTGTTTCATTACATAATGGCTTGTCCTTTATATTCAGACTTAAGAAGCAGATTCCTCTCTGGAATTTTAAGCCAACTATGTAATTTATCTGACAATGAAAAGTTGGTCTTCCTTTTGTTGGATACGTATCCTCTGGTTTCCCACAAGGTAGCGCTTCTTGTGCTTGCAGCCAGAAAAGTTAGATCCAAGGTTGCTTCTAGTTTCACCCCACACAGAGCTACAAAACAGGCAGCATAGCTTTTATGAGTTAAAATTCTGAATGTTTTATTTGTGGATGTTATACAGTTTTATCCTGAAGGTTTGTTTTTAGTATAGTATTTTTGAATGTTAAATTCATATTGTGTATACATATTTTACATTGTTACGGCCAATAGCCATATACAATAAACTTACTATCTATCTATCTATCTATCTATCTATCTATCTATCTATCTATCTATCTATCTATCTATCTATCTATCTATCTATCTATCTATCTATCTATCTATCATCATCTATCTATCATCTATCTATCTATCTATCTATCATCTATCTATCTATCTATCTATCTATCTATCTATTGTAAGATGTTGTAGAGCATTTTATGTTGTTCAGGACAGGAAACCATGCCCTATCTATTTTTAAAAGCTCCTCTATTAGCATGTCACAGCCTGGGGAACTCCTACTCAGCCCTACCCCACCTTCTTGAGTAGATGTAAATTACCTGCTTACCATTTTCCTTCTCACCTTGACACAGAGAGTACTCCATCTTTCTGTGTTATACCTCTGAGGATGCCAATCACAGCTGCTGGTGAAATGTCAGGTCCTACAATGCCAAGACCACAGCCATACAGCTCCCAAAATCTACAACAACTGATGGACTCCAGCCGTGAAAGCCTTCGACAACATATTCTTAATTTATTGTGAGATTTTTACAAGGTTATGGAAGTAATCTTCTAAAGAACTAATTTACACAATAGTCAAACATAGATTCACTCACAACTTAAATGCTACTAGCTTTTTTCGCTCACAAGGTAGAATTTCTGCTCACAACACTGTGGAGCTTAGAGGGAACATTGTGCCCCAGCAAACACCCAGCCGGGACCTCACATTGCTGGCATGCTGTCGATGCAACACTCTAGGATTTGGGCAAAAGCCTAAAATAAAACTAGTCTTGCCCAAATCCAAGAGGACCATATCAATTTCACATCACTTCTGGGTATTCATCGGTAGTGACATCATGCCACCGGCATAGTGTTATTCCCCTGCGCCCCCCGCCCCGTCAATCCATAGCAAAATCCAAAACCAGAAGGCATATAAATAACTTTTATTAAGACTCAACAAAACACTATAACACAGGCCTAGTTTTCAAGCTCTCCAGAACTTTTCATCTGGCAAGGTGTTAAAAAGGAAAGCCATTCCATTGCATCTTGAGCAAAATGGATGCCACCCAGGTGAAAATACAAAAACAGTCTCTTGGATATCTCTCAGGTGCCAGAAGTGTCTCATAGGTCCCATAAAAGACTGAGTGGGTGAACAGGAAAAATGAAGCAGTCCTCATATGATCAATGCTGGAGTTTAATTTTAGTCAGCTAAATGCCACCCATTTTTGTTTCTTCTTCACAGCATGTTGAGGGCAACTTGATGCCAGTTAGTCTCTCCCTGTGCCCATCAAACTCAAAAAATCAACCTAAAGAAGATGGCCGGGAGGGGTGTCTCATGACCATGACCTTAAGTCCCACCCCTTGTGCTTTTTAACATTCAGCCTGATGAAGAATTCTGAAACTCAAAAGACATGGCTTCTGTTCTTCAATATTTTTTATTGTACTATGCACTTTTTCTGCACTGAAGTCCACATCATTGGATGCAACAACAAAAATAGCATAAACCTTCATATATACCTCAGGGACCAGAAAACAGAGCCTGTCCCTTGTGACTGCAAACAGTTTTACTCTCTTGTGCAGCCAGGATTGCCAGCTCCAGGTTGAGAAATTCCTGGGGCTATGAGGATGGAGCTGGGGGGGGGGCATCTCATTGGGGCATCATTCCATAGAGTCCAACTTCCAGAACAACCACTTTCTCCAGGGGGATGCATCTCTGCAGTCTGGAAAGCAGTTGTAATTCTGGAAGTTTCCAGCCCCACCTGGTGGGTGGCCACACGAGCTGCCATGCAGCCAGGATTCTTCTGTCAGGTCTCCCAGCTACCCATTCTGATCTTGACCAGACCCACTAAGTTTATACCCATTCCATCCTAAAAGGCCGGCATCTGTCTAAATCAGGGCCAGATTAGACCTGATGGCATCCTTGTGGCCGCCACAAGAATGCCACTATTCTTAACGCACTTAAAAAAGCCACTGGGGCCCCTAAGAGTAGTGGCGCTTTTGTTTCCCCTCCCTGTGCCTTATCAAGTGCTGAAACAGCCCCCCTTCTGTGGCTGTTCTGGTGCTTGGAAAGGCACAAGGGAAGGGCCAGGCCACAAGACCACTGCACTGCAGGGCCATCACAACATTTTTAAGCAACTTCGAAATGGCAGCAGTGTCCCCGTGGCAGCCATGACAACACCATCGCATCGAGTTTGGCCCTCAGAAGTCAGCAAGATCAGGCCAGCCATTTTCTCAATGAGTTGAATGATGCCAGGGGTATTTTGGAGGCGGCTGCAGCAAGGAGCAAGACGGGCCTTCTTTTCCCACCCTCCACACCATATTAACAGCACTGTGAATAATTACACCTACAAAAGGGCCTGATTTGGGGGGTTTCTGCTCTGTATTTTGCATGTTTGTTTCAACCCAGTCTCTTGAAAATCCTTCCCTCCTGGGGACATGCTGACAAGCTGAATGTTCTTGCTGTTCTAAATGCAATTCACTTGAATTACGCTCCCATGAGAAAGGCCCAGGTACCATTTTCTCCCCCACACCCTCCTGCCTCTCACAAAGCAAAACAGGAACCTCTTTGTGGCACCCTTCTTTCCACACCAAGAGTGTTTCCCACATTGGGACAGGTTTGTGTGGGTCCCCCCACTGCCGCAGCAGGTTTTCCCACAGTCCCCTTGCCCCAGCTCCCTTGCAGCAGCCACACACCCCCCTTCCAGCAGCACCAGGATTTTTCCAGTTTTTTTAAATCAACAATTGAATATCATGATCACAATTTATGTATAGCAGGTTCCCTAAATTTCCTAATTCCTTTTTTTAAAAGCAAGCCTCTCTGGCCCCTTCAGTTGAAGAAATGCACCTTTCCCCTTATATCTGCACAACTAAAAGGGCTCGTTTTAAAAAATGAAAGCTGGAAATGCAGAGAATCTAATAAACAGATTGTCATAACAATATTCAACTGCCAACTAAAACTGTCCCCAGGGGTGGGGGAGGAAACTACTGCAATGGGGTCAGGAGCATGGAAAATTGCTGCTGCGTGGGTGGGTCCAGGAACATCTGAACTTTTCTATCCACACAGCAGCCATGCAGGCTTTGCTGTGGCCTTATCCAAAACTTCATAGCAAAACAGAGAAAAGGCAGGGACAACCTGGAGGTGCACAAATGCACCACACTGTTGTGGGGAAGCAGAGGAAAAAAACCACTTCCCAACAGCCAGGGGTGGGGGGAAATGTTGAAAAAATTAAAATCACCCATGTGATCACTCCTGTTCTGTTTCTTGTTTCTTTACTTTGCAACCCCTTTTCTGCTCTGTCTTCTTAAGCAAGGAATCAGTCTGTTGCGGTAGGCAGTTATCAGAAAAGCTGTGCACTGACGTTCTGTCACCTTATCCAAGCATGTGCACCAGCGTCAAGAGCAGTGTTGCCACGCCGTGCCTGGGAACCAAGGGGATTGGGGGGATGGGGGGGGCACCATCACTGATTGTTCTAGATCAGATCAAGCCTGGCCTCTCCCTAGAAGATAATATGACTAAGCTGATCCAGGTGGGCAACTGTCAGAAGTCCTAACTTAGTCAGCAAACACCAGACCTTATGATGCAAGCAAGGTTAGCGTTTATTAAGCTGCAATAGATAGATCACTGGTACAGGTATCTTGTTCAGAATGACTTGGTTACAGAAAGCAAGCGGTTATACAGGGAAGGGGGTGAATGGGGACCCCCCTTCTCCGACTACATGAATAACATGCACCTGGGAAATCGAAACTTACTAAGCTAATGAATTTCCCATCGCCCCATTGCTACCCACAGCTGCTACATCTATGCCAGCGATAGGGAAGCAGGCAGCCTGACTTGCCAAGGTCAGAACGTCTAGGCTGCCAGAGATAATAGCAATAAAAGCCACATTCCATTCTCACACCCGAGGTGTAAATCAGCTACTCCCCGGATTCCAACCTCCCGCCTGTCACGCCACCAAGGCGCCAATAGCCCACCACCCTCCCTTGTACTCATAGCCCACCGCCCTCCCTTCCATCCATCATGGCAGGGCTACCTGACATGCAGCCCCCTCGAAAATAGTCCTACCCCTTTGGTTTATGGGGGTACAACTTGTGAAACGCCTTGACAAGCCGGGGGGCCAGAACATTTTCCGCCCGAACCCACTCCCTCTGCTCCGGCCCAAAGTCAATCCATTCAACCAGGTAAAATAAGCGATTGCGAGAGATTTTAGAGTCCAGAATCTGCGATACTTCGTAGTGAGGTTCCCCTCCCACCAGCAGCGGAGGAGGGGTCGGCCGTTGCGGTCTCCAGCTGTTCTCCTCAGGCGCCTTGCGTAGAAGCCTCACATGAAAAACAGGATGAACAGACTTTAGAGATTTAGGCAAGGCAAGTTCAACAGTCACATCGTTAATAACTCTTAAGATCTCAAACGGTCCAATATACTTCCAACCAAGTTTGCGACTCGGCTGGATGCGACGCAAATGTTGGGTGGATAAGTAAGCAAACTCCCCGCACTTCGGAACCCAAGCCAAGTTACGTTTCTTATCCGCCTGGAGTTTGTACGCGGCCTTAGCCTCTTCCAGAGTCTTAGCCAAGGAGCCCCACGCCTCCTGTAGTTGTTTGCACCAGTCCCCAGCGTCTCCCGCCGGGAGGTCGGGAGAAGTCAAAAAGGGCAAAGGCGGGGCATCATATCCATGTACTGCTTTAAACGGGGACATCCCCGTCGACGAGTGCTGAGTATTATTATAACAAAACTCAGCCAACGGCAGGAGAGAATGCCAATTGTCCTGCTGAAAGTTAGAAAAACACCGCAGGTATTGTTCCAGAGTCTGATTCACACGTTCAGTCTGCCCATCCGATTCAGGATGGTAGGCGCTGCTCACCCCCCTCTCTACGCCAAGCAATGACATAAGTTCGCTCCAGAACTTTGAAACAAACTGAACCCCTCTGTCCGAGATCACCTTAGCAGGTAAGGTGTGGAGCCTCACAACGTGTTGTAAGAAAGCAGAGGCTAATTTCCTAGCCGAGGGAATGGAGGCAAACGGAACGAAATGCGCCTGTTTAGTAAATAAGTCCACTATCACCCAGATGACTGTTTTCCCCCACTAGGGGGTAGATCTGTAATAAAGTCCATAGAAATCACCTCCCACGGCCGAGCCGGGGTGGGGAGAGGGTGTAGGGCACCTGGGGGTTTTCCGGGCCGAGGTTTACTCATCAAGCACGTCTGGCAGGCTGACGTGAAGAGAGACATATCTTTTCGTAGGCCCGGCCACCAAAATTGTCTCTGCAGGAGCTGGAGGGATTTCACAAACCCCGTGTGACCAGCCAGCTTAGACCCATGCGCCCATCCCATTACCTCCCCCTAAGAGACCGTGGAACAAAGAGTTTGTCATTTTTAGTCCAGCAGCCATGTTCATTTTTGGTTATTCCTTCCTCCCCCTCCACCTCCTCCCTATCCGCTTGCGAGAGTTCTGTAGAAAATCTCGCCACCCATTCGTTGGGGGGAGGATTTGCCGGTGGGGGGAACGACTGGCCTGTTTCCGAGTAGTCACCGCTCCTCCCAACTGGGCAGGAGTAAAAATCGAGTCACGAATCTCCTCCCTTTTGCTATCGTGTTGAGGGAGGCGTGACAGGGCATCGGCCAGCGAGTTAGATGTCCCCGGGAAATGGTGCAGTGTGAAATTGAACTTGGAGAAGAAATCAGCCCAGCGGAGCTGTTTGGCGTTCAGGGAACGGGGGAGCGGAGCAGCTCGAGGTTTTTGTGATCAGTCCAGACCTCGAAGGGGACCCGCGCTCCCTCCAACCAGTGGCGCCAGGTTGACAACGCTAAGCGGATCGATCCCGCTTCTTTTTCCCACACATTCCAATTCCGTTCAGTATCGTTAAATTTTTTGGACACATAAGCAAGGGGGTGCAACTTGCCATCCTCCCCTCCTGCAGGATCGCCCCTCCCATTGCAACGTCGGAGGCGTCAACTTGAACAATGAATTTTTTAAGTTCATTCGGGTGGGCCAACACGGGTTCCGACGTAAAAAGGGCTTTCAATTTGTCGAACGCCCGCTGGCATTCTGGGGACCATTCCAATTTGGCCCCGGGCCGAGTGCATTCGGGTGGTTTCCCTTTGGTTCTCAGTAAGTCAGTTAAGGGAAGGGCCACCTGGGCAAAGTTCGAGAGGAACGATCTATAAAAGTTCGCGAATCCGAGGAACCCCTGGAGTTGCCTTCTTGTTTTTGGAGGCTCCCACCCCACCACATCCTTAACTTTGTCAGGGTCCATCTCAATCCCCCTCTGAGAAATACGGTAGCCCAGAAAAGGGATTTCAGTTTTGTGAAATTCACACTTGGAGAGTTTGGCGAACAGTTTATGCTTGTGCAACGTTTGTAGTACCTCCCGCACCAGTTTCACATGCGATTTAAGGTCGGGGGAGTACAAAAGAATGTCATCAAGGTAAACAAGGACCCCTTTAAACAAGTACTTATGCAAGACTTCGTTAATCAAGTTCATGAAGACTCCAGGAGCCCCCTGGAGTCCGAATGGCATGACTAAGTATTCAAACTGGCCGAGGGGGTGTTGAACGCCGTTTTAAATTCATCCCCCTCTCGTATGCGGACTCTGAAATAGGCATCTCGGAGGTCTAGCTTAGAGAAAATTTTCCCCCAGCCACGGCCGCCAGTAAGTCCTTTATGAGGGGCATGGGGTAAGCGTTTGTATTTGACACTGCATTCAAGCCGCGGTAGTCAGTACAGAGCCGCAACCCCCATCCTTCTTTTTCGGAAAAGTACGGGAGCCGCAAACGGGGAGGATGCTGGCCGTATAAAGCCCCTACTAAGGTTCTTGTCGATGAATTTCCTCAGTTCCACCTTTTCCGAAGGGCTCATAGAATACAACTTTCCCTTCGGTAATTTTTGGTTGGGTAAAATTTCAATAGCACAGTCAGAGTTTCTGTGGGGGGGTAATTCATCAGCCTCCTCTTCCCCAAACACGGGAGCTAGGTCGTGATATTCGGGGGGAATGCCTTCCAGTTCTGCGGTTGCTACCCCCGCCGTCACCAGGAGTTGCCCCCCTACCATGGGTCCCCACTCCTTTTTCCATGCATGGGATTGGCACTTCTTGGAGATGAAGTTGACCTTCCCCTCCCCCCACAGTACATGAGGGTCGTGATCAAAGAACCATGGGCTCCCTAGGACCAAGGGAAATCGGGCTGAAGGGGTAACCACGAAAGGTCTCTCTTCCCAGTGTTGCCCGAGTCCCACCCGCAAGGGAACAGTCTCATATTTGCAAGGTTCTTTCATTGTGGACCCGTCCATTTGCGTAAAAATCAAGGGGTCAGTTAATTTAACAACTTTCGCCCCAAGTCCCGTTAGTAATGTGGGGTTAATGAGGTCTCTCCCACACCCAGAGTCAATGAGAGCACGTACTCTCACATGGGTCAATAGACCCGGGTCCATTAGAGTCACCGTGAGAAAGAAAAGAGAGGGGGTTTGCTCACCGGGAGTTGCGCCTGGGGAGGTGGGACCTGCTGTTCAGCGCTGTTTACAGCAGGTCCGTGTCGTTTCCCTGCGGCACGGTTTCGCCATCAGATGAGTCGGATGCTTCACTGAGCGGCTTGGCTTGCAGAGCCTTTGCCCCCTTCGGTTTCGCCACCTGTTTTGGCGTGGAGGTGTCAAACTTCTTCTTGGTTCCCTTCGGGGCTCCGGGTGCTGCAGCTGAAGACGGGCAGTTCGCGGCGAAATGGCCCCCTTCTCCGCATTTGAGGCAAAGACCTTGCTTCATTCGGAGCTCCCTGGTGCCATCCCTCTGTTTCGGGTTAGGTGCCGGGGTTTCCCTCTCGCAATCGGCGCAGGGCCCCTGTTAGCCATCGCTGCGGCGTCGTCCAGCTTGATGGTCTTCAGGCGGTTCTCCATCGTGATGGCTGCCTGAACCCATCCGGTGAGGGTGTTCGGATCTTGATTTCTGGTGACCTCTCGGCGGATTTCTGCGTTGAGTCCCCACTTGTAGAAATCCACGAGGTTCCCTTCCCCTCGGAGTTTGGCGGCACATCTGCGGAACTCCGAGGTGTAGTCTCTCACCGATCGCGCTCCCTGTTTGAGGCTTCGGATCGTTGCCTTCGCTGCTTTGGTGGAGTGCACATCTTCAAATTGCTCTTTCATGGCCCACATGAAGGAGTCGATCTCTCTCAGCTCGCGCCCGTCGACTTGATGAAGCCCCACATACCAGTCAGCTGCCGCTCCCTTCAGGTGGGCTGCTATGACATCGACCATCCGCTCTTCCCTCTGGAACAGATGGCCCCAGGTCTCGATAAATTTTTCGGCTCGCACCAGGAAGAATGGGAATTTCTCGGGGTCTCCATCGAAGTCAGCATCCAGAAGTTCTGTGGGCTTGGGCGGCAAGAACCCCCAAGGACGAGGGGTGGTTGCCCCGGCGGCCCCTGCGGTCCTGGCCCCGCTGGTTGATCCACCGGCCCGGCTGGCACGTTCCCCTGGCCTTGGTCCGGCACCGGCCGTTGATCAGGAGGGACCTGGGCTGGTGGTTCCTCACGCCTTTGCCGCTCGCGTTCTTCCCGGATACCCTCTGCGATCATCTGTGGGATGCGTGCGAGGGATTCGTCTAGGAAGCGCATCAGGCGGTCTTGGCTGGGTTCTTCAGTCCATCTCCTCCTCACCACAGCGCCTTCCATGGTCTCTGAATCGCGGCCAGTCTCCTCCAGGGCTTCCGCCGTGATTAGCTTCCGGACCGACCTTTCGGGGTGGCTCACCCCCATGGAAGCTCGCGGGGTCCCGAACCACGCTTCGTGGGTCTCAGCCAGGGGTTTCACCCAGTCACGTCTGCGTCCAACTCGGGTGGTCACCCCCCATAGGCTGCCCCATAAGGATCTCCATAAGGCCCTCCAAAGTCGTACTCCAGACCCCAGTGTCTCGGCACATGTGCGTCTGGGGTCTCTCGGGGTGCGTCTTTCCCGGGAGGTCTCTTCTCTTTTTCATCTTCTTCAATTGGGATAGTGTCTTCTTCACCGCCACTCATTTTGGAGTTGCGGGTTTAGGACCAGTCCCAAAAGTAATTGATGATTCTGAACAAACTGTCAGAAGTCCTAACTTAGTCAGCAAACACCAGACCTTATGATGCAAGCAAGGTTAGCGTTTATTAAGCTGCAATAGATAGATCACTGGTACAGGTATCTTGTTCAGAATGACTTGGTTACAGAAAGCAAGCGGTTATACAGGGAAGGGGGTGAATGGGGACCCCCCCTTCTCCGACTACATGAATAACATGCACCTGGGAAATCGAAACTTACTAAGCTAATGAATTTCCCATCGCCCCATTGCTACCCACAGCTGCTACATCTATGCCAGCGATAGGGAAGCAGGCAGCCTGACTTGCCAAGGTCAGAACGTCTAGGCTGCCAGAGATAATAGCAATAAAAGCCACATTCCATTCTCACACCCGAGGTGTAAATCAGCTACTCCCCGGATTCCAACCTCCCGCCTGTCACGCCACCAAGGCGCCAATAGCCCACCACCCTCCCTTGTACTCATAGCCCACCGCCCTCCCTTCCATCCATCATGGCAGGGCTACCTGACAGCAGCCATGTTGGTCTGAAGCAACCGAACAACGTTAGAGTCCAGCTGGACACCTTCAAGACCAACAAAGGTTTATTCAAGGTGTGGCCTTTCATGTGCAGGCACACGAAAGCACATAACTAGACTGAGGCTACCGTACTTTGGTCACATCATGAGAAGACAAGACTCACTGGAGAAGACAACAAATGCTGGGAAAAGCTGAAGGGAGGAGGAAAAGAGGAAGACCCAGCCTGAGACGGAGGGACTCTGTCCAGGAAGCCACCAAGGCCCTCCGTTGGCAGGACCTGAGCAAGGTTGTTACAGAGAAGGTGTTTTGGAGGACATTCATTCACAGGGTCCCCGTAAGTCGGAAGCGGCTTGATGGCACTTAACACAGATATCAGCAACACTGTGACATCACTTTCGGAGGAGGAAAACCATAAAGCATCCAGTGATTCCTAGAGAGATTTTCCCCAGGTGTGACATTACGCCATCACTGCCACTGATTTTTAAAATTATCCTTTTCTCCCACTGGCTGCTGGAGTGTCAGCAGCCATTAAGCAAGCCAAGTCAAGGACTGTTTATTTACTACATTTATAGTCCACCTTTCTTGCTGAACTCAAGACAAATGCAATTTCTGAAGGAGAGGCTGGAACTGAGGGAACTGCAGGTAAGTACAGAAAACAATTCTTTTTTAAAAGCTTCCCCAGCATCTTCCCAAACAGCCAGTCAGGGACAAAACAAAAAGAGCTGTAGGTTCCAAGAGGGAAAACGGTGAAGAGAGAGACTGCATAAGTAGGTGCAGTTGAAGGGTGTATCATCCCAGGGTCCAATTATTTTGAGCGAAAAGCAAAGGCAGTGAATACAGGGCACCGCCGTCTCCATCGCTTGACCTGCAAGTGACCCACTAGGCAAAAAAGCTCCAGGGTTTCATTTTTCATGAGTCTTGCGACCATTTCCATAATCGAATCCCCCCTGTACAGATGTTGAAGTTAACATGAATCTTAGGGCCTGGCACACCATACACCAGCCATCACTGAAAAACCTAGGGAAAAATCAGACATACCATGTTGTATCCGCAGACTGCCACCAGGGGCTTGCTACCTCAGTCCTTAGCTTGGTTCCAAACACAATAAGGGATAAGGATCCTAGGCCACCCTTAGTCCTCCAATAGGACCTTTGGCAGGAGATTCAAACCCCCCAATGGAACTGTGGGTGTGTCTGGGATGGGTGTATATAGTTGGCTCTTGCTGGGCCATGTGTGTCTTTTGTGTGAAGTACGACAAATGTGTGTTGTTCAGCATGCCGTAGTCTGAGTCTTCATGCTGCGAATCCAGTACTTTACAATGGCGACAAGGATGGGATCCCGATGAGCGAGCCTGACTCTTCATCCAGCACAGCACCGAGCATCGATCCAGTGGAAGCCGCTGCACCCTGCACCGCTCCCAAGCAGCACCGTAACTCGCCCCACTCCCCTGGACACCACTCCGCACTCCGTGCAAGAGCCATGGCTGTCACTCCAGGACACCTCAAGGTCTTCGACCCCACACACCCTAAGTTCTGGGAATCATGGGTAGACCAGCTAACATGTTTCTTCACCTACCACGAGGTCACTGATGCAGGCAAGAAAAGGGCTCTCCTCCTCAGCACATGTGGAGTGGCCACCATTCAGCTAGCAAAAGCCTCCTAGCACCCAAGGTGCTCATGGACGATACATATGATGAGATCGTCGAGGCCTTGATGAAGTACTATGCGCCCAAGCACACAACAATGGCCAAACAAATGGACTTCCAAGCACGCCTTCAGAAGCCCAGTGGGATGGCTGCCTTCTATAGGGCCGACCTCCACCAAAATGCAATGGATTGTGGGTTCATGAAGGTGGAGGAGAACATCTTGACACAGTTTGTCTGGGGCCTGCGAGATGCCAAACTCCATCACAAACTGGTAGGCACCGCCGGCCTCAAAACTGAGGATGCCCTGCAGACTGCCACTGCGTCTGAGGCCTCCCATCGTGCCCATCCATCATCAGCAGCACACCTCGTGTTACCCGAAGCAGCGTCCGACAACTCGGATGAAGAAGTCCAGCTCGTCCACCCCTCCAGCTGCAGGAAGCCACCCTTACCCGCTGGAGCAACCAGACACCCAGACAAGTCTGGCGCCCAAGCACCGTGTGCCAGCTGCGGAGACACACATGAATGCAGGACATGCCATTTCCACGACACAATATGCCACATGTGTGGGAAGCAAGGACACCTAGCGCATGCTTGCAGGTCCAAAGGTGCCCGGGCTCTGAACACACAGCCACAACAACATTGCCGGGCCATGACGCACTATGAGGCCCCTGCAGACATGGAGGAACTGTACCTTCTCATGAGCCAACCTTCAGTCCAGGTACTACGTCTCCCCAGCCAGATGGCGGCCCCCAAAATACAGGTCCAGATTCTGATAGAGTGGTCCCCCTGCTCCATGGAGTTAGACTCAGGGTCTGCAGCGTCCATCGTCTCGGTGGAAACACTGAAAATACTTTGCACAAATGGGGGACCCCACCTGCGACCCTCACTCTTGAACCTGGTGGACTTCCAAAAAACCCCAGTTCCTATACGGGACATGGGGGCTTTCCAGGTAAAGTACCCGGGGTTTGAGGGCTACCTGGACTTAGCAGTAGTCAAAGGGAACCTGGTCAGCCTCCTCGAGTGGACTTGGTTTGCTCCTCTGGGAATCACAATCGGGGGAGTTAAGCAATGTGTCCCAAGAGACTTTAGCAATGATTGATGGGGCTCTAGGATGTTACACGGGGGCCTGTCAGACCCTTGAGTTAATCCACTCTCAGTCCAAATAGTCTTTTATAAAAGCTTTATTAGAAACAGAGATTTGGATGTGCACAAGCGAGATCTATTGTTCAGACTAAAGGACAGATCAAAGGTTAGGTATTGTATAGGTGACGTCAGGTTCAGGATGATAGCTACTACTCACTCCCCTCTCTATGCCCAACAGTTTCATGAGTTCTTTCCAGAATTTAGAAACAAATTTCATCCCTCTGTCTGAAATTATCTTGCGGGGTAAGCTATGTAATCTCACCACGTGTTGCAAGAACAGGGCGGCTAACTGTTTGGCCGTGGGGATAGATTTGCATGGTACAAAGTGAGCTTGTTTAGAAAATAAATCCACTACTACCCATATTACAGTCTTTCCCCCACTCTCTGGTAAATCAGTTATAAAGTCCATTGAAATGACAGACTGTCAGGCACTTCAGAAAATCAGTCAAACACCAGGCTTCAGCAAGAAGATAGTGTTTATTCAAAAGCAGTTCTAAAGGCACGTTGACATTTTTTTGTCAGAAATAAGGCACACAAAGAAGCATCTACAGATATACCCCCTTGGTCATCCCCCCCCCCCCATAGCCTACCAATAGCTAACAAGCCCGTGCGTGGGAAGGAAGGTGCAAAAGTTGTAAAAGCGGTAAATATCCCAACGGCCCAGCTGTCTTCCCAGGAGAAAGAAAAGAAAACATTAGCTGGAGAAACCAAGGCCATTTGGGCATCTGCAGATAACCCGGGCTGTGAACCTCTGCATTGCCCTGGCAACCTGCACACCTCCCTACATACCAGACATGAAAAGACACAGACCAACCAAAACCTCCTTCCTCCCTTCTACCCTATGGCAGCGTCACCTGACACAGACCAAGGGCAGTCAGGAGTTTCTAGTGGCTGGAGGTACCCCGGCACTTTTCCTCCCCGCCATTTGCACATCAAGCAGGTTTGGCATTTGCTTACAAATTGGGAGACATCCCGCCTGAGTCTCAGCCACCAGAACTGCCTCTGGATTAAGTGCAAGGTTTTCAGGTACCCAAAATGTCCCACAAGCTTGCTATAGTGACACTGTGACAACATTTCACCCCACAGTGATTCCCGGTACATAAATCCTCCCTCCCCTTGTCCAAAGTCCATTCTCCTCGCATTATAGTCCCTCTGCCATGACCACTTCCAAGTCCTGAAGGGAGAAGGCAGCTGTAAACATCTCTAGCCAGTCCAGATTCTGTTCCGGCTCTTTGCTCTCTCTTGCTCTGCTACAGGTGAGTACTGCCCCTCCCAACTGCACTGGGGAAAACACAGTGTCTGTCACCTCCTCCTTCTGACTAGCATGCTGCGGCAGGCATGATAGGGCATCAGCAAGAAAGTTTGACTTGCCTGGCAAGTACTTAATTGTGAACTGGAATTTAGAAAAGAACTTTGCCCACTGGACCTGTTTTGCATTTAATCTCTGAGGCGTTCGGAGAGTTTCCAGGTTTTTGTGGTCAGTCCACACTTCAAATGGCACCCTCGCCCCCTCCAGCCAGTGGCACCAAGTACTCAGGGCTAGTTTCACCGCTGCTGCCTCTTTCTCCCAAATGGCCCAGTTGCACTCAGTCCCTGAGAACTTTTTTGACACATACACTAAGGGGTGTAACTTCCCATTCGCCCCCTTTTGCAAAATGGCACCACCCATTGTGACATCCGAGGCATCAACTTGCACGACAAATGGCTTATTTTCGTCGGGATAATGTAAAATGGGTTCAGATGTGAATAGCGCTTTTAGTGTTTCAAATGCTTTTTGACATTCCCCTGTCCACTGTAATTTACAAGAGCCTTGGTGGCTCTTCCCTTTAGTTTTTAACAGATCCATTAGGGGCAACGCTACTTGGGCAAAGTTTTTGATAAAGGTTCTATAAAAATTCGAAAAGCCTAAGAAACTCTGTAGCTGCCACCGTGTTTTTGGGGTTTCCCATCCTAGGATATCCTGAACCTTTTTTTGGTCTATCCCTGCTGCATTATGCAGTGCCCCAGAAAATCTATCTCAGTTTTGTGGAATTCGCATTTGGACAGTTTGGTGTAGAGGTGATTGTCATACAATGTTGTCAGCACCTCGCGTACTAATTTCATGTGCCTATCTTGTGTGTACACAAGCACGTCGTCCAAGAATATCACAACCCCTTTGAACAAATGCTTGTGAAGCACTTGGTTTATGAGGTTCATAAAGACCCCAGGAGCGCCAGCCAACCCAAATGGCATCACCAGGTATTCGAACTGCCCCAGCGGCATGTTGAACGCAGTCTTATGTTCATCCCCTTCCCTAATGCGCACCCTGAAGTAAACATCTTGCAGATTCAGTTTGGTAAAGAACCTCGGTTAGTACATCCTTAATCAAGGGGAGGGGGTTGGCATTTGACAAGGAAACTGCATTTAGCCCACAGTAATCTGTACATAGTCTCAATCCCCCGTCTTTCTTTTTCCTGAATAAAACTGGGGCAGCGAATGATGACTTGGCAGGGTGGATAAAGCCTCTTTCTAGGTTCTTGTCAATGAACCTCCTAAGCTCCTTCCTTTCGGAGGGATTCATGGCATACAATTTCCCTTTTGGCATCTTGTGCCCTGGGAGAATTTCTATAGTACAGTCAGTTTTTCTATGGGGAGGTAGTTCATCCACCTCTTTCTCTTTGAAAACTTTCCTTAAGTCTCGATACTTGGGGGTATATCATTCAGCTCCTCTCGCACCAGGCATACACGCTCCAGCACTGGGGTGGGTTCTGCTCCCCATTTAGTGTGCCACTGGTGCTCTTTACATCGGGGGTCTAAGAAAGTCAAGCAGTCCTTGCTCCACTGTACGTATGGGTCATGCGCCCCCAACCAGGGTTTCCCCAACACCATCAGGAACTGAGCAGTGGGGTGTACTATAAAGTCTCACAGTTCCCAATGCTCTCCCACCCCCATGGGTAATTCTACAGTCTGGTACTGGCACGGTTGCATGGTGGTCCCATCCATCTGGGAGAACACTACCGGCTCATCCAATTTCACTACTGCCGTCTCAAGTCCGGTTACTAATGAGGGGCTGATGAGATCACGAGAGCACCCAGAGTCTATGAGGGCATGCACCCGAATGGAGGTGCTAGCCTCGGGATTTAATACAATCACGGTAGCAAAAAACAAGGAAGAACTATTTCTCACCGAGTCTTGGGCCGATGTTTGGAGGACCTGCCGGCTGGTCCCTTTCACAGCAGGTCCCTGTCATTTCCCTGCCCATGAGACTCATCCCCATCGCTGGAGGAGGAGGTACTTGAGAACACAAATTTGGTTACTTGCAGTGCACGGGGCGACTTCTGCCTCTTCTCGGCCAATTTTCCCTTCTTGCCTTATCCTTGTCTCTCTCGCCACTAGCCTCGTGTACTCGCCTCTTTATTATGACTTCCAGTACGTTCCAAGGCGATGTGCCCCGGCTTCCTGCATCTGTAGCAGAGGCCTTTCTTGAATCGATGTTCCCGGTTGCCTCCTCCTGGGACCCAAGATTTCCGCCCTCTTGCTCCGTGCTGTGTAATGGGTTCCCGAGTAGGGGCTTTCTGGTGATATAGGTTCATCAAATTATAGCGGTTCTCAGCCTTGCATGCCACCTGGATCTACCCGGCCAAAGTTAGTGGGTTATCCTGGGTTAGGGCCCTCTCCAGGATGATGGCGTTCAACTCCGCTCAACAGAACTCTATTAATACCTCTTCTGGCCAACCTAGCAACTTGGAGGCTGTTGCTTTGAACTCATCCGAGTACTCTTGTACCAACTTGGATCCTTGGTGCATCCCATGCAAGCGGGTGCGAGCCTTCTCGAGTTCAAGCAGGTCTTCGAACTGCTGATGGAGGAGTTGCATGAAAGCATCCATGTCCTTCAACTCTGGGGCAGCAATATTATACAGTCCCATGAACCAATTGGCAGCCCTATCGCAGAGTCGGGATCCCACATAATCTACTCGCTGCTCGTCTGTCACGAAGGTATGGCCCCATTCATGCAGCATTTTCCTCACCTGGATGGTGAAAAAGGCTAACTTGGCCAGGGTCCCGTCAAAGGTAGCTTCTAGCGTGTCACGAGGTTGCTCACGCTCCTTGGCCCCACAGTGAGGTGCTGGACGAGGAGCTTCCCCTCCTCCTCCTCCTCCTCCTCCTCCTCCTCCTCCTCCGTCACCTCTTCTTCGGGTGAGGATTCAACCACGTCTTTCTTCAGTAGGGTTTTCATCGCCTTCGGTAAGTTTTTGATCAGGAAACAGTAACTGTCCTTCAGTTCCTTCATGTCAGCATGGAGGGTGGTTAGGGTTTTTTCAGAAGGCGATTTCTGCTCCCACTCCTCTCATATACGTTCCAATTCTGGATCACCTTGAAAGGTCCGAGACGCACATCTGTACTCCCTCTCACCATGTTTCCTCACTCCTCGTAGCTCCGGGGTGCTGCTTAGCCAAGCGGGGAATTCTGGATCATCACTTGCTTTTTCGCCTTGGTTCCTCCAGATTTGTGCATTTTCTTCTTGGCATCAGGTGCAGGCACTTCGGTCCCCAAACTGCCACCTGCGCCCTTACCATCATCTCCATCTCCATTCCCCATCGTGGTTGTAGGGGACTGGGTCGAAGAAAAGGGAGTCTGAACAAACTGTCAGACCCTTGAGTTAATCCACTCTCAGTCCAAATAGTCTTATAAAAGCTTTATTAGAAACAGAGATTTGGATGTGCACAAGAGAGATCTCTTGTTCAGACTAAAGGACAGATCAAAGGTTAGGTATTGTATAGGTGACAGAGCCTTGTCCCACAATGCAATGGTCTTGCAGTGGCCCTTCACTCACTCCTCTTCTTTCACTCCCCCCCATACTACTTTGCACTAAAAAGTTGATATTTCAGTAACCTATGTTTCTCCAAAGATGAACCTAAAATGTTGGGGTCTGTTCCCATGGGAAAGTTGTCACTAATCTGCCCCTCACACATACACACATATACATTCACACCTACTCCTCCCATCCCCAGAGTTTTATGGCAGAGAGGGCTGGAAAGGACTGAATTTGAAGTGGATGTAAACTACAAAGAAAAACCTGTGTCACTATGACATTCAACAGAGCCCAATTCTGACAGGGCCCCAGTTTCCTTACAACTTGACCCTAAGGTGGCCCCCATCCACATGCAGTTCCGTAGCGCCCCATTTGTCCTACGGCTTAAAACTGATGCAGAGCTGGACAGCTTGGTGGTGCAAGGGGTCCTGGAACCAGTCTCCCTTGCGGCAAGGGAGACCTCCATAGTCACCCCTGTGAAGCCCAACGGCAACGTCCACATCTGCTCAGACTATAAATGCACCTTGAACAAGGCTCTGCAGGACCATGCATACCCAGTCCTGATAGTAAGTCACGTGTTAGCCACCTTAGCAGAGACCGACATCTTCGGCAAGTTGGACCTCGCCCAGGCGTACCAACAGCTTCCAGTTGATGATATCATGGCCGCCACCCAGACCATAGTCACACACCGGGGGGCATTCAAGGTGAAACTGTTACAGTTCAGGGTGTCTGTGGCTCCAGGGATCTTCCAGCATTTAATGGACTCTCTTTTAAAAGGGATCCCTGGAGTGATGCCATTTTTCAACAATGTCCTCATTGCCACAGTGACACCGAATTAATTCAGTCTTTGTTCAGTCCTCTGCCGCTTCAACGAGGCCAGCCTGAAGGTGAAGTGGGAAAAGTGCCTGCTAGGGGTCCCCGAAGTGGATTTCTTGGGGTTCTGGGTTGATGCATCAGGCCTCCATCCAGCAAGAGACGAGGCCAAAGCCATGGTGGAGGCCCCGCCACCCAATTCCAAGGCGGAACTTCAGGCATTTCTCGGGCTGCTGAATTTTTATCACACCTTCTTTCCCCACAAAGCGGCAGTGGCAGAGCCACTGCACAGATTACTGGACAAAATGGCACCGTGGTCCTGGGGTCCCCAGGAGTCTGCAGTGTTCAGTGGAGTCACGGCGCTCCTGATCTCCAATGAGGTGCTGGTGCATTTCAATGAATCTCTGCTGGTGATTCTCGCCTGCGACACCTCCCCTTATGGTGTGGGTGCAGTTTTAGGCCACCAACTCCCTGATGGCCATGAGGTGCCGGTGGCCTACTACTCCCGGACCTTATCGGCCGGTGAGACAAATTACACCCAGATCAACCAGGAGGGCCTGGTGTTTGTTGCTGGGGTCAAAAAGTTGCATGTCTTTTTGTATGGGTGACCCTTCACTATTGCGACGGACCACCGGCTGCTCCTCGGACTCTTTGCGGCCAACAAACAGACTCCCCAGGTGTTTTCCCCCCGGGTCCTCCACTGGTCCCTTTTCTTGGCGGGTTACAAATACTGCCTGGGGAAAGCGATGGGGCATGCCGATGAGGCCAGCCCGGCTCCCATTCATAGGGCCCTCTTGCTTGAGGACCTTCCTGAGCTGCCCCCGCAGGCCGCAGATGTCGCTGGACACTCAGCCCAAGACCCTGTCATCTTCCGGGTTTGGGGCTGGCTGTTGAGGGGGTGGCCTGCAGCCTCCGCAGGTCCAGAATTCACAGCCTTCACCACCAGCAAGGATGAAATGTCAACCTACAAGGGGTGCCTACTGTGGGGGGATAGGGTGGTCATCCCCAATGCCCTGTGACAATGCGTCCTCACCGCATTCCACAAGGCCCATCTGGGAATAGTCCAAATGAAGGCCCTGGCCGGGAGCTATGTCTGGTGGCCAGGGATCGATGCAGAGATCGAGTCCTGGGTGCGAAGGTGTCAGACATGCCAGGCAGTCTGGCCAAATCCACCGAGTGCTCCCACTCAGTCCTGGGAGTCCACCCACAAGCTGTGGTACTAGCTTCACATAGATTTCACCAGGCCATTTCAAGGACTGCTCTTCTTAGTCACCGTGGACTCATACTCCAAATGGTGGGAGATTAGTCCTGTCACCACCACATCCTCAAAGGCAGTCATCCACATGCTGCACTGGATCTTCACGACCCATGGGCTGCCAGACACAATAGTCTCCGGCAACGAAGCAGTGTTTACTTCAGAGGAGTTCCAGGAGTTCCTCCAGAGGAACTTAATCCAGCACGTGAGGTCTGCGCCCTTCCATCCCACTTCCAATGGACAAGCAAAATGGATGGTGCAAACGGCAAAGGAAGCCCTCAGCAGGATCGCGGGTGGGGACTGGGAGCCTAGGGCGCAGAAATACCTGGAGCCGGCCCTGTGTGAAGTACAATAAATGCGTGTTGTTCAGCATATCATAGTCTGAGTCTTCATGCTGCAAATCCAGTACTTTACATACCAGGAACACTCAGGCAAGAAGAAAATAGTGCCAAAGAACAGAACTTCTTAAGACTACCAGACCCAGTCTTGTAGCACCTCTAGTTCCTTGCCTCCATCTGCAAGAGCAAATGCAAAATGCATTAAGTCTATAAAAATGGGGTGGGGATGGACTGAATGGTTGTACATAATTTTGTTGAAGTTTTTTTCTTTCGTTCAGAAACACATGCCTAACAAGTACCGTGTGGTTTCACTGACAAATTTGAAACAGGGCTCTTCAATTCACTCCAAGATCGCTACTGTTGATCCAGCAGACTGTAAAGATTATTAAAGTAGCTGAAGGCAACCGGCAGCATTGGTGGGATAACAAATCCAGGAAGTAATTGCATCCACAAGGAAAATATTTTTATGTATAATTCAGTGACCCATTTTATAAACATTGTGGTTCCACTTTGGAGTTGTTTCTTTGCTGTTTTTTTGAAGCCATCCATCAGTTTCTCCAAGCAAATACTTATGTGCTAGGTGGAGAAATATTATATTTCTGGTGAAGCATAAAACACCGTCTGGTTTTGAGTTCTACCTCCCCCACACACACACATGGGGCATTTAATAATCCACCATGGAAAAGTCTAAGAGACAAGGAATGCTCACATACTAGTTTGACAAGTTGTGTTAGCTGTCAGGAGCATGGAAAACTATCCAGCCGCATCGAGACGGGACACACCGGCCTTCTGCCTCATGTCCAGTTCCAATGTGCAGTCTGAATCGCTGAACACAAAAACTTCTTTGCCAAAACAGGGCCAGGGACAGGTCTCTAGCAAAGCCAGCTGAATGATCGCTTGGGAGCCCTATGCTTGCCTGCTCTGGCCTGGGAAATTCCTGGAGATTTAGGGATATGAAGGGGGAGGATTTAGTGAGGGTTTTCACCTGGCATCTATGGTATACTGTAGAGTTCACTCTCCAAAGCAGCCATTTTCTCCAGGGGAACTACTTCTGTAGTCTGGAGAGCTGTTGGGCTGGAAGCCCAGGTGGGGAGGGGTGTACAGAATGGGACCTCAGTGGTGGCTGGTGGAGCAGCCAATGGTTGGTGGGACCAGAGTGACTAATTCTGGGTTTGTGCCTCTTCTCTTCCCCTGGTGATGATACAGTGCAGTTCTTCAATATTGTTCAATATTGTTCACAAGAGCAGTAGGACCATCCAGTGCACAAAAGAAACCCTGCCACAGGCCTCCCACCCACACTCACCCACCCACTTTCCTAAAACCCACTACTCAACAGGGTAAGGTTTTGGAGACAAAGAAAGATATCAGCACTGCAGGGCTTCGTTTGACCGGGAATTCATCAGCTCCCCCAGCTGAATAGTGCATTTTCTGTACTGAAAAAGAACACCAAGCCAGGAGGCTTTTGGACACACATAGAAGTCAAAAGCAGCCTGCTCACCACTGAGCCATTAACTACTGCCAGGCAGCCCAAACCGAAGTAAAGTGTGCGGTTCCAGAAAGAGACTTTCCGGATCCCCAGCACCTTTCCTTTTAGGGAGTAGCATCTTTCAGGAGTTCTGGTCACAAAATGATAAGGAGCATGCGCAGAGTGCTTTTAATTTACAGGTAATGGTGAAGTCCTAGGGTTGTTTAATCAGAAGTAAACCCTACTTTATTCAATAGGATTTACTTCCAGGCAAGAGGGTATAGGATTGCAGACTGAAATGGGTTTGGTTTCTTTGGGTAAGAAGTTTATATAGGGGGGAGGATGGGAAGCACCAAGGACATGTTGCATCCAGTGACTGAGTGACTGAACACATAACCGTCCATAGCTCTTCTTCATCTTCTCAGAGTCGGGGACGAAGAGAAAAATTGGTCCTGCAGCAAAGAAGAAAAACAAAAAAGCATTGGGAGACACACACCCTTGAGTCTCTCCTCCTTGCTTTCCCCTCTTGTTAACAGACAATTTCTAGTTCTGGACTCTGAAGGGCCTGGGCTCAACATCCTGAGTGAGATGTGCATAGATGCAGTGGCCTGGGCCCGGGGGCGGGGGGGGGGAGACACTCTGGATTCATTCCACTGGGTAGACCTGTTTCTGGAGGGGGAGGGAACTGGAGATGTCAAGCAGGATCCCCCAGCCTGGTGCTTGGAGGCACCTGGCAGAGAGATGGAAAAATTCCAGAAATTTTGAAGCCTTTGTAGGGGGAAGCTTTTTTTCTGGAGAATCCCCTCTGGAAAAACACCAGAATTGGGTTTGTTTGTTTTTAATATATGCAATACTTACTGTATTAACTAATTTTACTCCTTTAACAACATAAAATGCACGGTTTACTTAACATCTAAAATTGCGATAGTTGACATATCTATGGAATTTAAAAGTTATAAATGACTTTGTTTTCTACAGGCAAAATTTCATATATACCAATCTGAGAGGAAATTGCACTGTATGCTACCTTGGCACATGTACCTTAGTTCCAGCTGTCTTCCTTCTGTGGCTACTGGTTAGAGGGAGAGAGCTCAGTTCTCAATGAAACTTTCAAAGTTTTCCTCTGAGGCTTTGGTGCCGTTTCTGCCCCACCTCCATCTGATTATTATTTTTTTAATCTTCAGCAAGGTAGCCAATAAGCTACTTATTGCCCAACCTATGAGGGTATGTGTTACAGGGGTTTGAGGGAGAGGTGAAACAGTCAACGACAAGGGATGAGTCAGGTCAAAAGGACAACAGAAAGTATACAACAGCTAAGAAACAGTGAAGACTAGGTATCCTAGGATTGTGAGGCACTCCAAGGTCGAATCTGCATTTGAATTTTATGTGCTGCTGTGACGCCGTCTTTCTCTATGCTTATTTAAATGTTGTTTGGAGAAGATTCTTTTAAAGCAGTGCAGAGGTGCAATGACAGTGGAGCCACCCCCAAAGGACGATAAACATATGTGGACAGGTGAAAGTATGCTAGCACTGTTGAGGTGTGAAAACGACACCAAATGTGGATAGCTTTTTTGAAGACAGAAGCAAAAGGCGGGGACACTGGTGGGAAAGTCAAATGCAGATTCAGCCCAAATGGATCTGTCGAGGATGGGCAAGTGGGCGTTAGCGTGGCAAATGGGATTCAATGTGGCCAAGTGCAAAGTGATGCAAGTTGGAGCCAAAAATCCTAAATATAAATACACATTGATTGGGTCTGAACTGGCAGAGACTGACCAAGAGAGAGATCTTGGAGTCGTGGTAGATAACTCAATGAAAATGTCTAGACAGTGTGCAACTGCAATAAGAAAAGCCAACGCTATGCTGGGGATTATCAGGAAGGGAATTGAAAACAAATCAGCCAGTATTATAATGCCCTTGTATAAATCAATGGTGCAACCTCATTTGGAGTACTGTGTACGGTTCTGGTCACCACACCTCAAAAAGGATGTTATAGCATTGGAAAAAGTGCAGAGAAGGGCAACTAGAATGATAAAAGGGTTGGAACACTTTCCCTATGAAGAAAGGTTAAAATGCTTGGGGCTCTTTAGCTTGGAGAAACGATGGCTGAGGGGTGACATGATCGAGGTTTATCAGATAATGCATGGGATAGAGCAGGTTGAGAAAGAAGTACTTTTCTCCCTTTCTCACAGTACAAGAACTCATGGGCACTCCATGAAATTGCTGAGCAGTCGGGTTAGAACAGATAAAAGGAAGTACTTCTTCACCCAAAGAGTGATTAGCACATGGAATTCACTGCCACAGGAGGTGGTGGTGGCTACAAGCATGGCTTCAAGAGGGGATTGGATAAATATATGGAACAGAGGTCCATCAGTGACTATTAGCCACAAGGTATAGATAGGAACTCTCAAGCTGGGGCAAGTGATGCACTGTATTCTTGGTGCTTGGGGGAGGTCAACAGTGGGAGGGTTTCTAGTGTCCTAGCCCCACTGCTGGACCTCCTAATGGCACCTGGTATTTTTGGCCACTGTGTGACAGAGTGTTGGACTAGATGGGCCATTGGCCTGATTCAACACTGGCTTCTCTTATGTTCTTAACTCCACACTGGTGTGCTTGCCAGTAGTTCTAACACAGAATGTATGCACAGAAGACCTGCCTTTACTGTACTCAATAAACTTTACTCTTTTGAATGAAAGTTGTAGGGAACTGATTGCTGCGGGGCTCTGACATCTTGAATAGAAGAGTTGGCAAACCCCATGGTTAGGCTGATTCTCATGCACAAGAGCCCAGACAGTGAGAAGGTGACAACTTGACCCTTTGAGGCAGCACCAGGCCCGGCTGGGGCCACGGAGTCCCTGGCTGCATTCCCAAGGTGCAGGCGCCTGCTAGGGCAAGCCCTGAGTCTGCCTAGAAAGCCACGCAAAGGGACCCTGGAGGAAGAGAAGCAGCATTTTTATTTCAGGGTATGTTCCAACACAGCTTACCTTTCAGCGCACCAGCTGATGAAACGGCACATAAAACAGAATAAGGCTGCAACAACTAAGAGGAGAGGCCAGGATGGAGTCGGCCAAGGCAGGACTTGCTGAAAAGCCCCCTGGAATAAGCCGCAGGAAAGGGGGGGGGGGAACGTTAACATTCCTCAGCGAAGATCCTGCCAATAGCCAAAGCACTTAAGGAAGCCACGCTGCACTAAACAATGGAGAGGGAGAGAGAGACAGATGGCCTCGAGAAACTGCCATGGAGCCCTGCCCAGCCCTGGCCAACAGAACGCCTGCCTCTGCCACCTTGTCTGCCTTTTCAAGGGTCCAGAGAGGCCTGCCCTGGACCCCTGAACACAACAAAACCACACCAGACAATTCACACCCTGGCCCCCCAGAGGGATGGCCTGTGTAGAAGGCTTGACTTTGGGGCTTATTCTTGTGACTCTTTTGCAACCCCAGCTCTGTCAGACTCACTTCTTATGTGGTTTTGCCACAGGGACTTGCAGCCATACTGGAACTACAAGTTCCTGGAGGCAACTCCTGTGCAGAAAGCACTGATTCTGACTGGGGCTACAATGCATGGGGCAGAGGGGCTCCTGCCTCCCCACCCTGCTGTTTTTGGCAGCTGAAATCTTGGGGGCCCTCAAGGTAGGGGGTTGCTATTCACTTTGTCATGAGGCTGAACTTGTCCTGAATAATTGCACTTCCAGATCCCCGATGGGGCAAATAACACCACCCACAGCCCCTGGCTTTTCTTCGGCTGCTGAGGTGGTCCCTCCCTCCTCCCTGTATCCCACAGGCCCAACCAGCATCAGGCCCATCTGCCCTTTTTGCACAGGAATTGGCACCAGAATTTGGAGCTGCAATATGGCTGCAAGTCCCCCTTGGGGAAGGTGTGTAAAACAGGACACCCCGTCTGGCTCTCAGCTCCCAGCCTGGAATGTGCCTCTTTCGGCCTGCCTACAAATGCTGTCACCTTCTTTGTGGTCTATGCAAGGACCTGGGCCAGGTGGAATAAATCAAGGACAAGCTGGTAGACCGAGGTTGATTTATAACAGCCAACAAATTCTTTCCCCCCTCTTTCCCAGCACAGTTGCTGGACAGCCAGCACGTCGATATTTACAGGTTCGACCGGTTGCATCATTGTCTACCACCTGGTAGCCAATTCTAGGGTCTGAAAAGCCACTGAGCAATCTGCCAGACTCCATGGGTGGCCTGCCAGACTTTCCCCAGTTTCATTCACATCTCACCTGGTTCTTCCCTGGCAGTGCCTTTTCTGGTTGCCCACTGTGACCTCACCCAGAAAATGGGTACATATTTGAAAGTGGGCACCTTACTCCTGAGCCCAGGAATGATGAGGAATGGTGTAAGGTGGCTTGTGTTTGCCTCCTGTTTGACGGCTATATCCCATTCTGTAATAGTAGCACAGTTGTGCCCCAAGAAGGCAGAACTGCATCGCTAAGCACGCCCATGGGGGCAGGTGGTGGGATGACAGCTATTCAGTGCCTCTTGTGGTGTGCAACAAGAGGCAATGAATAAGGACAGTTCAATGTTGGATGTTCCAGAAAGGGTTAGTAGAACCTGAACTCACCCCTGAACACACATGAAGCTACCTCATACTGAACCATACCATTGGTCCATCAGGGTCAGCCAGTTTGGTGTAGTGGTTAACTGTGCAGACTCTAATCTGGGAGAACCAGGTGTGATTCCCCACTCCTTCACTTGCACCTGCTGGATGACCTTGGGCAAGCCATAGTTCTGTCAGAGCTGTCCTTAAAAGAGCAGTTTCTGTCAGAGCTCTCTCAGCCCCACCTACTTCACAGGGTGTCTGTTGTGGAGAGGGGAAGGGAAAGCAGTTTGTAAGCCGCTCTGAGACTCCCTTGGGTAGTGAAGGGCAGGGTATGAATCCAATCTCTTCTTCCACATTACCTGCCTTTAACTAGAGAAGCCAGGGCTTGAACTTGGGACCTTCTGCATGCCAAGCAGCAGCTCTTGTGCTGAGCCACAGCCCCTTCCTTCCTGGTTGCTCTCATTGAAGAATGAGGTGGTAGAACGGATGGCATCGCTGAAGGTCATGGTGGATTCTGGTTCCAAATGCATAAAAACTTCCCTGCATATAGAAAACTAGCTCAGTTTCCTGCAGGCCTTTGAGTTGCCTGAGGATATTGCTTCTTGTTTTATGACTGAATTCTGCTGATTTTAACTCTGTTTGAGATAGATTGTATGTAAAAAGCAGAACACAGTTTTCAAGCTGTCTCAAGCTGCAGCTTATCCACATTTGCAGAGGAGGAATTCCCAATGAACCCAGTGGGACTTACTTTGGAGTTCAGCATGTACTGGGTGGATCAGACTGCAGGCATCATTATCAATAGAATTTCTACAGCACTTTCGATGGAGGTGCTTCACACACACTGTTCTTGTAATGAAGGTAGGCCATTATATCATTCCCATGTTGTAGATGGGGAAGGGGGTCTGAATAGATAGTACCCTGGTTAAGGCCTAAGCAAAACTTGAACTGGACCATACAGTTTCATAGTTCAGGTTTGTGGTGGTGGAAAGTGCCATCTTCACAACTGACCTTGCGGGTGGGTTTTCAAGGCAAGAGACATTCAGAGGTGGTTTGCCATAGCCTGCCTCTGTGTACCAACCCTGGTATTCCTTGGTGGTCTCCATTCGAGGGCTGACCTTGTTTAGCTTCCAAGACTGGCCTAGCCTTGGCCATCCAGGTCAGGTTCTTAGCTATATGTAGATGCCAGTTTTAAGGGTACTGAAACCAAGACTCTGTAAAGCCATGCCATTGGACTGGGGATGCAGTTGGCATCTAGACAGGTCTCATGATGCCAGTCTATACCAAAAGAGGTCCATCTGGTGAAGATCCCGGGCAGTTCTGGCAATGGCCGAGTTCCTCAAGAGACCACTGCAGAAAGACTTGCCTTCGAGCATCTGTCCCCAACCTTTCTGAGCCTCCTGCCCCCTTTGGAATTATGAATTATGATGGCTGCAGCCACAAAATGGCTGCCACAGGAGGTGGAACCAGCCACGAAATGACCGCCACAGCTTACCTGCCAGGTACACAGTGAAGATCCTTGTGCTGTGGAGGCATCTGCTGCCAGAGCAATGCTGTTCCTGTCCTGAGATGTGCCCCCAGAGCCAACAAAGCCTCCAGAGGCCAATCAGAAGCCTCACCTAGGCCTCAGCCACTTTCTAAAAACACCCGATGGGCACCAAAAAAAAGGGTGTCAGGAGGTACCACCATGGGGACCTGTGGGGTTAGAATCATGGAATGTTAGAGTTGGAAGGGACCTTGCAGGTCATCTAGTCCAACCCCCGGCACTCTGCAGGAGCACAGCCGAAAAACAGCCCTGCATACCTACAACATACCCAAAAGATGGTCATCCAGCCTCCGCTTGAAAACATCCAGCGAAGGAGCATCCACCACCTTCCAAGGCAGACTGTTCCACTGCTCAACCACTCTTATAGTTAGGAAATTTCTCTTGATATCTAGCCGGTAACAACTCCCTTGTAATTTCCACCCATTAGATCTAGTCTTGTAATCAATGGTTACATTGATGTTTGTTGCTGGTCCTACAAGAGGCACATTAAGCAGCTGAAGTTCATAGACGGAGCGCTCCTGCCTTTGAACTTCAGCTGCTTGATGTGCCTCTCGTAGGACCAGCAACAAACATCAATGTCACCACAAAAGAAAGTTTTCCCTCTTTGAAAGACTTCCAAGCAAGGAGAAGCAGGCATATAATTCTAGAAACTCACGTTGGGGTTTGACTTTTTTGGGGGGGGGGAATTATGTAAATTGTCTGGTAGTTATTAAACTGAATGAACTGATTATTATTGTTTATTGCATGTAATGAACAGGGCTCTTTTTGTAGAAGGAACTCCTTTGCATATTAGGTGACATACCCCTAATGTAGCCAATCCCCCAAGAGCTTACAGAGATCTTCTTACAGGGGTACTGTAAGTTCTTGGAGGATTGGCTACATTAGGGGTGTGTCGCCTAATATGCAAAGGAGTTCCTGCTACAAAAAGAGCCCTGGTAATGAATATATACCTGTTTTAGGTAAAGGTAAAGGTTCCCTTGCTCAAAAGCCAGTCGAATCCGACTCTAGGGTTGCGGTGCTCATCTCCGTTTCCAAGCCGAAGAGCCAGCGCTGTCCGAAGACGTTTCTGTGGTCATGTGGCCGGCATGACTAAACACCAAGGTGCACGGAACGCTGTTACCTTCCCACCGAAGTGGTACCTATTTATCTACTTGCAATTTCTTGCTTTCGAACTGCTAGGTTGGCAGGAGATACCTGTTTTAGGATATTATAAATAACACACAATGCACTTTATAAGATGGTAGTTAACAAACAGAACACATTAATTTATAAAAAAGGTTTTTGCAGTGTATATATTTGTTGTTTGACCCACCTCGAGGTTGGCAAACCAACTCCCTACCCTCGGTCAATTTATCTGCTCAAGTCCCCAAACGTGCTTGTTTTCATCAGGTGTTCCAAATTGGATCACCAATGCCTTTTAATCACTGCCTGGGCATGTTCCAGCATCTGAACGCCCCCAAGAGGAGGAAGGACAAGAGCAGCAAAGACGCAGGACACATGGCTGAGTGGTGTTTGCATTTGTTTATTTGCTTCCTGCTCCCCCCCCCTTGGGACTCAAAGTGGCTTTTAGAACATCATTCTCCCCTCCCCCAATTCCTGGGGTAGGCCTGGCTCAGGGGTGGGCTCAGGGTCACCCAGCGAGCTTCCGCGGAAGACGTGGGGCTTGAACCTGGGTTGCCTAGGCGCCTAGTCCACGACTGCATCCACCACACCACCCTGGCTCCCTGATTGTAAAGGCTGCAGGACCTGCCAATGACAAACAGGGTTGGGAAATCCCTGGAGATTTGGAGGGGTTGCGTGTGAAGCCCTGGGGGGTGGGGTTTGGAGAGGGAAGGGACCTCAGCAGGGTAGAGTCCATTCTCTAGAGCAGCCATTTCCTCCAGGGGTCCTGATCTCTGTACTTTGGAGATAAGTTGTAATTCCAGGAGATCTCCAGGGTATAGCTGGAGGGCTGAACCTTTGATGGTCTTTGATAGGACAAAGAGGAAGCTGAGGGCTGGCGTGGCATAGTGGTTAGACTGTTGGGTGCAGACTTGTTGGCGTGACCGGGTTCGAATCTCCGCCTTACCCCAGAAGCCTGCTGGGTGACCCTGAGCCCTCCACAGTCTGTCAGCCCCATCTACCTCACAAGGTTGAGGAACGATGTGAAAAACTGCTTTGGGTCCAATCAGAGAGAAAAGCAGGACGGAGGCAGAAGAATAGGCTTGTGTGAAGCTCTTTGAATGCTCCTCAGTGCAATCTCATTGCTATGCAGTTCAGTGTTCTTTGGACTTTTGGTTCCACCCTTTTGGGAGCAAGCTTCAATTCTGCAGAGCTTGATGTGTAACAGAAGCCCAAGAGGAGCCAGCAGTACAGGTTTCCCAGTAAATTAAATGCTTCTACCTGAGCCCGTGGCACCTCATCACTCACCCACACTCCTTTCCAAGGCCTGGGGAAGCAGACAAAACTTCCTCACTTGAGGATGTCTGCCTTGGGGTCCATCCATCACAAGGGCTGCAAATGCTTTTTTGCCCCCACCCCAAGAATATTTGCCCCCTTTTGCCAGGCACTCTTTGGCTCCAGCTTTCTCCATCCATCAGAAAGCACTACTCAGATCCAAGAGGAAGAGAGGCAGCCCTTGTTGTTCTTTTTTTCCTGAAGTATAATGCAGTTTGCTTCCACGCTGCTGGCCCTTGCCTAGCGGAAAGAGGCTGAGGTGGCCAGACAGAAGTTTGCACCTTTGCATACTTTGGGATGGCTGCTCCCTCCAGCACCAGGGGCGGCAAGGGGCTTCCCTCCTTCCCTCCCTCCAAGATACCATCCGCCACCCTGCTCATGGGCTTTCTGGGGCAGCTGATCAGCCACCATGTGAACCAGATGCTGGACTAGACAGGCCTTTGTGCTGATCCAGTAGGGGCCCGCTTAGGGTTGCCAACCTCCAGGTAGGGCCTAGGGATCTCCTGGAGTTACAACGGATCTCCAGTCTGCAGAGATCAGTTCCGCAGGAGAAAGTGGCTGTTTTGGAGGGCAGACCCTGTGGCAGGACATGCCGCCAACGTCATTCCCCTTCCCAGGCTCCAACCCCCAGATAGCCAGGTGTCGACTGACCCATAGCTGGCAGTCCTAGTCATGTCCTTCCACCCAGAGCAGGGCTTGGTGGCTGGGGCCAGCTTGTCTTGCAAAGTGAGGGAAACTGCCCTGGCTCACATGCCCTGCTCTGCCCATATTGTGTCCGCTGACCGCTTTAGGGCATCAGCGTCGGAGCCTGAGCTTGAGTCCCATGGAACAATGGGACTGGGGCTCCTGGGTCCGGCTTAGGGGAGCCAATGGGAACGGCAGCGGGAATTCAAACCTGCCAATGGCACCAGGGGGTGTTCCCCTATGCTTGTATATAGTTAGCCACCTGGCCAGGTAATGTTGTCTTGTTGTGTAATAGTGAACCATGCTGATCACTACATCCGTGTGTGTGGTTTCATTATGAGTCCAACCCACTACACAATAATGGCGACAAGGATGAGATCCTGTTGAGCACTCCAGCCGGGCTGTCGGACAACGCTACCGAAGACAACGCTTCACCGGCCCACACATATCGTCCATGAGCGCCCCCGAGGGTGAACCTCAAGCCACGTCTCAGCCGCCGACACACACAATGGCCGTCGCTCCAGAATCCGGGCTGCTGCCACATTCGATGCCTCCCAGCCCCAGTGATGGGGAGCCTGGGTTACGGGCCTGTGGCAAGCCCTCGTGTTCTACCAGATAACCGACGAAGACAGGAAAAGGAGCCTGTTACTATGCTCCTGCGGCCCCGCGATTGTGGATCTGGCTCAGTACCTTCTGTCTCCCAGGAAGGTGGAGGAGTGCACATTCAAAGAGATAGTCCAGGCGGTGCAAAACCACTATGCACCGAAACCATCAGAGATGACCTGTCATGTGGTCTTCCAGCAACAGAGCCAACAGGGTAGGGAAACCGCCACGGAGTTCCTGGTGGCCGACTGTGCCTTCGGCACTGTAAAGTACTGGGTTTCGGGCCTCATGACTCGGACGACGACATAAGAGAAGACGCGTTTATTCGTACTTCACATAAGACAAGAACACACAGTAACGGCCGGAGGCCAACTATATACAGTTAGGGGGGACGGCCCTATATTCCTATTGGCGGGTTTGAATCGCCCGCCAATGCTGCCATTGGTTCACTACTGGCGAGCTCAGGAACCTAGTCCCTATTGTTCTCAGAGAGCGAAGCTTGGCTGTATTTCGCCAGCTCTGCCTTCTGATCCCAGGACACAACACCCCTCCCCCCATAGTTCGTCTCCTATCAGGTGACGTAGTCTTTTAAGTATGTTGGTGCCCTCCGTTCTCTTAGCGAACGTCGGGGGGCCGGTACCGGACTGGCGGGGCCCCTATCGGGTGGTCCGCCCGCACAAGGAGCTTGGACCTCTGGTAGTAGCCGAGGCGGTGATGGTGGCGGCTGTAACGGCGGCGGCAGTGGCGGCGGCGGTTCAGCTGTCACTGGGGCCCCCTCCGGATTCCGTGGACTTTCTGGCGCTGGCTCCGCTGTCGGTGCTTGCGGTCGATCGGATGATGGGGCGGCGGCAGCATTTCCCGGTAACTGGATCTCTGTGTCGGGGTCTTGCCGCCTCCGGAGCTGGTCGACGTGTTTACGGAGGACCCGGTCCCCATCTGTTAGGACTTCGTATGACACTGGCCCGGTGGGTTTTAGGATGCGCCCGGCCACCCACTGCGGCCCCGCCCCGTAGTTCCGGAAGTAGACAGGGTCTCCCGGTAGGAAGCTTCGGGGCGCCTCCCTGTTCTCGACCAGCTTTCTCTCTGGGGCTCGGTCCGGGTGGAGTCTGTCTAATAAGGTGGTCGGGCGGCGGCCCATTAATAGTTCTGCGGGGCAATGCCCGGTGATGGGGTTTGGGGTGGTGCGGTATGTGAGCAGGAAGCGGGCCAGCCGGAACTCCCAGTCCCCCTCCGTTATGCGGCTCAGGGCCTCTTTGGCGGTACGTACCGTCCTCTCTGCCTGTCCATTGGTTGCCGGGTGGAAGGGCACTGATCGTATGTGCCTGATGAGGTTCCTTTCGAGGAACGCTTGAAACTCAGCAGATGTGAACGCTGCCCCGTTGTCCGACACGATGGTATCGGGTAACCCGTGCGTCGCGAATATTTTCCGCAGGGCCCTTATTGCCGCTTTGGCAGAGGTGGTAGACACTGGGCTTATTTCCACCCATTTTGAATAGGAGTCTACCGTCACCATGAACTGGAGCCCCTGAAACGGCCCCGCAAAGTCAATGTGTAGGTGTGACCACGGCTTGTGGGTAGACTCCCAGCTTTGGGTTGGCGCTCTCGGGGGATTGGGGCGGACTTCCTGACACCGTGTGCACCCTCGGACCCAGGTTTCAATTTCGGCGTCCATCCTGGGCCACCACACGTAGCTCCTTGCCAGAGCTTTCATTCGTACAATGCCGGGGTGGGCCTCATGTAGCGTTTCTAGAACCCCTTGTCTCATGGGCCCCGGGATGACCACCCTGTCCCCCCATAACAAGCACCCTTTTAAGGCGGATAGCTCTTCCCGCCTGGCTTTGTATGCCGTGAACTCTGGCCCTGTCTGTTCTGCTGGCCATCCCCTCACCACCCAGTTTAGGACCCGGGAGAGAATGGGATCTCGGGACGTGCGGGCGGCCACGTCTGCAGCCTGAAGGGGGGGTTTGGCAGCTCCTCCATTAACAATACTGCGGGAGCCGGGGCCGGATCTTCCCCTGTATGCGGCAGCGGCAGGCGGCTCAAGGCATCGGCATGCCCCAGCGCCTTGCCCGGCCGATGCTCCAACTGGTACTGGTAGCCCGCCAAAAACAAGGACCAGCGCAACACCCGGGGCGACAGTACCTGTGGCGTTTGTTTGTCCGCTGCAAACAGTCCCAAGAGCGGCTTATGATCGGTTACGAGCGTGAAGGGCCGCCCGTACACAAAGTTGTGAAACTTTTTACCCCCGCCACCAGTGCCAAGCCCTCTCGGTCGATTTGAGCATAGTTCCGCTCCGCGAGGGACAGCGTGCGGGAGTAGTAAGCCACCGGGACTTCCCTCCCATCCGGTAGCTTGTGGGCCAAGACTGCCCCGACCCCATACGGTGATGCGTCGCACGCAAGGATTACCGGGAGCTTTTCATCAAAGTGGGCGAGCACCGCGTTCGAAATCAAGAGTACTTTAACCCCCCAAAACGCCACCGCCTCCCTCGCTCCCCATGCCCAAGGTGTCGCCTTATCCAGCAGCCTGTGCAGGGGTTCGGCCACGGCGGCCTTGTGGGGAAGAAAGGCGTGGTAAAAGTTCAGGAGGCCTAAGAACGCCTGGAGCTCGGCCTTGGACTTCGGGGCGGGGGCCTCCATGATGGCCTTCACCTTATCCCTCGCTGGATGCAGGCCTGTTGCGTCTACCCGGTATCCCAAGAACTCCACCTCCGGCACCCCGAGGAGGCACTTTTCCCGCTTCACTTTCAGCCCCGCGGCTTGGAAGCGTTCCAGTACAGTTCGGAGGCGGGCGGCGAAGCTTTCCGGGGTGGTCGCGGCGATGAGGACGTCGTCGAAGAACGGCGTCACCCCAGGGATCCCTTTCAACAAATCGTCCATTAGATTTTGGAATATCCCTGGGGCCACACTGACCCCGAACTGCAGCCGCTTCACCCGGAAGGCCCCCGGTGTGTCACTATTGTTTGTGCCTCGGCCGTGGCCTCATCTACCGGGAGTTGCTGGTACGCCTGCGCGAGATCCAGCTTCCCAAATATGCGCGCCCCGCCAGTGTGGCTAAGACATGGCTGACCACGGGTACGGGGTATGCGTGCGCCTGAAGTGCCTGGTTAATGGTGCACTTATAATCCGCGCAGATGCGGATTTCCCTGTTTGGCTTGACGGGTGTCACAATCGGGGTCTCCCATCGAGCGTTCGGGACGGGCTCTAGGACTCCCTGGGCCACTAACCGGTCCAGTTCGGCCTCTATTTTCGGGCGGAGGGCCAGGGGCACGGTGCGGAAGCGCCGTCGGACGGGCGTCACGGTGGGGTCTAAGTGAAGCGACACCGGGGGCCCTTTGTAACATCCCAGTTTCCCGTCAAAGACCTCCGGGAATTCCTTGCACACCGCCCCCCAGTCCCGCACCCCGCACTTATTCACTCCCCCAATCGTTATGCCTAGGGCTTCGAACCACGCCCGCCCCAGGAGACTCACGAGATTTCCCTCTACCACCACCAAGTCCAAGTTCCCCTCAAAGTCTCTGTACTGCACTCGGAAAGTGCCGACTCCCCGGATGGGGACAGGGTTCTTTTGAAAGTCCACCAAGCTTAGTGGCGATGGGCGAAGAGGGGGTCCCCCTAATGGGCACAGTCTTTTTAAAGTGTCAAGGGAAATGATGGACGCCGCCGATCCCGAGTCCACTTCCATGCAACAGGGGGACCCCTCGATCCGCACGGTTACTTGGATCTTCGGGGCCGAGGAGAGGTTGGGGTTGGGGAGGCGAAGTACCTGCAGCGGCTGGTCGGTGAGGTGGTACAACTCGGCGACCTCTTCCGTCGTCTCGTAGGCGGTGGACGATGCGCGGCGCGGTGGAACCGATGCTCTCGAATTCCTGTGGCCCTTGGACCGGCAGACCCGTGCGAGGTGTCCCTGCTTTCCGCACCCGTGACAAACGGCATCCCGGAACTTGCAGGATTTCCTTCCGTGGCCTTCCCCGCAGCTGGCACAGATGATCCGGTTGCCGGAAGGCTTGGTTGGCTCTCTGTTGGCCTGCAGGAACGGCGCCGGCCAGCGTTGTTGAGGTCTGAGGGCGAAGACCTCTTCCGTATCTGCATACCCAGGGCTGCGACTCCTCCCGACCACATGGGCGGTCGCGGCCGGCCGTTCCCCTTCCGTGGCCTCGTGGGCTGTCGCGGCGTCTAGGGCCTCGTCTAAGGAGAGCCTCCGGTGTCCCACCAACTTGCGCCGCAGCTTGGAGTCCGCCAGGCCCCACACGAACTGTGTCAGCAGGTTGTCCTCCACCTTCGGGAATCCGCAGTCCACCGCGAGCGCCCTTAGCGCGGCCAGGAAATTGGCAATGGATTCCCCTTGGGCCTGGACTCGCCTCTGGAAATCCATCCTCTTGGCCAGGAAGGTCGGTCGGGGGCTGAAGTAGGCATTGAGGACATCCAGGATCTCCCCAAACGAGCTCTCCAAGGCCGTGCGGGGCACCAAGAGGCTCTTGGCGAGGCGGACGGTTTGGGTGCCGCAGGCGTTCAGGAGGATCGCTCGTTTCTGGTCGGGGTGGCAGATTTCGTTGAGCTCCAAGTAGCTGATGAGCTGGTCGACCCATGCGTCCCAGGTTTCTGGCTGCGACGGGTCGAAGTGCTCCAGTGTTACATGGGAAGCGGCCATGGTTCTGTCTGGAACGGCGTGCGCCGGGGCGAGCGGTGCGGTGCTGCTCTCGGGGTCAGCGATGCGATGCTCGGCGAGCGGTGCGGTGCTGCTCTCGGGGTCAGCGATGCGGCGCTCAGCGGTGTCCTTTTCGTCGCTCATGGAGTCACGGAAGGCGTTGGAATCCCACCTTCGTCGCCACTGTAAAGTACTGGGTTTCGGGCCTCATGACTCGGACGACGACATAAGAGAAGACGCATTTATTCGTACTTCACATAAGACAAGAACACACAGTAACGGCCAGAGGCCAACTATATACAGTTAGGGGGGACGGCCCTATATTCCTATTGGCGGGTTTGAATCGCCCGCCAATGCTGCCATTGGTTCACTACTGGCGAGCTCAGGAACCTAGTCCCTATTGTTCTCAGAGAGCGAAGCTTGGCTGTATTTCGCCAGCTCTGCCTTCTGATCCCAGGACACAACAGGCACATACCTGGACATGGCTCTCCACGACCGGTTCGTTGCTGGCCTTCAAGAGGAGAAGCTGCGGCGCCGGATAATGGAGGTAACAATCACCTCGGCCCTGGCCACTGCCACCGCTACCAGGAGCAGCGACCCCAAAGACTTGGAGGTCCACCGAATGCAAACTCCGCATTGCTCACAAGCCCCGCTCGCCAGCTCCACACACAAGGAACACGGCTCGGCAGCTCAGGAGTGTGCCAGCTGCAGAGATCAACATGAATGAGCGTGCAGGTTCCGGGATGCCACGTGCTGGGACTGTGGTCACACGGGTCACATTGCAAAGGTCTACCGATTCAAGGGATCCCGTGCCCCACCAAAGCAGTCCCACTGCAAGGCCAAAGCGCACTACGAAGAGTGCACGGCACAGGAGGATCTCTACTTCCTCACCAACACACCGCAAGCCACCGAACAGGTACTGAGACTCCCAAGTCAGGCCTCAGCCCCCAAAATACATGTCCGGGTTAAAATAGAGGGGGGGGCCTGCCAAATGGAGCTCAACTCCGGCTCCACGCACTCCATCATCTTGGAGGTCACGCTCAAACAGCTATGGCCCCAGGGGGGGCCCACTTGCGCCCCTCGCCCATGACACTCATGGACTTCCAGAGGAACAGGGTGCCGGTGAAGGGGGTCAGGAGTTTCCAGGTGCAGTACTGTGGCTTCAAGGGGCTCTTGGACTTGATTGTGGTTGAGGACGACCTCATCAGCCTTCTGGGACGAGCCTGGTTCAAAAACCTCAGGATCGCGATAGCGGGGGTCCAGCTTTGCACAGCACACGACTTCCAGGAAGTCTGCCAAGAATTTCCATCCGTCTTTGACGGCACGCTCAGCCAGTACATGGGCCCCCTGGTATTGCTGCAGCTTGACCCCAAGGTGGCCCCCATATGTATGCGTTCCAGGACGGTCCCATTTGCACTGAAACCTAAAATAGACGTGGAACTGGACTACCTAGTGGCCCAGGGGGTCCTGGAACCGGTCTCCTACATGGCGTGGGAGACCCCGATTGTGACGCCCATAAAGCCGAATGGGGATGTCCACATCTGCACGGACTATAAATGTACTATCAACTGGGCATTACAGGATCATTCCTACCCGGTTCTGGTGGTGAGCCACGTACTGGCAACCTTGGCAGGGGCAAAGATCTTTGGCAAACTGGATCTCACCCAAGCTTACCAGCAGCTGCTGGTCAACGGGCTGACTGCAGAGGCCCAAACAATTGTAACCCACCGGGGGACCTTCAGGATGAATAGGCTCCAATTCAGGGTGAGCGTGGCACCTGGGATATTCCAACAGCTGATGAACTCTCTCCTCAAAGGAATACCTGGCATCACACCGCTTTTTGATGATGTGATGATCGCCGCCACCACGCCAGACGAATTCGCCACCTGCCTCCACATGGTCCTCAGCCGTTTCAGAGACGCCGGCCTCAAGGTCCAATGGGAGAAGTGCCGGCTCGGGGTGCCCTCCATGGACTTCTTGGGATTCACCGTGGATGCAGACAGCCTGCACCCAGCGCATGATAAGGTAAAGGCCATCGTGGAGGCTCCCCCCACAATCTCCAAGGCTGAGCTCCAGGCTTTTCTCGGACTCCTCAACTTCTACCACGCCTTCCTCCCCCACAAGGCAGCAGTAGCCGTACCCCTCCACCGGTTGCTCGACAAGCGGGTGAACTGGGTCTGGGGGCCCCGCCAGGCCTCCGTGTTCCGGGATGTCAAAGCCCTCCTGATATCGAACTCGGTCCTGTCCTACTTCAATGAGTCCCTGCCCGTGGTTCTGGCTTGTGACGCGTCTCCCTATGGGGTGGGCGCTGTGCTGGCACACCGTCTTCCAGACAGACAAGAGGTCCCGGTCGCGTTTTACTCACGGACCCTATCTGTGACTGAGCGGAACTATGCCCAGATAGACCGCGAGGGACTGGCAACTGTGGCAGGGGTGAAGAAGTTCCACAACTTCATTTACAGGCGGCCCTTCACAATCGCCACGGACCACCGCCCTCTGCTGGGCCTCTTTTCGGCGGATCACCAGACGCCGCAGGTCCTCTCCCCTTGGGTCTTGCGGTGGTCCATCTTCCTGGCAGGCTACAATTACACCCTGCAGCACCGTCTGGGCAAAGCAATGGGCCACACCGACGCCCTGAGCCAGCTTCCCCTGCCAGACGAAGGGGAGGACCCGGACCCAGCTCACCACGTCCTGCAGATGGAAAGTCTCCTGGATGCTCCCCTCCAAGAAGCGGACATTGCCCACCACTCGTACAGAGACCCCGTCATCTCCTGGGTTCTCGGCTGGTTGGTGAGGGGGTGGCCTGCAGCTCCAGTGGCCCTGGAGTTCAGCGTGTTCACAACTCAGCGGGAGGAGCTGTTGGCACACAAAGGCTGCCTTCTGTGGGGGGACCGGGTCGTGGTTCCCCGCATGCTCCAGCACCAGGTCCTGCAGTTTCTGCACGAGGCACACTGTGGCATTGTGTGAATGAAGGCCCTCGCCCGGAGCGACGTCTGGTGGCCAGGTATCGATGGCGAAGTAGAGGCCTGGGTGAAGCACTTCCAGATCTGCCAGGAGGTCCAGCCGAGTCTGCCAAGCATGCCAACGCAGTCCTGGGAATTGACAAGGACCCCATGGTCCCAGCTGCACATCGACTTCGCCAGGCCCTTCCACAGACTGACGTTCCTGGTAACGGTGGATGTGTACCCCAAGTGGCTGGAGGTTAGTCCCGTCTCCACCACCTCCTCACGAGCCACCATCCAGGCTCTCCGAAAAATCTTTGCCACACATGGCTTGCCAGACACGATCGTCTCGGACAACAGGTCAGCATTCACGTCCGAGGAGTTCCAACGGTTCCTACGGGACAACCTGATCCGACACATCAGGTCGGCACTTTTCCACCCCGCAACAAATGGCCAAGCAGAGTGCATGGTCCACACGGCAAAGGAAGCCCTCAGCCGCCTGACTGAGGGGGACTGGGAGTCCCGCATTGCTCGGTTCCTGCTAGTGCACCGGACAACTCCCAACCCGATCAGTGACCGCTGCCCCGCCAAGCTCCTCATGGGACGGAAACCCACCATCCTTATGGACCGCTTGCACCCCGACAAGGCTCCCATGGCGCGCAACATGGTCGAGCAGCAGGAGGCGCCACGGGGTTTCTTTCCGGAAGACCTGGTGTTCATGAGAAACTATGGCAAGGGCCCAGAGTGGGTCATAGGGAGGGTCATCCGCGCCACCGGTCTCATCTCCTACGAAGTATCGACGGCTGACGGGCAGGTCCTGCGCCGCCACATGGATCAGCTGAGGCGGTGCCTGCTCCCAACCACAGGAGAACCAGCAGATCACGGGGATGGGCGCGAACCACGGGTAAACGAGGGGGGCGCCAAGGGAGAACGGGACCCCAGGGAGATGGCCCACCATGACACGCACATGTCGGATAGCCTGAGGGTCCTTCGGGGGTCCTCAGTGTTCCTCCTCCTCCAGAAGGCAAGTAGGAGCGGATAAGTGCCCTGGAGGGACCCCACGCTCTCTGCCACCTTTTCCGCCAGGCTTCAGGGGATCCCTCTCAGTTGACGGGAGGTGATGAGAGCCAGCCTGGGGTGGCAGTTTGAGCATCGGACTAGGATCTGGGAGACCCAGGTTCAGATCTCCACCCTGCCACGGAAGCACCTTGGGTCAGTCACTCCCTCTCAGCCAGACCTCCCTCAGAGAATCACGGTCGTTGCAAGGTAAGAATGGAGGAGAGGAGAAGGATGTTGGACGCTTTGGTTTCCCATTGGGGGGGGGGTGAGGCATGGCCTCAAAGGACTGAATAAATAACTACCTGGCAGTAAATGGAGAGGCCATGCAGGCCAAGCCCCTGCTGTGTGTACCCTGGGTGTTGTATATTGAGATGGCCATGCAAGCGTTAGCATGGCCAAGCGCTCATGCAGAGCTTTGCGTCTAGAGACAATAGCCAAGTCGGATTCTAGTGTGGACCAATAGACTTGTGCAGATCCCAGCATAGACCTAGGGGCCACTGTTAGTGTAAATAGAACCTATCACCGGGTATGGGGGGGTGTTATGGGGTGTGTGTTACACAGATATAAGCCGGTCACAGACCGGCTAGTCTGTCTTCAGTTTTTGAGCTACCTAATAAATGATGAGCTGATTTCACTATGCCATGTGTCCAAACTCAGTATATTATACTGGCGATGAAGGTGGGATCCCGATGAGCGAGCCTGATTCAACCTCCAGCACCGTACCGTGCACCAATTCTCCGGACTCCGCACCCAGCACCACTCCATCGCAGCACCGCAACGCGCACCCTTCCTCGGATCATTATGCCCTGCACCGCAGAATCATAGCTGCTGCTCCGGGAAACATCGCAGTCTTTGACCCCACCCACCCTGAGTTCTGGAAAGTGTGGGTAGAACAGCTGACCAACTTTTGCAGCTACCAAGAGGTCACCGATGCCGAGAAAAAGAGGTCCCTTCTCCTGAGCACATGCGGTGTCGCCTCCATTCGTCTAGCACAGAGCCCCCTTGCTCCCAAGAAGTTGTCTGACTCCATGTACGATGACATCATAAAGGTGCTCACCAACTTCTTCACACTGAAACCAACAAAGATGGTGAAGCGTGTGGACTTATTTCCACGTTTGCAAAAGTCTGGAGAAGCGGCCACTGTCTTCATGGCTGAGCTCCGCCAGCTAGCCATGGACTGTGAGTTCCAGGATGTCAAGGAGATCATCCTCACCCAATTTGTCTGGGGCATCCGGGACTCCAAGCTCCACCGCAAACTGATTGGAACGGCTGACCTCAAACTGGAGTTGGCACTCCATGTGGCCACAGCATTTGAGAGGTCTCATTGTGACAGCCCACCATCTTCCACGCACCACACATCAGCGGCCTCTGACATCTCAGACGAGGACAAGGTACATCAAGTATGCCGACTGCCTTGCCATGATCCCTGGCCATCGCCCACCACTGCATCACCAGGCAAGAAAACAAACGCACAAGCGATTTGCACAAGCTGCGAAGAGGTGCATGAACACCAGTCCTGCCGATTCTGTGACACCATCTGCCGCTTCTGTGGAAAACAGGACCACATCACCCGTGCCTGCAGATCCAAAGGGATTCACCGCCGAACAACCGCACACCAGGAAACCACGGAGCTCCACACCATCCACCACAATCAGGTACATTACTTGCCCCGGGTGTCCACTGATAAGATAAAAGTGACTGTGTTAATTGATGGTGCCCCCTGTGAAATGGAGTTGGACATGGGTTCCTCCCTCTCCATAATATCCGAGGAAACTCTCCAGACCCTCTGCCTGAATGGGGGACCCTCATTAGATGCTACCAGCCTCTCCCTCTGGGATTTCCAAAAGAACCCAGTGGCAATTAAAGGGGTGGACCAGGTCCGGGTGAAGTACAAGGACTTCAAAGGCCCCTTGTAATTGGTTGTAGTGAAAGGCAGCCTCACCAGCTTACTGGGGCTATCCTGGTTCACTGCCCTGGGACTTGCCATGACCGGGGTGCAGCACGTGCAGATGGGGGACTTTAACAAAGTGTGTGACGAATTCCCAGCCATGTTCGACTGTACACTTGGCCACTACACTGGACCTCTGGTCGCCCTACACCCTATCTGTCTAAAAGCCCGGTAGCCTCCATTTGCACTATTGCCCAAGATTGAAGCAGAGCTGGACCGCCTTGTAAACCAGGGCATGTTAGAGCTGGTACCACACACAGTTTGGGAAACACTGATTGTCATGCCCGTGAAGCCCAATGGGGATGTAAGAATCTGTGCAGACTATAAATGCATGATTAACAAGGTGCTGCAGGACCACATGTATCCAGTACCCATGGTCAGCCATGTGTTAGCTTCCCTGGTGGGTGCCAGGGTTTTTGGTAAATTAGACCTGGCCCAAGTGTACCAACAGCTCCCTATAGATGATGCTATGGCCAAGGCACAGACTATAGTGACACATTGGGGGCCTTTAGAGTGCGGAGACTGCAATTTGGGGTAAGTGTGGCCCCGGGGATATTTCAAAATCTAATGGATTGTCTCCTCAAAGCTATCCCCGGGGTCCAGCCCTTCTTCGATGATGTTCTAATCGTGGCACCATCAGCTGAATCCTTCATGGAATGTCTGCGCATCGTCCTTCATCGATTCAACACTGTGGGCTTGAAGGTCAAGTGGGAAAAGTGTCAGCTGGGGGTTCTGAGCGTAGAGTTCCTGGGGTTCACTGTGGATGCCCAGGGCATACATCCAACCCCGGACAAGATCTGGGCCATTGTTAATGCGCCTACCCCTACTTCAAAAGTGGAACTACAGGCTTTTCTCGGTCTGCTGAATTTCTACCATTCATTCCTCCCACACAAAGCTGCCATAGCCGAACTGCTGCACTACCTCCTGGACAAGCATGCCCCCTGGAAGTGGGGGCCATCTCACACAGCCGTGTTCCGGGCTGTTTAAGTTCTGTTGACCTCCAACGCCGTCTTAGCCCACTTTGATGAGGCACTCCCCATCATCCTTGCCTGCGTTGCCTTATGGGGTTGGGCTGGTCCTGGGCCACCAGCTACCAGACAGCTGAGAAATCCTGGTGGCCTATTACTCGTGCACCTTGTCTCTGGCGGAGCACAATTACACCCAGATAGACAAGGAGGCCCTATCTATCATGGCTGGGGTCTGCAAGTTTCATGATTACCTATACGGGTGGCCCTTCACCATTGTAACAGACCAGAAGGGCTCCTGGCCCCAGACCGGCAAACACCACAGATGCTGTCACCATGAGTGCTTCGGTGGTCCATTTTCCTGGCCGGCTACCAGCATGCACTTCTCCACAGGCCCGGTAAGGCAATGGGCCACGTAGATGCGCTTAGCTGCCTCCTGTTGCCATCCTGCAACCCTGACCCGGCTCCAGTGCATCAGATCTTGCTGCTTGAGGACCTGCCCGACCAACCCATCCAGATTGCCGACATCTCCAAGCGCACCTCCTAAGACCATATCCTCTCCAGGGTTTTGAACTGGGTGGGAAGGGAGTGGCCCACCAGCCAGGTGGGCCCCGAGTTCGCCACGTTCTCATCCTGGAGGGACGAGCTTTCAGCCCACAAGGGCTGACTGCTTTGGGGGAGCAGGATTCTCATCCCCACTCCTCTGCAACAATGCATGCTCACGGCTCTACACAAGACCCACCCGGGAATCATGAGAATGAAAGCTCTGGCTCACAGTTACATGTGGTGGCCAGGCATGGATGGAGAGATAGAAGACCTGGTGAAGCACTGCCCCACATGCCAAGAGATACAGCCAGCACCCCCAGGAGCCCCGATACAACCATGGAAATCATCTCACAAACCATAAGCCCACCTGCATCGAAGGGCCTGTTCCAGGGACAGTTATTCTTCATACTAGTAGACTCTTACTCGAAATGGCTAGAGGTTGTCCCTGTAGCCACAACGTCGTCCCGCGCATGAGGAAGATCTTTATTACCCATGGTATCCCGGACACCCTAGTGTCTGAAAATGGGACTGCATTCACGTTGACCAAATTCCAGGACTTGGTGCGATATTACAGGATTCGGCACATCCGATCAGCTCTGTTCCACCCAGCCACGAATGGACAGGCTGAGCAGATGGTTAGAACAATTAAAGAATTGCTCTGCCAGATCACCCACGGGGACTGGAACCACAGATTAGCAGACTTCCTGTTTGGCCAACGGATGACCCCGCACACCTCCATGGGCCACAGCTCAGCAGAACTCTTGATGGATAGATTACACCGGATCACGCCCCTGACCACAGCCGGGCTCTGGAAACACAGGACGCACCCCGCAGATTCTTCCCAGAAGACCCCGTGTACACAAAGAACTTCTTGCAAGGGCTGCCATGGATCCCAGCCTAGGTAGTAAGGGTGACGGAATCCCCTCGTATGAAGTCTCCACAGAAGACAGCCAGTTGCACCGAAGGCACGTGGACCAGCTGTGCCAACGCCTTCTGCCATTAGCTCTTGCAGAGACCCAAGATGTGGAGGACAGCAAAGAGGAGCAGAGGACAGCGAAGAGGAGACAGGAGAGAGCGCGCCAGAACCAGCGGAGCCAGTGGACCCAGTCCTGACCCCTGTTCCAGCCCTGGATCCTGCCGGTGCTCTGGGCCCCAATCCAGTACCTGGGACAACACCCAACACCACCCCTGAGCAACCTGGGAGACCCCCCAGATAGAGATAGCGACTCCAGCAGCCCTACAATGGGGCCACAGCACTCGACTTGCGAGTGCAGGCACCCAGGGTACCTTAAAGACTATGTGTGCTAGTACTATGGGGGGAGGGATATTGTATATTGAGATGGCCATGGGGCTTCTGGTTTATGGTGACACGCTGGGAGATGCACCTCTCGGGCCTCCCGGGGTGTGATCTGCTCACTAGCGGTTGGGGGGCGATTGTCCACCACCACCCCAGAGCCTTTTGGGAAAGGCTCCTAGCCATGGGGCTTTTGAAGGGTGACCTCTTCTCCAGCGCAATGCTGGAGAATTGAGGTGCTCTTCCACCCCAATGGTCCTGCTGCTATGCATCCAAATGGAACTAGTGCCACTGACCGGAACAAGCGTCAGAGATCGAGTGAATGAAACATACTCTAAGTGAGGTCATATGACTAACAATGATCAATGAGTCAAGTTAAAGTGAAATACTGGCAATTTAAAAAGAAAGTACCCCCCTGGAAACGGCGAGGGGCCCCTCCCACATGTATAAACTTTAAAGCATCTCAGCAAGGGGGGATTGGAAATAAAATAATTGAAACCTGTTTAAAGAACCTTACCAGAGTGCGGATAGGCATTTTGGACAATTTTCAGAGACTTTTGAAAGTTCTGGTAAAAGTAAACAATCCATAAAAATGGCGATGAAAAAAACAGAGAAAGACAGACTAGCAAAAGTGAAACCACCAGGGAGCATGAGTCCACAAGTGGAAGAGACCACAGAGTTCTCTAAATTTTTGAGAGACTCTTTGCGCCCTCTACTGGAGCAGATGACCAATATCAACCAACAGCTGGTAACTTTAAACCAGAACTTTGCAGCTCAGCAGCTCCAACTTTCTGAAACTACAAAAAAGACGGAGCAAATAGCTGAGAAAGTAGAGGAATGGATGCCAACTCTAAAAAAAAATTTTTAAAGATGCAAATGCTGGAAAAGAAGCAAGCTTCGGAGGAGTTTCAGCTTTTACACTTGCAAATGGAGAAAGCTAATTTGGTAGTTCGGTTCCAAGGGGTTGCTGAAGCAAAAAACGAGGATCTAAAGCAACTTTTGAGCAATGCATTAGCCCCAGTAGCAGACTTAAAAGTGGAATACCTTGCAAGCGAAATGGATGTGGTTTATAGGGCCTACTCTGCTTACATTAAGAAGAACAATCTGCCTGGGGAGATAGTGGTTAGATTCTCAAAGAGGCATGTGAGGAATTTAATCCTGAAAGTGACTGCAAGTACACCCCTGAAAATCGGTAGCAATGTTATTAGGATCTTAAAAGACATCCCATTTGAAATAAGGAAGAAGAGGAAGAAGTATAAAGACTTAATTCTTTTCTTACAAACAAACAGCATTTCCTACAGAGGGTTGACCCCTGAAGTCATCATTTTCAAATTTCAGGATAAAAGAGAAAAAATTGACTCTGTCTTCAAAGCATGTGAGTTCCTGAGACTGCAACTGGGAGAGCCAGAAGAGGATGCGAAAGAAGAAGAGGACAGCAAATCCAATGATGAATTGGACTCTGTGTCTTCTGACAAGGACTCTGCTTCAGAAAAGGAGGCATCTGCCCCCAAAAGAGGATACCAACTAAGGAAGAAAAAAGATAAAGTGAAGGCTGAAGATCTCTGTAGGGTGCCATAAAACATTTGTTATAAATGATGCTTGTGGGGTGGTCTTTAAACAGTTAAAAATAGTTAAAAAGATAAATAACTTAGCTAAATTGACTATGTTCAATGTAATATGAGCTTCTTAGACTCACATATGTAAGCTGATGTAATGATTTCCTATTCTTGGGGTTTTAGTTATTAGTGGTTTCTTTTTACTTTCTCCCTAGATGTAGATGTTCCCTTCCTATTTTTTCGTTGTAGTTTGTAGTCTATAGAAAATGCAATAAAAAATCCCCTCCGGGGGCTTAAAGAGAGAGAGAGAGAGAGAGAGAGAGAGAGAGAGAGAGAGAGAGAGAGAGAGAGAGAGAGAAATGGCCATGCAAGCGTTAGCACGGCCAAGCTCTTATGCAGACCTTCGGGTCTAGAGACAACAGCCAAGTCGGATCCTAGCGCAGACCAATAGGCTTGCGCGGATCCTAGCATGGACCTAGGAGGCACTGTTAGTGTAAATAGAACCTATCACTGGGTGTGTGTGTGGGGGGTGTTATGGGGGGGGGTGTTACATGGATATAAGCCAGTCACAGACCAGCTAGTCTGTCTTCATTTTTTGAGCTCCCTAATAAACGATGAGCTGATTTCACTATGCCATGCATCTGAACTCAGTATATTATACTGGGCATGGGCCCTGCCACAGTAGGGGATTTCTGCCAGTAAGCAGATAGTCTCCAGACCTGTTTCTCCTTAACAGCTGGGTCAGGGGGGGCCACTGTGATCCATGCTCCGGTCACATCGAGGACATGTGACTCTAAGGTGCTTTGCGTGGGGTTGCTTTCGAAGACTGCCCATGAACCTCAAACAGGGCAACCAGTCTGTTGTTGGGGACAAGATACAGGGATCTGTCCAGAAAGTTCTGCACCGACTGCTCATCTGCTTATTGACACCTCAGAAGTGAGGCAGGTAGTCGCTGGAGACAGGGCTTTTCCAGTGGTGACTCCTCGCCTGTAGGATGCCCTTCCCCCAGGCTCACCTGACACCTACCTTACTCTCCTTTATTCTCCAGGCCAGGCTCTTACCTGAAGGCCTTTATCTTTTAAAATTGTTTTACAGTCTGCTTCTAGCCTGAGGGCTGTTTTATAAATACCATTATGGGTTGCTAAATGTTTGATCCTGTTTTTATGCTCTAGCTGTTTTTTAATGGTATGATCTAATGATAATTTTTAAGCTGTTAATATGATTTTAGTGAGTTTTATTTTATGAGCTGCCCTAAACAGGTCTTTGGGGAGGCAGCATATAAATGGTCTACCTAAACGAATAGGATCTATTCTCATTGCTGAGTGAAGGGCTCATGGCTCACATGGTTATTTTTACAAGCCATTTTGGCTCTGCACTGAGATGAAGGTACAAAGCTGTCTTAATGGAGTTGGGTCATGGGTCCATCTCATCCCATTATCAGGCCTTTTCTTCCAGCAAGACACCCAGGCCTGCATAGGGCAATTCCCAGCTATCTTTTTCATTGTGGAGACATAAGGTGAAAGGAATGTCTCAGAGAGAGAGAGAGAGAGAGAGAGAGAGAGAGAGAGAGAGAGAGAGAGAGCGAGAGCACTAGAGGCTTACTTTAAAAAAAGCAGAAGCCAGGAGTTCTGAAGATTGTTATTAGGTGACCACCCACAGGGGATGGGGGTAGGGTTGCCAGATTCACATTGGGAAACTCATGGAGATCTGGGAATGGAGCTGTTAGCAGTAAAGACGGTGTCCCTGCCTCAGCCTCCAGACTTTGTGGCAAGACAGACAGATAGTTTAGATAGTCACACTGACCTTTCCTTCCTGTGTTTACTCTCCAGTCACTAGCACTTTGATATATAGAATGGAGATCTCAGGGAACAACTTCCTTCCTTCCTTCCTTCCTTCCTTCCTTCCTTCCTTCCTTCCTTCCTTCCTTCCTTCCTTCCTTCCTTCCTTCCTTCCTTCCTTCCTCTCATCCTCTCACTCAGAAGGTCTCTCCCCTTCCTCCTGCACACACCAAGAGGGAGGACACACTGTCCTCATCTTGCCACCATGACTCAGATGGCCTCTCACCATCTGAGTCCATCCTCAGTTAGTGAATACTATCCTATCTCTCATCTTCCCTATCCAGATTGTAGCTCTAGAATAAAGTGTCTAGTATTAGTCTGTTAAACTGGAAACATGGCTCTGTGTACCCTTGTGGCACTCTCAGCTAACACCCAGGCACTCCTACGCTAGAAGCTCTATGCACTCTGCTAACTAGTCAGTGGTTACTGGATGAATTACACCAGCTAACCCCAATAAGAGCTTGGGGAGGACAGGGATCTCAACGGGGTACAATGCAATAGAGTCCACTCTCCAAAGCATCCATTTTCTCTTTGGGTAGAAAAGAGCAAGAGTCCAGGAGCACTAACAAAATCTGTGGCAGGGGATGAGCTTTTGTGAGTCAGTGGGTTCTTCTTCATTCTCATTTTTGTCACTTGTGTGTCCCTATTTCCATATGTGTTTTGCTCCCTCTGGGACTGCTGGAGAGAACAAAACACATGGGGGGGGGACCCTGAAGCAACAGGGACACAGGAATGATGAACAACAGGGGGCTCTTCCGCATTCTGATGTTCACTTCTTCAGATACAAGGAAACTGATCTGTGCAGTCTGGAGATGAACTGTAATTCCAGGGGATCCCCAGGTCCCACGCGGAGGGTGGCATCTCTAATTGCTGTTATAATGATATAATGATTTAGCAGCTGCTGAATTCAAAAACTCAAAAAGCCTCCTTGCAGAGGTGAAGAAGAAGAAGAAGAGATTGAATTTATACCCTGCCCTTCACTACCCAAAGGAGTCTCAGAGCAGCTTACAAACTCCTTTCCCTTCCCTACAACAGACACCCTGTGAGGTAGGTGGGGCTGAGAGGGCTCTGACAGAAACAGCTCTTTTTTGAGAACAGCTGTGCCAGGACTACGGCATGCCCAAGATCATCCAGCAGGTGCAGGTGGAGGACTGGGGACTCAAACCAATGGGGCCCATCCAGTCCAACACTCTGTCACACAGTGGCCAAAAATACCAGGTGCCATCAGGAGGTCCAGCAGGGGCCCAGGACACTAGAAGCCCTCCCACTGCTGCCCCCCCCAGCACCGCTGAAAGACGTGAGAGACAAAATACCGAAAGTTAAACCTTCTTCCGGAAGCTCCAGCCCTCTAAGGACCAAACTACGGAACTCCAGAGGTTGCTGGCGGAGGCGCTTCGCCCTCTACTGGAGAAAATCACAGCTATAGAAAATAAGCTTGACGCTCAACAAGCACAGACGGCAGCCAATGCAAAGAAAATCGAAAAAGCGGAGCAGGAACTTAAAGAAATTGGTTCCAATTCGGAAAAAAAATGGATAAAGAGCTAAAGGCGCTTGATAAAAAGTGCCAGATCGAAGAGTCTCGTGTACTACAGCTGCAAATGGAAAAGGCAAGCTACATCTTGAGACTTCAAGGGATTAAAGAGGAGAAAGGGGAGAATCTATATCAAATCGCTGGTGACTTGTTGGCCCCTTTGGCAGATATGACATCGGACCAATTTCAAAGTGAAATAGATACGGTTTTTTAATTGTATTCAGAATATATTCAAAAGAATAATCTGCCAGGGGAAATTACTATTAGATTCTCCTGAAGAAGAACAAGAGATCAACTCTTGAAAGCAACTAATGGGATTACCTTGACATGGAGAGACAAGGAAATTAAAGTTATGGAGGACATTCCATTTGAGATAAGATGAAAGAGGAGGAAATTGGTGATATTTCTACAAACCCAGAAAGTCGCGTACAGATGGTTGGTTCCCGAGGGACTAATCTTTCGGTATGCAAACAGGAAAGAAAGGATTGATTCAACAGATAAGGCTTGTGAATTTTTGCGACAACATGGACGTCCACCAGGAGAGGGAGAAGGTACTCCGGATGGCACCAAGGAAAGCGAAGAAGAAGGAGAGACTGGATCTTCCTCAGAGGACTCAGAATCTGAATTGGGGGCTGTAGCCCCTAAATCAAGCTATCACTTAAGGGGGGAAAGGGGGGGGAAGTAGTTTGTTAATGCTCTCTGAAAGATGTTAGCAAGAAGTATATTAACAGGAGGTAGCTCTTTATGAAACTATCTGTATTAGTGAGTGAAAAATGAATAATATTTTAGTGAGATGATTATTTTCAGTGGAAGTCAATTCACATTTACGAGGCAGATTTCTATTTAAATCGATTGTATGATCACCGACTCTTGGGTTTTTAGAAGTTATCTTTGCTTTCTCCTGTAGATTGTAGTTCCCCACCCTGGAATTTTCCGTTGTAGTTTTGTAGTAAATAGAAAAAGCAATAAAAAAATCCCCTTCGGGGGGGCCAAAAAAAACAACAACCCCAAGAAGAGACACCCCCCCAGAAAATGGCTGCCATGTAGAAGATGCCCATGTCCTGGAGATTTGGGGGGCAGTGCATGGGGAGGACACTGGTTGGGGGGGGCTCAGTGGGGATGTGGCACTGCAGAGTCACCCTCCAAGGCAGCCATTTTCTCCAGGGGAGTGAATCTCTGTCATCTGTTGATCAGCTGGAATTCTGGGCAATCTCCGGGCCCCATCTGGAGGTTAGCAACTGTAGCCCCATGCAGTTGTACAGCTCTGCTCAGAATAAACAAACAAAAATGGTCAAAAGGGACTCCTCATCACAAACTGATGCTTAGAAAGGGCCCTTTTGATATGTTCTCATTTGTTCTTCACAAAGAGAGTCTTCCTCCAGGAATGCACCCTTGCACAAGATCCGAAGAGCTGCTACCTGCTAGGACGAGGCTGATGCAGTTTGGCACGGGGTGAGATGGCATCTAGGGGCACAGATGGGCGGAGAGGGGAGCAGAGCTTGGTGGCAAAGGGCCCGTATTATTCTCTTTTTGAGACATAGATTGGAACTGAAATCACCCCCCCCCACACACAAACATGGGCCCTTAAATGTTGCAGTATCACTGATGAAAACCAGTTATCAATGAAAACTTTGGTTTGTTCACCCACCAGTAGAACCAATTGAAACTCACAGTGAATAATAATTACCAGAGCAAGCAACAGATTTGTGTTTTCATGCCTAGTGGATCAATGCCAGTTTCTAGTTTCTGCCAAGGAGCCAGAAGAATTGTGGGGGCAGGGCTGACCCCAGAAGGCAGTGAGGGGGGAGCACTAGAGAGCTTCCCACTCCTGGCAAAGGCTCCGCTGCACCAGTAGGGCAGATGGTCTCTATAGAGCCCCTTATGCGATGTGGGGCAGCTGGGTTGCCACACTCCAGGTGGAGCCTGGAGATCTCCTGGAATGACAACTGATCTCCAGACAACCAAGATCAGGTCCCTGGAGAAAATGGCTGCTCTGGAGGGTGGACTCTATGGCCTTATGGCTCTCCCCAGGTTCCACCCTCTGAATCCCCTGGCATTTCTAGGTGCAAAGCTGGCAACTCTGGGGCAGGATGCTTTTGCATGCCCAGGCACTAACAGGCTGAGGGGGCCTGGGAGTTCCCAAGATCTTGGAGCCAGCTGTGCTGGGGAGCCCACTTGGCCCTGCCAGAGCAAATGAGGGAGCCCTTGACAGCAGACACCGCCCCATGCAATGTCAGACCTTTCTTTGGATTGAACAACTGCACTCCTAAAGAGAACTGAACTACTGCACTTTCACACATGCCAAATAGTGCACTTTCCATCCACTTTCAATGCATGTTAGCTATTGTTTGCAAGTGAATTTTGCCATTCCACACAGTAAGATCCAGTGAAAGTGGATCGATAGTGGGCCTGCTGTGTGAAAGCACCTTTGGTCCCATCAAATTGCTATATGTGGCTAGACTACCCTCTAGTGGCCAGAGTTGTCCATTGCAATCAGCAAGAGGTTAATTTGTGTCATTTGTGTCCAAAACTCCAAAGTATAATACAGCTGCCATCATGGGAAACATGCTTGCTTCGCTTTGAAGCCGTTTTTGCGAGCCCTTTACCATTAAAACAAATGCTTATAGGTATGGAGCAGCTGATGGCCACACGTCTCTCCTTGCAGTGAAGAGCTACAGATCAAGTGGCTGTTAACAGCGCCGGAGCCAGCGAGGCTGAACTTTGTCCAGACAGCTGGCAACCTTACACTAGTTATGCTGAGCTATTTGAACACATGCAGTAGGGAAGGCCTTTTTCGATTTGGCTTAATCTTCCGTTAATGCAATCCTCCCTCACCATCCTCTAATTCAGAGGTTTCCCGCCAGAGTCCCCTTGAGACATCCCGCCCCACTGCAGCCCTCGCCCCAGTGGGGGCCAGAATCCTAGCAGCATCTCAGAGAGGGCAAACTCAAAACTGATCCAGAAAATTTCTGGGATCCAAATCCCACACCTGTGTGGTGACTCTGGCTCACTCCCCATACTTAAACTCACCCAAGTCAAGCCGATAACTGATCTCTCTCTGCCTGCCCCAGAACAGAAAACAGCCCAGTTGGATCAGACCAGGCTCCATCTAGCCCAGTCTCCTGCTCTCAGTCACAGGCTTCCAGGAGATCCCCCAAAGGTGATGATCCTCCACACTGATTGCAGAGGGGCAGCCACCTTAGTCTGTTGCAGCAAAATGAAACAAAAGTCCTTTTGTCTTGAACGTGCCACTGGACTTTAGATCTTTCACATTACCTGCTACAACCAACAGTATTTTTATTTATTATTACTTCATCTCAATCTATAGCCTAGCTTTCTCCCTGAGGCTCACTGCCACTATGCCTGGAGACTTCGTTCAGCTGTCAATTACTACCTGTTGATGGGCCTTCTCCTAAATCCTGTTTTTGGCCTTCACACCTCAGAACAGGGCTCCAACATTTTTGTACATGCACACTGGCTACCAAAAAGGTCCTCCATGAGTCAGGTTCCCCTGCTGTGCATGGGGGCATTGAATGGTGCAAATGTGGGATACATTGAGTGGGGTGGAGAACAGCAGACACTGCCCTGCCTGAGATCCTTGGAGAAAGAGTGCAATTAAAAGCAGAGAGAGAGAGAGGTCATCCAGTTGTGCACTGGTCTGCACCCCCCACCAGTGCTGGTGGGCCACAGCATGAGGGTGTGTCACAATCCCTTCACATGCTGCCCTCACTTGACACAGAACTGGATATACAGCAGCCATTTCCCACATGTCTCATCTAAGAGGTGAAAAGCAGGCCATATTTATTTCCCCTTATAAATCTTTCACTGTTGAGGGGACACAGATACCCTCTGTTCTCATCCCTGTCATTCTCACCTGTGCTTTCTGTGGTCACACCAGAGACGACTGGATGCCATCCTCTTCCGAAAGCCTTAGCATGCCAGATTTTGCTCCTTATCAAGTGAAACTCCTTTCCAAATATTGTTCGAATCTCACCAAGAGGAGGGGGAAGGCTCCCGTCGGGGATCATCAATGTATCTGGTGCCCTGTCAGCTAAGTGGACCATGCTTGAAATGTCCAACACCACTGTGGAAGTCACAGCTTGAAGGAGGAACCCTTCTCTGGCTCGTTCTGGACCGTTCAGGAAGAGGGCCAGGTTGATCTTGGTGGCCAGCCACTTTCCACCCAAGGAGCTCTGCAAGGAAACCATTGTGCCATATGGTACGAGGCTTTGTCCCACATAAATACTGGTGGTGGGATCCCCATATGTCCCATTCTCCAGGAGGTCCATCCCAGGAAGCCAGGTACTCCTCTGCTCAGGAAACTGCTCACATTATGCTCATTGGTCAGCAGTGACAGAGTTGCCTTGGTGAGACACAAAAGGGTCTCCCTGGAGTCACCCGGCCCAACTGCAGCCAGGATGCAAGCCCTGTTGGGATGACTCCCCTCTTGCTGCCCGTACACATACCTCTGGAGAGTGTGCCACGCCGATTCTGGCTGGTTTGGGAGGAGAAGGCAAAGGAGTGCCAGACTGCAGTTGTGGGGGCAGGCTTCGTGGGAAGTCAAGGCCAGACAGCCGTGGAAAGGCAAGCGGCTCTTGCCATGAGAAAGCAGGAACAGCGACACCAGGGCAAAAGCAAGGGCCAAGAGGGTGGCAAGGGAAATAGAGGGGAGGCAGTCAGACTCTGGTGGCTCCAGCAAAAGTATTTCTGAGAACGCTGAAGGAACTGCCCCTTCCCTTGCCTCAGCCGCCAGGCACCCCCAGGGTTGACAGCGAGGGTCTAGAACATTCCTGCCATCTAACTCTGTTTTCTCTGCATTCCCTGCAGCTTGGGGATCTTCTTCTTCTGATACAAAAACAAATGCAAAAAACAGACAAAAACATCACCAATGGCAGGACATTGAGCAAAACCAGTCCGGCTCTGCACATGGGTGGTGGAATGTCTGCCTGAAGTGCTACAGGGCAGTAACCACTGCATGCAGAAACTCTTGCACTACTTGGCTTGCGTTTTACGCGAAGGAGTATTTGCCCCGCAGCCCTCCTGTGCAGGGCCGGTTCTTTCATAAGGTGGAGTTAGGCAATTGCCTAGGGACAGTCCTATGAGGGTGCCCCACCCTGCCCCCTCCCCACCCCTCCCTCTCCAAAAGCCCTGCTCCGAGTCCAACCACCCCCAAGCATTCTGTAAGGGAGCACGTGCTGTGCAAGTCATCCTCCTCCTCCTGCAGTTGCCACCCAAAGGACTCCACATTGTTGGGCCCTCCTTCCTTTGCTGCAGCAGCACAGTTTGCTGCTCACCTCAACCGTCCATGCCACTGCTGTTTTCGGCAGCCAAAGCCAAAGTACAATTCCCAGGCCCCAACATCCCTGGACTCAGGTGAGTGGGGGGTGGTCGGTTGGTTGCTGGGGAGCAACAAGGTCGAGGTGGCAAATCAAGTCAAGGGTGGTGGGAGAGGCCGGCTGGTGGTGGTGAGCAGAGCGGAGGCCTGGGGAGGAGGGGCTGCTGAGATGAGGTAGGACTATGAGGACCTTGAGTGACTGGCGCTGCCGCTGGACCGGCGAGGTCAGTAGCCAGTGGCGGCAGGATCCTGCTGGCTGCTGCCCATGCCCCCCCAGCCATCTCCCAGTCTCACCCTTTCCCAGGGTGGCCTGGCTAAATCACCCAGTGGCCTCCTGGGGCTGCTCCCTTTCCCCTCTGCAAAGCTGGGAATATTCCAAGGAGTCTTTTTATAAACTGCAGTCTCGGGGGCCAGGCTGACTCCAGCCTGAATGGCCAGGCTTGCGGGTGGTTCTGTGCACAGGCTTGTGGCCACAATGGGCCTGGCTCACTGCTGAGGTGACATTTTCGGGAGAATCACAGCCGGGCCCAAAGCCACCTAAACCTGTTGAAACCATCTGTGGGCGGTCCCCACCGGGCTCAGTGTCATGTGTCCCATTGAAGGGGAGGTTCCCCTGAACATAAGGGTGTATGAAGTCCACACCTTCTTTTGGCTGAAGAGGGCACTTCCTTATTCAAATGTCCTTTGAAATACAGGCCTCCTGGAGGCCCCCCAAATAGAAGGGTGTGGGGCCAGAACCAGTGTTTGGACCGGGCAGTGCTGTATGTCTCCTTGCAGGGGAGAGTCCCCAGAGCCTGGGGATGTGTCATTTGGGGTGGTCCACAGATTGTTTTGTGGCTGCAGCCTGGCCCCAGTGACTGCCTGTGTGACTGTCCTGGGGGCACCGCACTTTGGAACGGCTGGCACAAGAACCACACTTTGGACTAGACACAGAATATGTCCCCTTGAAGGGGAGAGGCTGCTGATCATGATGGTACATGAAGAGTGGTGGTCCAAACCTTGTTTTGGGTTGTAAAGGGCAAGCTGTTCCTTATTTAAATCTCCTTAGAAATAGTGTTGTCATGGAGGCACTCCAAATAGAAGTATGTGGGTCCAGGACCAGGCAGTGCTCTATGTCTCCTTGCAGAGGACAGTCCCCAGAGTGTACGGATGTGTCATCTGGGGTGGTCCCCAGATTCTGGGGGGTTGCAGCATGGCTCCAGTTGTCTGCATGATTGTCCTGGGGGCACCACACTTTGGAGCACCTGGCAAAGAACTGTGCTTTGGACCAGGAAACCAGATATACCTTCTTGAAGGGGAGAGTCCCCTTAACATGGGGGTATATGATATGTGGTGTTCCAGATGTTATTTTGGGGTTCAGAGCTTTCCAACTCTCCTAAGTGTTTCTGGATGAATTGACTAATAAGTCACGAATAAGGAATGAATAAGGAACTGCAAATAAGGAACCAACTTCAGCCTCCTCTGCTCCTGGGGATCTGCTCGGACAGTCTTCCACTGACAATGTAGGCATTTCAAGTCTCAGAACACTAGGAGTGAAAAGGCTGTGGACTTCCCCTCCAACGTTTATTTTTATCTGTTCCCCACCCATTGTCCAGCACAGTATAAAATGATGTTACAGAAAAGTTGTTCAAATTTTGCTTGACAACCATTGCGTTTTCTGATGAATTTGACAACATTCACTTGATTTAAACCTAAGGATGCTCACATTTTATTATCTCATTAACTGTTCATTTTTTTAATGCTCTAAAAGGTGAGATGCCAGGATTAAAAACACATTTTAACTTATATTAGACTAGGAATAAGGCCCGTTGTGGAAATAAATACAACGGGCTCTAGAAAGAGGCTCTGGGAGAGTGCCCCGGCTTTGGGCACTCAGTGACAATTTGCTGTGGCAATCTCAGCAGGGTATAATGACAGAGTCCACCATTTTCTCCAGAGGAACTGATCTTTGCTACCTGAAGAACAGTAGTAATTTTGAGTGATCTCCAGCCCACCACCAAGATTGGTAACAGTGGTTCCCCAGGAGGGAGTGGCTGGTTTGGAGGGTGGAGACAGGCATTGTACCTGTCTGAGGTCCCACCCCTCCTCAACACTCACCCTCTCCAGGTTCGACCCCTCAAATCTCCAGGAATTTCCCAACCTGGAGTTGATAACCCTATCTCCCTCCCAGCCAACCATCAACCTACCTTTAGTTTTCCATCTCCTCCCCCTCCCTCCTAGAGAGCAGTTGTAATTTTGAGTGATCTCCAGCCCCCACCTGGAGATTGGCAACAATGGTTCCCCATCAGCGAATGGCTGGATCGGAGGGTGGAGTCTATGGCATCGTACCTGTCTGAGGTGCCACCCCTCTTCAAACCTCACCCTCTCCAGGCTCCATCCCTCAAATCTCCAGGAATTGCCCACCTGATCAGGATTGGGCCCAATGAGTTTTCTCCCAAAGGCCAACATAGGTGTGGAAAGGGCCTTTTACTGACAGAGGAGAAAGTACAGGTGCCAACTCTGATTAGGAAAATACCTGGAGATTTTTTTGGGGGGTGGATCCTGTGGAGGGCAGCATTTGGGGTGTGTGTGGAAGAACTCAGCAGGGTATAATGCCATAGAGTCTACCCTCCAAAGCAACCATTTTCTCCCGGGGAACTGATCTCTGTCATCTGGAGGTCAATTATAACAGTGGGAGGTCTCCAGGTCCCACCTGGAGATTGACAACCCTAGGGGAAAGTCAGCTGCACAGCGGGGAGTTGAAGAAAATGGTTTGATGGTTGCTGGCCCACCTCATTAGCCAGCCAGCCATGCTGAAGCTAAGCAGGTGTCAGGTAGCCCTGCCATGATGGATGGAGGGGAGGGGAGGTTGGCTCTGGGCGCCTTAGTGGCGTGACAGGCGGGAGGTTGGAATCCGGGGAGTTGTTGATTTACGCTCAGGGTGTGAGAAAGGAATGTAGCTCTGGTCACCCCTATCTCCAGCAGCCTGGACATTCTGACCTTGAGGAGTCAAGCTGCGAGTTCTACTATCGCTTGCATAGTTGTAGCTGGCTGTAAATAATGGGGGCGATGGGAACTTCATTAGCGTAGTAACTTTCGATTTCCCAGTCGCATGTTATTCTTTGTCTGGTAGAAGGGGGGGTCCCCATTCACCCCCTTCCCTGTATAACCGCTTGCTTTCTGTAACCAAGTCATTCTGAACAAGATACCTGTTTCAGTGATCTATCTATTGCAGCTTAATAAACGCTATCCTTGCTTGCATCACAAGGCCTGGTGTTTTGCTGACTAAGTTAGGACTTCTGACAGTTTGTTCAGAATCATCATTAACTTTCGGGACTGGTCGTAAACCCGCTATTCCAAAATGAGTGGCGGAGAAGAAGACACTCTCCCGATTGAAGAAGAAAAGGAGAAGAAGCCTCCCGGGAAAGACGTGCCCAAAGAGACCCCTGACACACATGTGCCGGGACATTGGGGTCTGGAGTACGACTTTGGAGGGCCTTACGGAGACCCGTATGGGGCAGCCTATGGGGGGGTGACCACCCGAGTTGGACGCAGACGGGACTGGGTGAAACCCCTGGCTGAAACCCACGAGACGTGGTTTGGGACCCCGAGAGCTTCCATGGGGATGAGCCACCCCGAGAGGTCGGTCCGAAAGCTGATCACGGCGGAAGCCCTGGAGGAAACCGGCCGAGACTCCGAGACCCTGGAGAGTGCCGTGGTGAGGAGGAGATGGAGCGGAGAGCCGAGCCAAGACCGCCTGATGCGCTTCCTGGACGAATCCCTCGCCCGCATCCCACAGATGATCGCGGAGGGCATTCGGGAAGAGCGAGAGCGGCAGAGGCGCGAGGAACCACCAGCCCAGGTCCCCCCGATCAGCGGCCGGTGCCGGACCAAGATCAGGGGAACGTGCCGGCCGGCCCGCCGGAGCAACCAGCGGGGCCAGGACCGCATGGGCCGCTGGGGCAACCACCCCTCGTCCTTGGGGGTTCTTGCCGCCCAAGCCTACAGAACTCCTGGACGCTGACTTTGATGGAGACCCCGAGAAATTCCCATTCTTCCTGGTGCGAGCCGAGAGGTTCATCGAGACCTGGGGCCACCTATTCCAGAGAGAAGAGCGGATGGTTGATGTCATAGCAGCCCACCTGAAGGGAGCGGCTGCTGACTGGTATGTGGGGCTCCACCAAGACGATGGGCGCGAGCTGAGGGAAATCGACTCTTTCATGTGGGCCATGAAAGAGCAATTCGAAGACGTGCATTCTACCAAAGCAGCCAAGGCAACGATCCGAAGCCTCAAACAAGGCGCGAGGTCGGTGAGAGACTACACCTCGGAGTTCCGCAGATGCGCCGCCAAACTCCGAGGGGAAGGAAACCTCCTAGACTTCTACAAATGGGGACTCAACGCAGAGATCCGCCGGGAAGTCACCAGGAATCAAGACCCGAACACCCTCACCGGATGGATTCAAGCCGCCATCACGATGGAGAACCGGCTGAAGACCATCAAACTGGATGACGCCGCAGCAATGGCCAACAGGGGCCCTACACCGACCGCGAGAGGGAAACCACCTGCTCCGAACCCGAAGCTGAGGGACGGTACAAGGGAACTCAGGATGAAGCAAGGTTTGTGCCTCAAATGCGGAGAAGGGGGCCATTTCGCCGCGAACTGCCCGACGTCTTCTGCATCGCCCGGAGCATCGAAAGGAATCAAGAAGAAGTTTGACACATCCACACCAAAACAGGTGGCGAAACCGAAGGGGGCGAAAGCTCTGCAAGCTAAACCGCTCAGCGAGGCATCCGACTCATCTGATGGCGAGACCGTGCCGCAGGGAAACGAGCCGGACCTGCTGTAAACAGCGCTGAACAGCAGGTCCCACACTCCCAGGCGCAAACCCCGGTGAGCAAACCCCCCTCTCTTTTCTTTCTCACAGTGACTCTAATGGACCCGGGTCTATTGACCCATGTGAGAGTACGAGCTCTCATTGACTCTGGGTGTGGGAGAGACCTCATCAACCCCACACTAATAACGGGACTAGGGGCAAAAGTTGTTAAATTAGCTGACCCCTTGATTTTTACTCAAATGGACGGGTCCACCATGAAAGAACCCTGTAAATACGAGACTGTACCCTTGCGGGTGGGACTCGGGCAACACTGGGAGGAAAGACCTTTCGTGGTTACCCCTTCAGCTCATTTTCCCTTGGTTCTAGGGAGTCCGTGGTTTTTTGATCACGATCCTCACGTACTATGGGGGGAGGGGAAGGTAAATTTCATCTCCAAGAAATGCAGGTCCCACTTATGGAAGAAGGAGTGGGGACCCATGGCAGGGGGGCAACTCCTAGTGACGGCGGGGGTGGTGGACGCAGAGCTGGAAGGTATTCCCCCCGAGTACCGCGACCTGGCCCCTGTTTTTGGGGAGGAGGAGGCCGATGAATTACCCCCCCATAGTAACTCTGACTGCGCAATTTAAATTTTGCCCAACCAAAAGTTACCGAAAGGAAAATTGTACTCTATGAGCCCCTCGGAAAAAGTGGAACTGAGGAAGTTCATTGACAAGAACCTCAGTAGGGGTTTTATACGGCCTGCATCCTCCCCGTTTGCGGCTCCTGTGCTCTTTCGGAAAAAAAAGGATGGGGGTTGCGACTCTGCACCGACTATCGCGGCTTGAATGCAGTGTCTAACACAAACGCTTACCCCATGCCCCTCATAAAAGACTTGTTGGCTGCAGTGGCTGGGGGAAAATTTTCTCGAAGCTAGACCTCCGGGATGCCTATTTCAGAGTCCGGATTCGAGAGGGGGATGAATTTAAAACGGCGTTCAACACACCCCTCGGTCAGTTTGAATACTTAGTCATGCCATTCGGGCTCCAAGGGGCCCCTGGGGTCTTCATGAACTTGATTAACGAGGTGTTGCACAAGTATTTGTTCAAGGGGGTCCTTGTTTACCTTGATGACATTCTTTTATATTCCCCCGACCTGAAGTCTCATGTGAAACTGGTGCGGGAAGTATTACAAATGTTGCACAAGCATAAACTGTTTGCCAAACTGTCCAAATGTGAATTTCACAAAACGGAAATCCCCTTTCTGGGCTACCGCATTTCCCAAAGGGGGATTGAGATGGACCCTGACAAGATTAAGGATGTGGTGGGGTGGGAGCCTCCCAAAACGCGGAGGCAGCTCCAGGGGTTCCTCGGATTCGCGAACTTTTATAGATCATTCCTATCGAACTTTGCCAAGGTGGCTCTTCCCTTGACTGATCTACTGAAAGCCAAGGGGAAGCCACCCGAATGCACTCGGCCCGGAGCTAAACTAGTGTGGTCACCTGAGTGCCAGCGAGCTTTTGACAAATTGAAAGCCCTTTTACGTCGGAACCTGTATTAGCCCACCCGAACGAACTTAAAAAATTCATTGTCCAAGTTGACGCATCAGACGTTGCTATGGGAGGGGCGATCCTCCAAGAGGGGGAGGATGGCAAATTGCACCCCCTTGCCTATGTGTCTAGAAAATTTAACGATACTGAACGGAATTGGTCAATTTGGGAAAAGGAAGCGGGATCGATCCGCTTAGCGCTGGCTACCTGGCGCCATTGGCTAGAGGGGGCGCGAGTCCCGTTCGAGGTCTGGACTGATCACAAAAACCTCGAGCTGCTCCGCTCCCCCGTTCCTTGAACGCCAAACAGCTCCGCTGGGCTGATTTCTTCTCTAAGTTTAATTTCACACTGCACCACTTCCCGGGGACATCTAACTCGCTAGCCGATGCACTGTCACGCCTCCCTCAAAACGATAGCAAGAGGGAGGAGATTCATGACTCGGTTTTCACTCCCTCCCAGTTAGGAGGGGCGGTAACCACTCGGAGGCAGGCCAAACGTTCCCCCTTGTCGCAAGACCCTCCTCCCAACGAATGGGCGGTGAAATTCTCCACTGAACTGTCGGACGCGGATGAGGAGGAGGTAGCGGGGGAAGAAGGAATGTCCCGGGATGCGAATGGCTGCTGGACTAAAAATAACAAGCTATTTGTCCCACGGTCTCTCAGGGGGGAGGTGATGGGTTGGGCGCACGGATCAAAGCTGGCTGGACACACGGGGTTTGTAAAATCACTCCAGCTCCTACAAAGACAGTTTTGGTGGCCAGGGCTAAGAAAGGATGTTTCACTCTTCACATCAGCTTGTCAAACGTGCTTGATGAGTAAACCTCGGCCTGGTAAACCCCCGGGTGCCCTGCAACCCCTCCCTACGCCGGCTCGGCCATGGGAAGTAATCTCTATGGATTTTATTACGGACCTACCCCCGAGTGGGGGAAAAACTGTTATATGGGTGATAGTGGACCTGTTTACTAAGCAGGCGCACTTCGTTCCGTTTGCCACCATCCCCTCTGCTAAGAAACTAGCCTCTGCGTTCTTGCAACACGTAGTGAGGCTCCACACTTTACCTAACAAGGTGATCTCGGATAGAGGGGTTCAGTTCGTTTCACGATTCTGGAGCGAACTTATGTCACTGCTTGGGGTGGAGAGGGGGGTAAGCAGTGCATACCATCCTGAGTCAGATGGGCAGACCGAACGTGTGAATCAGACTTTGGAACAATACTTGCGGTGTTTTTCCAACTTTCAGCAGGACAATTGGCATTCTCTTTTGCCTTTAGCTGAGTTCTGTTACAATAATACTCAGCACTCGTCAACAGGAATGTCCCCATTTAAAGCGGTACATGGATATGATGCCCCGCCTCTTCCATTTTTGAACTCTCCCGACCTCCCGGCGGGAGACGCTGGAGACTGGTGCAAACACTTGCAAGAGGCGTGGGGCTCGTTAGCTAAGACTCTGGAGGAAGCCAAGAATGCTTACAAAATCCAGGCCGACAAGAAACGTAACCTTGCCTGGGTTCCAAAATGTGGAGAGTTTGCTTATTTGTCCACACAACATTTGCGTCGCATCCAGCCGAGTCGCAAACTCGGTTGGAAATATATTGGTCCTTTTGAAATTGTGAGAGTGATTAATAATGTAACTGTTGAACTTGCGTTGCCTAAATCTCTAAAGTCTGTTCATCCTGTTTTTCATGTAAGGCTTCTACGCCAAGCGCCTGAAGAGAACAAATGGCGACCACTACGGCCGACCCCGCCTCCACTGCTGGTGGGGGGAACCTCACTACGAAGTATCGCAAATCTTGGACTCTAAAATCTCTCGCAATCGCTTGTTTTATCTGGTTGAATGGATTGACTTTGGGCCGGAGCAGAGGGAGTGGGTGCGGGCGGAAAATGTTCTGGCCCCCCGGCTTGTCCGGGCGTTTCACAAGTTGTACCCCCACAAACCAAAGGGGTAGGATTGTTTTCGAGGGGGCTGCATGTCAGGTAGCCCTGCCATGATGGATGGAGGGGAGGGGAGGTTGGCTCTGGGCGCCTTAGTGGCGTGACAGGCGGGAGGTTGGAATCTGGGGAGTTGTTGCTTTACGCTCAGGGTGTGAGAAAGGAATGTAGCTCTGGTCACCCCTATCTCCAGCAGCCTGGACATTCTGACCTTGAGGAGTCAAGCTGCGAGTTCTACTATCGCTTGCATAGTTGTAGCTGGCTGTAAATAATGGGGGCGATGGGAACTTCATTAGCGTAGTAACTTTCGATTTCCCAGTCGCATGTTATTCTTTGTCTGGTAGAAGGGGGGTCCCCATTCACCCCCTTCCCTGTATAACCGCTTGCTTTCTGTAACCAAGTCATTCTGAACAAGATACCTGTTTCAGTGATCTATCTATTGCAGCTTAATAAACGCTATCCTTGCTTGCATCACAAGGCCTGGTGTTTTGCTGACTAAGTTAGGACTTCTGACAGCAGGAGAGAAAGCCTTTTTCCATTTATTCTGACAGGAAAGTGGCCATTGGGGAGGGGTTATGGGCGGGGGAGGGGTTATGCTGAAAGTCCTTTGTTTTTTTACTCACAGAACCAAGCTTGGCTGCCTACCAACAGCCACGGAGGGGACAGTCCCTCACAGGAGTCAAGAGAACTGTCTTCCTCAGGAGAGAGAGCTGTCTGCCAGTAAATCTGACATGCAAATCTGTCTGAGGGGGGAGTGGGTGGGGAAGAAGAGCAGACCCAGCACCCGGCCAATGGCACGCAAGTACTCTTGAGTGGTGGCTGATGGGCCAATGGCTGAGGGAGGGCATTTTACAGCCAATGGGAGCGCATGGAATCTTACGAAACCAAAAGATAATTATTATAAGGAGAGATTTTCAACTCTGAAGTAACTTTAAGCACCTACAATTCCAGCGTCTCAAATGGAATCAAGTCAGCTGTCTAACACGGTACAAAAGATTCTCCATTATTGCAACATCATTTCCTAGTAAAACTCATTCTTTAATAGATGACAAACTGGCTGCAGTATAATAACATTGAATATTGGGTACAGCCAGCCCTCCATTTTCAAGTTTCTTATACACAGCTTTATCTGCCACATGCCACGGCCTATCTTGCCACATGAATTTTAAAACTAAATTTTGCCATTATCATCATCATCATCATCATCATCACAACCTTTATTGGCATATATCGGGATACAGGTAGAAGCAATAAACAGATAGGGAAACAGACAAGGAAAAACGAGTCAATCATATGCAACTAGACATTACACAATCAATCCTTGATTATCAGACTTAGGAATAAGGCCATCCTTTCAGTTATTTTGGGTGACGAATCATTCAGAAGATGGTGCACCTTCGAAGTATCTGGCCAGCCTATCATATTAGATGAAATTGGGTCTAAAATAGCAGAACGTATATCATAATGGGAACAATACACTAAAATATGGAGGACTGAGTCAACTTGCACAAAGTCTTGTTGAATATGAAATCCTATTATATCTGCCATAAGTAACTGCAGATGGAATGTGCAAGTGCAAATGCTCTGCACAATTGTGGGGCATGGAGAGCTGATAAATAAGAAGGTGAATGGCTCACAATTGGAAAAATTCCAAAATTTAAGGGGGAGCAGGGTATATTTGCATCACTAGCTAATTTTTGCATTTCAGTGTCTAGGATTCTACATTTGATTAACTGATATGCATTTGTGAAAGGGAGCATATATAGGGAGGGCTCTTTTTGTAGCAGGAACTCCTTTGCATATTAAGTGACGCACCCTTAATATAGCCAATCCTCCAAGAGCTTACAGTAGCTCTATAAGCTCTATAAGTTCTTGGAGGATTGGCTACATTAGGGGTGTGTCACCTAATATGCAAAGGAGTTCCCGCTACAAAAAGAGCGCTGTATATAGGGAATCCATGGATAAGCCCATTGTAATTATTTTCTTCTCTATGTAGGCAATCCATTTGGACGAGGTGGATTCAGACAGCATTTGGTATAAGTAGCTCCCGCAGTCAGCAAAGTAGTGCATTCATAGCCAGGGCTCTTTTTATAGCAGGAACTCCTTTGCTTATTAGGCTACACACCCCTAATGCAGCCAATCCTCCAAGAGCTTACAGAGCTCTTCTTACAGGGGCTACTGTAAGCTCTTGGAGGATTGGCTACATTAGTGGTGTGTTGCCTAATATGCAAAGGAGTTCCTGCCACAAAAAGAGTCCTGCTCATAGCCAGTATTTAATTGATATAAGCCATGCTCTTGTTTCTATCACATTAAAGCCTGTTTCTAAACAGAGAGCTGCGTATGAGATGCAGTGTGGCAGACCCATAATTTTCCTAACAAATTTGGATTGAAGTCTTTCAATACCGGTCTTGAGGGCACTTATCCATACTGTACAATAGCTGTGGGATCACTTTAGCCTTAAAAACTTTTAAAACAGCTGAAACAAATAGGTTGCCTCTATTAAAGAAGAAACATGAGATGGCTGATGCATTGATAGAAACTAAGTTAATCATAAATTTGTGATGGCAAGACCAGGACATGTTATAACTGAAGTGGAGACCTGGATATTTAAAATGCTTAACCTGCTCAATTTCTTTTCTGTCAATTGTCCATTTTTGAATTTTACAGGACTTAGCAAATACTAAAATCTTGGATTTCTCATAATTCAGGAGTAATTTATTCTCAAGAAAATAACTAAGAAATCTGTTCAACAGATGTCTGAGCCCTACCCTCATGCAAGAGAGTAGTACTGTATCATCCGCATATAATAGGATGGGTACATGAAGGGTTTCCAGTTTAGGAGAATGATAATCTTCTTCTGCTAAAATGGGGGCCAAATAATTGAGAAATGGATTAAATAAGAAAGGAGCAAGTATGCATCCCTGTTTAATTCCTTTGTTAAAGGAAATTTTCAGAGTTAATTCCCCTGTGGTTGAACATTTGATTTGACAGGTGGTGGAGGTGTGTAGCATTATGATTAATTTGAGAAGTCTCTTGTCAATATCTAGTTGGTACAGTTTAGTCCTTAGTAACTCTCTATCAATTGGGGCCAGGATTGGTGGGGCCAGGATTGGTAACCCCCCTCCAGCACTGGTGCTGTGCAATGCCAGGTCTATTAACAATAAGACCACAGTCCTTTGGGACTTTGTGCTGGAACAATGGGTTGACCTGGTGTGCGTGACCGAGACTTGGGTGTGGGATGGGGAGACCATGGCTCTTTCCCAACTTGCCCCACCGGGTTTCTTGGTCCTCCACCAATCATGGACTAGGGGGCAGGAGGGAGGAGTGGCTATCTTCATTTGAGAGGCTTACTCCTTCAGGGCACTCCCACCCATGGAGATCACGGGCTTGGAGTGTGTCAGCCTGATGCTGGAGGCTGAGGAGAGTTTGGCTATCTGGCTGGTGTACCGACCAGTAGCCTGCCGTCCCTGCTGGAGGCCTTATCAGGCTGGGCGTTGGAACACCCTAGTCATGAGTGATTTCAACGTCTATGCCAAGGACGCAGCCTCCAGCCGGGCTACGGACCTAGTGTCGTCCATGGCGGCACTGGGACTCTCTCAATTTGTATCGGCCCCCACACATCGGGCCGGTCACACACTCAATTTGATCTTCATGGCTGGGTTGACAATGGACCAGATTGCTGCAGAAACAGTACCATGGTTGGACCACTGTGCCCTGAAGACCCATCTGAATGTTCCACCCTGACCCTGTTTAGGTGGCAAGCAGATTTTAGCTCGCTCGAGGAGCCAAATGGACCCAGTACAGTTTCAGATGGCTCTATGGGATCCAAGCCCCCCTGGCAGTGCGTTGGATGAGCTTGTGGAGGATTGGCATTGCCAACTCTATGCAGCCATCGATGAGATTGCTCCCAGGCACCCTCTCCATACTCGCTCTAGGCTGGCGCCCTGGTATATCCAGGAGCTGCGACGGATGAAGCAAGAGCTGAGATGGCTAGAGAGGCGGTGGCGTCGCACTCGTGATGAGGCATTGAGAGCATCTTATAGGACGTTTATGAGATCCTATGAGATGGCAGTCAAGGCCTCAAAGAGAGGATTCTATGTGACCAGGATTGTATCTGCGAGCTTGTGCCCAGCCCAAGTATTTAGAACACTTTGGTCTTTAACGACCCTGCCACAGGGCAGGAAAAATGGTAAGGAATTGGATATTGGCTGTGAGGCATTTGTGAGCTATTTTGCAGATAAAGTCTCGGCGCTCCGCCACAATCTCCCCACCACAGTTGAAACAGTGAGTGAACTTGAGGCCCCTTACACGTCTTCGGTTCCGGGTTTGAAGTGCTTCGGCCCGCTCAGCCTGGAGGAAGCTGTGCGCCCAACCACATGTAGCCTTGATCCGTGCCCCTCCTGGCTCATTAGAGTGGGTCACGAGGTGTTACAAGGTGCCCTAAGGGAAATTATCAACAAGTCCCTCTCTGAGGGACGGTTCCCGGGGTCACTCAAGGAAGCGATGGTCCGCTATTGCTTCCGGTTTGGCAAGCTGACGGCAGCCATTCTCCCCTCTCTTGGGGGAATGGTCTGCAGACCAGCAGGTAGAGAGGGAGGGCGATCGTACACTCTTCCCCAGGGTTCAGAATGAGCCCTGAGTCAGGGGGCGCTGAGGTTCAACCCCCCCCGGCTTCTAGCCTGGGGGTGGGGGCGTCCTTTTGCCCCGACAGTCTCCCTGCTGTGTTCCAGTAATGGCCGAGGCTTTGCGTACTGGAAACCAAGCGGATGGTGATTAAGCTGTAATTAAGCGACTGGCTGAATCGATTTCTTACTGAAGAAGTGTGAGTACAAGTTAACGAAGCACCAGAGGGAAGAATACATCCTCCCAAGCATGGGTGGGGGAGACAATGATAGACCCCCCCATGGAGGACTAGATAAAGGAAACTAACATCGGAGGAATGGGAAATAAAGGGACTGTGATGGAGGAATACTGAGAGCTATGAATTGAGCAACACACAAGCAAATGTTTGGGACTTTAAAAACAGCAACTGAAAGCGTTTCATATGGCTAGCTAGAAATGGCTAGAAGGAAGAATTAGAATCTCCTTTAAAGACTGTTAACATCATAGTGAGAGACTGAGTTGGAATAAAGTCTTCCCCTTCCCTCCTAGAAAAGAAGCGGGGGAAAGGGAACTCCCTCCCCCCGCATAAAAATATAATAATATAAAAATGTTGATTTTTAAGGGATAGGAGAAGTGAAGAAGAAGCATAAATAGAAAAGAGAGAAGTATTGAATGGAAATGGAAACTTACATTAGCTTGAAGTGTTTTCTGAGTGACGGCTGGAAACGATGCAGAGTCCATCTTTAGCAGGCGGAGGGGGGGAAATTCCCCCTCTCAAAAGATAAAGAGACTGTACAAACATCGGAAAGTAATCTTTTTAGGCATTGAAGAACCCTCTTTCTTCTTAAAGAAACTCCAAATATCTCTGTAAGTGGTGACTGGGAAAGGCTGAAGGTTGAAGGGGGGGGGAAGCTCCCCTCCACCTAAAAAGAAAACAACTCAGAATGAGCTTGAAATAAGGCTGATTAATTTAGAGAACTTTTAGAGGCGGTGTAAAGATCTGATGGATTTATGGGACCCTGGCGACTTGATAACAAAGAGAAGATAAACAGACTTTGGACTTTGAAGTGTTTCTTTCGATATGGCATCTTGTGTCACAGTTTAAAATTAAAACGAAACTGAATCTTCATTAAGAACTCGAAAGTAGCTGAAAGGTGGACGAGACAGCAATGTAGCTATGTTTCCCCTACGATAAGTGGGGGGAGGGGAAACTCTCCTCCTAAAAAATAAAGTTATTATATATTTTGATGGGGGGACAAAGCTATTAGAAGGTTGGGCGAAAGGTGGATATGTTTTAATAAATAATGGACTTTGAGTTAAAGAAGACTGAGGAAGGTTCTATAGTGAAGAGCCCTTTCTAGAGATGAAAGTTTTGGCTAAGGGGGTACGTTGGGAAAAATTAAGGGAAAGGGTTTCTACAGAAATTGATAATGAATGGTTAAATTAATTCTAAAAGGATTTTATTAATTTAAGCTAAATCCATAAAAGGAAGAGGGAAAAGGGATACTATGTGATGCATATGGAGGTTCCAGTTTGTCTGTCTTTCTTTTCTTTTTTTAATAAGAGGGTAAATGGAGAGTTTTCTTTGAAGAGAATCATGTTTAAGCCTAACTTGGAAGTTTTTTAATAGTGGTATTTAAATGCTATTGGACTCTATGTATTGATTGATAAAAATTTTAAAGAGTTAGAGGGGCAGAAAGTAATAGGCAGAAATTATTGTAATGAGATGATGAGAGTGCCTGATGTTTGTACAAAAGAAATGTTAGTGTATTGCAGAAGTATACTCCAAACAGTCTGTATGAGCTAGACAGAACTTAGTAAGATGTAAACCAGTCATGTTTTCGTTGGGTTACCAAACTATGGAGACACCTAGAATTTTAATTCCATTGAATTTAATAGAACTCTTTCAAGTTAATTTTTCACCATTATTAAAAGATATTAGAGATTCATTTGGTATTTGGCAAAAGTTAAATCTTTCATTAATAGAAAAAAAATTAACAATTAAAACTTTTGTGTTCCCAAAATTTTTGTTCTTATTTCAAAATTTGCCCATTAAAATTCAACCCAATATTTTTAAACAATGGAAACAACTTTTCTTAACTTTATTTGGGAGCAGAAAAAAACTAGGATTAATTACACAATCTTAACTAAACCCACTAAAATGGGAGGGTCTGGGACTACCAAATTTGGAAAATTATTATTTAGCAACCCAACTAAAAAATATCTTGGATTATGCACATATAGCCCCAAATAAACCATGGGATTTTGATGGAGCAAGCTCAAATTGTAAAAGACAATTCATACGAGATTATATGGCATAGTATACCTGAAATAAGACAGATAAAAATAACAAATCCTTATTTGAAATTTACTTTAGAACTATGGATGAAATATCATTCAACTTTAGCACCAGGACTTTCTCTAATGACTGTTTTTTAAAATCAATCCTGGTTCCCCCCAGCTAAACCTCTATGTTTAATACCTGGAAAGAAAAAGATATGATTAGATTAGGAGACCTTTGTGCAAAAACTCAACTTCTTACTAAAGACCAGCTTGAATCTAAAGGTAATTTTAAAATCTCTTGGCTACAGTATATACAACTCCAATATGTGATGCTGACTACAAACAGAATACAGGCTTTAGATAGACCTTTGACTCCATTTGAAACTTTTATTAAAAATATTTTTCTTGCCGAGGTTCAATCTCTATGATTTACCAATTATTAAGTAAACAATCCTGAGAAAAACTATCTTCAACCCAGCAATCATGGCATAAAGATTGTGGAACACACTGGGAATTATCTAATTGGAAAGATATTTGGTCCTCAACTGTTTATTCTACTTGTATGTTAAACATTAGACTACAAAACTTTAAGTTATATGCTAGGTGGTATATGACCTCTTTGCGTCTTTCACATATACACCCCACTGCATCTCCATATTGTTGGAAAGCATGTGGTGAGGTGGGCTCTTTCAGACATTGCTGGTGGGATTGTCCCATTATTGCTTCCTTTTGATAAGAAGTATTGGATTTAACTAATAAAATATTGCAATGCACACTTCCTAGAACACTGGAATTGGTTCTTCTACTTTATTGACCTACTCTTCGGCTTATGAAGCTAAAGTTTGAATTAGTGGCATTATTCATGATAGCAGCAAAAACCTTAATAGCACAGTTATGGAAAACCAATATAGCCCCATCCATTAAACAATGGTTTATGAAACTTTGGGACATAGCTGTAATGGACAAATTTGCATCTCAGATTGTTATGTCTGAAATGGCCTTGAAAAAAAATTCATGGAAAAATGGTTTCCCTTTTTTAAATTCATTAATGATTCTAAAAACAAAAGCTGGAGCCTACCTCACAAATATATTGATTTTGCTTTTTATTAAAAATGGAAAGTATAAATGTATCTGTGATTTATTTTCATTAAGAAAAAAACAGGATGTACGATTTCTGTACAATGATATGATATAATATTGTAGAAATGGTTTTATTTTTTGTTTTTTTGGTTGATGTTAAATGTTAAAATTTAATAAAATTTATGTATTAAAAAGAATTAAAAAAGGAGGTATGTATCTCAACTTGAGTTGAGAAGTGTAAGTTCCTCTCAAGGTTTTGTTGAGGATTCTTGGTGCTGTTCGCTGGAAGTAGCAGTAGGGTGGACACATGGCTAGTGATGTCTGAAATGTTCTCTTGCAGGCAGGCAGTCATTGTTTCCAATCTGTCAACTATTGTCACTTTCTCAGAAACAGGAAGATGACTGAAAAGGTTCTGTACTTCTTGGTCAAGGATTTCTTGGTCAAGTTGGTCAGTATCCATACACTGGGCAACAGGAGGTGATGGCGACCTTCTGAGAGGCAGCATTGGGGCTAGCTGGAATATTCCCTTTTGTGCCTTTGAAAATAAGTGGCTCAATGGTTGCATTGCAAAAAACTCATGTGGGAAAGATCCCTTTTGACTTTAAATAAGCTTTTTGCTTAAGAATTGTTAGGTAGTTTTAGACTGTTAAATGATAAGAGGACTCTTTGAATTGAGAATAAATTATTCAAGGATTCCACTGATCTTATATCCATGGATCCTATTTGGTGTCCAAACAGATCATACAGAGTAGATGTCTTCCAGGACAGAAAAGCTCCTTTAAATTTACATACAGTCAAACATATTGAAGGAGGTTGCCAGATCAACTGCCATGAACCTTGTGTTTTCTGCTCAAGTTGTGGATTGCAGGATTCAGTTAGCTTTGGGTCTGCTATAGCTTCATAAGAATCAAGGTCAGGGTTGAAATGATTCAAATCCGATGGCAGCAAGGGAGGGAACTTATCAGTTGGAGGAGCTTTGCCTCCAACATCCTTGCCTCCATCTAGCCTTAATAATGACTCAGCAATGTTCAACATATTGGAGTGTAGAAAACTGAGCCTTTTACAAATAAGACTCATTGATTCAGTCACCAGAATGAGCAGGTCTGCAAGAGTTTAAGAGGCTAAGCTAGCTGTTTCATGATGAACTGCAGGAGAGTCAGAGACCCCAGCTGCACCAGAGTTAATTAGGCCACTATCATGTACCTTGAATGGTGCGTCGGAGCAAACACTTTCAGAGAGGTTATCAGTATCTTCACTTAATGGAGAAAAGCGGTTAGAGGTAGGTAATTTGGAAAACATCTTCTGATTCTAAAGTAGTTAATGGGGGAAAGACCTTGATCTTTGCTTGGAATCAGGAAGTATAAATTCCTCCGCCTCCCATCTCCATTTGTGGGACTTTATTTTAACTATTTCCTCTCTCTGAGCCATTAGGATAAGTTATGGACTCTCGGCAGCTGTTAAATATCTCAGTTAGGTAGTTCACAGTTGAATTCACAGTTAAATTCACAGTTCAAATCAATTGACTCAATAGCTGTCTTTGTAGAGCTTTATAGATCAGCAACAATGTTTCCTGGCTACTGCCGCTTCTAAATGCTCTGACAGTATAGAGCAGCGTTTTCAACCACTGTGCCGCAGCACACTAGTGTGCCGTGAGATATTGTCTGGTGTGCCGTGGGAAAAATTCCAATTTCATCCGTAACATATGAACAATTATAAAATAAAGTATTATTATTTCATAATAAAGTTATTATAAAATAATTTCTTTGTGTTTATTTGATTCCTTTTCAAGAGAATTACTTTATATATAGTCAATATAGGCACAGAGTTAAATTTTTTAGCATTTTCTAATGGTGGTGTGCCTCGTGATTTTTTTCATGAAAAAAGTGTGCCTTTGCACAAAAAAGGTTGAAAAACACTGGTATAGAGAGCACAAGCTAATTGTCCAATTAAGCTACCAAACTTGAGAAAGAAAGCAGGGGAAAAAACCAGGAACCTCAAGCTTAAAAAAGGACATAAAGCAAGTGTATTTAAAAATATTTCCTTCTTTTTAAAAGATGAGAAAAAAGGGTAAAAAGAACTTAGCATCTTGGAGCAAGAAAACAAGCATCTGCCCTCCTCCAAGTCTGCGCAGGTCTGACCCATTATCAGTAATCTCAGATTCAAAGGAGAGAGGAGGATGTTCGTAAACAGAACAGAGCCTGAGGAGAAACAGTCATTTGGACAGTGGCTCTCCTTCCCAACCAAAGCTTAGACATTAACTTCCCACCATTTGGCACAACTAATTCTTCTTGGATCCAAATTCTAACTATCTCATAGGTTTTGTTTTCCATTTAATGGTCCACAGATAAGTCAAAACCTAGTCACTCAGATTTCATAAAATTAACTTTTGAGCCAGATACTTTTCACTCCTGGATAACTTTATCAGAGGAGGCAAAGGAGAGGGTAAGAAAGTGAAAGCCTTCTTTCCAGTTACCAAATAGAACTCTCTTCATTATCTCATTATTTCTGAATGAAATAGCCAAAGGTTCAGTTGCCAAAATAAGTAACAGTAGAAATAACAGATATCCCTATAAGGTGAGCAGGGCCGGCCCCAGGTATCTGGGCACCCTAGGCAGGCCAGCCTGTAGCGCCCACCCCACTGGGGATGCCAACCTCCCGGTGGGGCCTGGACACCGGACTGGGGGCAGCAGCCCGAGCAGCGAGACAGCGCCTGGTTACCCCTGGCCCCTCCTTCCCAGCACTGGCTTGCCTGGGCGCTCCGCAACTGCGGGGCCCCCAGGCAAGCCAGGGAAGAGGCAGGGGTTACCCCCACCCCTTCCCTCAGAGCGCCAGCTTTCCTGGGCGCTCTGCAGCTGCGGGGCACCCAGGAAAGCCGGGGAAGAGGCGGGGGTTCTAACCAGGGCCGGCTTGCCCACTAGGCGAGCTAGGTGATCACCTAGGGCGCTGGGCCTGCAGGGGCGCCAAACTGCCCCCTGCCCCCCGCAAAAGCCCCCCACCGCCGCCAGCAAAGAGTGCCCCAGCGGGGCTCAGGAGGTGGTGGCAGAGCTTGCCTGCCCTCCCCCTCACCCCCTGGGGGGGAGAGAAGGTGGGGGCGGTGCTGCCAGCAAAGAACGCCCTGGGACGTTCAAAGGCAAGCCGGCGCTCGGCTCAAAGGGAAGAGGTGGGGGTTTAAACCCCGCCTCTTCCCTGGCTTTCCTGGGTACCTTGCAGCTGTGACGTGCCCAGGAAAGCTGGCACTGGGAGGGAACAGGCAGGGGTTAAAACCCCACCTCTTCCCTGGCTTTCCTGGGTGCCCCTCAGCTGTGGAACGCCCAGGAAAGCTGGCGCTCCAAGGGAAGGGAAGGGGGTTAGAACCCCCGCCTCTACCCTGGCTTTTCTGGGTGTCCCACAGCTGCAGAGCGCCCAGGAAAGCCAGTGCTCCGAGGGAAGGGGCAGGGGTAATCCCCGCCTCTTCCCTGGCTTGCCTGGGGGCCCCACAGCTGCAGAGCACCCAGGCAAGCCAGGGAAGGAGGGGGTGGGGGTAACCAGGTGCTGTCTCGCTGCTTGGGCCGCTGCCCCCCCTGGTCTCCAGGCCCCACCAGGAGGTTGGCATCCCCGGTGGGGTGGGTGCCACAGGCTGGCCTGCCTAGGGCGCCCAGATGCCTGGGGCCGGCCCTGGATAACCGGGGTGTGGTATGAAAATATCACAGGAATGATCCTAACAACTGAGAAAACACAAAAGGTGAAGCAAGAAAGCAATTCTATAAGTAAATGTTTATTGGGGGGGGGAATAAACAGTTTAACCTCCACCTCTGCCGGTGGTTCCCAGTGGAGTCCGTGCACACATTCGGCAGGCCCTGGACAATCAAGCAATGCATACAAGTGTTAAGCTACCACCAGAAAAACCAAGTCCCAGTGTTTCCTCAGCTTCTGCAGTGAATTTAAAACTACTGCAACCAGGGCTCTGCATTCTACAGTTCCACACGAATACTGGTTACTGCTGCAAAGTTCAGTGTTTTGAGATCCTTGGCTGTTATTTTAGAGATGGTAAGGGAACTAATACTTAGCTAGCCTTCAGGGCTGTCCAGAAGTGAGTCAGCAGTGCGTATTGAGTACTCTGAAACCCGTGCAAGGACTGGCAGAGATGCCCAGTGACCAAAGGCTGGGTGTCTTCTCATCCCGACAGAGCTCTTTCTCTCCTTGACCAGCTGTACATGAGTGCAGATTTCCTTAACATGTGTCCTATAAATTGGTCCTGGTGATCACAAAACAGCAAGTTTGTATTTTTCCTAGTGCAGAATATACATGGCTTCCTTCAGGTCATCATAAAACAAAATGGAAAACTGGGCTGAGCTCCAAAGGACCAAGGAGCACATTTAGCAAGCAACCCACCTTCTTACTCTAGATACCTCTGCAAATGCTGGCTGGGTAGCGCAAAGCCTAAAGCTGAAAGCCCTGGCTTTTTGGGTTGGGTTGAGATATGCAACTGTGTGGCAGTCTTTGCAGCATCCCCATAAAGGATCTCCTTACATTAATATGTAATCTTTCTTTAAAATCTGTCTCCATTCCTGAGGACTGGAAGGTAGCTAATGTCACTCCCATCTTTAAAAAGGGCTCCAGGGGAGATCTGGGAAATTACAGGCCAGTCAGTCTGACGTCAATACCGGGTAAGTTGGTGGAAACTCTTATTAAGGAAAGAATTAGTAGGCACATTGATGAGCAAAAACTATTGAGGCAGACTCAGCATGGGTTCCGTAAGGGAAGATCTTGTCTCACTAACCTGTTAGTGTTTTTTGAGGGAGCGAACAAACATGTGGACAAGGGGGACCCAATAGATGTTGTTTACCTTGACTTCCAGAAAGCCTTTGATACAGTTCCTCATCAAAAGCTCCTAAGTAAGCTCAATAGTCATGGCATAAAAGGACAACTCCTCTTGTGGATCAAAAACTAGCTTAAAAATAGGAAACATTTATGAGTATAAATGGGAAACTTTCTCAGTGGAGGGTGGTAAGCAGTGGGGTACCACAGGGATCAGTACTCGGTCCGATGCTTTTTAACTTGTTCATTAACGATTTGGAATTGGGATTAAGCAGTGAAGTGGCTAAATTTGCAGATGGCACAAAGTTGTTCAGGGAGGTGAAAACCAGGGAGGAGTGTGAGGCACTCCAAAGGGATCTGTTGAGGATGGGTGAGTGGGCGTCAACATGGCAAATGGGGTTCAATGTGGCCAAGTGCAAAGTGATGCACATTGGAGCCAAAAATCCTAAATATAAATACACGTTGATGGGGTCTGAACTGGCAGAGACGGACCAAGAGAGAGATCTTGGAGTTGTAGTAGATAACTCAATGCAAATGTCTAGACAGTGTGTAGCTGCAATAAAGAAGGCCAACGCTATGCTGGGGATTATTAGGAAGGGAATTGAAAACAAATCAGCCGGTATCGTAATGCCCCTGTATAAATCATTGGTGCAACCTCATTGGAATACTGTGTACAGTTCTGGCCACCACACCTCAAAAAGGATATTATAGCACTGGAAAAAGTGCAGAGAAGGGCAACTAGAGTGATAAAAGGGTTGGAACACTTTCCCTATGAAGAAAGGTTAAAACACTTGGGGTTCTTTAGCTTGGAGAAATGACGGCTGGCTGAGGGCTGAGGGGTGACATGATAGAGGTTTATAAGATTATGCATAGGATTGAGCAGGTTAAGAAGTACTTTTCTCCCTTTCTCACCATGCAAGAACTCATGGACACTCAATGAAATTGCTGAGCAGTTGAGTTAGAACAGATAAAAGGAAATACTTCTTCGCCCAAAGAGTGATTAATATATGGAATTCACTGCCACAGGAGGTGGTGGTAGCTACAAGCATGGACAGTTTCAAAAGGGAATTAGATAAACATATGGAGCAGAAGTCCATCAGTGGCTATTAGCCAAAAGGTATAGATAGTGTTGTATCTGCTGACCACTACATGCCATCAGCGAAGGAGCCTGAGCTTGAGTCCCAGGGAACAATGGGACTGGGGCTCCTGGCTCCAGCTTAGGGGAACCAATGGGAATGGTGGCGGGAATTCAAACCCACCAATGACACCAGGGGGTGTTCCCCTTCGCTTGTATATAGTTGGCCACCTGGCCAGGTAACTTCATCTTGTGTTGTATAATAGCGAACCATGCTGATCACTACGTCGTTGTCCATGGTTTCATTATGCGTCTAACCCACTATAAAACAATGGCGACAAAGGTGGGATACTGTTGAGCGCTCCAGCTGGGCTGTCGGACAACGCTACCGAAGACTTGCTCTGCCGCTCCACGTGCTTTGTCCATGAGCGCCGCCGAGGGTGAATCCAGAGCCGTGTCGCAGCCGCCAACTAGCACAATGGCCATCACTCCAGGATCCGGGCTGCCGCCGCCATTCGACACCTCCCAGCCCCAGCGATGGGGAGCCTGGGTTACGGGTATGTGGCAAGCCTTCACATTCTACCAGATCATGGATGAAGATCGGAAGAGAGGCCTGCTGCTCTGCTCTTGCAGTCCCGTGATCGTAGAACTAGCCCAGTACCTTCTCACTCCTAAGAAGGTGGAGGAATGCACGGTCGACGAGATTGTCCAGGCCGTGCAAAACCACTTCTCCCCGAAGCCGTCGGAGATGACCTGCCATGTGGTCTTCCAGAATCAGAACCAGCAGGGCAAGGAGACGGCTGCAGAGTTCCTTGCAGAGCTCCACCGCCTGGTGGCCGACTGCGCCTTCGGGGCACATCTGGACATGGCTCTCCGTGACCAATTCGTCACGGGCCTCAAGGAAGAAAAACTCTGACGCCGGATAATGGAGGGGGAGAAGGTGACCATTGCCTCAGCCTTAGCCACCACCACAGCATAGGAGAGGTCCCACCCAGCCGCCACCGCAACACACCGCATGGCCTGCCCCGGTACCAGCGACTCCGAAGACCCCGAGATACACCGCACGCTTGCCCAGCATCGCCCACCAGCACCGCTCGCCAGCTCCGCACGCAAGCAACCTGGCTCGACGGTGCAGGAGTGTGCAGTTGCGGCGGTCAGCACGAGCGGAAATCGTGTCAGTTCAGGGACACTATGTGTTGGGACTGCGGCTGCACAGGCCACATCGCGAGGGTCTGCCACTCCAAGACATCCCGCGTGGCACAAAAGCCGCCCCACCGCAGGACAGAGGCACACTTCAAGGACTGTGCGGCCCTGGAAGAGGACCTCTATCTCCTGACCAACGCCCCGGCAGCCCAGGCACAGGTACTGAAACTCTCCAGCCAGGCCACTACCCCCAAAATATACGTCCGGATCAAAGTAGAGGGGGTCCCCTTACAAATGGAACTCGATTTGGGCTCTGCATGCTCCATCATCTCGGAAGCCACCTTAAAACAGATTTGCCCAAAGGGGGGGCCCCGCTTGTGGCCATCACCCGTGACACTCATGGACTTTCAAAGAAACCGAGTGCAGGTGAAGGGGGTTGGGAGTTTCAGGGTACAGTACTGTGGCTTCAAGGGCCACTTGGACTTGCTAGTGATCGAGGGCGACCTAGTCAGCCTCCTGGGAAGGGCCTGGTTTGAACCCCTGGGAATCACGATCGAGGGGGTCCAGCAATGCGCAACCCGCGACTTCCAGGAGGTGTGCCGTGAGTTTCCATCTGTCTTCGACGGGTCTCTGGGCTGGTACACAGGCCCCCCAGTCTCGCTACAACTCGACCCCACGGTGGCCCCTATCCGCATGCAGGCCAGGACAGTTTCGTTTGCCCTAAAACCCAAAATTGACGCAGAACTGGACTGGCTGGTGGCCCAGGGGGTCCTGGAACCAGTCTCCCACGCAGCATGGGAGATCCTGATCGTAACCCCAACTAAGCCTAATGGGGACGTCCGCATCTGCGTGGATTATAAATGCACGATCAACCGGGCATTGCAGGACCATTCCTACCCGGTTCCGGTGGTAAGCCACGTTCTGGCCACCTTGGCAGGGGCCAAGATCTTCGGCAAATTAGATCTGGCCCAAGCTTACCAGCAACTGCCTGTTGACGGGCCAACCACAGAGGCCCAAACCATTGTAACCCACCGGGGGGCCTTCAGGGTCAATTGCCTGCAATTCAGGGTGAGCGTGGCACCTGGAATATTCCAGCAACTGATGGACTCTCTCCTCAAAGGGATTCCTGGCGTCACACCATTCTTCGATGATGTGATGACCGCTGCTGCCACGCCTGATGAGTTCGCCTCCCGCCTCCGCCTGGTCCTCAGCCGTTTCCAGGACGCCGGCCTCAAAGTCAAGCACAAAAAGTGCAAGCTCGGGGTATCATCCGTGGACTTCTTGGGCTTCACAGTGGACGCGGACGGCCTCCACCCGGCCCGGGGCAGGGTTAAGGCCATCGTGGAAGCACCACCCCCAACCTCCAAAGCCGAGCTCCAGGCTTTTCTCAGACTTTTAAATTCCTACCACACCTTTCTCCCCCACAAGGTGGCAGTAGCCAAGCCCCTCCACCGGTTGCTCTACAAGAAGGCGCCCTGGGTCTGGGGCCCGCGTCAAGCCGCCGCGTTCCAGGCAATCAAGGCCCTGCTGATCTTGAACTCGGTCCTGTCCCACTTCGATGAGTCCCTGCCCGTGGTCCTGACTTGCGACTCGTCTCCCTATGGGGTGGGAGCCGTGCTGGCGCACCATCTCCCAGATGACCAGGAGGTCCCAGTCGCATACTACTCGCGGACCCTATCTGCGGCCGGACAGAACTACATCCAAATAGACTGCGAGGGACTGGCAGTCGTGGCTGGGGTGAAAAAGTTCCACAACTTCGTCTACGGCCGTCCTTTCACCATCACTATGGACCACCGCCCGCTGCTGGGCCTCTTCGTGGCGGATCGCCGGACACCCCAGGTTCTCTCCCCTTGGGTCTTGCAGTGGTCCATCTTCCTGGTGGGCTACAATTATACCCTGCAGCACAGGCCGGGCAAGGCAATGGGCCACGTGGACACGCTGAGCTGACTCCCCCTGCCAGACGTGGAGGAGGACCCAGCCTCAGCTCATCACGTCCTCCAGATGGAGAGTCTCCCGGACTCCCCCCTCCAGGCCACGGACATCGCCCGCCACTCAGCCCGTGACCCCATCCTCTCCCAGGTTCTTGGCTGGGTGGTGAGGGGGTTGTCTATGGCCCCAGCGGGCCCAGAGTTCAGCGCATTCACAATGCGGCGTGAGGAACTGTCGGCACACAAGGGCTGCCTGCTGTGGGGGGACCAGGTGGTAGTCCCCAGCACACTCTGACACTGGGTCCTGCAGGCTCTGCATGAGGCACACCCGAGCATCGTGCGGATGAAGGCCCTCACCCGGAGCTACGTCTGGTGGCCGGGCATGGATGGAGAAATAGAGGCCTGGGTGAAGTGTTGCCAGACCTGCCAAGAAGTTCAGCTGAGCCCACCAAGCGCACCTACGCAGTCCTGGGAATCGACAAAGACACCTTGGTCCCGGCTCCACATAGACTTCGCTGGCCCTTTCCACGGATTGATGTTCCTAGTAACCATGGACGTGTACTCGAAGTGGTTGGAGATGAGACTTTATGATGTGCATTACATTTTCTTGAAGTGTTGTGTTTATATATTCGGTATATTTAATATATTACAATGAGCATCATTACTTGTCTTTGGGGGAAAAAAATTGGGAGAGTTTTACCTTTTCAGTAGATTTATACTTTCCCTTCCTGGTTAGTTGTGGGCTTCCTGTGCAGGGCAAGCAGCACGGTTACTGCTGTCACTGTGGAAAGAGGGAAGGAAATCCTTAGAAACCCATGTTCATCTTCAGAACTGTTTTTTTTTAAAGATTTTTCTTTGAGGTTAAAGACATAAAAACATAAGAGAAGCCAATGTCGGATCAGGCCAATGGGCCATCCAGTTCAACACTCTGTGACACAGTGGCCAAAAATACCTGCTGCCATCAGGAGGTCCAGCAGTGGGGCCAGGACACTAGCAGCCCTCCCACTGTTGACCCTCCCCAAGCACCAAGAATACAGAGCATCACTTGCCCCAGAGTGCCTATCTATACCTTGTGGCTAATAACCACCGATGGACCTCTGCTCCATATGCTTATCTAATTCCCTCTTGAAGCCATCCATGCTTGTAGCCGCCATCGCCACCTCCTGTGGCAGTGAATTCCATGTGTTAATCACTCTTTGGGTGAAGAAGGACTCCCTTTTATCCATTCTAACCCAACTGCTCAGCAATTTCATGGAGTGCCCACGAGTTCTTGCATGGTGAGAAAGGGAGAAAAGTACTTCTTTCTCTACCTGCTCAATCCCATGCATAATCTTATAAACCTCAATCATGTCACCCGTCAGCTGTCGTTTCTCCAAGCTAAAGAGCCCCAAGCAGTTTAACCTTTCTTCATAGGGAAGGTGTTCCAACCTTTTGATCATTCTAGTTGCCCTTTTCTGCACTTTTTCCAAAGCTATAATATCCTTTTTAAGGTGTGGTGACCAAAACTGTACATAGTATTCCAAATGAGGTCGTGCCATTGATTTATACAGGGGCATTATGATATTGGCTGCTCTGTTTTCAATTCCCTTCCTAATAATCCCCAGCATAGCATCAACCTTTTTTATTGCAGTCACACACCGTCTCGACATTTTCAGTGAGTTATCTACTATGACTCCAAGATCTCTCTCTTGGTCAGTCTCTGCCAGTTTGGACCCCATCAGTCTCTGGCTCAGAGTTGTACTCACACAGGGTACAAACTGAGGGCCCAGGGTTCATTCCTGGCTTGCCCCTAGAGACTGGTATTGTGCTGCCTAGCACCCATGCTGTGCCACATTAGAGGGGGGAAACGGGGCAAGCAGGCTGGCTGGAAGCCCTGGTAGGGAGCTGCAGGGCTGACTGGGGAGCGGCTGCCCATGTTTATTTTACTTATTTATTATCAAATGTATAGCCCTCCCTCCCAGCCAAGGCCAGCTCAGGGTGGCTTTTAGAAGGAGTAAAAGACAACCTTTGGTAATTTAAATAGTCTTAAAACCATATAAAGCAATTTCAACATTAAAAGGCGCTAGCTAATTTTAGAGTTAAATTAACGCTAATTTTAGAGTTAAATTAATGCTAATTTTAGAGTGGTCGACCCAGATCTAACATTGTGCAGCTGGCACAGGCTGTTTTGATGACTTCAGGGAACATGGTTCTCCCTCGAGGCAGCTCCTAGTGGAAGAGCTCCATCTTGCAGGCCCTGCGGAATTGCATAAGGTCCCACAGGGCCCTGATCTCTTCTGGGAACTCATTCTACCAGAGAGGAGCCACTACTGAGAAAGCCCTAGCCCTGGTTATAACCAGCCTGGCATCCATTGGTCCAGGAAGGGTCAGTCAATTTTGGGACCCTGATTGCAGCGCTCTCTGGGGAACATGTGGAGAAAGGCGGTCCTTCAGGTATGTAGGTCCCTGACCATAAAGGGCTTTAAAGGTAAGAACCAGCACCTTGAAGTGAATTTGATATGCTATCGGTAGCCAGTGCAATGCCTTCAGCACAGGCTGAATGTGCTCCCACATTGGGAGGCCCATTAAAAGCCTGGCTGCAGCATTTTGCACCAGCTGTAGCTTCTGAGTTTGCGACAAGGGCAGTCCCATGTAGAGAGCATTACAGTAGTCCAATCTCAAGGTAACCATCGCATAGATCATTGTTGCCAAGTCATTGCTGGGCATGAGCTCGCAGATGTAATCGTAGCCACAAAGTACTCCCTCTTCACAGCTTTGACTGCCATCTCATAGGATCTCATAAACATCCTATAAGATGCTCTTGTGGCTTCATCGTGGGCACACTGCTACTGTCTCTCTAACCGTCTTAGTGTTCGCTTCATTAGCCGCAACTCCTGGGTAAACCAGGGAGCAAGCTTAGAGCGAGGGTGCAGAGGGGATTGGGGAGCGATCTTGTTGATGGCTGCTGAGAGTCGGCTATGCTAGTCCTCTACTAGCTCATCTAATGAGCCGCCAAGGGGCATTGGATCCAGGAGAACCATCTGAAGCTGCATTGAGTCCATTTGGCTCTACAGGCAGCTAAAATACACTCGCTGCCCAAACAGGGTTGGAGTGACACATTCAGTCAGGCCTTCAGGGCAAGGTGGTCTGACCATGGCACTGCCAAAGCAGTGATCCGGTCCACTGTTACCCCCGCTACAAAGATCAAATCGAGCGTGTGCCCAGCCCAGTGTGTGGGGGTCATTACATATTGGGAGAGTCCTAGCGCCACCATGGTCGATACCAGGTCTGTTGCCTGAGTAGAGGTCGCGTCATTGGCATAGATGTTGAAATCAACCAGGACTATTAGTCTAGGCCGGGTGTTCCAATGTCCAGCCTGATACTGCCTCCATCAGGGATGTTGGCCAGTGCGTTGGGTGGTCGGTATACCAGTCAAATCACTGAACTCTCCCTGGCCTCCCACACCAGACCAGCACACTCAGTTCCCTGCCACCCAAAGATGGCACTTGACACATGGAGTATCAGGCGCTTCAGAAAGTCAGTCAAACACCAGGCTTCATGAGAAGATAGTGTTTATTAACAGCAGTTCTAAAGGCATGGTAACATTCTCTTGTCAGGAATGACACACACAAAGAAGCATCTATGGATATACCCTCCTGAAGCACCCCCCCCCCCCACATCCTACCAATAGCTAAAGAGCCCGCACGCGGGAAAGAGAAAGGTGCTACATCTCTAAAGTTGTAAATTTCCATGGCCTAGCTGTTCTCTCAGAAGAAAGGAGAAGAAAACAAGTCTGGAGACTCAAGGCCATTTGTAGCATCTGGAGATAACCCGGGCTGTGAATCTCTGTGTTGCCCAGGCAACTCCGTCACCTCCTCACATACCAACCATGACACAAGACAGACCAACTGGCACCTCCACCCCTCCCTTCTCCCCCTATGGCAGGGTTACCTGACATTCTGCCCCCCTGATAATAAACCCAATCCTTTAGGCTTTGAGGGGTACAGTTTGTGAAATTTACATATTAACTTTGGTGCGTGGACATGTTCCTCCCTCACCCACTTCCGCTGTTCCGGCCCAAAGTCCACCCATTCAATCAGGTAATACAACCGGTTGTGTGAAATCTTGGAGTCCAGAATCTGAGCAACTTCATAATGCGGTTCCCCCCCCACCATCAAAGGAGGAGGGGCCGGCCTCTTTGGTTTCCACTTGTTCTCTGCAGGCGCACGTCTTAAGAGCCTTACATGAAATACAGGATGAACAGATTTCAGTGATTTAGGCAATATAAGGTCAACAGTCACATTGTTTAGTACACGTTTGATTTCAAAAGGGCCCACATACTTCCACCCCAGTTTTCTACTAGGTTGCAGCCCCTTCAAATTCTGTGTGGAAAGATAAACAAACTCTCCTTGTCGAGGCGCCCATGTTTTGTCTCTTTTCTTGTCATCCTGCTCCTTGTAAGCGGACTTAGCCTCCTCCAGCGTTTTCGCCAGCAGCGGCCACGCCGTTTGAAGCTGCTTACACCAATCTCCTGCCTCCCCCGGCGGCAAGTTGGGGGAAGTCAGGAAGGGCAGAGGCGGGGCCTCATAACTGTGTATAGCCATAAACGGGGACATACCCGTGGAAGAGTGGCACGTGTTATTGTAACAAAATTCAGCCAGGGGCAATAACGACTCCCAATCGTCTTGTTGAAAATTTGTAAAGCACCGAAGATATTGTTCAAGAGTCTGGTTTACCCTTTCCGTTTGTCCATCAGTCTCTGGGTGATACACATTGCTTACCGCCCTCTCCACCCCCAGCAGTGCCATCAATTCCCCCCAGAACTGCGAAATGAACTGAGACCCCCTGTCAGATACCACTTTCACTGGAAGAGCGTGGAGTCTCACCACGTGTTGCAGAAATGCCTTAGCCAGCTTCTTAGCTGAGGGGATAGATGTGAAAGGAACAAAATGCACTTGTTTAGAAAACATATCAACTACCACCCATATAACCGTCTTCCCCCCACTAGGGGGCAAGTCTGTGATAAAGTCCATGGATAAAACCTCCCAAGGACGAGTCGGGGTCAGCAGTGGCTGTAGGAGTCCAGGTGGTTTACCAGGGCGGTGTTTGCTCATTAGGCAAATCTGGCAGGCTTGTGTAAATAACGACAAATCCTTCCGCATCCCCGGCCACCAAAATTGCCTTTGGAGTAGTTGCAGCGACTTAACAAAACCTGTGTGGCCCACCAGTTTGGACCCGTGTGCCCAGTCCATGATCTCCCCCCTCAGGGACAGTGGAACGAAAAGTTTTCCGTTCTTGTGCCAGCAGCCGTGTTTGTTCCTTGTCACCCCTCCTCCTTCGCCAAGGAGGCGCGGTCAGCCTTGGACAGAGTCGATGCGAATTTCAGTTCCCACAAGGAAGAGAGTGGAGAAGGAGGCGGGGATCTAGTTTGGCTGCGAGTCGTCACCACCACCCCCAATTGCAAGGGTGTGAACACTGAGTCTCTAATCTCCTCCCTTTTACTGTCGTGTTGGGGAAGGCGGGATAAGGCGTCGGCCAGGGAGTTTGCCTTCCCTGGGAAATGGTGTAGTGTAAAGTCAAACTTAGAAAAAAAATCAGCCCACCGCAGCTGTTTGGCATTCAGGGACCGGGGTGAGTGTAGCAACTCGAGGTTTTTGTGATCAGTCCATACCTCGAACGGCACCCTTGCCCCTTCCAGCCAGTGCCGCCAGGTCGATAGAGCCAATCTAATCGATCCTGCTTCCTTTTCCCAAACTGACCAGTTCCATTCTGTGTCATTAAACTTTTTGGAGACGTAAGCGAGGGCGTGCAGCTTCCCATCCTCCCCTTCTTGCAAGATGGCCCCCCCCCATAGCGACGTCTGAGGCGTCAACGTGGACAATAAACTTTTTCAACTCATTGGGGTGTGCCAACACCAGCTCAGAGGTGAAGAGGGATTTTAGTTGTTCAAACGCCCTCTGACACTCGTTAGTCCATTCCAAGCGGGCCCCAGGCCGGGTGCTCTCCGGACCCTTCCCTTTTGTCTTAAGGAGGTCCATGAGGGGGAGGGCAACTTGAGCAAAATTCGATAAAAACGATCTGTAGAAATTCGCGAATCCGAGGAACGCCTGGAGTTGTCTCCTTGTCCTCGGGGGCTCCCACCCCACCACGTCTCTAACCTTCTTGGGGTCCATCTCGATTCCCCGCTGGGAAATGCGATAACCCAAGAACGAAATTTCTGTCTTGTGGAACTCACACTTCGACAGCTTAGCAAACAGTTTGTGCTTGTGCAACGTTTGGAGCACTTCCCTGACGAGTTTCACATGGGAGTGCAAATCGGGGGAGTACAGTAATATGTCATCAAGGTAAACAAGGACCCCCTTGAACAAATGCTTGTGCAAGACCTCGTTAATTAAATTCATGAACACCCCCGGGGCCCCTTGTAAGCCGAACGGCATCACCAGATATTCGAACTGTCCCAGGGGAGTGTTAAACGCCGTTTTGTACTCATCTCCTTCCCTGATGCACACCCTAAAGTATGCATCCCGTAGATCCAGCTTGGAGAAAATTTCCCCCCTGCTACCGCTGCTAGTAAGTCTTTAATCAGGGGCAGGGGGTAAGCATTGGTCGCGGAGACGGCGTTGAGGCCACGGTAGTCAGTGCACAGCCTCAGGCCCCCATCTTTCTTTTTCCGGAACAAGACGGGGGCAGCGAAAGGTGAGGAGGCTGGCCGGATGAAACCCCTCTCCAATTTTTTATCAATGAACCTCCTAAGTTCCAGTTTTTCAGCAGGGCTCATGGAGTACAGCTTCCCTTTTGGGAGCTTCTGGTTCGGTAACAGCTCTATAGCACAGCCTGAGTTTCTATGGGGGGGCAGCTCGTCCGCCTCCTCTTCCCCGAAAACCGCGGACAAGTCCCGATACTCCCTAGGGATTGCATCCCAGTCTGCCTCCGCCACCCCCATCAACACCGGGTTTGCCTCTGGACGGGGGGGGGGCATTCATCCTTCCAGCAATGGGCCGCACACTTTGGCGAGATAAAGTTGACCCGCCCGGCCTCGCACAGTATATGTGGGTCGTGGTCAAAGAACCATGGGCTTCCCAAAACCAAAGGGAATCGCACAGCGGAGGTCACCACGAACGGTCTCGTCTCCCAGTGATTCCCCACTCCCATGCGCAGTGGAACAGTCTCATATTTACAAGGCTCTTTCATAGTGGAGCCATCCATTTGGGTAAAAACCAGGGGTTCTGCCAGTTTCAACACCTTAGCCCCCAACCCAGTCACCAGGGAGGGGTTGATGATATCTTTCCCACACCCTGAGTCTATGAGAGCCCTCACTCTCACATGGGTCTGTAGACCCAGGTCCATCAGAGTCACAGTGAGGAAGAACAGGGAAGAGGATTTGCTCACCGGGTTTAGCGCCTGTGAGTCCGGGACCTGCTGTTCAGCGCTGTTCACAGCAGGTCCTTCTTGTTTCCCGCCACCACGGTAGCTTCCTCCTCCAACGAGTCAGAATCCTCACCCAACGGGGCGATCTGCAAGGCTTGCACCCCTCTCGGCTTTGCAACAGGTTTCGGAGTAGAGGTCTCGAACTTCTTCTTGGGACCTTTGCCTGAGCTGGTCGGGGTAGTGGCTCCCGGGCAATTCACTGCGAAGTGGCCCGCCTCCCCACATTTTAGACACAACCCTTGCTTCATCCGGAGCTCACAGCTGCTGTCCTTTTGTCGTTGGGGGTTGGTTGGTTGTTTCCCTCTCGGAGCTTGTGCGATAGCGGGTTGGGGGTTCTTCCCCAGTGCGGCCGCGTCATCCAGCTTGATGGTCTTCAGGCGGGTTTTGGTGGCCACCGCTTCCTTCATCCAGCCCGACAAGGTTTCTGGGTCTCTCCCTCGCATCACGGTCTGCCAAATCTCTGGGTTCAACCCCAGGCGGTATTGCTCGGCCAGTACTCCGTCTAGCCAGCCCCGGATCTTTGCAGCTTGCCTCCAGAACTCGGCGGTGTATTCCCTCACCGTCTTGGTCCCTTGCCTGAAGGATCTGAGGAATGCCCGGGCAGTTTTGTTGGCATTGGCGTCCTCAAATTGGTCCTTCATAGCCCACATAAAAGCATCAACTTCCCTCAACTCACGGCCGTCTTCTTGGTGTAATGCCATGTACCAGTCCACTGCCACATCCTTCAGGTGCGAGGCGATCGCATCTACGATCCATTCCTCGTTCGGGAACAGGTGGCCCCAGTTCTCGATGAACTTTTCTGTTCTCACCAGGAAGTACAAGAATTTTTCCGGGGCTCCGTCGAAGGTGGCATCCAGGAGCTCGGCTGGGTTCGGAAGCATTGGACCCCAGCCCCTTGGTACTCCTTGCGGCCGTGGCGCTGGCGGCCCCTGTATGGGGGGCCCCAAGGGCTGGTCTGGAGGTGCCCCAGGTTGCCCCGGCACACCCCCAGATGGCGGTCCGGCCGGTGCGGGAGGGGGTCGTTGGTCCGGCTGGTCTTGCAGCGCTGGCTGTTGCCTCCGCTCCATCTCCTCTCGTATTCCATCGGAGATCATCCTCGGGATGCGGGACAAGGACTCATCTATGAGGCGGAGTAACCGATCCTGGCTGGAATCTCCACTCCCTCTCCTGCTGCCTGTAGTCCCTTCCAGCTCCCTGGGTTCCGGGTGGGTTTCTTCTCCGCCCTCTGCCATGCTCAGGCGGTAGATCGACCTCTCGACCCGACTCTCCCAGATCGAGGCCCGGGGGGTGAGGAACCACTTCTCATGCGTCTTAGCCAATGGCTTGGCCCAGTCCCGCCATTGTCGTGGCCTGGTCATCACCCCCCCATATGCACCCCCGTACGGGTCTCCGTAGGGGCCTCCCAAATCATATTCCGTGCCCCACGATGTCGGCGCATAGGTGATTGGGTTTTCCAGTAGGGCGACCGAGGTAGTAACCGCCACGGTCATCACCTGAGGTTTCTCTTCCTCCGTGGTGGTAGGGATCGGGATGGTTTCATCCCCGTCACTCATCTCTGTGAGAGAATTGCGGTGTAGAACCAGTCCCAACCAAAGGTGATTCCTGACAATCTGTCAGGCGCTTCAGAAAGTCAGTCAAACACCAGGCTTCATGAGAAGATAGTGTTTATTAACAGCAATTCTAAAGGCACGGTAACATTCTCTTGTCAGGAATGACACACACAAAGAAGCATCTATGGATATACCCTCCTGAAGCAAACCCCCCCCCCACATCCTACCAATAGCTAAAGAGCCCGCGTGCGGGAAAGAGAAAGGTGCTACGTCTCTAAAGTTGTAAATTTCCATGGCCTAGCTGTTCTCTCAGAAGAAAGGAGAAGAAAACAAGTCTGGAGACTCAAGGCCATTTGTAGCATCTGGAGATAACCCGGGCTGTAAATCTCTGTGTTGCCCAGGCAACTCCGTCACCTCCTCACATACCAACCAAGACACAAGACAGACCAACTGGCACCTCCACCCCTCCCTTCTCCCCCTATGGCAGGGTTACCTGACATGGAGCACCAATGCTGATCAGGCGAGGAAATAGGGGAAAGGATCCGGCTGCCTGAGCAGAGATGCATACCAGGGCGTTTGAAGGTAAAGTGGGCCTCTTCCTTCCTTCCTTCCTTCATTCCTGGACAATTGATCAGAGAGGATCTGGGAAGAAAATGAATTTGGGAGGGATTCATTTTCCATTGGTTACATTCTCATCCCACCTTCTTTCCCTTTAAGGGCTCAGGGTGAGGTGTTCATGGTTCTCTCCCTGCTGCTCTTAGAGGAAGAAGTATGCATGGAGAAAATAATGAGCATCCAGTTTGAAGTGGATTTGTAATGGACCAGCCAGCTGTCACCTCCTTTTTGGAGGAAGAGCTGGAGGAGTCAGGCCCTGCAGTGGTGGTGTACCCACTCAAGCAGCGAGATCAAGAAACAGGAGCCGGTTCCGGTCAAGTTGGCAACGGACAAAGGTGGGGAGTGCTCCTGCCTGATTCCGCCAAACACCTGACCTCCTGGCACTCAACGACCCCTCAAGGTCGACTGAATTCCAAAACAAGCTCTCTGTGGTGGGGGCTTGCAGCAGGGAGCTTGCTTTGGTGACAGATGACATGGCAGCAATCTCCAAACTGAAACTGCTCCAATGCGGGAGGTGGGGGAACACCCAGCAAGGCTTCCCAGCTGGCCAAGTCTCACACTGGTGAAACCTGCAGAGGCTTCCAGACAATGGAAGAAGCCGTGACCTTTTTGGTACATTTCATTTTGTTTATAAAATAACCTGGCTACATTACTTTAAAAGCCAACAACTTAAGTTCAGGAGAAGGACAAGAGATAGAACAGGAGACTGTGATTTAAAGGGAAGAACCGGCAAAGGGAATTTCACAGCCTGCCTGAAGCTTGACTCTTAAATTAGGAGAGCTACAGAGATTCATAGAGATTTTGAACTGTTGTTTTGGAGAGCTGTGGGTCTGATGAACTGTTGTTTTGGAGAAGAATGTTTGGGGGAAATCCTGATGAGCTGACTAGAAACTAAACAACCCCATCTAGACCTTCAGTGGAAGATTAAAGGGCAAGCTCCATTTTGTTTTATTGACTGCATAAGCAATCAACTTTAAGAGACAGTGGATTATAAAAGAGAGAGAAGAAAAGAAGGCTGGAAGATAGAAGAAAAAAGAAGGAAGAAGAAAGAAGAAGGGGAGGGAGGGTCCCTGGTTAAATATATAAGTAGTAAGACTTATAAGATATAAGTAGTAAGAGTTATAACAAAACAGAGTACTAGGGGAAGACACAAATAGATACAAGTAGTTTAAGTATAGATAGTAGTTTAAGTAGATACAGGGTAGATAGTTTTAAGTTTGATAAGTTAGATAAGTTAGTTAAGCTAATTAAACTAGACAACTTAGTAAAGTTAGGTAAGATGACAGTTAGTTTAGAAGTAGTCAGAAATCTAGGAATTGGCAATCTAAAATAGTTTAATTAAATAGAAAGCTCTAAATCTTTATAAAATATAAGAAATGGATAAAGCAAGTAGCTTAAGACGCCCATCATTTTCCTCCACCGCAATGAACCTCCCACAAATGAGCATGAAAGATTTTCAAAATGTGATTCAAGAATCAGTAGCAGCGGCAGTTAATACAGCAGTGGAAGTGGCTGTGGCTAAAGCTACAGAACCAATCCAAATCAAATTAGATGATTTATCCAACCAATTGACATCACAAACAGAGGAGATAGACAAATAGAAGAAAATAAGCATGAAATAGCTTCTTTGGCAGTGTTAACCAATAAGATGGAATCTGAAATACACAAAGTAGATCTAAAGGTGCAAAATTTAAAGGAGAAACAAGAGGCTTTGGAAGATTCTTTAATAAAATTGGAGATGGACAAAGCCAAAATGTTCCTGAAAAAAGTGAAGAGAACATAAAGGAAGATTTAGCTCAAGCCCTGGCTGAATATAGGGGAATAGACCCTCCAGAAGAGTTGGCGTTAGAGATAGATACAGTATATGGAGTTAACTCTGCGTGTGCCAAATGAAATAAAGTACCCAGAGAGATAAATGCAAAATTTTGAAAAAGGGAAATGAGAAACAAGATACTGAAAACAGCAATTGAGACTCCTTTTAGTATGAGTGATACAGAAGTAAGAATTCTAAGAGAAGTACCTTGGAGAGTCAGGGGAAAAGGACAAGAGTCTTGGTAAATCTTCTCAAAACAAATGGAATTCAATATCAATGGTTATTACCAGAAGGAATATTCTTCCTGTATAGAGGCAAAAAATATAAAATAAATTCCATCTTTAAACTTGAAGATTTCCTAGAAGAAATGGGGAGGACCTTGGATGGAAAGATGAGGACCCAAGTGAAATGAGGACCCAAGTGAAACAGATGAAGATTGACAAAATTTGGTACCAAAGACTGGAAAACCATGAAATAGAAAAAAGAAAAACAGGCAAAAAAGAGAATTCATTACGAATAGTCACGAGAGAGAAAGAGAAAGAGAGGAAGGAGGTAACAGAGGAAGAAAAAAATGGATAGACAAAGGTTGAAGACACTTTCAATAAACGTGAACGGTTTAAATGCACCACAAAAAGGAACCGCATTTTTCATCAAATTCAAAAATTACAGGCAGATGTGGTGTGCCTACAAGAGACACATATTATGAAAAGAGACCAAAGATATTTAGAGGTGAAGAAGTTAGGAAAATCTTTTATTGCCACAGATGGGAAGAAAAAAAAGAGAGGGGTAGTTACCTGTGCTAGAGAAGCCTCACATCCAGAGCTGATATATAACTCAGAAGATGGAAGAGTTCTGATAATATGAGTTCAAAGACAAACAAAATTGCTGCTAATTGTAAAAATTTATGCACCTAAATCGATACATTTTATGAGTTAGTAAGAAAAACTGTGGCCAAACAATTGTTTGAGGAGATTTGCTTGATAGGAGATTTTGATGCAGTTTTTGATTTTAATGCAATTTAAGATAGGACATTAGACAGAAAAAAGGCCTTAACAAAGTATAAACAAGGGAATGAGCTTCTAAGATCTTTCTTGAAAATGACAGAAGAATTTACTTAAATTGATTCCTGGAGAACCAAAAATATTGATAAAAAAGACTATACGTTTTATTTGGCCAGGCACAAATCTTGGTCGAGATTAGACATGGCCTGGACCTCTTTAGCTATGGCAAATGATATATGGGATGTAAATATTTTACCAGCTTTTTTCACAGACCACAATCCAATTATGTTGACACTACTTGATGTTCCAAGAAGAAACAGATGGACAATGAACACAAGTCTTCTTAAAGATGAAAAATTTGTAACTGATTCCAAAATAGAATTTTAAGTATTTTTTAAAGATAACGGGCAACCAGAAGTTTTGATGGATATAATATGGGACACCTTTAAAGCATATGCAAGAGGCTGGTTCATTAGACAAAATGTATGGAGAAAGAAACAAAAGGGATTGGCCTATAAACAGATACAAGGACAAATTAAATAATATGAAGAGGAGGGATATCAATATATAGCAAATTAGAATCAAAATTGAAAAATTTCAACACCAGTTGAATTGCCTCCTAACACAAGAAACTGCAAAAAAAAATTGAATATGCTAAGCAGTACCATTTTCAAAATGCAAATAAACCTATAAGGTGATTAGCTTACAAACTGAGAATGGAGAGGGGGGGAAATATATAAAAAGTCTGAAAAATGAAGAGCGGGAAGAAAAATTCTCCCTGGAAGATTTAAAGAAGGTAGTCGAGAATTTTTATAAGAAACTATACCATCAAGAAGAAATTCAACAAGAAGAAATTCAACAATTCCTTAAAAAACAAAAGGATAATTTTTTTTTCAGAAAATCAAAAAAAAATTAAATGAACCAATATCTACATGTGAGGTAATTGAAGCAATAAGAAACCAAAAAGAAAGGAAAGCACCAGGACCAGATGGTATACCATTGGAATTTTATAAGAAATATGAAGATCAGGTGATTCTGCCCTTGAAATATACAATAAATAATATTATGGATAAAAGGAGGACTCCAAATTCATGGAAAGAAGCACTGATAACACTTATTCATAAGCAAGGACAGAAAATAATGAAACTAAGAATTATCTTTGTTATCTTTGTTAAATGTTGACTACAAGATATTTGCATCCATTTTGGCAGGCTAGATTACAGCATGAAAGTGTTAACTCAAATAATTCATAAAGGCCAAGCAGGTTTCCTGCCAAAGAGACAGATAAAAAAATGTAAGAGTAATTTTAAATGTACTGGAATGTTATGAAATGCATCCAGAAAAAAAATTGGTGTTGATTTTTGTTGACACCGAAAAAGCGTTTGACAATATAATTTCTTATTAGGAAAATTAAGTATATGGAAGTATATGGAGAATTTTTTCCCGATGGTTAGAGCAATATATGATAAGCAGCAGGCAAGAATAATGATAAACGGACATCTGTCTAATATTATCAAAATTCAAAAAGGGACAAGGCAAGGCTGCCCGTTATTTATTTTTGCTTTGGAAACTCTTCTTGATATGATCAGAGGAAATAAACAAATTAAAGGACTACAGATAAGAGGGCAGGAGTTTAAAGCCCAGGCCTTCACTGATGATATGGTATTCATTCTAGAAGAACCACAACCATCAGTGGATTACCTTCTAGAGACCCTACAGGAATACAGTAGAACTGCAGGACTTAAGGTTAATAAGAAGAAAACAAAAAAATTAACAAAAAATTGTGAAGAAAAAACAACAAAACAAATACAAGAACGTTTGGGCTTTGAAGTTTGCAGGAAGGTAAAACATCTGGGAATCTTCATAATGAATAGATGCAGTGCACTTTTTAAAGACAATTACAGTAAACGCTTACTAGAAATAAAGAACAATCTAGAAGGATGGAGAGGCCTACAAATTTCATTACTAGGCAGAAAAGCTACAGTGAAAATGAATGTGTTGCCACGCATAATTTTCCTCTTCCAAACAATTCCAATTATAAAAAACATTATTTTTAAAAAAGATTTAGAAAAGCTGGTAAAAGAATTTGTATGGCAAGCAAAGAAGCCAAGAATAAAATTAAAATACCTACAAGATAGAAAAGAAAGAGGCGGCCTGGCCCTACCCGACTGGCAGGTAGGCAGCAGCAATGAGCTGGATTAAAGAATGGATCATCTTAGACAACATAAGACTATTAAAATTGGAAGGTCACAGTCTCATGATGGGCTGGCACGCCTACATCTGGTATCAAAAAGCGATATCATTTGGACATTTCAAGCAACACATAATAAGAGATGCATGGGAAAAAACTATGAAAAGAAATTAAAAAGAAGCATTAATGTGAAGATACCTAAATGGATTTCCCCAACAGAGGCTTTTGTAAAACCCTCACTATTTGTAAAATATCCTAAATGAAGATACCAAGACTTATTAGACAACAAGGGCAACCTAATTACAGATGAGATGCTGAAAAAACAAAACACTAGTTTGACTTGGTGGGAGAAGACACAATTAGAATCAAGATGGATGAAAGATTAAAAAATTGAATTTTATGATAAACTCACTGGTTTAGATGAGATATGGATAAACAATAATGACAAAATTATTAAGAAAATATACAACTTTTTGTTAGACTACAAAATGCAAGATTAATGGGTAAAACCATCAATGATAGCTTGGGCCCAGAATATAGGTTATAACAGAATTATAGGAATGGTTCAAAGTATGGACGAGGAATATAAAATATGTCCAGACGAGCAATTTCAAAGAGAATATACTAAAGATGTCCTATAGATGGCATATTTTCCCTGATAGACTAAATAGATATAATAAAAACATATCAAAAGACTGCTGGAGATGCAAACAAAATACGGGCACTTTTTTCCATACATGATGGTTATGTAAAAAAGCAAAAAGATATTGGATCTTCATAAAAGGGGTTATAGAGGATATATTTGAAGTGAAAATATTGTTAAAGCCAGAATTTTTTTTACTTAATACAATTCCTGATTCATTTAAGAAACTTGATGTATATCTAATTATGAAAATTTTGACAGCTGCAAGGATCTTGTATGCAAAATTTTGGAAAAATGAAAATATACCAACAAAAGAAGATTGCATTTATAAATTTATAGAAGTTGCAGAAATTGAGAAATTAACTTTGATTATCCAAGGTAAAAATGAAAATGTGTTTGATAATTATTGGGCTCAAGTGTATATTTGGTTTAAAAAATTGCAAAACGGTTTAAATCTTGGTAAAGGACTATGACATGAACTGGAAGATTCTCTGTATTAAGATATACTGGAAAGCAATTAAATTTATGTTAAAATAAAAAAGAAAAGAAAAAGAAACAGACCCAGTGGGAAAAGCATCAGGAAGTGAGAATGTTCCCAGCCACAGCTAGGCTACCCATTCTGGCAGGAGACAAAAAACAGCCTGCAGAGGCCAGAGTCTCAGTCCCCACCGAGTTCTCCTGAACCAGCAGACCATAGAAGAGACAAGCGCTCGCCCAATGACACAGCAGCGATCAATGTTGGTTCCCAGAGCAGAGTCATTACAGGAGCAGGATTGAGATGGCAATAGAAAGCAGCAAGAACCTACACCAGGAAGATGAGGAATCCACTGGGAAGAAGCAACACCTGGGCTTTGGGGCTGAGTCAGCAAAATGAGGCACTTAAAACTAACATGCTGCACAAGGCTCAGCATGAAAGCAACTTTGCTTGCAAACCTCAGCTCACAGAGTGCTACCTTGTACCCTGGCCTGTTTAACCTGTACTTGCTGTTCCAGCTAGAAACCCAGACCCCATATCCTGCCCCAGCTTCCAAGCTTTGGACCCTGGACTCCAGACCCTCCTTTTCCACTGACCTTTGGACTGAACCTTTGGCTCCCTGACTCCATACTGGTTAGTGGACCATGCTCTTGCATTCTGTCTTACTTGCTACTGCTGTGTTTCTGCATCCCGGGAACCCTGGGTAGAGGAAAAGCACCAGGCTCTGCCCTGAACGTGACAGGATTTGAATAGCTGATTGGTGTAGTGGTTAAGTGCACGGACTCTTATCTGGGAGAACCGGGTTTGATTCCCCACTCCTCCACTTGCACCTGCTGATGTGACCTTGGGTCAGTCACAAGCTCTGGCACAGCTGTTCTCTCAAGGACAGTTTGTGTTAGAGTTCTCTCAGCCCCACCTACCTCACAAGGTGTCTGTTGTGGGGAGGGGAAGGGAAAGGAGTTTGTAAGCCGCTCTGAGACGCCTTTGGGCAGTGAAGGGCGGGGTATAAATCCAAACTCTTCTTCTTCTTCTTAATCTTGGAAGAGTAACCAACCAAAGGATCTTCCTTCCAACATTTGGAACAGAACCAATGAGGCCAGTTCTGGCCACGTTTCTGGTGGGGTCAAGACCAGGGCTGTAGCCAGGATTTTGTAATTTGGGGGGCCTTTAAATAAGTCAGGAGGCACTGACATCACAAAATAAAAATTAAAAAATTAAAACTCGCTTTTGAAACATTCGCGGTCTGCTTGCCTACTCATGGAAACAAGCTGTGCTTGGGGAAGGGGCGACAGTGGGGAGTCCTCCAGGCGCCCCAGACAGTTGGGGGGCCTGGGGTGCATGGAAGTCAGGGGGGCTTGGTGGGAAGTCAGGGGGCCAGGCCCCGAAATGCCCCACTGTGGCTACGGGCCTGGTCAAGACATCTTCAATATTCTCTGTTCCCACTTCCCCACATCATCTTTAAGTTTCCATCTCCCAGGAATGGCACAGGGCAGGGGAGAGGTGGAAAAGGGAGAGAATGACTCAGCAAATATGTGACTGACAAGCATGCCATCCAACAAAACAGTAAGCCTACGTTCACACTGCACAGTATGGTCCCTGCTTGTCATTTCTGTGCTGAGCATTTCTCCAATTGTGTTGCTGCCTCCTTGGCTCTGGGAGGGCTGTTGCTGTATTAAAGCAGGGCATTCCTTGAGCCAAAGTCCAATTGGCAGGAGTGGGTAAATGCCTTTCTTGAAGCCAGTGGGGGTACAGAAGACCGCCTACGTCTCTTCTTACTGGGAAGCCCCCAGTACATTTTAGAATGAGGCTAAGACTTTGTAGTAGTTCTCGGCAAGGTGTAGCACTTGAATTTCACTCCCTCCCAATGCAACAGGCGTCCCACCCCCAACTGTTTTTTAAAAAGAAGGAACATATGTTTATTCTCATCCTAAAGTAGCCCCCCTGCAGGTGGGGGGGCTCAATCATGGAGGAATCCACCTGTTCCATTGAAAAAAGGGGGAGCTACGGCTGTATAGAAGTGCAGCACATGGGGGGCTAACCCTGCCATATCTTACTGAAGTGAGCGCTTGGCTGCTTGGCACTCCCCCACCTGCCTCTTCTGGAAGGCCGGTTTTAGCTGCCACTGGTACGGGGGGGGGGAATGTTCTTCTGCCTTCCTGAAATTATGTGGGCAGAAGGAGCTCCCATCTGAGAACTTCATCCCAGTTGGTTGGAAGGCAAAAAAGTAAGAAGTAGGAATGTACTTCCCATTGAAACGAATGTAAGCGTGAGGTGTCTCCAAAACAGAACATTTTCTCTCTCGAAGCACAGGTCCTAAGGATGTTGCTGGGAGGAGGTATATGAACCAAATGAGGTCAGTCAAAACCACATTTGTGTGCCCATTCCTACTGTGCGACTGGCCCAAGGTGGCAGAGTGTGGATCTGAACCCAGGTCTGCCTGATTCTCACCACACGCTAACCATTCCATCAGACTGGCCTAGCCAGATGGGTCTGGAAGCTCACAGGCATGAATGTGATCCCCTGCCCCCCAATCCCTGTGTGTGTCCCCAACATTTTGTATTCTGAGCTCACAGTGTCTGAGAGGTCTTGTCAAAGGTGAGAGCATTCCCACCGGATGAGCCTGGAGGTTCTATTGAGCCACGGGCAGATTTCTCTTAATGGTCAGCAACAGATCTCTCTTTTGTGACTTATTGGGACAGTGATCCCATTGACCTAGCATCACAGGATGCCAGACACACACCAGCCTCCATCATCACATGCGGGGGGAGTAAATTCCAGAAGTGACTCATACTTTGACTAATCAATTTCCCTTTCATTTTTGCCACAATGGGGCGCTTTTGTAGATGGAAACTCCCCTGAACAGGCAATTTGGGGTCTGGGGAAGAGTGTAGCTTACCACAGCACAATATTGGGTCAGGAACAGTGAGGTTTGAAAGATTCTGTTGGTTGGATGTAAGCTATAGGGTTACCCCAGATGTCCTCTTTTGGGGTTTTTTTAAACTGCCAACCTAGCAGTTCGAAAATAAGAAATTGCAAGTAGATAAATAGGTACCACTTCGGTGGGAAGGTAACAGCATTCCGTGCACCTCAGTGTTTAGTCATGCCGGCCACATGACCACGGAAACGTCTTCGGACAGCGCTGGCTCTTCAGCTTTGAAACGGAGATGAGCACCGCAACCCTAGAGTCGGATTCGACTGGCTTTGGAGCAAGGGGATCTTTGGGTTAGGGTCAGGAATATTCCTAATTAGTAGCAATTACCCAGCAACATAGGAGCTGCGTGGCTCATGGTTAAGACGCTGAACTGCAGGCTGTGGAAGGTCAGTAGTTCAGCAGTTTGAGACCCGAGAGTGCCGCATGACGGAGTGAGCTCCGTCTCTAGTTCCAGCTCCTGCCAACCTAGAAGTTCGAAAGCAAGAAATTGCAACTAGATAAATAGGTACCACTTTGGTGGGAAGGAAACAGCGTTCCGTGCGCCTGGTGTTTAGTCATGCCGGCCACATGACCACGGAAACGTCTTTGGACAGCGCTGGCTCTTCGGCTTTGAAACGGAGATGAGCACCGCAACCTAGAGTCGGATTCGACTGGCTTTCGAGCAAGGGAACCTTTACCTTTACTTTACTATAGGATGCCAGAGCACCCCAGGGTGTATCAAAGCCTCCACCATTGCATCCAGGGGAAGTAAATTCCAGAAGTGACTCATCCTTTAACCGATCGCTTTTCCTTTCATTTTTGCCACAATGGGGCACTTTTGCAGATGGAAATTCCCGTGTTTTGCAAGGGTGAACAGGCGATCTGGGGTCCGGGGGAGGAGTATTTCAAATGAGACCTGTCATCGGCGCGCAGTTGTCTGAAGCAGTCCGTCGGGAAATCTGTCCTCTTTCTCCCTCTGCTTCTGTGAGGCAACGGCAGGCTGCCCCTGGCCATGGAGGCTCCATTCAGCCCCCACAGCTGATAGGCCAAGCCTGGCCGGGGCAGGCGAGAGGAGGTGCGGCGGGAGCCGCTGAGGCGACCTGGGCCACCCCGCCGGAGGGGAGGGGAGGGGAGGGGAGGGGAGGGGGGAGGCGACGAGCCAAAGCGCTGCCCGCTCCTCGACGACGCTTCTCCCCGGCCCCGCCCGGCCCTTGCCCGCCGTTTCCCGTTTTCGCTCTCCGGGGCCGCGGCGCGGGGGTTCCGCCTTCCTCCCGGGATTGCGCCCTCGCCCGCCTGCCGGCGCCCTTCGCCGCCGCCCCGGCCAGATCCATGGAGCCCAGCGTCCACGAGCCCCTCCTGCGCCGGGAGCCCGGAGAAGACTACCAGGCCCTGGGCCAGCTCGACGCCCGCCAGCTCGAGAAGGACTACTACCGGTGAGGGCGCCGGGCCGGGCGGAGGCGGGGAGGAAGGGAGGCTCTGACCGACCCCGACTGACCCCGGCGCCGCCCCCCCCCCCTCTCGCCCCGCCAGGACGCTGCCCAACCGGCGCCTCTTCCTCGCCGCCCTCGCGGCCGTGCTGGGCAACTTCAGCTTCGGCTTCGCCCTGGTCTACACCTCGCCCGTCATCCCGGCCCTGGAGAAGTCCCGCCGCGGCGGCTTGCAGCTCACCGGCGACGCCGAGTCCTGGTTCGGGGTAAGGGGCGCCGGCGGGAGAGCAGGAGCCGGCCGGCCGGCCGAGTTGGGGGCCGCCCGCGACAGCTTCGGACGCCCAGACTCGCTCGCTTGCTCGCTCGGGGGGCGCTGACGGGGCGCGCACTTTTCTGGCCCGAAAGGCTGCTGCTGCTGCCTGAGCGGGTGGAAGGGAGGCGAGGGGCGCGGCGGCAGGCGCTGGGGCGCGGCGGCCCTTTGGCGCGGAGGAGCCAGCTGTGCCAAGCGGCTTCTGTGGCCACTCAGACTTTCTCCTGCCTCCGCGGGGAGAAAGGCGGCCTGCAAAGGAAGGGCATCAGGCACCGAGGGAGAGCTGCCTGCTGAAGAGCCAAGGGGCCCCTCGTGGCCCCGCCTGCCCACCCCTCCGGGCCGCACAGGAGACCCACCAGCAGCGGGGCCGGGACCCCAGGAGCCCTCCCGCTCTTGCCCCTGGAAGCACCAAGAATACCGGGGGGCCGCGCTGCCCCGGCACTTTCACACACACACAGGCTAAATAGCGCACTTCCAGTCCCCTTCCAGTGCACTTTAGTCATCATTTCCAAGTGGGTTTTGCTGTTTCACACGCCAGTTGCAAAGTGCATCAAAAGGAGGCTGCAAGTGCAGTATTCAGTGTGTCGGAAAGGGTTCTGCTTTAGAAAAAAAGACAGCTGAGGAAAGGTGGGAGAAAAGGTCATAACATTATGCTTGGGAGGGAGAAAGTGGGTAGAGAGAACTTTTCTCCTCCTTCCAGAACAATAGAACTTGGGGGCACCCAACGAAAATGTTGGGAATAGGGCAGATGGGAAGGCAGCGCCTCTTTCCTCAATGAGTAATTAAACTGTGATGTACACTGCTGGGGGAAGGACTGATGGCCAGGAGCAGGAATGGCTTTTGCAAGGAGCCAGATGGATTTCCAGGGGAGAGGTCTGTCCCGGATTTCTGTATTGGTGGTGGAAAGTGCTGTCCCGTCACAGCCGATTTATGGCAATCTGGTAGCGTCTTCAAGGCAAGAGACAAACAGGTGGGTTTGCCATCGCCTGCCTCTGCACAGCAGCCCTGGACTTCACTGGTGGCCTCCCGCCCGATGACTAACCAGGGCTGACCCTGCCTAGTTTCCCAGATCTGATGAGATCGGGCTAGCCTGGGGCAACCACTGTACTAGTCAAGATGGGTCCAGGGAAGCTCCACATTCCAAGGCAGCAAACCCCTGAAGCCCAGGCCTAGGAGGCGACACAAGGGGAAGTCCTCGGCCTCTGTGTCCTGTTTGTTGGTCTTCCAGGGCAAATGGTGAGGCCTGGTGTCAAACAGGATGCAGGTGTAGGTGGACCACTGCTGGGGGCCCCCTCCCCACCAGTTCTGTTCCATCCTACCAGGCTCCACCCCCTCCTATATTAGACCCCTCAGCTTTGATGCTCCTACTCCACCCTGGCCTCAGGGTCTGGTCATGCTTGCCACCACCCAGAACCGTCAGTTTTGCAGAAATACCCAAGGAAAGGGGTGGATAGGCCATGGGTTGGGATGTGTGCCCTCTGGCTGGGCTTGAGCAAGACAGTGGTCGAATCTGCATTTGCATTTTTAAAACAGTTTCATGCTGCTGTGACGTCACAGCAGCACAAAACTGATTTAAAAATGCAAATGCAGATTCGACCCTTGTCTCTCGGCCTAACCTCCTTGGTAGGCTTGATGCAAGGAGAAAATGAAAGCAGCTCACAGTTTTTTAGCCCCCGGTTCACACATTTTTGTCCTAGCTCAGGAAGGAGGGCTCCAGAGCAAACTAATCTATGCAGTAGCGAAATCACTCGCTCACAACTTTAAGGTCAGTAGCGCACAAAGTGGAACTTTTGCTCACAAGACTCCACAGCTTAGAGGGAGCATTGTCTGCCCCTGTGAGTTCAAAGCTGGGGTTCCAGGTGAGTCTCTTGCAGTCTCTTGTATCCATCTGTGAGGAAGATGTGGGCTCTGAGGCAGCTTTTCCCAAACTTCTGATAGCTCAGGTACACTTCGAAATCAAAACTGAAGCTGCCATTTAATGGTTACAACAACTCTGTAAAGCATAAAGCAGTACACACGACCTGCCTTGAAAGAAGTATGGTCTGTATGAGTCTCTGATCTGGGGACACTTCCTGATTGGAAGGAAATAAACTTAGAGCAGTGACTCATGCAGAGAAGCAGCCCTAATTCTGCTGCCTCCCGATATTGCTTGTGACAGAATTATTCATCCACATTTGATACAGAGATGAAGTGGAATTACCCACTCCAGGCAGAGTTTGGAGCAGGCTCATGTCTAGCTAGATCAAGGTCTCAGGCGGAGAGGCCACCTCCCCAGGGAGTGAGCTCTCTGGAGTAAAAGGACCTACTAATTATTTTAGGAATTAATTTAATTTCTCACAGCACAGAAGCCCCTCCTGATTTGGGGGTGACAAGTTCAAGGGCTTAGGCTTGTTTTTGTTCAAAGGCCTGTTTTTGCTAAAACAACAACGAAAAAAAATCACTTTGTATGGCATTCACATGTCTTCTGTTATATCAAAAAGGTATATATGCTGAGGCTTCAGAAATATGCAAATGTATTTAAATTTAATCAATTGGTTGAAAGGATTGGCACTGTATTTATGTTCACTGATGTGTCCTGCTATTACAGTGCTGTTCATGAGCAATTGCTCAAACCACCATCTATGGCTGTCCGAATACAGGCTTAATTCTCCTGAAGAATGAGTCCAGGCATCAGCCCTGTTTCCCTTCCCCACCCCAGTCCTCTGTTCTACCACCAGTTCCTGTGATTCACCAAGTGGTCCACACAGTTGCAAGTTAGAGGACGGGAAATGTGATTTTTTTTAATGAAAGTTTAAGATTTTCAGGGGGCTGAACTCCTCAGCACCTGATACTCGCATTCCCACCTGTCGGTCACCTGCTGCTGCAGATGCTTTCCATTCCAGATTTGCCCTCCCGCATGGTCTCCTGTTTTCTCTCTGTGTTGCAGTCTGTCTTCACCCTGGGAACGGCTGCAGGTGGCTTGGGCACCATGTACTTCAACGATCGCTTGGGCCGCAAGCTGAGCATCATGTTTTCTGCAGTTCCTTCTGTCCTCGGGTACCTCCTGATGGGCAGCGCACAAGAAGTCTGGATGCTGCTGGTGGGAAGGCTGCTGACGGGGTTTGCGGGCGGTGTGACATCTGCCTCCATACCAGTAAGGAAGCCTTAGACCAGCTACAGAAATGGGTTGACAGATATGCTGGTGGGCCCCCTTGTCCGGCTGCCGGCAGACGCGTTGGGCAGACCTGCAGTGAAGGTGGGACTGGCACTCCCCCATAGGCGGCTGCCCTAAGAGGAGCCTGGTGGTCAGGGGCAAGCTGTGCCAAGAGCAGGACCAGGACGGGGAAGGGCAAGAGGAGCTGTCTCTCTTGCTCAGGATGGGCTGGCGCATTTGCAGAAATTAGAGGGGGTTTTGCCATCAGACCATTGTAAAAACCAGTTGAGAACCACCACTAAACCTAAAAGCTTTAAAATACGAAGACAATGTGAAAAGCTAAAATCCAGGAACATTTTTTAAAAGCATCTAAAACGTCAGTCTTGAAAAAAAAATGATTTGACCAGTCTCCTGAAGACCATCAGGCAAGGCTCTGTGGAGAGGGAGTCCCACCTGTGGGGTGCCATCACCAAAGAGGCCCTGCCCTGCTTCTTCTAGGCTCTTTCCTCAATTTCGGGTATTCCTGAAGAAAGGCCTCCTCATCTGTGCTCTCTGAAGAGCTCAGGCGTGAAGGACCTTGAACTCGGGTCATACTTTCAATCTTAAGATCAACACTTTGAAACTCAGAAACTGACCAGGAGCGAATGGAACAGGTGCGAGATGTACCATGCTGCTCACCCTGGTTAACAACCCAGCACCTATTGAGTCTGGTTTTCCAAGACAGGCCGCCCAGCTCTGGGTTGGGAAATTCCTGGAGATTTGAAGGTAGAGCTTGAGGAGGGCAGGATTTAGGGAGAGAAGGGGAGAGGAGCGGAGGGACCTCTTCAGAGGGCAGTGCCATGCAGCCCACCTGCCACATATGCCATTTTCACCTGGGAAACTGATTTCTGTTGCTTAGAGATCAGTTGCAGTTCTGGCAGATCTCCAGGTCCCAACTGGAGGATGGCAACCCTCGCTATAAGCCAGCTGTTCCATGGTGTTTTACCGCCTATTTTAGTGGCCCATTTGGTGTTTTTGCCTTTGGTTCAGTATCCTGTGTTGTATGTGCTGTGTGCTGATATAAATTATTTGGTGTATAATAGTATTAGCAAACTGATTTAAACAGTATGTCTTTTGATCCAAAGGACTGATAAATCCGTTGGTATTTAACATTGTGGACAGCAAGCATCGTGCCCACATTTCTTAATTCACTAACACAGTCATCATACTAACTTCCTGTATAAAATGAAACTGGATTTCACTCTCTTTTCTAATGCAAATACTGTGATCATAGAGAGGCACCACATAGACAGTAATAGGCAATGGTGAAGTTCAGTTAAAATTCCAGAAGTTCAGGTTTTGGGCAGCACTGTCCCCCGTCCCCACCCCTGCCTTCTGTGAGCAGTTCTGCCAGCTTTTCCAGGCTCCTCTTTACTCCCCACCCCCAGTCATTCAGCTGGCCTAAGGAAGCCTGCAGTAAAAAGCCCCTTCTAATCAAGGGGTGAGGGTAATTGGAACCAGGGTCAGGGACTTCCAAGCAGTGGCCCAATGGAAGCTGCTGTCTTCCGAGACCTGACTTCATAAGCCACATCCAGATAGCACAAACATTTTGTTGATTATGTATTTAATTCATGTGTACCCCCCATCCTGCCCCCCAGTGGAGACCGAAAATGGCTGACATCGTTCTCCTCTCCTCCACTTTATCCTCACAACAACCCTGTGAGGTAGAGTAGGCTGAGAGCGAGTGACTGGCCCCAGGTCGCCCAATGAGCTTGAGTCCAGTGGCACCTTTAAGACCAAAATTTTTTATTCAAGGTATAAGCTTTCATGTGCATGCACACCTCTTCAGACACAGCCTTTTTCAGGTGCTTTTAAAGTGTAGCAGATGTCGGGGTTGTCACCGTTTTGGTCAGAGGTTGTGAGTGGACAGAAGGGTTTGTTTGGCTCAACATACACACACAGTGAAAGGGGGCTGTCCAATGTGTATCATTAGCCAGTGATGGACAGAGGAGAGGGCTTGTGGGGGAGATGCAAAAGATTTGGAAGCAAAATGAAAGGCCTTGGATCGCTGTAGGGTGGCCAGCCTCCAGGTGGGGCCTGGAATTATGATTGATCCCCAGACGAAAGAGATCAGTTCCCCTGGAGGAAACGGCCGCTTTGGAAGGTGGGCTGAATGACATTACACCCCACTGTGGTCCCTCCCCTCCCCTCCCCCAACCCTGCCCTCCCCCAGGATCCACCTACAAAATCTCCAGGTATTTCCTGACCCAGAGCTGGCAACCCTAGGCTGCTAACGTTTGAGGCCTGCTGCACGAGCTTCTGTCTGTCTCCTGGATCCCCTTCTCATGGAACCATGAAAAAACTTCATCAAGATCTGTCCCCTGAACAAGTCCAAGTCACCCCTGGCTCTGGAAAATCGCCACTTGGTGGTCTTAGCACTGCCCAAACTTTTCCAAAGTGGAACCAAGTTCTTGTTCTCCTCCTTTCCCAGCCCCTGGGCTGTCAGAGTTTCTGGGGCCGCATGCAAAGGAAGGTGGAGAAGGGCGCTCTCCTTGTCTTCCTTCCACCCCGTCACACAGACACGCACACACAGGCAATGCCTTGAGGGCCTGCAATTTTGGGCAGGGCAAGGGAAGTGATATCTGCCTTTGCCGCACTCTTCCTTCCTCCTCTATTTACCGGATGCCTTGATAGAATTCTATTGAGCAACAGTTAAAATGGGGAAGGCGGAGGCTGCAGAGTCTGAAATAACCTGGGCTTCAGTTCTCTCTGTCTCCTCAAAGTGCTCTTGCTGGCAACCACTTCCTCCCCTGGGCCTGACGTGGTCCCAGCGTCGAACTGTGGGGGTTGAGACCACCCACAAAGCACCCTGGCCAGCAGAGAGACAGGTGGGTTGCTGTGTTGGTCTGAAGTGGCAGAACAAAGTCTGAGTCCAAGGCTACCTTTAAGACCAACCAAGTTTTATTCTGGCTCTGAGCTTTCGGGTGCAGTGTGTGTGCTTCAGAAGCAGAGCCTCTGCTCGGCCTGCAGAAGGTCTCAAGTTCAATCCCCAGCATCTCCAGTTAAAAGGACCAGGCAGGAGGTGATGGGAAAGAGAGCCGCTGCCAGTCTGAGTAGACAAGAGAGAACAGACCCCCAAGGGTCTGATTCAGTATAAGGCAGCTTCACGTGTCCATGAAAGCGGACATGAAAGCCTCTACCCAGAATAAAACTTCGTTGGTCTTAAAGGTGCCCCCCCTGGACTCACACTTTGGTCTTGCCCACTGTCTGAGATAATTCCAGTCAAGATGGGGGAGGAACCATCTCCCATCAGGACTTTTCCCCTTAAATATCTTGAACTGTAGATTCAAGAGAACTGACATGAACACAGACAAAGCTGCCGTGTACTGAATCAGGCTATAATTCCATCAGGGTCAGTATTATTGACTCAGACTGACAGTGGCTCTCCAGGGCCCTTCACATCACCTCCTACCTGATACTTCACCGGAGATGCCAGTGACTGAGAATCTGGGTTCTCTGCATGCAAGCAGAGGCTCTTCCACTGAGCTACTGCCCCGCCCTAGAGAGGTGGCCGCGCATCTCATTGGTGCGGGGGGGGGGGCTGCTTAACAGGGTGGGTTTTTTGACAAAAATTTCTCACTGTTGTTTTTCTCCCTGTGGGGGGTGGGGAAAGATGTAGTGATTCCATTGGAAAAGCAGTTGGGAAGGGAATTCCAATCAGAATATGCCCGGTGGGGAAAGAGTTAAGCCCTCCTTCCTTCACCATTGTTTTGGTTGAGTAAAGACAGCATCTTCGAGCATATGCAGAGTGCCTTTCCACCACCAAAACAAACAAGGCAATAGTCTTCAAAGAGCTGATTTAGGGATGGGTTGGGCTTGGAATGCATGAAGCTGCCTTAATACTGAATTGGACCCTTGGTTCATCAAGGTCAGCCTTGTCTACTCAGACTGGCCGCAGCTCTCCAGGGTCTCAGGCAGAAGTCTTTCACATCACCTCCTACCTGATCCCTTTCAATTCGAGATGCTGGGGATTGAACCTGGGATCTTCTGTAAGCCATAGCCCCTCCCATTTTTACCACTGGGTAGAAGAAGCAGGTATTCTTTTGACCAGTGCATCAATTGGTCACTTTGCTGCTTCTCCCACATCCTCAGAAACCACACCATAGGAATTCAACACCCATTTCAAAGACGCGAGTTGCTTCCACGTGGATGTTTTGCTCCATCTCGGCTGCTACAGTGCAGCATTTGTTTATTCATTTGTTTTTTGGGAAGCATCCACGTGACTGTTTGCTTCCTGCTTCTGTGTTTGACCCTTTGATCTAGTCCCTTGCAGCCACCATCTCGCGCACGCATGCACCTGCACACACACACTCACACACGGTACCACTGGAGGGTTGTTTTTGAGCTTTTTTTGTTTTTAAATCAGGAATTGCTGCATCACTGTCACGTTGTAATGTTCTGTTGCCACTGTGAATCCCTCTGCATTCATGGTGACAATGGGAGCTCTGTTGGCTTGTGAAAGTAACTGTAGTCAGTTTTAATTTTATTTATTTATGTTATTTATAGTCCACCGTTCTCACAGGGACTCAAGACGGATTAGGCATAGGGAGTCAGCACAGGTCACAAGAGTGGATGTTCAATAACTATCATATCAGGATATTAGAAGACTGGAAACCACCTGGAAGAACAGGAGCGCAGCATGAGTGTTAATATAACCTGTTAGGCAGTACAGAAATGACATAATAGGATTCTGTTTACAATGTGCTGTATACAGCAGGAAAGACCAGGAGTCCTGACCATTTATCCAACTAGGTTTGTGAGACCATTTTGTGCTGTGCAGCCTGATTACCTGCCTGGAAAAGTCCTCTGAAGAGTTCAGCTTTGCAAAACTTATGGAAGGCCAGGCCAGGAGCCTGGGAGCTTTCCTGACTTTCTCAGACAAGCCGTTCCAGAAGGTGGGAACCACAACAGAGAAAGCACAGGAGTATGGGCAGTAGTTGATCTTGCCCATTTGCAGGTGTGCACCTGCAAAAACCCCTGCTGACCTGAGCAAAGTTGTCATGACGGCGCATAGAGAGATAGGCAGTCCCATAATTAAGAGGGACAGAGACCATGAAGGATAGCCAGTGCCTTCAACTGTGCACGGTAACAAATGGGCAACCAATGGAGGGTTTGCAGAATGGGAGTAACATGCATGCTCCATCTAGCTCTGGCTAATAGTTGAGCCGCGGCGTTCTGGACCAGTTATAGTTTCTGAATTGATTTTGAGGGGAGACCAACGTATACTGCATTACAGTAGTTTAGTCTCAATGTTACTGTGGCGTGGATCCTGGTGGCCAGGTCAGGGGTATCAAGGTATGGGACTGTTCTACAGGCTAGGCTGAGTTGGAAGAAAATCTCTGCAGCTATTTTTAAGAATAATTTAAACATTACAAGAGAAAACAGAATAAACTTAAATTTCTTTGCAGAAAATGTCCTCTATGGGGATAGACCAGGCCTCCGGAGAACAGGTCTACCCACCCCAGTCTCGGCCATGGACTGTCACCCGGTGCTGAGCCTTAGAAAACATACCAGCACTTGGGGGGGGGGGGGGGCTTGCAATCTACTTTGGGTTTTTTAGTGAAATATGACAAATTCCAGGTCAAGTATAACAGAGGTGAAACAATTACTGTCAGAACTCAGTCTAACCTAACAAATAGGAAGTTGCTTAAATGTTATCTACCTGCCCAAACTATTTATTAAAATACTTATATCCCACTTTTCCTGAAAAGCATAAAGGGTTTGCAAAAAAAAGTTTTTTTCTAGCTCCATTATAAACTATGGGACCATTATAGTCAATGGATCCCATAGGCTATAATGGAGAATTGACCTAGGTGTATTGGGGCTCTGGGGCTGGTTTTTTGAGGCAGAAGCACCAAATTTGCAGCATAACTACTGGTGCCTCGAGAGCCAGTTTGGTGTAGTGGTTAAGTGCACGGACTCTTATCTGGGAGAACCGGGTTTGATTCCCCACTCCTCCACTTGCACCTGCTGATGTGACCTTGGGTCAGTCACAAGCTCTAGCACAGCTGTTCTCTCAAGGACAGTTTCTGTCAGAAGTTCTCTCAGCCCCGCCTACCTCACAGGGTGTCTGTTGTGGGGAGGGGAAGGGAAAGGAGTTTGTAAGCCGCTCTGAGACGCCTTTGGGCAGTGAAGGGCGGGTATAAATCCAAACTCTTCTCTTCTTCTTCTTAAACCCCCCCCCCAAATTTCAAAAAGATTGGGACCATGGGGCCCAATTCTATGGGCCCCAGAAGGAGGTGCCCCCATCCTCCATTGTTTCTAATGGAGAGGGGAAATGCCTTCTCAGTTTACTTGTGAGCTGAAGCTAAACTCCCTGAGCTGCCACCTAAAATTTTGTGCACCAGTGCCCCCAACACAGCTTAGCGGGAACTCTGATCCCAAGGCTTTTATCTGAATCAGCAAAGGTCAGCTGAACTCCATCAAAAATGGGGAGAGCAATGTCTTTCAAGGCCCTCGCCTTCCCAACTAGCATTATCCCTGTCTTTTCAAGGTTGAGTATCAATTTGTTCAGTTTTGGCCAGTTAACCATTGTAGGCAGGCAGCAATTCAGGACCTCTGCCATATCACCAGGAGATTTGGATAATGATGTTAAAGTAAACAGAATATTTATTTTTTAAAATTGCCTCTACTTTTTAAAACGTAGTTTTCAAGATGATCCATAAAAATGCATTAGGCCATTGGAACTGAACATCATGTAGACAAACGCAGCCAAAACATGAAGCAAAAAATATTGTGGTGCCCCAAAGTCCCCCTGGAGAGAACAGTCTTTGTAATAATTGTCCCATCAAGTTGCAAGTGACTCATGGATCCCTCAGTCTTTTACCTGCTTCCTAAAGGCTCAGGTGTGTGTCCTCAAGTGCCTCTCCTTCTGTATCCATAACATGAAACTTGCCGGCTCATGCAGCCTCAGGAAGGAAGAGGGGATTTAATCCTTCAACCTCCACCTGGTTTCACTCTGTACAAAACTGGATGCTCTAGTTTGTTGATAACATTTTAAAGGAGAAAATGTGTATTTTTAAATTTGATGTCTTTTTCTCCTTTCATATGTTAATGACAAACTTGGGGGCCTGGTTTCCAATAGGAAAAAGGAGAGGAAGTCACAGAGGCGAGACCCCCCCTCTTTCTTTGGCCTCTTGCCCAGGGGCATGTGGGACGCTGTATAAGCCTGCCCCTCTGCCTTTCCCAGATGGAAGGAGAGGGGCAATCCTCATCCAGACTATTCGAACCCTTGGAAGAAAGTCACCCTTTGGAAACTTTTGATCTACCTCCTTGCAGAATCAAGCAATGAGGCTGAGGCAGGGGAGCCTGGTGGAATTGAGCAAACTGGGGGGGGGGGGGTTGGAGCTGATGGTTGCCAACTCCAGGTTGGGAAACCCCTAGAAATTTGGAGTGGTGCCTAGGGAGGGTAGAGTTTGAGAAGGGGAAGGAACTGTGTGGGGTTGTGATGCCCCAGAGTCTCCCTTCCTGTGCTGCCATTTTCCCCCCAAGGGAACTGACAGAGATCAGTTGTAATTCCGGGGGAATACCAGGTCCTACCTGGAGGTCAGCAAAGCTAATAGAGCCTGAAGAAATCTGGCACGTTGGGGAGAAGCCAGTGTAGACCCAGATGGCTGTAGGGCTGTTGGGGAGCTGGCCTCTCCTAGCTTGGCAGACTCAGGGGCAACGGGTGTGTGTTGGTCAGGCAGCTGGCATCATAGCAAAGCCTCTTGGTGTCTCCCTAAGCACACCCCTTACCTTCCTCCTGTGCTTCCAGGTCTACATTTCTGAGATCTCTCATCCTGGGGTCCGAGGAGCTCTGGGTTCCTGCCCGCAGGTCATGGCTGTCTTGGGTGCCCTGGTCCTCTACGCTTTAGGCAAGTATGGTGTGCAAATGTCCGCAGGTGTGACAAGACCGCCACTCGTTCTGGGTGGCTGGCACGTCTTGAGGTTCCCCAGTTGAGGTGCAGCAGTCTTTGAGAGGTCCTTCTCTTTCTCAAATGAGCAAAGGGGAGTAAGCCACCTTCCCCCCCCTTTGCTGCTCCACCTCTTGCCTCCTCGGTTCCTTTCCGGGTTCTTGTCAGCTGGTTGCACAGGTAAGACCAGCCTGGTCCCTGCTGAGACTGATCCTTCTTCGCCTGATTCGCTGGGCTGTTTTCTGGTTGGGGAGAAGGCCATGCACTTCATCTGGTTCTGTAAGACCTTCCTGTTAATCTCTTCGAGCAAACAGCAACCAGAGCATGCAAATAAACGTCCATTGACTGGGCCATGCTGCAAACTGAGCAGATCTGTGCAAGGAACAGTGAAAGATGACATGTAGCGTGCCAGCCACACATCCTTTGACCTGAAATTTAAGTTCGAAACTCAGCGTTTCCAAACATGTTGTCTTTGCCACGGAAAGATATAAGTACAAGAAGGACCAGATGAAAATTGTTCCAAAATAGAACCACTGGACACAGAATAAAAGTACAAATGAGGCCTCCAAAGATGCAATCACATGCCAAGTGATGTTTCACTGGTAATAATTTCTGGTCCAGAAAGTGCCTTCCTATGATTGTTCAGCCAAAGTGTCCTACTTTGGCTAAACAATCATCTGGTCCTTCTTGTAGTTATATTTTATATCTGTATGATTGTACTGTACTGTTATATAAGCCAATATGTTCCTCACTGTGTTTGACCTCTGAAGAAGGCCTGTGCAGGCCAAAATGCATCAGGTCAAGTCCATTAGCTCTTGTGTGTTAGGTTCTGGTATTTTTATATGAGGTATGATTGGGCCCTTATATATTTTTAATTCTTTGTTAATAAATGCATGTATCTTTTTATATACTATAGATATATTAAGCTTTTATTGTTGGCCCTCTTTTCTATTTGACTAACCTTTTCAGGTTCTGGATCCCAGGTTTCTAGGTTTAGTTCTCCCCCCCCTTTTTGTTCCAGTCTTTGCCACTGAAAACAGGACCTGTGTGACAGACTATATGTCATGGTGTCCATGGGTTGGACCACCGTCATTTGAAAGAAGCATTTGCCCATTTAATGAAGGATTCAGCATTGCAGGATCAGGCAATCTAGTGTCGTCCCCCCACTGCCTTTTCAGGTGCCAAAAAAGCCCCCCCCCCCCCCCGGCTGTTTTGGCTCTTGAAATGGTGCACGGGAAAGGAAACAAGATTGCCTGGTCCTGCTGTGCCATGCATCGCACACCATTTTTAAATGGCCAAATTCATCTCTAAAATGGTATTGCCGTCCAGGAGTCAGGCCCATGGAAGCAGTAACATTTGGTGCAGCCCTGTGTGTGCCACTGTGCTTGCTGACTGCTCCCACTCAAACGTGTCATTAAGGAAGCAGGTGGCATGGGATCACAACCTGTGCGTCACTGCTACGCCCCGGCCGAGCCCAGCAGCCAGTAATGTGGAGCAGAGCAGGGAGAATGCACGAGGCCATCAGGGTGCAAGCCCCCCAGAATCAGCTGTGGCACTAGTGTAAGTGGTCACTTCCTGGATGTCTCTGTCTGGACAGCATAGCGGGGTGGGGGGTGGGGGTGGGGAATTATGGCAGTGGTGAAGTATCCAAGCAGGTGAGGAGCACAGCCATGCCACACACTTCTCTAAGAGGAGGGTGATCTAGACACAAAGCTGATTTGGGCAGCGGGCAAATGTTAACAGACGTGATGCCAAGCTAGGTTCATGCTTCCTGGTGAAGCAAAGGGGCTGGTTTTCAGCTGGACCAGGTGTGCCGTCAAATGTAACGCCAGGCACCAGAACGGGCCCATAGCCAAGATCTTGTGGCTTGTGGGGCAAAAATTTTTCTGGTGGGGCTGGTAGGGCTGCTTTGCCATAATGAAGGGGTGGCAGCACACTCCCCGCTCCCTCCCTTCGACAAGATTTAAAGGGCCTTCTAGCTGAGGAGAGCCACGTGCTCCCTGCCAATCAGCTGAAGGGCCCTTTAAATCATGCAGGAGGGGAGAGAGGGGGGGGGTGTGCCACCCCCTGCTGCTTGTCAGAAGCACGTAAAGGATTCATTTGAATGCTTTTGGGAAGAAGGGGGGGGGCCTTTAATAGCTCCACCATAGCCCCCAATAGCCAGTGCCAGAGAGATAAACTTTCTAAAGGGCAGAAGCTGGTAAGCTCTGAGTTGGTGCATCCTCACTGCAAGGCCCTCTGGGCTGGGAGATACAGGGGAAAGCCCATATGGGCGGACTGGAGAACCAGTGGGGCTGGGCCCCAGGGTAAAAACATGCAGTGGCTGGGTGTTGTGAGCTCCCTCCCCCTGCCGCTGAGCCACTGTGAAAGGGGACTGGGAAGAAGCTGAACTAACCCCCTCACCTGTGGGACCAGCCCAAGCCAAGCCCAATAAGCAGGAGATGCCTGTGCAGCCGTCGTTGCTCCCGGCCAAGGCCACCAGGGTCGATGCTGGGGGCTCAAGCCAGAGATCGTTGGCAAGCCGTGCCACTCCCGTGTCGAAGGCTGCCAGATTGGTGGGGGAGCAGGCCCCCCACTCCCAGTGCCACATGTGTAGCAGAGGCCCCAGGCCACCCAGCTGAGCAGAGAGGTGTGCAACCTTGCCGTGGGTCCCTGAGCCAGCATAAATGTGGCTGTGGCTGCTCCCATCGTAGCAGTGAGGCTGCCACGTAAACAAAGACGTTCTGCTTGACTCCTGCAGATGAGGTTGTTTCGCCATCCCGAAGCTGAAATATGAGTGGTTCCGCCCACTCCCCCCCGCAGCCTCCCATTCCCTCATGGGCCTGCACGGTGCTGTGTCCCGGAGTCCGCCATGGGGACCTTTTAGAGCCTTTTAAAAGCCTTCTAGGGTCACCACGGTGCTCCAGTCCTGCTGGGGACTGCAGTGGGGGGGGGGTGAGGGGCCCTGCCCCCCCATATGCTGTGTTTGGGCTCTCAAAAAGGGTGCAGGGGAGGGGGAGACGGGAGCCTCTCAGGAGCCACTCCGGGGTCCCCAGGAGGATGCGAGAAGGACGGGTGCAGCCTCTGAGTGGCACCCCATCCCCGTGGTGAACTTGGGGGTGCTGTACTGTGTAGCTCAGAAAGCCAGTCTTGGTGGGCTTGGCCCCTGGGATAAATCTCACTTACAAACCATCAGGGTTAACCTGTTTCAATGTACCAGAACAAAACAGAAGTCCCGTGGCCCCTTCAAGACTACCAACATTCATTCTAGCGTGAGCTTTTGCGAATCAGACAGTTCTCATGGTCAATATAGCGGAGTTTTGCCCAGTCATAGAAGTGTGATACTGAGTGCAATAAATAAATCTTCCAAGAAGTATATTGCCAAAAAAAAGGTGAACCTCCATTTATTCAAGTAAATCCAGTTCACAATCAGGTTGCAGTTGAAAGGAGAGGAAAGAGAAGCCGAATCGAAAGAGGACTTTCCCCGTCACCCATGGCCAGCTTGTCCAGCACCATGTGTGTGGGAGCAGGAGGGCCCTGCACCGAGGGGAGAGGCCTGTGGTCCTCTCTGTGGAAGGCCATGTGCAGGGAGTGAGAGGGCAAAGTGAGGGAGAGGAGGAGGGCTCAGACGAGGGCAGCTCCCAGGTCAAGACCAAGAGAGGCATCCCACCCATGGAGAGGAGAACACCCCACACACACACACCCTCCTGCCCCAGCACGCTGAGTCGCCCACTCCAACACGCACGCGGTGCTCTGTTAGAACAGACTTTAATGCGGCTGCTCCTCTGGAGTTTATGTTCCAGAGGCTGAGGTTGCCTCTTAGAGAAGATTACCTGAAGGGGAATTTTCTCCCTCTCTTGCATCAAGGTTCCATCTCCCTCCTAAACCCTGCAAGCCACGTCTTTTAAAGTGAGTGCTTCTTTGCCGTTGTTCTTGTAAAGAGGACTGGCTACGTCCTTCTCTTCTTCAGGGTTCAGCCTAGCAGGCAGAGATGCACCTATAAGGATTCCAGCCAGCACAATTCACACAGATGGGGGTTTGAGCACCCCTACCCTGGAACTGACTCTTTTTTTTGGGGGGGGGTCTTGCCAGGACCTCCACTTTGTACACAGTAACAGTAAAATAAATTCAGGCTAGGATATCTCTGAGCATGTGCAGGATACTTCCTGTAATCAGCTCCTGGATGTGGGATACAGAGAGAAAGGATTTCCTGGGTCAAAGACATAAGGTTGCCAACTCTAGGTTGGGAAATTCCTGGAGATCTGGCTGGAGGAGCCTGGGGAGGGTGGGGTTTGGGGGGAGGGCCCTCAGTAGGGATGCGATGCCCACCCTCTAGAGCAGCCATTTTCTCCAGGGGAACCAATCTCCGTCGTCTGGAGTTCAGTCATCGTTCCGGGAGATCTCCAGGCCCCATCCAAGGGTTGCCAGCCCTAATATGGAGTGTTTACCCCCCCACCCCCCACTGCCTTTTTTCGAATGATCAAAACTTTCCTGCTCTTCTCAAGCATTTCTGAAAGAACAAGGGGTGCACGGAGAGGATGGGCGTCCCGGCTGCACTGCAGAGCGGACCGTGGGACCCTCCTGGGCTCCCCACATGTGACCTTTTGCCGTTCTGCCCCTCCCAACCCAGGCCTTGTCCTTGACTGGCGCTGGCTGGCCGTGGCTGGGGAGGTGCCAGTCCTGCTCATGGTCGTCTTGCTGTGCTTCATGCCGGAGTCGCCGCGCTTCCTGATCTCCAAGGGGAAGGAGGACGAGGCCCTGAGCGCCCTGACTTGGCTGCGGGGCCAGGATGCCAATTACTGGTGGGAGTACGAACAGATCAAAGACAGCGTGAAGGAGCAGGTAGGCCATGCCTGGGCTGGTGGGGAACAGCAGGGATGCACGCAGGAAGTCCCCGAGAAACAGGAAAGCCCATTGACAGTGGCCGCCAAAGGAGGGCGATCTGAAGTGTTTCCCAAGCAGATTAAAACTGGAGGCACAAAGTGTCACTTTTAGAATGCGTAAAAGTGACCTGCCTCCCGTCAGAAGCCCCCATCTCCTGTGTTTAGGCCCAAATCTCTGTTCTGTGCATGCCTCCTGATCCTGGAGACTAGGCCAGAGATGCAGCACATATCCCCCTTGCAGCTCACCTAGTTATGTTGCTCTTTGAAATTGTGATCGATGACGTATTCACACCCACTGTAGAGGCAAGGCCTTGGTGCAGTGAAGCTCTATATTCTTGATGCTTGGCGGGGGGGGGACAAGAGTGGGAGGCGCTCTGGAGTTCTGGCCCTGCTGGTGGAGCTCCTGATGGCCCCTGGCTCTCCCAGATCCTAGTTTGACATTCCAACCACTGTGGCATGCTTAAATCTGCAGCAAAGATCCATGCTCAAGCACCAGTCTTTCCCAGTAGAGCCTGCTCATGGCTCCGTCATTGACATGTGCAAATCCTAGGGCTACCAGCGACTCCAGCTTGGGAAATTCCTCAGCAGGCTATAAAACCATAGAGTCCAGCCTACAAAGCAGCCATTTTCTCCTGTGGAATTGATCCGTCTTCTGGAAATCAGCTGTAATTGCAGATCTTCAGGCCCACAAGGAGGTTGGCTGCTGTAGCTGTTCCTAGAGCCGTCTGTTCCCATCTAGGATGCTGGGGGTGGGGGAGGCCCCATGCTGTGCATGAAAGGCTCTGCTGTGGCACCTCACAGTGTGGCAGGCAGATGAAAGATCTTTCCCCCGTCCCTCCCTCTCCACGTCTTCTAGAGCCAACCAGTCACTTGGGCGGAGCTCAAGACCCCCTACATCTACAAACCAGTGGCCATCACCTTGCTGATGCGGTTCCTGCAGCAACTCTGTGGCGTCACCCCCATCCTCGTGTACCTGCAGGTGATCTTTGACAGCACGGAGGTCATTCTGGTAAGCCTGTCCCACTGTTCGGAGCTCCTCGGGGCCTGGCCTCAGACTCCTTCCACCCTAACTCCCCCTCCCCCCATTGCCTCCCTGCTTGGGAGATCCCCTTGGGGCCGCCTGGGGGCTTCAAGCAGCCCTGCTGCCAGCTGAGCCCGGCAGCTCCTCCATTGCTGGCCGTGTCACAGGGGCTGCCTCCTGCTGTGGCCGCTGCCACTGCCAGATCAGTGGCCACAACCCTCAGCTCACTGGTGGCCATGCATGGCCTTTCAGGGCTGCAACCCACCTGCGGCTCCCCTGGGAAGACAAAGGGCCACTTCACCCCCGCCTCTTCCCTGTACTCTGAGGCCCGCACGTCCCCTGCCGTCCTCAGTGTCTTCCTGGAGATTCCTCCCCTCCGCCTGTATGGCACCACTCACTCCCCCCCCCATTTCTTAGCTCCCTCCTTAAAGCCCACCTTTCCAGTAAGCCCCTTTCCTCACCCCCAGCTGAAATGAAGCCAAAGAGCAGGCGGCACACCTCAGCACTCCAGGGGACAGACGCCACAGCAGAGCCCCGTTCTCCCCCGTCAGCCCACAGGAAGCCTCAGGCCATGGCCACAACTTGGTGGGCCTTCACGGCACTGCTGGACTCCAGCTTGGTTCTGCTGCTCACCCCACCTGTTCAGGATTAAAAGGTGCAGCTGTCAGCTGGGAGAGTCAAAGGTCTGGGCTGCTCTCTCCTGGATTTTTGACAGCTGGGGTACAGCATTTTTCAGTACCTGGAAGTACCTGTCTGTTTTCTGCATAACCCCCAGCTCCCCACTCCCTTGTGTACATTCCAGCGCCAGACAGTTGGAGTCCAGGAACAGGATCACACCTTCTAGACCGGGGGGTCTGTCAGCTATAGTGGGGTCTCTAGGAGCATATCCCGGTGTGTCCTTGCAGTGATGTTGCTGCCCGTAATATTGGCTGAGAGCGGGGGGGGTGCCACTGGGGTGCAGGGCCCACCCATGCTGGTGAGCCCTGGGTTCATCCTTTCTCCAGGTGTCCTTGCAGCGTACTCATCTGCCCGGCGGCCTTCAGCTGGGCAAATCCCCATCAGTGAGTGCTGCAGATGAGGCCCAGTTTCCTTTACTTCCTAAACTGGAGAGATCCCCCCCAATTCCATATAATACAGAGAGGGTCTCTGAGGAGGGGGGGGAGCATGTGGTGGCCTTTTGCAGTCCGGAACATGCGAGGCACCATCAGGAGCCAGAAGACCCCCTTGCGGCCGGACTGCTCAGGGTGTGCAGCCAGACACAGGGCAGTCCCAGTCAAGATATGCACCAAGATCTGCCCATATCACATTCAACAAGGACAGCATGATGAGAGAAACGTTCAAGAGTTGGGCTTCAGATGGACTGTGGTGGAGGAGTTGCTGTAAAACGAGTCCCAGGGGCTCATGTCTCAACCTGTGCCATTGTCAAAGCCCGTGACTCCTACCAAAGGCCAGACACCTCTCCATGTCCTTCAGCTCTTCATAAAGCCCACCCTGTGGAAAAGGAAAGGCCTGCTCTGTTTTGCATATCCTTTGCTCTTCACAGGCGTCACAGTACGATGCTGTTATTGTGGGGGCCGTGCGCTTGGTGTCAGTCATCTTTGCTGCATCTTTCATGGACAGAGCTGGGAGAAAGATCCTCCTCTACGCCTCAGGTACCGGCACTGCCCATTCACACGTAGCTATTTGTGAAGTCAAAATCCATTTCTGATCATCTTTTAGGATGCGCTGCCATACTGACAGAGGTTTGCCAGGTGGGGCCTGGAGATCTCCTGGAATTACATCTGATATCCAGAGGACAGAGCTCAGTTCTCCTGGAGAAAATGGCTGCTTTGTAGGGTGGGCTCTGTGGCATTATAGCCTGTTGTGGTCCCTCTCCTCCCCAAATCCCACTCTTACCAAGCTCCACTCTCAAATCTCCAGGAATCTCCCAACCTGGCATTGGTGACTCTATTACATGGGCAAAATGGTTGCCAGTGGGCCTAGAGGTTGGGGGAGGGGGAGGGCTGGGAGAGCAAGTCTTGGTTCACAGGAGAAGCCATAAACATCCCTGCTGTTTCTTCCCCCTCTAGCTTTCATCATGCTTGCCTCCAACCTAACCCTGGGGTTCTACATCCACTACGTCTCTCTGCACCCTACCAACACCTCTGCAACAGCTGGCAACAGCAGCGACCCAAGTCCTGTTCCCCCCACAGCAAATGGCCTCGCTGTCCTTCCTTTGATTGCCACCATGTCCTTCATTGTAGGTACGTAGTTGTGGGTCTGTTCTGAAAGTCAGGATATATGGACGTGGGAAGCAGCCGCACCATTTAGGGAAGTGGAGGAAAAATACTTCACTCCTGCCTTTCAGTTGCCTAGTTGCAGGTGGAAGTTGCGCAGATATGGAAGACTGCAGATCACCTGGCAGATGACACCTTCCCACAGCCAGGTGATGCAGGAGCTCAGAGAGAGCCAGTCCCCAATCCCCAGTGGACGGTATCCATACGATGCAAGGCCCATCACATTTGGGATCTGCCTGGCCCCTAGTGCCAAGATTTGGTGGGAAGACAAGTCTGATGAATGTCCCCCCACAGATGACATTGCTTTGCCAGGCCTTGAAGATGGCATTGCAGATGTTTCGATGGTAGACCACATAGGAGCAGTGTTCCCTCTGAGTTAGTGTGAGCTAGCTCACAGTTTTTTAGCCTCTGGCTCACATTTTTGTCTTAGCTCAGGAAGGATGGTTCCAGAGCAGACTAATTTATGCAGTAGCCAACCCCACCCTTTCACAACTTTAATGCCAGTAGCTCACAAAGTAGAATTTTTGCTCACAAGGCTCCACAGCTTAGAGGGAGCATTGCATAGGAGTTGATGAACACTTTAGACCTAAATTCTTGTATATACATTCAGCCACTCAGCCAAACTTTAACAGGGATGTGCAGTAACAAACACTTTTCAACTGTACCGAAATATCTGCTTGGACTCCAAGACCCAAGCCTGGCCCCACCCGCCCGGGTTATCGCGCCTCATCCCTTGAGCAGCACTCCAGATTGTGGGTCCTCAGAGTTAAACTACACATGAATAAAGCAGACCTTAGAATATATAAAGGTTTACTAAAGGATTAGAATACATCTCCATAGACAGAATGCCATCTCCACAGCTCAGCAGCAAAGAAAATAAAGAAGCCAGCTGTTCTAGTATATTGCATATCTATTAGATGACAAATATTCTTACAGCATAAATCCAGGCAGTAGCATTCTATACACTGCAGTTCATCATGATGAAGCATAACTTATCAGTGCATACTGGCAAGGCGTGAGCATAAAGTTAGCATGGCTCCCCTCCAGCCTATACCCTTGTTATAGCTTGTGCCCTCTCACATGAGGTGGTCTCTTGGCTCTAATCAGGAATCCTCCTTGAATGAAGTTTCCAGAAGATGTTACTGTCTGTTCCTAATTCCCCCTCCCATCTGGTTATACAACTGAGCGCAGGTTCTCACCATTAATGAATTACCACAGTCTTGAGTCCAGCCATGAAAGAGACAAGGAAGGTAGTTGCGGGAAGTCCAATTAATTAAGGAATTAATAGATTGCATTGTATCAACTGCCCTATATGTGATTGACTAATTGATTGATTTGGTTTAAACAAATTGATTGATAAGAGATTGATGCTGGATAGCTTGAAGTTAAATTTGCCACTGATTTATTAGCCTTTATTTAAATTACTGGCTAAAGGGGGGGAGGCATTCGTAGGCTATTAGGCTAATTGTATGGGCTGCAAGGGAAGTACTGAGTACAAAATTAATGGGAGGAATGCAACAGCAAAATTAGAAATGGATGGTAGCTAAGTGAATAAGGGTAATTTCTATTTTAACAGTTGCTACACATTGGGTATTCTTAATATCAGCCAACTTAGCTGGTCAGTCTGAGGTTCTAGCTGGCTGAGGCTAGTGAAGACCATCAGGTGTGGTGATGACCGGGCAGGGCATTCCAGTGCTCCTGGGGAGGGGAAAGTATAGTGGTGGGACTAGGCATGGAGACAAAGGAAGGGGACGGAGAAGTAGACTAGCTCGGCCTGCTTCCAGCCTACATCCCATCCCAACGGTTGTATGCAGTGGGGCTAGGACAAATGACCCCCCTCCGACATTGGCATTGTGTAACACCAGGTCTATAAACAATAAGATCACAGTTCTTCAAGACTTCCTGCTTGAGCAGAATGTAGACCTGGCATGCATGACCGAGACCTGGGTGCGAGATGGGGAAACAGTAGCTCTTTCCCAGATAGCTCCTCCCAGGTTCTTGGCCCTTCACCAATTGCGGACTAGGAGGTGGGGGAAGGAGTGGCTTTATTCATTTGGGAGGCTTACTCTTTCAGGGCACTCCCACCACCACAGATCACGGGCTTTGAGTGTGTCAGCCTGGTGTGGGAGGCCAGGGAGAGTTTAGAGATTTGGCCAGTGGTCGTGGTGCACGTCAGCACCAACGATGTGGGGAAATGCAGTTGTGAGGTCCTGGAGGAGAAATTTAGGCTGCTGGGCAGGAAACTCAAGGCCAGGACCTCCAAGGTAGCCTTCTCAGAAGTGCTACCTGTTCCACGCGCAGGGCCGGAGAGACAGGCACAAATCAGGAGTCTCAATGCGTGGATGAGACGATGGTGTAGGGGGGAAGGGTTCAAGTTTGTTAGGCACTGGGATGCTTTTTGGGACGAGGGAGCTGTACAAAAGGGACGGTCTCCACTTGTCCCAAGAAGGACCCAAGCTGCTGGCGCTCAAAATCAAAAAGGTGGCAGAGCAGTTTTTAAACTGAAAAATAGGGGAAAGCCAACAGGAGATGAAAAGTCTCTGGTTCGTGATGGCTCATCTCAAAGAGATGAAGGGGTAGCTATTACTTTCGTACAAGGAAATGGATTAAAATTGTCCACTGAGACTGTGGCTAATGATAGGAACTGTCTGGCAAGGTCTCGAGGCAGCAAGAGGAAGGTTGTGGGCTTAACAAACGTGGGAAACTATAAGTGTTTATACACAAATGCTAGAAGTCTCCGAGGTAAAATCGGGGAGTTGGAATGCTTGGTGTTGGGGGGGAAATAGACATTGTGGGTATTTCAGAAACTTGGTGGGATGAGGAAAATCAGTGGGATACAGTGATTCCTGGTTATAAAGTATATCGGAAGGATAGGGGGAAGGGTTGGAGGTGGGGTGGCTCTGTATGTCGGAGAGAGTATACAGTCCAGTAATATTGAGAGGGTAAGAAAATTGGATTTGCTTCTGGAAATGCTAGGGGTTGAAATAGTGGGTCCAAAAGGAGGCTTAACAGTGGGAGTTTGTTATTGCCCACCAGATCAAAAGATAGAGGTGGATTATAAAATGATGACTGAATTAAAAATAGCGGCTAGATGGAATAACTGTATTGTAATAGGCGACTTTAACTACCCACACATTGATTGGGTCAACATGAGTTCTAGTCGGGAAAAAGAGATTGAGTTTTTAGACACTCTCAATGACTGTGCTATGGAACAGATAGTCACAGATCCTACCGGGGAGAGGCGATCCTGGATTTGGTCCTAAGTAACACCCAAGACCTGGTGAGAGATGTAAAAGTGGTTGCACCGCTTGGGAACAGTGACCATAATGTCATTGAGTTTAACATTTGTACAGATAGGGAATTGCCCAAAAAGATTGACGCAACCACTTTTAACTTTAAAAGGGGTAACTTCTCTGGTATGAGGGGACATGTGAGGAAGAAATTGAAAGGAAGAGTGGAGAAGGTCAAAACCATTGGGGAAGCTTGGAGACTATTTAAAAAGACAATCCTAGAAGCTCAGAAAAAATATAGACCGCAGGTTAGGAAAGGCACAAATAGGTATAGAAAAAAGCCTGCATGGTTAACTAATAAAGTAATGGAAGCTGTAAAAGGTAAGAAGGATTCCTTTAAGTGGTGGAAAGCTAGTTTCAGTGAAGTTGATAAAAGGGAACACAGACTATGGCAAATAAAATGCATGTCTGTGATCAGGCAAGCAAAAAGGGAATATGAGGAGCATATCGCAAAAAACATAAAGACCAACAATAAAACTTTCTTCAAATACATTAGAAGTTGGAAGCCAGCCAGGGAGGCAGTGGGGCCCTTGGATGACCGAGGGGTAAAAGGAGTAGTGAAGGACGATAGGGAAATGGCTGAGAAGCTGAATGCATTTTTTGCCTCTGTCTTCACTGTGGAAGAGGAGAAGTGCTTGCCCACTCCAGAAGCACCGATTTCGGGAGGGTGTTTGAAAGACCTGAATCAGATTGTGGTGACAAGAGAGGAAGTCCTCCGACTGATAGACAATTTAAAAACTAATAAATCACCAGGCCCGGATGGCATTCATCCGAGAGTTCTGAAAGAACTCAAATGTGAACTTGTGGATCTCCTGACAAATATATGTAATCTTTCTTTAAAATCTGCCTCCATTCCTGAGGACTGGAAGATAGCTAATGTCACTCCCATCTTTAAAAAGGGCTCCAGGGGAGATCCAGGAAATTACAGGCCAGTCAGTCTGACATCAATACCGAGTAAGTTGGTGGAAACTGTTATTAAGGAAAGAATTAGTAGGCACATTGATGAGCAAAAACTATTGAGGCAGACTCAGCATGGGTTCTGTAAGTGAAGATCTTGTCTCACTAACCTGTTAGTGTTTTTTGAGGGAGTGAACAAACATGTGGACAAGGGGGACCCAATAGATATTATTTACCTTGACTTCCGGAAAGCTTTTGATACAGTTCCTCATCAAAGGCTCCTAAGTAAGCTCAATAGTCATGGGATAAAAGGACAAGTCCTCTTGTGGATCAAAAACTGGCTTATAAATAGGAAACAGAGAGTGAGTATAAATGGGAAACTTTCTCAGTGGAGGGTGGTAAGCAGTGGGGTACCACAGGGATCAGTACTCGGTCCGATGCTTTTTAACTTGTTTATTAACGATTTGGAATTGGGAGTAAGCAGTGAAGGGGCTAAATTTGCAGATGACACGAAGTTGTTCAGGGTGGTGAGAACCAGGGAGGATTGTGAGGCACTCCAAAGGGATCTGTCGAGGATGGGTGAGGGCGTCAATGTGGCAAATGGGGTTCAATGTGGCCAAGTGCAAAGTGATGCACATTGGAGCCAAAAATCCTAAATATAAATACACGCTGATGGTGTCTGAAGTGGCAGAGACGGACCAAGAGAGAGATCTTGGAGTCCTAGTAGATAACTCAATGAAAATGTCTAGACAGTGTGTAACTGTAATAAAGAAGGCCAACACTATGCTGGGGATTATTAGGAAGGGAATTGAAAACAAATCAGCCAGTATCATCATGCCCCTGTATAATCATTGGTGCGACTTCATTTGGAATACTGTGTACAGTTCTGGCCGCCACACCTCAAAAAGGATATTATAGCACTGGAAAAAGTGCAGAGAAGGGCAACTAGAATGATAAAAGGGTTGGAACACCTTCCCTATGAAGAAAGGTTAAAACACTTGGGGCTCTTTAGCTTGGAGAAACGACGGCTGAGGAATGACATGATCGAGGTTTATAAGATTATGCATGGGATTGAGCAGGTTGAGAAAGAAGTACTTTTCTCCCTTTCTCACAATACAAGAACTCCCTGTGGGAACTCCATGAAATTGCTGAGCAGTCATGTTAGAACAGATAAAAGGAAATACTTCTTCACCCAAAGAGTGATTAACATATGGAATTCACTGCCACTCACTGGGCTGGGCACACACTCAATTTGATGTTCGCAGCGGGGATAACAGTGGACCAGATCACTGCTTTGGCAGTGCCATAGTTGGATCAACTTGCCCTGTGGGCCCAACTGAATATCCCACCCGAACCGTGTTTGGGCGGCGAGCATATTTTAGCTTTCCTGCAGAGCCAAATGGACCCAATGCAGTGCCCCCTGGCGGCTCGTTAGATGAGCTAGTGGCGGACTGGCATCGCTGGCTCTCGGCAGCCATCAGTGAGATCACTCCCCTACGCCCTCTGTGCCCCCACTCTACGCTTGCTCCCTGGTTTACCCAGGAGTTGCGGCTAATGAAACGAGAGAGATAGAGGCGGCGCGCCCAGTAAGAGCATCCTACAGGACATTTATGAGATCCTATGAGATGGCAGTCAAAGCTGTGAAGGAGTCGTACTTCATGGCTACGATTGTGTCCGTGAGCTCACGCCCAGCCCAATTATTTAGAATGATTCAGTCTGTTACCACTTTGCCACAAAGCAAACCAAATGCTAGGGAATTTGATATTGGCTGTGAGGCTTTTGCGAGCTATTTCGCAGATAAAGTCTTGTTGCTCCGCCATGACCTCCCTGTCACACTCGAAACAGTGAGTGAGCTTGAGGCTTCATGCACGTCTTCTGATCGGATTATGGATTATTTCGATCTGCTCAGCCTAGAGGAAGTTGACAAACTGTTCCTAACAGTACGCCCCACCATGTGCTCCCTGGATCTGTGCCCTTCGTGGCTAATCAAAGCTGGACACATTGGATTCCAAGGTGCCCTACAAGAAATTATCAACATCCCTCTCGGAGGGACTGTTTCCGGGGGTGCTCAAGGAAGTGGTGGTACGTCCTCTCCTAAAAAGGTCATCCTTGGGCCCGACCAAATTGGCAAACTAATAGAGAGGGTGGTGGCAATACAGCTACAGAGCTTTTTGGATGACGCTTCCACTTTAGATCCCTTCCAGTCTGGCTTTTGCCTGGGTCCTGGGACGGGACAGAGACAGCACTGGTCGCCCTCACAGATGATCTCTGGAGGCATCTGGATCGGGGCGGATCAGCAGTGCTGTTGCCGTTGGACCTGTCAGCTGGTCGACCATCGGCTACTGATCCACCGCCTTGCCCACACTGGAATTCAGGGGCTTGCCTTGCAGTGGCTCACTTCCTTCCTCCAAGACTGGGGACAAACGGTGGCACTGAGGGAACAGCTCTCCCGAAGGTACCTACTGGATTGTGGAGTGCCACAAGGGACGGTGCTGTCCCTGATGCTGTTTAACAACTATATGTGCCCCCTTGCCCAGATTGCACGGAGACATGGGCTGGGATGTCACCAGTACGCTGATGACACCCAGCTCTATCTGTTGTTGGGTGGCTGGTCTGACTCCAAACTGGAAGATCTTGACCGGGTGTTACAAGATGTGGCTGGATGGCTTAGGCTGAGCCGACTGAAACAGAATCCAATGAAGACGGAGGTCCTGTGCTCGAGTTGGGGAGGATCAAGGGTAGGGATCCCACTCCCGACCTTCGATAGGGCTCCGTTGGTTCTAGCACCAGAGGTTAGGAGCTTTGGAGTGCTCTTGGATGCCTTGTTAACTATGGAGGCCCAGATAGCAGCCACTGCCAAGCTGACCTTTTACCATCTTTGGTTGATTAGGCAGTTGGTTCCCTTCCTTGAACACAATGACTTGGCAACAGTGATCCATGCAATGGTCACCTCGAGATTGGACTACTGTAATGCTCTCTACATGGGGCTGCCCTTGTCGCAAACCCAGAAGTTACAGCTGGTGCAAAATGCTGCAGCCAGGCTTTTAATGGGCCTCCCAATGTGGGAGCACATTCAGCCTGTGCTGAAGGCATTGCACTGGCTACCGATAGCATATCAAATTTGCTTCAAGGTGCTGGTTCTTACCTTTAAAGCCCTTTATGGTCAGGGACCTACATACCTGAAGGACCGCCTTTCCCCACATGTCCCCCAGAGAGCACGTCGATCAGGGTCCCAAAATCGACTGACCCTTCCTGGACCAATGGATGCCAGGCTGGTTATAACCAGGGCTAGGGCTTTCTCAGTGGTGGCTCCTCTCTGGTAGAATGAGTTCCCAGAAGAGATCAGGGCCCTGCAGGACCTTATGCAGTTCTGCAGGGCCTGCAAGACGGAGCTCTTCCACCAGACTCCCTGAACAGCCTGTGCTAGCCGCCCAATGTTAGATCTGGGTTGATCACTAGGACGGTACAATGAAAGCCAACCGCCATCTTAAATGTAAACTCAACTTTGAAATGTCAATCTGTTGGCACCTTTTTAATGTTGAATTGTTTTATGCTTCAATTATTTATTGTGGTTTTATTCATTCTGTAAGCTGGCCTGAGCTGGCCTCGGCTGGGTAGGGCAGGGTATAAATGTGAAAATAAATAAATAAAATAAATCATGAACCCCTACAGGCTGGATTAGGCCTTCTACTAGTCACATTTACCATTGAGGGAAATTAGGTTGCTTTGCCTGACAACACCCAATTTGTTTCCACTGCAATTGAAATTTAACCCATAAAGCTCTACATGACCTACACCCATCCGGAGCATCTCTCAAAGGCCCTCTGCTCCCACAGGAGCTTCCCTGTTCCCTTAAGATCTCTGTAGGATTTTCTCCAGTGATTCTCCCCCCTTCAAAAGCAAGACAATGGTGTCCAGGGAGAACCCTCCCATGACAAAGCCCCAGCTGCTGGAAAACTCAGCCAGGGGGACCATATTTTGACATTAGAAGTCATGTCCTGATGGTTCAGAGCCAGGAATCCACCTTGGGCTCCTTTGGCCAGCTGGACTCCTGGCAGAAACCCAGAATGAAGCCAAGCAACCATGAGAGTCACCCCATTTGCCTGCTGGGTCAAAACTGCCAAGTATCCGAGAGCACCTGTTAAGGCATCCACTGCTGTGGGCAAGACACAACTTGGATATGTGGCATGCCCTTGAGGACTGCCAGGTAGCCGTGGGCTGGCCTTTCACGTTCCCAGGAGGAGAACGGATCCAACTTAGAGCTCTCAAAAGCAGACAGAGATCCAGAGGTGATCCTTTTCTCCCACTCAGTGCTGCTTTTAGGGGCCCTTGGCCCTAACTTCCAGAGCACAGTGACCTGTTTGGCCCTGCTGCAGGCTGGGGAGGGGTTGGAGGTGGAGATGCCTCCCAACAAGTTGGGAAGCAGTTTGAAGGGAAGGCTCCGGGGACTTGTCCATCTCTGTGGTGGCCACACCACACCCTCCCAGGAGCTCTCCTCCAAAGGAAGCCAATAAGGGGATTGCCCCCCAAATTGCGGTCTTTTATGTGTTTTAATCATTGTTATAATTAAATTGTAAGCCACCTTGAAGTCTGCAAGGTAGAAAAGCAGCCAGCAAATGTTTTAAAGTGATAAGAAGCAGGAGAGCTCAGTGGGGCAAAGAGGGGCCCACCGCCTGGAAGAGCAAGACGCCGTGGACGGTCAGGCCAGGGGGGATGAATTGAGGGAAACTGCCAGCACGCCCTTCTTGCTGGCCTCTTCCCCAAATGACGGGGCCTTCTTTGCTTCCTCCAGGTTACGCCATGGGTTGGGGCCCCATCACCTGGCTGCTGATGGGCGAGGTGCTCCCCCTGAAGGCACGAGGGGTGGTGTCAGGCCTGTGCGTGCTCGTCAGCTGGTTGACGGCCTTTGCCCTGACAAAAGCCTTTCTGCCAGTTAAGGTAAGTGCAGCTCCCCAGGAGTTAATTCTGCAAGCAGCCTTGGCCCCCCTTCCCTGGGAGCTGTTGCGCTCCCTCTAAGCTGTGGAGTCTTGTGAGCAAAAATCCTGCTTTGTGAGCTACTGGCATTAAAGTTGTGAGCGAGCGATTTGGCTGCTGCATAAATTGGTTTGCTCTGGAGCCATCATTTCCTGAGCAAAGACGAAAAGCTGTGAGCTGGAGGCTAAAAAACTGTGAGTTAGTTCACACTAACTCAGCTTAGAGGGAACACAGCCCGGGGTGGGGGTCTGCCTCAGGCCGAAGGGGCGTCTGGGAATTGGGCGTGATTCCAAGTTCAGATGGCTTTCCTGGCGTGAAAGGGTCCCGTGGGGCTATTCTCTGCCTCCAGTGAGGGCAGTTACAATGGCTCTGGGCAGGTGACCCCAGTGGAGGAGAGGCTGGAGGAGACCCAGGTCAGAACCCTTCCTCTGCCCCAGACACTTGTCGGGTGACTTGGGCCTGTCGCTCTTAAGGGCCACGCGAGAAGCGATGGGGGCCAAGGTCCAGCCCATGGCTGCCAGCACCACTTTAGAGGGCCAGGCCCTCGCAACAATTTTGAGGTGCCTGAACCTTTCTCTAAAATGAGGCTGGCAGCCACAGGTGGGACCGTGGCCCTTGGACCCTGAGAGAGGGCGTGAAGGGGAGGGGTCTCAGCCTCCTGCTGGTGGGACAAGCCCAACATCGCCCACTACAACCCAGCAACGCGGCTGACTCCTCTGCCTGCAGCAACAAGGGCCCGGGCCACGTCCTGTGCAGAGCGGTTTGGATACTGAGCCCACTCCTCTGCACTGCCTGCAGAGGCCTCCCTCTCCACCCTTGGCTGGGCTGCTGCAGAAACACAAACACTGCGGGCGACTCCTGAGCAACTTCTGGGCAGAGAAGAAGACCCGCCCTCGTGGCCCAGAGAGGAGTGGGGCTGGGGATGGAGGGGGAGGCCGTGTCCAGACGGGTGGGCCGCGAGCCAAGGGGCAGAGGGGGCTACAGGCTGATGGTGCTTTGCTTCTTCCGCCAGAGACAGGAGGGCAAGGAGGCCCCTTCCCCGCTTGGCACGTCCTCTCCAGGGACCCTCAGCCCTTCTGAGAGCTGGTGGGATTCCAACACAATGGGTGGGGGGCAGCCACAGCTCCCCTTCAGGCACACAGGGAAGATCCTTGTGCTGTGGTGGCAGCTGCTGCCAAAGCATTCTTTTTAGAAATCCGCATAGCCGATCGGAACTCCAGGGGCCAATCAGAAGCCCTGCTGGGCTGAACTGAAGGCCCACCTGACCCCACCCACTTTCTGTGAAGGCCCCGTGAGTACCAGGAATGATTTTGGTGGGCATCGCAGCACCCATGGGCATCACATGAGGGGAACCCCCCCCTTGCTTGCTCACTCTGCCAGCGGTCCCTCTGCCGGGAATCTTACCCATGGAGGGTCCCACATCTGCCACCTTTGGGCTCTGCAGCCTCATCTGGCTGCAAGTGGGAAGCACTGGGAATGAGCCAGACCACCAAGCGTCTTTCCTGGACATCCCGGAGGGATTTCAAATCAACAGGCGCACCTGAGAGCTCCATGAGCCCCCTCACCCTCGACCCTGCCAGAAGACCTAAGACCTCAACCACAGCTCCAAGCCGTCCCCCCAGAAAACATGGGCGTACACTCTCCCCAAAACAGAGTCTGAGTCCAGGGGCCCCTTTAAGAGCAACAGAGCTTGGTCCCAGGTGTAGGCTCTTGCGTGCATGCGCACAAACGCCTCTGCCCAGAGTTGGACTCTGTTGGCCTCGAAGGTGCCTGGCTGGACTCAGACTTTGTTCCGCTGCTTCAGACCAACACGGCCGCCCCCACGGCTGAAACTCTCCTCAGGTTTAACATCACTCTCCCTCCCTTCTTCTTGGTTGTCACTGGGAACATCTGTTTCATTCCTCAGGATTCCTTTGGCCTGGAAGTGCCTTTCTTTTTCTTCAGCATCATTTGCGTGACAAACCTGATCTTCACCAAATGGTTGATTCCCGAAACCAAAGGCAGGTCTTTGGAGCGGATCGAATCATACTTCCGGACTGGGCGGAAGTCTTTTCTGGAATCCTTCCGGCGCCATAGATAAACTCATGAGAATTAATTCAAGATAGAAGGGCAGGTGGGAGATTTTTGAGGCCAGCACGGGATGACCACATGTGACGACTGACCTCCGAGGGAAGAAGAGGGATTGCCAGTTCTTCTGGGGGAACTCATGTGCACTGGTTAACTTGCTTGTGGCCAAGAGCTAGTGTAGCAAGGGGATCTGCACTGGGAAGCAGGGAACCCCCACGGGAATTCTACACTGACTGTGAACTAACTAGGTGGTCTTTGGGAAGACACTTGTCCTCTCCGCCGTGGCCCTCCGGCAGAAGAGGAACATCACCACCATCACCCCGCCCTGTTGGGTCCTCAGAGAGATTCCTGAGGGAGTTGCCAGAGATGCTCAGACCGTTCTGAAGCCTCTGCAGTCATCACCCATGTGGTGGCTCCCAAGGTCTTCAACAATCCCACAACGGAATCCAAGAGCCTTGGAGACTTTGTGACCGGCAGCTCTGCTGCCCCCAAAGGGCCCTCTCTACCGATCCTGACAGGTGCTCATTTGCTTACCACATAGAAATCTCCTCTTGGACAGTCAGTATGGGAAGGCAGTGGAGGGGCAGCTCAGAACAAAACTGGATGGGAGCTTAACAGATCCATGATCTAACAGATCCCATATCTTCTTTAAAGAAAGAAACAGCCACAAAGATGTTGGGGGCGGGGGTGTCCAGCTGGTTCTCTGGAGCACTTTAAACACTCTGTTTGCAGAATTGGATAGATTTATGGCACATGATTGTATAACAACAAAGAAGTTAATGAAGCGGCTCTTGAGTATTTAGATTTCTTTCTCCCTCCCTAATAAATTAAACTTTGGTTCTGAAAGATGCAGAAACAAAATGCAGTGATTTCTGGTGCAAATCAGGACGACGGTAAGAGAGAAAAAGAAAACTGGGAACCAGAGATTGGGATCTGCTCCTGCCCACATTCCAGGCTGGGCAGTGACTGGGGCTGGTTGAAAAAGTGGGCAAGGGTCACATCCACCCATCAAGAAGCCACATTTTACCAGGCTGAATGATGCCCAGTTCAGCAGGCCCCAACATGGGCAGCCTCCAGGTTCAGTTATTGATGATATCTTAGGGGGGAGAGGCAGGGGACACACAGAATGTCTACGAATGTCTTGGGGCTTTATTCCATTAAAGCCACACTGAAGAGTAGAAGACTGAGCAAGAATGCCGGTCTCTAGGGATGGGCAGGGACTGAATGACAGACTTGATTTTGTCACGGACCAAGGGCAGGTCTGTGGTCCGTTTGCCGAGTCCATGTTTTAGCATTTTCAGCAGACTGTCCACGGACCGTATTCATGTTTTAGGTGGTCCAAGCCTGAGTGGTCCATGGGCCAGACAACCTGGTGCCAAGGAGTCAATTGTCAAGGCAACCAGGGGGGATGTTCTTCTACGGCCCTTCTGCAGCCCTGGAAACACCAACGCTGGTTCTCCAAAGCTTGACAGGCAGCTCTGGCTGCTAATACGGGAGCTCCCATTCTGGTCTATGGGAGCAGACTGCATATATACCCTCAGTGTGATGCTGGTTTCACTCTGCAGCAGGCAGTGGCAGGATTAGGATCCCGAGAGACGATTGTTAGTGGCAGAGGAAAGGACTGAGCGGTGGGGTAGGGGAGGAGGGTCTGTGGGCTCTGAGCCACACCAGCTGTCCTCCTGCTCGGCTGAGGACCCACTCCACCCGGGCGAGCTTTCTAGGCACCTGTCCCTGGCTGGGGCGGGGTTGTGCGTGGACTCAGGGCTCTTGCTCATGTCAGGGCCTGGGGCTCCTCAGGGAGTGTCCCCACACCAGCTGGGTGGGAGGTTTGGGCACCTGTTCCCGTCGGGGGCCCTGTTGGGCTCTGAGCCACACCACTGGTCCTACTGCCGACGTCAGGGCAGCAGGGCAAAGCTACTGGGGCCAAGGCCCCATCGATTCCCGCCCAGTGGTGAACAAAGAGACAGCACCCAGGACACCTTTCTGTGAGATGGGGGGCCCAGGGTGCTTTCCCTGGGGTGAAGACGCCCACTCCCACTTCCCCCTTGGAAGAAACCCATCCTGCCGGGCCGCCGGAGCCCAGCTGTTCTGGGGCAGCAACAGGGGCCTCGGAGGAACAGCCTCCTTTCCCCGGTGTGGTCATGGGGATGGAGACCAAGGAGCTCTGCGTGCTGCCAAAAGAAGCTCAGCTTGTGAAATGGAGGGGAAGGGGGAGGAATCTCTTCCAGCTCCTCCACATCCTGAGCTGCTCCTGCCTTTAGTCAAACCTCCCCCCCCGCCCCGGTCCGGCACCAGAACGCGGCCACTCAGTCTCCTGCCTGCTCCACTGTTGGGAGCCCGTTTCAAGGGGGAACTCTGGCAGCACTTCCAAGCCCTCCAGAGCAACCCCTGTGCAGCAGAGTGCTGGGACTTCCAGGCCCAGGTGCGGAGGGGCTCGCATCCAGACCACTTCTCCTCCTCTGTCCTCCGCAGGCACCTGCAGGGGCACCACCCACATCCGTGGCCTCCGGAGCAATGAGTGGCGAAGGTGGCACCCAGCAGGGCAAAGAAGAGGCCTGCTCAGCAGGGAGAAGGGGGGGGAGGGGGGGGAGGAGTCCATCGCAAGGCAGAGGCCTCACACCAAGGGCGCTGTGGGTGGGAGGGGACCCTGTAGGCAGCCCAGCCCACCCTTTGGGAGGCCATTCCCGTGGGGCCAGGGGCTCTCCCGGGCGAGGGGGAAGGCCCAGGAGGCAATCGCATGTGTCCTTGTTGAGACAACTGCCCTGGATGGGGACCCTTTGGGTAAACCCACCCTCAGGGCCTGGAGCCACCACCTGTCCTTGTGCCTGGCGAGATACAAGGTCTGATGTGCGCATCCGCACCCCCGGCAATGGGAAATTTTAACACCCACTCCCGACGAGTCATGTCTCCCCATGACTCTGTGTCTCAGGCCTCCCCAAGACCTCATCAGGGGCCGGGTCCCTCTCCAGAGGACCCCCCCCCCGCCTTGGGATGTTGAGTCCTGGCCCCCCCAGTCCACCGGTGCCCTCCTGCTAGACCCAAGCAGGAGGTCTCGCAGGTCACTAGGTGCAGGGTCCCTCCCCAGAGGGTCTGTGGCCCCCTTAGTGGGATTTTAATACCCCCCAAGGAATGACCACTTCCAGCCTCCCCTGGTCCATATCTGCCTTGTCCCCCATTGACCTCATGCAGCACTCACCTAATGGGCCGATGTCTACCTCATAGTGCGACACCTGGAGACCAAGAAGCCCCGTGAGGAAAGGCGGGGGGACTTGGGAAGGTTCAGTCTGGAGAAGAGGAGGCTGAGGGGGGGACAGGCTGGCTTGCTTGAAGTCTTGGGAGGGCTGTGCCACTCAGAGGAGGGCAGGGAGCTGTTCCTGTGGGCAGCAGAGGACTCGCAATCATGGGTTTAAACGAAGGGTGGGAAGGTGCTGGCTGGATCTCTGGGAAAACGTTGAGGGTAAGAGTTGTGCCACGGTGGAATCAGCTGCCCAGGGGGAGGAGGAGGAGGAGATTGGATTTATACTACCCAAAGGAGTCTCAGTGCAGCTTATAACCCCTTCCCTTCCCCACAACAGACATCCTGTAAGGTAAGTGGGGCTGAGAGAACTCTCTCGAGAACTGCCCTTGAGAGAAGATCTCTGAAAAAACTTTTGACTGACCCAGGGGAGGTGGCGAGCTCCCCCTCCCTGGCAGCCTTTAAGCAGCAGCTGGACAAACCCTTGTCAGGGATGCTCTAGGCTGACCCTGCACTGAGCGGGGGGCTGGACTAGATGGCCTGCAGGGCCCCTTCCAACTCTGTGACCTACCTCATGAACCCAGATCTACCTCAGCGCAACAACTACCTTGTGGACTGACATCTGTCTCGTAGCACAGCACACCCACCTCATGAACCAAGTTCTTCCTCTCAGCACAGCTATTACCCCACGGAACAATATCCACCTATCCAAGCCACTGCCCATGCAAGTGAGCTGCACCCAATGTTATCTTGCCTGTCTACAGGAACAATATCCCCAGTGAGCGGGCGGGTGGGTGACCACCACCCAGGGCAGAGGAGAAAGGTCAGCAGTGATCTATTTCCACAGAGAGCACTTTCCTGGGGGCAACTGCTTTGGGGGACTGCTGCTTGCCCCCCAGTCAATCCTCACCAAACTTGGAGGGCAGCTAGAGGGGCATCCCAGGGAGGTCTCCAGCAAGTTTGACACCTCTAGCTTACAAGAGGAAAGTTTTAACACAATCCTGAACCTCTGGCTGTGATTTCCCCACAGAGCACTTTCTTGGGGGCATCTGCTGGGGGAGGGCATAACTCAGCCCCCAAAATCCAATTTTCACCAACTTGGAGGGGAGGTAGAAGAGAGTCCGCTGGAGACTCGCTTCAGGTTTGGCGTCTCTAGCCCCTGGGGTTATTCTAGCATGCCCCGAAGTTACAAACCTCATAAACCACAAACTGGTCTGTTAAATGGAAAATTTTGAGAAATTCATGTCCATGTGTCAGACTCGGGCTTGATCAAGGTATTGCAATTACTGATCCCATCTGTTTCATGTCTTCCTGTCCCCACCCCTTCATTCCTTGATGTTGGAGATGAGGTATGGTGCTCTCTTGGCTGAGCGTTCAGCACTAATCAGTCATGGCGGACCATGACTGTGCTGGATTGTGCTCTTGCTTCGAGACGACTGGGCTCCTACCCGCTCACTGTCACTTGCAGGGGGCTCAGATCAAGTCTCCTGCTCCAGCCCTCTCTGCGGGAGGTCTGGTGAAATGCAGGAAGACCTAGAGTTCCAATAAAAGCAACGAACAGCCGGCGGGGCTCAGGAGCGAGACTGAACACCCACCACCTCGTGGGAAGCTCCGTCCCACCCCTTCATTCCTGTCTCCTCCTCACCCTCACTGACATTCCTATGGGTGGGGAAGGTGTGATTGTAGATGTGTGTGAATGAAGGGATAGAGTAGAGGCCTCTGCTTTGTAATAGTTTTTCCATAACAAGTGCACCTCTAGGAGGGCCTGTTCTCAAAAGGGCATCATTGAAGTCTTTAGATAACTTTCACAGGGCTAGTTGACTAGAAGCAATTGTGAGACGAAAAGGGGGGAGGGGAGTGGATGATGTACCTACGGAATGTATCCTTTGACTATACCTTGAGTTACTTTCGCTTTTGTATTTCAGTCTTAGCAAGGCGCTCATCCTTACAAAATCCAAATCTCTTTTCCTAATAAACTTTCTTCAAACAAGTTGTGGATTAAGAGTGGATTACTGGAAAGCTGACACTGTGAAACCCACGAACCTGCAGTTTTTTGGCAGATGCCCATCCCTATTTGTCCCCCATTTCAAACCACCCTCTCCCCTGCTTTTCCGTCTTTGGGGGGAAGAGGGATATACAGCACACAAAAATCAACAGGGCCACTTTGATCGGGAAAACGGTTACACGCTTTTCTTGCCCTCCTTCATGAGTCAGACTCAATCACACCACAGCTGCTTTCCAGTAAAACCAACACTCTCCTGCTCCACCTCTCTCTGCGCTGTTCACACCAAACTGGTTTTGCAGGAACAAGCTGACACTTCTGCCATCTCTGACTTTGTTGAAAGGGCAGAGGCCACCAAAAGTGGCACGGGTGGCACTCTCCCCCACCCACATCCATTCAGCCCACTTGGTGCTCTGCAGCCCACTGAGAATTGTTTGAAGAGGAAGAGAGAGGAGGAAGGATTTGATGAGTGCAAGTCAAAGTCCCAGGAAGGCTTGTGAGCTCCTCAGCTGCCCCTTCTCCTTTTGGCTTCTGAAATTGCATCAGTCACCAACAGTGCTCCCTCCAAGCTGTGGGGTCTTGTGAGCAAAAATTCTACTTTGTGAGCAGTCTTCCCTCTAAGCTGAGTTAGTGTGAGCAAGCTCAGTTTTTTAGCCTCCAGCTCACACATTTCTGTCTTGGCTCAGGAAGGAGGGCTCCAGAGCAAACTAACTTATGCAGTAGCCAAATCGCTCGCTCATAACTTTAATGCTAGTAACTCACAAATCGCTAACAAGACTCCACAGCTTAGAGGGAGCGCACTGTTGGTGAGCTCCTGGCATTAAAGTTGTGAGCAAGCAATTTGGCTACTGCATAAACTAGTTTGCTCTGGAGCCATCCTCCCTGAGCTCAGAAAAATCAGTGAGCTGGAGGCTAAAACACTGTGAGCTAGCTCACACTAACTCAGCTTAGAGGGAACACTGGTCACCAATGTTCCCTCTAAGCTGTGGAGTCTTGTGAGCAAAAATTCTACTTTGTGAGCGACTGGCATTAAAGTTGTGAGCAAGCGATTTGGCTGCTGCATCAATTAGTTTGCTCTGGAGCCATCTCCTTCCTGAGCTAAGGCAAAAATATGTGAGCTGGAGGCTAAAAAACTGTGAACTAGTTCACACTATCTCAGCCTAGAGGGAACACTGCTGGTCACCAACATATCTCCGAATTAGTCACTGGATCTATAACAGCTAGAAACTTTAAAAGATTCAAACAGTTACTGAATGTGCTTCCTGCAGAGATGCAGCAGAGAAGCTACATATACACAACTTATAGCAGACAACTTAGAATTTGGCTTCTGCCTGAAGGAGATGCTCAAAGCACTGCACATCTGCTTGCACATCATGTGCTTTAGAAGAAGAGGGCCCCCCCACAACACACAACTGCAGTTAAGGAGACTTTGAAGCCACAGAGTTCTCACCAGAGGTAGGAAAGGTCTTTTTATTCACCGCATACACAAAAGAGGAGCAGTTCAGACAGCTCTACAAAATGGTCTCGGTCCATTGTGTTTCAGCATTTCACAAAAAACAGGCCTCTCTAGCAGGGTTGCCAGCTCCAGGCTGGGAAATACCTGGAGATTTGAGAGTGGAGCCTGGGGAGGGCGGGGTTTAGGGAGGGGAATCAACTTTGCAGGGTGTAATGCCACACGGCCCACCTTCTAAGGCAGCCGTTTTCTCCAGGAGTAGTAGAATAAATGTTTTAAATAAATAATAAATAAGCGATGTACGTAGTCTGGAGATAAGTTGTAATTCCAGGCCATTTCCAGGGCCCCCAACCAAACCTGGAGGTTGGCAACCCTACTCTCCAGTCATGTCCTAGAAGCCCAGCCCACGCCCAGCCTTCCCGCCAGTGTGGCCAGCTTGCCAAGCCCGAGAGGTATAGATGCCAAGCGTCACACCGGACTGCCTCTCCACCCAACCCAGCAGAGGCACCATGGTATGCTGAAGTTCTTTCAGGAACAACTCACACATTGCAGTTCTCAAAGTATAAACTTTCTGTTTGACAGACACAAAGGAAGGCCTAATTCCCAGTGAAGGGGGAACGTACAGCTTAAAGCTGGTGCAGGCAATCAGCTGCCGCTTGTGGACTTCACAGTTTGTGCAACACTCTCTGCTCAGGGCTAAACACGTCCTGGGGTTTTCGCTGACTTGGGTCCAGGTTCCACGGAGCCACACTGCAGCTGCAGGGAATGGGTTTCTAAAAATAAAAGAGCCCAAAGGTGCTCAGGATCCCACCATGGAGGCTGGAGTAAGAGGCAGAAGGACTCCTACGTTTCCCCCAAGCCATTTTCCCATTCAGAAACAGTGCTGAGGGAGTTCTTTCCCCATTTCTGCTGCTCCACATACACAGAATTATCCAGGATACTTCTGTGAATGTGGTTAACAAAACATCTACAAGCCCTAGTCTGAAATCTTGATTTGGTGCCAACCAACAAACCCTGGTTTGCTAGATGGTCCTGCATTCTGATTGTATAATTAACCGAGGTTTGATCAAGCCATGTTTTACCTTGATGTCCAAATGCAGCTGTAATTTTAACGTTCCTCCATACAAAAGTTTCCGTTGGCCCAGAAAACCAGGAGTCACAGAGAATGGCAGTAGTCCACCCAACCTTCTCCAAAAAATGATATCTTCCCAGGCAAGGACAGACAGGGCCTTTAACTTAGCAGGAAAGTTCCTGCTGGGACACTGGCAGGGAGGGAGTATTTAAGCCACTCCAGGGAAATCTAGATCGGGAATGGACTGACCCAACACAGCTCCAGGCAAATCCAGATTTGTGAGTAGAATCCAGTAAAAACAAATGGAATATTCAATCATGGATCCTTCAGATAAAGTGCAGTTTGGATCTCGGAAATAGGCCGACGTATTCTAAGATGGTTTCTTTGCATTTCAGAAAGTATCCCAAAAGACTGTTGCAGGAAGCACAAATGTTCAAGTCACATCTCTTGCACTGAGGCTAACATCTAATCCAACACTGCAGACACATCAGCCCCAGAAAGTAAAATGCCAGAGATTCCATGTGAGCCAAAAGGTCCTCCTCCTCCTCCACTGCCTCACACACAAACACCCCCGCCTGCCATCAGTCTGTCATTGACTTGAAAACATTTTTTTTCTTTGAAAAGTCCTGAACAGCAAAGCTTTCAACAGGGTACTCTATCAATCGACCCTTCTATCTAAAAAGAAAAAGAGTGAGCAAGAGACACTGGCCGTGATCCGGCACTAGTGTTCTGTGCTGTACACAACCAGCCAACCCAGATAGTAATGCCCATCTAACACCCCCACGGAATCTGTTTCACTGACGAGTCAATATTTGACTAGTCAATAGAACAAATTCATTTAAAAAAAAAAACAGAAGACGGGCCAGAAGGTGATGGGCTGATCCCCAAGCCTTCTGCTGTTTTCTCATGGACTGCAGAGCCTTAAGCTGGATCGCTGGGGGGTCCCCCTCCCCCACTCAGCAAATGCACAAGTACATATATGCTCAGTACATGTCCCATAGTGATGCCGCTTGCTCTGACTTTGCCTCCTCCACATCACTGCCATTCAGATGCCCACAGCAACGGGCCACTGCAAGTACCTGTGAACAACTGAAGCCACTTTCTGGGAAGTCCACTGGCTCATCTATAGCCTGCTCTGTCTGTCAGCAGCTCCCAGGGTCACAGACTCCAAGGCCTGTTCCAGCTGTGCTATACAAGATCCTTTTTAACTGGCGATGCTGAGGACCGAAAATTGGGGCTTCCTGGATGCCCAGCAGGGGCCCACCACCATTTATCTCAGGTGCTCCCACAGTCGGAGGCAGGCCAGGCAGGCCAGGCACAGGAACAGAAATGGAAAAGGCAGAAACTCCCTGGAAAGTGGCCAGGTGAGAGACACCTGCCCTGAACAAGGTGTGTGTCTGAGGGAGAGATGTGGGAGACATGCAAGATGTGGGGGACATGAGGCCCTTCCTTCCACCACTGTGTGTGTGATTCACACAGGACAGTATCCTGAGAAACAGCCCCTGTTCGCCTGTGCCAGGAGTTCCAGTAGGCAGGGAAAATGCAACTGTGCTGATTCAGTGTCTCCAGAAACCACAGGAGGCAGGTCAGTGAGATCAACTGACTGCAGAGCAGGCAGATCACCTGGCTCTTGGTCAATTCCCTCCATCCACATGGAGGAAAATGATACTAGCCTGGTTTCATTCACTCTTGGAAATTTCAGAGGAAAAGGATAACTTGTTTACAAAAATCTTTGTCTGCTTTTCAATAAGCCACACTTCTGTGCCACTACATTTCTTTTAGAAAGGAAGCATTTAGCCCAGGGCTTCCCTTCCCACCATATCCTGTGGCAAATACTGGCCCCTGCTGGTTGAATACGGCACTACAGCCAGCAGGTAAAATTCTCAAGCATCTACATCCTTAATTACCATTTTACACCATTAAAGAAAGTGTTCCTGAGCAACAAAGACCCATCTCCTTTCCTAGAAAGAGAGTGGCTTAACATGAATAAAAAGCAATCATTTCCTGAGAAGAAAGCACCAATGTCACGTGCTCCATATCCAAAGAGAATCAGAAATGTCCTAAATAAAGACCATATGTGCCCCGGAGAGTCTTGTGCTCTGCCAATCAAGATCAGCTGGCTGTCCCCCACCCAAAGGACGTCTGCTTAGCCTCAGCCAGGGCTTCTTCCACCCTGGCCCTGGCCTGGTGGAACATGCTCTCGCTGAGATCAGAGCCCTGAGGGACTTATTACCGTTCCACATGTCTTGTAAAACGGAGCTGTTCCGCCAGGCCTTTGGCTGAAGCAGCAGGCATCCAAAGATGTCAGAGCCCCAGAGACACCAGCTTGTAAACTATGCATATAAACAGATAGTGCAACCTGTTTTTTCAACCATGTGGTTTCCAACTGTTTTAATTATTTATCAGTGTTGTATTCGAGGTATTTTAGAACCTATGTTGTGATCTGCCCTAAGCCCGCTTGCAGGGAGGGCAAAATATAAATTGAAATAAAGAATTAAATAATTATGTTGCCTAAAGCAAATCACCAGTGGGATGGTAATAAACATCAATAAATGTAAACCTAGGGGATAAACAGGGAAGCACAGAAAGATAACTATAAATACAATTAGCAGCTGAAAAAGAATTGAAACTGAAAAAGAATCAAATCAAGACTGGCAGCTCCCCAGCTCAGGGAAGCTGTTCTTTAAAAAGGGCAACCAGAAACACAGAATGTTTAATGCCTCAAAGGTTCCAAGTTCTGTGCTGTATAGTCAGGACTGAAATGGGTGGGACACTGATAAAGGCACTGTAATCTGGAAGGTTTGGGATGTACAATCCAAACACATGCCCCCACACCCCATCTCTGATCATGGGGCTTTGATAGTCCCAGGACTGCAGTAAATGCCTACCTCTGGAGAGGATCCTGGTCAATCTTGCAAAATGTTCTATTTTATTAAATAGTAAAAACTGTGTTCTCTCTACATAGCAGTCTCTAGGAGAGACTGAAATTCTCTCCCTAAAAAAAAGGCATCTCCTAATCAGCACTCCACCATTAAGTTCTAAAAGTACCTAAACTATTTCACTGAACACCCTACACTCGAAAGAAAGATAATTCTGCAGTGTGCACAGGAACACTCCCTTTAGGGGAGGGGGCAAAGTTACCAAAGTGTGCAGCCCCTAGACGCCACAGCTCTGGGAGACCACCAAAAGACAGCCTGGTTGCTCACCGAATTAGAATTCTGGAGGGCACTTGATGCCATCACTCCCACCCACAATGAAATTCATGGCTGGGAGGGTACAGCACCTGTCGATCCCAGAAGTACCATACTGAGCCCCGAAACAGGGAGGTTGCCAAGCAGCATATGACGGAGTTGCCTGAGAATACAGCCCAATATTGTGATGAATGGGCTTTTCACTCTATTTGGTTCCAATACAGCCTGTGAACTGAGTGGGATGAGGCTAAGGGAGGAGTCCTGATTTAAGCCCCATCTCCTTAAAAGCTGCAGCATATTTGATTCACAGTGTTGTACTTGTTCAGTTTTCTGAAAGACGTTTTGAGGAGAAAGAGGTTCAGCTTCCTTCCATCCTTCCTGGTCCTGGAAAGAAAGTTTGGAAGAGCTTCAAAAAAGGTTCTGAGGTCAGTTTTATCACAGTCGGGGGATTTGCAGGATTCACTTTTTCAAAGTCAAGCTGGGAACTCCTGGCCCCAAAACGAGTCCTTCTGAAGTGGGAGGTCACACTGCCTGCCCTTCGATGGTCCCTGTCAGCCCCTCTTCGTTGGTCTGCTTGTGCAACTGCTGCATCCTCGCATACGAAATGGCATCTCCCCTACAAAAATAAAGGGACACAGTACAGAAAGTAGAAACCACAAGAAGAATACTATATATAACCTGTTTGCCTCAATTAATATACAATAAAGTTCGATCTTTACATTAGAAGAGTATTATTATATTTCTTATTACAACATCACAATCCTGCAACAGCTTCCAAATTTGCTACCTGTATTCCATTTGTTGTTGATGTTCAGTCGCAGAGTCGAGACCAACTCTTCACAACCCCATGGACCACATCACGCCAGGCCCTCCTGTCTTCCGTCATGCTCCGGAGCTTGCTTAACTTCATGGCTATATTCCATAAATTCACATGCGGCCAGCAAAATACTCTGCATTCAGTGCTGCTTCAACTGTTTAACAATGTTGCTACCAAGAAGTGAATCAAGTATCCAGGACCAACGCTGTCCTTGCCACAAGATTTCACTCCCAACTATCACAGAATGGTTGATCTTCACTCATAGATTCATACTTTATCTTTGTATGTAGCAACATTGTTAAACAGTTGAAGCAGCACTGAATGCAGAGTATTTTGCTGACCGCTTGTGTATTTACGTGAATTTATGGAATACGGGTAACAAATTTGGAAGCTGTTGCAGGATTGTGATGTCATAATAAGAAATACAATAATACACTTCAAATGTAAAAACTGAACCTTATTGTATGTTAACTGAGGTGAACGACTTATTTACAGTACTCACCTTGTGGTCTCCCCTACAAAGGCAAAGGACAAGACACGGAGAGTGGACAGCCTTCCCATACCTGTGCAGCCCCTGGTGCTTGCAGAAGAAGCCCAAGAAACAGCGCCTCAAGGCCATGGTCGCCCTTTCCAGGGCCAGGGCTTTGAGGTTCTGTAAAGGACGGGTCTGACTGGAGTCCAAAGACCAGCCGGTTTGGAGTTGGCCACTGGGGGTGGAAAGTGCCATCATGTTGCAAGCATCTTACCAGCCAACCCCAGAGGGTTTTCACAGCAAGAGACGTTCAGAAGAGGTTTGCCATTGTCTGCCTCTGCACAGAAGCCCTGGTCTTCCTTGGTGGTCTCCCATCCAAGTACTAACCCAGCACTGATGAGCTTCTGGGATGATGCTGAGCCTGAGCCATCCAGGCCAGACCTCGGAGTGCCTATCAGTGGCTGGGCCTCTTGCAAAGAATGCTTGGCTATGGAATCAGGTCTGATCCTGATGCTCTTAGTCTTCAGCAAGAGTGCCGAGGATCATTGAGAGAGATTACCTATGCTTCCAGTGTTCAGAGACACCACCACCCCATACCGTGTAAACATAAAACACAATCAGCAGACCAGAAGAGTACTCGTTTCAAAACATTCCTGCTAGAAACCATCTCTAAGATATTGGACCTGTAAAAGGGACATCCAGGCTTAATGCTCTTTCCACACATACACATGTGAATGCTCACACAAACATGAACACAAACACACCCATTTCACTGCAAAGGGTAAAGGGGGAGGGAAGTCAATCTTCTCTTACTTTTTGCCCAGGGCTGAAAGTCCGTACAGCACGCCTGTCGCAAACGCAATGGCATTGCCCAGCAAGGTCGTCAGAGTCAGGCTTAGTATGACTGGAAACACAGCCATCCTGGATGAAGAGAAGGATCAGATGACACCCCCAGATGCGCCCAGCTGCAGCCAGCATCCGTACAGAATGGCAGGGTGGGTCAAATATGCACTGTCCACAGACACTTTGCCCAGAAGTTTACCTTATAAAAAGCTTCCCGGCCCAAGAAATCAGGTTCTCTGAAACCGGGAGGCAGGGGTAACGATACCCAACTCAAACCAAACTTGTTCAAGAAAAAAGAATCAGGATGTAAAGTCCATCACAGTTCTTCTTCTTCTTTTTATTTTAAATATTTAATTGTCTTTCTAACAAACATACTCCAGACAAGGTGCAGGACAGTTTAAATAATAAATACAGAACTACCCAATGTAAAATGACAGTTTAATACAAGAGTCTGAAATTATTATGTTATGGCAAGTATTGGGGAAGAAAACAATAGCAATACACATAAACAACGTATGAAAAATAAAATAAATCTGATTTTAAGACAACAGAAAACTGAACTTAGCAGAGTAGCTAAGCATGAGCCCTCACCATCAAATGCAATGTTACTGGTCTACCTTAAAGGCCTGTTGTAAGCCCTGTGGGCATCTTTGGAATTTTGACACAGGGTGATGGACACAACCACAAAATGACTGCCACAAGAGGCAGAGCCAACCACAAATTTGCTGCCCCAGGAGGCAGATTCAAATGCATAGAGAAAGCCCAGAGGCTGGGGATAGAGGATTGCCAACCTCCAGGTGGCACCTGGAGACTTCCTGCTGTTATGATTGATCTCCAGATGACAGAGATCAGCTCCCCTGGAGAAAGTGGCTGCTTTGGAGGGTGGTGGACTCTTTATGGCATTTATATACCCTGCAGAGGCCCCTCCCCCCCAATCCCCCCACCCTCTCCTGGATCCCGCCCCCAAATCTCCATGTAGTTCTCAACCCAGAGCTGGCAACCCTTTGGGCAGAATTTTTTATTTTTTTTTCTAATTAAAACAGATGCTGGGAAAGTGGAGTGGGAGATTATAAAAACAATGTTGTGGTGGCAGCTGCCATGGAAATAACATTTTAGTCTGTACCACCAATTGGATCTCCAAAGGCCAATCAGAAGCCATGCTGGGCAGAGCCCCACCTGGTCCCGCCCACTTTCTAAACACTCTTGGCGGGCACCAGTAAATGATGCCCACGGGAAACACCTTGGGGGCCGCCCTGAGGTCAGGACCGCCTTCGTTCTTTCAAGCCCCGTAAAGGCCTTTGTTTGCGCTCAGGAGTCAGAACAAACCTCCACTTGTCCTTGAGCGGCACAAACACAGCTCGTGTCTGACTGAAAACTTCCTGGTTTGTGAAGCCCCGGGTCATGTTCCTGTTTGCCACTCCATTGCAAATGTAAACTGGACTTCACTGAATCTGTGGGGAGGAAAATTCTGGTTTGTCAGTGAGGGGCCTTCCTGGCAGCGTCCCAGCAGACTGAAACTTTCAATCACTGTGCTCCGCATGTGAGGGGGGGAAGAGGGAGAGGAAAGAGGGAGGGAAGGGTGGCTGGTTGGGACATCCAAAAGAGGTCTAAGTACTGTTATTATTGAACTGCCAAGAACAACTAAACTCCTCAAGTCTTTCTCAACAGCTGGCATGTGCAGAATAGGCCTGGGACCTTTGTCTAGATGGCCCTGGAGGTCCCTTCCAACTCTATGATTCTATGAAAGGCCCAGGACTTCCGCTATCAGGGCTGTTTTCTACACTGTGCTGCTCTTCTTACAGCTTTGTAAGTAGCTGGTGTCTGTGAGGTCCTTCAAACAGTCAAGAGGAGGGGAGAAGCAGCCCCCACCCCTTGGGCTCCTGCTCTTGTTCTCCTGCCTGGCGGGCACTCCCTTCCCAAGGTGCTCAAACCCGCTCTCCGGCACACTCACTCACCCGCAGTAGAAAAAGGCCTTCTGCCAGGGGCGCAGCTTATCTGCCCTTGCCGACACAGCATTCGCAAACTCGACAAACTGGCAGCAGAACGGTGCTTCGCAGAGGAAGAGAACGAAGGCATTCAACCTTTGGAACGAGAAAACCAGACTCAAAACCTGCCCAAGCCCGTCCTTCCTCCCGCTTGCGCCCATTCAATTTTCCCAGCAATTAAGAACCATCTCCTCCCATATGAGCCCACCTAGGTGTGGCGGTCATCTTCGGAGACCCCGCTTTAGTTGCCCACGCCCTCTGAAGCCAGATTGGCGGGGGGGGGGGGACTGGGAAAAGGGGCCTTCTTCGTTGTGGCAACAAAACACTGGAGAGCCAGCCCAGTGTCATGGTTTGGAGCGTGGACTCTGATCTGGGGGAACCGGGTTTGATGCCCCACTCCTCCACATGCAGCTGCTGGGGTGACCTTGGGTCAGTCATAAGCTCTTTCAGAGCTATTCTCTCCGTTCTTGGGAGAGCTCTCTCAGCCCCGCCTGCCTCATAGGGGTGTGTGGGGAGGGGGAGGGGGAAGGGAAGGGAAAGGAGTTTGTAAGCCACTCTGGGACTCCTTTGGGTAGTGAAGGGTGGGGTATAAATCCAATCTCTTCTTCTTCTTCTTCTTCTTCTTCTTCTTCAAAACATTGGAACTCCCTCCCCAGGGACTTTCGTATATCTCCCTCTATCAGCATCTTTTGCCAGCAGGTGAAGACTTTTTTGTTTCATCTGGCATACCCCCAATAACAGACACTGGCTTTCCTTCTGGTTGTTTACTAATTTTTAACTGAATTATTAAATCTATTTTTAATTGTTCAAATATTTTAATTTTTTTATGTTCACCGCCTTGTGGACCCTGATTTGAGCAGGAATGAACGTTGTACTAAAATTCCACTCTGGATAGCTCAGGATAGCCTGATCTTGACAGATCTTGGAAGCTAAGCAGGGTCAGCTCTGGTTTAGGACTTGGATGCGAGACCTCCCAGAAATACCAGGGTTGTTATGCAAGGGTAATAAAGAAGAGAAGAGGAGTCTCAGAGCGGCTTACAAACTCCTTTCCCTTCCCCTCCCCACAACAGACACCCCCTGTGAGGTAGGTGGGGCTGAAAGAGCTCTGATAGAAACTGGTCTTTTTCAAGAACAACTCTGACAGGACTGTGGCTTGCCCAAGGTCACCCAGCAGGTGCAAGTGGAAGAGTGGGGAATCAAACCCAGTTCTCCCAGGTTAGAGTCCACACACTTAACCACTACAGCACTACAGTTGACCCTGGTTAGCACTTCGATGGGAAACCTCCAAGAAAGTCCAGGGTCATGACGCAGAGGAAGGCCATGGCAAACCACCTCTGCTTGTCTCTTGCCTTGAAAACCCCAAGGGGGGGGGGTCACCATATGCTGTCTGTGACTCGATGGAACTTCTCACCACTCCCTTCTGCTCACTGGATCCCCGATTTCCAGGGCCTTTGCAACTATAACCCCCCCCCAAATAAAAGATTTTGCCAGCCAAATCAAGAAAAGAGAAAACAAAACCAGGCCAAGCCATGGAGAAAAAGTGCATCCCTTCTAGAAGGCCAAGGGCAAGTGAAGTGGTTCTACCAATTGGCCTGGAAATTCAAGCAAGGAATGACTGCTGCCACTCACTCAGTCTCTGGGCATCAAAAGGACTGCATGGGCTTTCGCAGGAAGCTTCATCAGCCCTTAAACAGATCAGACAAGGAAAGCCCTGCTGGGTTGGACCAGGGGTCCAGAGGGGCCAGCATCCTGCCTCCTACAGCAGCCTAGCTAAGCCAAAAACTGGGGGGGGGGGCTCGCTGTTGCTCCCAGAGGCATGCCTTCCTCTGAAAATGGGGGAAGGACATTTAGCCACCATGGCTAATATTTATTTCAGAGCAGAGCTGGGGGTGGGAGGGAGCAGGCAAGAGGGGAAGGGGTGCTGGAACACACTGGCCTGCTGCCCTCAAGATCAAGAGAGCAAAGGAAACGCAGCAAGGGGACCCAATTTACTTACATCATCCAAACTCCAGCTGCTATGTTGAGAGGATGGACGGTGATGCAGTTGAAGAGGCCGGCTAAGGCACAGGCTGAAGTGGGGAAAAGAGAGAGAGAGAGGTTAAGAGAAATGCCCAAGAGCTGCAGTTCCCAGCCCAGTTGGAGGAAGGGCAACTTTGCATGGGCACAGGATTGAGCAGCTGACCAAGATCAGGACAGGGCTGTCTGTCCATGATAAGCAAATTCACACTGTGCTCCTGGACTTCCCACTACTACGTGTATTACACAACCTGTACACATTAGGCAAGGTGGTCCCATCTCCTGCACTTCTTAGCATTTTTCAGAATTGATTCTGCTTTTACCCATTCCAGAGGCACAGGCTGGGCAGCTGCAAGGAGCCCTTGCAAACTCCTTCAGCACCTCCAGGGGCTCCTGGGACTTCACCAGATCTTTAGCACCCACACACCTTGAAGCAGATCCCTGCAGCCATCAGGACTAGAAACTTGCTGTTCTTAATGTGAAAGCAAAGAACGTCGGGAAATTGGATTTTGTGCCCTGTATTATATTCTGTGCTCCTGCCAAATTACAGCATGCATCCAGCCCAGGTCTTGGGCAACGAACTCAGCTCAGCCTACTTGAGGAAGGTTGAGAGCTAATACAGTAGACAGAGTACACTGAGGAGACCCAGGTTTGAATGTTACTCAGTGTCAAACCAGATGAGATACTGCAAAATATGGAGAAGGTCTGTGTATGGCTCCCCGGCAGGTTTCTTCTTGGAAAACGTAAGTCACAAGGCCACCTAATTTGGATCAGGTCCACAGTTTTTAATGTATTTTAACTTTTAATGTAAGCCGCCCTCTGAGCCTGCCTTGGCGGGGAGGGTGGGATATAAATTGAAATAAATAAATAAAAATAAAGAAATTTCTTACCCTCCCCTCCTTATGCCTGATCTTTGTCCCAGGAGGTGCTATTTGCCCTGTTGGAAGGGGATGAGGGGAAAACCACCTCTGCCAATGCAGAAAACTTCTAAGCCAAATGCCCCCCAGAGGTTTACTCACAGAATACAATCAAACTAGAGTCTAGACACCAGATGTTGTTTTCAAGCCTCTCCGAAAATAACACAAGGTCTCTCACGCCCCCACGGTAGGTAACACAGTCACACTGCATGTGCATACGAAAGCTTATACCCAGAACTGAACTTTGTTGTTCTTAAAGGTGCCACTGGACTCAAATTCTGTTCTTCTCCCTTTTGCCCCTGCTCCTATGCCATGAAAAGCAGACAATCCATAGAAATCTAGCAAGTAAAACTTTTCTCAATAGGGAGATGTGCACAGCAGCCAGGCCAATTCAAAAATGTCCAGCCCTGGCAATGCTGTGTTGTGCAGCCTGCAAACACCCTTCGCCGTGGGATCCGGAATGGAATGAAAGATGCTTCCCAACACCTTTGCGCCCAGCCAGGCCCTCATGAAACTTGTACAGGCTCTCCTGCATCCGATACCCACTCCGTCCCCTTTTAAGCAGCCAGCAGGTAACTTTATCCCACTAGCAGAGAGGCAGCCGTAGGCCTGGTTTGCAAGAACCTCATCTGCTGAATGCACAAAGAACCACCACCACCAATGTTCCCTCTAAGCTGTGAAGTCTTGTGAGCAAAAATTCTACTTTGTGAGCTACTGGCATTGAACCTGTGAGCGAGTGATTTGGCTACTGCATAAATTAGTTTGCTCTGGAGCCATCCTTCCTGAGCTAAGACAAAAATCTGTGAGCTGGAGGCTAAAAAACTGTGAGCTAGCTCACACTAACTCAGCTTAGAGGGAACACTGACCACCACCACCACCCCAAAACAAAAACTATCACCGGGGGATACACACACCCCAGCTCCTCCCTGAAATTACAGGCATTGTTGCTGGGCAGGGTGCAGGCAATCAGAGCCAATGTGGGGCTGGATCCAGAGTCGTCAGCTGCAGCCCCTCCTCTGCTAGTCAGGTGCAGTTTGGCCTTGGGCACATTGCTTGGGCCCAAGGGAGGAATTTTCTGCTTGTGTGGGTTAGTTCTTGCCAAGTCAGGCCACTGGGACAAAAGGCAAAGTACTCCAGGACTGAAACAGGCTTCTGGTCTAGCTTCACTAGGCTTAGAAAACACAGAAGTTCACAGTGGACACTGCCAATGTCTTACACTGGAGGAAGCAGAGATGATTACCTACCCTGGGTTGGGACGGCCGCTGTCTGAAAATGGCCTCATTGTGTCAAGTTCTCCCCTCCCAGACGCAAAGCAGAGCAGAAGCCCCCCCCCCCATGCCCCTGATTGCTGATGGGGAGGAAACGCAACACATCCAGCTGGACGAAGAGTTCTGCAGGATGCCCACGAAACTGTAGCAAGAGAACAAAGTTTGAGTCCAGGGGCACCTTGAAGACCAACCAAGTTTAGCTCTGGGTAAAAGCTTTAGTGTGCAGGCACTTTGTTCCACGATACTGTGTCATTCTGGGTGACTGAATACAGCCAGATATTGTGTGGACTGCCCGGACCCTGCCGGCCCCGTCTCATCAGACCTGAGAAGCTAAGAAGGTTGACCCCAGTTAGTACTTGGATGGGAGTACAGCAAGGAATACCAGGGCTGCTATGCGTAGGCAGACCATCTCTGAAAGCCTCTTGCCTTGAAACCTGGAGAGCTCGGGAGAGTTGGCCCTGGTTAGTATTTGGATGGGGGAGCACCAAGGAGTTCCAGGGTTATGACAGAGCGGCAGGCAATGGCACACTGCCCTCCACCCATCACTAATCTTGGGTCAGTCCCCAAAGGTACACCCCAGACACAGCTGACTCTCTGATGAGCACACCTGCAGGATGCACCTGTTCTCAAACACACTGCAGTCACATTCACATGTCCACTTTTTCAGATGGGCACTTATTTTTTATTTATTTTATTTTATTTATTTATTTTGAGATTTATACCCTGCCCTATCCGATAGCTCAGGGCGGCAAGCCACGGAAAAAATTTCCAAGGTTTCTAATAGACTAGGAGCGCCGCTCCTCCCTCTGGCGCTTTCCCACCAAAACGCTCACATGACCAGGAGGAGGGGGCACTACTCCCTCAGTTCTCTCCATGCTGCCGCCGGAGACCCCTAGAAAACTAAAGTTCCAGAGAGTTCACAGCGGGGCAGGAGAGAGGGATGTGTGCCTGCACAGAAGACCACTCGATGAACAACAGTTACAGGTAAGTGCAACCTTGTTTTCATCGTCGTGGCTTCTGTGCAGTCCCACATGGGAAGATTAGCAAGCTCACTGAGTGAAGGAGGTGGTGTGAAGCTCTCAGAAGGAGACCACCGAGGACTTTTATCAATGGTTGTTTAGCGGCACCAATTGACCTTCACCCAGAACTCTCCTGTACCAGAGCAGTAAGCTCTGTGCAAGTGCCCCCACCAACATACGTGTGGGAATGTGGTAAAGAAAAAAGAGCACTCTTTTGAAAAGAGCCATCATACAGAGAGTGGTAATGAAAGGCTGTGCACTCAAACACAGTGTGATAGCGTCAACCGACCCACAAGGATGGATTGTGTGCAGACGCTGACCATGCATTACATGAGGAGTGAGAGACCACCCTTGCTAGGGGATTCCAGCAGGACATCACTTTAAAAAAAAATTCAAGCATGGAGAGGGTATAAGTTAGAACCCTATCATAATTGAAGCACCATGTAAGTGCCAAAAATAAAATAAGGGGTTATACCCATCTTTTGTAGCATGCTTAGTAATCCAACAAGGAAAAGATCAGAGAGGGTTTTGTTTTTTTGTTTTTTGTAATCAGTTCCAAAAACATTCAACAGCACAAGAAGCAGGGTCCAAACCTTGCTGCAGTTTCTATAGAGACTCTCCTCTCCACTTAGAGGTGCAAGGTACAAGAGTGGTGTTTGCCACTCAGAAAAGTGGGAAGCTACTGCTACAACACAGGAAAGGAGATGATCAATGTATTAATTTGTCAGCAGGAGTAAGAATAAACAGATCTGCATGATGGTAAGGAAGGCAGTAAAAAGAGGTGTGATGTGGCTAAAGAAAGGATGGACAGAATGCACCCCAAGGAAAAAACTTGTGTAGTCTGCAGAGCAATTTGTGCAGCAATCTAGGCAGAGGAAAAAAGGCATAACAACAGGTTGTCTTTGTTAGGGATTAGAAATGCATTCCTCAACGACAAGGTTATTGTCAGGAATAAAGCATAAAGGCCAGGGTCTGGAATGTCATATTGTGGGGCTATGCCAAGTAGCCCAGACCTCCAATCAGAATATCAGGGAACTAGTGTCTGATAATTAGTTAAAACATGATTACAGTGCCTCCTTTAACTCTGTGGAGCGTTTGCACTAAAAACCAGAGACAAAGTAAGTATGCCCATCATGTCAAGGCAATGTAATGTCAAGACAATTACTATTGGAGAACACCAGGAGTTACTGGGAAAAGGTTCCCACATATACAGTGAAAGAGCCATCAGAAATGGCACTACTTCTAGAACAGCACAGACCAAAGAATGCTGTAAAAAAAAGGCTGTGCTGAGACCACATGTATGATGCATAGTAGGTCCGTCTCAGAAAGAAAGAAAACTAAGTCTGGGCATCCCATGAAGGATAAAAGACACAACAAAACAACAGTCTTATTTATGGTGTCACATATAGATATGTAAAAATGCTAGGAAATGCAGCAGTGAAAGCTAAACAGAGCTGACAATCTTAGTAAACGGGGGGGGGGGTTCAGGCAGATTGCTTTGAAAAGGATCAATTGTTGTTCAGTCACACAGTCGAGTCCGACTCTTTGGGAACCCATGGACCAGATCACGCCAGGCCCTCCTGTCTTCCGCTGTCCGCTGAAGTTTGCTCAATATCATGTTCATTGCATCGATGACACTGTCTAACCATCTCACCCTTTGCCGTCCCCTTCTTCTTTGGCCTTCAATCTTTCCCAGCATCAGGGTCTTCTCCAGTGAGTGCTCCCTTCTCATTTGGTGGCCAAAGTATTTGAGCTTCAGCTTCAGGATCTGGCCTTCCAGGGAACAGTCAGGGTTGATTTCTTTTAGGATTGAATGATTTGATCTCCTTGCAAAAGGATCAATAAGCTCTGTCAAAGTGGCAGGGAAAATTTAATATAGAAGCTGCACATAGGCCTCACTAATCTCTGTGCACATTGAGAGGCAGCTAAGTATAAACCCTGTGAAAGGGAACATTGGAATTCTACCACTGGAAACTTCCCTCTTTAACAAGAGGGGTACTGTCTGCATGAACAGTAGAGTGGTCAAGACACAGCACTGCCAAGCAAAAGACATGTATTATGAGTCACTGAATTTGGGCCTATCATAGGCGTCTGTTCAGGTGCTGCACTGAAGACATAAGAAACATTTGAAATCACATCATTTTCTCTGTCCAAGGGGGGGGGAATGTAACAGAGCACCTCAAATCTGCCTTATAGTGGATCGGACCATTGGTTCATCAAGGTCAGTACTGTCCACTCAGACTGGCAGCAGCTCTCCAAGGTATCAGGCACTTTCACATCACCTACTGCCAGACCATTAACTGGAGGGCCAAAGATTAAACCTAGGACCTTCAGCTTGCCAAGCAGATGCTCGTCCACTGAGCCATAGATCCTCCCCATTTATCACTAAATGGAATGATATAATCAATTGGAGACCAGTAACCCTCATACAAGGAGCTGTGGTGGCTCAAGTGGTTAAGACGCTGAACTGCAGGCTGTGGAAGGTCAGTAGTTCAGCAGTTCAAGACCCATGAGTGCCACATGACGGGGTGAGTTCCCGTCTCTAGTTCCAGCTCCTGCCAACCTAGCAGTTCGAAAGCAAGAAATTGCAAGTAGATAAAAAGGGACCACTTCAGTGGGAAGGTAACAGCGTTCCGTGTGCCTTGGTGTTTAGTCATGCCGGCCACATGACCACGGAAATGTCTTCGGACAGCGCTGGCTCTTCGGCTTTGAAACGGAGATGAGCACCGCAACCCTAGAGTCGGATTCGACTGGCTTTCAAGCAAGGGAACCTTTACCTTTACCTTTAACCCTCATACAGAGGAGAGGGTGGCAAACTGTTGGATCTAAGTCCACCAACTGACATAGGTGCACACAGAATTGCAGGAAGCCTGGTGTACAAAACACAGAGGTGAAAGGATCTTCATCACCAGAGACTTTGTCAATAGAAGATGCCAAGGATGGAACTTGGCCTCTTGTACATGGACAAACCCTGAGACATCATGTTAAGTGAAGGCGGGAAAGAAACATGAGGGATCCAACAACAAGCCTGTTATTGCCTCCAGAATGTTGTCCAACTGAACAGCAGAATTCACAGCCTCTGTGAGGAGGTCATTTACTTTAATGCTTTGTTTTGTTCTGTTTTTCACTTGTTTATTTTGTTTATATTATCTGCTAGCATGAACTAGGGTAGGGTAACATGAGTGATCCGAATTAAAGGGACAGATTTATCATGCAGATCACCAGCATAGGTCGTGAGCCACAGTGCATTAAGATACTTTCAAACAGAATAGCATAAAGGTCATAGTGACCTGTTGATTTATAAACTAATGGGAAAGTGCAGTATAGAAAGAAACAAACTGCATCCCGACTGGGCTAATTTTATATCATTAATACTCTGCACTGGTTAAATAAAAGTGGTATTTGACCTGTAGGCCAACAGGAAAAATATGGATGACCCATGGAATCAAGAATACAATCCTTGATTGTAGCAGAGGATGCAACAAGAGCCATTAATTATAGTTTGCCCATTGGACCCTTGTCTATTAGGGCAGCTGTTATGAGCAGAGAAAAACATATGCTCTCTTTTAAAAAGAGTTGTAAGGAGTTTATTCTACTCTGTAATGTGGAGTCAAAGAGTCTTATAACAGTAGCTGTTGTAGATTTTCTGGGCTGTATGGCCGTGGTTTTGGCATTGTAGGACCTGATGTTTTGCCAGCAGCTGTGACTGGCATCCTCAGAGGTATAACACAGAAAGATGGGGTATTCTCTGTGTCAAGTTGAGAAGAAAAAAGGTAGGCAAGTAATTTATATCTACTCAGGAAGGTGGGGCAGGGCTGAGTGTGAATGATGCCACATAAGAGTGACTTGTGCGGACTAAGGAATCCCCCAATTCATTGACGGTTCCAAGGGATACCATGGAACCAAGAGGAGTGGCAAACTACCTAGGCTTGCCTCCCAACAGATAGTTGCTGATTAATTCTGAGTTCCCCATGAAGATGGAAACAGTAAGCCTTGCCTGTGCTGGAAATAACATCTGCATCGAAAAACCCTGTAGGGTTAAATATCAGTGCTGAGAGACTACAGCAGGGCTGCTGTGACAGCCTTTAAAACTAGATCTTAGGAATAGGGCTTGGAGCGGAGCTTGGCAGAGAACTGGTTCTGACCTTGGAATCCAGGCAGTCCCAATACAGTGAGTGGTCAAAAACCACAGCAGGACTTAAGCATAAGTAGTCTGTTGTCTAGGTCATGGCTAACAACATGAAGGGGAACCTCTGCCCACCTCAGCCACTTTTCAAAACTACAGAAGCTGAAGAGGTCCAAACAACCCCAACTAAAGGGCACAATAGCATTCTGACACCTAGTACCTTCCACAAAGGGGCATAGAGAATTTCAAAGCTGTGTGAACCCATGCCCCCACAGATTCCACCGTGGACCTGAGGACAGCCAGGGAAAGGTTCCTTCAGTCAGGCACAGGAAAGGTTTAAAACGGGCCTTCATGAGGTCACACTTCCGGGCTTCTGGTCAAAACTGACAGAAAGGCAGAGAGGTGAAAGATCCCCTTCAGACAGGCAGCCTCTGCCAGGCCACGCTTCCAAGCTGCTTCCCTGGAAGTGACAGCAGTGGCCAGAGTATCTTTCAGGCAGGCAGTCGCCTCTCTGCCAGGCCAGACCTCCAAGCTTCTTCATTCAAAGGAAAGGGAAGGGGCCTTCGTTCAAGCAGCCCAGGCCAGGCCACGCCCCCCAGCCTGTTCTGTTCTCTCTCTCTCTCTGTCTGTCTGTCTCTGTCTGTCTGTCTCTGTCTCTCTCTCTCTGTCTCTCTCTCTCTGTCTGTCTCTGTCTCTCTCTCTGTCTCTCTCTCTGTCTCTCTGTGGGCACCGAGAGAAGGGAGAGGGGAGGGAAGGGCTTCTAGGTCGACGTGGAAGGCAGAGAGGCCAGAGACCCCTCAGGGAATAACTAGGCAGAAATGCTTCGATGTCGAGAGGGTTTTGACTTCAAGGCACACAGCCCAAGCCCATGAAAAGAGCCAGTTATCAGGAGTCTCTGCCTACAACGCCCCAGCACGGAGGGGAGAATACGCCTCCATTCAGACTCCTTTCCCCCCCCCACACACACCTCAGCAGAGGGGGGACAGGCCATCATCAGGCTAGGCGCCCTCCAAAGAGGGCCACTGGGGCCAGGCTCCTTTTCCACCCCTCCTCTACCAGGGAGGGGGAGGCCTTTGAAGAGAGCTCCTCTGAGTCCAGCTCTTCCCACACGTGCCTTCAGGGGAAACTGGTGACAGCAAGAGCAGGCAGCCCTGCTGTGTGAACCCCCAGGCAGCCAAGGCACAGAGAATGGCCATTTAACAGCACCATTTTTAGTCATAATGGCACAATGAACATCCACAAAAGAATTCTTCTTTAGACGTATTTCATTGTTCACTTGAATAAAAACTGTTGAGAGAGAAAAAAAATCTCCTCAGCCTCAAAACTGAGGTGAGGAAAAACGCAGAGGACAGCAGTGGAGACGATCTCTCCGGGGCGGCAAAAAGAGAATGGAGGGAGTCGCGCCCCTCCTCCTGGTCACGTGAGCGTTTTGGCGGGAAAGCGCCAGAGGGGGGAGGAGGGGCGCTCCTAGTCTATTAGAAAGCTCGGAAATCTTTTCCGTGGCTGGCCTGCGACTGGCAGTCCCATGTGGGACTGCACAGAAGCCACGACGATGAACTGCAGGTTCTGCCTTGCCTCCTGTTCCTTATTTACTTATTACACATCCACACTCCACAATTAAGAGTACATCTTCCATCAATCTCCTATTTTGATTTATTTATTTCCTTCGCTACATTTTCCCCCAGAATTAAACCCACACAAATGGTGACCATATTATAAATTAAGCTTGTTATTCCAGTTTGGTCCTTGCATCTGTCCAACAACTCTAATACACTGTATGCTTCCATTTCAATGTATCTGAAGATGTGTGCATGCACATGAAAGCTCCTACATTAAATAAAACTTTGCTGGGCCTGGACTCCAACTCTGTTCTCCTGCTTCAGACCAACACTGCTGCCCACCTGAAACTATATGTATTACAGAAATAGTCACAGGAAAGAAGAAATGCATTGCAAGAATTAAATATTCTAAGAAAGCCCTGTTGCTATTCAGCTACAAATGAGAGGCCCTTATTTTGGAAGCCTTCAGGTGAGGAGGGAGGGTTGCCCTCCAGGCAAACTGGCTGCTGACTGGGGGCATTGCAGCTGGCTAGTAAGGCTGTGGTGGAATTTGGACCCAGCTCTCCCTCTGAGTCAAGACCTATGATTTACAGAGCACTTTGACCAGCAAATTGTTTGACAGGCTTTCAAGCATGCTTTATACAACTTAATTGCACCAGAAGACTTGTGAGGCAGGTCAGTATTATCCCAGCTTGGCAGGCTGAGCAAAGAGGAACCCCACCAAGACAGCACTTACACCAAAGGACGGACTGGATCCCCCAAAGCAAAGTCCAACCTAACATTACCTGGAGCCAAAAACACTATGGGGCAGAGAAGCAAGAAAATAGACTACATGTGGGTCCAGCACATGGCTAGGGAGGGAGAAAACACTGAAGCTGCCTTGGGCTGAATCAGACCCTCCCTCGGTCCATCAAGGTCAGTCTACTCAGACTGGCAGTGGCTCTCCAGGGGCTCAGGCAGAAGAGGTCTTTCCCATCACCTACAACCTACACTGACAGCGGGTGTGGAACAGCGGTTAGAACATCTGGGAGACCCAGGTTCAAATCCCCACTCTGTCATGGAAGCTTGCTGGGTGACCCTGAGCCAGTCACACACTCACAGCCTAACCTACCTCACAGGGTTGTGGTGAAGATAAAAAGGGAGGAATGGAGAACACTAGGATGCCCCTGGGGAAGAGGGACAAACAAAGTAAGTCAATAAATTAATGACATTCCTCAAACAGAGGAGAAAAGTATCTCCCACAGAAATGAGCCTTGAACTGCAAACACTCCTAACACTCCGTCACACTTTGGTGTGACCAAGGAACAGAATCTGTGCATGCAGGGGCTGGGGTCACACCGAGAGAAGCATGAGCTGCGTGGGGAGGCTTGCCCCTCTCAGCCCCCAGGGGTTCAGGGTACAGTCGCATCCCGGGGGGTTCGGGGCATGTCTGAACCCCGCCTCTGCTCACCCTGCACCTGTTTTTGCTGTCACTAATACAGGTGATGTATCTACCTGCTTCATTTCTATGCTGCCTTCCTCCCTCGTGGGGGCTCTAACTGGGTGGGAAGACGGCATAACATTTTTAAACAAGAAATAAATAAATAAACCTTGCTTTGATTGTGTGCAGATTTTTCAGTGGACAACATCCTTGAAACATCGTTCTGAGCTGACTCTCTCAGAGGAAGGGCAGGCCAGAAGGAAAGAAACAATGTCAGCAACAGATGCCACTCCCTGACCTGGACGGCCCAGGCTAGCTTGATCTCGTCCAGAAGCTAAGCAGGGACGGCCATGTTGGTACTTGGATGGGCGCCCGCCCAGGAATACCAGGGCAGATAACAGCAAACCGCCTCTGAACGTCTCTTGCCTTGAAAACCCCACGAAGGGCTGCCCGCAGTCAGCGGAGTCCCCTGGGAACTGCCTCCACCCCTCTCCCTGCTCGAGGGGCAGCCTTCTGCCCCGCCCCCGAAGCAACGCCCCCCCCCCGCCCGCCCCGGCGCGCGACTCACAGACTCCGCCGAGGACGCCGGCCAGCCGGCACAGCCAGCGGTACCACCAGGTGATGCCCTCGTCCTCCTCCGCCGGGGCGGCGGGCTCGGCCGGGGCGCTCATGGCAGGGGCCCCGCCGGCGCCTCACGCTCCTCCCGGGCAGGCCGCCGCTCCCGCCCGCCGCGCGGCATCATGGGGCCCCCCCCCCGGCCCTGGCGCGCGGGGGGAGGAGCCTCTCCACTGGCCCCGGGCGGTGTCTGGCCGGCTCCAAGCGCCCGCCCCCCGCCGCCTCTGGGGCTTCTCGGGCGAGGGCGCGCGGAGGGGCCTGGGCACCACCCCCTATAGATCTATAGGGGTGGTGGCCTGGGCCGCCCGGCTTGGAGCCAGGAGGACGCGCGCTCGCTGGGTCTCCGTCTCCCGCGGCTGCCGGCTGGATGCGCTGGGCGGCGCCTGGCCGGGAGGGGGAGGGAGGGCGTTCCGCGGGAGGGAGGGAAGCGACCGCCCCGCCCCCCCGGCACTCCTCCGCAGTGGGGCCCTCCCGGCCGCCTGCTCCGGTCGCCGCCGGCCGACTCCCCCCCCCCGCCCTCCCGGCAGGGGTGTGCGCGACCCAGGCCTGCCGAGCTCTCCCCAGGGGGCACCGCTGACCGACCAGTCGTGCCCAAGGGGGCCAGGGTCCGGGGATTGCCGGCCCACCAGAATCCCTTTTCCCCCGTCCTCTTCCCATTTTGAAAGAGAGGGACGTTTCTGGACGTCACACGCCCAGTTCTTAGATCAAGAATGTGCGGCCAAGTTCTGTGCATGTCTGGAAGGAAATCCTATTGTGTCCAGTGGGGGTTACTCCAAAGGAGGCGTATCTCAGCCTGTAGCAGAATCTCCTACATTACCCGGAAGGTTCAGAAAAATTGGAATGCCACACCACCTCCACTAGGAGAAGTTAAAGGGAAAAACGTAAAAGTCGGATCTACCCTTAAAGGGAAAAACGTAAAAGTCGGATCTACATGGATCCTCATGAATTCATATGATTTTTACATTGAAATGAAATGAAACCACCATCACATTGTAGGCCATGTGTTAGTCTACAGGGAGGACCACAAAAATCAGGCACCCACGGATTCCTGGCGCTACAGCGGTGCAAAAACATGAATCCAAAGCAGGGATCCTGGTGAATTCATATGATTTTTACGCTGAAATGAAATAAAACCAACATCATACTATAGACCATGTCTTAGACTATAGGCAGCGCTCCAAAAATCATGCCGCCACGAATTCGTGGCACCACAAAACTGCAAAAACATGGTTCCAAAGCACGGATCCTCACGGATCCTGGGGGGTTTTGCATTAGGACGCCCCAAACACACCATCAAATCACAAAACATGTCCATGGCAACAGCCTGTACTACAGAAATCATGGATCCACGGCTTCGTGGCAACACCATCAAAAAACACACGGTTCTAGAGCACGGATCCTCATGGATCCTCGGGGTTTTTGCAATGGGTCACACCAAACACAACATCAAGTCACATAACATGTCCATGGCAACAGCATGTACTACAAAAATCATGGATCCACGGCTTTGTGGCAACACCATTCTGCAAAAACATCGTTCTAGAAGCACGGATCCTCACGGATCCTCAGGGTTTTTGCATTAGGACGCCCCAAACACACCATCAAATCACAAAACATGTCAAAGGCAACAGCCTTGTAGCTACAAAAGTCATGGATCCACGGCTTCGTGGCAACACCATCAACAAAAACACGGTTCTAGAGCACGGATCCTCATGGATCCTCGGGGGCTTCTTGCAATCAGGACGTCACCACCAAACACACCATCACAAAACACACTGAACATGTCCAATGGCAACAGCTCATGTCACCTATCAAAAATCATGGATCCACGGCTTTGTGGCAACACCATTCTGCAAAAACACAGTTCTAGAGCACGGATCCTCATGGATCCTCAGGGTTTTTGCATTGGGACGCCCCAAACACACCATCAATTCACAAAACATGGCCATAGCAACAGCTTGCACCACAACAGTCCTGGATCCACGGCTTCGTGGCAACACCATCAACAAAAACATCATTCTGAAGCACGGATCCTCAGGGATCCTCTGGGTTTTTGCATTAGGACGCCCCAAACACACCATCAAAAAACATAACATCTCCATGGCAACAGCATGTACTACAAAAATCATGGATCCACGGCTTTGTGGCAACACCATTCTGCAAAAACACGGTTCTAGAGCACAGATCCTCATGGAGCCTCGGGGTTTTTGCATTAGGACGCCCCAAACGCACCATCAAATCACATGACATGTCTATGGCAACAACTTGCACCACAAAAATCATGGATCCATGTCTTCGTGGCAACACCATGAAGCTACAACATGGTTCTGAAGCACAGATCCTCATGGATCCTCAGGGTTTTTGCAATGGGTCACCCCAAATACAGCATCAAGTCACATAACGTGTCCATGACAACAGCATGTACTACAAAAGTCATGGATCCACGGCTTCATGGCAACACCATTGTGCAAAAACACGGTTCTAAAGCACAGATCCTCATGGATCCTTGGAGTTTTTGCATTAGGACACCCCAAACACACCATCAAATCACATAACATGCCCATGGCAATAGCTTGTACCACAAAAGTCATGGATCCACGGCTTCGTGGCAACAGCATCAACAAAAATATCATTCTGAAGCACGGATCCTCATGGATCCTCGGGGTTTTTGCAATGGGTCACCCAAACACAACATCAAGTCACATAGCATGTCCATGGCAACAGCCTGTACTACAAAAATAATGGATCCACGGCTTCGTGACAACACCATCAACAAAAACATCGTTCTAAAGCACAGATCCTCATGGATCCTTGCAGTTTTTGCAATAGAATGCCCCAAATACACCATCAAATCACAAAACACGTCCATGGCAACAACCTGTACTGGAAATATCATGGCTCCACAGCTTCGTGGCAACACCATTCTGCAAAAACACGGTTCTAGAGCACAGATCCTCACGGATACTCAGGGTTTCTGCATTACGACACCCCAAACACACCAAGAAATCACAAAACATGTCCATGGCAACAGCTTGCACCACAAAAGTCCTGAATCCACGGCTTCGTGGCAACACCATCAACAAAAACATCGTTCTGAAGAATGGATCCTCACGGATCCTCGGGCTTTTTGCATTAGGACGCCCCAAACACACCATCAAATCACATGACATGTCAAAGGCAACAGCCTGCACTACAAAAATTGTGGATCCACGGCTTCGTGGCCACACCATGAAGCTACAACGTGGTTCTGAAGCACAGATCCTCATGGATCCTCCGGGTTTTGGCATTAGGACACCCCAAACACACCATCAATTCACAAAACATGGCCATGGCAACAGCTTGCACCACAACAGTCCTGGATCCACGGCTTCGTGGCAACACCATCAACAAAAACATCATTCTGAAGCACGGATCCTCATGGATCCTCGGGGTTTTTGCAATGGGTCATCCCAAACACAACATCAAGTCACATAACATTTCCATGGCAACAGCCTGTACTACAAAAATCATGGATCCACGGCTTCGTGGCAACACCATTCTGCAAAAACACGGTTCTAGAGCACGGATCCTCATGAATTCACATGATTTTTACACTGAAATGAAATAAAACCAACATCATACTGTAGCAGCGCTCCAAATATCATGCCCCCACGAATTCATGGCACCACAAAACTGCAAAAACATGGTTCCAAAGCACGGATCCTCATGGATCCTCACGTTTTTTGCATTAGGATGCCCCAAACACACCATCAAATCACAAAACATGTCCATGGCAACAGCCTGTACTACAAAAATCATGGATCCAGGGCTTCGTGGCAACACCATTGTGCAAAAACACGGTTCTAGGGCACGGATCCTCATGGATCCTTAGGGTTCTTGCATTAGGATGCCCCAAACACAACATCAAGTCACAAAACAAGTCCATGGCAACAACCTGTACTGGAAATATTATGGATCCTCGGCTTTGTGGCAACACCATTCTGCAAAAACACGGTTCTAGAGCACGGATCCTCATGGATCCACAGGGTTTTTGCAATGGGACACCCCAAATACACCATAAAATCACATGGCATGTCAAAGACAACAGCCTGTACTACAAAAATCATAGATCCACAGCTTCATGGCAACACCATTCTGCAAAAACACGGTTCTAGAGCACGGATCCTCATGGAGCCTCGGGGTTTTTGCATTAGGACACCCCAAACACACCATCAAATCACATGACATGTCTATGGCAACAACTTGCACCACAAAAATCATGGATCCATGTCTTCGTGGCAACACCATGAAGCTACAACATAGTTCTGAAGCACAGATCCTCATGGATCCTCAGGGTATTTGCAATGGGTCACCCCAAATACAACATCAAGTCACATAACATGTCCATGACAACAGCATGTACTACAAAAGTCATGGATCCACGGCTTCATGGCAACACCATTGTGCAAAAACACGGTTCTAAAGCACGGATCCTCATGGATCCTTGGAGGTTTTGCATTAGGACACCCCAAACACACCATCAAATCACATAACATATCCATGGCAACAACTTGCACCACAAAAATCATGGATCCATATCTTCATGGCAACACCATCAATAAAAACATGGTTCTGAAGCATTGATCCTCATGGATCCTCAGGGGTTTTGCATTAGGACACCCCAAACACACCATCAAATCACAAAACATGTCCATGGCAACAGCCTGTAGTACAAAAATCATGGATCCACGGCTTCGTGGGAACACCATTCTGCAAAAACTCGGTTCTAGAGCACGGATCCTCATGGATCCTTGGAGTTTTTGCATTAGGACACCCCAAACACAACATCAAATCACATAACATGTCCATGGCAACAACTTGCACCACAAAAATCATGGATCCATGTCTTCGTGGCAACACTGTTCTGCAAAAACACAGTTCTAGAGCACGGATCCTCATGGATCTTCAGGGTTTCTGCATTAGAACACCCCAAACACACCATCAAATCACAAAACATGTCCATGGCGTTCCGGTCAGAGTAAAATGGCGAACTGATGCACCTTGCGAAAGAGCAGGGTGGATGGCAGCTTCTTCTGACAGTTTGGGCAGATATATTGCCCAGCGCAGCACCCCCCAGGCAGGGGGGCGACAGGCAAGCAACAAGGTCCAAGTGGGAGTTGAGATCGGTGTGTACAAGTCCCGGAGGGGGCTTGTTTATGCTTTGAACTCCTCTCAGGAGCGGACGATTGCAAGACAGCACTAAAGAAGCCAGCCGAGCTGAAATATCAGCTTAAATTCGCCATTTCCCAATCTCTTAAGAAACAGCTTGAAGTTGGAAACAAAAAGAAGCGATGCGAAGTCCCAAGATAAACATGCAAAGTAACAAGAACGATTTGCTTACCGGGATGAAGGTAGAATAAAATTTGAACAATGCGGTTAAGCGCGTAAGGTTTAAAGCTGAACAACCGATCCATCGTATAATTTTGAAGAGCTTGTTAAAGCGTTAAATTTGGACTATAAAGACTTCGTTTAACATTCCTGCGGTTAAGAGACTGAGTGATAAGTGTACGAGTGAATTCGACTGGAAAGATTGCAAGATGAAGGTGTAGCATAAAACTGTGTCCAGCTGGAACTGTGATCTGGCTAGAGTGTGTGCTGGAGGACCCGAAGAGCGGCTGAGCGGAAGTTTTCCGGTAGGACATTGTTAACGTGGGACCAGAAACAGGAACTTAAAAGAGAGCCTGCTCTAGCCTTAGAAACCATAGAGAAATTGCGCCCGCCATTTTGGGGAGGACTGAATTTTAAAACGCAATTTTAAGTGTGAAATTGACTGCAAAAAATAGCGAAAAAAGTTGGATTTAAAAGAATAATCAGAGGACAGTTGAAGCATATCGGAAAATCTTCAAAACGGAACCAAAATTTCGGCATAGAGCTGCTTCAGCTGCGAGTCCAAGTATGTCAGCTAAAGAGAAGAAAGAATGGCAAGCTGCAATCGAAGCAACGGAGAAGCGCATGCTCGAAGCGATTCAAGGTATGATGAAACAGATAGATCAACAGATAGAGAAACAAACGGGAAAACAGCTGGAACAGTTGGAAGAAGTCCAAGAAAAAATGTGGCAGCCTTGGGAGAGTTAGTGTTAGCAGAGGTGACTGAAATCAAAAAAGAAGCAGCAAATACAAATAGTCAAGTTAAAGCTTTGGCAACAAAATCAACTGAATTGGAGCAAAAGACACAAGACATAGACAAAAAAATGGAAACAACTGTACAAAATAACCGTAATCTTGAGGCAATGATGGAATATAGAGCAATGCTAAATCACCTGAGGTTAAAAGGGATAGAAGAAAAAATGGATGAAAATATACGTATGGTGGTGATAGCAGCCTTAACTGAATATTTGGGAGAAGATCAAGGAGATTTGGATTCTGACTTTGACTTAATCTATAGAGTGAATTCAGCTTATGCTCAAAGAAAAATTTGCCAAGAGATGTTACTGTTCAATTTGTAACAAGGAAAATGAAAGAGGATATATTCAAGAAGCAGTTTACTCAAGCATTGGAGATTGATGGCAAAAAGATAATAATAATGAGAGAACTCCCAAGAATCATCTTGCAGGACAGAAAGAAATACAAGAAGTTGGTGGACAAGTTGAAGCAGTTAAGCATCAGATTTAGATGGGAGATACCACAAGGACTGTCATTCACCTACAATTCGAAAAGACATATGATCAAAACACCTGGAGATATGTATAGATTTAAGGCTGAAAACTCTGAAGATTTCGGAGATATTTAAAAACAAGTCATGATGGATTACAAATTGTTATTGTGGAATGTAAATGGACTTAATTCACCTTCCAAAAGGAGGGTAGTGAACTATTGGTTACAAAAGCAGAAATCCAACATCATCTGTTTACAAGAAACCCATATAAAAAAGTGGGTCAATAAGTATTTGATTAATAAAAAACTGGGAGAAGAATTTTATTCATTGGCAGAGGAAAAAAAATAAAGGAGTGGTGATCTATGTAAATAAAAACTTGGAGCCAAAACAAATTTTTAGTGACAAAGATGGGATATATTGCTGTAGAAATTACAATGCTTCAAAAAAAGACATTGGTAGTTAATTTATATGCACCTAATGGAGCCAAATAAATTTTTTTTAAGGACTTGATGAAGAAATTGGACCAAGTGAATTACAACCAGATAATACTAGCAGGAGACTTTAACGGTACTGTTAATAATAAATTGGACAGGAAATCAAAAAAGGGTGATGAGAAGATCGGAAAGCTTCCAAAACTTTTTTTCAATTTGATGGAGCAAGAGAAACTTGAAGATGTTTGGAGAAAGTGGAATCCTAAGGTCAAAGATTTTACCTATTACTCTAATCGACATAAATCCTTCTCCAGAATAGATATGATTTGGATGTCGGGTGAGATAGCATTAAAAACTCAGAAGGTTGAAATTTTGCCAAAGACCAACTCAGATCGCAATCCGGTAATTTGGACATTAAAAGAAAAAATGAAGCAGTTCCATTGGAGAATTAATGAAGATTTATTGGATAGGACAAAGTTAATTGAGACATTATGTAAGGAGACTCAACTTTTTTTTTAAATGAACTTAAACCAAGATGTCAAAATACAGACAGTCTGGGATGCCTACAAGTCGGTGATGAGAGGAATATTGATATCAATGAATGCAGCTGAAAAGAAGCAGAATATGAAGCAACAAAAGGAGTTGCATGAAAAAATTCAGCAAAAAGAAAATGAATTGAAGCAAAGACCTGGAAAAAAGAAACTTATTAAAGAAATTCAAATTTTACAAGACCAACTGAACGTGATTCTTAATAGAGAACTCTACTGGAGCTTAAAGAAATTGCAGCAAAAATCTTTTGAAGGAGCAAATAAACCAGGAAAAATTTTGGCTTGGCAATTGAAAAACCGAAGGGAGAGAAGGACAATAAGTAAAATAATTGAGGATGGCAAAGAAATTGTTGACATGAATGGCCTAAAAAGAGTCTTCTTCAAGTATTATGTGAAATTATTTCAAAAAAAGAATATTGACACGGAGAAAATTAAAAATATTTGGATAAAGTAAACTTACCTAAGATTGACCTATAAATTAAGGAAATGTTGAATGGTCCAATTCAGAAGAAAGAAATATACAATTCAATAGAGGATGCCAAGTTGGGGAAAGCTCCAGGTCCAGATGGATTTACCGTAAAATTTTACAAAAAATTAAAAGAGGAGTTGACCCCGATTTTGGAGCTTTTGGTAAATGAAATTCAGCTGACTAAGGTAATACCAGAGTCTTGGAAAGAAGCCAATATATCACTCATACCAAAGGAAGGACAAGATTTAACAGATGTTAAGAATTATAGACCAAGTTCACTACTCAATAATGACTATAAATTGTTTGCCAAAGTAATTTCGGAGAGATTGAAGAATTATTTGAAAGATGTCATAACGGAGGAACAAGACGGTTTTCTACCAAATAGACAAATCAGAGACAATTTAAGGATGGTGATTGATGCTATTGAATATTATGATAGACATCCAGAAAAAGAGGTTGCTTTTCTATTTGTGGAGGCTGAAAAAGCCTTTGACAATCTAAACTGGGAGTTTATGTTTCAAGTGATTGAAAGAATGGACATTGGTCAGCCCTTTTCAAATACGATTAGGGCGATATATTTTGAACAGAAAGCATCGCTGAATGTAAATAAAGAGATGACGGATTACTTTAAAGTTCAGAAAGGGACTAGACAAGTATATCCGTTATCCCCTTTACTATTTATATGGGTTTTGGAAGTGATGCTGGGGAAAATAAGAGAAGATAAAGACATAAAAGGACGTACAACCGGAGGCTTTACGTATAAGTATAGGGCTTTTGCAGATGATGTAATGCTTGTGATTGAAGATCCAGTAATTAATGTACTGCTATTGCTGGAAAAGATTAAAGAATTTTGATATCTGGCTGGATTTTACGTGAATAAGAATAAAACAAAGATGCTTTGTAAAAATATGAGAAAAGAAAACCAACTGGAATTTCAAGAAAAAGTTCAATGTGAAGTGGTGAAAAAAACTAGATATTTGGGAATTGATATCACAATGGAAAATATAGACTTGTTTAAGAATAATTATGAGAAGACCTGGAATAAAATCCAACAGGATATTAAGAAGTGGAACACTTTGAACTTGTCACTTCTGGGTAGAATTTCGGTAGTCAAAATGAATATTTTACCCCGTTTGTTATTTCTATTCCAGACAATTCTGATTGTAAAAGACTGTAAAGTGTTGAATGCATGGCAAAAGGAGATTTCAAAGTTTGTTTGGTCTGGAAAGAAACCCAGGATTAAAATGAAGATTTTATGTGATGCAAAAGAAAGGGAGGTTTACAACTCCCCAATTTTAGACTGTACCATGATGCTGTGTGTTTGACTTGGCTTGAACAATGGATTAACTTGGACAATAGAAAAATGTTGGCGTTGGAAGGGCATGACCGTAAATTTGGATGACACGCCTATTTATGGTATGAAAAATCTAAAGCGGATAACCTTTTCAAACACCACTTCATAAGAAGATCACTGTTTATGACCTGGATGAGATACAAGAGATTTTTTTTAAAAACAAGACCTTTATGGATAGTTCCGGCAGAAGTAATCAAAACAATCTCAAGGCACAAAGGAAAAGACTGGATACCTTACAGAGACATTTTGAAGGTTGAGGGGAGTAGTTTCGCGATGCGAGCTAGAGAAGAACTGGAATTTGAATATGATTGGTTAAACTATAGGCAGATCTATGATTTATTTAAGACTGATAAAAAGAGGTATGGTTTCAGGAAAGAAAATAATGAAATTGAAATGGTATGGACAGAAAAAGTTAAAAAAATGATTTCAAAAATTTATAAGATTTTGCCAAAATGGTATACAGAGGATGAGACTGTAAAAGAGCAAATGGTGAAATGGGCTATAAATATAAATAGAGAAATAGATATGTTATCATGGGAGTGTTTGTGGAAAAAATCGATTAAAATTTCAACATGTGTTAATCTGAAAGAAAATTGTTATAAAATGATGTATAGATGGTATATGACACCAAAAAAAATAGCTAATATGAATGAAAACATGTCTAACAAATGTTGGAAGTGTAAGAAAAAAGAGGGCTCATTTTACCATATGTGGTGGACTTGTGAAAAAGTGGCTGCTTTTTGGACTGAGATTCATAATGAAATTCAGAAAATTCTGAAATGTACTTTGAAAAAAGAGCCAGAAATGTTACTTTTAGGACTTAAAATGGAAGAAATCAAACTGACAAAGAGAACATTGTTATGGTATTTAATTACAATGGCAAGAATGACGTATGCTCAATTTTGGAAACAGGAGAAGATACCAGACAAATGGGAATGGATAAGGAAAATGATTTTTATGGTAGAAATGGACAAACTGACAAAAAAAAGGCGACCTTCCACGATGAGTTCAAAGACCGTAAGGCTGAGCTGTCTGTCCTGGTGGCAGAGGGTGAGCGGGTTAGCCTGTTGGGCCTCGACTGGTTTGAGGCATTGGGGATAGCTATCACTGGTATCAACAAAATTTGTGTAAATAAACAGGACTCATTGTATAGCGAGTTTCCTGAAGTGTTTGGTGAGGGGCTCGGCACGTACACCGGCCCCCCGGTTTCTTTTGATTTGGACCCTTCAGTTCGTCCAATATGACTGAAGTATAGGAAGGTCCCGCTCGCGCTCAAAGCAAAAATTGAGTCAGAGTTAGATAAATTAGTCAGTCAGGGGGTTCTTGAACCGGTACCCTATGGAAACTGGGAGACTCCAATTGTGACGCCTGTCAAGGCCGACGGGTCTATACGAATATGCGCAGACTACAAATGTACAGTTAACAAAGCTCTGCAGCAGCATTCCTATCCGGTGCCGGTAATCAGCCATGTACTGGCGTCACTGGGAGGGGGAAAAGTTTTTGCCAAGCTTGACCTGGCTCAAGCTTACCAGCAGTTGCCGGTGGACGACGCAACTGCTGAAGCCCAAACAATCGTTACCCATAAAGGGGCTTTCAGGGTGAAACGATTACAATTTGGAGTAAATGTCACCCCGGGCATTTTTCAAGGGCTAATGGAGGGGCTTCTGCGTGGGCTACCCGGTGTTGTGCCCTATTTCGATGATGTTTTAATTGCGGGCACAGATGATTGTGAACTGATGGCTCGCTTAAGAGCAGTGTTGAGTCGTTTTAAAAATGCCGGGCTGCGGGTTAAGCGTTCGAAATGTGTTGTCGGGGTAAAAAGAGTTGAGTTCTTGGGGTTCCTCGTAGATGCAAACGGGGTCCACCCCACACCCAACAAGCTGGTGGCAATCCAAAACGCGCCTCCACCCCAGTCCAAGAAAGACCTCCAGTCCTTCTTGGGAATACTCAACTTTTATGGTGCCTTTCTGCCACACAAGGCATCGGTTGCTGAACCTCTGCACACTTTGCTCCACAAGAACGCTAAATGGGAGTGGGGTGAGCGGCAGAGGCGTGCATTCACTTCAGTGAAGGAACTTTTGTCATCGAGTGCAGTCCTGACGCACTTCGATGAAAACAAACTGCTGGTGCTTGCAGCTGACGCATCTCCTTATGGGGTGGGTGCCGTTCTCAGCCACCTGATGCCAGACGGATCTGAGGCACCGATCGCATTTTATTCCTGGTCCCTCACTAAGGCAGAAAAGAACTATGCCCAGATCAACAAGGAGGGCCTCGCCCTAATTGCAGAAATAAAGAAATTCCATGACTTTGTTTATGGGCGGCGGTTCCTCGTTGTGACTGATCACAAACCTTTCCTGGGCATCTTCTCACCAGAGCGGCCGACACCGAACATTCTACCGCCCCGGATGCTAAGGTGGGCGGTTTTTCTGTCGGCATACGATTTCGAGCTGGAGCACCATCCAGGGAAGGCTATTGGGCACGCAGACACGCTTAGCTGCTGCCCCGCACCACTAATTGACTCTGACGAGGAACCAGAACTGGACGTTTCGGCACTGGAAGAGCTCCCGAAGGCACCGGTCACCTCCACAGACATTGCTGCTGCGTCGGCAAAGGACCCTTTAATCACCCGAGTTCCCAATTGGGTGTGGAGGGGGTGGCTTGCCGGGAAAGTGGAGGCGGATTTCAAACCGTTTGTTTCCCGCCAAAATGAATTATCTGTGACTAAGGGCTGTCTGCTTTGGGGAAGTAGAGTTGTAATTCCCTCTAAGCTAAGGGAAAGAGTCTTGGAGGCCTTGCATGCGGGCCATCCAGGAATGGTTCATATGAAGGCCCTCGCCAGAGGGTACATGTGGTGGCCAAACATTGATGCGGACATTGAGGTTTGGGTTCGGAACTGCATGTCCTGCCAACAGTCCCGGCCAGAACCACCTCATGCTCCTGTCCAGCCCTGGGAAAAGTCAAGGAGGCCATGGTCCCGCCTCCATATTGATTTTGCGGGCCCGGGCTTCCGGCCAGAGTTAAAATGGCCAATTGACGCACTTTGCGATTTGGGCAAGGTGTACAGCGGTATCTGACGACAGTCTGGGCTTTACCTGGCCCAGCGCAGCACTCCCCAGGTGGGGGAGTGACAAGCAAGCAGCCAAGCCTGAGAGGGAGTTGAGATCGGTGTGGATAAGCTTCGGAGGAGGCTTGTTTACACCTTGATCTCCTTCCGCGAAGAGGGCAGTTGCAAGTCAGCTCTACAGATACCAGCTGGGCTGATAATTCAGCATAAATCCGTCATCTACCGACCTCTTTAACATCAAGATTAACATCGTTTACAGAAGAAGCACTGCGAAACCCCGAGATTACAAGTAAGGTAACAATTGAACATTTGCTTACCGGTTTGAAGAAGGCAAAATCTAAACGTATGGATAAGCGTAAAAAGCTTTAAAGAACTAATCCGCTTGATTTAAAAGTAAAAAGAAAGCTTTCCTTCAGAGAAAACGGCGGAAAAGTGGCTTTGTTTTGCATTCCTGTGATCAGCTAAGACTAAACCTTGCGTAGCAGAAACGAAACTGACTGTGATTCTATGGTACAGGAAGTAGGCTAGAGTGGATGTTTTCGAAGTTGCTCTGCCGGATGTAGATGAACGTTTTAGAGTGTGACACCGGAAGTTGGATTACAGTGACGGACAGCTAAACAGGAAGTTTCGAAGAAGCCTACTCTAGCCAGAAAACCATAGAGAAATTGCGCCCGCCATTTTGAGGAGGACTAAATTTTAAAAAGTTATTTTTGAACTGAAAAAGTACTGGAAAAAGTTATAAAGGTGGCGATTGGACTTTAAGATTGATAATATAAAGACTGATTAGTTTTGAATTTGCCTCCAAGACGGATTTGAGACCAAGACCAAGGGCCGCCTCATCACCAAGTCCAAGAATGACCGCAAAAGAAAAAAAAGAATGGCAGGCTGCCATGGAGGCGATGGAGAAAAGGATGACAGAAGTGGTGCAGACTTTGGGAAAGCAAATAGAATCACAGTTGCAACAACAGCTACAAATACAACTGGAGCAAATAGAACAAGTGCAAGTTCAAGTACAGAAAAAAATATGGAAGAGTTGAAAGAACTGGTACTAACAGAAGTGGCAGGGATAAAAAAAGATACGGAAGAAGTTAAAAAAGAGGTTCAAAGTCTGGTGACAAAATCAGAAGAAATGGATCAGAAAGTTAAAAGATCCCTACAAGAAAATACAAGACTGGAGTCCATAATGGAATATAGAGCTACTCAGAACCATTTGAGACTGAGAGGAATTGAAGAGGAGGAAGATCAGGATATTCGGGCCTTAGTAATTAATACTTTGACAACTTATATAGGGGAAGATCAAGGAGATTTGGAGTCAGACTTTGACCTAATCTACAGAGTAAACTCAGCTTATGCCAAGAGAAAGAAATTACCCAGAGATGTGATTGTTCAATTTGTGACTACAAAAATGAAAGAAGACATCTTCAAGAAGCAGTTTACACAACCATTGGAAATTAATGGAAAGAAAATAATAATTTTAAGAGAAATTCCGAGAATGATTTTACAAGACAGAAAGAAATTTAAGAAATTAACAGACAGGTTAAGAGAAATGAGCATCAGGTTTAGATGGGAGATCCCACATGGACTATCATTTTCGTACAACTCAGTGAGAGTTACAATTAAAACAGAAGGAGATATGCTCAGATTCAAAGAGAACAATTTTGATGATTTTAAAGACATTTAACCCAAAACAATGATGGATTACAAATTTTTATCTTGGAATGTAAATGGACTAAATTCACCAAACAAAAGAAGATTAGTGAATCATTGGCTACAGAAACAAAAATGTAACATAATTTGTTTGCAAGAAACACATATTAGAAAACAAGATAATAAATATCTGATTAATAAAAAATTGGGAGAAGAATTTCATTCATCAGCAATTAATAAGAAAAAAGGAACAGTGATATATATTTCTAAAGAATTGGAACCTAAACAAATCTTCTCAGATAAGGAAGGAAGATACGTTGGCGTGGAAATAACGATGTACAGAAAAAGGACATTGCTTGTAAACATATATGCACCCAATGGTGCAAAAGAGACTTTTTTCAATGATTTGACAAGAGAGTTGGACTGTTTAAACTATGATCAAATTGTCTTTGCAGGAGATTTCAATGGCACGGTCAACAATGTATTGGACAGAAAGTCTAATGCAATTGGAGAGGCGGTTGGAAAACTGCCAAAAAAATTTTTCCAGCTGATGAAGCAAGAGAAATTAGAAGATGTTTGGAGGAAGTGGAATCCTAAGACAAAGGATTATACATTTTACTCTAACAGGCATAGTTCCTTTTCTAGAATTGATATGATCTGGATGTCAGAGGAGATGGCGCAAAAAACTCATAAAATTGAAATTTTACCGAAAAATAACTCGGATCATAACCCTCTACTTTGGACATCTAAAGAAAAAACAAAACAACTATACTGGAGAATTAATGAGGACTTATTGGACCAAAAATTGATTAATGAGACTTTAAAGAAAGAAACGAAAAACTTTTTTGAAATGAATTTGGACAAAGGTACTGATATACAGGTTGTATGGGATACATACAAAGCGGTAATGAGAGGTTTGCTTATCTCTCTGAACTCTAAAGATAAAAAGCAAAGGATGCAACAACAAAATGACCTTCATGAAAAAATCCGACAAAAAGAAAAGGAACTAAAGAAAAGACCAGGGAAGAAAAAAATTATTAAAGAGATCCACTTTTTACAGGATCAACTGAATGTTCTACTAAATAGAGAATTATATTGGAATTTGAAGAAATTACAGCAAAAAGCATTTGAGGGTGCAAATAAACCAGGAAAATTTTTAGCGTGGCAATTGAAAAATAGAAAAGAAAGGAATTTTATAAGCAAGATTATCGAAGATGGGAAAGATGTAGTAGATCTGAAAGGCATAAAAAGAGCTTTTTTCAAATACTACGCCAAACTGTTTAAAAAGAAAGGAATTGACCAACAGAAAATTAAGAGATATTTGGAGAATATTGAAGTACCAGAGCTGGGACAACAAATTAAAGAATTATTAAATGGACTAGTAACAAAAGAAGAAGTAACAAGGGCGATAGAAGACACAAAGTTGGGCAAAGCTCCAGGTCCAGATGGTTTTACAGCAAAATTTTATAAGAAATTCAAGGAGGAGCTAACCCCTATCTTAGTGCTTCTGTCAAACGAGATAAGAATGACTAAACGGATCCCAGATTCATGGAAAGAAGCAAATATCTCACTTATACCTAAAGAAGGTTTGGACTTAACTAACGTAAAGAATTATAGACCAATATCGCTACTAAATAATGACTACAAAATATTTGCAAAAATAATCTCAGAAAGGTTGAAAAAATATTTGAAAGATGTTATAGCGGAAGAACAAGCTGGTTTTCTACCAAATAGACAAATTAGAGACAATTTGAGAGTGGTGATTGATGCTATTGAATACTATGATAAACATCCAGAAAAAGAAGTTGGATTCCTCTTTTTAGATGCGGAAAAAGCTTTTGACAATTTAAATTGGGAGTTCATGTTGCAAGTAATTGAAAAAATGGATATAGGACAGTCCTTTTTAAATATGATTGTGGCAATATATTCAGAACAGAAAGCAGCTTTGAACATAAACAAAGAAAGAACAGATTTTTTCCAAGTTCAAAAGGGAACACGACAAGGCTGCCCGTTATCTCCGTTATTGTTTATCTGGATATTGGAAATATTATTGACAGAGATAAGAAAAGACAATGGCATTGAAGGACTTACAGTAAAAGGCTTTGTGCATAAATATAGAGCTTTTGCAGATGATGTAATGTTTATGATTCAAGATCCAATTGAGAATATACCACAATTGATGGAAAAAATTGAAGAATTTGGAACAGTCGCGGGATTTTATGTCAATAAAAGCAAAACGAAAGTGATGTGTAAAAATATGACGAAGCAGAGACAAATGGAACTTCAGGAGAAAATTCAATGTGAAGTAGTTACAAAGACCAAATATTTAGGAATTGAATTGACTATGAAAAATATTGATTTGTTTAAAAATAATTATGAAAAGGTTTGGCACAAGATCCAGCAAGATATGAAGAAATGGGATACCTTGAATCTATCATTATTGGGAAGAATTGCAACTGTAAAAATGAATGTTTTGCCGCGTTTGATGTTTTTATTTCAGACTATTCCAATATTAAAACAAAGGAAAATATTAGATACATGGCAGAAAGAACTATCGAAATTTGTATGGGCAGGAAGAAAGCCAAGGATTAAAATGAAAATTTTATGTGACACAAAGGAAAGAGGAGGACTACAATTACCAAACCTAAAACTGTATTATGATGCCGTCTGCTTAACATGGTTGGAGCAGTGGATTAACCTTGAGAATAAAAAGTTATTGGCTTTAGAAGGTCATGACAATAAGTTTGGATGGCATGCATATTTATGGTATGGAAAAGTGAAAATGGATAAGTTTTTCAAACACCACTTCATAAGACGATCACTGTTCGAGACTTGGATGAGATATAGAAAATTCTTCTCGGAAGAAAGACCACTTTGGATAGTACCAGCAGAAGTGATTAATCCTTATTCAAGAAACCAGGGTTTAGATTGGTTACCCTACAAAAGTCTCTTAAAATTGGAAGGGAAAAACTTTGTATTAAAAGATAGAATTGATGTTGAATTTGAATATGATTGGTTGAAGTATAGACAGATTTATGATTTATTCAAAACCGACAAAAGAGAACATGGTTTTAGAGAAAATTATACTGAAATTGAAACTGTATGGATTGAAAAGGGTAAAAAAATGATTTCAAAACTGTATAAGGTTTTATTGAAATGGTATACTGAGGACGAAATTGTAAAAGAGCAAATGATAAAGTGGGCAGTAAATATTAATAACGAGATACTTATGACATCTTGGGAATATTTGTGGAAAAAGTCAATGAAAATTTCAACTTGTGTAAATGTTAAAGAGAACTGTTATAAAATGATGTATAGATGGTATATGACGCCCAAAAAAATTGCTATTATAAATGAAAGTATGTCTAACAAATGTTGGAAATGTAAGAAAAATGAAGGGTCTTTTTACCATATGTGGTGGACATGTGATAAAGCAGTATGTTATTGGACTAAGATCCACAATGAGATACAAAAAATTCTGAAATGTACTTTTAAGAAAGACCCACAGATGTTATTGTTAGGTCTTAAAATGGAAGAAGTAAATGTGACCAAGAGAACATTATTATGGTACTTGATTACAGCAGCTACATTGACTTTTGCTCAATGTTGGAAACAAGATAAGATACCTGAAACATGGGAATGGATTAAAAAGACTTTGTTTATGGCAGAAATGGACAAAATAACAAGAAAACTAAACAACGAAGAAGACGAAACCTTTTTCGAAGATTGGAAAGACTTTCAAGAATACTTGTTGAAAAATTGGGATGTCAAACGTGGTCTGATCTGTTTTGACAGCTATTGAGGAGAAATTGAAAGAGATTTAGGCTTTTGAATTGTTACCATTAGTAAAAGAAAATAAGTTTAGTAGTAAATGTAACTAAATAGAGAGTTATTATGGGGTTGAAGCATTGCGGGAAGCCTTGTTTGGGGGGGAGAGGGTGAAAGAAAATGGATATGTATTGGTTTGTTTAAATTGTATGAACATGAAAATATATCCAATAATAAAATGTATTTACAAAAAAAAAAAAAAAAAAGATTTTGCGGGCCCGTACAATGGGCAAATGTTTTTCATATGTGTAGACTCTTACTCCAAATGGTTGGAGGTTGTAAATATGAGATCAATTAATTATGGGGCTGTGATTCATGCCCTGCGCAAACTGTTTTCCACGCACGGGCTGCTGGACTGTGTCGCCTCCGATAACGGGCCACAGTTCGTTTCAGCAGAATTTGAGGGGTTCCTGGCTGACAACCTTGTACGCCATGTAACGTCGGCCCTGTTCCATCCGGCCTCTAATGGACAGGCCGAACGTATGGTTCGGACGACAAAAGAATCGCTTGGGCGCCTGACGTGCGGGGACTGGAATCAGAAGCTGGCCTCTTTCCTTCTGAGGCAACACATCACCCCGTGTTCGGCAACGGGGCGGAGCCCAACTGAACTCTTGATGGGCCGAAAGCTGTCTACCCTCCTCGACCGTTTGCACCCTGACTTGGACCAGTCCAAGCAACGGTCTGAGGAACCAGCACAGGGGAGAGTGTTCCAGTGTGGGGACAAGGTCTTTGCCCGGAACTACGGGGAAGGTCATCGGTGGCTACCGGCCGTAGTCATCAAAGTTTCAGGGTCCAGGCTGTATGTGGTCTGGCTTCCCAGCGGACGGGAGATTCGCCGCCACATAGACCAGCTCAGGGAGTGTTGGACAGACTCCAGTGCCGAGTCGGTGCCCGAACCTGAGTTGGTCCCCGAGCAGGAGGGGCCTCCCGCCGAGGAGGTGAGTGCTGCAGAAGGGGACTTGGAGTCTGGGCAGAGCCCAACTCCAGAGCCTGTGATCCCTGTTTGTGTTCCCCCGTCTCTCCTGCGAGAGAGGTTACCAGGGCTCCAGAAGAGTGTGCCGCTCCAAGTCCAATGGAGCAGAGACCGCTGCACCGGTTGAACCGAAGCCAAGGTGCCCCCCCCCACCTGAAAGATTATGTTTGGCAGGGTAATGCTCCATCTTAGGGGGGAGGGATTTGTTATGTACTGAATGTGAATCGCTCCTATCTATTCACATGTTAAGCTTGAGTCTGAATGTGGCTCCTCAGATGTCGTATTGTCATTGGTCGGTTTCTGCAAAACCTGTGTAATTACCCAATCACTGAATGATATTGTTGCAAAGAGGGAATGGTCCTGATTGGCCTTTATCCCTGTATCCTGATTGGCTTTTATCCCAGCGTTACTATTGGTTCTTATCTGACTATGGGTGTGGCTTTGACAGCCCGGGAGAGTTTAAAAGAAGGAGCTGTGCTTCCCTTGTTGTGTGTGTTCAGTCGTGTGTTCCTGACTTACAGTTGCTGTTTAATAAAGCTGAAATCACTTGAAGCTGAATCCTTTGTTGAGTCTCATATTTAACAGAGCCGCTTTTCCTTTTGCCCTTGCCCTTCCAAGCATGCTTAGAATGTACATTCATATGCATTTCATTCATATAGTCCCAATTCAACTTATAACAAATGACACATCCCACATTTCTTCCCACCAGGGATGCAAACTGGCTTATCTTATTCATCTCAGCCATTTTATCCTCAAAACAACCCTACAAAGTCGATTAGGCTGAGAGTGTTTTACAGCCCAAGGTAAACCACAAATCTTCCATGGCAGAATGGGGATCAAAACCTGTGTCTCACAGATAGTGGTGCAACCCTCTGTCTCTCTGTAATACTGCAATGAATCTTTTATAGTAATACATTGCTATAGCAGAAATTTATTTTAAACAAGTTTCAACAGGAGAAGCCATGGTTTCTGGGGGAGGAATGGAAAAGGTGTTACTTTAAAGGCATGACTTTTCATGGCATGACAGTACAATGCTCTCCTAGGAAACTTCATACATTAAAGGTTTAGAAAACAGTAGAGCAAACCAGAAGACACTGGAAGGTAGACAATTGATCCATTATTGAGGTATCCAGAGCAGGGCAAAACCTCCTAATAGAAACAATCAAAGTCTAACATCTTCAAGATGGCCCTAGAGGTTCTATGTAGGAAGGAAAATCATTCATTTATTTCGGGTCTATATGACCGAAGTCTCGACCGGGAAAAGGGGAAGGAGAGAAAAATACACAAAACAAAGTGTAAAATGATTATAATAACAAAGAATAAAAACCAGGCTATGGCCCAGAAGTTAAAACTTCCTAACTAAACTTGGGGCGGAGCAGACTAACTAAAATCGTCCAGTGCTTATGAGGATAAAATCAATGGTGATGGAATTTTCCGTGTCTTTTTAAAAGCAGCTACCTTGGCCAGGAACCGAGCCACATTTGCTGTTATCAGTCCATCGGCGTTTGCATCACGTAGTAATACTGATAGAGCCCAGGAATGCGGAGGGAGATTCATCGTGATAAGGGTAGGAGTAATATAAGTCCCTCTATCCTGAGTCCAGTGGGGGCAGCGGAACATAAGATGATCTAGAGTTTCAATTTCGCCTGAATTGCAAGGGCAGAGGCGATCTGAATAAGGTACTCCTTCAAATCTGCCCGATGTCACCATTGTTGGAAATGCATTTAGGCGAGCCAATAGAAAGGCGCGTCGGTGGGAAGCGTTGAATGAAAATCGAGGAGTTTCTCTGGTGGGGGCAGCCCCAGGGCCAGAGGTGAGCAGGTACGTCTGGCTCTAGTCACTGTGCTGGCCCAATCCAACTGCTTAAGTTTCTTCAAAGTTTCCACTAGCTGGGAAGGTGCGAGCGCTTCCGTGGGTGAAGAAATTGGAACTCCCAGTGCCCTAAGTTTACACGCCAGGAGGGACAGCCAGGGGTTAGATGCCGAATCCTTTAAGATAGATCGAAGGAAGCCAGCCTGGGGATGGTAACTCGGGTCAGATAACTTAAATCTCAACTTAAATGCCCTTCTCCAGGCACGTGCTTCAAGCGAGGGTTGGGCCAATTCCATACGAAGGGCAGTCCCAGCAACGCACCGTGGAGTTCCAGTGATTCTCCTGAGAAATGTATTTAAATAAGAGTCCAATTTCTCATCCACACCAGCAATCCATATTTCTACACCATATAGAATATGGGAGACCACCTTAGTATTATACACCTCAATAGCAGGAGGAATCCGCTTAGCCCCCTTTGTGCGAAAAAATCTCTCAACCATTGCCGTGGCGAATCTGGATGTCTTCTTTACATGAGTCAGGTGAGCAGACCAAGATAGGTTATAATTAAAAACGATGCCAAGGTAACGGAAAGAGGAAACCCATTCTAGATGACCATCCCTAACTTTGAAATGATGGGGGCCTCTTCTTTTAGTAGCAGAAAAACGAAGAACCTTGGACTTTGCATAATTCACAGTAAGTTTTTCTTGATCACAATAGTCCAAAAAAGCATTTACAGTGGTCCTCAATCCAACTTCGGATGTCGCCAGCAGAACAGCATCGTCCGCATAAAGTAAAAGTGGTGTAGGAAGACCATCAAGATACGGAGAATGTTTAGCTCTTTCTTTAAGAAATGGCACCAGATCGTTAATGTAGATGTTAGAGAGGGAGCAAGCAAACATCCCTGTCTGACTCCCTTCTGAACTGAAAAAGAGTCTGTCCGGATTCCAGTAGGATTCACCCGGACCGAAGCTGATGTGCTGGAATAAAGGGCCTTGATCAATCCCAATAGTCTACGATCAATGTTAGTATTTTTTAGTTTCTCCCAGAGTCTACGGCGGGAAATAGAATCGAAAGCAGCCCTCAGGTCCATAAAGGCCGCATAAAGATAACCTCTTGGACGAGAAGAATACTTGGTAGCCAAATGGAGGAGCGTCAGACAATGATCTGTGGTTGCAACACCTTGTCGAAAACCGCACTGTTCAGGGAAAAGGTACATCTCTTCATCGAGCCAGTTCTGAAGTCTCTCCTGTAAAAGCGCAGAATAAATCTTGCCTGGAATTGCAATGAGGCTAATCGGCCTATAATTCCCCGGGTCATTGGCATCTCCACTCTTGTGTATTGGTACCAGAGTAGCTGTCTTCCAGATTCCGGGGATACTGGCTGATTGGTTAATATCTGTAAACAGATGGGCCAGACGATAAGCCCACCATTCAGGATTAACTAGAAATAGTTCTAGGGGCAAAAAATCTGGGCCCACTGCTTTGCCACACTTCATCTGATTAAGACGTTCCAAAACTGACTCTGGAGAGACCCGATCCCAAGCCGGAGCAGTGGCCAAAACCTCCTTGATTTCCTTTTTCACCAACAGGGCGCTCTGAGGATTGGTATAAAGCTGCAAAATGCTCCGTCCATCTTGCCGATGAAATTGTCACCACAGTATCGAATTGGCGCCCTGGTCTAACAAGCCTCCAAAAAGCCTTCACATCTCTGGTCTCCAATATGGTAGCAATGGATTCCCAGTACTGGGTGGCCATGGCTTCCTTTTTCTTCCGAATTAGATCCTTGAAAGCTTTTTTGAGAGAAAAAAATTCAATCAGATCCTCTGGTCTTCTAGTAAGCCTAAAGTGTCGCAATTTAACTCGAATAGCCTTCTTGGCCAATTGGCATTCGGCATCAAACCAATGGATTGAATGACTTTTCGGCGTCCTCCAATGGTCCTCGGTAATTCTCTTAACTAGAGAACAGCTGTCCACAAAAAAATTAAGTAAATCAAGATAGAGTGTAGATTGTAACTAGATGGGATCTATCAAGGAAGGTAGCTTGGGGAGGCTACCAAAATCCAGGCGATCTTGAATTTCAGCAACCTGCATGGCAACCACTGGGGGGTTCCTACGTGCACATCTAATCCACTGTATAACATCCCCACTAGGCTGTGTCACAGCTGTCTCAGGTTTGTTACCAGTGGGAATATTTAGAGTAAGAAACAGTGGAAGATGGTCGCCCCCGAGGTAATCTCCAAAAGCAAACTCTTGCACCAAGGGGAAAAATTCTTGAGAAATCAAGAAAAAATCTACAACACTAGAACCCCTTGGGGTATAACATGTGTAATCACCTGATTTATCAGGAGAAACTACACCATTTAAAAAAACCAGGTTCTGCGTAAGCGCCAATGTAGCTAGTCGTTTGCCTGCCAAGTTGACCTTCGAATCCTTGGACACACGATGAAACCAAGGTAGAGGCAATGCTAGATCATCCAGGTCACCCACCAAAGACAGCAATTGGGCATCAGAGGCACCAATCCTGGCATTCAGATCTCCTCCCACAAGTATCACAGAAGCAGGATAAATCCGATGGAGTTTCTCAACCGTTCCTTCCAGCTCACTCCAGTAGTCTTCAATCTCTTCTTCTGATGAGAGCAGGGGAATGTAGTTGTTCACCAGGAGTAGAATATGATCAAACAGAGTAATTTTCAATTTAATCACCATCCTATGCGGTGAGGCCACCAGAAGAGAACATGTTGTCACTGGCAGATTATTAGAAATCAAACACGCCACACCAGCCCTAGGACGTCCAGGGCCTGAGCCCTTAATTGCTGAGGAAGAGAAGACCTGAAAACCAGCCACATTTAGGGCCCCAGTGGACCAGGTTTCCTGGAGCATAACAATATGATAGATCAGAAATAACGCAGCAATTGAACGATCGTGACTCTTTGCCTTCCACCCATTCACATTCCAAGAGAGAATACGAAGCTTCTGAGTGCTAGATTGTCAATCTGTCTTAGGTTTAGCACTGGTTCTCTCAACTTTGTCTGGTATATGATTTGGTTGTGAAGGGAGAGTCATTATCTCCTCAGCTCCCGAATCATGGCGTATGCAACCATTGACAAAAGGTGGAATCGATTTCTGAAACTGACGAATTCTCCGCTCAGCACAACCTGTAGTTGAACAGGACTGTTGCAAGACGGCTTTTTGGGGAGTATTTTTCCCAGTCCGTTGTTCCCTCATGTTAGGTTGCCCTGCCAATAAAGAGCCACCCTGAGAATGGTGAATCATGACCGTACACCTCGATTTGCGGGAAATAGGAGCTCCAGAGTTAGTCTCCTTATCATCATAAAGGGCCTTACATGCTGAAAATGATGAATTGGTAGGACCATGAGTTAGTGACTGAATTTCCTGATTACAAATGCTAGGCCTCTCCTCCATTACTTGTGCCGAAGTCAAGACATCATGCATGTACTTTATATTCTGTAAAATCTCCTCTTGCCTAAATAAGAGTGACTTCTCTGCAGCCTTGCTATCTTCAACGTTCCTAGAGTTAGAGAGAGAACTTCCAGCTTCCCCCATTTCCAGTGTCTCCTTTCCTTTTCCTTGTTCTGTCTCTTTCATCTGGGTTATCAGGGAAGAGTCTTGGAGAGGCCAGAGTGCAATTTGCCGAAATACTCTCTGTGATCTAATCCCAAAACGCTTCAGCCGGGCACTATTATTAAAAAGTAATTGAGGGATGTACTTAGAAGCAAAAGTAAGGGTGATTTTCATATGATCTTCAGACTGGGAGACAAGTTGTGTATACTTTAGATCAACCTTCTTATAGGCAATATCTAAAATTTGACTTAAGAAACGTTCAGCTGAGCGCTTTGGTCTCCAATCCATAAGCTGCCCTCTCCAAGGATGAATGATGAGTGTAGCTTGATGCTGTTGGAGTATAGTAGAAAATTTACAGTTGGATTTCCTTTTAAGGGACTCCTCTGCACTCAGCCATATACAGATTTTGTTCTTAGTCTCTTTTGACTAGAATTAGTTGCGTCAAAGCCAGCAGGTTTGGTCTGCTTCCCTAAATCTGCAATCTTAGACTCCATTCCCCTAACAAGAGAGATCAAAAACTGCAAAGTCTCGCCCACCAGTAGACATTGCTTGGCGAAAAGGGCACCACACACCCCTCCTGTGACACCCTTGTAATCAGCCCCAAAAAGTGTTGTCGAGTCAGTTTGAGTTGACTTGTCTACTCCTGAGGAAGAACACTGCGTAGAAACAAAAGGAGAGTCAAACGGATCATTCACTACCTGCTGGTAACTCCTTATCCCGAGGGGGAAGGCTCAACCTGATTATCAGTATCCTGTGCCGATGTCCTGTCATGTTGTGTTGCAAAAAGCCACCTATCCAGAGACTCTGCCCAATTAATTCCATATTTCTTTTTGTGGGGTGGGGAAGCCTCTGGATCCCCCCCAGTCCTAGACCTCTTCCCCATACTAAAACCTTGGCTGGTTTCCTGATGTGATTTGACTATTTCATGAATAGCAAGTTGTTTCTTTCGCTATTCAGCCAGACGGCCCGACTAGTGCTGTTAATTAGACACAATGAGTAAGAGAGAAGAACGCGGAGTCATGCCCAGGGAGGCAGATAAAACCGTCATAAACTTCAAACTTCCCAACAAAACAGCAGCACTGTTCTTCTTCCCTTCAGCAAATAGATAATTAGAGTGGCCTTACCAAAACTTGCAGCTGAAAGTTTCAGTCCGTCAGTGATAAGAAGTTGTTATCTGCTACAGCTGCAGGCTGCAGACGAGTTTATAGTTCCCTCCTTACTCCAGTCCCTCCTGTTCTCCAAAGCTAAAGAGACTTGCAAACTCTGTCAGAGTTCAGAGACATAGCTACCAACAAAAATATTTCTCTTATTGAACCAAATAATAATGAGGAAAAGTCCAAAAGAGAAGAACTTGCCAAGAGCTGAGAAAAGCACATCCGAGCTGGCTGGTGTCAAGCTCCGCCCCCCTGAAGTGACTAGGAAGGAAAATGTTAAATAGTGGGTCCCATGGAGGGGCAGACCCCAAGTCTAGTGATCAGCTCTACTTTATTAGTGATTTCAGCAAGAACAAGACTGAACTCCAGGGCCACAGCCCTGTTTAAATAGCATGCAATTGCCACACCGAAACACACCCCGCTCTCAACAATAGGCTATTTACATAGCATCACTTCTTGATTGGCTATTTCCAGAGTCCTGGTGGGCTATTGTTCTTGGGCTCTTCAGGCAGAACAGTCCTGGAATGTTTCAGTCCCAATAAAAGGTAAAGGTAAAGGTTCCCTTGCTCGAAAGCCTGTCGAATTCGACTCTAGGGTTGCGGTGCTCATCTCCGTTTCAAAGCCGAAGAGCCAGCACTGTCCGAAGATGTTTCCGTGGTCATGTGGCCGGCATGACTAAACACCAAGGCACACGGAACGCTGTTACCTTCCCACTGAAGTGGTACCTATTTATCTACTTGCAATTTCTTGCTTTCGAACTGCTAGCTTGGCAGGAGCTGAAACTAGAGACGGGAGAGCTCACTCCGTCATGCGACACTCCCGGGTCTCGAAGTGCTGAACTACTGACCTTCCACAGCCTGCAGTTCAGCGTCTTAACCACTTGAGCCACCGCAGCTCAGTCCCAATACACAACAGAAAATAAAGGAGAAACGTTTAGACTCCTTTTTTGGTTTGATATGGCTAAGAAAGTTAACAGCAAGCAACTGAATTAGGCAGAAATCAGAAACCTCTTAGAAAATGGGCAAGAAAGAAATGAAAGGGACAACAGCAAGCCTGGGAATTGTTGATGATGGGGATTTCTTCTGATTAACCAGATCTTGTTTCCAGTGGTACTGGTAAGTTTCAGAAAATACTCAGGAATACAGCATCACATTAAAAACCAGCCTCAACCAACAATAAGACAACTGAGGAAAAGCCATATTCTAGCATCGCAAAAAAATACAAGTATGCAATCAGTCCCAGGGCAAAACAAGACTGTGAAACAGAAGGTTGCCACAGGAAATTGCAGCAGGACAGCAGCTGTGAAGTCCTTGTGGGAAAATCACCACAGGGGCAAATTTGGATTGGTAACACAATGAAAGGGGAGGATGAGCTTCAGCCTTCTCCCAGGCCCCCTTTTTAAACCAAAAGAGCCATGGGAAGCACAACTCACCCAACTGGGTGGGCTAAGCATTTACTGATAGGGAGGGCTAAGCGTTTCTGCCAAAGTTATGGTACGATGTTGGTATCACAAAATGGTGTGTTTTGTGCTGCAACCCATGGACCTGGCTGTGAGATGCGACTTGATGTTGAGTTTTGGTGGGGCCCATCATAAATATCATGAGATCTGCACTTTAGGTTCCTGATTTTGTACTATGGTACTGCTGAGATTCTCAAGGCATAACTTCTGTGCTGCAAACTGTGGCCACTAATGTGATGAGTTAGTAGATGGTGAGTTTGTGGTGACCCCACAATAAATCTAAAAAAACATGGTTTGGGACAACATCTTGAGGATCTGTGCCTCAGGACCATGTTTTTGCTCCATGGTATCACCCTGAGGCTGTGGATCCATAATTTCTGTGATGCAGGCTCTGCCCGTGGACATGATATGTGATTTGATGATGATGGTGGGGTGACCCAATGCAGGAACACTGAGGATCCATGAGGATCCGTGCTTCGAAACCATGTTTTTGCAGCATAGTGTTGCCCTGAAGCTGTGGATCCATGAATTCTCTGGTGTAAGTAGTGGCCATGGACATGATATAGGATTTAATGGTAAGTTTGGGGTGTCCCAGCACAAAACCCCCAAGCATCCATGAGGATCTGTGCTCCAGAAAATTGTTTTTGCAGAATGGTATCGCCACGAAGCCGTGGATCCGTGATCTTCATGGTGCAATCTGCTCTCATGGTCATGATATGTGATTAGATGGTGTGTTTGGAATGACCCAATGCAAAACACCCAAGCATCTATGAGGATCTGTGCTTCGGAACCATGTTTTTGCTGCATGGTTTTGCCAAGAAGCTGTGGATCTGTGATTTCTGTGGTTCATACTGTGCCCATGGACTTGATGTGTAATTTGATGATGAGTTCATGATGACCCAGTGCAAATGTCAGGTAGTCCTGCCATGATGGATGGAGAAGGGTGGGAGGATGGGCTTTGTTCTGTGTAGGGAGGGTGGATGGGATACTGGGGTGTTGATTTATGCACCTGGAGTGTTCGAATGGTATGTGGGGAGGATGCCAGACTGTGCAAGCCGTATCTATTGTAGACTTCACACACTGACCTTGGAGGAGACAAGCTGTTCGCTTTCTATCGCTTTCACAAGCAACAGCTAGGCTGAGACAATGGGGGCGGTGGGAACTTCATTAGTTGTTACTTTCTTCGGTTCCCGCGCGCGGGCTTTGTTCTCATTGGTGGAGGGGGGGGGTCCCCATTCTCCCCCCTTCTGGTATAACTGCTTGCCCTGTGTAACCAAGTTATTCTTAACAATGATCCTGTTCCAGTAACCTACTATTGCAGCTTTGAAAATAAAATACTATTCTTGCTTCACTGAACAAGACCTGGTATTTTGGCTGGCTAAGTTAAGGACTCTGACAGTTTGTTAAGAATCTTCATTGTCGGGACTGGTCAGAAACCCGCGACTCCAACATGAGTGGCGGTGAGGAAGACACTCTCGCGATTAAAGACGAAGAGACGGAGGACAGGAAACCTCCTGTGAAAAAGGTACCCACGGAAGCCCCTGGCCAACATGGGCCGGCGACATGGGGGCAGGAGTACGACCTCGGGGGGCCTTATGGGGACCCTTATGGAGCGGCCTACGGAGGGGTGACCACCAGAGTCAAGCAAAAACGAGATTGGGTGAAGCCCCTGGCCGAAACCCATGAGACGTGGTTCACGACCCCGCGAGCCTCGGTGCGAATGAGCCACACCGAGAGGTCGGTCCGCAGATTAACCACCGCCGAGGGGCTGGAAGACACCGGTGACCTGGAAGGGGCCGTGGTGAGTCGGAGGTGGAGTGGCGAGCCGAGCCAAGACCGCCTGTTCCGCATCCTAGACGAGTCCCTCACCCGCATCCCCAGATGATCGCGGAGGGAATCCGAGAGGAGCGAGAGCGTCAACGGCGGGAAGAGCCTTCCGACCAGCACCCTCCAGACCAGCAACAAGCGCCAGTTCCGGACTAACAAAACCTGCCGGTCCAACCCATCGATCAACCAGCAGGACCGGGACCGCAGGGACCACAGGGGCCGCCAGTACAGCAACCCCAATGCCCATGGGGGTTCTTGCCACCGAAACCCGCGGAGCTACTCAATGTGGACTTCGACGGGAACCCCGAAAAGTTCCCCTTCTTCTTGGTGAGGGCCGAGAAATTCATTGAAACCTGGGGCCACCTGTTTCAACGCGAAGACCGAATGGTGGATGTCATAGCCTCGCACCTGAAGGATGCAGCGGCTGACTGGTATGTAGCACTCCACCAGGCTGACGGGCGAGAGCTAAGAGAAATCGATGCATTCATGTGGGCCATGAAAGAACATTTCGAGGACGTCAACGCCAACAAGACGGCCAGAGCGGCCATACGGGCACTCAAGCAAGGCTCCAAATCGGTGCGAGAATACACCGCAGAGTTCCGCAGGTGCGCCGCAAAAATCCGAGGTTAGCAAGACGGGGTCCTCGCAGATCACTACAAGTTGGGGCTCAACGCCAAGATTCGCCATTCCGTCACCAAGACCCAGGATCCGGACACGCTGATGGGCTGGATACAAGCGGCTGTCACTATGGAGAACCGCCTGAAAACCATCAAGCTGGACGATGCTGCGGTGCTGAATAAAGGGGGCCAATCGGGTCCTACACCTGCTCCGCGTGGAAAGAATCCACCACCGAAACCTAAAGATGGCACGAGAGAAACCAGAATGAAGCAAGGGCTCTGCCTGAAGTGTGGGGAAGGGGGCCACTTTGCCGCGAATTGCCCGGGCTCCCCCACACCACCTACGGCCCCGAAAGGGACCAAAAAGAAGTTTGACACCTCCACCCCGAAGCCGGTGGCGAAATCGAGAGGGGCGAGGGCCCTGCAAGCCAAACCCCTCAGCAAAGCATCGGATTCATCAGATGGTGAGACCGCGCAGCCGGGAAACGACACAGACCTGCTGTGAATAGCGCTGAACAGCAGGTCCCGGACTCTCAAGCGCAAATCCCGGTGAGCCGACCCCCCTCTCTTTTCTTTCTCACAGTGACTTTAATGGACCCGGGTCTACTGACCCATGTGAGAGTAAGAGCTCTCATTGACTCGGGGTGTGGGAGAGACCTTATTAACCCCACACTGGTGACGGGACTGGGGGCGAAGGTGGTGAAACTGGCTGATCCCCTGATTTTCACGCAAATGGACGGCTCTACAATGAAAGAGCCGTGCAAATATGAAACTGTTCCCTTGCGGGTGGGGATTGGGAACCACTGGGAAGAAAGACCCTTCGTCGTTACCCCCTCCGCGCGGTTTCCCCTTGTGTTGGGCAGCGCGTGGTTCTTTGACCATGATCCACACGTCCTCTGGGGAGAGGGAAAAGTGAACTTTATTTCGGTGAAATGCCGACCGCACTTATGGAAACGGGACTGGGGTATCCCCATGGCGGGTGGGGACCTCATACTGGCGGGGGTGGCGGAAACAGAACTGGAAGCAATTCCAAAGGAGTATCGAGACCTTGCCGCAGTGTTTGGGGAGGAGGAAGCGGATGAACTGCCCCCCCACAGAAACTCTGACTGTGCTATTGAAATTTTACCTAACCAAAAATTACCCAAAGGAAAACTATACTCCATGAGTCCATCGGAGAAAGTGGAGTTGAGAAAGTTTATCGACAAAAACTTGGCAAGGGGCTTTATACGACCTGCGTCCTCCCCGTTTGCCGTTCCTGTCCTATTCCGGAAAAAAAAGGATGGGGGGGTTGCGGCTATGCACAGACTATCGGGGGCTGAATGCAGTTTCTAACACGAACGCTTACCCTATGCCCCTGATCAAAGATCTATTAGCCGCGGTGGCAGGGGGGAAAGTTTTCTCAAAACTGGACTTGAGGGATGCCTACTTCAGGGTGCGAATTAGGGAGGGGGACGAGTTTAAAACGGCTTTTAATACTCCGCTGGGTCAATTTGAGTATTTAGTTATGCCGTTCGGACTCCAGGGAGCTCCGGGAGTTTTCATGAATCTGATTAATGAGGTGCTCCACAAGTATTTATTCAAAGGGGTCCTTGTTTACCTTGATGATATACTTCTGTACTCCCCCGACCTGAAATCACATGTCAAATTGGTGAGAGAAGTTCTCCAAACGTTGCACAAGCACAAACTCTTTGCTAAACTGTCCAAATGTGAATTTCACAAGTCTGAGATCCCCTTCCTGGGCTACTGCATATCACAGAAGGGAATTAAAATGGATCCTGACAAAGTAAAAGATGTGGTGGGGTGGGAGACCCCTAAGACTCGGAGGCAACTTCAAGGTTTCCTCGGTTTCGCCAACTTTTACAGATCATTTCTGTCTAATTTTGCTCAGGTGGTTCTTCCCCTAACTAACTTGCTCAAAACGAAAGGGAAGCCTCCTGATTGCACCCGTCCCGGGGCCAAGTTAGACTGGTCCCCTGAATGTCAACGCGCCTTTGACCGGCTTAAAGCTCTTTTTACATCAGAGCCTGTTCTGGCGCACCCGAATGAACTTAAGAAATTCATTGTGCAAGTTGACGCATCAGATGTCGCGATGGGGGAGGCGATCCTCCAAGAGGGGGACGATGGTAAACTGCACCCCCTCGCTTATGTGTCTAGAAAATTTAATGACACTGAACGGAATTGGTCGGTGTGGGAGAAAGAAGCAGGATCGATCCGCTTAGCGCTGGCGACCTGGCGCCATTGGCTGGAGGGGGCGAGGACCCCGTTCGAGGTTTGGACTGACCATAAGAACCTCGAGCTCCTCCACTCTCCTCGCTCATTGAACGCCAAACAGCTCCGCTGGGCTGATTTTTTTTCTAAGTTCAATTTCACTCTACACCATTTCCCGTGCAAATCGAACTCGCTAGCTGATGCTCTCTCGCGCCTCCCACAACACGACAGTAAGAGGGAGGAGATGCGTGACTCTGTCTTCACACCGTCCCAGTTGGGAGGAGCAGTAACCACCCGCAAGCAAGCGCAGTTTCCCCCCCCCCTCTCAGACCCCTCCCGCTAATGACTGGGCCGTGAAATTTTCCACGGCCATGTCCGACGCCGACAGGGAGGAGGTGGGGGGGAGGACGGAATTTCTCAGGATGCGCAGGGCTGCTGGCTGAAAAATGGCAAGCTGTTTGTTCCCCACTCTCTGCGAGGGGAAGTTATGAGTTGGGCGCACGGAACGAAACTGGCGGGGCACACGGGGTTTATAAAATCGCTCCAATTATTACGAAGACAATTTTGGTGGCCGGGGCTGCGCAAAGACATTTCTTTGTTTACATCTGCTTGCCAAACGTGTTTGATGAGTAAACCCAGGCCAGGGAAACCCCCGGGAGCACTACAACCCCTCCCCACACCAACGCATCCATGGGAGGTGATCTCTATGGATTTCATTACAGACCTACCCCCTAGTGGGGGTAATATGGTTATCTGGGTCGTGGTTGATCTTTTCACTAAACAGGCTCACTTTGTTCCGTTTGCCTCCATTCCGTCGGCCAAGAAATTGGCTTCGGCGTTTCTCCAACACATGGTGAGACTCCACACGTTGCCAGCCAAGGTGATCTCGGATAGGGGGGTGCAATTCGTTTCTCAATTCTGGACTGAACTTATGGCACTGCTAGGGGTGGAGCGGGGGGTAAGCAGTGCATACCACCCAGAAACTGATGGACAAACTGAAAGAGTCAACCAAACCCTTGAACAATATTTGAGATGTTTTACAAACTTTCAACAGGACAATTGGCATTCCCTTTTGCCTTTAGCTGAGTTTTGCTACAATAACACTCAGCACTCTTCTACAGGCATGTCCCCTTTCAAGGCGGTCCATGGATATGACGCTCCGCCTTTGCCATTTTTGACGTCTCCTGACCTCCCGGCGGGAGATGCTGGTGACTGGTGCAAAAAGTTGCAAACGGCTTGGCCACTGTTAGCCAAAACTCTTGATGATGCTAAGTCGGCGTATAGGACCCAGGCTGACAAGAAACGCAACCTCTCCTGGGTCCCAAAATGCGGGGAGTTTGTATACCTTTCCACTCAAAATTTGCGTGGAATTCAACCCAGCCGTAAACTCGGCTGGAAATTTATCGGACCTTTTGAGATTGTGCGGGTGATTAACAATGTGACTGTGGAACTTGCGTTGCCTAAATCTCTAAAGTCTGTTCATCCTGTCTTTCATGTAAGGCTTCTCCATCGAGCGCCTGAGGAGAACAAATGGAGACCACGACAACCCGCCCCGCCTCCGCTGATGGTGGGGGGGGAACCCCACTACGAAGTTTCGCAGATCTTGGACTCTAAAATCTCTCGCAATCGCTTGTTTTACTTGGTAGAATGGATCGACTTTGGGCCTGAACAGAGGGAGTGGGTGCGGGCGGAACATGTTCTGGCCCCCAAATTGATCCGTGCTTTTCATAAATTGTATCCCCACAAGCCAAAGGGATAGATTTGTTTTTGAGAGGGCAGCATGTCAGGTAGTCCTGCCATGATGGATGGAGAAGGGTGGGAGGATGGGCTTTGTTCTGTGTAGGGAGGGTGGATGGGATACTGGGGTGTTGATTTATGCACCTGGAGTGTTCGAATGGTATGTGGGGAGGATGCCAGGCTGTGCAAGCCGTATCTATTGTAGACTTCACACACTGACCTTGGAGGAGACAAGCTGTTCGCTTTCTATCGCTTTCACAAGCAACAGCTAGGCTGAGACAATGGGGGCGGTGGGAACTTCATTAGTTGTTACTTTCTTCGGTTCCCGCGCGCGGGCTTTGTTCTCATTGGTGGAGGGGGGGGTCCCCATTCTCCCCCCTTCTGGTATAACTGCTTGCCCTGTGTAACCAAGTTATTCTTAACAATGATCCTGTTCCAGTAATCTACTATTGCAGCTTTGAAAATAAAATACTATTCTTGCTTCACTGAACAAGGCCTGGTATTTTGGCTGGCTAAGTTAAGGACTCTGACAGCAAAAACACTTGGGATCCATGAGGATCCGTGCTTCAGAAACATGTTGTAGCTTCATGGTGTTGCCACAAAGCCATGGATCCATGACTTTTGTGGTGCAAGCTGTTGCCATGGACATTTTATGTGATTTGATGGTGTGTTTATGGTGACCCAATGCAGAAACCCTGAAGATCTATGAGGATCCGTGCTTCAGAACCATGTTTTTGTTTATAGTGTTCCCACAATGAAGGAACCACACGAGACACAGTCTGAGGGGTGAAAGCACTGGCCTGCCCTGGAAATAGCCGGCAGCTTTATTTTAAACACTCAGTTCTAAGCATCAGAGGGGGCTGCCCCTCGCATCACACAAATGGAGACCACATGCTCAAACAGAATGCCAGGGATGTTTGCATAGAATAATTAACAGTGATAATGTTATTCCTGGCATCGAAGAGACCTGCATTGACAAGATTAGCAGAAAGTCAGGACCAGTACACCAAGTTACTGATTTCCTGACAGAGGCAGAATATAAAGAGATTAAGACTGGTGTGCCAGGATCGTTAATCTCCTACACCACAAAACCGTGGATCCATGACTTTTGTGGTGCACGCTGTTGCAATGGACATTTTATGTGACTTGATGGTGTGTTTATGGTGACCTAACACAGAAACGCTGAAGATCCATGAGGATCCATGCTTCAGAACCATGTTTTTGTTGATGGTGCTACCACGAAGCTGTGGATCCATTATTTTTGTAGTACAGGCTGTTGCCATTGACATGTTATGTGATTTCATGGTGTGTTTGGGGTGTTCTAATGCAAAAAACCCGAGGATCCATGAGGATCTGGGCTTCAGAACCAAGTTTTTGTTGATGGTGTTGCCACGAAGCTGTGGATCTATGATTTTTCTGGTGCAAGATGTTGCCATGGACATGTGATGTGATTCCTTGGTGTGTTTGGGGGGTTCTAATGCAAAAATCCTGAGGATCCATGAGGATCCGTGCTCTAGAACCGTGTTTTTACAGAATGGTGTTGCCACGAAGTCTTGGATCCATGACTTTTGTGGTGCAAGCTGTTGCCATGGACATGTTTTGTGATTTGATGGTGTGTTTGGGGTGTCCTAATACAAAAACCCTGAGGATTCAGGAGGATCCGTGCTCTAGAACCGTGTTGCCACGAAGCCGTGGATCCATGATTTTTGTAGTACAGATTGTTGGCATGGACATGTTTTGTGATTTGATGGTGTGTTTGCGGCATCCTAATGCAAAAACCCCGACGATCCGTGAGAATCCGTGCTTCAGAATGATGTTTTTGTTGATGGTGTTGCCACGAAGCCGTGGATCCAGGACTTTTGTGGTGCGAGCTGTTGCCATGGACATGTTTTGTGATTTGATGGTGTCCTAATGCAAAAACCCTGAGGATCCATGAGGAACCATGCTCTAGAACCGTATTCTTGCAGAATGGTGCTGCCACAAAGCCGTGGATCCATGATTTTTGTAGTACAGGCTGTTGCCATGGACATGTCATGTGACTTGATGGTGTGTTTGGGGTAACCCACTACAAAAACCCTGAGGATCCATGAGGATCCGTGCTCTAGAACCGTGTTTTGGTAGAATGGTGTTGCCACGAAGCTGTGGATCCATGATTTTTGTAGTACAGATTGTTGGCATGGACATGTTTTGTGATTTGATGGTGTGTTTGCGGCGTCCTAATGCAAAAACCCCGAGGATCCGTGAGGATCCGTGCTTCAGAATGATGTTTTTGTTTATGGTGTTGCCACGAAGCCGTGGATCCAGGACTTTTGTGGTGCAAGCTGTTGCCATGGACATGTTTTGTGATTTGATTGTGTGTTTGGGGTGTCCTAATGCAACACCCCGAGAATCCATGAGGATCCGTGCTTTAGAACTGTGTTTTTACAGAATGGTGTTGCCACGAAGCTGTGGATCTATGACTTTTGTGGTACAAGCTGTTGCCATGGACATGTTTTGTGATTTGATGGTGTGTTTGGGGCGTCCTAATGCAAAAAGCCTGAGGATCCATGAGGATCCGTGCTCTAGAACTGTGTTTTTGCAGAATGGTGTTACCAGAAAGCCGTGGATCCATGATTTTTGTAGTACATGTTGTTGCCATGGACATGTTATGTGATTTGATGGTGTGTTTGGGGTAACCCACTGCAAAAACCCTGAGGATCCATGAGGATCCGTGCTCTAGAACCGTGTTTTTGCACAATGGTGTTGCCACGAAGCCGTGAATCCATGATTTTTGTAGTACTGGCTGTTGCCATGGACATGTTTTGTGATTTGATGGTGTGTTTGGGGCGTCCTAATGCAAAACCCCGAGGATCCATGAGGATCCATGCTCTAGAACCATTTTTTGGTAGAATGGTGTTGCCACGAACCTGTGGATCCATGATTTTTGTAGTATATGCTGTTGCCATGGACATGTTATGTGATTTGATGGTGTGTTTGGGGCGTCCTAATGCAAAAACCCCGAGGATCCATGAGGATCCGTCCTCTAGAATCGAGTTTTGGTAGAATGGTGTTGCCAGAAAGCCGTGGATCCATGATTTTTGTAGTACATGTTGTTGCCATAGACATGTTATGTGACTTGATGTTGTGTTTGGGGTGACCCATTGCAAAAGCCCTGAGGATCCATGAGGATCCGTGCTCTAGAACCGTGTTTTTGCAAAATGGTGTTGCCACAAAGCCATGGATCCATGATTTTTGTAGTGGGCTGTTGCCATGGACATGTTTTGTGATTTGATGGTGTGTTTGGGGCGTCCTAATGCAAATTCCCCGAGGATCCGTGAGGATCCGTGCTCTCGAACTGTGTTTTTTATTGATGGTGTTGCCACGAAGCCGTGGATTCATGTCTTTTGTGGTGCAAGGTGTTGCCATGGACATGTTATGTGATTTCATGGTGTGTCTGGGGTGTCGTAAAGCAGAAACCCTGAGGATCCATGAGGATCCGTGCTTCAGAACCATGTTGTAGCTTCATGGTGTGGCCACGAAGCCGTGGATCCACGAATTTTGTAGTACAGGCTGTTGCCTTTGACATGTTTTGTGATTTGATGGTGTGTTTGGGGCGTCCTAATGCAAAAACCCCGAGGATCCGTGAGGATCCGTGCTTCAGAACAATGTTTCTGTTGATGGTGTTGCCACGAAGCCTTGGATCTATGATTTTTGTAGTACAGGCTGTTGCCTTTGACATGTCGTGTGATTTGATGGTGTGTTTGGGGTGTCCTAATGCAAAAACCCCGAGGATCCTTGAGGATCCGTGCTTCAGAACGATGTTTTTGCAGAATGGTGTTGCCACAAAGCCGTGGATCCATGATTTTTGTAGTACTGGCTGTTGCCATGGACATGTTTTGTGATTTGATGGTGTGTTTGGGGCGTCCTAATGCAAAAACCCCGAGGATCCGATGAGGATCCGTGCTCTCAGAACGATGTTTTTGCAGAATGGTGTTGCCACAAAGCCGTGGATCCATGATTTTTGTAGTACAGGCTGTTGCCATGGACATGTTTTGTGATTTGATGGTGTGTTTGGGGCGTCCTAATGCAAAAACCCTGAGGATCCGTGAGGATCCGTGCTTCAAAACGATGTTTTTGCAGAATGGTGTTGCCACGAAGCCGTGGATCCATGATTTTTGTAGTACAGGCTGTTGCCATGGACATGCTTTGAGATTCTAGAATCGAGTTTTGGTAGAATGGTGTTGCCAGAAAGCCGTGGATCCATGATTTTTGTAGTACATGTTGTTGCCATAGACATGTTATGTGACTTGATGTTGTGTTTGGGGTGACCCATTGCAAAAGCCCCGAGGATCCATGAGGATCCGTGCTCTAGAACCGTGTTTTTGCAGAATGGTGTTGCCACAAAGCCATGGATCCATGATTTTTGTAGTGGGCTGTTGCCATGGACATGTTTTGTGATTTGATGGTGTGTTTGGGGCGTCCTAACCCGAGGATCCATGAGGATCCCTGCTTTGGAACCATGTTTTTGCAGTTTTGTGGTGCCACGAATTCATGGGGGCATGATTTTTGGAGCGCTGCTTATAGTCTAAGACATGGTCTACAGTATGATGTTCATTTCAGTGTAAAAATCATATGAATTCATGAGGATCCGTGCTTTGGAATCACCGCTGTAGCACCACGAATCCGTGGGTGCCTAATTTTTGTGGTCCCCCCTGTAGACTAGTTCATGGCCTACAATATGATGGTGGTTTTATTTCATTTCAATGAAAAAATCATATGAATTCATTCGGATCCATGACCGACTTCTAACCAAACCCTTCAAGGTTCCTCCTGGACTCCAAACTTTGCAGAATGAATGAACTCACCCCCCCCCGCTCCCCCGGCTCTAGACGGACTGGGGGGAGGGGTTTGGAATGCCGGGCTGAAGCCGCCGGTTGGCAGCCGAGAACGGCGATTGGCCCTTGGCAGGCGGGGGCGGAGCTGGGGGCGGGGAGCGCCCTCTAAATCCCAGCGCCCTCTGACTCCCAAGCACTTCAGGGGCGACTTTGCGGTGGCGCCGGAGGTGCGTCTCGGGGAGGGGCGCGGGCGTCCTGTCTGCTGGGCTCAGAAAGGGGGAGCCTCGGTGCTCTCGGCGGAGTATGGGGGGTGGGGGGCAGAGGAAGAAATGGGGCTGGGAAAGGAGAGTCGCTTTGGGAAGGGGGAGGTGAGAAGCGTTGCTAGGTCCCGGCGGGGGGTTGGGTTGCCAGCTCCAGGTCGGGGAACTCCTGGAGATTTGGGAGTGGAGCTTTGGGAACCTCAGTGGGGTCCGGTGCCATAAAGTCCACCCTCCAAAAGCGTCCACGATCTCCAGGGGGAACTGATCTCTCCCGTCTGGAGATGGGCTGCAATTCCGGGGGATCCCCAGGTCTCACCTGGAGGCTGGCATCCCTAGAACCGGAGCCGGCGGGGAGGGGTCGGGTCTGTGAAACGGGGCGCCTTTGGCCTCAACCAAGGGGGAGTTGTTCTGGGGGCTGCAGGTCGGTGGGCAGGGTGGGACGCAGCGGAGGGTCAGTTTGGGGAGGGGGGAGCTCATGGGGAGGTCGTTTGGGGCAAGCGAGTGGGGGGAGGCGTGGGGCGAAGGCTGGAGTGGGGGGCCGAGATGGGGAAGAGGTCTACTAGAGAAGCAGAGTGGGAGCCGGGGGGGGGGGTCAGTGCTCCCTCTAAGCTGAATTAGTGTGAGTTTTTTAGCCTCCGGCTCACACATTTTTGCCTTAGCCCAGGAAGGAGGGCTCCAGAGCACACTCATGTAGGCAGGAGCCAAATCGCTCACTCTTAACTTTTAGTGCCAGGAGCTCATAAAGTAGAATTTTTGCTCACAAGACTCCACAGTTTAGAGGGAGCATTGGTGGTGGTCGGAGTCTAAAGGGAGGGCTGCTGCCAGGTGGAGAAGGAGGGGACAGGGCAGGTTTTTGAGTGGGGCAGATCTCGTGTGGGGCTGGAGGACAGTGCAGGGGGGTGTCGCATGGTTTCTGGCTGAGGTGGGGAGAGTTTGGGAGAGCAGGGCAACCAGGGGCGCTGGATGGAGCTGGCTGGAGACAGAGAGACTCCCTGTGGGGCTGGGAGATGAGTGAAGGAGAAGGGCAGAGGTTGGGGGGAGAAGATGGGGCTAGAGGAGGGGAGCAGGCTGTGGAGGGGGGCTTTGGTGTCCTGGTTAAGTGCGCAGACTCTAATCTGGGAGAACCGGGTTTGATTCCCCACTCCTCCACTTGCACCTGCTGGATGACCTTGGGCAAGCCATCGTTCTGGCACAGCTGTTCTTGAAAAAGAGCAGTTTCTGTCAAGAGCTCTCTCAGCCCCGCCTACCTCACAGGGTGTCTGCTGTGGGGAGGGGAAGGAATCTGTAAGCCGCTCAGAGACTCGGGTAGTGAAGGGCAGAGTATAAATCCAACCTCCTCCTCCTCCTCCTCCTCCTCCTCCTCCTCCTCCTCTTCTTCTTCCTCTGCTAGGGGACATTTGTGGTATCAATTGGGAGATCTGGGGCGGGATTTGAGCGCATACCAGAAATATTTGGGGGGAATGGGGGAATGGTCTGAACAGAAAGAAGACGGTTTGGGGGTGAAATGGCGAAACAGAAGGGGGCAGGACAGGTACGGGAAGATCTGGGGTTCAGACTGGGGCCAGTTGGGAGAAGAAAATGGGAGGTTAGGTTTAATGACAGAAATCTTTGGGGGTTGGAGTCTGGGGCCAAGTGGGGCAATGTCAGATTTGGGTGCGGGGTAGGAAATGGTGGCCGAGGGACTGGTACCTGCCCACGTTTTTGCTGCCCCCCCCAAGCCTCTACTGTCGTGCCCCAGTAGATGTGGGGAGGGGCAAAAGGTTCATTAGCATGTTTCATTTGGAGAGACTGCTCTTGAGCCATATGGGGCAGGAAGCCAACACCTGCTCTCTGATTCCTGGGGAGGGTATGTTGGGTTCTTATAAGAAACCAGAGAGGGTTTTCTGGGGAAGATTAAATAGATAGAGCAATCAGTGTGTATAGGGGGAAGGATTGTGGTGAATCTGGGGAAGCAAAAGAAAATTAGGGAGGGTGAGTCCTGGGCCAGATAGAGGGTTTAACTGAAGTCAAGGCCTAGCCTCCCACCAACTTTTGGGACCCCTGATATAGAAGATGTGAAGTAATGTTTCTGAGCTCGTCAAGAGTTCCTTCCCAAATGGGCAACCAGACATGTTCTATTATTCAGGGGGTTGGACTAGATGACTCTGGAGGTCCCTTCCAGCTCTGTGATTCTCTTCTATGATTAATGGAGGCAAAGGGGAAGAAGAGGAAGAAGAGGAGATTGGATTTATCTCACTCTGAGTCTCAGAGCGGCTTACAATCTCCTTTCCCTTCCCCTCCCCACAACAGACACCCTGTGAGGTAGGTGGGGCCGAGAGAACTCTCTCGAGAACTGCCCTTGGGAGAACAGCTCTGAGAGGACTTGTGACTGACCCAAGGTCACCCAGCTGGCTGCATGTGAAGGAGTGGGGAATCACCGCTCTTAACCAGGACACTAAACTGGCTCCCAACTCTAGGAACACCTGAGTTAGAGGATGGAATATGACTGACCCACAGCAACTCATCTGTCTACCTGCCTGTCTGTATATGACAGGCTAGAAGCGGAACGTTATCCCTCTCCCTTCTACTAACTGGCAGTTCGCTATTATGGAATGCTTGGAAGATTCTTGGACCGCTCAGTGGGAAACTGTATGCCATAGCATGTCCTTGTAATAATTAAATCCAAAAAAGTCCTTGAACTGTAGGATGTGATAGAGTGTCTGCCGGGCAACTTGACAGACCCCCAGTTAAAAATCCGTTTCAGTAATTTTTTTCAAGAATCATACTGGATTCAAGATTTCATAGATACTTGTAAATATCCACAAAGTATATTCAGATACAGTAATCCTCACTGATTCCCAATGGGAAATCAATCATTTCTTGGAACCTCCCTTCAAAAGTCTGAAGTATGCCTCCACTATACCATTTTCATGTCTCCACTACACCATTAGAATCACTGAGGACTGCTGTATCTGAATGTACTTCGTGGTTACACGTATCTATGAAATCTTGAATCCAGCATGATTCTTGAAAAAATCATTGAAATGGATTTATAAGCAGGGGTCTGTCAAGCTGGCTGGCAGAGACACTATCACATCCTACAGTTCGAGGACTTTTTTGAATTTAATTATTACAAAGATGTTTATGAAATAACTTTACCTATGAATTTCTACCCGTCTGTTTAATTGCATCAGAGGAAAATTTGTTCTGAGTATTGTGCCTGTTATATTTTTAAAATCTATAAATCATTGGTTTTTTGGTGGTTCAATTTGGGCACCTTCGTTTTTTTTCTTTTTTACATATATTGCTGTGCCCCTGCTTTTTATCTTGTATCCCATTGCCATGGGATGTCGACAGAGTGCTGTTTGTGGTCCAGCAAGTAAATGGTGCATTTGTCCGGGGCGGGGGGAGAGACACCTGGGATATTTCACATTTGTTTGCCAATATATCTGAATGCTTTTGTAGAGCTTTACAATGGATATTTAAAATGAAGTGAAGAAGTCCATCTGGGGAGGCCGGGGGAGGGCTGGGGACGGAGAATGGCAAAAGCACGGATGGCCGTGGATTGACGGCTGACTCAGCCAGATGTGTGGCCAGCAAGGCTCTAGTCCTCTTTAAAGGCTGGAGGTCCAGAAGAGTTAGCTGTCTTAGTCTGCTGCTGCCAAATAGTAAAAAGCTCAGCAGCACCTTGAAGACTAACAAACTTTATTGTAGCATAAGCTTTCGAGAAACACAGCCCTCTTCGTCAGGTGCATGGAGGGTATGAAGAAACCGGCCAGAGATAGATAGGTGGTCAGGGGAGGGGGGAGAGGATGCCGAAAGTGCCGTGGAAATGCCAGGCAGGTGCAAAAGTCACGAAAAAGGCTGACTGCACAATCCCGGCTGGGTGTGCTCCCTTCCGCCCCCTCCCCTGACCACCTATCTGTCTCTGGCCGGTTTCTTCATACCCTCCATGCATCTGTCGAAGAGAGCTGTGTGTTTCTTGAAAGCTCATGCTACAATAAAGTTTGTTTGTCTTAAAGGTGCTACTGGGCTTTTTAGTATTCTAAAGGCTGGGGTCTCCAGGCACCCTCACTGGTTTCTTGGCTCCTCCAGTTCTTTCAGGTCTCCACCACAATGGCAGCCTGTCTGCATCCGCTCAAAGAGCTTAATAGCTCCCACAGCTCTTCCACAGACATAGTTGCCCAGCTAACCGGCATCGACCCCAGCCGCCTCTCCCTCTCCTCCGTCCTCGACCTCGTCTCTGACAGCCCCACATCTTCAGTGGAAGAGCCGCCCTCCGATGAGGATGCCCAAGACATGGTGGATGATCCGGAAATGGTGGTGGTGGACCTAACATGCCAGCCAAAGATTTCTGAGCTGCAGGAGAATCCTGGGCCACCAGAAGTGGAGGAAGGAACCACTGCTGCTATTCGAGAAGGGGTCCAGTCCGTAGCCATAACGATGCCTGAGGAGACAACCTTTCTGCATCCTGTCCAGCTGCTGTCAGGAAGCCCACAGGCATCGGTGGCACAGCAGCTACTAGATGTGCCCAAACACCACGAGCATCATCAGCCCTTCCTGGAGGTGAAAACCGCAGACCCCGTTTCCCAGGAAGGTTTGGGGGATTCATTCCCTCCCTCCTGTTGTTCTCGTGGCTGCTCCAAGGACCGCGTGAAGGCCGTGGCTTTTGCCTTCGTGGCCCTGCTTGTTGCACCTTGGATCCTCTATGGGCTTTACCGCTACCTGCCTTTGGGAGCTCCCGCCTGTCCAGATCTCGCCAGCCGCCTCGCGTTCGCCCTGCGCTCCCTCTTGATGGCCGGTGTTCCTGTCATACTCGGTAAAAGGAGGGAGGGGGTGATGCTGGATATGGATATGTTTTCGTGCCCTCTCCACACCACCAAGAGAGAACGATGCACACAATGTTGAGAGAGAGCACACATTTCTCACGGGGAAAATTCACTGCAAGGAAAGGCAAAAAATCAGCAGCTGGGAAAATTTGGTTTGATCGTTAATACGTTTTACCACAATTTGGGTGGACATTACTCAGTTTTGTAACAGAGTATTGGATTAGGATCAAGAGTCCCGAGTTCAGATCCACGCCCTGCCATGAAGCTCATGAGTTTACTGTGGGCCAGTCGCTCCCTCTACACCTAGTCTACTTCACAGGGTTCTTGTAAGGATAAATGGGAGGAAGACCTCTTTGGAGGAAGAGAGCCGTATAAAAACATAAGAGGTAAATTATAACTAGGGAGGGAAGGCCGCACGGTACAGTCTGGTCTCCTCAGATCTCGCACCTAAGCAGGGTTGGTACTTGGAAGGGAGACCACCAAGGAGCACTCTGTAGAGGAAGGGGATGGCAACCACCTTCTGCTCACTCACTTGCCTTGAAAGCCCCCCTTCTGGGGGCGCCAGAAGTCAGCTGCACACACCCCAATTAGAACTTGAACACAGAGCCCAGCTCTTATCGTTAGGGATGGCCTCACGGTTCCCATCCCTGCTATTTTGATAGAAAATCCACACTTTCTTGCTGAGAATAGAGTACAGGACTTTTAAACTTTTATGGTCCATTGTGGAATCTTGCTCCATTGGCCAGCTCACTTTTCTGCCCTCCTTGTGCCTACCCCATGCTGTCCCGCGGAGCTTTTCTGGGTGGTGAAAGAGGGCACTTTTCTCACAAGAAGAAGAAGAGATTGGATTTATACCCCCGCCCTTCACTACCCAAAGGAGTCTCAGAGTGGTTTACAAACTCCTTTCCCTTCCCCTCCCCACAACAGACACCCTGTGAGGTAGGTGGGGCTGAGAGAGCTCTGACAGAAACTGCTCTTTTTCAAAGACAGCTGTGCCAGAACTATAACTTGCCCAAGGTCATCCAGCAGGTGCAAGTGGAGGAGTGGGGAATCAAACCCACTTCTCCCAGATTAGAATCCGTACACTTAACCCACTACACCAAACCCTGTGGATGCTGCCCTGGAAAATGTGTGGGCGCACCGCGACTCTTGGGGTCAGCTTTGCCGACAAAATTGCTTGCATCTGTTACAACTTAGATGTCACATAGGTGTTCAGGTCAATCTCAGGAGGCTTTTGGTATACTGGCAAAATTTGTGGCATGTTAGGAGCTTCATATTACTGGACTCTTACTCTTTTCTAGAAGTAGGGTACGTTCACTCTTCTGTGAATTCAGATCATTGAAAAAAATATGGTTGCCAACTTTCAAACTGGCTCTTGCAACTATGCCTTTTCACAGAAGTTTATTTATACTTCAGATTTCTGAATCTCCCAATCCCTGAGTACACAGGGATCTGGGCAGTTTACATCAGTAAAAATATATGTAAATATATCCTAATCGCTGGTTAAAATGCAGTCTCTCCTTATATATATTTGAGTTTTGATGTCCCTCCTGGACACACTTCCACAGCCTTTGGCCTGCTTGGATGCCACTCTCTCACAGTCTCCCCCAATGGCGCGCCCCTCAGTCTGGAGGGAACCGGCGAAGGGGATGGACGCTCCGCTGAGAGAGCAGCAACCCCTCCACGGGGGGGGGGAGAGAAGGAGGAAGATATTTCTCTTGGCTCCTGTGTGAGACTAACTATGACTAACTGTCTCCTCAGTGGCTGTTGGTAGGCAACCAAACAATCAAGGTTGCTTCTGTGAGTAAAAAAACAGGACTTTCAGCATAACACCCCTCTCCCCCCCCGCTTGGCCACTTTCCTGTCAGAATAAATTTAACACATCTCTCCTTTCTGGCTCCACCATGGCGGGCTGGCTGATGAGGTGGGCCAGGGACCATCAAACCATTCTCTTCAACCCCCTGGTGTGTGGCTGACTTTCCCCTATGGTTGCCTCATGGGGAACCATTGTTGCCAATCTCCAGGTGGGACCTGGAGATCTCCCACTGTTATAATGATCTCCAGATGACAGAGATCAGTTCCCCTGGAGAAAATGGCTGCTTTGGAGGGTAAACACGATGGCATTATCCCCTGCTGAGTCCTTCCATCCCCCCAATGCCGCCCTCCATAGGATCCACCCCTAATTCTCCAGGTATTTCCCTAATCAGAGGTGGCAATTGTGCCTTCTCCTCAGTGCCTGTTGCTAGGCGATCAGGTTCTCTCACTAAAAGGCCCTTTCCACACCTGTTTTGGCCTTTGGGAGAAACCTTATTGGGGCCACTCCCGATAGGGTTGCCAACTCCAGATGGGAAATTTCCTGGAGATTTGAGGGATGGAGCCTGGAGAGGGTGAGGTTTGAGGAGGGGTGGGACCTCAGACAGGTACAATTTGACTCCACCTTCCAAGCCAGCCATTCCCTCACGGGGAGCCATCGTTGCCAATCTCAAGGTGGGGGCTGGAGATCACTCAGAATTACAACTGCTCTTTAGGAGGGAGGGGAGGAGATGGAAAGCTGAAGCCAAGGGGCAGATAATGGTAGGTTGATGTTTGGCTGGGAGGGAGATCGGGTTGCCAATGCCAGGTTGGGAAATTCCTGGAGAGGGTGAGGTTTGAGGAGGAGTCGGATCTCAGACCAGTACAATGCCATGGACTCCACCCTCCAAACCAGCCATTCCCTCATGGGGAACCATTGTTGCCAGTCTCGAGGGGAGGGATGGAGATCACGCAGAATTACAACTGCTCTTTCCCCTGGAGAAAATGGTGGACTCTGTGTCATTATGCCTGGCAGAACATCTCTGCCTTGCAAGCCCTGAAGACTGACAACCCTAAATCCAAAAGACCTAGTCTTATTTCCAAAGTTTGATCTTCAGCCATGGTCCAGTGATGCTGGCTACCTCCATGAAAGAAAGCTTCGTTGTCTGATTTAGATCTCTGGTTTGGCTGATCAGTTGACAACTCCAAGTACAAGACATGAAATATAAGGCAGCTGCAATGAGGATGTGCCAATTAGCTCAAGCGGCCAATCCCAAAAGCTCTAGGACTTCACAGCTTGCTTTATATACTCAGAAGCTGGTCTTGAGTATTTTCGACGTTCCTTAGATTGTATTCTCCCAGCCCAGGCTCACGCATGTAATTCTGATGTAAGTCCCAAACAGTTCAGTAGGCTTTAAAATGGCTTGCAGTTCCATCTTCTCTCAGAAGAAGGCCCTACTGAACTCTAGCACTTACTTTGGAGAAACACATGCAAGATCCAGCTGCAGAAATCGTTTGGTTCCTGCGATCTCAACTATCTCACCAACTCCTGTAAAGCCTGGGGAGTTCCCTCTCAGTGGATTATGATGCCCTAGAGCTTCCCCCTCCAAAGCAGCTGTTTCCCTCCAGGGGAACCGATCTCTGTTGCTGGAGATCAAATTGGAATTCCAGGCTAATCTCCAGACCCCCACCTGGAGGTTAGCAACCCAACTGGCAAAACACTGCAAAAAGAAAAAAAAAGCAATCCTGATGCAATAATGCTTGGCACAAACCATACACAAAATAAAGAAGCAGGACTCAAAGAAACTGGACAAATGTGCTAAAGTCAGTGTAATACAAAAGACAGAAGACAGAAATTACATAAACGCTAAGTCTCGTTATTGATACAACTTCAGTTGGTGTTTGAGTAGTGGACTCTTCCTCAATTGTTATCTATAGGAAAAGCCATTAACAAAGTATTTTAAAATACTGTTGTATGTAATTTAAACATTTTATTGACAATTGAGTATATTTCATAGGTACATTGCACATTATATATTTACATGTTTTTATGAATTATATAAGGTTCAGAGGAAGTCCCGTCAAAACGATACGTCTTTCCAGAGAACATCGTTAACAACCTTGAATTGCATTTCAACTATTGTCTAATATTGTTATTATATGGAATTGGATTCTGTCTTTTGTATTTTGTATTACACTGACTTTAGCGCATTTGTCCAGTTTCTTTGGGTCCTACTTCTTTATTTCATTTGACTGTCATCTATCTTCTGTATTATTACAAACCACACACATGCAGATCCCTGAACACGATTTGGAAATAAAAAACAGAAAAGATTGCATCGAGTTCCACTTTGGAAACAAGGTGGTAGTTTCAGAGTTCGAAATCCACAGCCGGTTTCATACAAGGAGACTTTGGGAAGTGTTCTTGCCTGGGTTCAGCAATGTAACCCCCAGTGCCACTGATGCTTTCGTTGGCGTCTTTATCACATCCTCCCTTCTCAAAGTGAATTCTCCCCATTTCCCCTCCTCCGTTTTAATGAGACAGGTGCCATTCTGTGTTGTTTGTCTAAATGGCACAGGGATGGGAACTCCAGAGAGCATTCCTGTCTTAATAGGACCTGTGTGAGAGCAGCTCCAGTATGACAAGGCAAGTTTGGGCCTTGTAAATTGCAGGTTTTTGGGAACAGCACTTCATCTTGTTAATTAGATGCTGGTGTGGGAGGGGCAAGAAACCCTTCTGGCATGTTTTATCGCAACACTGCAGAGCTTTTGCTGTTCACATATCCAAATTTCTCCCTGGGTGTAGCTGTTCTGAATAGGGCCGTCAGCTCTGGGTAGGGAGATATGTGGAGATTTGGGGGTGGAGCCTGGGGAGCATTGCACTCTTCAGAGGACAATACCATAGAGTCAGTTCTCCACAGCAGCCATTTTCTCCAGGTGGACTGATCTCTGGGGGCTGGAGAGCAGTTGTAATAGCAGGAGAACTCCAGCCCCTGCCTGGAGGTTGGGGAAAACAAAATCAGCTCACTGAAGAGAACTACTGTTCTATGACTTTAACCTGGGCTTTTTTTGTAGAAAAAGCCCAGCAGGAACTCATTAGCACAATAGGCAACACCCAACAGCAGAAATCTATTTGCATATTAGGCCACACCCCTGACAGGACAGATAATTAGCATATTAGGCCACACCCCCGTGTTACCCAAAGTGTGGTCATCCAGCCATACCCACCTTTTGCTATTATGCTAATGAGTTCCTACTGGCCTTGGCCAACTCGGGAGCCAGCCAGAACTCCGTTCCTGTGCGTTCCTGCCCAAAAATAGCCCTGACTTTAACACACTTGGTTGTACTTTTTATAATGCTTATAATGCACATTTCTTACATTAACAATCATCCTTATATAAAGTACATGCCATAAACACAGACAAACCCAACAGATAATGGTGTGAGTACAATACAAAAGCTGGATGCAAATGTTCTTGACACTGTTCAGGCTTCATAGCTCTATCAAGACGCCTTGAAGAGAAAACATTCCAGGAGCAGAGCCAAGACTGTCAAGAACATTTGCATCAAGCTTTTGTATTGCACTCACACCATTATCTGTTGCAGGGGTGTCAAACATGCGGCCCGGGGGCCAGATCCGGCCCCTGTAGGGCTTCCATCAGGCCCGAAGTAGAACTGGCCATCTCCTGCTCCCAGTTCTGCTGCTGCTGCTGCTGCTGCATCGTAGCTTGCTTTGCCAGGTTCTCTCAATCGCTCAACCATTTCATGTTTTCCCCTGGGTCCTAGACTCAGAACTCTGAGCATGAGATTTCTGTGGTGAACGTCAATAAATCAAAAATAGGTTTGCAGTTTACAGAGCTAATGTTTTAAGCATGGTTTTATTTTAAGTCAAAATAATAATCTTTGTGCCCTTTATAAAGTTTATATCTCCGCTGCCTGGCATTACATTTTATGACATACGTGGCCCGGCCCAACCAGGTCTCATTTAAGTCAGAGCCAGCCCTCATAACTAATGAGTTCAACGCCCCTGATCTAATGGTTTTGACGATATGGCATGTACTTTGCATAACGATGACTCTTGAGTAGTATAAGAAATTTGCATTGTAAACATTATTAACAGTACAACCCAGTGTGTTGAAGTCATAGAACAGTAGTGTTCTTCGGTGAGCTTGTTTTGTTTTTCCCATTGCATTCACACTGAAGGCTGTCTTGTTTTTGATACCCACCTGGAGGTTGGCAGCCCTAATTCTGAAAGACCCGGCCTTTTTTCCAAAGTGGAACCAAATGTATTTTTAGTCAGTTCTGTTGTACATGTGCAGCTGTTGCTTTCTTCTGTCCATTGGTGCACCTTTCTCCTAAATTGCTGATGCGCATGGTGTGCATTGATAAGACACTGATGAAAGATTGATCCAATGGTGTCAAGATGCTTTTCAGGCCGTGGCTGTTGCGTCCAACGCTTGGGAGCACTGGGGAAACACTGTCAAAAGAAAGCCATCTCGATGTGCCTTATCAAGATTCTTTTTTGTGCTGTTGTCTATGTGCAGGAGCATACACACATGTTGGCAAAACACTCCTCAATCGTGTGCACAATTCCATTAAGATCGTGGGGGCCCAGAAATTCAAATTAACTGTAGGAAAGCGTACGCTATGCAATTCCAGAAGGAATTTCAAATATTCTCAGAGTTAAACCAGAATACAGGAGGAGTGGAGCACTTGGTTGAGCAAAAGTGTCATGTGACAAATGCCATAAATGAAAGAACTGATTTTGGAACCACAGCAACAAAAAGGCTTCCGACAACAACCTCCGAAAGCTAAAAGGGACAAATAGGTCCCATTTTTATATCACTGGCACTCGAGCAAGGAAAACCTTTACCTTTAATCAATAAAAAACCTCCACTAATTACAACCTAGCAGAAAGCCAGTAGCCCAGGAAGGGGGGGGTATGCCAGAACTGTGGATGCTGAGAATCTAGGCTTGTTATCCAATTCAGCAGAGTAAAAGCAGTGCAGCACATGTGTGTATTTAGCCTTAAGAAAGGTTTACTAGAAAAACAAGGGAAGGGTTACTCTTCTTTTTCAGTCTAAGAGTAGAACAAAGGAGAGAAAAGTTCCCCCCAAAGTGGCCCCCCCCGTGTAGGTGCCAAACAACATGCAGCATCTTCCAATATATTGATCAGCCAATAGCTGAGCTTAATCCCATCTCATTAGGAATAGTACCTCCTTCTCTCTGGCGGGAAATACGCACCTAACACCTAATTGGTCTATGCTAACTAGCTAACCTGAACATATACAAACAACAGTTTAACCCTTTCATGACATAAGGAATGAACTTGCAAATCCCAGCAAGGCCCCTTCCATGCACATTCAGGTGTTGCTTTTTAAAGTTAAGTTTCTAGTCCCTTGTACTTTGTCATCTGACGGCATGCGGCTGCTTTCAGTAGGGAGTTGAGAAATTTCCCAGCGAGTGATTCTTCTCTTCCCACTCTGCAGGCATCATCTTCAGGCCTATAGCTGCCTTGTGCCGGAACAGCCTTTACCCGCTGTGTGCCCGCTCACAAACCGTCCGGCCCTACCAGAAGGTTATTCCACCCTTGAGAGAACAGTTCGCAGTCTTCGGCCTGAACCTCCTGGTGATGGCCACCTTCCTCCCCCAGGAGCATCTGAAGGTCATCCCCATCTTGGCCGGACTCTTTGTCATCAGCAGGTAAACCACCGTCTCTCTGGGTCCCCCAGCCCGGATTCCCACCTGCAGAGCCCTGCTGGAACAGCCCAGTATCCTGCTTCCCACAGTGGCTCACCAAAGTGCTCGCAAGCCATGGAGGCCCAAATCACCTCAGTCACTTGCCTCCCTCAGCAACTGGTACCGTGAGGTACTGAGGTAGATGGACCAATGGCCTGTGTTCATTCCCGTGTGGGCGGTGGTGGTGGTGGAGCCTAATGGACACGGGGGTGTGGGGGTGGAGCTGATAGAAGACACACTCATGTGGGGCAAAAAATAGCACCCCCTCCACTTATCACTGCTTCCCTCGGAAACCCAGAAGACGGTAAACGTTGCCTCCACACCTGAGGATGAACACTCATGGATATGAGCCAAAACACCTCATTAGACCAAGGCCGGGGTCCCCAAGGGCAGCTCCTGCTGAGTCTTTCAGAAAGCGTTGTTATTGGTTGCCCTCATTCAAAGGCGGCAAGGTGGGATATAAATTGAAAGTGATAAATAAATAAATATATTCAAAATGAGCAGATTTTCCACAAGCTGCAATCCCAGCTGCACCCACTAGGGGGTCAGGAGGACCAGTAAGCACTGGGGGGGGGGGCTTTCTTTAATTGCTATGGGCTTCCATTTCTCCTCTCCTGCCCTCCCCCAAGTTTCTTTTGCATTATCCCTCTCCTGCCCTCCCAACATTCCTTGGTTTCTTTCTATTCCCCTTCTTTGAGAAACAAAATTTCCACATTTCACAGGAAACAGTATCTTAACCCACCCCATCCCATTTATTAATATTAGAATATTTTTGAAAACTACGGATGTATTAGATCCAAATCAAGCATGTCTGCCAGGTGGAGCTGACACAATTCTCTTGTTAGAACAATGTTCTTACTTAACATAAGGCTCCTTTATGTGGTCACTGTGGAGTAAAATGAAGCAGAAAGGGGGTGGAGGCGGGGGTAGGGCCACCATCCTGCTGTCTGGGATGGGGGGGGTCCCCTGCCCTTGGCTCTTGTTTCCTGCTGCCCCTCTTGTAGTCGGTAAAATAAAAAAATGGCCATCAGGCAATGGAGTGTCATCACCCCCGGGGAAAACCCGGAAGTGACTTCAATTCACGCTCAAGTGGGTTAAAAAATAGCGCCCCTCCACTTTTGACTTATGGACCTGCAATCTCTGCTTCCCTTGGAAACCCAGAAGACGGTAAACGTTGCCTCTGGACATGAGAATGAGCACTAAAGTATATGAGCCAAAACACCTCATTAGATTAAGGCTGGGGTCCCCAAGGGGGGCTCCTGCTGAGTTTTTCAGCCAGCGTCTGGGGCCGTTGTAAGGTGGGGCTTGTTATTGGTTGCCCTCATTCAAAATGGGCAGGTTTTCCACCACTGCAGTCCCAACTGCAGCCACTGGAGGGTTGGGAGCAGGGTTATTTTTGGGCGGGAACGCACAGGAATGGAGTTCCGGCTGTCTCCTCAGTTGGCCACACCCAGCAGGAACTCATTAGCATAACAGGCCACACCCAACAACAGAAACTCTTTAGGATTGGCTACATTAGGGGTGTGTGGCCTAACATGCAAAGGAGTTCCTGCTACAAAAAACGCCCTGGGTTTTGACAACAAACAAGGTCAACAGAATAAGAAGCAAAACGTGGGTGTGGCTGGATGACCACACTTCTGGCAACATGGGGGTGTGGCCTAGTATGCTAATCAGCTTCTGCTATTGGGTGTGACCTATTATGCTAATGAGGTCCTGCTGGGCTTTTTCTACAAAAAAAGCCCTGATCAGGAGGACGGGTAAGCACCTGGGCTTTCTTTAATTGCTATATGGTTCCATTTCTCCTCTCCCGCCCCCCACACACTCCCAAGTTTCTTTCTTATTATCTTCCTTCCACCCCTGAAGATATTCCTGGGTCTCTTTTTATTCGCCTTTTGTTCTTTGAGAAACAAGATTTTCACATTTCATGGGAGGGGGAGCCCCTCTTGTAGTCGGTAGAATAAAAAATGTTTTAAAAAATGGCCATCAGGCAATGGAGTGTCATCACTCCCGCGGAACACCCAAAAGTGACATCAGTTCACGCTAGAGATTGCCCAGTTCCTAGAGTGATGTGATGTGGCGCCCGGAGGAGAACCCCTAGCTCAGAGGTTGAGCAGTTGCTTGGCACACAGAAAGTGCTGTGTCCAAATTTCCAGGTAATGGGTGGAGAGCTGCTGCCAATCAGAGGCCCAGTGGACCATGGCAAGGCTGCTCTGGTGATCCACTGTCCCCACGACTCACCCCTTCCTCTCCCTCCTGTCTCCTCTGCCCTACAGGATCTGCTACTCGGCGGCCTGGCTCCTCCGCAGCCCCTTCCAAGGCTTTGGGTTTGGACTGGCCATCTTCCCCTGCCTGCTCATGATGGCCTACAATCTATACTGCCTGCACAACATGGGCTTCGGATTTCTTTTCGTGCCCGCCCCATCGGGTGACACCCAAACCACTGCTGCCCCGATGTTACCAGCTAGCAGGAATTAGCAAGAGGGGGCAACGGGGAGCTAAACAAAACTGTACAGAATGGTACAGAATTTGTACAGAATGGTATAAATGTGTACAGAATTATATTATTATTATTATTATTTTATTATTATTACGCTATATTGTATTATTATAGAATTATATTATTATAGAATGTGTGTATTATAGAATGTCCATTATACTGTATATTATTATAGAATGTGTATAGAGTTATGTAAACAGCGTCAAATAAATTCTAACAATTTAATTTAAGGAATTTATATATTAGGAAAATTTCTCCATGTTTATTTTTCTAATTAAATACATACAAAATTCCCAAATTACAAGGCTCAATGTAAGCATATGATATACACGCTGTAATGGTATCTTGTCCACAGCGTTCACTCAGGATATGCTTCATATTTATTTATTATTTATTTATTTACCTTGTACCCCGCCCTCCATGGCTTTGTGGCAACACCATTCTGCAAAAACATCGTTTTGAAGCACGGATCCTCTCGGATCCCCGGGGTTTTTGCATTAGGACGCCCCAAACACACCATCAAATCACAAAACATGTCAAAGGCAGCAGCCAGTACTACAAAAATCATGGATCCACGGCTTCGTGGCAACACCATCAACAAAAACACTGTTCGGGAGCACGGATCCTCATGGATCCTCAGGGTTCTTGCATTAGGACACCCCAAACACACCATGAAATCACATGACATGTCAAAGGCAACAGCCTGTACTATAAAAATTGTGGATCCACGGCTTCGTGGCCACACCATGAAGCTACAACATGGTTCTGAAGCACAGATCCTCATGGATCCTCAGGGTTTCTGCTTTACGACACCCCAGACACACCATGAAATCATATAACATGTCCATGGCAACACCTTGCACCACAAAAGTCATGGATCCACGGCTTCGTGGCAACACCATTCTGCAAAAACACGGTTCTAGAGCACGGATCCTCATGGAGCCTCGGGGTTTTTGCATTAGGACACCCCAAACACACCATCAAATCACATGACATGTCTATGGCAACAACTTGCACCACAAAAATCATGGATCCATGTCTTCGTGGCAACACCATGAAGCTACAACATGGTTCTGAAGCACAGATCCTCATGGATCCTCAGGGTTTCTGCTTTACGACACCCCAAACACACCATGAAATCACATAACATGTCCATGGCAACACCTTGCACCACAAAAGTCATGGATCCATGGCTTCGTGGCAACACCATCAACAAAAACATTGTTCTTAAGCTTGGATCCTCACGGATCCTTGGGGTTTTTGCATTAGGACGCCCCAAACAAACCATCAAATCACAAAACATGTCCATGGCAACAGCCTGTACTACAAAAATCATGGATCCACGGCTTCGTGGCAACACCATTCTGCAAAAACACGGTTCTAGAGCACGGATCCTCATGAATTCATATGATTTTTACACTGAAATGAAATAAAACCAACATCATACTGTAGCAGCGGTCCAAATATCATGCCCCCACGAATTCGTGGCACCACAAAACTGCAAAAACATGGTTCCAAAGCACGGATCCTCATGAATCCTCAGGTTTTTTGCATTAGGACGCCCCAAAAACACCATCAAATCACAAAACATGTCCATGGCAACAGCCTGTACTAAAAAAATCATGGATCCACGGCTTCGTGGCAACACCATTGTGCAAAAACACGGTTCTAGGGCACGGATCCTCATGGATCCTTAGGGTTCTTGCATTAGGACGCACCAAACACAACATCAAGTCACAAAAGAAGTCTATGGCAACAACCTGTACTGGAAATATCATGGATCCTCGGCTTCGTGGCAACACCATTCTGCAAAAACACGGTTCTAGATCACGGATCCTCATGGATCCTCAGGGTTTCTGCATTATGACACCCCAAACACACCAAGAAATCACAAAACATGTTCATGGCAACAGCTTGCACCACAAAAGTCCTGGATCCACGGCTTCGTGGCAACACCATCAACAAAAACATCGTTCTGAAGCACGGATCCTCACGGATCTTCGGGGTTTTTGCATTAGGACACCCCAAACAGACCATCAAATCACATGACATGTCAAAGGCAACAGCCTGTACTACAAAAATTGTGGATCCACGGCTTCGTGGCCACACCATGAAGCTACAACATGGTTCTGAAGCACAGATCCTCATGGATCCTCAGGGTTTCTACTTTACGACACCCCAGACACATCATGAAATCACATAACATGTCCATGGCAACACCTTGCACCACAAAAGTCATGGATCCACGGCTTCGTGGCAACACCATCAACAAAAACATTGTTCTTAAGCTTGGATCCTCACGGATCCTTGGGGTTTTTGTATTAGGACACCCCAAACACACCAACAAATCACAAAACATGTCCATGGCAACAGCCTGTACTACAAAAATCATGGATCCACAGCTTCGTGGTAACACCATTCTGCAAAAACACGGTTCTAGAGCACGGATCCTCATGGAGCCTCGGGGTTTTTGCATTAGGACGCCCCAAACGCACCATCAAATCACATGACATGTCTATGGCAACAACTTGCACCACAAAAATCATGGATCCATGTCTTCGTGGCAACACCATGAAGCTACAACATGGTTCTGAAGCACAGATCCTCATGGATCCTCAGGGTTTTTGCAATGGGTCACCCCAAATACAACATCAAGTCACATAACATGTCCATGACAACAGCATGTACTACAAAAGTCATGGATCCACGGCTTCATAGCAACACCATTGTGCAAAAACACGGTTCTAAACACAGATCCTCATGGATCCTTGGAGGTTTTGCATTAGGACACCCCAAACTCACCATCAAATCACATAACATGTCCATGGCAACAACTTGCTCCACAAAAATAATGGATCCATATCTTAATGGCAACACTATCAATAAAAACATGGTTCTGAAGCATGGATCCTCATGGATCCTCAGGGGTTTTGCATTAGGACACCCCAAACACACCATCAAATCACAAAACATGTCCATGGCAACAGCCTGTAGTACAAAAATCATGGATCCACGGCTTCGTGGGAACACCATTCTGCAAGAACTCGGTTCTAGAGCACGGATCCTCATGGATCCTTGGAGTTTTTGCATTAGGACACCCCAAACACAACATCAAATCACATAACATGTCCATGGCAACAACTTGCACCACAAAAATCATGGATCCATGTCTTCGTGGCAACACTGTTCTGCAAAAACACAGTTCTAGAGCATGGATCCTCATGGATCTTCAGGGTTTCTGCATTAGAACACCCCAAACACACCATCAAATCACAAAACATGTCCATGGCATTCCGGTCAGAGTAAAATGGCGAACTGATGCACCTTGCGAAAGAGCAGGGTGGATGGCAGCTTCTTCTGACAGTTTGGGCAGATATATACCCAGCGCAGCACCCCCAGGCAGGGGGGCGACAGGCAAGCAACAAGGTCCAAGTGAGAGTTGAGATCGGTGTGTACAAGTCCCGGAGGGGTCTTGTTTATGCTTTGGACTCCTCTCAGGATTGGACGATTGCAAGACAGCACTAAAGAAGCCAGCCGAGCTGAAATATCAGCTTAAATTCGCCATTTCCCAATCTCTTAAGAAACAGCTTGAAGTTGGAAACAAAAAGAAGCGATGCGAAGTCCCAAGATAAACAAGCAAAGTAACAAAAACAATTTGCTTACCGGGATGAAGGTAGAATAAAATTTGAACAACGCGGTTAAGCGCGTAAGGTTTAAAGCTGAACAACCGATCCATCGTATAATTTTGAAGAGCTTGTTAAAGCGTTAAATTTGGACTATAAAGACTTCGTTTAACATTCCTGCGGTTAAGAGACTGAGTGATAAGAGTACGAGTGAATTCGACTGGAAAGATTGCGAGATGAAGGTGTAGCATAAAACTGTGTCCAGCCTTGGGAGAGTTAGTGTTAGCAGAGGTGACTGAAATCAAAAAAGAAGCGGCAAATACAAATAGTCAAGTTAAAGCTTTGGCAACAAAATCAACTGAATTGGAGCAAAAGACACAAGACATAGACAAAAAAATGGAAACAACTGTACAAAATAACCGTAATCTTGAGGCAATGATGGAATATAGAGCAATGCTAAATCACCTGAGGTTAAAAGGGATAGAAGAAAAAATGGATGAAAATATACGTATGGTGGTGATAGCAGCCTTAACTGAATATTTGGGAGAAGATCAAGGAGATTTGGATTCTGACTTCCAAAAGGAGGGTAGTGAACTATTGGTTACAAAAGCAGAAATCCAACATCATCTGTTTACAAGAAACCCATATAAAAAAGTGGGTCAATAAGTATTTGATTAATAAAAAACTGGGAGAAGAATTTTATTCATTGGCAGAGAAAAAAAAATAAAGGAGTGGTGGTCTATGTAAATAAAAACTTGGAGCCAAAACAAATTTTTAGTGACAAAGATGGGATATATTGCTGTAGAAATTACAATGCTTCAAAAAAAGACATTGGTAGTTAATTTATATGCACCTAATGGAGCCAAAGAAAATTTTTTTAAGGACTTGATGAAGAAATTGGACCAAGTGAATTACAACCAGATAATACTAGCAGGAGACTTTAACGGTACTGTTAATAATAAATTGGACAGGAAATCAAAAAAGGGTGATGAGAAGATCGGAAAGCTTCCAAAACTTTTTTTCAATTTGATGGAGCAAGAGAAACTTGAAGATGTTTGGAGAAAGTGGAATCCTAAGGTCAAAGATTTTACCTATTACTCTAATCGACATAAATCCTTCTCCAGAATAGAAATGATTTGGATGTCAGGTGAGATAGCATTAAAAACTCGGAAGGTTGAAATTTTGCCAAAGACCAACTCAGATCGCAATCCGGTAATTTGGACATTAAAAGAAAAAATGAAGCAGTTCCATTGGAGAATTAATGAAGATTTATTGGATAAGACAAAGTTAATTGAGACATTATGTAAGGAGACTCAACTTTTTTTTTAAATGAACTTAAACCAAGATGTCAAAATACAGACAGTCTGGGATGCCTACAAGTCGGTGATGAGAGGAATATTGATATCAATGAATGCAGCTGAAAAGAAGCAGAATATGAAGCAACAAAAGGAGTTGCATGAAAAAATTCAGCAAAAAGAAAATGAATTGAAGCAAAGACCTGGAAAAAAGAAACTTATTAAAGAAATTCAAATTTTACAAGACCAACTGAACGTGATTCTTAATAGAGAACTCTACTGGAGCTTAAAGAAATTGCAGCAAAAATCTTTTGAAGGAGCAAATAAACCAGGAAAAATTTTGGCTTGGCAATTGAAAAACCGAAGGGAGAGAAGGACAATAAGTAAAATAACTGAGGATGGCAAAGAAATTGTTGACATGAATGGCCTAAAAAGAGTCTTCTTCAAGTATTATGTGAAATTATTTCAAAAAAAGAATATTGACACGGAGAAAATTAAAAATATTTGGATAAAGTAAACTTACCTAAGATTGACCTAAAAATTAAGGAAATGTTGAATGGTCCAATTCAGAAAAAAGAAATATACAATTCAATAGAAGATGCCAAGTTGGGGAAAACTCCAGGTCCAGATGGATTTACCGTAAATTTTTACAAAAAATTAAAAGAGGAGTTGACCCCGATTTTGGAGCTTTTGGTAAATGAAATTCAGCTGACTAAGGTAATACCAGAGTCTTGGAAAGAAGCCAATATATCACTCATACCAAAGGAAGGACAAGATTTAACAGATGTTAAGAATTATAGACCAAGTTCACTACTCAATAATGACTATAAATTGTTTGCCAAAGTAATTTCGGAGAGATTGAAGAATTATTTGAAAGATGTCATAACGGAGGAACAAGCCGGTTTTCTACCAAATAGACAAATCAGAGACAATTTAAGGATGGTGATTGATGCTATTGAATATTATGATAGACATCCAGAAAAAGAGGTTGCTTTTCTATTTGTGGATGCTGAAAAAGCCTTTGACAATCTAAACTGGGAGTTTATGTTTCAAGTGATTGAAAGAATGGACATTGGTCAGCCCTTTTCAAATACGATTAGGGCGATATATTTTGAACAGAAAGCATCGCTGAATGTAAATAAAGAGATGATGGATTACTTTAAAGTTCAGAAAGGGACTAGACAAGTATGTCCGTTATCCCCTTTACTATTTATATGGGTTTTGGAAGTGATGCTGGGGAAAATAAGAGAAGATAAAGACATAAAAGGACGTACAACCGGAGGCTTTACGTATAAGTATAGGGCTTTTGCAGATGATGTAATGCTTGTGATTGAAGATCCAGTAATTAATGTACTGCTATTGATGGAAAAGATTAAAGAATTTTGATATCTGGCTGGATTTTACGTGAATAAGAATAAAACAAAGATGCTTTGTAAAAATATGAGAAAAGAAAACCAACTGGAATTTCAAGAAAAAGTTCAATGTGAAGTGGTGAAAAAAACTAGATATTTGGGAATTGATATCACAATGGAAAATATAGACTTGTTTAAGAATAATTATGAGAAGACCTGGAATAAAATCCAACAGGATATTAAGAAGTGGAACACTTTGAACTTGTCACTTCTGGGTAGAATTTCGGTAGTCAAAATGAATATTTTACCCCGTTTGTTAGTTCTATTCCAGACAATTCTGATTGTAAAAGACTGTAAAGTGTTGAATGCATGGCAAAAGGAGATTTCAAAGTTTGTTTGGTCTGGAAAGAAACCCAGGATTAAAATGAAGATTTTATGTGATGCAAAAGAAAGGGGAGGTTTACAACTCCCCAATTTTAGACTGTACCATGATGCTGTGTGTTTGACTTGGCTTGAACAATGGATTAACTTGGACAATAGAAAAATGTTGGCGTTGGAAGGGCATGACCGTAAATTTGGATGGCACGCCTATTTATGGTATGAAAAATCTAAAGCGGATAACCTTTTCAAACACCACTTCATAAGAAGATCACTGTTTATGACCTGGATGAGATACAAGAGATTTTTTTTTTGAAACAAGACCTTTATGGATAGTTCCGGCAGAAGTAATCAAACCAATCTCAAGGCACAAAGGAAAAGACTGGATACCTTACAGAGACATTTTGAAGGTTGAGGGGAGTAGTTTCGCGATGCGAGCTAGAGAAGAACTGGAATTTGAATATGATTGGTTAAACTATAGGCAGATCTATGATTTATTTAAGACTGATAAAAAGAGGTATGGTTTCAGGAAAGAAAATAATGAAATTGAAATGGTATGGACAGAAAAAGTTAAAAAAATGATTTCAAAAATTTATAAGATTTTGCCAAAATGGTATACAGAGGATGAGACTGTAAAAGAGCAAATGGTGAAATGGGCTATAAATATAAATAGAGAAATAGATATGTTATCATGGGAGTGTTTGTGGAAAAAATCGATTAAAATTTCAACATGTGTTAATGTGAAAGAAAATTGTTATACAATGATGTATAGATGGTATATGACACCAAAAAAAATAGCTAATATGAATGAAAACATGTCTAACAAATGTTGGAAGTGTAAGAAAAAAGAGGGCTCATTTTACCATATGTGGTGGACTTGTGAAAAAGCGGCTGCTTTTTGGACTGAGATTCATAATGAAATTCAGAAAATTCTGAAATGTACTTTGAAAAAAGAGCCAGAAATGTTACTTTTAGGACTTAAAATGGAAGAAATCAAACTGACAAAGAGAACATTGTTATGGTATTTAATTACAACGGCAAGAATGGCGTATGATCAATTTTGGAAACAGGAGAAGATACCAGACAAATGGGAATGGATAAGGAAAATTATTTTTATGGTAGAAATGGACAAACTGACAAAAAAAAGGCGACATAAGAACATAAGAGAAGCCAATGTTGAATCAGGCCAATGGCCCATCTAGTCCAACACTCTGTCACACAGCAGCCAAAATATACCAGGTGCCATCAGGAGGTCCAGCAGTGGGGCCAGGGCACCAGAAGCCCTCCCACTGCTGCCCCTTCCAGCACCAAGAATAGAGTGCATCACCTGCCCCAGACTGAGAGTTCCCATCTATACCCTGTGGCTAATAGCCACTGGTGGACTTCTGCTCCATATGTTTATCTAATTTCCTCTTGAAACTGTCCATGCTTGCAGCTGCCACGACCTCCTGTGGCAGTGAATTCCATATGTTAATCACTCTTTGGGTGAAGAAGTATTTCCTTTTATCTGTTCTAACCCGACTGCTCAGCAATTTCATAGAGTGCCCACGAGTTCTTGTATTGTGAGAAAGGGAGAAAAGTACTTTTTCTCAACCTGCTCAATCCCATTCATAATCTTATAAACCTCGATCATGTCACCCCTCAGCCATCGTTTCTCCAAGCTAAAGAGCCCCAAGCATTTTAACCTTTCTTCATAGGGAAGGTGTTCCAACCCTTTTATCATTCTAGTTGCCCTTCTGTCAGAAATGTTCCTTGATGTTTCTCACTGAATCCATTGTTATGTGTTCCCTACCCTGCTTTGCGCTTGCGTAGCTATGCAGGCAGAAACGTGGGAGCTTCTTCCCTGCCGCTTTTCCTTATCACGGTGGCCTTGAATGTAGGCTTTGGGCTATTCTTGTGTTACTGAGAATTTTCCAGTCCTGGGAAGGCAAAGGGAGGGGGGAGTAGTCTCCCGTTCATGAAGTATATCTCCCGCCGGGAGTTTCCCGCGCGCGCGCTCATATTTCATTTGCTAGGCGCTTTTTGCATCACACTATAAGTTAGCTTGCATTGCTTCGCCCCCATTCCTGACAATGACCTCCTACTGTGGGTTTTAGCAAGATAATCCAATAAAACCTTTCTTTGTACAAGAATGACTGGATCCACTTGTTATTGAACCTGACAGAAATTGTCAGGAATCACCATAATTTCCCCACCTTCAGTTTCTGCCATCTACCATGATGAGCGGAGCTGGGGGGGAACCTCAGGCGCAGTCCCAGTGACTACCGCTTCGGGAGCCACGGCCCCGGTCACCACTATGGCAACTCCAGTGGTCACCACTCCGACTACTACCGTTGTTGCAGTGACTACAACTTCGGTATTGGCAGCGCCGACACCGCAATCCGCGGCAGGATTGGTCACCCCTCCATCGATCAGCACAGTGGGAGCTTCGTACACTCTCCCAATCTATAGCCCGGCCGGGCCAACGCAGAGTCAGGGGGGAGCCATTCCACGACCCTACGTGCCGGGGGCCCCAACACCGTGGGACAAAGGGGTGACCTACCGCAGGTCGCGCGATTGGACTAAGAACCTGTTGGACACTACCCAGACGACCTGGTCCATGCCGGGGAGCCAGAGCCGGGACAGCCTGCTGGATCCCAGAGGGAGCTTCGGACTTCCCCAGGGACGGATGTCTCGAGGATCTCCCAGAACAGGATCCGGCTCCAATCCAGAGGCTCGCATGGACTCTATTCAAGAGGATACCCGACGTTTGGTACGGGACATGGGCAAACTAATGCAATCACTACCGCAGATGATGGATCAAGCAATTCGAGCCCATCCGCTGACTCAACCGAGACCAGCACCAGCGCCTGCACCACCGGTGGCACCGGGACCGCCACCTCCTGCTCCACCGGCCCCAGGGCCGGGCCAGCCGGCACCGGTCCCACCTCCACCGGCCGGCCCAGTACCGGGACCCGGGCCAGGGCAGCCAGGACCTATCCAGCCACCAGCTTTGCCTCCACCTCAACCCCCCGCTCCAGCACCCCTTCCGCTGCCAGCTCCTGCACCGATCATGGCCCCTGTTCCTCCAGTAATCCGCCCCAAGGACATGTTGGAGATCACTTTTGACGGGGATCCCGAAACTGTGTCCTTTTTCATATTGCAAGTAGGGAAATTTGTGCAGAGATGGGGCTATGTGTTCCCGGATGAGGAGCAACAGGTGGAGTTTATCGCTTCAAGGTTCCGGGGGAGTGCTACCAGCTGGTACGTAGCCCTTCATGATCTGGAGGCAGTGGAACTGGGGAATGTCGATGACTTCATGTGGGCCTTGAGGAACCGTTTCGAGGATCCGGGGCGGCCCAGAAGGCAGAAGCCTTCCTGCGCACGTTCAGACAAGGCAAACTCACCGTGCGGGAATATTCAAGGGAATTTCAAAGGCATGCAGTGAAAATTCGAGACTGGACTGATGCTGTGCTGGCTCAACAATATCGAATGGGACTAGCAGTAGATGTCTGCAACAATGTCCTCAGCTCTCAGCAGCCTCGCACTCTCCAAGGCTGGATGGAGGAGGCCGAAAAAGCTGAAAGCCACTTGCGTGTCATGAAACTGGACTTATCTCTGGGTAACAACCGTCCGAGTCTCTCGGCAGGCCAGACCAGACCCAAACCAACCTCCACCCAGAGCGGGGTGAGAGATCAGCGTATGCGACAGGGCCTTTGCCTGTGGTGTGGAGAGAGGGGGCACTTCGCCGCATCCTGTCCGAAGGGAGATCCCAACAGAGCCCTACCACAAGAGGAGCCCAGACGATGGCCAACCCCTACCCCAAGAAAGGGCACAGCGAAACCACGCAGCACACGAGCCCTTTTCGCCAGTCCCGACCAAGCGGATACCATGATGCTGGAGGAGGAGAGTGAGATGCAGGGAAACGAATTGGTCCTGTTTGTGAATGGCGCTACACAACAGGACCCTGTCCCTGAGGCGCCTAAACTGGTGAGCAATTACCCCTCTCTCTTCTTTGTGACTGTACTTGTGATGAATCCAGCGATGATGACCCATATCAGGGTTCGAGCCCTCATTGACTCGGGGTGCGGGAGGGATCTGATAAACCCATCTATGGTTATGGGGCTGGAGGCGACTGTTGTCAATCTAAAAGACCCGATAACTTTTACTCAAATGGATGGGTCACCGATGAAGGAACCATGTCGATTTGAGACTATTCCTTTGAGAGGCATTGGTGAGCACTGGGAGCTACGCTCGTTTGTAATAGCCCCTCAAGCCCAGTTCCCATTAGTGTTGGGTAGTCCATGGTTACATGGTCATGATCCTTATATACTTTGGGAAGAGGGAAGCGTACAATTTATCTCCCCGAAGTGTGCAGAGCATAAATGGGACCCAGGGTGGGGAAAACCCCCATGCAATGAACCTCCACGGGCTTGCCTAGCCACAGAGGACCTTAATCGCATCCCCAAAGAATACCGGTACTTAACCAGGGTGTTTGAGGAGGAGGAAGCGGACGAACTACCTCCCCACCGTAACTCCGACTGTGCGATTGAAATCCTTCCTGGCCACAAATTACCAAAAGGAAAGATTTATGCCATGAGTCCCATAGAAAAGGAAGAACTACGCCGATTTATCGATAAGAATCTGGCCCGTGGATTTATTCGGCCAGCATCGTCCCTTTCGCAGCTCCCGTGTTGTTCTGTAAAAAAAAGGATGGGGGGCTCAGACTGTGCACGGACTATAGGGGTCTTAATGCGGTATCTGCAACCAGTGCCTACCCAATGCCCCTCATCAAGGACTTGTTGGCAGAGGTGGCAAAGGGGAAAGTGTTTTCTAAACTGGATTTACGTGATACTTATTTTCGGGTCCGTATTAGACAGGGTGATGAACATAAGACTGCATTTAATACCCCGCTGGGGCAATTTGAATATCGGGTTATGCCCTTCGGATTACAGGGGGCACCAGGGGTCTTTATGAACTTAATCAATGAGTTGTTACACCCCTACTTATTCAAGGGGGTGGTTGTTTACTTGGATGATATCTTGGTCTATACCCCAGATCAAGAATCTCACACCACGCTTATGCAGGAAGTGTTGGAAACGTTATTAGAACACAAACTGTTTGTTAAGCTGTCAAAATGTGAGTTCCACCAAGAGTGCATTGACTTTCTCGGGTACCGCATATCCTCCGCTGGATTAGAAATGGACCCAAAAAAGGTCCAAGATGTGTTGGATTGGGAACCCCCCAAAACCAGGCGGCAGCTCCAAAGTTTTCTCGGTTTCGCCAATTTTTACCGTCAGTTCCTGCCTCATTTTGCCCAGGTGGCCCTCCCCCTCACAGACCTTCTGAAGACTAAAGGGAGAGGGGCAAAGGCTTCAATGCCCGGGGCCCCTTTGAACTGGTCTCCCCAGTGTCAGGGAGCATTTGAACAACTAAAACAGTTATTCACGTCTGAACCTATATTAGCACACCCTGATGAAACAAAAAAATTCGTGGTCCAAGTAGACGCATCGGATACCGCTATGGGGGGGGTGATTTTGCAAGAGAATGCTCAGGGGCAGCTACAACCCCTTGCCTATGTGTCCAAAAAGTTTAATGATACGGAGAGATTTTGGCCCATTTGGGATAAAGAAGCAGCCTCTATACGTTTAGCGTTAATCACCTGGAGGCACTGGTTGGAGGGATCCCGGGTACCTTTTGAAATCTGGACTGACCACAAGAATCTTGAGGTGCTGCGGAAGCCTCGGAATCTAAATGCAAAACAATTCCGGTGGGCTGAGTTTTTCTCCAAATTTCAGTTCACCCTCCACCATTTTCCAGGAAAATCTAATCATCTGGCAGATGCTCTCTCCCACCTTCCCCAACACCTTTGTAAGAGGACAGAAATAAGAGAGTCTATGTTCACCCCAGAACAGCTAGTTGGGGCAGTAGTAACCCGAAAAAACCGGCAAGCACAATCATTAACCCCAAACCATGGCACGACCTGGGAAAAGCAATTTGCCACTGACATTACTAAACAAGAAGCAATTGAATTAAAAGCTCGGGAAGATGTGGAAGGTAGAGCAAATGGCTGTTGGTATAAGGGCAATAAAATCTTCGTTCCAGAAGCTACCCGAGCCCAGGTGTTGCAATCAGCCCATGACGCAAAATCGGCTGGGCACTTCGGTTATGTAAAGTCGCTACACCTACTGCAACGCAGCTTCTGGTGGCCCCGAATGAAACGGGATTTATCCCTCTATATACAATCCTGCCCAACATGCAATCGTTGCAAAACTAGACCAGGGAAACCTCCAGGTCTTTTACAGCCTTTGCCCACCCTGAGCCGACCCTGGGAAGTGATCTCCATGGACTTTATCACTGATCTTCCTCCCAGCAAACATATGACAGTCATTTGGGTGGTAGTGGACTTATTTTCTAAACAGGCTCACTTTATACCATTTCCTAGCCTGCCGATGGCCAAAGTCCTGGCCAAAGCCTTCCTTCAGCACATTGCCAGACTACATACATTACCGCTCAAAATAATCTCCGACAGGGGGGTTCAATTTGTTTCAAAACTGTGGTCGGAGTTGATGACTCTTATGGGTATTGAACGCGCTCTCAGTAGTGCCTATCACCCAGAAACTGATGGGCAAACAGAAAGAGTAAACCAAACCCTAGAGCAATACTTAAGATGTTTCACTAACTATCAACAAGACAATTGGGTAGATTTATTACCACTAGCAGAATTTGCGTACAACAACTCATGGCATGCTTCAACAAATATGTCTCCCTTCAAAGCTGCCATGGGTTATGACAGCCCCCTCTTCCATTTTTGAAGCCCGGCGAGGCTGGTGGGAAAGCCTACAGCATGGTGCAAAACTTTCCAGGAGTCCTGGCCCCTAATCATTGAAACTTTAAACGAGGCCAAGGCACAATACAAAAAACAGGCAGACAAAAAGAGGGCGGGTGGCTGGAATCTGCCACCGGGAGACTCTGTCTACCTTTCCACCAAAAACTTGAGGCTGGCACAACAATCCCGGAAGCTTGCTTGGAAATATATTGGTCCTTTCAAAGTAGTGCGATGTATAAATCAAGTGACTGTGCAACTGGATTTACCTAAATCTCTTAAAGCAATACATCCAATTTTCCATTACAGCCTCCTCAAACCAGCATTACCCCCGACTAAGTGGCATCCTGAGCTTCCAGCACCCCCCACCACTGATGGTCGATGACGAGGAACACTATGAAATTGCTGACATTTTGGACTCTAAGATCCTCCGTGGACAACTGCTGTACCTTATTGAATGGGTACACTTTGGGCCTCAACATAGGGAGTGGGTGAAAGTGTCTGATATCAATGCACCTGATCACCTGAAGGAGTTTCACACCCGCTACCCAAATAAACCTGGGGGCCCTTCATTCTCTCCTTCCTGAGCGGTGGGTGGGTGGTATTTTGGGAAGGGCAGAATGTCAGAAATGCTCCTTGATGTTTCTCACTGAATCCATTGTTATGTGTTCCCTACCCTGCTTTGCGCTTGCGTAGCTATGCAGGCAGAAACGTGGGAGCTTCTTCCCTGCCGCTTTTCCTTATCACGGTGGCCTTGAATGTAGGCTTTGGGCTATTCTTGTGTTACTGAGAATTTTCCAGTCCTGGGAAGGCAAAGGGAGGGGGAGTAGTCTCCCGTTCATGAAGTATATCTCCCGCCGGGAGTTTCCCGCGCGCGCGCTCATATTTCATTTGCTAGGCGCTTTTTGCATCACACTATAAGTTAGCTTGCATTGCTTCGCCCCCATTCCTGACAATGACCTCCTACTGTGGGTTTTAGCAAGATAATCCAATAAAACCTTTCTTTGTACAAGAATGACTGGATCCACTTGTTATTGAACCTGACACCTTCTCTGCACTTTTTCCAATGCTATAATATCCTTTTTGAGATGTGGTGACCAGAACTGTACATAGTATTCCAAATGAGGTCGCACCAATGATTTATACAGGGGCATGATGATACTGGCTGATTTGTTATCAATTCCCTTCCTAATAATCCCCAGCATAGCGTTGGCCTTCTTTATTGCAGCTACACATTGTCTAGACATTTTCAGCGAGTTATCCACTATGACTCCAAGATTTCTCTCTTGGTCCGTCTCTGCCAGTTCAGACCCCATCAACGTGTATTTATATTTAGGATTTTTGGCTCCAATGTGCATCACTTTGCACTTGGCCACATTGAACCCCATTTGCCACATTGACGCCCACTCACCCATCCTCAACAGATCCCTTTGGAGTGCCTCACCATCCTCCCTAGTTTTCACCACCCTGAACAACTTCGTGTCATCTGCAAATTTAGCCACATCACTGCTTACTCCCAATTCCAAATCGTTAATAAACAAGTTAAAAAGCATCGGACCGAGTACTGATCCCTGTGGTACCCCACTGCTTACCACCCTCCACTGAGAAAGTTTCCCATTTATACTCACTCTCTGTTTCCTATTTATAAGCCAGTTTTTGATCCACAAGAGGACTTGTCCTTTTATCCCATGACTATTGAGCTTACTTAGGAGCCTTTGATGAGGAACTGTATCAAAAGCTTTCCGGAAGTCAAGGTAAATAATATCTATTGGGTCCCCCTTGTCCACATGTTTGTTCACTCCCTCAAAAAACACTAACAGGTTAGTGAGACAAGATCTTCCCTTACAGAACCCATGCTGAGTCTGCCTCAATAGTTTTTGTTCATCAATGTGCCTACTAATTCTTTCCTTAATAACAGTTTCCACCAACTTACCCGGTATCGATGTCAGACTGACTGGCCTGTAATTTCCTGGATCTCCCCTGGAGCCCTTTTTAAAGATGGGAGTGACATTAGCTACCTTCCAGTCCTCAGGAATGGAGGCAGATTTTAAAGAAAGATTACACATTTTTGTCAGGAGATCCACAAGTTCACATTTGAGTTCTTTCAGAACTCTCGGATGAATGCCATCCGGGCCTGGTGATTTATTAGTTTTTAAATTGTCCATGAGTCGGAGGACTTCCTCTCTTGTCACCGCAATCTGATTCAGGTCTTTCAAACCCCCTCCCGAAATCAGTGCTTCTGGAGTGGGCAAACACTTCTCCTCTTCCACAGTGAAGACAGAGGCAAAAAATGCATTCAGCTTCTCAGCCATTTCCCTATCATCCTTCACTACTCCTTTTACCCCTTGGTCATCCAAGGGCCCCACCGCCTCCCTGGCTGGCTTCCTACTTCTAATGTATTTGAAGAAGGTTTTATTGTTGGCCTTTATGTTTTTTGCGATATGCTCCTCATATTCCCTTTTTGCTTGCCTGATCACAGACTTGCATTTTATTTGCCATAGTCTGTGTTCCCTTTTATCAACCTCACTAAGACTAGCTTTCCACCACTTAAAGGAATCCTTCTTACCTTTTACAGCTTCCATTACTTTATTTGTTAACCATGCAGGCTTTTTTCTATATCTATTTGTACCTTTCCTAACCTGCGGTATATATTTTTTCTGAGCTTCTAGAATTGTCTTTTTAAATAGTCTCCAAGCTTCCCCAATGGTTTTGACCTTCTCCACTCTTCCTTTCAATTTCTTCCTCACATGTCCCCTCATACCAGAGAAGTTACCCCTTTTAAAGTTAAAAGTGGTTGCGTCAGTCTTTTTGGGCAACTCCCTATCTGTACAAATGTTAAACTCAATGACATTATGGTCACTGTTCCCAAGTGGTGCAATCACTTTTACATCTCTCACCAGGTCTTGGGTGTTACTTAGGACCAAATCCAGGATCGCCTCTCCCCTGGTAGGATCTGTGACCATCTGTTCCACAGCACAGTCATTGAGAGTGTCTAAGAACGCAATCTCTTTTTCCCGACTAGAACTCATATTGACCCAATCAATGTGTGGGTAGTTAAAGTCGCCTATTACAACACAGTTATTTCGTCTAGCCGCTATCTTTAATTCATTCATCATTTCATAATCCTCCTCTATCTTTTGATCTGGTGGGCGATAACAAACTCCCACTGTTAAGCCTCCTTTTGGACCCACTATTTCAACCCATAGCATTTCCAGAAGTGAATCCAATTCTCTTACCCTCTCAATCTTACTGGACAGTATACCCTCTCTGACATACAGAGCCACCCCACCTCCAACCCTTTCCCCCTATCCTTCTGATATAATTTATAACCAGGAATCACCGTATCCCACTGATTTTCCTCATCCCACCAAGTTTCTGAAATACCCACAATGTCTATTTCCCCCCCAACACCAAGCATTCCAACTCCCCGATTTTACCTCGGAGACTTCTAGCATTTGTGTATAAACACTTATAGTTTCCCATGTTTGTTAAGCCCACAGCCTTCCTCTTGCTGCCTGGAGACCTTGCCAGGCAGTTCCTATCATTAGCCACAGTCTCAGTGGACAATTGTAATCCATTTCCTTGTACAAAAGTAATAGCTACCCCTTCATCTCTTTGAGATGAGCCATTCCCGAACCAGAGACTTTTCATCTCCTGTCGGCTTTCCCCCATTATTCAGTTTCAAAACTGCTCTGCTACCTTTTTGATTTTGAGCGCCAGCAGCCTGGTTCCTTCTCGAGACAAGTGGAGGCCGTCCCTTTTGTACAGCTCCCTCTTGTCCCAAAAAGCATCCCAGTGCCTAACAAACTTGAACCCTTCCCCCTACACCACCGTCTCATCCACGCATTGAGACTCCTGATCTGTGCCTGTCTCTCTAGCCCTGCGCGTGGAACAGGTAGCACTTCCGAGAAGGCTACCTTGGAGGTCCTGGCCTTGAGTTTCCTGCCCAGCAGCCTAAATTTCTCCTCCAGGACCTCACGACTGCATTTCCCCACATCGTTGGTGCCGATGTGCACCACGACCACTGGCTCCTCCCCAGCACTATCTACCAGCCTATCTAAAACATGCGTAATGTCCGCTACCTTCACACCAGGCAGGCAAGTCACCATATGGTCAGTACGCGGGTTTGCCACCCAGCTGTCTACCTGCCTAAGGATCGAATCATCAACTACCAAGAGCCCCCCTTCCACCCTTCCCAGGGACGGTTCCTTGGTATGAAAGGATACCCGTTCACCAGCTGAAGAAGAGGTCCCTTCTGAGGGCACATTCCCCTTATCCTCAGCATGGTGCCCCTTTTCCCCTTGACCCTCATGCTCCCTGGCAGCAGCCGGGCTGCCAGATCCAGAGTGGGACATATCTAACAAGTCCCCGAGAGTCTTCCCCGTGCACCTAACTGACTGTCCCTGCTTCTCCAGGTCAGCCACCTTGGCCTCAAGGGAGCAAACTCGCTCCCTGAGAACCAGGAGCTCCTTGCACCGAGCACACACCCAAGACTTCTGACCAGTGGGCAGATAGTCATACATGTGACACTCCATGCAAAACACTGGATAGCCCCCAACCCCCTGCTGGCATTCTGGCTTCATAATTGTTTTTAAACAAATACTTTTCTATAACCCCCTTTTAAAACACTTTGTCTTTCTATGGCTCCTGTTGTAGGAGTCTACTTACCTTACCTTACCAAGGAGCCAAGGTCCCTGGCTTTCTGGCTCTTCCTGGGCTTCTTACAGAGCCCCTAGGCTAAGAGCCACAGGCAAGAGCCTCGCCCTTTGCTCTTGCCCACAGGCAAAGAGCCTCGCCCTTTTGCTCTCGCCCTTCGGCTCGTGCCAGAGGCTCGTGCCTCTTGCAAACTTCCTGCCTTAAATAGAATTGTCTCCCAGGAGAGGGTGTGGCCAGCAGCTACTCAAAATCACCCAAGGCACTTAATGACAGTCAAACAATGACCCTTTCACACCCCAACTCCAGCAGCCAGGAGTCTGCTATTCAATTTCACCCAAGCACTTAATTACAGGCAAACAATGACCCTTTCACACCCTAACTCCAGCAGTCAGGAGTCTGTTACAACTCACCCACACACTCCCAAATACAGTCCCTGACACAGTACCTTCTCAGCTAAAGCACCTCAGCTGAAAGTAAATAAATAAAAATACCACTCACCCCTCTGGCAGCTCAAACACCTTGCTCCTTCTCAGAGCTCAGCTGGGTCAGCGACCCTCCACGATGAGTTCAAAGACCGTAAGGCTGAGCTGTCTGTCCTGGTGGCAGAGGGTGAGCAGGTTAGCCTGTTGGGCCTCGACTGGTTTGAGGCATTGGGGATAGCTATCACTGGTATCAACAAAATTTGTGTAAATAAACAGGACTCATTGTATAGCGAGTTTCCTGAAGTGTTTGGTGAGGGGCTCGGCACGTACACCGGCCCCCCGGTTTCTTTTGATTTGGACCCTTCAGTTCGTCCAATATGACTGAAGTATAGGAAGGTCCCGCTCGCGCTCAAAGCAAAAATTGAGTCAGAGTTAGATAAATTAGTCAGTCAGGGGGTTCTTGAACCGGTACCCTATGGAAAGTGGGAGACTGCAATTGTGACACCTGTCAAGGCCGACGGGTCTATACGAATATGCACAGACTACAAATGTACAGTTAACAAAGCTCTGCAGCAGCATTCCTATCCAGTGCCGGTAATCAGCCATGTACTGGCGTCACTGGGAGGGGAAAAGTTTTTGCCAAGCTTGACCTGGCTCAAGCTTACCAGCAGTTGCCGGTGGACGACGCAACTGCTGAAGCCCAAACAATCGTTACCCATAAAGGGGCTTTCAGGGTGAAACGATTACAATTTGGAGTAAATGTCACCCCAGGCATTTTTCAAGGGCTAATGGAGGGGCTCCTGCGTGGGCTACCCGGTGTTGTGCCCTATTTCGATGATGTTTTAATTGCGGGCACAGATGATTGTGAACTGATGGCTCACTTAAGAGTCGTTTTAAAAATGCCGGGCTGCGGGTTAAGCGTTCGAAATGTGTTGTCGGGGTAAAAAGAGTTGAGTTCTTGGGGTTCCTCATAGATGCAATCGGGGTCCACCCCACACCCGACAAGGTGGTGGCAATCCAAAATGCGCCTCCACCCCAGTCCAAGAAAGACCTCCAGTCCTTCTTGGGAATACTCAACTTTTATGGTGCCTTTCTGCCACACAAGGCATCGGTTGCTGAACCTCTGCACACTTTGCTCCACAAGAACGCTAAATGGGAGTGGGGTGAGCGGCAGAGGCGTGCATTCACTTCAGTGAAGGAACTTTTGTCATCGAGTGCAGTCCTGACGCACTTCGATGAAAACAAACTGCTGGTGCTTGCAGCTGAGGCATCTCCTTATGGGGTGGGTGCCGTTCTCAGCCACCTGATGCCGGATGGATCTGAGGCACCGATTGCATTTTATTCCTGGTCCCTCACTAAGGCAGAAAAGAACTATGCCCAGATCAACAAGGAGGGCCTCGCCCTAATCGCAGAAATAAAGAAATTCCATGACTTTGTTTATGGACGGCGGTTCCTCGTTGTGACTGATCACAAACCTTTCCTGGGCATCTTCTCACCAGACCGGCCGACACTGAACATTCTACCGCCCCGGATGCTAAGGTGGGCGGTTTTTCTGTCGGCATACGATTTCGAGCTGGAGCACCATCCAGGGAAGGCTATTGGGCACGCAGACGCCCTTAGCTGCTGCCCCGCACCACTAACTGACTCTGACGAGGAACCAGAACTGGACGTTTTGGCAGTGGAAGAGCTCCCGAGAGGCACCGGTCACCTCCACAGACATTGCTGCTGCGTCGGCAAAGGACCCTTTAATCACCCGAGTTCTCAATTGGATGTGGAGGGGGTGGCTGGCCGGGAAAGTGGAGGCGGATTTCAAACCGTTTGTTTCCCGCCAAAATGAATTATCTGTGACTAAGGGCTGTCTGCTTTGGGGAAGTAGAGTTGTAATTCCCTCTAAGCTAAGGGAAAGAGTCTTGGAGGCCTTGCATGCAGGCCATCCAGGAATGGTTCATATGAAGGCCCTCGCCAGAGGGTACATGTGGTGGCAAAACATTGATGCGGACATTGAGGTTTGGGTTCGGAACTGCATGTCCTGCCAACAGTCCCGGCCAGAACCACCTCATGCTCCTGTCCAGCCCTGGGAAAAGTCAAGGAGGTCATGGTCCCGCCTCCATATTGATTTTGCGGGCCCGTATCATGGGCAAATGTTTTTCATATGTGTAGACTCTTACTCCAAATGGTTGGAGGTTGTAAATATGAGATCAACGAATTCTGGGGCTGTGATTCATGCCCTGCGCAAACTGTTTTCCACGCACGGGCTGCCAGACTGTGTCACCTCCGATAACGGGCCACAGTTCGTTTCGGCAGAATTTGAGGGGTTCCTGGCTGACAACCTTGTACGCCATGTAACGTCGGCCCTGTTCCATCCGGCCTCTAATGGACAGGCCAAATGTATGGTTCGGACGACAAAAGAATCGCTTGGGCGCCTGACGTGCGGGGACTGGAATCAGAAGCTGGCCTCTTTCCTTCTGAGGCAACACATCACCCCGTGTTCGGCAATGGGGCGGAGCCCAGCTGAACTCTTGATGGGCCGAAAGCTGTCTACCCTCCTCGACCGTTTGCACCCTGACTTGGACCAGTCCAAGCAACAGTCTGAGGAACCAGCGCAGGGGAGAGTGTTCCAGTGTGGGGACAAGGTCTTTGCCCGGAACTATGGGGAAGGTCATCGGTGGCTACCGGCCGTAGTCACCAAAGTTGCAGGGTCCAGGCTGTATGTGGTACGGCTTCCCAGCAGACGGGAGATTCGCCGCCACATAGACCAGCTCAGGGAGCGTTGGGCAGACTCCAGTGCCGAGTAAGTGCCCGAACCTGAGTTGGTCCCCGAGCAGGAGTGGCCTCCCGCTGAGGAGGTGAGTGCTGCAGAAGGGGACTCGGAGTCTGTGCACACCCCAACTCCAGAGCCTGTGATCCCTGTTTGTGTTCCCCCTGTCTCTCCTGCGAGAGAGGTTACCAGGGCTCCAGATGAGTGTGCTGCTCCAAGTCCAACGGAGCAGAGACCGCTGCGCCGGTCGAACCGAAGTCAAGGTGCCTCCCCAACCTGAAAGATTATGTTTGGCAGGGTAATGCTCCATCTTAGGGGGAGGGATTTGTTATGTACTGAATGTGAATTGCTCCTATCTATTCACATGTTAAGCTTGAGTCTGAATGTGGCTCCTCATTGTCGCATTGTCATTGGTCGGTTTCTGCAAAACCTGTGTAATTACCCAATCACTGAGTGATATTGTTGCAAAGAGGGAACGGTCCTGATTGGCCTTTATCCCTGTATCCTGATTGGCTTTTATCCCAGCGCTACTATTGATTCTTATCTGACTATGGGTGTGGCTTTGACAGCCCAGGAGAGTTTAAAAGAAGGAGCTGTGCTTCCCTTGTTGTGTGTGTTCAGTCATGTGTTCCTGACTTACAGTTGCTGTTTAATAAAGCTGAAATCACTTGAAGCTGAATCCTTTGTTGAGTCTCATAGTTAACAGAGCTGCTTTTCCTTTTTGCCCTTGCCCTTCCAAGCATGCTTAAAATGTACATTCATATGCATTTCATTCATATAGTCCCAATTCAACTTATAACAAATGACACATCCCACATTTCTTCCCACCAGGGATGCAAACTGGCTTATCTTATTTATCTCAGCCATTTTATCCTCAAAACAACCCTACAAAGTCGATTAGGCTGAGAGTGTTTTACAGCCCAAGGTAAACCACAAATCTTCCATGGCAGAATGGGGATCAAAACCTGTGTCTCATAGATAGTGATGCAATCCTCTGTCTCTCTGTAATACTGCAATGAATCTTTTATAGTAATACATTGCTACAGCAGAAATTTATTTTAAACAAGTTTCAACAGGAGAAGCCATGGTTTCTGGGGGAGGAATGGAAAAGGTATTACTTTAAAGGCATGACTTTTCATGGCATGACAGTGCAATGCTCTCCTAGGAAACTTCATACATTAAAGGTTTAGAAAACAGTAGAGCAAACCAGAAGACACTGGAAGGTAGACAATTGATCCATTATTGAGGTATCCAGAGCAGGGCAAAACCTCCTAATAGAAACAATCAAAGTCTAACATCTTCAAGATGGCCCTAGAGGTTCTATGTAGGAAGGAAAATGTTAAATAGTGGGTCCCATGGAGGGGCAGACCCCAAGTCTAGTGATCAGCTCTACTTTATTAGTGATTTCAGCAAGAACAAGACTGAACTCCAGGGCCCCAGCCCTGTTTAAATAGCATGCAATTACCACACCGAAACACATCCCGCTCTCAACGATAGGCTATTTACATAGCATCACTTCTTGATTGGCTATTTCCAGAGTCCTGGTGGGCTATTATTCTTGGGCTCTTCAGGCAGAACAGTCCTGGAATGTTTCAGTCCCAATAAAAGGTAAAGGTAAAGGTTCCCTTGCTCGAAAGCCAGTCGAATTCGACTCTAGGGTTGCGGTGCTCATCTCCGTTTCAAAGCTGAAGAGCCAGCGCTATCCGAAGACGTTTCTGTGGTCATGTGGCCGGCATGACTAAACACCAAGGCGCACGGAACGCTGTTACCTTCCCACTGAAGTGGTACCTATTTATCTACTTGCAATTTCTTGCTTTCGAACTTCTAGGTTGGCAGGAGCTGGAACTAGAGACGGGAGAGCTCACTCCGTCATGCGACACTCCCGGGTCTCGAACTGCTGAACTACTGACCTTCCACAGCCTGCAGTTCAGCGTCTTAACCACTTGAGCCACCGCAGCTCAGTCCCAATACACAACAGAAAATAAAGGAGAAACTCCTTTTTTGGTTTGATATGGCTAAGAAAGTTAACAGCAAGCAACTGAATTAGGCAGAAATCAGAAACCTCTTAGAAAATGGGCAAGAAAGAAATGAAAGGGACAACAGCAAGCCTGGGAATTGTTGATGATGGGGATTTCTTCTGATTAACCAGATCTTGTTTCCAGTGGTACTGGTAAGTTTCAGAAAATACTCAGGAATACAGCATCACATTAAAAACCAGCCGCAACCAACAATAAGACAACCGAGGAAAAGCCATATTCTAGCATCGCAAAAAAATACAAGTATGCAATCAGTCCCAGGGGCAAAACAAGACTGTGAAACAGAAGGTTGCCACAGGAAATTGCAGCAGGACAGCAGCTGTGAAGTCCTTGTGGGAAAATCACCACAGGGGCAAATTTGGATTGGTAACACAATGAAAGGGGAGGATGAGCTTCAGCCTTCTCCCAGGCCCCCTTTTTAAACCAAAAGAGCCATGGGAAGCACAACTCACCCAACTGGGTGGGCTAAGCATTTACTGATAGGGTGGGCTAAGCGTTTCTGCCAAAGTTATGGTATGATGTTGGTATCACAAAATGGTGTGTTTTGTGCTGCAGTCCATGGACCTGGCTGTGAGATGCGACTTGATGTTGAGTTTTGGTGGGGCCCATCATAAATATCATGAGATCTGCACTTTAGGTTCCTGATTTTGTACTATGGTACTGCTGAGATTCTCAAGGCATAACTTCTGTGCTGCAAACTGTGGCCACTAATGTGATGAGTTAGTAGATGGTGAGTTTGTGGTGACCACACAATAAATCTAAAAAAAAACATGGTTTGGGACAACATCTTGAGGATCTGTGCCTCAGGACCATGTTTTTGCTCCATGGTATCACCCTGAGGCTGTGGATCCATAATTTCTGTGATGCAGGCTCTGCCCGTGGTCATGATATGTGATTTGATGGTGATGGTGGGCTGACCCAATGCAGGAACACTGAGGATCCATGAGGATCCGTGCTTCGAAACCATGTTTTTGCAGCATAGTGTTGCCCTGAAGCTGTGGATCCATGAATTCTCTGGTGTAAGTAGTGGCCATGGACTTGATATAGGATTTAATGGTAAGTTTGGGGTGTCCCAGCACAAAACCCCCAAGCATCCATGAGGATCTGTGCTCCAGAAAATTGTTTTTGCAGAATGGTATCGCCACGAAGCCGTGGATCCGTGATCTTCATGGTGCAATCTGCTCTCATGGTCATGATATGTGATTAGATGGTGTGTTTGGAATGACCCAATGCAAAACACCCAAGCATCTATGAGGATCTGTGCTTCAGAACCATGTTTTTGTTTATAGTGTTCCCACAATGAAGGAACCACACGGGACACGGTCTGAGGGGTGAAAGCACTGGCCTGCCCTGGAAATAGTCGGCGGCTTTATTTTAAACACTCTGTTCTAAGCATCAGAGGGGACTGCCCCTCGCAACACACAAAGGGAGACCACATGCTCAAACAGAATGCCGGGGATGTTTGCACAGCATAATTAACAGTGATAATGTTATTCCTGGCATTGAAGAGACCTGCATTGACAAGATTAGCAGAAGGTCAGGACCAGTACACCAAGTTACTGATTTCGCGACAGAGGCAGAATATAAAGAGATTAAGATTGGTGTGCCAAGATCGTTAATCTCCTACACCACAAAACCGTGGATCCATGACTTTTATGGTGCACGCTGTTGCAATGGACATTTTATGTGACTTGATGGTGTGTTTATGGTGACCCAACACAGAAATGCTGAAGATCCATAAGGATCCATGCTTCAGAACCATGTTTTTGTTGATGGTGCTACTACGAAGCTGTGGATCCATTATTTTTGTAGTACAGGCTGTTGCCATTGACATGTTATGTGATTTCATGGTGTGTTTGGGGTGTTCTAATGCAAAAAACCCGAGGATCCATGAGGAACTGAGCTTCAGAACCAAGTTTTTGTTGATGGTGTTGCCACGAAGCTGTGGATCTATGACTTTTCTGCTGCAAGTTGTTGCCATGGACATGTTATGTGACTCCTTGGTGTGTTTGGGGGGTTCTAATGCAAAAATCCTGAGGATCCATGAGGATACGTGCTCTAGAACCGTGTTTTTACAGAATGGTCCTGCCACGAAGTCTTGGATCCATGACTTTTGTGGTGCAAGCTGTTGCCAAGGACATGTCACGTGATTTGATGGTGTGTTTGGAGTGTCCTAATGCAAAACCCTGAGGATCCAGGAGGATCCGTGCTCTAGAAGCGTGTTTTTGCACAATGGTGTTGAAACGAAGCCGTGGATTCATGATATTTGTAGTATAGGCTGTTGCCATGGACATGTTTTGTGATTTGATGGTGTGTTTGGGGTGTCCTAATGCAAAAATCCTGATGATTGGTGAGGAACCATGCTTCAGAACGATGTTTTTGCAGAATGGCGTTGCCACGAAGCCATGGATCCATGATTTTTGTAGTACAGGCTGTTGCCTTTGACATGTTTTGTGATCTGATGGTGTGTTTGGGGCGTCCTAATGCAAAAACCCCGAGGGTCCGTGAGGATCCGTGCTCTAGAAGCGTGTTTTTGTTGATGGTGTTGCCACGAAGCCGTGGATCCATGATTTTTGTAGTACAGGCTGTTGCCATGGACATGCTATGTGACTTGATGTTGTGTTTGGGTGACCCATTGCAAAACCCAGAGGATCCATGAGGATCCATGCTTCAGAATGGTATTTTTGTTGATGCTGTTGCCACGAAGCTGTGGATCCAGGACTTTTGTGGTACAAGCTATTGCCATGGGCATCTTATGTGATACGATGGTGTTTTTTGGGTGTCCTAATGCAAAAACTGTGAGGATCCGTGCTTCAGAACCAAGTTTTTGTTGATGGTGTTTGACATGTCATGTTATTTGATGGTGTGTTTGGGGTGTCCTAATCCAAAAACCCCGAGGATCCGTGCTTCAGAAAGATGTTTTTGTTGATGGTGTTGCCACGAAGACGTGGATCCATGTTTTTTGTGGTTCAAGTTGTTGCCATGAACATATTTTGTGATTTGATGGTGTGTTTGGGGTGTCCTAATGAAAAAACCCTGAGGATCCATGAGGATCTGTGCTCTAGAACCGTGTTCTTGCAGAATAGTGTTGCCACGAAGCCGTGGATCCATGATTTCTGTAGCACTGGCTGTTGCCTTTGACATGTTATGTGATATGATGGTGTGTTTGGGGCATCCTAATGCAAGAACCCTGAGGATCCATGAGGATCCGTGCTCTAGAACCATGTTCTTGCACAATGGTGTTGCGACGAAGCTGTGGATCCATGATTTTTGTAGTACATGCTGTTGCCATGGACATGTTTTGTGATTTGATGGTGTGTTTGGGGTAACCCACTGCAAAACCCCGAGGATCCATGAGGATCCGTGCTCTAGAACCGTGTTTTTGCACAATGGTGTTGAAACGAAGCCGTGGATTCATGATATTTGTAGTATAGGCTGTTGCCATGGACATGTTTTGTGATTTGATGGTGTGTTTGGGGTGTCCTAATGCAAAAATCCCGATGATCCGTGAGGATCCATGCCTTAGAACGATGTTTTTGCAGAATGGCGTTGCCACAAAGCCGTGGATCCATGATTTTTGTATTAGAGGCTGTTGCCATGGACATGTTTTGTGATTTGATTGTGTGTTTGGGGCATCCTAATGCAAATTCCCCGAGGATCCGTGAGGATCCGTGCTCTCAAACAGTGTTTTTGTTGATGGTGTTGCCACGAAGCCGTGGAGCCATGATTTTTGTAGTACATGCTGTTGCCTTTGACATGTTTTGTGATTTGATGGTGTGTTTGGGGCGTCCAAATGCAAAAACACCGAGGATCCGTGAGGATCTGTGCTCTAGAACCGTGTTTTGGTAGAATGGTGTTGCCACAAAGCCGTGGATCCATGATTTTTGTAGTACAGGCTGTTGCCATGGACATGTTATGTGATCTGATGGTGTGTTTGGGGTGTCCCATTGCAAAAAGCCCGAGGATCCATGAGGATCCGTGCTCTAGAACCATGTTTTTGCACAATGGTGTTGCCACGAAGCCGTGGATCCATGATTTTTGTAGTACATGCTGTTGCCTTTGATGTGTCATGTGATTTGATGGTGTGTTTGGGGTGTCCTAATGCAAGAACCCTGAGGATCCATGAGGATACGTGCTCTAGAGCCGTGTTCTTGAAGAATGGTGTTTCCACGTAGCCGTGGATCCATGATTTTTGTAGTATAGGCTGTTGCCATGGACATGTTTTGTGATTTGATGGTGTGTTTGGGGCGTCCTAATGTAGAATCCCCGAGAATCTGTGAGGATCCGTGCTCTCGAACAGTGTTTTTGTTGATGGTGTTGCCACGAAGCCGTGGATCCATGATTTTTGTAGTACAGGCTGTTGCCTTTGTCATGTTTTGTGATTTGATGGTGTGTTTCGGGCGTCCTAATGCAAAAACCCCAAGGATCCGTGAGGATCCGTGCTTCAGAACGATGTTTTAGCAGAATAGTGTTGCCACGAAGCCGTGAATCCATGGTTTTTGTACTATAGGCTGTTGCCATGGACATGTTTTGTGATTTGATGGTGTGTTTGGGGCGTCCTAATGCAAAATCCCAGAAGATCCGTCAGGATCCGTACTCTCAAACAGTGTTTTTGTTGATGGTGTTGCCACGAAGCCGTGGATCCATGATTTCTGTAGCACTGGCTGTTGCCTTTGACATGTCATGTGATTTGATGGTGTGTTTGGGGCGTCGTAATGCAAAAATCCCGAGGATCCGTGAGGATCTGTGCTCTCAAACAGTGTTTTTGTTGATGGTGTTGCCACGAAGCCGTGGATCCATGATTTTTGTAGTACAGGCTGTTGCCTTTGACATGTTTTGTGATTTGATGGTGTGTTTGGGGCGTCCTAATGCAAAAACCCGAGGATCCATGAGGATCCGTGCTCTAGAACTGTGTTTTTGCAGAATGGTGTTTCCACGAAGCTGTGGGTCCATGATTTTTGTAGTACAAGCTGTTGCCATGGACATGTTATGTGATTTGATGGTGTGTTTGGGACGTCCTAATGCAAAAACCCCGAGGATCCGTGAGGATCCGTGCTCTAGAACCGTGTTTTGGTAGAATGGTGTTGCCACAAAGCCGTGGATCCATGATTTTTGTAGTACATGCTGTTGCCATGGACATGTTATGTGATCTGATGGTGTGTTTGGGGTGTCCCATTGCAAAAAGCCCGAGGATCCATGAGGATCCGTGCTCTAGAACCATGTTTTTGCACAATGGTGTAGCCACGAAGCCGTAGATCCATGATTTTTGTAGTACATGCTGTTGCCTTAAACGTATCGTGTGATTTGATGGTGTGTTTGGAGTGTCCTAATGCAAGAACCGTGAGGATCCATGAGGATACGTGCTCTAGAGCCGTGTTCTTGAAGAATGGTGTTGCCACGAAGCCGTGGATCCATGATTTTTGTAGTACAGGCTGTTGCCTTTGACATGTTTTGTGATTTGATGGTGTGTTTGGGGCGTCCTAATGCAAAAACCCGAGGATCCATGAGGATCCGTGCTTCAGAATGATATTTTTGTTGATGCTGTTGCCACGAAGCCGTGGATCCATGACTTTTGTGGTACAAGCTGTTGCCATGGGCATGTTATGTGATTTGATGGTGTGTTTGGGGCGTCCTAATGTAGAATCCCCGAGAATCTGTGAGGATCCGTGCTCTCGAACAGTGTTTTTGTTGATGGTGTTGCCACGAAGCCGTGGATCCATGATTTTTGTAGTACAGGCTGTTGCCTTTGTCATGTTTTGTGATTTGATGGTGTGTTTCGGGCGTCCTAATGCAAAAACCCCAAGGATCCGTGAGGATCCGTGCTTCAGAACGATGTTTTAGCAGAATAGTGTTGCCACGAAGCCGTGAATCCATGGTTCTTGTACTATAGGCTGTTGCCATGGACATGTTTTGTGATTTGATGGTGTGTTTGGGGCGTCCTAATGCAAAATCCCAGAAGATCCGTCAGGATCCGTACTCTCAAACAGTGTTTTTGTTGATGGTGTTGCCACGAAGCCGTGGATCCATGATTTCTGTAGCACTGGCTGTTGCCTTTGACATGTCATGTGATTTGATGGTGTGTTTGGGGCGTCGTAATGCAAAAATCCCGAGGATCCGTGAGGATCTGTGCTCTCAAACAGTGTTTTTGTTGATGGTGTTGCCACGAAGCCGTGGATCCATGATTTTTGTAGTACAGGCTGTTGCCTTTGACATGTTTTGTGATTTGATGGTGTGTTTGGGGCGTCCTAATGCAAAAACCCGAGGATCCATGAGGATCCGTGCTCTAGAACTGTGTTTTTGCAGAATGGTGTTTCCACGAAGCTGTGGGTCCATGATTTTTGTAGTACAAGCTGTTGCCATGGACATGTTATGTGATTTGATGGTGTGTTTGGGACGTCCTAATGCAAAAACCCCGAGGATCCGTGAGGATCCGTGCTCTAGAACCGTGTTTTGGTAGAATGGTGTTGCCACAAAGCCGTGGATCCATGATTTTTGTAGTACATGCTGTTGCCATGGACATGTTATGTGATCTGATGGTGTGTTTGGGGTGTCCCATTGCAAAAGCCCGAGGATCCATGAGGATCCGTGCTCTAGAACCATGTTTTTGCACAATGGTGTAGCCACGAAGCCGTAGATCCATGATTTTTGTAGTACATGCTGTTGCCTTAAACGTATCGTGTGATTTGATGGTGTGTTTGGAGTGTCCTAATGCAAGAACCGTGAGGATCCATGAGGATACGTGCTCTAGAGCCGTGTTCTTGAAGAATGGTGTTGCCACGAAGCCGTGGATCCATGATTTTTGTAGTACAGGCTGTTGCCTTTGACATGTTTTGTGATTTGATGGTGTGTTTGGGGCGTCCTAATGCAAAAACCCGAGGATCCATGAGGATCCGTGCTTCAGAATGATATTTTTGTTGATGCTGTTGCCACGAAGCCGTGGATCCATGACTTTTGTGGTACAAGCTATTGCCATGGGCATGTTATGTGATTTGATGGTGTGTTTGGGGCGTCCTAATGTAGAATCCCCGAGAATCTGTGAGGATCCGTGCTCTCGAACAGTGTTTTTGTTGATGGTGTTGCCACGAAGCCGTGGATCCATGATTTTTGTAGTACAGGCTGTTGCCTTTGTCATGTTTTGTGATTTGATGGTGTGTTTCGGGCGTCCTAATGCAAAAACCCCAAGGATCCGTGAGGATCCGTGCTTCAGAACGATGTTTTAGCAGAATAGTGTTGCCACGAAGCCGTGAATCCATGGTTCTTGTACTATAGGCTGTTGCCATGGACATGTTTTGTGATTTGATGGTGTGTTTGGGGCGTCCTAATGCAAAATCCCAGAAGATCCGTCAGGATCCGTACTCTCAAACAGTGTTTTTGTTGATGGTGTTGCCACGAAGCCGTGGATCCATGATTTCTGTAGCACTGGCTGTTGCCTTTGACATGTCATGTGATTTGATGGTGTGTTTGGGGCGTCGTAATGCAAAAATCCCGAGGATCCGTGAGGATCTGTGCTCTCAAACAGTGTTTTTGTTGATGGTGTTGCCACGAAGCCGTGGATCCATGATTTTTGTAGTACAGGCTGTTGCCTTTGACATGTTTTGTGATTTGATGGTGTGTTTGGGGCGTCCTAATGCAAAAACCCGAGGATCCATGAGGATCCGTGCTCTAGAACTGTGTTTTTGCAGAATGGTGTTTCCACGAAGCTGTGGGTCCATGATTTTTGTAGTACAAGCTGTTGCCATGGACATGTTATGTGATTTGATGGTGTGTTTGGGACGTCCTAATGCAAAAACCCCGAGGATCCGTGAGGATCCGTGCTCTAGAACCGTGTTTTGGTAGAATGGTGTTGCCACAAAGCCGTGGATCCATGATTTTTGTAGTACATGCTGTTGCCATGGACATGTTATGTGATCTGATGGTGTGTTTGGGGTGTCCCATTGCAAAAAGCCCGAGGATCCATGAGGATCCGTGCTCTAGAACCATGTTTTTGCACAATGGTGTAGCCACGAAGCCGTAGATCCATGATTTTTGTAGTACATGCTGTTGCCTTAAACGTGTCATGTGATTTGATGGTGTGTTTGGAGTGTCCTAATGCAAGAACCGTGAGGATCCATGAGGATACGTGCTCTAGAGCCGTGTTCTTGAAGAATGGTGTTGCCACGAAGCTGTGGATCCATGATTTTTGTAGTACAGGCTGTTGCCTTTGACATGTTTTGTGATTTGATGGTGTGTTTGGGGCGTCCTAATGCAAAAACCCGAGGATCCATGAGGATCCGTGCTTCAGAATGATATTTTTGTTGATGCTGTTGCCACGAAGCCGTGGATCCATGACTTTTGTGGTACAAGCTATTGCCATGGGCATGTTATGTGATTTGATGGTGTGTTTGGGGCGTCCTAATGTAGAATCCCCGAGAATCTGTGAGGATCCGTGCTCTCGAACAGTGTTTTTGTTGATGGTGTTGCCACGAAGCCGTGGATCCATGATTTTTGTAGTACAGGCTGTTGCCTTTGTCATGTTTTGTGATTTGATGGTGTGTTTCGGGCGTCCTAATGCAAAAACCCCAAGGATCCGTGAGGATCCGTGCTTCAGAACGATGTTTTAGCAGAATAGTGTTGCCACGAAGCCGTGAATCCATGGTTCTTGTACTATAGGCTGTTGCCATGGACATGTTTTGTGATTTGATGGTGTGTTTGGGGCGTCCTAATGCAAAATCCCAGAAGATCCGTCAGGATCCGTACTCTCAAACAGTGTTTTTGTTGATGGTGTTGCCACGAAGCCGTGGATCCATGATTTTTGTAGTACAGGCTGTTGCCTTTTACATGTTTTGTGATTTGATGGTGTGTTTGGGGCGTCCTAATGCAAAAACCCTGAGGATCCATGAGGAGCCGTGCTCTCAAACAGTGTTTTTGCAGAATGGTGTTGCCACGAAGCCGTGGATCCATGATTTCTGTAGCACTGGCTGTTTCCTTTGACATGTCATGTGATTTGATGGTGTGTTTGGGGCGTCGTAATGCAAAAACCCCGAGGATCCGTGAGGATCTGTGCTCTCAAACAGTGTTTTTGTTGATGGTGTTGCCACGAAGCCGTGGATCCATGATTTTTGTAGTACAGGCTGTTGCCTTTGACATGTTTTGTGATTTGATGGTGTGTTTGGGGCGTCCTAATGCAAAAACCCCGAGGATCCATGAGGATCCGTGCTCTAGAACTGTGTTTTTGCAGAATGGTGTTTCCACGAAGCTGTGGGTCCATGATTTTTGTAGTACAAGCTGTTGCCATGGACATGTTATGTGATTTGATGGTGTGTTTGGGACGTCCTAATGCAAAAACCCCGAGGATCCGTGAGGATCCGTGCTCTAGAACCGTGTTTTGGTAGAATGGTGTTGCCACAAAGCCGTGGATCCATGATTTTTGTAGTACATGCTGTTGCCATGGACATGTTATGTGATCTGATGGTGTGTTTGGGGTGTCCCATTGCAAAAGCCCGAGGATCCATGAGGATCCGTGCTCTAGAACCATGTTTTTGCACAATGGTGTAGCCACGAAGCCGTAGATCCATGATTTTTGTAGTACATGCTGTTGCCTTAAACGTGTCATGTGATTTGATGGTGTGTTTGGAGTGTCCTAATGCAAGAACCGTGAGGATCCATGAGGATACGTGCTCTAGAGCCGTGTTCTTGAAGAATGGTGTTTCCACGTAGCCGTGGATCCATGATTTTTGTAGTACAGGCTGTTGCCTTTGTCATGTTTTGTGATTTGATGGTGTGTTTCGGGCGTCCTAATGCAAAAACCCGGAGGATCCGTGAGGATCCGTGCTTCAGAACGATGTTTTAGCAGAATGGTGTTGCCACGAAGCCGTGAATCCATGATTTTTGTAGTATAGGCTGTTGCCATGGACATGTTTTGTGATTTGATGGTGTGTTTGGGGCATCCTAATGCAAAATCCCCGAAGATCAGTGATGATCTGTGCTCTCGAACAGTGTTTTTGTTGATGATGTTGCCATGAAGCCGTGGATCCATGATTTTTGTAGTACAGGCTGTTGCCTTTGACATGTTTTGTGATTTGATGGTGTGTTTGGGGCGTCCTAATGCAAAAACCCCGAGGATCCGTGAGGATCCGTGCTTCAGAACGATGTTTTTGCAGAATGGTGTTGCCACGAAGCCATGGATCCATGGTTTTTATAGTACAGGCTCTTGCCTTTGACATGTCATGTGATTTGATGGTGTGTTTGGGGCGTCCTAATGCAAGAACCCTGAGGATCCATGAGGATCCGTGCTTTGGAAACATGTTTTTGCAGTTTTGTGGTGCCACCAGTTTGTGGGGGCATGATTTTTGGAGCGCTGCTTATAGTCTAAGACATGGTCTACAGTATGATGTTGGTTTTATTTCATTTCAGCGTAAAAATCATATGAATTCATGAGGATCCGTGCTTTGGAATCATGTTTTTGCACTGCTGTAGCGCCACGAATCCGTGGGTGCCTGATTTTTGTGGTCCCCCCTGTAGACTAACACGTGGCCTACAATATGATGGTGGTTTCATTTCATTTCAGTGAAAAAATCATATGAATTCATTAGGATCCATTTAGATCCGACTTCTAGCCAGACCCGCTGGACTAAAAACCAAATTATATCTCTGTGACAAGGTGGGAGAGACAGTCTTTTGAAGACAAAAGGAAAACCACTGGGGCGCCACAGTCACAGAAGAGAACAAAATGTTGGGGGGGGGAGAGAATCTACCTCTGAGGGAGGGAAGTGTGAGGGGCTGCCATATGGATGTTTATACCCAGCATCAAACTTTGTCGGTCTTAGGCCACTGGACTCAAACGTTGTCTCTGAAGAAGTGCGCATGCACACGAAGGCTCATTCCCACCATCAAACTCTGCTGGTCTTCAAGGTTCCTCCTGGACTCCAAACTTTGCGGAATGAATGAACTCACCCCCCCGCTCCCCTGGCTCTAGACGGACTGGGGGAGGGGTTTGGAATGCCGGGCTGAAGCCGCCGGTTGGCAGCCGAGAACGGCGATTGGCCCTTGGCAGGCGGGGGCGGGGCTGGGGCGGGGAGCGCCCTCTAAATCCCAACGCCCTCTGACTCCCAAGCACTTCAGGGGCGACTTTGCGGTGGCGCCGGAGGTGCGTCTCGGGGAGGGGCGCGGGCGTCCTGTCTCTGCCAGGCTCGGTGCTCTCGGCGGAGTATGGGGGGGTGGGGGGCAGAGGAAGAAATGGGGCTGGGAAAGGAGAGTCGCTTTGGGAAGGGGGAGGTGAGAAGCGTTGCTAGGTCCCGGCGGGGGGGTAGGGTTGCCAGCTCCAGGTCGGGGAACTCCTGGAGATTTGGGAGTGGAGCTTTGGGAACCTCAGTGGGGTCCGGTGCCATAAAGTCCACCCTCCAAAAGCGTCCACGATCTCCAGGGGGAACTGATCTCTCCCGTCTGGAGATGGGCTGCAATTCCGGGGGATCCCCAGGTCTCACCTGGAGGCTGGCATCCCTAGAACCGGAGCCGGCGGGGAGGGGTCGGGTCTGTGAAACGGGGCGCCTTTGGCCTCAACCAAGGGGGAGTTGTTCTGGGGGCTGCAGGTCGGTGGGCAGGGTGGGACGCAGCGGAGGGTCAGTTTGGGGAGGGGGAGCTCATGGGGAGGTCGTTTGGGGCAAGCGAGTGGGGGGAGGCGTGGGGCGAAGGCTGGAGTGGGGGGCCGAGATGGGGAAGAGGTCTACTAGAGAAGCAGAGTGGGAGCCGGGGGGGGGGGTCAGTGCTCCCTCTAAGCTGAATTAGTGTGAGTTTTTTAGCCTCCGGCTCACACATTTTTGCCTTAGCCCAGGAAGGAGGGCTCCAGAGCACACTCATGTAGGCAGGAGCCAAATCGCTCACTCTTAACTTTTAGTGCCAGGAGCTCATAAAGTAGAATTTTTGCTCACAAGACTCCACAGTTTAGAGGGAGCATTGGTGGTGGTCGGAGTCTAAAGGGAGGGCTGCTGCCAGGTGGAGAAGGAGGGGACAGGGCAGGTTTTTGAGTGGGGCAGATCTCGTGTGGGGCTGGAGGACAGTGCGGGGGGTGTCGCATGGTTTCTGGCTGAGGTGGGGAGAGTTTGGGAGAGCAGGGCAACCAGGGGCGCTGGATGGAGCTGGTTGGAGACAGAGAGACTCCCTGTGGGGCTGGGAGATGAGTGAAGGAGAAGGGCAGAGGTTGGGGGGAGAAGATGGGGCTAGAGGAGGGGAGCAGGCTGTGGAGGGGGGCTTTGGTGTCCTGGTTAAGTGCGCAGACTCTAATCTGGGAGAACCGGGTTTGATTCCCCACTCCTCCACTTGCACCTGCTGGATGACCTTGGGCAAGCCATCGTTCTGGCACAGCTGTTCTTGAAAAAGAGCAGTTTCTGTCAAGAGCTCTCTCAGCCCCGCCTACCTCACAGGGTGTCTGCTGTGGGGAGGGGAAGGAATCTGTAAGCCGCTCAGAGATTAGTGAAGGGCAGAGTATAAATCCAATCTCCTCCTCCTCCTCCTCTTCTTCTTCCTCTGCTAGGGGACATTTGTGGTATCAATTGGGAGATCTGGGGCGGGATTTGAGCGCATACCAGAAATATTTGGGGTGAATGGGGGAATGGTCTGAACAGAAAGAAGACGGTTTGGGGGTGAAATTGCGAAACAGAAGGGGGCAGGACAGGTACGGGAAGATCTGGGGTTCAGACTGGGGCCAGTTGGGAGAAGAAAATGGGAGGTTAGGTTTAATGACAGAAATCTTTGGGGGTTGGAGTCTGGGGCCAAGTGGGGCAATGTCAGATTTGGGTGCGGGGTAGGAAATGGTGGCCGAGGGACTGGTACCTGCCCACGTTTTGCTGCCCCCCCCAAGCCTCTACTGTCGTGCCCCAGTAGATGTGGGGAGGGGCAAAAGGTTCATTAGCATGTTTCATTTGGAGAGACTGCTCTTGAGCCATATGGGGCAGGAAGCCAACACCTGCTCTCTGATTCCTGGGGAGGGTATGTTGGGTTCTTATAAGAAACCAGAGAGGGTTTTCTGGGGAAGGTTAAATAGATAGAGCAATCAGTGTGTATAGGGAGAAGGATTGTGGTGAATCTGGGGAAGCAAAAGAAAATGAGGGAGGGTGAGTCCTGGGCCAGATAGAGGGTTTAACTGAAGTCAAGGCCTAGCCTCCCACCAACTTTTGGGACCCCTGATATAGAAGATGTGAAGTAATGTTTCTGAGCTCGTCAAGAGTTCCTTCCCAAATGGGCAACCAGACATGTTCTATTATGCAGGGGGTTGGACTAGATGACTCTGGAGGTCCCTTCCAGCTCTGTGATTCTCTTCTATGATTAATGGAGGCAAAGGGGAAGAAGAAGAAGAAGAGGAGATTGGATTTATCTCACTCTGAGTCTCAGAGTGGCTTACAATCTCCTTTCCCTTCCCCTCCCCACAACAGACACCCTGTGAGGTAGGTGGGGCCGAGAGAACTCTCTCGAGAACTGCCCTTGGGAGAACAGCTCTGAGAGGACTTGTGACTGACCCAAGGTCACCCAGCTGGCTGCATGTGAAGGAGTGGGGAATCACCGCTCTTAACCAGGACACTAAACTGGCTCCCAACTCTAGGAACACCTGAGTTAGAGGATGGAATATGACTGACCCACAGCAACTCATCTGTCTACCTGCCTGTCTGTATATGACAGGCTAGAAGCGGAACGTTATCCCTCTCCCTTCTACTAACTGGCAGTTCGCTATTATGGAATGCTTGGAAGATTCTTGGACCGCTCAGTGGGAAACTGTATGCCATAGCATGTCCTTGTAATAATTAAATTCAAAAAAGTCCTTGAACTGTAGGATGTGATAGAGTGTCTGCCGGGCAACTTGACAGACCCCCAGTTAAAAATCCGTTTCAGTAATTTTTTTCAAGAATCATACTGGATTCAAGATTTCATAGATACTTGTAAATATCCACAAAGTATATTCAGATACAGTAATCCTCACTGATTCCCAATGGGAAATCAATCATTTCTTGGAACCTCCCTTCAAAAGTCTGAAGTATGCCTCCACTATACCATTTTCATGTCTCCACTACACCATTAGAATCACTGAGGACTGCTGTATCTGAATGTACTTCGTGGTTACACGTATCTATGAAATCTTGAATCCAGCATGATTCTTGAAAAAATCATTGAAATGGATTTATAAGCAGGGGTCTGTCAAGCTGGCTGGCAGAGACACTATCACATCCTACGGTTCGAGGACTTTTTTGAATTTAATTATTACAAAGATGTTTATGAAATAACTTTACCTGTGACTTTTTACCTGTCTGTTTAATTGCATCAGAGGAAAATTTGTTCTGAGTATTGTGTCTGTTATATTTTTAAAATCTATAAATCATTGGTTTTTTGGTGGTTCAATTTGGGCACCTGCGTTTTTTTCTTTTTTACATATATTGCTGTGCCCCTGCTTTTTATCTTGTATCCCATTGCCATGGGATGTCGACAGAGTGCTGTTTGTGGTCCAGCAAGTAAATGGTGCATTTGTCCGGGGCGGGGGGAGAGACACCTGGGATATTTCACATTTGTTTGCCAATATATCTGAATGCTTTTGTAGAGCTTTACAATGGATATTTAAAATGAAGTGAAGAAGTCCATCTGGGGAGGCCGGGGGAGGGCTGGGGACGGAGAATGGCAAAAGCACGGATGGCAGTGGATTGACGGCTGACTCAGCCAGATGTGTGGCCAGCAAGGCTCTAGTCCTCTTTAAAGGCTGGAGGTCCAGAAGAGTTAGCTGTCTTAGTCTGTTGCTGCCAAATAGTAAAAAGCTCAGCAGCACCTTGAAGACTAACAAACTTTATTGTAGCATAAGCTTTCGAGAAACACAGCCCTCTTCGTCAGGTGCATGGAGGGTATGAAGAAACCGGCCAGAGATAGAGAGGTGGTCAGGGGAGGGGGAGAGGATGCCGAAAGTGCCGTGGAAATGCCAGGCAGGTGCAAAAGTCACGAAAAAGGCTGACTGCACAATCCCGGCTGGGTGTGCTCCCTTCCGCCCCTCCCCTGACCACCTATCTGTCTCTGGCCGGTTTCTTCATACCCTCCATGCATCTGTCGAAGAGAGCTGTGTGTTTCTTGAAAGCTCATGCTACAATAAAGTTTGTTTGTCTTAAAGGTGCTACTGGGCTTTTTAGTATTCTAAAGGCTGGGGTCTCCAGGCACCCTCACTGGTTTCTTGGCTCCTCCAGTTCTTTCAGGTCTCCACCACAATGGCAGCCTGTCTGCATCCGCTCAAAGAGCTTAATAGCTCCCACAGCTCTTCCACAGACATAGTTGCCCAGCTAACCGGCATCGACCCCAGCCGCCTCTCCCTCTCCTCCGTCCTCGACCTCGTCTCTGACAGCCCCACATCTTCAGTGGAAGAGCCGCACTCCGATGAGGATGCCCAAGACATGGTGGATGATCCGGAAATGGTGGTGGTGGACCTAACATGCCAGCCAAAGATTTCTGAGCTGCAGGAGAATCCTGGGCCACCAGAAGTGGAGGAAGGAACCACTGCTGCTATTCGAGAAGGGGTCCAGTCCGTAGCCATAACGATGCCTGAGGAGACAACCTTTCTGCATCCTGTCCAGCTGCTGTCAGGAAGCCCACAGGCATCGGTGGCACAGCAGCTACTAGATGTGCCCAAACACCACGAGCATCATCAGCCCTTCCTGGAGGTGAAAACCGCAGACCCCGTTTCCCAGGAAGGTTTGGGGGATTCATTCCCTCCCTCCTGTTGTTCTCGTGGCTGCTCCAAGGACCGCGTGAAGGCCGTGGCTTTTGCCTTCGTGGCCCTGCTTGTTGCACCTTGGATCCTCTATGGGCTTTACCGCTACCTGCCTTTGGGAGCTCCCGCCTGTCCAGATCTCGCCAGCCGCCTCGCGTTCGCCCTGCGCTCCCTCTTGATGGCCGGTGTTCCTGTCATACTCGGTAAAAGGAGGGAGGGGGTGATGCTGGATATGGATATGTTTTCGTGCCCTCTCCACACCACCAAGACAGAACCGATGCACACAATGTTGAGAGAGAGCACACATTTCTCACGGGGGAAATTCACTGCAAGGAAAGGCAAAAAATCAGCAGCTGGGAAAATTTGGTTTGATCGTTAATACGTTTTACCACAATTTGGGTGGACATTGCTCAGTTTTGTAACAGAGTATTGGATTAGGATCAAGAGTCCCAAGTTCAGATCCACGCCCTGCCACGAAGCTCATGAGTTTACTGTGGGCCAGTCGCTCCCTCTACACCTAGTCTACTTCACAGGGTTCTTGTAAGGATAAATGGGAGGAAGACCTCTTTGGAGGAAGAGAGCCATATAAAAACATAAGAGGTAGATTATAACTAGGGAGGGAAGGCCGCACGGTACAGTCTGGTCTCCTCAGATCTCGAAGCTAAGCAGGGTTGGTACTTGGAAGGGAGACCACCAAGGAGCACTCTGTAGAGGAAGGGGATGGCAACCACCCTCTGCTCACTCACTTGCCTTGAAAGCCCCCTTCTGGGGGCGCCAGAAGTCAGCTGCACACACCCCAATTAGAACTTGAACACAGAGCCCAGCTCTTATCGTTAGGGATGGCCTCACAGTTCCCATCCCTGCTATTTTGATAGAAAATCCACACTTTCTTGCTGAGAATAGAGTACAGGACTTTTAAACTTTTATGGTCCATTGTGGAATCTTGCTCCATTGGCCAGCTCACTTTTCTGCCCTCCTTGTGCCTACCCCATGCTGTCCCGCGGAGCTTTTCTGGGTGGTGAAAGAGGGCACTTTTCTCACAAGAAGAAGAAGAGATTGGATTTATACCCCCGCCCTTCACTACCCAAAGGAGTCTCAGAGTGGTTTACAAACTCCTTTCCCTTCCCCTCCCCACAACAGACACCCTGTGAGGTAGGTGGGGCTGAGAGAGCTCTGACAGAAACTGCTCTTTTTCAAGAACAGCTGTGCCAGAACTATAACTTGCCCAAGGTCATCCAGCAGGTGCAAGTGGAGGAGTGGGGAATCAAACCCACTTCTCCCAGATTACAATCCGTACACTTAACCCACTACACCAAACCCTGTGGATGCTGCCCTGGAAAATGTGTGGGCGCACCGCGACTCTTGGGGTCAGCTTTGCCGACAAAATTGCTTGCATCTGTTACAACTTAGATGTCACATAGGTGTTCAGGTCAATCTCAGGAGGCTTTTGGTATACTGGCAAAATTTGTGGCATGTTAGGAGCTTCATATTACTGGACTCTTACTCTTTTCTAGAAGTAGGGTACGTTCACTCTTCTGTGAATTCAGATCATTGAAAAAAATATGGTTGCCAACTTTCAAACTGGCTCTTGCAACTATGCCTTTTCACAGAAGTTTATTTATACTTCAGATTTCTGAATCTCCCAATCCCTGAGTACACAGGGATCTGGGCAGTTTACATCAGTAAAAATATATGTAAATATATCCTAATCGCTGGTTAAAATGCAGTCTCTCCTTATATATATTTGAGTTTTGATGTCCCTCCTGGACACACTTCCACAGCCTTTGGCCTGCTTGGATGCCACTCTCACAGTCTCCCAATCGCCCTCAGTCTGGAGGGAACCGGCGAAGGGGATGGACGCTCCGCTGAGAGAGCAGCAACCCCTCCAGGGGGGGGGGGAGAAGGAGGAAGATATTTCTCTTGGCTCCTGTGTGAGACTAACTATGACTAACTGTCTCCTCAGTGGCTGTTGGTAGGCAACCAAACAATCAAGCTTGCTTCTGTGAGTAAAAAAACAAAGGACTTTCAGCATAACACCCCTCTCCCCCCGCTTGGCCACTTTCCTGTCAGAATAAATTTAACACATCTCTCCTTTCTGGCTCCACCATGGCGGGCTGGCTGATGAGGTGGGCCAGGGACCATCAAACCATTCTCTTCAACCCCCTGGTGTGCTGGCTGACTTTCCCCTATGGTTGCCTCATGGGGAACCATTGTTGCCAATCTCCAGGTGGGACCTGGAGATCTCCCACTGTTATAATGATCTCCAGATGACAGAGATCAGTTCCCCTGGAGAAAATGGCTGCTTTGGAGGGTAAACACGATGGCATTATCCCCTGCTGAGTCCTTCCATCCCCCCAATGCTGCCCTCCATAGGATCCACCCCCTAATTCTCCAGGTATTTCCCTAATCAGAGGTGGCAATTGTGCCTTCTCCTCAGTGCCTGTTGCTAGGCAATCAGGTTCTCTCACTAAAAGGCCCTTTCCACACCTGTTTTGGCCTTTGGGAGGAACCTTATTGGGGCCACTCCCGATAGGGTTGCCAACTCCAGATGGGAAATTTCCTGGAGATTTGAGGGATGGAGCCTGGAGAGGGTGAGGTTTGAGGAGGGGTGGGACCTCAGACAGGTACAATTTGACTCCATCTTCCAAGCCAGCCATTCCCTCACGGGGAGCCATCGTTGCCAATCTCAAGGTGGGGGCTGGAGATCACTCAGAATTACAACTGCTCTTTAGGAGGGAGGGGAGGAGATGGAAAGCTGAAGCCAGGGGGCAGATAATGGTAGGTTGATGTTTGGCTGGGAGGGAGATCGGGTTGCCAATGCCAGGTTGGGAAATTCCTGGAGAGGGTGAGGTTTGAGGAGGAGTCGGATCTCAGACCGGTACAATGCCATGGACTCCACCCTCCAAACCAGCCATTCCCTCATGGGGAACCATTGTTGCCAGTCTCGAGGGGAGGGATGGAGATCACGCAGAATTACAACTGCTCTTTCCCCTGGAGAAAATGGTGGACTCTGTGTCATTATGCCTGGCAGAACATCTCTGCCTTGCAAGCCCTGAAGACTGGCAACCCTAAATCCAAAAGACCTAGTCTTATTTCCAAAGTTTGATCTTCAGCCTTGGTCCAGTGATGCTGGCTACCTCCATGAAAGAAAGCTTCGCTGTCTGATTTAGATCTCTGGTTTGGCTGATCAGTTGACAACTCCAAGTACAAGACATGAAATATAAGGCAGCTGCAATGAGGATGTGCCAATTAGCTCAAGCGGCCAATCCCAAAAGCTCTAGGACTTCACAGCTTGCTTTATATACTCAGAAGCTGATCTTGAGTATTTTCGATGTTCCTTAGATTGTATTCTCCCAGCCCAGGCTCACGCATGTAATTCTGATGTAAGTCCCAAACAGTTCAGTAGGCTTTAAAATGGCTTGCAGTTCCATCTTCTCTCAGAAGAAGGCCCTACTGAACTCTAGCACTTACTTTGGAGAAACACATGCAAGATCCAGCTGCAGAAATCGTTTGGTTCCTGCGATCTCAACTATCTCACCAACTCCTGTAAAGCCTGGGGAGTTCCCTCTCAGTGGATTATGATGCCCTAGAGCTTCCCCCCTCCAAAGCAGCTGTTTCCCTCCAGGGGAACCGATCTCTGTTGCTGGAGATCAAATTGGAATTCCAGGCTAATCTCCAGACCCCCACCTGGAGGTTAGCAACCCAACTGGCAAAACACTGCAAAAAGAAAAAGAAAAAGCAATCCTGATGCAATAATGCTTGGCACAAACCATACACAAAATAAAGAAGCAGGACCCAAAGAAACTGGACAAATGTGCTAAAGTCAGTGTAATACAAAAGACAGAAGACAGAAATTATCTCGGCTTTGAAACGAAGATGAGCACCGGCAACCCTAGGAGTCGCATTCGACTGGCTTCGAGCAAGGGAACCTTTACCTTTTACCTAAGTCCTCATTGATACAACTTCAGTTGGTGTTTGAGTAGTGGACTCTTCCTCAATTGTTATCTATAGGAAAAGCCATTAACAAAGTATTTTAAAATACTGTTGTATGTAATTTAAACATTTTATTGACAATTGAGTATATTTCATAGGTACATTGCACATTATATATTTACATGTTTTTATGAATTATATAAGGTTCAGAGGAAGTCCCGTCAAAACGATACGTCTTTCCAGAGAACATCGTTAACAACCTTGAATTGCATTTCAACTATTGTCTAATATTGTTATTATATGGAATTGGATTCTGTCTTTTGTATTTTGTATTACACTGACTTTAGCGCATTTGTCCAGTTTCTTTGGGTCCTACTTCTTTATTTCATTTGACTGTCATCTATCTTCTGTATTATTACAAACCACACACATGCAGATCCCTGAACACGATTTGGAAATAAAAAACAGAAAAGATTGCATCGAGTTCCACTTTGGAAACAAGGTGGTAGTTTCAGAGTTCGAAATCCACAGCCGGTTTCATACAAGGAGACTTTGGGAAGTGTTCTTGCCTGGGTTCAGCAATGTAACCCCCAGTGCCACTGATGCTTTCGTTGGCGTCTTTATCACATCCTCCCTTCTCAAAGTGAATTCTCCCCATTTCCCCTCCTCCGTTTTAATGAGACAGGTGCCATTGTGTTGTTTGTCTAAATGGCACAGGGATGGGAACTCCAGAGAGCATTCCTGTCTTAATAGGACCTGTGTGAGAGCAGCTCCAGTATGACAAGGCAAGTTTGGGCCTTGTAAATTGCAGGTTTTTGGGAACAGCACTTCATCTTGTTAATTAGATGCTGGTGTGGGGAGGGGCAAGAAACCCTTCTGGCATGTTTTATCGCAACACTGCAGAGCTTTTGCTGTTCACATATCCAAATTTCTCCCTGGGTGTAGCTGTTCTGAATAGGGCCGTCAGCTCTGGGTAGGGAGATATGTGGAGATTTGGGGGTGGAGCCTGGGGAGCATTGCACTCTTCAGAGGACAATACCATAGAGTCAGTCCTCCACAGCAGCCATTTTCTCCAGGTGGACTGATCTCTGGGGGCTGGAGAGCAGTTGTAATAGCAGGAGAACTCCAGCCCCTGCCTGGAGGTTGGGGAAAACAAAATCAGCTCACTGAAGAGAACTACTGTTCTATGACTTTAACCTGGGCTTTTTTTGTAGAAAAAGCCCAGCAGGAACTCATTAGCACAATAGGCAACACCCAACAGCAGAAATCTATTTGCATATTAGGCCACACCCCTGACAGGACAGACAATTAGCATATTAGGCCACACCCCCGTGTTACCCAAAGTGTGGTCATCCAGCCACACCCACCTTTTGCTATTATGCTAATGAGTTCCTACTGGCCTTGGCCAACTCGGGAGCCAGCCAGAACTCCGTTCCTGTGCGTTCCTGCCCAAAAATAGCCCTGACTTTTAACACACTTGGTTGTACTTTTTATAATGCTTATAATGCACATTTCTTACATTAACGATCATCCTTATATAAAGTACATGCCATAAACACAGACAAACCCAACAGATAATGGTGTGAGTACAATACAAAAGCTTGATGCAAATGTTCTTGACACTGTTCAGGCTTCATAGCTCTATCAAGACGCCTTGAAGAGAAAACATTCCAGGAGCAGAGCCAAGACTGTCAAGAACATTTGCATCAAGCTTTTGTATTGCACTCACACCATTATCTGTTGCAGCGGTGTCCAACATGCGGCCCGGGGGCCAGATCCGGCCCCTGTAGGGCTTCCATCAGGCCCGAAGTAGAACTGGCCATCTCCTGCTCCCAGTCTCTGCTGCTGCTGCTGCTGCATCGTAGCTTGCTTTGCCAGGTTCTCTCAATCACTCCACCATTTCATGTTTTCCCCTGGGTCCTAGACTCAGAACTCTGAGCATGAGATTTCTGTGGTGAACGTCAATAAATCAAAAATAGGTTTGCAGTTTACAGAGCTAATGTTTGAAGCATGGTTTTATTTTAAGTAAAAATAATAATCTTTGTGTCCTTTATAAAGTTTATATCTCCGCTGCCTGGCATTACATTTTATGACATACGTGGCCCGGCCCAACCAGGTCTCATTTAAGTCAGAGCCAGCCCTCATAACTAATGAGTTCAACGCCCCTGATCTAATGGTTTTGACGATATGGCATGTACTTTGCATAACGATGACTCTTGAGTAGTATAAGAAATTTGCATTGTAAACATTATTAACAGTACAACCCAGTGTGTTAAAGTCATAGAACAGTAGTGTTCTTCGGGGAGCTTATTTTGTTTTTCCCATTGCGTTCACACTGAAGGCTGTCTTGTTTTTGATACCCACCTGGAGGTTGGCAGCCCTAATTCTGAAAGACCCGGCCTTTTTTCCAAAGTGGAACCAAATGTATTTTTAGTCAGTTCTGTTGTACATGTGCAGCTGTTGCTTTCTTCTGTCCATTGGTGCACCTTTCTCCTAAATTGCTGATGCGCATGGTGTGCATTGATAAGACACTGATGAAAGATTGATCCAATGGTGTCAAGATGCTTTTCAGGCCGTGGCTGTTGCGTCCAACGCTTGGGAGCACTGGGGAAACACTGTCAAAAGAAAGCCATCTCGATGTGCCTTATCAAGATTCTTTTTTGTGCTGTTGTCTATGTGCAGGAGCATACACATATGTTGGCAAAACACTCCTCAATCGTGTGCACAATTCCATTAAGATCGTGGGGGCCCAGAAATTCAAATTAACTGTAGGAAAGCGTACACTATGCAATTCCAGAAGGAATTTCAAATATTCTCAGAGTTAAACCAGAATACAGGAGGAGTGGAGCACTTGGTTGAGCAAAAGTGTCATGTGACAAATGCCATAAATGAAAGAACTGATTTTGGAACCACAGCAACAAAAAGGCTTCCGACAACAACCTCCGAAAGCTAAAAGGGACAAATAGGTCCCATTTTTATATCACTTACACTCGAGCAAGGAAAACCTTTACCTTTAATCAATAAAAAACCTCCACTAATTACAACCTAGCAGAAAGCCAGTAGCCCAGGAAGGGGGGGTTATGCCAGAACTGTGGATGCTGAGAATCTAGGCTTGTTATCCAATTCAGCAGAGTAAAAGCAGTGCAGCACATGTGTGTATTTAGCCTTAAGAAAGGTTTACTAGAAAAACAAGGGAAGGGTTACTCTTCTTTTTCAGTCTAAGAGTAGAACAAAGGAGAGAAAAGTTCCCCCCAAAGTGCCCCCCCCGGTGTAGGTGTCAAACAACATGCAGCATCTTCCAATATATTGATCAGCCAATAGCTGAGCTTAATCCCATCTCATTAGGAATAGTACCTCCTTCTCTCTGGCGGGAAATACGCACCTAACACCTAATTGGTCTATGCTAACTAGCTAACCTGAACATATGCAAACAACAGTTTAACCCTTTCGTGACATAAGGAATGAACTTGCAAATCCCAGCAAGGCCCCTTCCATGCACATTCTGGTGTTGCTTTTTAAAGTTAAGTTTCTAGTCCCTTGTACTTTGTCATCTGACGGCACATGGCTGCTTTCAGTAGGGAGTTGAGAAATTTCCCAGCGAGTGATTCTTCTCTTCCCACTCTGCAGGCATCATCTTCAGGCCTATAGCTGCCTTGTGCCGGAACAGCCTTTACCCGCTGTGTGCCCGCTCACAAACCGTCCGGCCCTACCAGAAGGTTATTCCACCCTTGAGAGAACAGTTCGCTGTCTTCGGCCTGAACCTCCTGGTGATGGCCACCTTCCTCCCCCAGGAACATCTCGAAGCTCATCCCCATCTTGGCCGGACTCTTTGTCATCAGCAGGTAAACCACCGTCTCTCTGGGTCCCCCAGCCCGGATTCCCACCTGCAGAGCCCTGCTGGAACAGCCCAGTATCCTGCTTCCCACAGTGGCTCACCAAAGTGCTCGCAAGCCATGGAGGCCCAAATCACCTCAGTCACTTGCCTCCCTCAGCAACTGGTACCGTGAGGTACTGAGGTAGATGGACCAATGGCCTGTGTTCATACCCGTGTGGGCGGTGGTGGTGGTGGAGCCTAATGGACACGGGGGGTGGGGGTGGAGCTGATAGAAGACACACTCATGTGGGGCAAAAAATAGCACCCCCTCCACTTATCACTGCTTCCCTCGGAAACCCAGAAGACGGTAAACGTTGCCTCCACACCTGAGGATGAACACTCATGGATATGAGCCAAAACACCTCATTAGACCAAGGCCGGGGTCCCCAAGGGCAGCTCCTGCTGAGTCTTTCAGAAAGCGTTGTTATTGGTTGCCCTCATTCAAAGGCGGCAAGGTGGGATATAAATTGAAAGTGATAAATAAATAAATATATTCAAAATGAGCAGATTTTCCACAAGCTGCAATCCCAGCTGCACCCACTAGGGGGTCAGGAGGACCAGTAAGCACTGGGGGGGGGGGGGCTTTCTTTAATTGCTCTGGGGTTCCATTTCTCCTCTCCTGCCCTCCCCCAAGTTTCTTTTGCATTATCCCTCTCCTGCCCTCCCAACATTCCTTGGTTTCTTTCTATTCCCCTTCTTTGAGAAACAAGATTTCCACATTTCACAGGAAACAGTATCTTAACCCACCCCATCCCATTTATTAATATTAGAATATTTTTGAAAACTACGGATGTATTAGATCCAAATCAAGCATGTCTGCCAGGTGGAGCTGACACAATTCTCTTGTTAGAACAATGTTCTTACTTAACATAAGGCTCCTTTATGTGGTCACTGTGGAGTAAAATGAAGCAGAAAGGGGGTGGAGGCAGGGGTAGGGCCACCCTCTTGCTGTCTGGGATGGGGGGGGGTCCCCTGCCCTTGGCTCTTGTTTCCTGCTGCCCCTCTTGTAGTCGGTAAAATAAAAAAATGGCCATCAGGCAATGGAGTGTCATCACCCCCGGGGAAAACCCGGAAGTGACTTCAATTCACGCTCAAGTGGGTTAAAAAATAGCGCCCCCTCCACTTTTGACTTATGGACCTGCAATCTCTGCTTCCCTTGGAAACCCAGAAGACGGTAAACGTTGCCTCTGGACATGAGAATGAGCACTAAAGTATATGAGCCAAAACACCTCATTAGATTAAGGCCGGGGTCCCCAAGGGGGGGCTCCTGCTGAGTTTTTCAGCCAGCGTCTGGGGCTGTTGTAAGGTGGGGCTTGTTATTGGTTGCCCTCATTCAAAATGGGCAGGTTTTCCACCACTGCAGTCCCAACTGCAGCCACTGGAGGGTTGGGAGCAGGGTTATTTTTGGGCGGGAACGCACAGGAACGGAGTTCCGGCTGTCTCCTCAGTTGGCCACACCCAGCAGGAACTCATTAGCATAACAGGCCACACCCAACAACAGAAACTCTTTAGGATTGGCTACATTAGGGGTGTGTGGCCTAACATGCAAAGGAGTTCCTGCTACAAAAAACGCCCTGGGTTTTGACAACAAACAAGGTCAACAGAATAAGAAGCAAAACGTGGGTGTGGCTGGATGACCACACTTCTGGCAACATGGGGGTGTGGCCTAGTATGCTAATCAGCTTCTGCTATTGGGTGTGACCTATTATGCTAATGAGGTCCTGCTGGGCTTTTTCTACAAAAAAAGCCCTGATCAGGAGGACGGGTAAGCACCTGGGCTTTCTTTAATTGCTATATGGTTCCATTTCTCCTCTCCCGCCCCCCACACACTCCCAAGTTTCTTTCTTATTATCCTCCTTCCACCCCTGAAGATATTCCTGGGTCTCTTTTTATTCGCCTTTTGTTCTTTGAGAAACAAGATTTTCACATTTCATGGGAGGGGGAGCCCCTCTTGTAGTCGGCAGAATAAAAAATGTTTTAAAAAATGGCCATCAGGCAATGGAGTGTCATCACTCCCGCGGAACACCCAGAAGTGACATCAGTTCACGCTAGAGATTGCCCAGTTCCTAGAGTGATGTGATGTGGTGCCCGGAGGAGAACCCCTAGCTCAGAGGTTGAGCACTTGCTTGGCACACAGAAAGTGCTGTGTCCAAATTTCCAGGTAATGGGTGGAGAGCTGCTGCCAATCAGAGGCCCAGTGGACCATGGCAAGGCTGCTCTGGTGATCCACTGTCCCCACGACTCACCCCTTCCTCTCCCTCCTGTCTCCTCTGCCCTACAGGATCTGCTACTTGGCGGCCTGGCTCCTCCGCAGCCCCTTCCAAGGCTTTGGGTTTGGACTGGCCATCTTCCCCTGCCTGCTCATGATGGCCTACAATCTATACTGCCTGCACAACATGGGCTTCGGATTTCTTTTCGTGCCCGCCCCATCGGGTGACACCCAAACCACTGCTGCCCCGATGTTACCAGCTGGCAGGAATTAGCAAGAGGGGGCAACGGGGAGCTAAACAAAACTGTACAGAATTTGTACAGAATGGTATAAATGTGTACAGAATTATATTATTATTATTATATTATTATTATTATTATTATTACGCTATATTGTATATTATAGAATTATATTATTATAGAATGTGTGTATTATAGAATGTCCGTTATACTGTATATTATTATAGAATGTGTATAGAGTTATGTAAACAGCGTCAAATAAATTCTAACAATTTAATTTAAGGAATTTATAAATTAGGAAAATTTCTCCATGTTTATTTTTCTAATTAAATACATACAAAATTCCCAAATTACAAGGCTCAATGTAAGCATATAATATACACGCTGTAATGGTATCTTGTCCACAGCGTTCACTCAGGATATGCTTCATATTTATTTATTATTTATTTATTTACCTTGTACCCCGCCCTCCATGGCTTTGTGGCAACACCATTCTGCAAAAACATCGTTTTGAAGCACGGATCCTCTCGGACCCCTGGGTTTTTGCATTAGGACGCCCCAAACACACCATCAAATCACAAAACATGTCAAAGGCAACAGCCAGTACTACAAAAATCATGGATCCACGGCTTAGTGGCAACACCATCAACAAAAACACTGTTCGGGAGCACGGATCCTCATGGATCCTCAGGGTTCTTGCATTAGGACACCCCAAACACACCATGAAATCACATGACATGTCAAAGGCAACAGCCAGTGCTACAGAAATTGTGGATCCACGGCTTCGTGGCCACACCATGAAGCTACAACATGGTTCTGAAGCACAGATCGTCATGGATCCTCAGGGTTTTTGCAATGGGTCACCCCAAATACAGCATCAAGTCACATGCCCATGACAACAGCATGTATTACAAAAGTCATGGATCCACGGCTTCATGGCAACACCATTGTGCAAAAACACGGTTCTAAAGCACGGATCCTCATGGATCCTTGGAGGTTTTGCATTAGGACACCCCAAACACACCATCAAATCACATAACATGCCCATGGCAATAGCTTGTACCACAAAAGTCATGGATCCACGGCTTCGTGGCAACAGCATCAACAAAAATATCATTCTGAAGCACGGATCCTCATGGATCCTCGGGGTTTTTGCAATGGGTCACCCAAACACAACATCAAGTCACATAGCATGTCCATGGCAACAGCCTGTACTACAAAAATCATGGATCCACGGCTTCGTGACAACACCATCAACAAAAACATCGTTCTGAAGCACGGATCCTCATGGATCCTTGCAGTTTTTGCAATAGAATGCCCCAAACACACCATCAAATCACAAAACACGTCCATGGCAACAACCTGTACTGGAAATATCATGGATCCACAGCTTCGTGGCAACACCATTCTGCAAAAACACGGTTCTAGAGCACAGATCTTCACGGATACTCAGGGTTTCTGCATTACGACACCCCAAACACACCAAGAAATCACAAAACATGTCCATGGCAACACCTTGCACCACAAAAGTCATGGATCCATGGCTTCGTGGCAACACCATCAACAAAAACATTGTTCTTAAGCTTGGATCCTCACGGATCCTTGGGGTTTTTGCATTAGGGCGCCCCAAACACACCATCAAATCACAAAACATGTCCATGGCAACAGCCTGTACTACAAAAATCATGGATCCATGGCTTCGTGGCAACACCATTCTGCAAAAACACGGTTCTAGAGCACGGATCCTCATGAATTCATATGATTTTTACACTGAAATGAAATAAAACCAACATCATACTGTAGCAGCGGTCCAAATATCATGCCCCCACGAATTCGTGGCACCACAAATCTGCAAAAACATGGTTCCAAAGCACGGATCCTCATGGATCCTCAGGTTTTTTGCATTAGGACGCCCCAAAAACACCATCAAATATCAAAACATGTCCACAGCAACAGCCTGTGCTACAAAAATCATGGATCCACGGCTTCGTGGCAACACCATTGTGCAAAAACACGGTTCTAGGGCACGGATCCTCATGGATCCTTAGGGTTCTTGCATTAGGACGCCCCAAACACAACATCAAGTCACAAAACAAGTCCATGGCAACAACCTGTACTGGAAATATCATGGATCCTCGGCTTCGTGGCAACACCATTCTGCAAAAACACGGTTCTAGAGCACAGATCCTCATGGATCCTCAGGGTTTCTGCATTATGACACCCCAAACACACCAAAAAATCACAAAACATGTTCATGGCAACAGCTTGCACCACAAAAGTCCAGTATCCATGGCTTCGTGGCAACACCATCAACAAGAACATCGTTCTGAAGCACGAATCCTCACGGATCTTCGGGGTTTTTGCATTAGGACACCCCAAACACACCATCAGATCACATGACATGTCAAAGGCAACAGCCCGTACTACAAAAATTGTGGATCCACGGCTTCGTGGCCACACCATGAAGCTACAACATGGTTCTGAAGCACAGATCCTCATGGATCCTCAGGGTTTTTGCAATGGGTCACCCCAAATACAACATCAAGTCACATAACATGTCCATGACAACAGCATGTACTACAAAAGTCATGGATCCACGGCTTCATGGCAACACCATTGTGCAAAAACACGGTTCTAAAGCACGGATCCTCATGGATCCTTGGAGGTTTTGCATTAGGCCACCCCAAACACACCATCAAATCACATAACATGTCCATGGCAACAACTTGCTCCACAAAAATAATGGATCCATATCTTCATGGCAACACTATCAATAAAAACATGGTTCTGAAGCATGGATCCTCATGGATCCTCAGCGGTTTTGCATTAGGACACCCCAAACACACCATCAAATCACAAAACATGTCCATGGCAACAGCCTGTAGTACAAAAATCATGGATTCACGGCTTCGTGGGAACACCATTCTGCAAGAACTTGGTTCTAGAACACGGATCCTCATGGATCCGTGGAGTTTTTGCATTAGGACACCCCAAACACAACATCAAATCACATAACATGTCCATGGCAACAACTTGCACCACAGAAATCATGGATCCATGTCTTCGTGGCAACACTGTTCTGCAAAAACACAGTTCTAGAGCACGGATCCTCATGGATCTTCAGGGTTTCTGCATTAGAACACACCAAACACACCATCAAATCACAAAACATGTCCATGGCGTTCCGGTCAGAGTAAAATGGCGAACTGATGCACCTTGCGAAAGAGCAGGGTGGATGGCAGCTTCTTCTGACAGTTTGGGCAGATATATTGCCCAGCGCAGCACCCCCCAGGCAGGGGGTGACAGGCAAGCAACAAGGTCCAAGTGAGAGTTGAGATCGGTGTGTACAAGTCCCGGAGGGGGCTTGTTTATGCTTTGAACTCCTCTCAGGAGCGGACGATTGCAAGACAGCACTAAAGAAGCCAGCCGAGCTGAAATATCAGCTTAAATTCACCATTTCCCGATCTCTTAAGAAACAGCTTGAAGTTGGAAACAAAAAGAAGCGATGCGAAGTCCCAAGATAAACATGCAAAGTAACAAAAACGATTTGCTTACCGGGATGAAGGTAGAATAAAATTTGAACAACACGGTTAAGCGCGTAAGGTTTAAAGCTGAACAACTGATCCATCGTATAATTTTGAAGAGCTTGTTAAAGCATTAAATTTGGACTATAAAGACTTTGTTTAACATTCCTGCGGTTAAGAGACTGAGTGATAAGCGTACGAGTGAATTCGACTGGAAAGATTGCAAGATGAAGGTGTAGCATAAAACTGTATCCAGCTGGAACTGTGATCTGGCTAGAGTGTGTGCTGGAGGACCCGAAGAGCGGCTGAGCGGAAGTTTTCCGGTAGGACATTGTTAACGTGGGACCGGAAACAGGAAGTTAAAACAGAGCCTACTCTAGCCTTAGAAACCATAGAGAAATTGCGCCCGCCATTTTGGGGAGGACTGAATTTTAAAACGCAATTTCAAGTGTGAAATTGACTGCAAAAAATAGCAAAAAAAGTTGGATTTAAAAGAATAATCAGAGGACAGTTGAAGCATATCGGAAAATCTTCAAAACGGAACCAAAATTTCGGCATAGAGCTGCTTCAGCTGCGAGTCCAAGTATGTCAGCTAAAGAGAAGAAAGAATGGCAAGCTGCAATCGAAGCAACGGAGAAGCGCATGCTCGAAGCGATTCAAGGTATGATGATACAGATAGATCAACAGATAGAGAAACAAATGGGAAAACAGCTGGAACAGTTGGAAGAAGTCCAAGAAAAAAATGTGGCAGCCTTGGGAGAGTTAGTGTTAGCAGAGGTGACTGAAATAAAAAAAAAAGCAGCAAATACAAATAGTCAAGTTAAAGCTTTGGCAACAAAATCAACTGAATAGGAGCAAAAGACACAAGACATAGACAAAAAAATGGAAACAACTGTACAAAATAACCGTAATCTTGAGGCAATGATGGAATATAGAGCAATGCTAAATCACCTGAGGTTAAAAGGGATAGAAGAAAAAATGGATGAAAATATACGTATGGTGGTGATAGCAGCCTTAACTGAATATTTGGGAGAAGATCAAGGAGATTTGGATTCTGACTTTGACTTAATCTATAGAGTGAATTCAGCTTATGCTCAAAGAAAAATTTGCCAAGAGATGTTACTGTTCAATTTGTAACAAGGAAAATGAAAGAGGATATATTCAAGAAGCAGTTTACTCAAGCATTGGAGATTGATGGCAAAAAGATAATAATAATGAGAGAACTCCCAAGAATCATCTTGCAGGACAGAAAGAAATACAAGAAGTTGGTGGACAAGTTGAAGCAGTTAAGCATCAGATTTAGATGGGAGATACCACAAGGACTGTCATTCACCTACAATTCGAAAAGACATATGATCAAAACACCTGGAGATATGTATAGATTTAAGGCTGAAAACTCTGAAGATTTCGGAGATATTTAAAAACAAGTCATGATGGATTACAAATTGTTATTGTGGAATGTAAATGGACTTAATTCACCTTCCAAAAGGAGGGTAGTGAACTATTGGTTACAAAAGCAGAAATCCAACATCATCTGTTTACAAGAAACCCATATAAAAAAGTGGGTCAATAAGTATTTGATTAATAAAAAACTGGGAGAAGAATTTTATTCATTGGCAGAGGAAAAAAATAAAGGAGTGGTGATCTATGTAAATAAAAACTTGGAGCCAAAACAAATTTTTAGTGACAAAGATGGGATATATTGCTGTAGAAATTACAATGCTTCAAAAAAAGACATTGGTAGTTAATTTATATGCACCTAATGGAGCCAAATAAATTTTTTTAAGGACTTGATGAAGAAATTGGACCAAGTGAATTACAACCAGATAATACTAGCAGGAGACTTTAACGGTACTGTTAATAATAAATTGGACAGGAAATCAAAAAAGGGTGATGAGAAGATCGGAAAGCTTCCAAAACTTTTTTTCAATTTGATGGAGCAAGAGAAACTTGAAGATGTTTGGAGAAAGTGGAATCCTAAGGTCAAAGATTTTACCTATTACTCTAATCGACATAAATCCTTCTCCAGAATAGATATGATTTGGATGTCGGGTGAGATAGCATTAAAAACTCAGAAGGTTGAAATTTTGCCAAAGACCAACTCAGATCGCAATCCGGTAATTTGGACATTAAAAGAAAAAATGAAGCAGTTCCATTGGAGAATTAATGAAGATTTATTGGATAGGACAAAGTTAATTGAGACATTATGTAAGGAGACTCAACTTTTTTTTTAAATGAACTTAAACCAAGATGTCAAAATACAGACAGTCTGGGATGCCTACAAGTCGGTGATGAGAGGAATATTGATATCAATGAATGCAGCTGAAAAGAAGCAGAATATGAAGCAACAAAAGGAGTTGCATGAAAAAATTCAGCAAAAAGAAAATGAATTGAAGCAAAGACCTGGAAAAAAGAAACTTATTAAAGAAATTCAAATTTTACAAGACCAACTGAACGTGATTCTTAATAGAGAACTCTACTGGAGCTTAAAGAAATTGCAGCAAAAATCTTTTGAAGGAGCAAATAAACCAGGAAAAATTTTGGCTTGGCAATTGAAAAACCGAAGGGAGAGAAGGACAATAAGTAAAATAATTGAGGATGGCAAAGAAATTGTTGACATGAATGGCCTAAAAAGAGTCTTCTTCAAGTATTATGTGAAATTATTTCAAAAAAAGAATATTGACACGGAGAAAATTAAAAATATTTGGATAAAGTAAACTTACCTAAGATTGACCTATAAATTAAGGAAATGTTGAATGGTCCAATTCAGAAGAAAGAAATATACAATTCAATAGAGGATGCCAAGTTGGGGAAAGCTCCAGGTCCAGATGGATTTACCGTAAAATTTTACAAAAAATTAAAAGAGGAGTTGACCCCGATTTTGGAGCTTTTGGTAAATGAAATTCAGCTGACTAAGGTAATACCAGAGTCTTGGAAAGAAGCCAATATATCACTCATACCAAAGGAAGGACAAGATTTAACAGATGTTAAGAATTATAGACCAAGTTCACTACTCAATAATGACTATAAATTGTTTGCCAAAGTAATTTCGGAGAGATTGAAGAATTATTTGAAAGATGTCATAACGGAGGAACAAGCCGGTTTTCTACCAAATAGACAAATCAGAGACAATTTAAGGATGGTGATTGATGCTATTGAATATTATGATAGACATCCAGAAAAAGAGGTTGCTTTTCTATTTGTGGATGCTGAAAAAGCCTTTGACAATCTAAACTGGGAGTTTATGTTTCAAGTGATTGAAAGAATGGACATTGGTCAGCCCTTTTCAAATACGATTAGGGCGATATATTTTGAACAGAAAGCATCGCTGAATGTAAATAAAGAGATGACAGATTACTTTAAAGTTCAGAAAGGGACTAGACAAGTATGTCCGTTATCCCCTTTACTATTTATATGGGTTTTGGAAGTGATGCTGGGGAAAATAAGAGAAGATAAAGACATAAAAGGACGTACAACCGGAGGCTTTACGTATAAGTATAGGGCTTTTGCAGATGATGTAATGCTTGTGATTGAAGATCCAGTAATTAATGTACTGCTATTGATGGAAAAGATTAAAGAATTTTGATATCTGGCTGTATTTTACGTGAATAAGAATAAAACAAAGATGCTTTGTAAAAATATGAGAAAAGAAAACCAACTGGAATTTCAAGAAAAAGTTCAATGTGAAGCATGGTGAAAAAAACTAGATATTTGGGAATTGATATCACAATGGAAAATATAGACTTGTTTAAGAATAATTATGAGAAGACCTGGAATAAAATCCAACAGGATATTAAGAAGTGGAACACTTTGAACTTGTCACTTCTGGGTAGAATTTCGGTAGTCAAAATGAATATTTTACCCCGTTTGTTATTTCTATTCCAGACAATTCTGATTGTAAAAGACTGTAAAGTGTTGAATGCATGGCAAAAGGAGATTTCAAAGTTTGTTTGGTCTGGAAAGAAACCCAGGATTAAAATGAAGATTTTATGTGATGCAAAAGAAAGGGGAGGTTTACAACTCCCCAATTTTAGACTGTACCATGATGCTGTGTGTTTGACTTGGCTTGAACAATGGATTAACTTGGACAATAGAAAAATGTTGGCGTTGGAAGGGCATGACCGTAAATTTGGATGGCACGCCTATTTATGGTATGAAAAATCTAAAGCGGATAACCTTTTCAAACACCACTTCATAAGAAGATCACTGTTTATGACCTGGATGAGATACAAGAGATTTTTTTTAAACAAGACCTTTATGGATAGTTCCGGCAGAAGTAATCAAACCAATCTCAAGGCACAAAGGAAAAGACTGGATACCTTACAGAGACATTTTGAAGGTTGAGGGGAGTAGTTTCGCGATGCGAGCTAGAGAAGAACTGGAATTTGAATATGATTGGTTAAACTATAGGCAGATCTATGATTTATTTAAGACTGATAAAAAGAGGTATGGTTTCAGGAAAGAAAATAATGAAATTGAAATGGTATGGACAGAAAAAGTTAAAAAAATGATTTCAAAAATTTATAAGATTTTGCCAAAATGGTATACAGAGGATGAGACTGTAAAAGAGCAAATGGTGAAATGGGCTATAAATATAAATAGAGAAATAGATATGTTATCATGGGAGTGTTTGTGGAAAAAATCGATTAAAATTTCAACATGTGTTAATCTGAAAGAAAATTGTTATAAAATGATGTATAGATGGTATATGACACCAAAAAAAATAGCTAATATGAATGAAAACATGTCTAACAAATGTTGGAAGTGTAAGAAAAAAGGGGGCTCATTTTACCATATGTGGTGGACTTGTGAAAAAGCGGCTGCTTTTTGGACTGAGATTCATAATGAAATTCAGAAAATTCTGAAATGTACTTTGAAAAAAGAGCCAGAAATGTTACTTTTAGGACTTAAAATGGAAGAAATCAAACTGACAAAGAGAACATTGTTATGGTATTTAATTACAACGGCAAGAATGACGTATGCTCAATTTTGGAAACAGGAGAAGATACCAGACAAATGGGAATGGATAAGGAAAATGATTTTTATGGTAGAAATGGACAAACTGACAAAAAAAAGGCGACATAAGAACATAAGAGAAGCCAATGTTGAATCAGGCCAATGGCCCATCTAGTCCAACACTCTGTCACACAGCAGCCAAAATATACCAGGTGCCATCAGGAGGTCCAGCAGTGGGGCCAGGGCACCAGAAGCCCTCCCACTGCTGCCCTCTCCAGCACCAAGAATAGAGTGCATCACCTGCCCCAGACTGAGAGTTCCCATCTATACCCTGTGGCTAATAGCCACTGGTGGACTTCTGCTCCATATGTTTATCTAATTTCCTCTTGAAACTGTCCATGCTTGCAGCTGCCACGACCTCCTGTGGCAGTGAATTCCATATGTTAATCACTCTTTGGGTGAAGAAGTATTTCCTTTTATCTGTTCTAACCCGACTGCTCAGCAATTTCATAGAGTGCCCACGAGTTCTTGTATTGTGAGAAAGGGAGAAAAGTACTTCTTTCTCAACCTGCTGAATCCCATTCATAATCTTATAAACCTCGATCATGTCACCCCTCAGCCGTCGTTTCTCCAAGCTAAAGAGCCCCAAGCATTTTAACCTTTCTTCATAGGGAAGGTGTTCCAACCCTTTTATCATTCTAGTTGCCCTTCTCTGCACTTTTTCCAATGCTATAATATCCTTTTTGAGATGTGGTGACCAGAACTGTACACAGTATTCCAAATGAGGTCGCACCAATGATTTATACAGGGGCATGATGATACCGGCTGATTTGTTATCAATTCCATTCCTAATAATCCCCAGCATAGCGTTGGCCTTCTTTATTGCAGCTACACATTGTGTAGACATTTTCAGCGAGTTATCCACTACGACTCCAAGATCTCTCTCTTGGTCCGTCTCTGCCAGATCAGACCCCATCAACGTGTATTTATATTTAGGATTTTTGGCTCCAATGTGCATCACTTTGCACTTGGCCACATTGAACCCCATTTGCCATGTTGACGCCCACTCACCCATCCTCAACAGATCCCTTTGGAGTGCCTCACAATCCTCCCTGGTTTTCACCACCCTGAACAACTTCAGGTCATCTGCAAATTTAGCCACATCACTGCTTACTCCCAATTCCAAATCGTTAATAAACAAGTTAAAAAGCATGGGACCGAGTACTGATCCCTGTGGTACCCCACTGCTTACCACCCTCCACTGAGAAAGTTTCCCATTTATACTCACTCTCTGTTTCCTATTTATAAGCCAGTTTTTGATCCACAAGAGGACTTGTCCTTTTATCCCATGACTATTGAGCTTACTTAGGAGCCTTTGATGAGGAACTGTATCAAAAGCTTTCCGGAAGTCAAGGTAAATAATATCTATTGGGTCCCCCTTGTCCACATGTTTGTTCACTCCCTCAAAAAACACTAACAGGTTAGTGAGACAAGATCTTCCCTTACAGAACCCATGCTGAGTCTGCCTCAATAGTTTTTGTTCATCAATGTGCCTACTAATTCTTTCCTTAATAACAGTTTCCACTAACTTACCCGGGATCGATGTCAGACTGACTGGCCTGTAATTTCCCGGATCTCCCCTGGAGCCCTTTTTAAAGATGGGAGTGACATTAGCTACCTTCCAGTCCTCAGGATAAGGAAAATGGATAAGGAAAATGATTTTTATGGTAGAAATGGACAAACTGACAAAAAAAAGGCGACCTTCCACGATGAGTTCAAAGACCGTAAGGCTGAGCTGTCTCTCCTGGTGACAGAGGGTGAGCGGGTTAGCCTGTTGGGCCTCAACTGGTTTGAGGCATTGGGGATTGCTATCACTGGTATCAACAAAATTTGTGTAAATAAACAGGACTCATTGTATAGCGAGTTTCCTGAAGTGTTTGGTGAGGAGCTCAGCACGTACACCGCCCCCCCGGTTTCTTTTGATTTGGACCCTTCAGTTCATCCGATATGACTGAAGTATAGGAAGGTCCCGCTCACGCTCAAAGCAGAAATTGAGTCAGAGTTAGATAAATTGGTCAGTCAGGGGGTTCTTGAACCGGTACCCTATGGAAAGTGGGAGACTCCAATTGTGACGCCTGTCAAGGCCGACGGGTCTATACGAATATGTGCAGACTACAAATGTACAGTTAACAAAGCTCTGCAGCAGCATTCCTATCCGGTGCTGGTAATCAGCCATGTACTGGCGTCACTGGGAGGGGGAAAAGTTTTTGCCAAGCTTGACCTGGCTCAAGCTTACCAGCAGTTGCCGGTGGACGACGCAACTGCTGAAGCCCAAACAATCGTTACCCATAAAGGGGCTTTCAGGGTGAAACGATTACAATTTGGAGTAAATGTCACCCCGGGCATTTTTCAAGGGCTAATGGAGGGGCTCCTGCGTGGGCTACCCGGTGTCGTGCCCTATTTCGATGATGTTTTAATTGCGGGCACAGATGATTGTGAACTGATGGCTCGCTTAAGAGCAGTGTTGAGTCGTTTTAAAAATGCCGGGCTGCGGGTTAAGCGTTCGAAATGTGTTGTCGGGGTAAAAAGAGTTGAGTTCTTGGGGTTCCTCGTAGATGGGTCCACCCACCCAACAAGGTGGTGGCAATCCAAAACGCGCCTCCACCCCAGTCCAAGAAAGACCTCCAGTCCTTCTTGGGAATACTCAACTTTTATGGTGCCTTTCTGCCACACAAGGCATCGGTTGCTGAACCTCTGCACACTTTGCTCCACAAGAACGCTAAATGGGAGTGGGGTGAGCGGCAGAGGTGTGCATTCACTTCAGTGAAGGAACTTTTGTCATCGCTGCAGTCCTGACGCACTTCGATGAAAACAAACTGCTGGTGCTTGCAGCTGACGCATCTCCTTATGGGGTGGGTGCCGTTCTCAGCCATATGATGCCGGACGGATCTGAGGCACCGATCGCATTTTATTCCTGGTCCCTCACTAAGGCAGAAAAGAACTATGCCCAGATCAACAAGGAGGGCCTTGCCCTAATTGCAGAAATAAAGAAATTCCATGACTTTGTTTATGGGCGGCGGTTCCTCGTTGTGACTGATCACAAACCTTTCCTGGGCATCTTCTCACCAGACCGGCCAACACCGAACATTCTACCGCCCCGGATGCTAAGGTGGGCGGTTTTTCTGTCGGCATACGATTTCGAGCTGGAGCACCATCCAGGGAAGGCTATTGGGCACGCAGACGCCCTTAGCTGCTGCCCCGCACCACTAACTGACTCTGACGAGGAGCCAGAACTGGACGTTTTGGCACTGGAAGAGCTCCCGGAGGCACCGGTCACCTCCACAGACATTGCTGCTGCGTCGGCAAAGGACCCTTTAATCGCCCGAGTTCTCAATTGGGTGTGGAGGGGGTGGCTGGCCGGGAAAGTGGAGGCGGATTTCAAACCGTTTGTTTACCGCCAAAATGAATTATCTGTGACTAAGGGCTGTCTGCTTTGGGGAAGTAGAGTTGTAATTCCCTCTAAGCTAAGGGAAAGAGTCTTGGAGGCCTTGCATGCGGGCCATCCAGGAACGGTTCATATGAAGGCCCTTGCCAGAGGGCACATGTGGTGGCCAAACATTGATGCGGACATTGAGGTTTGGGTTCGGAACTGCATGTCCTGCCAACAGTCCCGGCCAGAACCACCTCATGCTCCTGTCCAGCCTTGGGAAAAGTCAAGGAGGCCATGGTCCCGCCTCCGTATTGATTTTGCGGGCCCGTACCATGGGCAAATGTTTTTCATATGTGTAGACTCTTACTCCAAATGGTTGGAGGTTGTAAATATGAGATCAATTAATTATGGGGCTGTGATTCATGCCCTGCGCAAACTGTTTTCCACGCACGGGCTGCCGGACTGTGTCACCTCCGATAACGGGCCACAGTTCGTTTTGGCAGAATTTGAGGGGTTCCTGGCTGACAACCTTGTACGCCATGTAACATCGGCCCTGTTCCATCCGGCCTCTAATGGACAGGCCAAATATATGGTTCGGACGACAAAAGAATCGCTTGGGCGCCTGACGTGCGGGGACTGGAATCAGAAGCTGGCCTCTTTCCTTCTGAGGCAACACATCACCCCGTGTTCGGCGACGGGGCGGAGCCCAGCTGAACTCTTGATGGGCCGAAAGCTGTCTACCCTCCTCGACCGTTTGCACCCTGACTTGGACCAGTCCAAGCAACAGTCTGAGGAACCAGCGCAGGGGAGAGTGTTCCAGTGTGGGGACAAGGTCTTTGCCCGGAACTATGGGGAAGGTCATCGGTGGCTACCGGCCATAGTCACCAAAGTTGCAGGGTCCAGGCTGTATGTGGTCCGGCTTCCCAGCAGACGGGAGATTCGCCGCCACATAGACCAGCTCAGGGAGCGTTGGGCAGACTTCAGCGCCGAGTCAGTGCCCGAACCTGAGTTGGTCCCCGAGCAGGAGGGGCCTCCCGCTGAGGAGGTGAGTGCTGCAGAAGGGGACTCGGAGTCTGGGCACACCCCAACTCCAGAGCCTGTGATCCCTGTTTGTGTTCCCCCTGTCTCTCCTGCGAGAGTGGTTACCAGGGCTCCAGAAGAGTGTGCCGCTCCAAGTCCAACGGAGCAGAGACCGCTGCGCCGGTCGAACCGAAGCCAAGGTGCCCCCCAACCTGAAAGATTATGTTTGGCAGGGTAATGCTCCATCTTAGGGGGAGGGATTTGTTATGTACTGAATGTGAATTGCTCCTATCTATTCACATGTTAAGCTTGAGTCTGAATGTGGCTCCTCATTGTCGCATTGTCATTGGTCGGTTTCTGCAAAACCTGTGTAATTACCCAATCACTGAGTGATATTGTTGCAAAGAGGGAACGGTCCTGATTGGCCTTTATCCCTGTATCCTGGTTGGCTTTTATCCCAGCGCTACTATTGGTTCTTATCTGACTATGGGTGTGGCTTTGACAGCCCGGGAGAGTTTAAAAGGAGCTGTGCTTCCCTTGTTGTGATGTTCAGTCGTGTGTTCCTGACTTACAGATCGCTGTTTAATAAAGCTGAAATCACTTGAAGCTGAATCCTTTGTTGAGTCTCATACTTAACAGAGCTGCTTTTCCTTTTTGCCCTTGCCCTTCCAAGCATGCTTAGAATGTACATTCATATGCATTTCATTCATATAGTCCCAATTCAACTTATAACAAATGACACATCCCACATTTCTTCCCACCAGGGATGCAAACTGGCTTATCTTATTCATCTCAGCCATTTTATCCTCAAAACAACCCTACAAAGTCGATTAGGGTGAGAGTGTTTTACAGCCCAAGGTAAACCACAAATCTTCCATGGCAGAATGGGGATCAAAACCTGTGTCTCACAGATAGTGGTGCAATCCTCTGTCTCTCTGTAATACTGCAATGAATCTTTTATAGTAATACATTGCTACAGCAGAAATTTATTTTAAACAAGTTTCAACAGGAGAAGCCATGGTTTCTGGGGTAGGAATGGAAAAGGTGTTACTTTAAAGGCATGACTTTTCATGGCATGACAGTGCAATGCTCTCCTAGGAAACTTCATACATTAAAGGTTTAGAAAACAGTAGAGCAAACCAGAAGACACTGGAAGGTAGACAATTGATCCATTATTGAGGTATCCAGAGCAGGGCAAAACCTTCTAATAGAAACAATCAAAGTCTAATATCTTCAAGATGGCCCTAGAGGTTCTATGTAGGAAGGAAAATGTTAAATAGTGGGTCCCATGGAGGGGCAGACCCCAAGTCTAGTGATCAGCTCTACTTTATTAGTGATTTCAGCAAGAACAAGACTGAACTCCAGGGCCACAGCCCTGTTTAAATAGCATGCAATTACCACACCGAAACACATCCCGCTCTCAACGATAGGCTATTTACATAGCATCACTTCTTGATTGGCTATTTCCAGAGTCCTGGTGGGCTATTATTCTTGGGCTCTTCAGGCAGAACAGTCCTGGAATGTTTCAGTCCCAATAAAAGGTAAAGGTAAAGGTTCCCTTGCTCGAAAGCCAGTCGAATTCGACTCTAGGGTTGCGGTGCTCATCTCCGTTTCAAAGCTGAAGAGCCAGCGCTATCCGAAGACGTTTCTGTGGTCATGTGGCCGGCATGACTAAACACCAAGGCTCACGGAACGCTGTTACCTTCCCACTGAAGTGGTACCTATTTATCTACTTGCAATTTCTTGCTTTCGAACTGCTAGGTTGGCAGGAGCTGGAACTAGAGACGGGAGAGCTCACTCCGTCATGCGACACTCCCGGGTCTTGAACTGCTGAACTACTGACCTTCCGCAGCCTGCAGTTCAGCGTCTTAACCACTTGAGCCACCGCAGCTCAGTCCCAATACACAACAGAAAATAAAGGAGAAACGTTTAGACTCCTTTTTTGGTTTGATATGGCTAAGAAAGTTAACAGCAAGCAACTGAATTAGGCAGAAATCAGAAACCTCTTAGAAAATGGGCAAGAAAGAAATGAAAGGGACAACAGCAAGCCTGGGAATTGTTGATGATGGGGATTTCTTCTGATTAACCAGATCTTGTTTCCAGTGGTACTGGTAAGTTTCAGAAAATACTCAGGAATACAGCATCACATTAAAAACCAGCCTCAACCAACAATAAGACAACTGAGGAAAAGCCATATTCTAGCATCGCAAAAAAATACAAGTATGCAATCAGTCCCAGGGGCAAAACAAGACTGTGAAACAGAAGGTTGCCACAGGAAATTGCAGCAGGACAGCAGCTGTGAAGTCCTTGTGGGAAAATCACCACAGGGGCAAATTTGGATTGGTAACACAATGAAAGGGGAGGATGAGCTTCAGCCTTCTCCCAGGCCCCCCTTTTTAAACCAAAAGAGCCATGGGAAGCACAACTCACCCAACTGGGTGGGCTAAGCATTTACTGATAGGGTGGGCTAAGCGTTTCTGCCAAAGTTATGGTACGATGTTGGTATCACAAAATGGTGTGTTTTGTGCTGCAGTCCATGGACCTGGCTGTGAGATGCGACTTGATGTTGAGTTTTGGTGGGGCCCATCATAAATATAATGAGATCTGCACTTTAGGTTCCTGATTTTGTACTATGGTACTGCTGAGATTCTCAAGGCATAACTTCTGTGCTGCAAACTGTGGCCACTAATGTGATGAGTTAGTAGATGGTGAGTTTGTGGTGACCACACAATAAATCTAAAAAAAACCATGGTTTGGGAGAACATCTTGAGGATCTGTGCCTCAGGACCATGTTTTTGCTCCATGGTATCACCATGAGGCTGTGGAGCCATAATTTCTGTGATGCAGGCTCTGCCCGTGGACATGATATGTGATTTGATGGTGATGGTGGGCTGACCCAATGCAGGAACACTGAGGATCCATGAGGATCCGTGCTTCGAAACCATGTTTTTGCAGCATAGTGTTGCCCTGAAGCTGTGGATCCATGAATTCTCTGGTGTAAGTAGTGGCCATGGACTTGATATCGGATTTAATGGTAAGTTTGGGGTGTCCCAGCACAAAACCTCCAAGCATCCATGAGGATCTGTGCTCCAGAAAATTGTTTTTGCAGAATGGTATCGCCACGAAGCCGTGGATCCGTGATCTTCATGGTGCAATCTGCTCTCATGGTCATGATATGTGATTAGATGGTGTGTTTGGAATGACCCAATGCAAAACACCCAAGCATCTATGAGGATCTGTGCTTCGGAACCATGTTTTTGCTGCATGGTTTTGCCAAGAAGCTGTGGATCTGTGATTTCTGTGGTTCATACTGTGCCCATGGACTTGATGTGTGATTTGATGGTGAGTTCATGATGACCCAATGCAAAAACACTGGGTATCCATGAGGATCCGTGCTTCAGAAACATGTTGTAGCTTCATGGTGTTGCCACAAAGCCGTGGATCCATGACTTTTGCGGTGCAAGCTGTTGCCATGGACATTTTATCCGATTTGATGGTGTGTTCATGGTGACCCAATGCAGAAACCCTGAAGATCTATGAGGATCCGTGCTTCAGAACCATGTTTTTGTTTATAGTGTTCCCACAATGAAGGAACCACACGGGACACGGTCTGAGGGGTGAAAGCACTGGCCTGCCCTGGAAATAGCCGGCAGCTTTATTTTAAACACTCTGTTCTCAGCATCAGAGGGGGCTGCCCCTCGCAACACACAAAGGGAGACCACATGCTCCAACAGAATGCCGGGGATGTTTGCACAGCATAATTAACAGTGATAATGTTATTCCTGGCATTGAAGAGACCTGCATTGACAAGATTAGCAGAAGGTCAGGACCAGTACACCAAGTTACTGATTTCGCGACAGAGGCAGAATATAAAGAGATTAAGATTGGTGTGCCAAGATCGTTAATCTCGTACACCACAAAACCGTGGATCCATGACTTTTGTGGTGCACGCTGTTGCAATGGACATTTTATGTGACTTGATGGTGTGTTTATGGTGACCCAACACAGAAATGCTGAAGATCCATAAGGATCCATGCTTCAGAACCATGTTTTTGTTGATGGTGCTACTACGAAGCTGTGGATCCATTATTTTTGTAGTACAGGCTGTTGCCATTGACATGTTATGTGATTTCATGGTGTGTTTGGGGTGTTCTAATGCAAAAACCCGAGGATCCATGAGGAACCGAGCTTCAGAACCAAGTTTTTGTTGATGGTGTTGCCACGAAGCTGTGGATCTATGACTTTTCTGCTGCAAGTTGTTGCCATGGACATGTTATGTGATTCCTTGGTGTGTTTGGTGGGTTCTAATGCAAAAATCCTGAGGATCCATGAGGATCCGTGCTCTAGAACCGTGTTTTTACAGAATGGTGCTGCCACGAAGTCTTGGATCCATGACTTTTGTGGTGCAAGCTGTTGCCAAGGACATGTCATGTGATTTGATGGTGTGTTTGGGGTGTCCTAATACAAAACCCTGAGGATCCAGGAGGATCCGTGCTCTAGAAGCGTGTTTTTGCACAATGGTGTTGAAACGAAGCCGTGGATTCATGATATTTGTAGTATAGGCTGTTGCCATGGACATGTTTTGTGATTTGATGGTGTGTTTGGGGCGTCCTAATGCAAAAATCCCGAGGATTGGTGAGGAACCATGCTTCAGAACGATGTTTTTGCAGAATGGCGTTGCCACAAAGCCGTGGGTCCATGATTTTTGTAGTACAGGCTGTTGCCTTTGACATGTTTTGTGATATGATGGTGTGTTTGGGGCGTCCTAATGCAAAAACCCCGAGGGTCCGTGAAGATCCGTGCCCTCAAACAGTGTTTTTGTTGATGGTGTTGCCACGAAGCCGTGGATCCATGATTTTTGTAGTACAGGCTGTTGCCTTTGACATGTTTTGTGATCTGATGGTGTGTTTGGGGCGTCCTAATCCAAAGACCCCAAGGATCCGTGAGGACCTGTGCTACAGAACAATGTTTTTGTTGATGGTGTTGCCACAAAGCCGTGGATCCATGATTTTTGTAGTACAGGCTGTTGACATGGACATGCTATGTGACTTGATGTTGTGTTTGGGTGACCCATTGCAAAAACCCAGAGGATCCATGCTTCAGAATGGTATTTTTGTTGATGCTGTTTCCACGAAGCTGTGGATCCAGGACTTTTGTGGTACAAGCTATTGCCATGGGCATCTTATGTGATACGATGGTGTTTTTTGGGTGTCCTAATGCAAAAACTGTGAGGATCCGTGCTTCAGAACCAAGTTTTTGTTGATGGTGTTTGACATGTCATGTTATTTGATGGTGTGTTTGGGGTGTCCTAATCCAAAGACCCCGAGGATCCGTGAGGATCCGTGCTTCAGAAAGATGTTTTTGTTGATGGTGTTGCCAAAAAGCCATGGATCCAAGACTTTTGTGATGCAAGCTGTTGCCATGGACATGTTTTGTGATTTGATGGTGTGTTTGGGGTAACCCACTGCAAAAACCCCGAGGATCCATGAGGATCCGTGCTCTAGAACCGTGTTTTTGCACAATGGTGTTGAAACGAAGCCGTGGATTCATGATATTTGTAGTATAGGCTGTTGCCATGGACATGTTTTGTGATTTGATGGTGTGTTTGGGATGTCCTAATACAAAAATCCCGATGATCCGTGAGGATCCATGCTTCAGAACGATGTTTTTGCAGAATGGCGTTGCCACAAAGCCGTGGATCCATGATTTTTGTAGTACAGGCTGTTGCCATGGACATGTTTTGTGATTTGATGGTGTGTTTGGGGCATCCTAATGCAAATCCCCGAGGATCCGTGAGGATCCGTGCTCTCAAATAGTGTTTTTGTTGTATGGTGTTGCCACGAAGCCGTGGATCCATGATTTTTGTAGTACAGGCTGTTGCCTTTGACATGTTTTGTGATCTGATGGTGTGTTTGGGGCGTCCTAATGCAAAAACCCCGAGGATCCGTGAGGATCCGTGCTCTCAAACAGTGTTTTTGTTGATGGTGTTTCCACGAAGCCGTGGATCCATGATTTTTGTAGTACAGGCTGTTACCTTTGACATGTTTTGTGATTTCATGGTGTGTTTGGGGCGTCCTAATGCAAAATCCCCGAGGATCCGTGAGGATCCGTGCTCTCAAACAGTGTTTTTGTTGAATGGTGTTGCCACGAAGCCGTGGGTCCATGATTTTTGTAGTACAGGCTGTTGCCTTGGACATGTTTTGTGATCTGATGGTGTGTTTGGGGCGTCCTAATGCAAAAACTCCGAGGATCCGTGAGGATCCGTGCTCTCAAACAGTGTTTTTGTTGATGGTGTTGCCACAAGGCCGTGGATCCATGATTTTTGTAGTACAGGCTGTTGCCTTTGACATGTCGTGTGATTTGATGGTGTGTTTGGGGCGTTCTAATGCAAGAACCCCAAGGATCCGTGAGGACCCGTGTTACAGAACGATGTTTTTGTTGATGGTGTTGCCACAAAGCCGTGGATCCATGATTTTTGTAGTACAGGCTGTTGCCATGGACATGCTATGTGACTTGATGTTGTGTTTGGGGTGAACCATTGCAAAAACCCAGAGGATCCATGAGGATCCGTGCTTCAGAATGGTATTTTTGTTGATGCTGTTGCCACGAAGCTGTGGATCCAGGACTTTTGTGGTACAAGCTATTGCCATGGGCATCTTATGTGATACGATGGTGTTTTTTGGGTGTCCTAATGCAAAAACTGTGAGGATCCATGCTTCAGAACCAAGTTTTTGTTGATGGTGTTTGACATGTCATGTTATTTGATGGTGTGTTTGGGGTGTCCTAATCCAAAGACCCCGAGGATCCATGAGGATCCGTGCTTCAGAACAGATGTTTTTGTTGATGGTGTTGCCACGAAGCCGTGGATCCATGATTTTTGTGGTTTAAGCTGTTGCCATGGACATGTTTTGTGATTTGATGGTTTGTTTGGGGTGTCCTAATGCAAAAACCCTGAGGATCCGTGAGGATCCGTGCTCTCAGAACCGTGTTCTTGCAGAATGGTGTTGCCACGAAGCCGTGGATCCATGATTTCTGTAGCACTGGGCTGTTGCCTTTGACATGTCATGTGATTTGATGGTGTGTTTGGGGCATCCTAATGCAAGAACCCTGAGGATCCATGAGGATCCGTGCTCTAGAACCGTGTTTTTGCACAATGGTGTTGCCACGAAGCCGTGGATCCATGATTTTTGTAGTACAGGCTGTTGCCTTTGACATGTCATGTGATTTGATGGTGTGTTTGGGGCGTCCTAATGCAATAACCCCGAGGATCCGTGAGGATCCGTGCTTCAGAACGATGTTTTTGGTGATGGTGTTGCCACGGAGCCGTGGATCCAGGACTTTTGTGGTGCAAGCTGTTGCCTTTGACATGTTATGTGAGTTGATGGTGTGTTTGTGGTAACCCACTGCAAAAACCCCGAGGATCCTTGAGGATCCGTGCTTCAGAATGATATTTTTGTTGATGGTGTTGCCACGAAGCCGTGGATCCAGGACTTTTGTGATGCAAGTTGTTGCCATGGACATGTTCTGTGATTTGATGGTATGTTTGGGGTGTCCTAATGCAAAAACCCCGAGGATCCGTGAGGATCTGTGCTCTAGAACCGTGTTTTTGCAGAATGGTGTTGCCACAAATCCGTGGATCCATGATTTTTGTAGTACATGCTGTTGCCATGGACATGTTATGTGATCTGATGGTGTGTTTGGGGTGTCCCATTGCAAAAACCGAGGATCCATGAGGATCCGTGCTCTAGAACCATGTTTTTGCAGAATGGTGTTGCCACGAAGCCGTGGATCCATGATTTTTGTAGTACATGCTGTTGCCTTTGACGTGTCATGTGATTTGATGGTGTGTTTGGGGTGTCCTAATGCAAGAACCCTGAGGATCCATGAGGATCCGTGCTCTAGAGCCGTGTTCTTGAAGAATGGCGTTTCCACGAAGCCGTAGATCCATGATTTTTGTAGTATAGGCTGTTGCCATGGACATGTTTTGTGATTTGATGGTGTGTTTGGGGCGTCCTAATGTAGAATCCCCGAGAATCCGTGAGGATCCGTGCTCTAGAACCGTGTTTTGGTAGAATGGTGTTGCCACAAAGCCATGGATCCATGATTTTTGTAGTACATGCTGTTGCCATGGACATGTTATGTGATCTGATGGTGTGTTTGGGGTGTCCCATTGCAAAAACCCCGAGGATCCATGAGGATCCATGCTCTAGAACCATGTTTTTGCACAATGGTGTACAGCCTGTACTTCAAAAATCATGGATCCACGGCTTTGTGGCAACACCATTCTGCAAAAACAAGGTTCTAGAGCACGGATCCTCATGGATCCTTGGGGTTTTTGCAATGGGTCACCCCAAACACAACATCAAGTCACATGACATGTCCATGGCAACAGCATGTACTACAAATATCATGGATCCACGGCTTCGTGGCAACACCATTCTGCAAAAACGTTCTGAAGCACGGATCCTCACGGATCCTCGGGATTTTTGCATTAGGATGCCCCAAACACACCATCAAATCACAAAACATGTCAAAGGCAACAGCCTGTACTAGAAAAATCATGGATCCACGGCTCCGTGGCAACACCATTCTGCAAAAACACACTTCTAGAGTATAAATCCTCATGGATCCTCGGAGTTTTTGCATTAGGACACCCCAAACACACCATCAAATCACAAAACATGTCCATGGCAACAGCCAGTACTACAAAAATCATGGATCCACTGCTTCGTGGCAACACAATTCTGCAAAAATACGGTTCTACAGCACGGATGCTCACGGATCCTTGGGGATTTTGTATTAGGACGCCCCAAACACACCATCAAATCACAAAACATGTCAAAGGCAACCGCCTGTACTACAAAAATCATGGATCCACGGCTTCGTGGCTACACCATCAACAAAAACACTGTTCGAGAGCACGGATCCTCACGGATCCTCGGGGGTTTTGCATTAGGACGCCCCAAACACACCATCAAATCACAAAACATTTCCATGGCAACAGCTTTTACCACAAAAGTCATCGATCCACAGCTTCCTGACAACACCATTCTGCCAAAACACGGTTCTAGAACACGGATCTTCATGGATCCTCTGGGTTTTTGCATTAGGACACCCCAAACACACCATCAAATGACAAAACATGTCCATGGCAACAGCTTTTACCACAAAAGTCCTTGTCAGAAGTCCTATCCTAGTCAGCCAAACACCAGGTCTTGTTCATTTAAGCAAGAATAGCGTTTATTGTAAAGCTGCAATAGAAGGTTACTGATACAGATACATTGTTCAGAATAACGTGGTTACACAAAGCAAGCAGTTATAGGGGAAAGGGGGTGAATGGGGACCCCCCTTCCTCCAATGAGTGCATAGTATGCGAGCGGGAACTGAAAGCCACAATAATTAATGAAGTTCCTGCCGCCCCCATTTCCCAGCCAAGCTGTAGCTTTGAAAGCGATAGAGAGCTTACAGCCTGTCTCCTCCAAGGTCAAACTGTTACGTCTGCCAGAGATAGGGCCTGCCCGGCCGACCCTGCACATTCCATTCGGACACTCCAGGTGCATAATTCAACACCCCACGATCCCGACCTCCCACCTTACACAACATAACTCAAGTTCCCCCCACTGCCATCCACTATGGCAGGATTACCTGACATGCAGCCCTCTCAAAAATAAATCTACCCCTTTGGCTTGTGGGGGTACAACTTATGGAATGCCCGGATTAACCTGGGGGCCAGAACATGTTCCGCCCGTACCCACTCCCTCTGTTCAGGCCCAAAGTCGATCCATTCAACAAGATAATACAAGCGATTGCGAGAGATTTTAGAGTCCAAGATCTGTGAAACTTCATAGTGAGGTTCCCCCCACCAGCAGCGGAGGCGGGGCGGGTTGACGCGGTCTCCATTTGTTCTCCTCAGGCGCCCGGCGTACGAGCCTTACATGAAAAACAGGATGAACAGATTTTAGAGACTTAGGCAAGGCCAGTTCCACAGTCACATTGTTAATCACTCGCACAATCTCAAAAGGACCCACAAACTTCCATCCGAGCTTGCGGCTCGGTTGAATACCACGTAAATTCTGAGTGGACAGATAAGCAAACTCCCCACACTTAGGGATCCAGGACAAGTTGCGTTTCTTATCGGCCTGGACTTTATTCGCTTCCTTCGCCTCATCCAGAGTCTTAGATAGGGATGACCACGCAGCTTGCAGTCTTTTGCACCAGGCGCCAGCATCTCCCGCCGGGAGGTCGGGAGAACTCAAGAAAGGTAAAGGCGGAGCGTCATAACCATGGACCGCCTTAAAGGGGGACATCCCCGTGGAAGAGTGCTGAGTGTTATTATAACAAAACTCAGCCAAAGGTAACAGGGAATGCCAATCATCCTGCTGGAAGTTTGTAAAACATCTCAAGTATTGTTCAAGGGTTTGGTTTACCCGTTCGGTCTGCCCACCAGTCTCTGGGTGATACGCACTGCTGACCCCCCGCTCCACCCCTAGCAGTGACATCAGCTCGCTCCAGAAGTGTGAAACAAATTGCACCCCCTATCCGAGATCACTTTAGCAGGTAAAGTGTGAAGCCTCACCACGTGTTGCAAAAACGCCGAGGCCAGTTTCTTGGCTGAGGGGATTTTAGTAAATGGAACAAAATGGGCTTGTTTAGTAAACAGATCTACAATCACCCATATGACAGTAAACCCCCCACTAGGGGGCAAATCCGTGATAAAGTCCATAGAGATCACTTCCCAAGGCCGAGCCGGCATGGGGGAGGGTTGTAGGGCCCCTGGGGGTTTTCCGGGTCTAGGCTTGCTCATCAAACACGTTTGGCAAGCAGAAGTAAACAACGATAAGTCCTTGCGAAGGCCGGGCCACCAAAATTGCCTTTGTAAGAGTTGCAAGGATTTTACAAACCCCGTGTGTCCGGCCAGTTTCGACCCATGTGCCCAGCCCATCATCTCCCCCCGAAGCGACTTAGGAACAAACAGTTTATTGTCTTTGCACCAGCACCCGTGGTCATCTTGCATGACTCCGTCTTCCCCCTGCACCTCCTCCCTATCCGAGTCAGACAGCGCAGTAGCGAACTTTGCTATCCAGTCATTTGCGGGAGGGGTGGAATAGGGGTTGGAACGTTTGGCTTGGGCCCGAGTGGTTACAGCCCCTCCCAACTGGGAAGGCGTGAAGACCGAGTCACGAATCTCCTCCCTCTTACTGTTGTGTTGTGGGAGGCGCGATAAAGCGTCAGCCAGGGAGTTAGCTTTCCCAGGGAAGTGATGCAGTGTGAAGTTGAACTTAGAGAAAAAGTCCGCCCAACGCAGCTGTTTGGTGTTCAAGGAACGGGGGAGCGGAGCAGCTCGAGGTTTTTATGATCAGTCCATACCTCGAAAGGGACCCGCACCCCCTCAAGCCAGTGGCGCCAGGTTGCTAACGCTAAGCGGATCGATCCCGCTTCTTTCTCCCACACCGACCAATTCCGTTCAGTCTCATTAAATTTTCGTGACACATAGGCAAGGGGTGAAGTTTGCCATCATCCCCCTCTTGGAGGATCGCCCTCCCATAGCAACGTCAGAAGCGTCGACCTGCACAATGAATTTTTTCAGTTCGTTTGGGTGAGCTAACACAGGCTCCGATGTAAAGAGGGCTTTTAGCCTGTCAAACGCCTGTTGGCACTCCGGAGACCATTCTAATTTTGCTCCAGGACGTGTTGCTTCCCTTTCGTTTTAAGCAAGTCAGTAAGGGGGAGAGCCACCTGAGCAAAGTTCGAGAGAAACGATCTGTAAAAGTTTGCGAATCCTAGAAAACTCTGGAGTTGTCTCTGAGTTTTGGGTGGCTCCCAGGCTACTACATCTCTTATTTTGTCAGGGTCCATCTCAATCCCCTTTTGCGATATGCGGTAGCCCAAAAAGGGGATCTCTGACTTGTGAAATTCACATTTAGACAGTTTAGCAAAGAGCTTATGCTTGTGCAACGTTTGCAGAACTTCTCGCACCAATTTGACGTGTGATTTACGGTCAGGGGAGTACAAAAGTATGTCATCAAGGTAAACAAGGACCCCTTAAACAAATACTTGTGGAGCACTTCGTTAATCAAGTTCATGAAAACCCCGGGGCCCCCTGAAGTCCGAACGGCATAACCAGATATTCAAACTGACCCAACGGGGTATTAAAAGCCGTTTTGAATTCATCACCTTCCCGGATTCTTACTCTGAAATAAGCATCTCGGAGATCTAGCTTCGAGAAGACCTTCCCCTGGCCACCGCAGCCAACAAGTCTTTAATCAGGGGCATAGGGTAAGCGTTCGTGTTGGAGACTGCATTTAAACCGCGATAGTCAGTGCATAGTCGCAGTCCCCCGTCCTTCTTTTTCCGGAACAGCACGGGAGCGGCAAAGGGGAAGAGGCAGGTCTTATGAACCCCCTACTCAAGTTCTTATCGATGAACTTCCTCAATTCCACCTTTTCTGCGGGGCTCATGGAGTACAGCTTCCCTTTAGGTAACTTTTGATTTGGCAAAATTTCAATAGCACAGTCAGAGTTTCTATGGGGGGTAGTTCATCTGCCTCCTCCTCCCCAAACACAGAAGCCAAATTGCGGTACTCTGGTGGAATCGCTTCTATTTCTGCTTCCGCCACCCCTGCCAGCACGGGGGCCTCCCCCCCATTGGGGCACCCCATTCTGGTTTCCACAGGTGGGGTCTGCATTTCTTGGCAATGAAGTTTACTTTTCCCTCGCCCCACAAGACGTGTGGGTCATGATCAAAGAACCACGCGCTCCCGAGCACTAACGGGAACCGGGCCGAAGGGGTAACGATGAAGGGCCTCTCTTCCCAGTGATGCCCAATCCCCACCCTCAAAGGAACAGTCTCATATTTGCAAGGCTCTTTCATGGTAGAGCCATCCATTTGTGTAAAAATTAGGGGGTCTGCCAATTTAACTACCTTTGCCCCCAGTCCCGTTACTAAGGTGGGGTTGATGAAGTCTCTCCCACACCCCGAGTCAATGAGAGCTCGTACTCTTACATGGGTCAGTAGACCCGGGTCCATTAGAGTCACTGTTAGGAAGAAAAGAGAGGGGGGTCTGCTCACCGGGATCTGCGCTTGAGAGTCCGGGACCTGCTGTTCAGCGCTGTTTACAGCAGGTCCTTCTCATTTCCCGGCTGCCCCGTCTCGCTCTCAGACGAATCCGACGTCTCGCTGAGGGGTCTGGCTTGCAGGGCTCTCGCCCCTCTTGGCTTCGCCACCAGCTTTGGGGTGGAGGTGTCAAATGGCTTCTTGGTCCCCTTCGTGGTCCCAGTCGATGCAGGGGAGCCCGGGCAGTTCGCAGCAAAGTGGCCCCCTTCCCCACATTTCAGGCAGAGACCTTGCTTCATCCGAAGTTCTCTCATGCCGTCTTTGGATTTCGGGGTCGAGGACGTGTACTTTCCTCGCGGAGTATACTTCCCTCGCGGAGCCACCGTGGGGCCGGACTGGCCTCGTTTATCCGCTGCTGCCGCTGCATCATCCAACTTGATGGTTTTCAAGCGATTTTCCATGGTGATAGCCGCTTGTATCCAGCCTGTCAGCGTGTCTGGATCTTGGGACTTGGTGACGGAACGTCGGATCTCTGCGTTGAGTCCCAATTTATACCGTTCCGCTAACACTCCGTCTTGCACCCCTCGGATTTTGGCCGCGCACCTGCGGAATTCAGCTGTGTAGTCTCGCACCAACTTGCCGCCTTGCTTGAGGGCCCGTAGGGTCGCCCTTGCCGATTTGTTTGCATTTACATCTTCAAACTGCTCTTTCATGGCCCACATGAAAGCATCGAGGTCTCTCAGCTCATGGCCGTCTGCTTGGTGGAGCCCCACATACCAGTCCGCCGCTGCATCTTTCAGGTGCGAGGCGATGACATCGACCATTCGATCCTCACGCTGGAACAGGTGGCCCCACGTTTCGATAAATCTTTCTGCCCTCACCAGAAAGAAAGGGAACTTCTCTGGGTCTCCGTCGAAGTCCGCGTCTAGAAGTTCAGCCGGTTTCGGCGGCAGAAAACCCCAGGGTCGGGGGGGGCGGCAGCCCAGGCGGCCCCTGCGGCCCCGCTGGTTGATCAGGGGGTAGAGCTGGTACATTCTGTTGGTCCGGTACCGGCACCGGTCGCTGGTCTTGAGGGGGTTGATCGGGGGTTCCTCCCGCTGTTGCCGCTCCCTCTCCTCTCTGATGCCTTCCGCAATCATCTGGGGGATACGTGCGAGGGACTCATCCAGGAGGCGGACCAGTCGATCTTGGCTTGGGTCGCCACTCCATCTCCATCTCACCACCGCACCTTCCGGGGCCCCGGAGTCTCGGTAAGTGTCTTCCAGCCCCTCGGCCGTTGTCAGTCTCCGAACCGACCTCTCGGGGTGACTCATCCGCATCGCCGCTCGCGGGGTTGCAAACCATGTCTCATGGGTTTCGGCCAGGGGTTTCACCCAGTCCCTCTTTTGCTTGGGTTGGGTGGTTACCCCTCCGTAGGCGGCCCCATAAGGATCCCCGTAGGGCCCTCCAAAGTTGTACTCCTGCCCATAAGTCCTAGGGGCTTCCGCGGGTACGTTTGTCCCAGGAGGTTTCTTGTCCTCCTTCTTTTCCTCTTCAATCGGGAGAGTGTCTTCTTCACCGTCACTCATGTTGGAGCCACGGGTTTCCGACCAGTCCCGGAATGATGATTCTGAACAAACTGTCAGAAGTCCTATCCTAGTCAGCCAAACACCAGGTCTTGTTCATTGAAGCAAGAATAGCGTTTATTGTAAAGCTGCAATAGAAGGTTACTGATACAGATACATTGTTCAGAATAACGTGGTTACACAAAGCAAGCAGTTATAGGGGAAAGGGGTGAATGGGGACCCCCCTTCCTCCAATGAGTGCATAGTATGCGAGCGGGAACTGAAAGCCACAATAATTAATGAAGTTCCTGCCGCCCCCATTTCCCAGCCAAGCTGTAGCTTTGAAAGCGATAGAGAGCTTACAGCCTGTCTCCTCCAAGGTCAAACTGTTACGTCTGCCAGAGATAGGGCCTGCCCGGCCGACCCTGCACATTCCATTCGGACACTCCAGGTGCATAATTCAACACCCCACGATCCCGACCTCCCACCCTACACAACATAACTCAAGTTCCCCCCCACCGCCATCCACTATGGCAGGATTACCTGACAGTCCTGGATCCACGGCTTCGTGGCAACACCATCAACAAAAACATCATTTTGAAGCACGGATCCTCATGGATCCTCGGGGTTCTTGCATTAGGACGCCCCAAACACACCATCAAGTCACATAACATGTCCATGGCAACAGTTTGCACCACAAAAGTCATGGATCCATGGCTTTGTGGCAACACAATTCTGCAAAAACACGGTTCTAGAGCACGGATCCTCATGGATCCTCGGAGTTTTGCATTAGGACGCCCCAAACACACCATCAAATCACAAAACATTTCCATGGCAACAGCTTGTACCACAAAAGTCCTGGATCCACAGCTTCGTGGCAACACCATTCTGCAAAAACACGGTTCTACAGCACAGATCCTCACGGATCCTCGGGGATTTTGCATTAGGACGCCCCAAACACACCATCAAATCACAAAACATGTCAAAGGCAACAGCCTGTACTACAAAAATCATGGATCCACGGCTTCGTGGCAACACCATCAACAAAAACACTGTTCGAGAGCACAGATCCTCACGGATCCTCACGGATCCTCAGGGATTTTGCATTAGGATGCCCCAAACACACCATCAAGTCACATAACATGTCCCTGGCAACAGCTTGCACCACAAAAGTCATGGATCCACGGCTTTGTGGCAACACCATTCTGCAAAAACACGGTTCTAGAGCACGGATCCTCATGGATCCTCCAGTTTTTTGCATTAGGACTCCCCAAACACACCATCAAATCACAAAACATGTCCATGCCAACAATCTGTACTACAAAAATCATGGATCCACAGCTTCGTGGCAACACCATCAACAAAAACATCGTTCTGAAGCCTGGATCCTCACGGATCCTCGGGGTTTTTGCATTAGGACACCCCAAACACACCATCAAATAACATAACATGTCAAAGGCAACAGCCTCTACTACAAAAATCATGGATCCACGTCTTCGTGGCAACACCATCAACAAAAACTTGGTTCTGAAGCACGGATCCTCACAGTTTTTGCATTAGGACACCCAAAAAACACCATCATATCACATAACATGCCCATGGCAATAGCTTTGTACCACAAAAGTCATGGATCCACGGCTTCGTGGCAACACAATCAACAAAAATATCATTCTGAAGCATGGATCCTCAGGGTTTCTGCAATGGGTCACCCAAACACAACATCAAGTCACATAGCATGTCCATGGCAACAGCCTGTACTACAAAAATCATGGAGCCACGGCTTCGTGGCAACACCATCAACAAAAACATCGTTCTGAAGCACGGATCCTCATGGATCCTCGGGGTTAGGGTTAGGGTTTTCTTTCTCCCTTTGCCTTCCTTGTTGCTGTGTGGGGACTGAGAGAGAGTGGGTTGTTTTGTAGCCTGATAGAGAGTGGTTCTGTGTAAGTCTGTGAGGGACTGTTTGTGCTTTGGGGGCTGTTGGTGGCTGAGTGTGTTGCTGTAAGTGGATTACTGTGAGTAGATTGCAGGCCCCGCCCCCTATTGTGCTGGGCTCTGCTCTACTGAGCAGCAAGGGGCCTCTTGGAATAAAGGGCTGCTCTTGCCCTGTGGCTCTTAGCCTGTGGGTCGCAGCCTGTGGGTCATACTTGGAGGCCTTGTAAGTGCTTGAGTAAAGCGCTGCTTCTGAGTTCAGGAGGTAGACGTTCTGGTGAGATAGACATTTTGTCAGTCTCAAAGTTTTCAGGGTACATCACAAAAAGAAGAGTTTACATCAGAGTTTGAGGGAAGTTCCTGAAGCTGTAGAAGAAAGCATAGCTCCTGGGATAATGGATAGCGAGGGATCTACTCCAGTGACCTGCCTGGGCTGTGCCATGATTATTTTTCTGCCACGCCAAGAAATGAATTATACATGCTGCAAGTGCAAGCTTGTAAAAATGCTTGAGGAGAAGGTGGGAGAACTCGAGGCGCAAATCTGTGCACTGAAGAACACCAAGGAGGTGGAAAGCTTTTCAGACATGACAGAAGAAGAGCCCCTGAAAGAACAGCAAGAGTAAGGAAGTTACAAGGACCACATGGGTGAGTGGAAGAAAGTAACTTTGAGGAGTAAGATACTCAGAAAACAATCACAACCAGTGGAGCAGCAAAATCGATACCAGCCACTTCTGTTGATGGAAGACCGGAACGGCACACTTCATGATTGAATGGATGCGACTGGCAAACAAGCACATAGGCAGAGAGGGAACCAAACCATCCCACAGAGGAAGAGACGAGTAGTGGTGGTTGGTGACTCCCTACTGAGAGGGACGGAAGAAGGTGTCTGCAGACCGGACAAGGAATCTCGAGAGGTTTGTTGCCTTCCTGGAGCATCCATCCAAGATGTGACGGAGAGAATTCCAAGACTGATCAAGACCTCTGATCCCTACCCACTCCTTCTGATCCACGTGGGAACAAACGATACGGCCCGAAGAAACCTTGAATGGATCTCCAAAGACTATGAGGCTCTGGGCAAGAAGGTGAAAGATCTGGGGGCTCAGGTGGTGTTCTCCTCCATTTTACCTGTTGAGGGCCATGGAGCTGGAAGGGAGAACAGGATACTGGAAGTGAATGGCTGGTTACGTAGATGGTGCCGTCGAGAGGGCTTCGGCTTCCTGGACCATGGTATGTACCTCCGACACGAAGGACTGTTGGCGACGGATGGGGTGCACCTGACAAAGAATGGGAGGAATGTCTTCACTGGAAGACTTGCGAACCTGATCAGGAGGGCTTTAAACTAAAGACATTGGGGGTGGGAAGAAAAAGCGGCATCCCCAACACTAAGTCCAGGAAGGGGAATGACCAGAGAATAAATGAACGAGAGAGAGGTGAGTTTAGTAATCTTCAGGTAAATTTGAAGGGACCTACGGTAGGAAGGGATGTCTGTAATCTGAGGTGTCTTTATACTAATGCACAGAGTATGGGAAATAAACAGGAGGAACTTGAACTCCAAATATTGGAAAATAGGTATGATCTGATAGGTGTCACTGAGACTTGGTGGGATGACTCTCATATATGGAGCACAGTGATTGAAGGATATACCTTGTTCAAACGGAACAGAATAAACAAGAAAGGGGGTGGGGTGGCACTATATGTCAAGAATGAATATGCTTGCACTGAAATTCAGGATTTTGAGAGTTGCCCTGTTGAAAGTGTGTGGGTAAGGATAGAGGGGGGAAAGAAGGGGATATTGTTGTGGGAGTATACTACAGACCTCCAAATCAACCGGAGGAACAGGATAATGCATTTGTACAGCAGCTTGCTAAACTTTCACAGAGACAGGATGTAGTGGTTATGGGAGATTTTAACTATCCAGATATTTGCTGGGAATCTAACTCTGCTAGACATGGGACATCCCACAGATTCTTGAATAGCCTTGAGGACAACTTCATCTCTCAGAAGGTGGAGGTGGGAACCAGAGGATCTGCTATCCTAGATTTAATTCTGACTAACAGGGAAGAACTGGTTGATGAAGTGAAGGTGGTGGGTTCCTTGGGGAATAGTGACCATGTCAGCTTGGAATTTGACATAGAGAAGACTGTGAAACCAGGACGTAGCAGAACTCATATCCTGGACTTCAGGAAAGCTGATTTCAATAAACTCAGAGATCTAATAGGAAGGATCCCATGGCTGGAAATGCTGAAGGGAAAATCTGCACAGGAAGGATGGGTGATGCTGAAAAATGAAGTGCTTAAGGCACAATCTCAAACTGTTCCGGTAAGAAAGAAAGGTGGGAGACGGGTAATGAAGCCAAGGTGGCTGAACAAGGAACTCTCTGAGGAGCTGAAACTAAAAAGGGAAATGTACAGGAAATGGAAGGAGGGTCAGATTACTGAGGGTGAATACAAGACACGAGCACAAATCTGTAGGAATGGTGTCAGAAAGGCTAAGGCACAGATGGAGCTGAGGCTTGCAAGGGATGCAAAAAATAACAAGAAAAATTTCTATGCCTATGTTCGGAGCAAAAAGAGGAACAGGGATGGAGTAAGCTCATTGCTAGGGGAAGATGGTCAAGCCTTAACAAGGGATGAAGACAAAGCGGAATTACTCAACTCTCACTTTGCGTCGGTCTTTAACCGTAAAGTGAGCTGTATACAAACTGGAGAATGCAGGGCATATGAAGGAAAGGGGAACTGCCAGTTCAGAATAAGTAAGGAAATGGTTAGAGAACATCTAGCTGCCTTAAAAACTTTCAAATCTCCAGGGCCGGATGGCTTGCATCCGAGGGTGCTAAAAGAAATTGCAGATGTTATTTCAGAGCCTCTGGCTATAATCTTTGAGAGGTCCTGGAGTACGGGTGTTGTGCCGGAAGACTGGAGAAGAGCGAATGTTGTCCCAATCTTCAAGAAGGGGAAAAAGACGGACCCGGGAAATTATAGGCCTGTCAGTTTGACATCAATATCTGGGAAAATTCTGGAGCAGATTAATAAAACGCTCTGTCTGTGAACACCTTGAACAAAATGAGTTAATTGGTAATAGCCAGCATGGGTTTATGAAGAATAAGTCATGCCAGACTAACCTTATCTCCTTTTTTGACAGAGTTACTAAAATGGTTGACTCTGGCAATGCCGTGGATATAGTGAATCTAGATTTCAGTAAAGCATTTGACAAAGTTTCTCATGATATCCTTGAGGATAAGCTAGTTAAGTGTGGGCTGGATGGCGCAACCGTTGGGTGGATTCATGGTTGGTTGAAAAATCGTACCCAACGAGTGCTCGTAAATGGCTCTGCGTCTACGTGGAGGGAAGTCTCGAGTGGAGTAGCACAGGGCTCGGTCCTGGGCCCGGTGTTATTCAATGTTTTTATAAATGACCTGGATGAAGACATAGAGGGGATGCTTATCAAATTTGCAGATGACACGAAGCTGGGTGGGATTGCTAATTCTGAAAAAGACAGAGTCAGGATTCAGAAGGATCTTGATAGGCTGGAACAGTGGGCTGAGACAAATAAAATGAATTTCAATAGAGATAAGTGCAACGTCCTACACTTAGGTACAAAAAATCAAAGGCACAGATATAGAATGGGAGGGACTTGGCTTGACAGCAGCACATGTGAAAGGGATCTAGGTGTTATGGTTGATCACAAGCTAAACATGAGCCTGCAGTGTGATGCGGCTGTGAAGAAAGCTAATGCAATCTTAGGATGCATTAGCAGAAGCATTGTGTCCAGATCACGGGAGGTGGTAGTTCCGCTGTATTCTGCTATGGTCAGGCCCCACCTGGAGTACTGTGTCCAGTTTTGGGCACCACATTTTAGGAAGGATGTTGACAAGCTCGAGCGGGTCCAGAGGAGGGCGACCAGGATGGTGAGAGGGTTGGAGTCCAAGTCTTATGAGGAAAGGCTGAGGGAGTTGGGTATGTTTAGCCTGGGAAAGAGAAGGTTTAGAGGGGACATGATTGCAGTCTTCAAGTATTTGAAGGGCTGTCATGTAGAAGATGGAGTGGATCTATTCTCTCTTGCTCCAGATTGCAAGACTAGATCCAATGGGTGGAAATTACAAGGGAGTCGTTACCGGCTTAATATCAGGAGAAACTTCCTGACTGTAAGAGTGGTTGAGCAGTGGAACAGACTGCCTCGGGAGGTGGTGGATGCTCCTTCGCTGGACGTTTTCAAGAGGAGATTGGACAACCATCTTTTGGGTATGTTGTAGGTATGTAGGGGTTTCGGCTGTGTTCCTGCAGAGTGCAGGGGGTTGGACTAGATGGCCTGCAAGGTCCCTTCCAACTCTAACATTCTATAATTCTATGATTCTATGATTGTATAGCGAGTTTTCTGAAGTGTTTGGTGAGGGGCTCGGCACGTACACCGCCCCCCCGGTTTCTTTTGATTTGGACCCTTCAGTTCGTCCGATACGACTGAAGTATAGGAAGGTCCCGTTCGCGCTCAAAGCAAAAATTGAGTCAGAGTTAGATAAATTGGTCAGTCAGGGGGTTCTTGAACCGGTACCCTATGGAAAGTGGGAGATTCCAATTGTGATGCCTGTCAAGGCCGACGGGTCTATACGAATATGCGCAGACTACAAATGTACAGTTAACAAAGCTCTGCAGCAGCATTCCTATCCGGTGCCGGTAATCAGCCATGTACTGGCGTCACTGGGAGGGGGAAAAGTTTTTGCCAAGCTTGTCCTGGCTCAAGCTTACCAGCAGTTGCCGTTGGACGACGCAACTGCTGAAGCCCAAACAATCGTTACCCATAAAGGGGCTTTCAGGGTGAAACAATTACAATTTGGAGTAAATGTCGCCCCGGACATTTTTCAAGGGCTAATGGAGGGGCTCCTGCGTGGGCTACCCGGTGTCGTGCCCTATTTCGACGATGTTTTAATTGCGGGCACAGATGATTGTGAACTGATGGCTCGCTTAAGAGCAGTGTTGAGTCATTTTAAAAATGCCGGGCTGCGGGTTAAGCGTTCGAAATGTGTTGTCGGGGTAGAAAGAGTTGAGTTCTTGGGGTTCCTCGTAGATGCAGACGGGGTCCACCCCACACCCGACAAGGTGGCGTCAATCCAAAACGCGCCTCCACCCCAGTCCAAGAAAGACCTCCAGTCCTTCTTGGGAATACTTAACTTTTATGGTGCCTTTCTGCCACACAAGGCATCGGTCGCTGAACCTCTGCACGCTTTGCTCCACAAGAACGCTAAATGGGAGTGGGGTGAGCGGCAGAGGCGTGCATTCGCTTCAGTGAAGGAACTTTTGTCATCGAGTGCAGTCCTGACGCACTTTGATGAAAATAAACTGCTGGTGCTTGCAGCTGACGCATCTCCTTATGGGGTGGGTGCCGTTCTCAGCCACCTGATGCCGGACGGATCTGAGGCACCGATCGCATTTTATTCCTGGTCCCTCACTAAGGCAGAAAAGAACTATGGCCAGATCGACAAGGAGGGCCTCGCCCTAATCGCAGAAATAAAGAAATTCCATGACTTTGTTTATGGGCGGCGGTTCCTCGTTGTGACTGATCACAAACCTTTCCTGGGCATCTTCTCACCAGACCGGCCGACACCGAACATTCTATCGACCCGGATGCTAAGGTGGGCGGTTTTTCTGTCGGCGTACGATTTCGAGCTGGAGCACCGTCCGGGGAAGGCTATTGGGCACGCAGACGCCCTTAGCTGCTGCCCCGCACCACTAACTGACTCTGACGAGGAACCAGAACTGGACGTTTTGGCGCTGGAAGAGCTCCCGGAGGCACCGGTCACCTCCACAGACATTGCTGCTGCGTCGGCAAAGGACCTTTTAATCGCCCGAGTTCTCAATTGGGTGTGGAGGGGGTGGCCGGCCGGGAAAGTGGAGGCGGATTTCAAACCGTTTGTTTCCCGCCAAAATGAATTATCTGTGACTAAGGGCTGTCTGCTTTGGGGAAGTAGAGTTGTAATTCCCTCTAAGCTAAGGGAAAGAGTCTTGGAGGCCTTGCATGTGGGCCATCCAGGAATGGTTCATATGAAGGCCCTCACCAGAGGGTACGTGTGGTGGCCAAACATTGATGCGGACATTGAGGTTTGGGTTCGGAACTGCATGTCCTGCCAACAGTCCTGGCCAGAACCACCTCATGCTCCTGTCCAGCCCTGGGAAAAGTCAAGGAGGCCATGGTCCCGCCTCCATATTGATTTTGCGGGCCTGTACAATGGGCAAATATTTTTCATATGTGTAGACTCTTACTCCAAATGGTTGGAGGTTGTAAATATGAGATCAATGAATTCTGGGGCTGTGATTCATGCCCTGTGCAAACTGTTTTCCACGCACCGGCTGCCGGACTGTGTCGTCTCCGATAACGGGCCACAGTTCGTTTCGGCAGAATTTGAGGGGTTCCTGGCTAACAACCTTATACGCCATGTAACGTCGGCCCTGTTCCATCCGGCCTCTAACGGACATGCCGAACGTATGGTTCGGATGACAAAAGAATCTCTTGGGCACCTGATGTGCGGGGACTGGAATCAGAAGCTGGCCTCTTTCCTTCTGAGGCAACACATCATCCCGTGTTCGGCAATGGGGCGGAGCCCAGCTGAACTCTTGATGGGCCGAAAGCTGTCTACCCTCCTCGACCGTTTGCACCCTGACTTGGACCAGTCCAAGCAACAGTCTGAGGAACCAGCGCAGGGGAGAGTGTTCCAGTGTGGGGACAAGGTCTTTGCCCGGAACTATGGGGAAGGTCATCGGTGGCTACCGGCCGTAGTCACCAAAGTTGCAGGGTCCAGGCTGTATGTGGTCCGGCTTCCCAGCAGACGGGAGATTTGCCGCCACATAGACCAGCTCAGGGAGCGTTGGGCAGACTCCAGCGCCGAGTCAGTGCCCGAACCTGAGTTGGTCCCCGAGCAGGAGGGGCCTCCCACTGAGGAGGTGAGTGCTGCAGAAGGGGACTCGGAGTCTGGGCAGACCCCAACTCCAGAGCCTGTGATCCCTGTTTGTGTTCCCCCTGTCTCTCCTGCGAGAGAGGTTACCAGGGCTCCAGAAGAGTGTGCCGCTCCAAGTCCAACGGAGCAGAGACCGCTGCGCCGGTCGAACCGAAGCCAAGGTGCCCCCCCACCTGAAAGATTATGTTTGGCAGGGTAATGCTCCATCTTAGGGGGGAGGAATTTGTTATGTACTGAATGTGAATCACTCCTATCTATTCACATGTTAAGCTTGAGTCTGAATGTGGCTCCTCATTGTCGCATTGTCATTGGTCGGTTTCTGCAAAACCTGTGTAATTACCCAATCACTGAGTGATATTGTTGCAAAGAGGGAACGGTCCTGATTGGCCTTTATCCCTGTATCCTGATTGGCTTTTATCCCAGCGTTACTATTGGTTCTTATCTGACTATGGGTGTGGCTTTGACAGCCCGGGAGAGTTTAAAAGGAGCTGTGCTTCCCTTGTTGTGTGTGTTCAGTCGTGTGTTCCTGACTTACAGTTGCTGTTTAATAAAGCTGAAATCACTTGAAGCTGAATCCTTTGTTGAGTCTCATACTTAACAGAGCCGCTTTTCCTTTTTGCCCTTGCCCTTCCAAGCATGCTTAGAATGTACATTCATATGCATTTCATTCATATAGTCCCAATTCAACTTATAACAAATGACACATCCCACATTTCTTCCCACCAGGGATGCAAACTGGCTTATCTTATTCATCTCAGCCATTTTATCCTCAAAACAACCCTACAAAGTCGATTAGGGTGAGAGTGTTTTACAGCCCAAGGTAAACCACAAATCTTCCATGGCAGAATGGGGATCAAAACCTGTGTCTCACAGATAGTGGTGCAATCCTCTGTCTCTCTGTAATACTGCAATTAATCTTTTATAGTAATATATTGCTACAGCAGAAATTTATTTTAAACAAGTTTCAAGAAGAGAAGCCATGGTTTCTGGGGTAGGAATGGAAAAGGTGTTACTTTAAAGGCATGACTTTTCATGGCATGACAGTGCAATGCTCTCCTAGGAAACTTCATACATTAAAGGTTTAGAAAACAGTAGAGCGAACCAGAAGACACTGGAAGGTAGACAATTGATCCATTATTGAGTATCCAGAGCAGGGCAAAACCTCCTAAAAGAAACAATCAGAGGGTGATTTCTCACTAAAACTGCTGCGGGGTTGCGCCGCCGTTTGCCCCGAGATTTTTAGTCGATTTCACACCTGAAGCCGCGGGGCTGCATTTTGACCCGCGGCTTCGCCCGATTTCCCCCGCAGTTTCGTAATCCTGTATTTCCGGGCAATAAATCTAAAAAAACCATGATTTGGGACAACATCTTGAGGATCTGTGCCTCAGGACCATGTTTTTGCTCCATGGTATCACCATGAGGCTGTGGATCCATAATTTCTGTGATGCAGGCTCTGCCCGTGGTCATGATATGTGATTTGATGGTGATGGTGGGCTGACCCAATGCAGGAACACTGAGGATCCATGAGGATCCGTGCTTTGAAACCATGTTTTTGCAGCATAGTGTTGCCCTGAAGCTGTGGATCCATGAATTCTCTGGTGTAAGTAGTGGCCATGGACATGATATAGGATTTAATGGTAAGTTTGGGCTGTCCCAGCACAAAACCTCCAAGCATCCATGAGGATCTGTGCTCCAGAAAATTGTTTTTGCAGAATGGTATCACCACGAAGCCGTGGATCCGTGATCTTCGTGGTGCAATCTGCTCTCATGGTCATGATATGTGATTAGATGGTGTGTTTGGAATGACACAATGCAAAACACCCAAGCATCTATGAGGATCTGTGCTTCGGAACCATGTTTTTGCTGCATGGTTTTGCCAAGAAGCTGTGGATCTGTGATTTCTGTGGTTCATACTGTGCCCATGGACTTGATGTGTGATTTGATGGTGAGTTCATGATGACCCAATGCAAAAACACTGGGGATCCATGAGGATCCGTGCTTCAGAAACATGTTGTAGCTTCATGGTGTTGCCACAAAGCCGTGGATCCATGACTTTTGCGGTGCAAGCTGTTGCCATGGATATTTTATGTGATTTGATGGTGTGTTTATGGTGACCCAATGCAGAAACCCTGAAGATCTATGAGGATCCGTGCTTCAGAACCATGTTTTTGTTTATAGTGTTCCCACAATGAAGGAACCACACGAGACACGGTCTGAGGGGTGAAAGCACTGACCTGCCCTGGAAATAGCCGGCAGCTTTATTTTAAACACTCAGTTCTCAGCATCAGAGGGGGCTGCCCCTCGCAACACACAAAGGGAGACCACATGCTCAAACAGAATGTCGGAGATGTTTGCACAGCATAATTAACAGTGATAATGTTATTCCTGGCATCGAAGAGACCTGCATTGACAAGATTAGCAGAAGGTCAGGACCAGTACACCAAGTTACTGATTTCCCGACAGAGGCAGAATATAAAGAGATTAAGATTGGTGTGCCAAGATCGTTAATCTCGTACACCACAAAACCGTGGATCCATGACTTTTGTGGTGCACGCTGTTGCAATGGACATTTTATGTGACTTGATGGTGTGTTTATGGTGACCCAACACAGAAACGCTGAAGATCCATGAGGATCCATGCTTCAGAACCATGTTTTTGTTGATGGTTTTGCCACGAAGCTGTGGATCCAGGAATTTTGTGGTGCAAGTTGTTGCCATGGACAAGTTATGTGATTCCTTGGTGTGTTTGAGGTGTCGTAATGCAGAAAAACTGAGGAACCATGAGGATCCGTGCTCTAGAACCATGTTTTTGCAGAATGGTGTTCCACAAAGCCATGGATCCATGATTTTTGTACTACTGGCTGTTGCCATGGACATGTTTTGTGATTTGATGGTGTTTTTGAAGTGTCCTAATGCAAAAACCCTGAGGCTCCGTGAGGATCTGTGCTTCAGAATGATGTTTTTGTTGATGGTGTTGCCATGAAGCTGTGGATCCAGCATGTAGTACATGCTGTTGCCATGGACATGTTATGCGACTTGATGTTGTATTTGGGGTGACCCATTGCAAAAACCCCAAGGATCCATGAGGATCCGTGCTCTAGAACCGTGTTTTTGCACAACGGTGTTGCCACGTAGCCGTGGATCCATGTTTTTTGTAGTACTGGCTGTTGCCTTTGACATGTCATGTGATTTGATGGTGTGTTTGGGGTGTCCTAATGCAAAAACCCCGAGGATCCGTGAGGATCCGTGCTTCAGAACGATTTTTTTCCAGAAAGGTGTTGCCACTAAGCCGTGGATCCATGGTTTTTGTAGTACATGCTGTTGCCGTGGACATGGTTTGTGATTTGATGGTGTGTTTGGTGCATCCTAATGCAAAAACCCTGAGGATCCGTGAGGACCCGTGCTCTAGAACCGTGTTTTTGCAGAATGGTGTTGCCACAAAGCCGTGGATCCATGACTTTTGTGGTTCAAGCTGTTGCCATGGACATGTTATATGACTTGATGGTGTGTTTGGGGTAACCCACTGCAAAAACCACAAGGATCCGTGAGGATCCGTGCTTCAGAATGATATTTTTGTTGATGGTGTTGCCACGAAGCCGTGGATCCAGGACTTTTGTGATGCAAGCTGTTGCCATGGACATGTTTTGTGATTTGATGGTATGTTTGGGGTGTCCTAATGCAAAAACCCTGAGGATCCATGAGGATCCGTGCTCTAGATCTGTGTTTTTGCACAATGGTGTTGCCACGAAGCTGTGGGTCCATGATTTTTGTGGTACAAGCTGTTGCCATGGACATGTTATGTGATCTGATGGTGTGTTTGGGGCGTTCAAATGCAAAAACCCCGAGGATCCGTGAGGATCCGTGCTCTAGAACCATGTTTTGATAGAATGGTGTTGCCACGAAGCCGTGGATCCATTATTCTTGGGACAGGGTAAAAGCCGGAACGGCCCGGAACGGCCCGGAACGGGCACTAAACAAACAATAGTGCCGCAAAAACCACTGGGATGCATTACAGCCACTCCAGAACAACACTCCAGAACTGAAAACACGGAACTCCCACCCTTTCATTAACCCTTTCCAGGCCAAAAAGCCTCCGGAACACCACGGAACGGCCCGGAGCAGGCACTAAACAAACAATAGTGCCGCAAAAAACACTGGGATGCATTACAGCCACTCCAGAACAACACTCCAGAACTGAAAACACGGAACTCCCACCCTTTCATTAACCCTTTCCAGGCCAAAAAGCCTCCGGAACACCACAGAACGGCCCGGAGCGGGCACTAAACAAACAATAGTGCCGCAAAAAACACTGGGATGCATTACAGCCACTCCAGAACAACACTCCAGAACTGAAAACACGGAACTCCCACCCTTTCATTAACCCTTTCCAGGCCAAAAAGCCTCCGGAACACCGCAGAACGGCCCGGAACGGGCACTAAACAAACAATAGTGCCAGCAAAAACACTGGGATGCATTACAGCCACTCTAGAACAACACTCCAGAAGTGAAAACATGGAACTCCCACCCTTTCATTAACCCGTTCCAGGCCAAAAAGCCTCCGGAACACCCCGGAACGGCCCGGAACGGGCACTAAACAAACAATAGTGCCGCAAAAAACACTGGGATGCATTACAGCCACTCCAGAACAACACTCCAGAACTGAAAACACGGAACTCCCACCCTTTTATTAACCCTTTCCAGGCCAAAAAGCCTCCGGAACACCACGGAACGGCCCGGAGCGGGCACTAAACAAACAATAGTGCCGCAAAAAACACTGGGATGCATTACAGCCATTCCAGAACAACACTCCAGAAGTGAAAACACTGAACTCCCACCCTTTTATTAACCCTTTCCAGGCCAAGAAGCCTCCGGAACACCACGGAACGGCCCGGAACGGGCACTAAACAAACAATAGTGCCGCAAAAAACACTGGGATACATTGCAGCTACTCCAGAACAACACTCCAGAAGTGAAAACACAGAACTCCCACCCTTTTATTAACCTGTTCCAGGCCAAAAAGCCTCCGGAACACCCCGGAACGACCCGGAACGGGCACTAAACAAACAATAGTGCCGCAAAAAACAGTGGCACGCATTACAGCCACTCCAGAACAACACTCCAGAAGTGAAAACATGGAACTCCCACCCTTTTATTAACCCTTTCCATGCCGAAAAGCCTCCGGAACACCACGGAACGGCCCGGAGCGGGCACTAAACAAACAATAGTGCCGCAAAAAACACTGGGATGCATTGCAGCCACTCCAGAACAACACTCCAGAAGTGAAAACACGGAACTCCCACCCTTTTATTAACACGTTCCAGGCCAAATAGCCTCCGGAACACCACGGAACGGCCCGGAACAGGCACTAAACAAACAATAGTGCCGCAAAAAACACTGGGATGCTTTGCAGCCACTCCAGAACAACACTCCAGAAGTGAAAAGATGGAACTCCCACCCTTTTATTAACCCTTTCCAGGCCAAAAAGCCTCCGGAACACCCCGGAACGGCCCGGAACGGACACTAAACAAACAATAGTGCTGCAAAAAACACTGGGATGCATTGCAGCCATTCCAGAACAACACTCCAGAAGTGAAAACACTGGAACTCCCACCCTTTTATTAACCCGTTTCCAGGCCAAAAAGCCTCCGGAACACCACGGAACGGCCCGGAACGGGCACTAAACAAACAATAGTGCCGCAAAAAACACTGGCACGCATTGCAGCCACTCTAGAACAACACTCCAGAAGTGAAAACACAGAACTCCCACCCTTTTATTAACCTGTTCCAGGCCAAAAAGCCTCCGGAACACCACGGAACGGCCCGGAACGGGAACTAAACAAACAATAGTGCCGGAAAAAACACTGGGATGCATTGCAGCCACTCCAGAACAACACTCCAGAAGTGAAAAGATGGAACTCCCACCCTTTCATTAACCCTTTCCAGGCCAAAAAGCCTCCGGAACACCCCGGAACGGCCCGGAGCAGGCACTAAACAAACAATAGTGCCGCAAAAACCACTGGGATGCATTTCAGCCACTCCAGAACAACATTCCAGAAGTGAAAACACAGAACTCCCACCCTTTTATTAACCTGTTCCAGGCCAAAAAGCCTCCAGAACACCACGGAACAGCCCGGGCACGGACACTAAACAAACAATAGTGCCGCAAAAAACACTGGGATGCATTGCAGCCACTCCAGAACAACACTCCAGAAGTGAAAACGATGGAACTCCCACCCTTTCATTAACCCTTTCCAGGCCAAAAAGCCTCCGGAACACCCCGGAATGGCCCGGAGCGGGCACTAAACAAACAATAGTGCCGCAAAAACCACTGGGATGCATTACAGCCACTCCAGAACAACACTCCAGAAGTGAAAACACGGAACTCCCACCCTTTTATTAACTCTTTCCAGGCCAAAAAGCCTCCGGAACACCCCGGAATGGCCCGGAACGGGCACTAAACAAACAATAGTGCCGCAAAAAACACTGGGATGCATTGCAGCCACTCCAGAACAACACTCCAGAAGTGAAAACACAGAACTCCCACCCTTTTATTAACCCGTTCCAGGCCAAATAGCCTCCAGAACACCCCAGAACGGCCCGGAGCGAGACACTAAACAAACAATAGTGTCGCAAAAAACACTGGGATGCATTACAGCCACTCCAGAACAACACTCCAGAAGTGAAAACACTGGAACCCCCACCCTTTTATTAACCCTTTCCAGGCCAAAAAGCCTCCAGAACACCACGGAACGGCCCGGAGCAGGCACTAAACAAACAATAGTGCCGTCAAAAACACTGGGATGCATTGCAGCCACTCTAGAACAACACTCCAGAAGTGAAAACACGGAACTCCCACCCTTTCATTAACCCGTTCCAGGCCAAAAAGCCTCCGGAGCACCCCGGAACGGCCCGGAACGGGCACTAAACAAACAATAGTGCCGCAAAAAACAGTGGCACGCATTGCAACCACTCCAGAACAACACTCCAGAAGTGAAAACACGGAACTCCCACACTTTTATTAACCCGTTCTAGGCCAAAAATCCTCCGGAACACCCCGGAACGGCCCGGAACGAGTTAATAAAAGTGTGAGAGTCCCATGTTTTCACTTCTGAAATACTGTTCTGGAGGGTCTGTAATACATCCCAGTGATTTCTGTCGTACTATAGTTCGTTTAATGCGCATTCCGGGGTGTTCCGGAGGCTTTTTGGCCTGGAAAGGGTTAATAAAAGGGTGGGCGTTCCGTGTTTTCACTTCTGGAGTGTTGTTCTGGAGTGGCTGTTTGCATTTGGCTGGTGACCAATGCTCCCTCTAAGCTATGGGGTCCTGTGAGCAAAAATTCTACTTTGTGAGCGCCTGACATTAAAGGTGTTAGCGAGCAATTTGGCTACTGCGTAAACTAGTTTGCTCTGGAGCCATCCTTCCTGAGCTAAGTCAAAAATGTGTGAGCCGGAGGCTAAAAAACGGAGCTAGCTCACACTAACCCAGCTTAGAGGGAACACTGCTGGTGACACTGAGGGACAGCAATGCTAGGAATGTTTCTTTTTTTGGAGAACTGACATTGTTTTAAGTGCTAGTCTTGCCCATCTCCTTGTACACAAGGTACAGACGAAGCTGATACAGAATCCGACCATTGGTCCATCAAGGTCAGTATCTGTCAGACTCCTGCAGCAATCAGTTCCCAATAGCTTTCATCCAAAGAAGTAAAGTTTATTGAGACAGATGATAGTATGCAGATATCTTATACATCCTGTGTTAGAACTGGCCAAAAGCGTGTGAAACAAACAGTTGTACATAATTCAAGTCCTAGGGCCAACGAGGGCCCAGGTAGAAGCCCACCAAACTAACAGACATTAATTCCCAGGAGAAAAACCACACCAGGCACTGAAGGTCAAGCAGAGATAAGAGAAACAGTGAAGCCACAGCAGAATCGAAAGTGAACATTCCAAGGTCATCTCACCCCCATGGCAGCAGGGCTAGAGAGAGGCCTGCCTGACAGTATCATCTACGCAAAGTGACGTTTCTGAGGGTAGCCGGAGTCACTGCCTCCATTTAGGCTGGGGGAGGGTTGTCCACTTTGGATCGGGAAATTTCTGGAGATTTGGGGGTGGAGTCTGGGAAAGGCGGGGTTTATGGAGAGGAGGAAACTCAGGTAGCCATGCCAGTCTCCTGTAGAACAGCTAGATCCAAGTCTGGTGGCACCTTAGGGACAAATGAGATTTTGTTGGATTGGCCGTGGCTCTCCAGGGTCTCAGGCAGGGTTACCAGCTCTGGGTGGGGATATACCTGGAGGTTTTCGGGGTGGAGCCTGTGGAGGTCAGGCTTTCGGGAGGGGAGAGACTTCAGTGGGGTACAATGCCACAGAGAGTCCACCTTCCAAAGTGGCCATATTTCCCAGGTGAAGTGATCTATGTTGCCTGGAGATCAGTTGTAACAGCGGGAGATCCCCAGCCACTATCTGGAGGTTGGCAACCCTAGTCTCAGGCTGAGGTCTTTCCCATCCCCAACTATCTGGTCCTTTTAACTGGAAATGGTAGGGATTGAACCTGGGACCTTCTGCATGACAAGCAGGGGCTCTGCCACTGAGCCACAGCCCCTCCCCTGTCCTCAGCTTCTATTCTCCATCCTAAAACTTGTATCTACTACAAAAATACTACAAGGCTGCACGGTCCTTTCTTCACAAGGTGGCCGATCTTCTTCTGAACCTTCTTACTCTTTGCGGGAATGGGGGGTACAAAACAATATGAATGTACCCTTGCTAATATTTTTTTCCAACCTGATATATACCCAGAGGACTATCATTTTATTCAGATACCTGCATCTTTCCCATTGTTGTGTTAAGGTGGAAATCACTTCTGGAGTGTTGTTCTGGAGTGGCTGCAATGCGTACCACTTTTTTTGCATCACTATTGTTTGTTTAGTGCCCGTTATGGGCCATTCCGGGGCGTTCTGGAGGCTTTTGGCCTGGAAAGGGTTAATAAAAGGGTGGGAGTTCCGTGTTTTCACTTCTGGAGTGTTGTTCTGGAGTGGCTGTAATGCGTGCCACTGTTTTTGCGGCACTATTGTTTGTTTAGTGCCCGTTCCGGGCCGTTCCGGGGTGTTCCGGAGGCTTTTGGCCTGGAAAGGGTTAATAAAAGGTGGGAGTTCCATCTTTTCACTTCTGGAGTGTTGTTCTGGAGTGGCTGCAATGCATCCCAGTGTTTTTTGCAGAACTATTGTTTGTTTAGTGCCCGTTCCGGGCCGTTCCGAGGCGTTCCGGAGGCTTTTGGCCTGGAAAGGGTTAATAAAAGGGTGGGAGTTCCGTGTTTTCACTTCTGGAGTGTTGCTCTGGAGAGGCTGTAATGCGTGCCACTGTTTTTGCGGCACTATTGTTTGTTTAGTGCCCGTTCCGGGCCGTTCCGTGGTGTTCCGGAGGCTTTTGGCCTGGAACGGGTTAATGAAAGGGTGGGAGTTCCGTGTTTTCACTTCTGGAGTGTTGTTCTGGAATGGCTGTAATGCATCCCAGTGTTTTTTGCGGCACTATTGTTTGTTTAGTGCCCGTTCCGGGCCGTTCCGTGGTGTTCCGGAGGCTTTTGGCCTGGAAAGGGTTAATAAAAGGGTGGGAGTTCCGTGTTTTCAGTTCTGGAGTGTTGTTCTGGAGTGGCTGTAATGCATCCCAGTGTTTTTTGCGGCACTATTGTTTGTTTAGTGCCCGTTCCGGGCCGTTCCGGGGTGTTCCGGAGGCTTTTGGCCTGGAACGGGTTAATGAAAGGGTGGGAGTTCCGTATTTTCACTTCTGGAATGTTGTTCTGGAGTGGCTGTAATGCATCCCAGTGTTTTTTGCGGCACTATTGTTTGTTTAGTGCCCGTTCCGGGCCGTTCCGTGGTGTTCCGGAGGCTTTTTGGCCTGGAAAGGGTTAATAAAAAGGTGGGAGTTCAGTGTTTTCACTTCTGGAGTGTTGTTCTGGAATGGCTGTAATGCATCCCAGTGTTTTTTGCGGCACTATTGTTTGTTTAGTGCCCGTTCCGGGCCGTTCCGTGGTGTTCCGGAGGCTTTTTGGCCTCGAACGGGTTAATAAAAGGGTGGGAGTTCTGTGTTTTCACTTCTGGAGTGTTGTTCTGGAGTGGCTGAAATGTGTGCCACTGGTTATTGCAGCACTATTGTTTGTTTAGTGCCCGTTCCGGGCCGTTCCATGGTGTTCCGGAGGCTTTTTGGCCTGGAACGGGTTAATAAAAGGGTGGGAGTTCCGTATTTTCACTTCTGGAATGTTGTTCTGGAGTGGCTGTAATGCATCCCACTGGTTTTTGCGGCACTATTGTTTGTTTAGTGCCCGTTCCGGGCCGTTCCGAGGTGTTCCGGAGGCTTTTTGACCTGGAAAGGGTTAATGAAAGGGTGGGAGTTCCATGTTTTCAGTTCTGGAGTGTTGTTCTGGAGTGGCTGTAATGCATCCCAGTGTTTTTTCTGGCACTATTCTTTGTTTAGTTCCCGTTCCGGGCCGTTCCGTGGTGTTCCGGAGGCTTTTTGGCCTGGAACGGGTTAATAAAAGGGTGGGAGTTCCGTGTTTTCACTTCTGGAGTGTTGTTCTGGAGTGGCTGCAATGCATCCCAGTGTTTTTTGCGGCACTATTGTTTGTTTAGTGCCCGTTCCGGGCCGTTCCGTGGTGTTCCGGAGGCTTTTTGGCCTGGAAAGGGTTAATGAAAGGGTGGGAGTTCCGTGTTTTCACTTCTGGAGTGTTGTTCTGGAGTGGCTGTAATGCATCCCAGTGTTTTTTGCGGCACTATTGTTTGTTTAGTGCCCGTTCCGGGCCGTTCCGTGGTGTTCCGGAGGCTTTTTGGCCTGGAAAGGGTTAATGAAAGGGTGGGAGTTCCGTGTTTTCAGTTCTGGAGTGTTGTTCTGGAGTGGCTGTAATGCATCCCAGTGTTTTTTGCGGCACTATAGTTTGTTTAGTGACCGTTCCGGGCCGTTCTGGGGTGTTCCGGAGGCTTTTTGGCCTGGAAAGGGTTAATGAAAGGGTGGGAGTTCCGTGTTTTCAGTTCTGGAGTGTTATTCTGGAGTTGTTGTAATGCATGCCACTGGTTTTTGCGGCACTATTGTTTGTTTAGCGCCCATTCCGGGCCGTTCCGGGGTGTTCCGGAGGCTTTTTGGCCTGGAAAGGGTTAATAAAAGGGTGGGAGTTCCGTGTTTTCAGTTCTGGAGTGTTGTTCTGGAGTGGCTGTAATGCGTACCACTGTTTTTTGCATCACTATAGTTTGTTTAGTGCCCGTTCCGGGCCGTTCTGGGGTGTTCCGGAGGCTTTTTGGCCTGGAAAGGGTTAATGGAAGGGTGGGAGTTCCGTGTTTTCAGTTCTGGAGTGTTATTCTGGAGTTGTTGTAATGCGTGCCACTGGTTTTTGCGGCACTATTGTTTGTTTAGTGCCCGTTCCGGGCCGTTCCGGGGTGTTCCGGAGGCTTTTTGGCCTGGAAAGGGTTAATGAAAGGGTGGGAGTTCCGTGTTTTCAGTTCTGGAGTGTTGTTCTGGAGTGGCTGTAATGCATCCCAGTGTTTTTTGCGGCACTATTGTTTGTTTAGTGCCCGTTCCGGGCCGTTCCGCGGTGTTCCGGAGGCTTTTTGGCCTGGAAAGGGTTAATGAAAGGGTGGGAGTTCCGTGTTTTCAGTTCTGGAGTGTTGTTCTGGAGTGGCTGTAATGCATCCCAGTGTTTTTTGCGGCACTATTGTTTGTTTAGTGCCCGTTCCGGGCCGTTCCGTGGTGTTCCGGAGGCTTTTTGGCCTGGAAAGGGTTAATGAAAGGGTGGGAGTTCCGTGTTTTCAGTTCTGGAGTGTTGTTCTGGAGTGGCTGTAATGCATCCCAGTGTTTTTTGCGGCACTATTGTTTGTTTAGTGCCCGTTCCGGGCCGTTCCGGGCCGTTCCGGCTTTTACCCTGTCCCATTATTTTTTTAGTATAGGCTGTTGCCTTTGACATGTTTTGTGATTTGATGCTGTTTTTGGGCTGTTCTAATGCAACCCCCCGAGGATCCGTGAGGATCCGTGCTCTCAAGCAGTGTTTTTGTTGATGGTGTTGCCACGAAGCCGTGGATCCATGATTTTTGTGGTACAGGCTGTTGCCTTTGACATGTTTTGTGATATGATGGTGTTTTTGGGCTGTTCTAATACAAAAACTCCGAGGATCCGTGGGGATCAGTGCTTCAGAATGATGTTTTGGCAGAATGGTGTTGCCACGAAGCCGTGGATCCAGGACTTTTGTGGTGCAAGCTGTTGCCATGGACATGTTTTGTGATTTGATGGCATGTTTGGGGTGTCCTGATCCAAAAACCCCAAGGATTCATGAGGATCCGTGCTCTAGAACTGTGTTTTTGCACAATGGTGTTGCTACGAAGCCGTGGATCCATGATTTTTGTAGTACTGGCTGTTGCCTTTGACATGTCATGTGATTTGATGGTGTGTTTGGGGTGTCCTAATGCAAGAACCCTGAGGATCTATGAGGATCCGTGCTCTAGAACCATGTTTTTGCACAATGGTGTTGCCACAAAGCTGTGGATCCAGGACTTTTGTGGTGCAAGTTGTTGCCATGGACATGTTTTGTGGGGTCTGGGTAGAATTCGGATCTAAATGGATCCTAATGAATTCATATGATTTTTTCACTGAAATGAAATGAAACCACCATCATATTGTAGGCCACCTGTTAGTCTACAGGGGGGACCACAAAAATCACGCACCCACGGATTCGTGGCGCTACAGCAGTGCAAAAACATGATTCCAAAGCACGGATCCTCATGAATTCATATGATTTTTACGCTGAAATGAAATAAAACCAACATCTTACTGTAGACTATGTCTTAGACTATAAGAAGCACTCCAAAAATCATGCCCCCACGAACTCATGGCACCACAAATCTGCAAAAACATGTTTCCAAAGCACGGATCCTCATGGATCCTCGGGTTTTTTGCATTAGGACGCCCCAAACACACCATCAAATCACAAAACATGTCCATGGCAACAGCTTGTACCACAAAAATCATGGATCCACGGCTTCGTGGCAACACCATTCTGCAAGAACATGGTTCTAGAGCACGGATCCTCATGGATCCTCAGGGTTCTTGCATTAGGATGCCCCAAACACACCATCAAATCACATGACATGTCAAAGGCAACAGCCTGTACTATAAAAAACATGGATCCATGGCTTCGTGGCAACACCATTCTGCAAAAACATCGTTCTGAAGCACGGATCCTCACGGATCCTCGGGGTTTTTGCATTTCGACGCACCAAACACACCATGAAATCACAAAACATGTCAAAGGCAACAGCATGTACTACAAAAATTGTGGATCCACGGCTTCGTGGCAACATCATCAACAAAAACACTGTTCGAGAGCACGGATCCTCACGGATCCTCGCGGTTCTTGCATTAGGATGTCCCAAACACACCATCAAATCACATGACATGTCAAAGACAACAGCCTGTACTATAAAAAACATGGATCCATGGCTTCGTGGCAACACCATTCTGCAAAAACATTGTTCTGAAGCACGGATCCTCACGGATCCTCGGGGTTTTTGCATTAGAACGCCCCAAACACACCATCAGATCACAAAACATGTCAAAGGCAACAGCCTGTACTACAAAAATCATGGATCCACGGCTTCGTTGCAATACCATCAACAAAAACACTTTTTGAGAGCACGGATCCACACGGATCCCCGGGGAATTTCTATTAGGATGCGCCAAACACACCATAAAATCACAAAACATGTCAAAGGCAACAGCCTGTACTACAAAAATCATGTATCCACGGCTTCGTGGCAACACCATCAACAAAAACACTGTTTGAGAGCACGGATCCTCGCGGTTCTTGCATTAGGATGCCACAAACACACCATCAAATCACATGACATGTCAAAGGCAACAGCCTGTACTATAAAAACCATGGATCCACGGCTTCGTGGCAACACCATTCTGCAAAAACATCGTTCTGAAGCACGGATCCTCACGGATGCTCAGGGTTTTTGCATTAGGACGCCCCAAACACACCACGAAATCACAAAACATGTCATAGGCAACAGCATGTACTACAAAAATTGTGGATCCACGGCTTCGTGGCAACACCATTCTGCTAAAACATCGTTCTGAAGCACGGATCCTCACGGATCCTCGGGGTTTTTGCGTTAGGACGCCCGAAACACACCATCAAATCACAAAACATGACAAAGGCAACAGCCTGTACTACAAAAATCATGGATCCATGGCTTCGTGGCAACACCATCAACAAAAACACTGTTCGAGAGCACGGATCCTCACGGATTCTCGGGGATTCTACATTAGGACGCCCCAAACACACCATCAAATCACAAAACATGTCCATGGCAACAGCCTATACTACAAAAATCATGGATCCACGGCTACGTGGCAACACCATTCTTCAAGAACACGGCTCTAGAGCACGTATCCTCAAGGATCCTCAGGGTTCTTGCATTAGGACACTCCAAACACACCATCAAATCACATGACACATCAAAGGCAACAGCATGTACTACAAAAATCATGGATCCACAGCTTCGTGGCAACACTATTGTGCAAAAACATGGTTCTAGAGCAGGGATCCTCATGGATCCTCGGGGTTTTTGCAATGGGAAACCCCAAACACACCATCAGATCACATAACATGTCCATGGCAACAGCATGTACTACAAAAATCATGGATCCACGGCTTTGTGGCAACACCATTCTACCAAAACACGGTTCTAGAGCACGGATCCTCAAGGATCCTCGGGGTTTTTGCATTTGGACGCCCCAAACACACCATCAAATCACATAACATGTCCATGGCAACAGCTTGTACCACAAAAATCATGGACCCACAGCTTCGTGGCAACACCATTCTGCAAAAACACAGTTCTAGAGCAGGTTCTAGGTTCTGGAGTACGGATCCTCATGGATCCTCGGGCTTTTTGCAATGGGACACCCCAAACTCACCATCAGATCACATAACATGTCCATGTCAACAGCCTGTACTACAAAAATCATGGATCCACGGCTTTGTGGCAACACCATCAATTAAAACATCGTTCTGTAGTACTGGTCCTCACGGATCCTTGGGGCTCTTGCATTAGGATGCCCCAAACAGACCATCAAATAACATGACATGTCAAAGGCACCAGCCTGTACTACAAAAATCATGGATCCACGGCTTCGTGGCAACACCATTCTGCAGAAACACTCTTCTAGAGCACGGATCCTCATGGATCCTCGGGTGTTTTGCATTAGGACGCCCCAAACACACCATCAGATCACAAAACATGTCAAAGGCAACAGCCTGTACTACAAAAATCATGGATCCGCGGCTTCGTGGCAACGCCATTCTGCAAAAACATCGTTCTGAAGCACGGATCCTCACGGATCCTCGGGGTTCTTGCATTAGGATGCCCCAAACACACCATCAAATAACATGACATGTCAAAGGCAACAGCCTGTACTATAAATATCATGGATCCACGGTTTCGTGGCAACATCATTCTGCAAAGACACGCTTCTAGAGCACGGATCCTCCTGAATCCTCAGGGTTTTTGCATTAGGACACCCCAAACACACCATCAAATCACATGACATGTCCTTGGCAACAGCTTGCACCACAAAAGTCATGGATCCAAGACTTCGTGGCAGCACCATTCTGTAAAAACACAGTTCTAGAGCACGGATCCTCATGGATCCTTAGGATTTTTGCATTAGAACCCCCCAAACACACCAAGGAATCACATAACATGTCCATGGCAACAACTTGCAGCAGAAAAGTCATAGATCCACAGCTTCGTGGCAACACCATCAACAAAAACTTGGTTCTGAAGCTCGGTTCCTCATGGATCCTCGGGTTTTTTGCATTAGAACACCCCAAACACACCATGAAATCACATAACATGTCAATGGCAACAGCCTGTACTACAAAAATAATGGATCCACAGCTTCGTAGTAGCACCATCAACAAAAACATGGTTCTGAAGCATGGATCCTTATGGATCTTCAGCATTTCTGTGTTGGGTCACCATAAACACACCATCAAGTCACATAAAATGTCCATTGCAACAGCGTGCACCATAAAAGTCATGGATCCACGGTTTTGTGGTGTAGGAGATTAACAATCTTGGCACACCAATCTTAATCTCTTTATATTCTGCCTCTGTCGCGAAATCAGTAACTTGGTGTACTGGTCCTGACCTTCTGCTAATCTTGTCAATGCAGGTCTCTTCAATGCCAGGAATAACATTATCACTGTTAATTATGCTGTGCAAACATCCCCGGCATTCTGTTGGAGCATGTGGTCTCCCTTTGTGTGTTGCGAGGGGCAGCCCCCTCTGATGCTGAGAACAGAGTGTTTAAAATAAAGCTGCCGACTATTTCCAGGGCAGGCCAGGGCTTTCACACCTCAGACCGTGTCCCGTGTGGTTCCTTCATTGTGGGAACACTATAAACAAAAACATGGTTCTGAAGCACGGATCCTCATAGATCTTCAGGGTTTCTGCATTGGGTCACCATGAACACACCATCAAATCACATAAAATGTCCATGGCAACAGCTTGCACCGCAAAAGTCATGGATCCACGGCTTTGTGGCAACACCATGAAGCTACAACATGTTTCTGAAGCACGGATCCTCATGGATACCCAGTGTTTTTGCATTGGGTCATCATGAACTCACCATCAAATCACACATCAAGTCCATGGGCACAGTATGAACCACAGAAATCACAGATCCACAGCTTCTTGGCAAAACCATGCAGCAAAAACATGGTTCCGAAGCACAGATCCTCATAGATGCTTGGGTGTTTTGCATTGGGTCATTCCAAACACACCATCTAATCACATATCATGACCATGAGAGCAGATTGCACCATGAAGATCACGGATCCACGGCTTCGTGGCGATACCATTCTGCAAAAACAATTTTCTGGAGCACAGATCCTCATGGATGCTTGGGGGTTTTGTGCTGGGACACCCCAAAGTTACCATTAAATCCGATATCAAGTCCATGGCCACTACTTACACCAGGGAATTCATGGATCCACAGCTTCAGGGCAACACTATGCTGCAAAAACATGGTTTCGAAGCACGGATCCTCATGGATCCTCAGTGTTCCTGCATTGGGTCAGCCCACCATCACCATCAAATCACATATCATGTCCACGGGCAGAGCCTGCATCACAGAAATTATGGATCCACAGCCTCAGGGTGATACCATGGAGCAAAAACATGGTCCTGAGGCACAGATCCTCAAGATGTTCTCCCAAACCATGTTTTTTTTTAGATTTATTGTGTGGTCACCACAAACTCACCATCTACTAACTCATCACATTAGTGGCCACAGTTTGCAGCACAGAAGTTATGCCTTGAGAATCTCAGCAGTACCATAGTACAAAATCAGGAACCTAAAGTGCAGATCTCATTATATTTATGATGGGCCCCACCAAAACTCAACATCAAGTCGCATCTCACAGCCAGGTCCATGGACTGCAGCACAAAACACACCATTTTGTGATACCAACATCGTACCATAACTTTGGCAGAAACGCTTAGCCCTCCCTATCAGTAAATGCTTAGCCCACCCAGTTGGGTGAGTTGTGCTTCCCATGGCTCTTTTGGTTTAAAAAGGGGGCCTGGGAGAAGGCTGAAGCTCATCCTCCCCTTTCATTGTGTTACCAATCCAAATTTGCCCCTGTGGTGATTTTCCCACAAGGACTTCACAGCTGCTGTCCTGCTGCAATTTCCTGTGGCAACCTTCTGTTTCACAGTCTTGTTTTGCCCCTGGGACTGATTGCATACTTGTATTTTTTTGCGATGCTAGAATATGGCTTTTCCTCAGTTGTCTTATTGTTGGTTGAGGCTGGTTTTTAATGTGATGCTGTATTCCTGAGTATTTTCTGAAACTTACCAGTACCACTGGAAACAAGATCTGGTTAATCAGAAGAAATCCCCATCATCAACAATTCCCAGGCTTGCTGTTGTCCCTTTCATTTCTTTCTTGCCCATTTTCTAAGAGGTTTCTGATTTCTGCCTAATTCAGTTGCTTGCTGTTAACTTTCTTAGCCATATCAAACCAAAAAAGGAGTCTAAACGTTTCTCCTTTATTTTCTGTTGTGTATTGGGACTGAGCTGCAGTGGCTCAAGTGGTTAAGACGCTGAACTGCAGGCTGTGGAAGGTCAGTAGTTCAGCAGTTCGAGACCCGGGAGTGTCGCATGACGGAGTGAGCTCTCCCGTCTCTAGTTCCAGCTCCTGCCAACCTAGCAGTTCGAAAGCAAGAAATTGCAAGTAGATAAATAGGTACCACTTCAGTGGGAAGGTAACAGCGTTCTGTGCGCCTTGGTGTTTAGTCATGCCGGCCACATGACCACAGAAACGTCTTCGGATAGCGCTGGCTCTTCAGCTTTGAAACGGAGATGAGCACCGCAACCCTAGAGTCGAATTTGACTGGCTTTCGAGCAAGGGAACCTTTACCTTTACCTTTTATTGGGACTGAAACATTCCAGGACTGTTCTGCCTGAAGAGCCCAAGAACAAAAGCCCACCAGGACTCTGGAAATAGCCAATCAAGAAGTGATGCTATGTAAATTGTCTATCGTTGAGAGCGGGGTGTGTTTCGGTGTGGTAATTGCATGATATTTAAACAGGGCTGTGGCCCTGGAGTTCAGTCTTGTTCTTGCTGAAATCACTAATAAATTAGAGCTGATCACTAGACTTGGGGTCTGCCCCTCCATGGGACCCACTATTTAACATTTTCCTTCCTACATAGAACCTCTAGGGCCATCTTGAAGATATTAGACTTTGATTGTTTCTATTAGGAGGTTTTGCCCTGCTCTGGATACCTCAATAATGGATCAATTGTCTACCTTCCATTGTCTTCTGGTTTGCTCTACTGTTTTCTAAACCTTTAATGTATGAAGTTTCCTAGGAGAGCATTGCACTGTCATACCATGAAAAGTCATGCCTTTAAAGTAACACCTTTTTCCATTCCTCCCCCAGAAACCATGGCTTCTCCTGTTGAAACTTGTTTAAAATAAATTTCTGCTGTAGCAATGTACTACTATAAAAGATTCATTGCAGTATTACAGAGAGACAGAGGATTGCACCACTATCTGTGAGACACAGGTTTTGATCCCCATTCTGCCATGGAAGATTTGTGGTTTACCTTGGGCTGTAAAACACTCTCACCCTAATCGACTTTGTAGGGTTGTTTTGAGGATAAAATGGCTGAGATGAATAAGATAAGCCAGTTTGCATCCCTGGTGGGCCGACGTTACATGGCGTACAAGGTTGTCAGCCAGGAACCCCTCAAATTCTGCCGAAACGAACTGTGGCCCGTTATCGGAGGCGACACAGTCCGGCAGCCCGTGCGTGGAAAACAGTTTGTGCAGGGCATGAATCACAGCTCCAGAATTTGTTGATCTCATATTTACAACCTCCAACCATTTGGAGTAAGAGTCTACACATATGAAAAACATTTGCCCAAGGTACGGGCCCGCAAAATCAATATGGAGGCAGGACCATGACCTCCTTGACTTTTCCCAGGGCTGGACAGGAGCATGAGGTGGTTCTGGCCGGGACTGTTGGCAGGACATGCAGTTCTGAACCCAAAACTCAATGTCCGCATCAATGTTTGGCCACCACATGTACCCTCTGGCGAGGGCCTTCATATGAACCATTCCTGGATGGCCCGCATGCAAGGCCTCCAAGACTCTTTCCCTTAGCTTAGAGGGAATTACAACTCTACTTCCCCAAAGCAGACAGCCCTTAGTCACAGATAATTCATTTTGGCGGGAAACAAACGGTTTGAAATCCGACTCCACTTTCCCGGCCAGCCACCCCCTCCACACCCGATTGAGAACTCGGGTGATTTAAGGGTCCTTTGCCGACGCAGCAGCAATGTCTGTGGAGGTGACCGGTGCCTCCGGGAGCTCTTCCAGTGCCAAAACGTCCAGTTCTGGTTCCTCGTCAGAGTCAGTTAGTGGTGCGGGGCAGCAGCTAAGGGCGTCTGCGTGCCCAATAGCCTTCTCTGGATGGTACTCCAGCTCAAAATCATATGCCGACAGAAAAACCGCCCACCTTAGCATCCGGGGCGGTAGAATGTTCGGTGTTGGCCGGTCTGGTGAGAAGATGCCCAGGAGAGGTTTGTGATCAGTCACAACGAGGAACCGCCGCCCATAAACAAAGTCATGGAATTTCTTTATTTCTGCAATTAGGGCAAGGCCCTCCTTGTTGATCTGGGCATAGTTCTTTTCTGCCTTAGTGAGGGACCAGGAATAAAATGCGATCGGTGCCTCAGATCCGTCCGGCATCAGATGGCTGAGAACGGCACCCACCCCATAAGGAGATGCGTCAGCTGCAAGCACCAGCAGTTTGTTTTCATCAAAGTGCGTCAGGACTGCACTCGATGACAAAAGTTCCTTCACTGAAGTGAATGCACGCCTCTGCCGCTCACCCCACTCCCATTTAGCGTTCTTGTGGAGCAAAGTGTGCAGAGGTTCAGCAACCGATGCCTTGTGTGGCAGAAAGACACCATAAAAGTTGAGTATTCCCAAGAAGGACTGGAGGTCTTTCTTGGACTGGGGTGGAGGCGCGTTTTGGATTGCCACCACCTTGTTGGGTGTGGGGTGGACCCCGTTTGCATCTATGAGGAACCCCAAGAACTCAACTCTTTTTACCCCGACAACACATTTCGAACGCTTAACCCGCAGCCCGGCATTTTTAAAACGACTCAACACTGCTCTTAAGCGAGCCATCAGCTCACAATCATCTGTGCCCGCAATTAAAACATCGTCGAAATAGGGCACGACACCGGGTAGCCCACGCAGGAGCCCCTCCATTAGCCCTTGAAAAATGCCCGGGGTGACATTTACTCCAAATTGTAATCGTTTCACCCTGAAAGCCCCTTTATGGGTAATGATTGTTTGGGCTTCAGGAGTTGCATCGTCCACCGGCAACTGCTGGTAAGCTTGAGCCAGGTCAAGCTTGGCAAAAACTTTTCCCCCTCCCAGTGATGCCAGTACATGGCTGATTACCGGCACCGGATAGGAATGCTGCTGCAGAGCTTTGTTAACTGTACATTTGTAGTCTGTGCATATTCGTATAGACCCGTCAGCCTTGACAGGCGTCACAATTGGAGTCTCCCACTTTCCATAGGGTACCGGTTCAAGAGCCCCCTGACTGACCAATTTATCTAACTCTGACTCAATTTTTGCTTTGAGCGTGAGCAGGACCTTCCTATACTTCAGTCATATCGGACGAACTGAAGGGTCCAAATCAAAAGAAACCGGGGGGCTGGTGTACATGCCGAGCCCCTCACCAAACACTTCAGGAAACTCGCTATACAATGAGTCCTGTTTATTTACACAAATTTTGTTGATACCAGTGATAGCGATCCCCAATGCCTCAAACCAGTTGAGGCCCAACAGGCTAACCCGCTCACCCTCTGCCACCAGGAGAGACAGCTCAGCCTTACGGTCTTTGAACTCATCGTGGAAGGTCGCTGACCCAGCTGAGCTCTGAGAAGGAGCAAGGTGTTTGAGCTGCCAGAGGGGTGAGTGGTATTTTTATTTATTTACTTTCAGCTGAGGTGCTTTAGCTGAGAAGGTACTGTGTCAGGGACTGTATTTGGGAGTGTGTTGGTGAGTTGTAACAGACTCCTGACTGCTGGAGTTAGGGTGTGAAAGGGTCATTGTTTGCCTGTAATTAAGTGCTTGGGTGAAATTGAATAGCAGACTCCTTGCTGCGGGAGTTGGGGTGTGAAAGGGTCATTGTTTGACTGTCATTAAGTGTCTTGGGTGATTTTGAGTAGCTGCTGGCCACACCCTCTCCTGGGAGACAATTCTATTTAAGGCAGGAAGTTTGCAAGAGGCACGAGCCTCTGGCACGAGCCGAAGGGCGAGAGCAAAAGGGCGAGAGCAAAAGGGCAACGCTCTTTGCCTGTAGGCGAGAGCAAAAGGGCGAGGCTCTTTGCCTGTGGCTCTTAGCCTAGGGGCTCTGTAAGAAGCCCAGGAAGAGCCAGAAAGCCAGGGACCTTGGCTCCTTGGTAAGGTAAGGTAAGTAGACTCCTACAACAGGAGCCATATAAAGACAAAGTGTTTTAAAAGGGGGGTTATAGAAAAGTATTTGTTTAAAAATAATTATGAAGCCAGAATGCCAGCAGGGGGTTGGGGGCTATCCAGTGTTTTGCATGGAGTGTCACATGTATGACTATCTGCCCACTGATCAGAAGTCTTGGGTGTGTGCTTGGTGCAAGGAGCTCCTGGTTCTCAGGGAGCGAGTTTGCTCCCTTGAGGCCAAGGTGGCTGACCTGGAGAAGCAGGGACAGTCAGTTAGGTGCACGGGGAAGACTCTCGGGGACTTGTTAGATATGTCCCACTCTGGATCTGGCAGCCCGGCTGCTGCCAGGGAACATGAGGGTCAAGGGGAAAAGGGGCACCATGCTGAGGATAAGGGGAATGTGCCCTCAGAAGGGACCTCTTCTTCAGCTGGTGAACGGGTATCCTTTCGTACCAAGGAACCATCCCTGGGAAGGGTGGGAGGGGGGCTCTTGGTAGTTGGTGATTCGATCCTTAGGCAGGTAGACAGCTGGGTGGCGAACCCGCGTACTGACCGTATGGTGACTTGCCTGCCTGGTGTAAAGGTAGCGGACATTACGCGTGTTTTAGATAGGCTGGTAGATAGTGCTGGGGAGGAGCCAGTGGTCGTGGTGCACATCAGCACCAACGATGTGGGGAAATGCAGTCGTGAGGTCCTGGAGGAGAAATTTAGGCTGCTGGGCAGGAAACTCAAGGCCAGGACCTCCAAGGTAGCCTTCTCGGAAGTGCTACCTGTTCCACGTGCAGGGCCGGAGAGACAGGCACAGATCAGGAGTCTCAATGCGTGGATGAGACGGTGGTGTAGGGGGGAAGGGTTCAAGTTTGTTAGGCACTGGGATGCTTTTTGGGACAAGAGGGAGCTGTACAAAAGGGACGGTCTCCACTTGTCTCGAGAAGGAACCAGGCTGCTGGCGCTCAAAATCAAAAAGGTAGCAGAGCAGTTTTTAAACTGAATAATGGGGGAAAGCCGACAGGAGATGAAAAGTCTCTGGTTCGGGATGGCTCATCTCAAAGAGATGAAGGGGTAGCTATTACTTTTGTACAAGGAAATGGATTACAATTGTCCACTGAGACTGTGGCTAATGATAGGAACTGCCTGGCAAGGTCTCAAGGCAGCAAGAGGAAGGCTGTGGGCTTAACAAACATGGGAAACTATAAGTGTTTATACACAAATGCTAGAAGTCTCCGAGGTAAAATCGGGGAGTTGGAATGCTTGGTGTTGGGGGGGAAATAGACATTGTGGGTATTTCAGAAACTTGGTGGGATGAGGAAAATCAGTGGGATACGGTGATTCCTGGTTATAAATTATATCGGAAGGATAGGGGGGAAGGGTTGGAGGTGGGGTGGCTCTGTATGTCAGAGAGGGTATACCGTCCAGTAAGATTGAGAGGGTAAGAGAATTGGATTCACTTCTGGAAATGCTATGGGTTGAAATAGTGGGTCCAAAAGGAGGCTTAACAGTGGGAGTTTGTTATTGCCCACCAGATCAAAAGATAGAGGAGGATTATGAAATGATGAATGAGTTAAAGATAGCGGCTAGACAAAATAACTGTGTTGTAATAGGCGACTTTAACTACCCACACATTGATTGGGTCAATATGAGTTCTAGTCGGGAAAAAGAGATTGCGTTCTTAGACACTCTCAATGACTGTGCTGTGGAACAGATGGTCACAGATCCTACCAGGGGAGAGGCGATCCTGGATTTGGTCCTAAGTAACACCCAAGACCTGGTGAGAGATGTAAAAGTGATTGCACCACTTGGGAACAGTGACCATAATGTCATTGAGCTTAACATTTGTACAGATAGGGAGTTGCCCAAAAAGACTGACGCGACCACTTTTAACTTTAAAAGGGGTAACTTCTCTGGTATGAGGGGACATGTGAGGAAGAAATTGAAAGGAAGAGTGGAGAAGGTCAAAACCATTGGGGAAGCTTGGAGACTATTTAAAAAGACAATTCTAGAAGCTCAGAAAAATATATACCGCAGGTTAGGAAAGGTACAAATAGGTATAGAAAAAAGCCTGCATGGTTAACAAATAAAGTAATGGAAGCTGTAAAAGGTAAGAAGGATTCCTTTAAGCGGTGGAAAGCTAGTCTTAGTGAGGTTGATAAAAGGGAACACAGACTATGGCAAATAAAATGCAAGTCTGTGATCAGGCAAGCAAAAAGGGAATATGAGGAGCATATCGCAAAAAACATAAAGACCAACAATAAAACTTTCTTCAAATACATTAGAAGTAGGAAGCCAGCCAGGGAGGCGGTGGGGCCCTTGGATGACCAAGGGGTAAAAGGAGTAGTGAAGGATGATAGGGAAATGGCTGAGAAACTGAATGCATTTTTTGCCTCTGTCTTCACTGTGGAAGAGGAGAAGTGTTTGCCCACTCCAGAAGCACTGATTTCGGGAGGGGGTTTGAAAGACCTGAATCAGATTGCGGTGACAAGAGAGGAAGTCCTCCGACTGATGGACAATTTAAAAACTAATAAATCACCAGGCCCGGATGGCATTCATCCAAGAGTTCTGAAAGAACTCAAATGTGAACTTGTGGATCTCCTGACAAAAATGTGTAATCTTTCTTTAAAATCTGCCTCCATTCCTGAGGACTGGAAGGTAGCTAATGTCACTCCCATCTTTAAAAAGGGCTCCAGGGGAGATCCGGGAAATTACAGGCCAGTCAGTCTGACATCGATCCCGGGTAAGTTAGTGGAAACTGTTATTAAGGAAAGAATTAGTAGGCACATTGATGAACAAAAACTATTGAGGCAGACTCAGCATGGGTTCCGTAAGGGAAGATTTTGTCTCACTAACCTGTTAGTGTTTTTTGAGGGAGTGAACAAACATGTGGACAAGGGGGACCGAATAGATATTATTTACCTTGACTTCCGGAAAGCTTTTGATACAGTTCCTCATCAAAGGCTCCTAAGTAAGCTCAATAGTCATGGGATAAAAGGACAAGTCCTCTTGTGGATCAAAAACTGGCTTATAAATAGGAAACAGAGAGTGAGTATAAATGGGAAACTTTCTCAGTGGAGGGTGGTAAGCAGTGGGGTACCACAGGGATCAGTACTCGGTCCCATGCTTTTTAACTTGTTTATTAACGATTTGGAATTGGGAGTAAGCAGTGATGTGGCTAAATTTGCAGATGACCTGAAGTTGTTCAGGGTGGTGAAAACCAGGGAGGATTGTGAGGCACTCCAAAGGGATCTGTTGAGGATGGGTGAGTGGGCGTCAACATGGCAAATGGGGTTCAATGTGGCCAAGTGCAAAGTGATGCACATTGGAGCCAAAAATCCTAAATATAAATACACGTTGATGGGGTCTGATCTGGCAGAGACGGACCAAGAGAGAGATCTTGGAGTCGTAGTGGATAACTCGCTGAAAATGTCTACACAATGTGTAGCTGCAATAAAGAAGGCCAACGCTATGCTGGGGATTATTAGGAATGGAATTGATAACAAATCAGCCGGTATCATCATGCCCCTGTATAAATCATTGGTGCGACCTCATTTGGAATACTGTGTACAGTTCTGGTCACCACATCTCAAAAAGGATATTATAGCATTGGAAAAAGTGCAGAGAAGGGCAACTAGAATGATAAAAGGGTTGGAACACCTTCCCTATGAAGAAAGGTTAAAATGCTTGGGGCTCTTTAGCTTGGAGAAACGACGGCTGAGGGGTGACATGATCGAGGTTTATAAGATTATGAATGGGATTCAGCAGGTTGAGAAAGAAGTACTTTTCTCCCTTTCTCACAATACAAGAACTCGTGGGCACTCTATGAAATTGCTGAGCAGTCGGGTTAGAACAGATAAAAGGAAATACTTCTTCACCCAAAGAGTGATTAACATATGGAATTCACTGCCACAGGAGGTCGTGGCAGCTGCAAGCATGGACAGTTTCAAGAGGAAATTAGATAAACATATGGAGCAGAAGTCCACCAGTGGCTATTAGCCACAGGTTATAGATGGGAACTCTCAGTCTGGGGCAGGTGATGCACTCTATTCTTGGTGCTGGAGAGGGCAGCAGTGGGAGGGCTTCTGGTGCCCTGGCCCCACTGCTGGACCTCCTGATGGCACCTGGTATATTTTGGCTGCTGTGTGACAGAGTGTTGGACTAGATGGGCCATTGGCCTGATTCAACATTGGCTTCTCTTATGTTCTTATGTCGCCTTTTTTTTGTCAGTTTGTCCATTTCTACCATAAAAATCATTTTCCTTATCCATTCCCATTTGTCTGGTATCTTCTCCTGTTTCCAAAATTGAGCATACGTCATTCTTGCCGTTGTAATTAAATACCATAACAATGTTCTCTTTGTCAGTTTGATTTCTTCCATTTTAAGTCCTAAAAGTAACATTTCTGGCTCTTTTTTCAAAGTACATTTCAGAATTTTCTGAATTTCATTATGAATCTCAGTCCAAAAAGCAGCCGCTTTTTCACAAGTCCACCACATATGGTAAAATGAGCCCCCTTTTTTCTTACACTTCCAACATTTGTTAGACATGTTTTCATTCATATTAGCTATTTTTTTTGGTGTCATATTGTCAGAAAATGCCTTTGATGTTTCTCACTGAATCCATTGTTTTATGTTCCCTACCCCGCTTTGCGCTTGCGTAGCTATGCAGGCAGAAACGTGGGAGCTTCTTCCCTGCCGCTTTTCCTTATCACGGTGGCCTTGAATGTAGGCTTTGGACTATTCTTGTTTTGCTGAGAATTTTCCAGTCCTGGGAAGGCAAGGGGAGGGGGGGAGTAGTCTCCCGCTCATGAAGTATTTCTCCCGCCGGGAGTTCCCGCGCGAGTGCTCAAGTTTAATTCGCTAGGCGCTTCATTGCATCACACTATAAGTTAGCTTGCTTTGCTTTGCCCCCCATTCCTGACAATGACCTCTTACTGTGGGTTTTAGCAAGATAATCCAATAAACCTTTCTTTGTGCAAGAATGACTGGATCTACTTGATTTCAAACCTGACAGAAATTGTCAGGAATCCTCATCATTCCCCCACCGTCAGTTTCCGCCGTCTACCACGATGAGCGGAGCTGGGAGGGGAGCCACGGGCGCAGTCCCCGTGACTACTACTTCGGGAGCCTCGGGCGCTGTTCCAGCGACTACTACTTCGGGAGCCACGGGCGCAGTTCCAGTGACTACTACTTCAGGAGCCCCGGTTCCAGCCACTACCGTGGCCGCTCCAGTGGTCAATGTCCCGACCACCACTGTTGTTCCAGTGACTACAACTACAGTTTTGGCAGCACCAACACCACAATCAGCAGCCGGGTTGGTTACCCCGCCATCGATCGGCACAGTGGGGGCTCCGTACACTCTCCCAATCTACAGCCCGGCCGGGCCAATACAGAGTCAAGGAGGAGCGGTTCCACGAACCTATGTGCCGGGAGCCCCAACACCCTGGGATAAAGGGGTGACCTATCGCAGATCACGCGATTGGACTAAGAACCTGTTGGATACTACCCAGACAACCTGGACTATGCCGGGAAGCCAGAGCCGGGACAGCCTTTTGGATCCCAGAGGTAGTTTTGGACTTCCCCAAGGAAGGTTGTCTCGAGGATCTCCTAGAACTGGGTCCGGTTCAGATACCGATGCCCGCATGGACTCTATTCAAGAGGATACCCGACGTCTGGTAAGGGACATGAGCAAACTAATGCAATCCCTACCACAGATGATGGACCAAGCAATTCGAGCTCATCCGCTGACGCAACCTAGACCGGTACCAGCTTATTAAATTTGCAGATGATACTAAATTGAGAGGGGTAGTAAATACAGTAGAAGACAGAATCAGGATACAGGATGATCTTGACAGGCTGGAAAACTGGGCTAAAACAAATAAAATGAATTTCAGTGGGGATAAATGTAAAGTTCTACATTTAGGTGGGAAAAATCCAATGCATAATTATAGGTTGGGGGAGATTTGTCTTGGCAGTAGTATGTGCCCCCTCCTGACATCCTGATCATTCACCTGGGGGGTAATGACCTGGGGATGATTCAGGGGAAGGCATTGATCCTGCAGGCACGGGATGGTATGAGAGACATTGTGGCCAGGTGGCCCAGCGTTAGGCTGCTGTGGTCAGCCATTTTGCCCCGACGGGAATGGAAGTGGGCCTGTGATCTGCATGCGAGCGGGCGCGTAAAGAAAGCAAATTGTGAGTTAGGGGATGCCATGATGCGGAGTCGGGGTTTTGTGATCCCACACCTGGGCACTGTTCAGGAGTGCTCCCAACTCTATTGGGAGGACGGAGTGCATCTTTCCAACATTTATTTATTTATTATGAGATTTGTACCCCGCCCTCCCCGTGAAGCGGGCTCAGGGCAGCTTCCAATCGACATAAAATACATAAGTAAGACATAATTAAAATACAGCAATTAAACAATATATTATAAATACCAAAAATAAATTACAAAATACAAAATGCAAGAAACTGGCGGCGGTTAAAACCATTAAAACCGATGTTTCAGCAGTATATGAACTCAGGTGGCCGTTGCTCAGTAATGATCACTAGATGTTCCAGGTCTGTGGCCACTCATCGGCATTCAGGCAGCTGCTCAGTCGAAGCATTACAGGCTGGGCACTCCAGCGGTGGCGGCCCCTAATTGAATACCTGGCAGAAGAGCTCCGTCTTATAGGCCCCGCGGAACTGAGAAAGGTCCCGCAGGGCCCTGATCTCTTCTGGGAGCTCATTCCACCAGGTAGGGGCCACCACCGAAAATCCTCCAGCTCTGGTGGCAGCTAGCCTGGCCTCCCTTGGGCCAGGGAGGGTCAAACGATTTTGCGACCCAGACCGTAGTGCTCTCTGGGGTATGTACGGGGAAAGGTGGTCCCATAGATATGTTGGACTCCGGCCATATAGGGCTTTAAAGGTAAGAACCAGCACTTTGAAGCGGACTCGGTATGCTATTGGCAGCCAGTGCAGCGACCTTAGCACAGGCCGGATGTGCTCCCATCTGGGGAGGTCCATCAGCAGCTTGGCTGCGGATCCACGACAGAGGCAGCCCCATGTAGAGAGCGTTACAGTAGTCATACAGTAGTTACAGTAGTAGTACATTTGGAATAGGATACTGTTGGAAGATTTTCAGCAAGGGCTGAGGCAGATTGTTGGGCAATGTGTGGGGTCAAGGGCCAAAGCAGAGGCTTGACCCTTTTTGGTGGCAGAAATTTGGCCTGTTTTTCCTGTTATGGGGAACGCCATGAGACAACCCCCCCCCCCTTTGCGGGGGGTTGGCGCACCACGCTCGAACCATTCCTTGGGATGGACTTCGGATGGGGACTGTTTGGGCCTCCCTTCATGCTCTGTGGCTGTCAAAGGCCGTGTTATGGTTGGCTTGCACCGGGGGCTATGGTGGTTCACCCTTGTTAAGTCTGGAGAGGGATCCTCTGCTGGGCTATGTTGCATCCCTTGCCAGTTATAGTTCTTTGGAGTTACGATTAAATAAAGCTGCCCTTAGTTTATACCATATACCTGTGTCATGTCTCTTTCTTCCGACTAAGTCTGCAATAAGGCTCTACCCGACAGCAGCCTGAGGGGCGGACTACTTTGCTGGCTTGGAAGGAGGGAGACTGTTGGTAGAGTTTCCCGTCCATACGGGTATCTGGGGATGGGAGGGGCTCTCTTGATTTAACCGTTGTGCTCCCTCCCATCTGGGCAGTTCTTTAGGAATTGGCCCACCCTCCCTCCCTAGACACTGGAAGGTACAGTTGGAACGCCTTGAGAGGAGGTGGAGTGAGTGCCTAGCCACTCAATGACACCTGAGGCTGATACCTCAGGACCACCGTCTACGGCTAATGAGCCAAGCAGACAGCTCACTCGTGAACTTGAAAAGACTCAGCTGTGAGCCCAACAAAAGGGACGGAGCAGACGACGGGTCAGGTGTGGGAGCAACATGTCACATTACCACTGACACCACGACCACTACACCGGACCCTGCTTGTTCTTGGACTGCCTGACTCCTGTTCTTATCCCTTGGGCCCGCTCAATGACTATGACTTTGGACATCCTCAACAACCCTCAGACTCCTCAACTTGGTTTCAGAAAACACTCTGAACTCTAGCTCAACCCTTTCTCCATGCAGGACCACAGGACTGAACACTTGACTTTGCCCCTTGGATTAGTGCCGCTGCTCAGCTGCTCCGGTACCACCTTCTTCAGTGGCCCTGATCTAGGACACCTGTACCATGGGGGGGGGCTTCGCCACCTCCTCCCCACCAGGGCACAGGCCCCATAGTACCTTGGTGGAGAAGTCCACTCCCAGGGCCGACAGGGAGAAGAATTACCCAAACCCCAATCTGCCAAGATAACTCTAGCCAGACTGAGGGACACAGACACACACACACCCCAAATGACTGCGGGCCTTGCTTCACATGGGGGCAGTGGTGGCATTTTAGAAAGAGTGCCCTCTAATAAAGCATGACACCAGCTTGGAGCTATCCATGCACCAACAACTGGTTTCCCACGCAGTATCACTCAGAAGTGTTGGCCTCAGCCCATGAACATCCCTGGGGAGGGGATCAGGGGGCCAGGACTCAGGAGCACTTTGCTTTGACTGTTCGAGACCACTGGGTCAAATGAACAGTAATAGAAAAAAAAGAAAGAAAGCTTCAGGTATTATCTCGGTTCTTCTGGTCCATGCTAGCTAGAGATGTGCAGAATTTTTCTAAAACCTGTAAGATATGCATATAAAGAACAAATTGAACAAAGAGAACACAAAGCTGAAGGAAGAGGGTAGGGCCTTCAAAGAAGGATTCAAGAAGAAAGTTACAAACCTAAAAGACCCCAAAACTCCGCAGAAACTAGAGCTTCACAGAAAAGTTGATAACATCAATATAGCCCTTGAACAGGAGAAAAAGAATCAAGAAATTATGAAAGATCAGTTGAAAAAGAAAAGAGTTTTAAAGAAGAAATATTCTGAACTTGAAGCAAAATTGCAAGCAGAAATCAAGGAAAAAGAGGAACCATGAAAAAGTCATGAGGAGTCAGAGAATAAGCTTAACATGCAGATCACAGCACTGAATGAGAACCTGGGTACTGTGAAGAAAGAACGTCAAAGCAGCCGAAGAAGAGCTGGCGAGCTAGAGAAATAACCAGATGATCTGCGTGGAGAGACTGCAGTACTGGAAGCCACAGTACAAAATAATCAGGATGAGAGGAGGGTGTTGTTAGAAAAGTGCCTGAAAAGTGGACAAACTGAAAAGCTTCAAAGCAAATTGATGGATGCAATGAAAACTGAATGATACTACTGCAGCCATGCAAGAGCTTGGCAGAGAAAACCAATCACTGCAGATCAAACATATACAAGCCCTAAATGGGAAATGTACAGAAGACAATGCGGTTCAGAATTGCATGGCCAGTGGGAAAAGTTTTTCTGTAACAATACGAAGACATCACTGCAGAGTGTGGAACTGTGTTGAGTGTTCATCAAAGAATGAACTCCTTCTTCAAAGAAACCTGTTTGTGTCCATTTGCGTCCATCATTGATTTACAGGGACAACTACTCTTAACTCTTACATGTTATGCTAGAATAAAAGTTTCTGTTATGCACTTCGTGCAACACCTCAGACTACTGTTTGGTTTGGGCGATGATTGTAACTATTGGCAAAATTCTAGTATCATAAATCAAATTGCACTTCTTACGAGGCTATTGTTATCTATGGCATATTTGGTTTTCACCCTACAAGAGCTTCTGTGTCTAGTTTAAAAAAACCCAATAAACTGTAAATAAAGTTTAAGCAGGGAAGCAACATTGTAAAAAAGAAAGCTTTGGGTATGAGCTCATTTTTCTGGCCCACAGTAGCTAGAGATGTGGAGAATTTTTGTAACACCTGTCAGTGGGCATTGAGCTGCAGGGCACCATGTGCTCCTCCGGCTCCTTTTTCTTTCTTTTTTTTTTAAAATAATTTTATTTATAATTTTTTCAAAAATACACACTTCATATACATCACATATCAGAATACATAAGGAGTGTTTGAAGAATTCTTCATGTTTTCTTTTGTATCCATTCATATATTTTTTTCCATCTTTTTACATATATTGATTCATCTTTCCCTGAAAGTATAAGATTTAGTTTATCTGATTCAGCTATTTCTAATATTTTATCTATTATTTCTTTTATGTTGGGGACGCTCTCTTTTTTTCAGAATTTGGCTACCGCAATTCTTGCCGTTGTAATTATATAAAGAATAATTCTTTGGTCTTCTTTTTGAATCTCTGCTGGTAATATGTTAAGTAGGAATATTTCTGGACTTAGTTTTAAATTTACCATAGTAGATTCTTGAATTATTTTTTTAATTAGTTTCCAGAAACTTCTAATTTTTCCACATTTCCACCAGATATGTATATATGTTCCCACCTTCCTTTTACACCTCCAGCAGACATCTGATACTTTTCGATAACATTTCGCTACTTTATCAGGAGTCCAGTGCCACCTATAAAACATTTTATAGATGTTCTCTTTATAGTTTACAGCTCTAAGTAGGCTGAGTGATTTCCAAAGCCTGGACCATTGTTCTAAAGTAATGTTCTGTCCTATATCTTTCATCCAGTGGACCATGTTTGGTTTAACGGACTCTTCAAATAGTTCCTCTGCTAAGAAGAAATTATACAATTTTTGAATTAGTTTATCTGCTGAGGAGAGCCAAACCTTATCCAGTTGAGTATAGGTATTCATAAAGTTCACTTTTTTTATCCTTGGCATATCTAGACTTTAGTTGAATTTTTTCCCATGTAGTTAGTTTTATCTTTTGAATTTCTTGTACGTCAAGATCTTTTATTTCTTTATTTTCTGTCAATAGCGTTTCATAAGTTAATTTTTTCTCTTTTGACCATAATGATAGTAATGTAAAGGCTTCTACTGGGGAAATCCATTTTGGAATTTTGGGGTAGTACCTATTTTTAATTCCTTTCCAAACTTTAATTAATGGGCCTCTTATTTCATGATTCTCAAAGATTCGTTGACTTTTATCTATATTATACCAGATGTGAGCATGCCAGCCCAAAGGTAAATCAAATCCTTCTAATTTCAAAGTTCTTTCCTCTTCTAATTGTATCCAGTCCCTTATCCATCCCATTGCCGCTGCTTGGTAGTATAGATTCCAGTTCGGTAGTCCAAGACCCCCATTTTCTTTCTTATCCGTAAGCAATTTCCTACTAATTCTCGGTTTTTTTGCTTTCCATATAAAAGTTCTAACCAAACGGTTTAAATCTTCAAAGAATTTTTTATTTGTTAATATGGGAAGGCATTGAACCACAAACAAGAAACGCGGCAGGATGTTCATCTTGACTGTGGCTATTCTACCCATAAATGAGATATGTAAATCCTGCCATCTATTAAGGTCTTTTTTTATATCTTCCAAGAGCTTTATATAGTTATTTTTATAGAGATTTTTATTGTTATTTGTCATATTAATTCCTAAATATTTAATTTTTCCTACTACCTGTATGTTTGAGATATTTTGGATCTCCTTAATTTGCGTGACGGAACAATTTTTCGTTATAATCTTTGTTTTCTTTATATTAATCTTTAAACCTGCTATTTGGCCGTATTCATGTAATTCCTTCCATAGGTATGGTAATGACATTATTGGGTCTTCCAGGATGAAAACCAAATCGTCCGCGAATGCCTGGAGTTTATACTGTTCCTTTTTTATTTTTGTTCCCTTTATATTCTCATTTTTTCTCACTAAATTGTTTAGTGTTTCTAATCCGAAGATAAATAGTAGCGGCGATAGGGGACATCCCTGTCTTGTGCCCTTCTGTATGGGTATATTACTTGTTAGTTCTCCATTAATGATAATTCTGGCATATTGGTCCTTATAAATAGCTTTAATTGAATTTAAAAAATTTTCTCCACAGTTCCACATTCTCAACTTCTGTTTCGAATATTCCCAATTGACGTTATCGAAGGCTTTTTCCGCATCCAGGAACATTAGCGCTACCTGTTTTCCTGGATTTTGTTCATAATATTCTAATAAGTTGATTATATTTCTTATATTATTTTTAAGTTGTCTTTTTGGAAGAAAGCCTGATTGATCTTTATGTATAATTTCCGCTATAATCTTTTTAAACCTATTTGCTAATATTGTTGCAAAAATTTTATAATCTACATTTAATAAAGAAATAGGTCTATAATTTTTAATGTCATTGCTCTCCGTATTAGGTTTATGTATGAGTGTTATTACCGCTTCCTTCCACGTTGTCGGAATTTTACCTGTTGTCATCACATTGTTAACTACCTCCTTAAATAAAAATACAATTTCATCTTCTATTGATTTATATACCTCCACTGGGATTGCATCCGGGCCTGGGGTTTTCTTTAATTTCTGGCTTTTAATTGCATTTATCACCTCAAACATGGAGATTTTTTCATCCAGTTGTCTTCTCTGTCCTTCTGTCAAATTGTCTATATTATGTTTCAATAGGAAATCTTTGATTTCCTGGTTGTTATATGTTGTTTGTTTATACAAGTTTTTATAGAAGTTTTCTACTATTATTTTTAATTCCTGAGTTTTGGTTTTCATTTCCTGATTTTCTTCTTTTAATGCTAAAATAGTTCTCTTTTCTCTCTCTTTTCTAAGTTTATATGCTAACCAACATGAGGGCTTGTTTGCATTTTCAAAAAAAAAAGCTTTTGTATATTCGATTTTTTCCGCTATTTCTTGTGTTAGCCATAGATTTAGTTGATGTTGCTTTAAACTTTATTCTTATCTCTTCTAAATCCTTTTTGTTTTGACTTAACTTTTCCAAGTTCCTCAGTTCAATAGTTAATCTTTTAAACCTTTCTCTTTTTTGTTTATTTCTCCACGCTTCTTGGTTTATAAATATACCTCTAATATATGCTTTTAAGGTATCCCAAATAATGTTCACATCCATATCTTCCCTCTTATTTATCTTAATAAATTCCTGTATTTCTTGTTTAAGTTTATTAATAAAATCTTTATTTCTGGTTAAACTTCTATTTATTCTCCATCGGTTTATTTTATGTGTTCCTTGGACCGATGTCCACATAGGATTATGATCTGCAAACGTGCTTGCCAAAATTTCAACATCTGTGAAGAGTTTTACTATATTTATATTTACCCATACCATATCTATTCTTGACCATGATTTGTGTCTACTTGAAAAAAAGGTGTAGTCTTTTTTTTTTGTGGATTTTTAGTTCTCCACAGATCTATAAGGTTAAATTCATCTGTTACTTTAAAAAAAATTTCCCCCAAAACTGCTCCTGATTTATGTGCTTTCCTTGTTTTTTTTCTATCTTCTTTGGGATCTAATACCGCATTAAAATCTCCTACTAAGCATATATTCTTAGGGTTCTCTTTAGAAATATATTCTTTCAGTTCTGCAAAGAAGTTCTCTTGGTTTTGATTTGGGGCGTATATATTTACGATTAATATTTCTATATCATTAATTTTTATCTGCACACCAATAATTCTTCCATCAGTAGTTTTAAATTTAAGTGTGGGGTTTAATTCTTTTTTAATGTACATTGCTACCCCTCTTTTTTTGACTTTATCTGAAGCTGCAAACATTATACCCAATTTTTTACAAGTTAGATATTTCTCATGGTCTTCTTTCATATGTGTCTCTTGAAAGCAGGTGATCTCATTTTTTAATTTAATTGCTTGGTGGGTAATTTTTCTTCTTTTTTGTGGGCTATTTAAGCCGTTAACATTCACAGATATTAAAGATATTTTTTACTCATCGTCTTTTTTTATGGACTATATTTTTAAGTTGCCACCTTGTCTGTATTTGTGAAGCTGTTTTATATTTTAATTGATATTTTTTATATTCTTTCCTCCTTGGGTACTTTATTTGAGGGCTAATTCCTCCTTTTTTATGTGATTCCCCCACTCGATCTTCTTTACTTTTCCTTTCTTCTCTCTCTTCTCTCTCCTCTTCTTCTTCTTCTTCTAAATCCTGCTCATCCCCCGATGATCTTTGCCAACCAAGGTTTTCTCCAAAATTTTCTAGAAAGTTATCCAGTTTGAATATTGAGTCTATCTTATATCTTTGCCTTTTGTAGATGAATTGGAGGCCTTCTGGTATTAACCACCTATACTGAGTCTCATTTTTTCTCAATAGTTCGGCTAGCGTTGCATATTTTCGACGTTTCTCCCTTATTCGCCAGGGTATTTCCTTCAAAAATTTTATTTCAGTTCCTTCTATTATCAATTTCTTTTTATTTGCTTCCTGTAAAATTTGATCCTTTATATTTTTTCGTGCAAATCTTACATGAACTTCCCTTGGTGTTTTATTTTTTTTTTAATAGGCTGAGTTTCTTCTATATATTGTTACCATGTTTTCCATTAACTCTTTTTCATTTAAAATATTAAATTGCTCAACAGTGTTTCGTGTAAGTTCCTCTTTTAAGTTTTTCCCCAATTTTTCAGTAACATTTTGAAATCTTAGAAAAGTCTCTGCTTTCTCCATTTCTAATATCATAAGTGTTTCCTCCATCTTTTCTGTTTTGTTTTTTAGTTCCCAGACTTCTTGATCCTTACCTTCCACTTTTTCTTCCAATTGTTTTGTAGCTTAGTTAACTTTTTAATTTCTATTTTAATTTCTTCTGTGTCATTTTTGCTCTATTTTATTTTGTATTGGCTCCATCTCTTTTTTTATAATTGCTGTGTTTTGTTCTGCTGTCATTTGGAGAAAGCTCTGCATCATAGCTTGTAAATCCGCTGTTGTAACATAAGATTTCATTTGAGCTAACCCTGATGTTTGGCTAGGTGATGCTGTGGATCCTTTTCTGCCTGTACCCGAAGACATCTTCTATTTTTAATTTATTAGTCCTCTGTATCTCTTCGCAATTATTCTCAATTTTTCATAAACTAAGTGTTAATTGGTTTGTTGATTAGCAAAGGTCTTATTAGTGTTGTTTTATTTATATAAATTATTTGATATGTATCTTCACTATTGTTTGGCTTATTAATTCATAAAAGTAATTGTTGTTCTATTTATATAAGTTAATGTGTAAAGCAATAATTAGTTAATTAATTAATTAGTTTAACCAACACAATTAGCCGATTTTAATCAATTATTTTAATTAATTCAGGATGAATTAGTGTTTGGTAGGAAGTTGCTGGGATCCTTGGAACTACTGAAGGCAAGTTGGGAGGGAGTCTGGTTCTGGGTTCCTGAACTACCACAGTCTGCATCAGAATGTTTTCCAATCTACAGCAAATTTTACCAAAAAAATGGCAGATTGCCCATCAAGCCCTTACAGAAGCTAGGGAAAAATAAAAAATACAGAACCCTGCAAGTTGGAGACTGGCCCTTATTTCTGAGCCCTGAAGGGATGGGGAAGCTGGATTTACACTGGACTGGGCTCTTTAAGGTGATGCAGAATCTTGGAGATGGAAATGATGACATTAGAAATCCTGGGAGAGGCCTCATACTAGTTCATAATAATCACCCGCCAAGTACAGCAAATGTCTATTGAAGTTTGGCCAGAGGAGGACTTTGACATTCTAGATCTTCTTGCAGAGGCTGGAAGGCCAACTGGAATATCTTAGATCTCTGTTTTATGAGCCCTTATCATACCAAAGCAAGAACAACTAAGGGAGTTGTTGCAGAAATTTAAAGAATTGTTTACTAACCATCCTGGGAGAACTACAGCTTGGTTGTTCATGATGTAGATACAGAAGATCATTTACTGGTTAGGTCTAATCTGTATCCTGTGCATGGGCCTATGTGGGTAATAGTTAAAATGGAAATTGAGAAAATGCTACAAATGGGTGTGATAGAGCCATGCACTTCTGAATAGCCTAATAATCTTGTTGTCACTAAGAAGAAATTAAATGAGGATGACCCAACACAATATTGTTTGTGTGTGGATTATAGAAAACTGAACAAGGTAAGCAAGATGATCTAATTACCCTTCACTGTATATTGAAGAAGCGATAGAAAGATTGACAAGTGCAAAATACATCTCCACTTTTGAGTATTGTCAGGTAGCACTCACAGAGAGAGTGAAAGAAAGAACTTCCTTCTCCTGCTTCAGGGGACAGTATCATTTTAATGTTCTCCCATTTGGAGTGAAGTCAGCTAGTAAAGTACTTCAGAGATGGATGGCCAAAGTATTTCAAGGACTGGATTATGCAGTAGCATACCCAGGACGACATTGCAGTGATCAGTTCAAGCTGGCAGGAACATTTGCAACACCTGAGAGCTGGAGACCGGGGGCAGCGGCGGAGCGCTGGCTCTCCTGGGGGCTTTGCCGCTGCGGGGCCCCAGGAAAGCCAGGGAAGGGGGTGGGGGGTCTAGCCGCCCCCCCTCCCAGTGCTAGCTTTCCTGGGGGCTCCTTGGCTGCGGGACCCCCAGGGAAGCCGGGAAGGGGTGGAGCAGACACCCCCCCGCCCCAGGCCTAACAACCCGCTGCCCTCCCAGAGCCGTCGGGGTCCTCCTGACCTCCCGCCACACCCGCCTGGCCCCAGGAGGAGGAGCCACCCTGCCCCGCTCACCTGCTGCCGGAGCCCCGCGCCTTGCAAGGAAGGCCCGCAGGCAGGTGCGGGTGGGCGTGGGCGGGTGCAGGCGGGCAGGCAGAGGAGGGGAACCAACTGGCCGGCCTCACTCCCCCGGCGGGCCCGACGGCGCGGTCGCCCCACCCCACCCCGCCCGCGGTTCAAACGGGAGGGGAGAGGGAGGAGGAGGGGAGCCTCCTGGCCCACCCCCAAGCCCAGGAAGGAGCCCCCCTCAGTGCCTCGCCGCCTCCCCAGGCCCAGGGAACGGCGCCCGAGGCACACACATACAACCCCCACCCTCCGGGGTGGTGGGCGGGGCGGCTGCGGTCCCGAAGGAGGGGGGAGGGGACGGCGTGGCTCGGGGGGTCCCCTTCCTTCCTTCCTTTGACCGAGCCCCCGCTCGCCCCCAGCGGTCCCCCCTTACTCAGTCACTCCCTCCCCTCCTCCCTCAGTGCCTTTTCTCCCCCACCTCCTCCTCGGCCTTTGCACTGGGAGTCCCGGGGGGGAGTCAGCCCGGAAGGCACCTCCTCGCTCCCCACCGGCCCGCCAACCCCCAGGGAAACCGGGAAGGGGGCGAAGGTTTAAACCGCCAGCCCCTCCCTCCCAGCGCCAGCTTGCTTGGGCGCTCTGTGGGGGCTCTCATACTTTGTCTGCACTGCACTCACTTTGTGAAGCAGTAAGCATGAGCCAGGAAGAGAAAATCTCTCTCTCTCTCTCTCTCTCTCTCTCTCTCTCTCTCTCTCTCTCTCTCCTTAGGTTAGGGGTAGGGTTGCCAACCTCCAGGTGGCACCTGGAGATCACCAGACAACGAAGATCGGTTCCCCTGGAGAACATGGCTGCTATGGAGGGTGGACTCTGAGGTTCCTCCCCTCCACAAATCGCACTCTCACAAGGCCCCACCCCCAAAATCTCCAGGGATTTCCCAACCTGGAGCTGGCAACCCTGGCTTGGGGGGCAGCAAGGTAAAGAAGAGGGTATTGAATTGGGGAGAGTAAGGGCACTTACTCAGCTTTAACACACAAACACACACAAGCTTCTTCTGCCATCTTCCTATATATCTGCTTCACAACTGTGGCCCCTATCTGCGGATAGTTCTTTTCTGCACACCGAGGGCACACTATCCCCCAACAGGTTTACTGCCATACAACAACAGAGACAGAGTTATGAAGTTAGACACAGACTGGCCAAGGGGACAGGCATGTGAGAGTCAGATAAGATGCCAGGATGCAGAGGCTTAGAGGCATAGAGGTGGCAGGAGAGGGGAGAACAGACCAGCAGACAATAAAAACCCTCCCTGCGTCACGCAAACCCACCAACAAATTCTCTGCCTTTTTTTCCAGAAACAACATTCCTTCATCAGTATCATAGACATACATACAATGCCAAAGGTCAGTCAGAAAAGGGGACGCCCTGCAAAGACGAGAAAATCCAAAAAGCTCACACAGCGATTACTTCAAGAAAGCCATTTACACAGTAACCAAATCTATTATGAAAAAGACATTAATAAGACAAAACATAACGAAAACATGCATTCCGACAGAGCCAACAGAGACAAGGAAAATATTGATACTAACATTTTGCCCACTCATGTGAACAGTGCAGCTGGAACACACAATATAGCTTTATATATGGAATACCCACCAGCCCTTCAAAACTCGGCATACATTCTTCCTTATGACATAGGAGACATGACACATATCTGTCACCACTGCTCTGCTAGGCATTTCATAACAGAAAAGTCCAGAGATCACTACAACACTTGCTGCCACAATGGAAAAGTCAGCATTCTGCCATTACATTGCCCACCGTTACTTAAAAAACTCTTAACTGTCCAGCATCCTCTTTCAAAGCATTTCTTAGAAAACATTCGCCAATACTATAGCGCACTCTCCTTTGTTTCTGTGGGAGCTCAAATACATCACGCACCAGGCCACGGAGTCTACTGCTTCCGTATTCAGGGATCTGTCTATCATAGCATAACAAACCTTTACCCAGATCATCAAGAACTGCCACAATATGGCCAGCTATATATTATAGATACAACTGAAGCAACTCAAATAAGAAGAAATATTGCATGCAGAAGAGGAAAGGGCAACAGCACAAGGAAGATTACCACTAGAATACTCTCTACGTTTCTGCCATGAACCAAATGAAGATACCGGGCATTGCAATCACCCACGAGTGGCAGAAATTGCTGCAGTATTCCAAAGCAGTGATGGAGCACCACCAACTAGGAGAAGTATCACTATATATCCCAAACAGGGTAAGCCACTGCATTTGGATCCCTACAGCCAACACTGTGATCCCTTATCATATGTTTTAGCCTTTCCATTTGGTGAAGCAGGGTGGCACTGCAAATTAACACACAACTCACATTCTAAGCCAGCTATTAGGAACAAGGTCACACAACTGCAGTTCATATCTCACCATTGGGCAGTGAGAGACCACTTTAATACTATCCATAACTTGGGCAAACTTACACAATGACTGGCCGTAGACTACTATTGTCGAACAGAAGGGGAGAGATTAGCCTACATCAGACATAATCAAAATAAATTACATGCTGAAAGTTATGCAGGCCTCTCGGATGCCTTAAGCATGAAAGCGCAAGATGATTCTTTAAGAGTAGGCAGAATGGTTGTGCTACCATCAACATTCTTAGGAAGCCCAAGGAATATGTTGCAGCTTTATCAAGATGCTATGGCAATGGTTAGACAGTTTGGAAAACCAGACATATTCATCACATTTACATGCAATCCAAAATGGAGAGAGATCAAAGACAATATTAAAGAATACCAACAACCAGAGCACAGACCAGACATTGTAGTGAGGGTTTTCCATGAAAAGGTAAAAGAAATGATTAAACTACTAAAAACTGTACAAATTTTTGGACAGGTAAAAAACTACCTCTACGTCATAGAATTCCAAAAAAGAGGACTGCCTCGTGTACACATCCTTCTAACCTTATGTAACCAAGATAAATTACGTGAACAACATCAAATAGATGCAGTAATATTTGCTGAAATACCAGATCCCCAAAAAGATCAAACACTACATAGATGTGTCACTGAATACATGATACACAATCCATGTGGGCACATTAATCCACAGGATGTGTGCATGAAGGATGGAAAATGCAGTAAAGGTTTTCCCAAACCTTTCCAAGAGAACACGAAAACAAATGTCAGTGGATATCCCTTCTATCAAAGAAGAAACAGTGGCCAGACAGTATTTAAGAAAATTAAAGGACAATATATAGACATAGACAACAGATATGTGGTTCCTTATAACCCATACTTATTAAAATACTTTCAAGCACACATTAATGTTGAGGTGTGCTCCAGTATAGCTTCTATAAAATACTTGCACAAATATGTTTATAAAGGCCATGACTGCGCAAATTTGGCAGTCACAGTGAATGATGGAGTCCAAAACTACGATGAGATCACAAATTATGGCTGAGTTCAGAGTGGCAATTTGCCCCGGTAGGGACCCGGGCCAGCGATGACTCAATCCCGGAGTAAATGGGGCGTTCACACAGGCACATCTGCCTGGCGTCCCCCACCCGTAGCCAACCTGTGCTGTTGCGCTTCACCGCTGGATTAAAATGATACCTGATAAAACCCGTAGCAAATCCGAAAGCCTGCGTGTGTTGCGCGTTTCTCCGCTTTCGGGAAGTCTGAATGCGCAGCCGAAAAGCTGGGAGTAACCCGCGTTGGTCAGAAAGCAACAGCGATATGATTGGCCGTGCTCCGCTCTACTGCCCAATGCGGTGCCAGAGCTGTGGAGTCCTCCCCCAATCGGCAAAATTTGCTTATGCGCATGAGCGCATGAGCACTCATGCACACGTACACCCACAGCCGAATTAATGGGGAAACGCAGAATACAGCATGCCCCCTGGTGCAGCAGTCTGAATGCTCCCACGCGCCTCCGTCCCGTATTTTCCGGCAGCGGCCCAGGCTGTGTGAACGGGAAAAACCGGTATAGTTTATTCCGGGGCTTTTTTGCTACGACTGGCTACCGGAGCAAACTGCCAGTCTGTACTCAGCCTATGTCAATGCAAGGTATGTTGGTCCAACTGAGGCTATGTGTCTTTGAGAATCTTTGAGTACAATTTACATGACAAATCACATACAATAGTACGACCCCTGTACATCTGCCAATGCAACAACAAGTACTTTTTAAAGAGGGCAAGGAATACTTGGCTTCAGCACTGGCAAAGACATCAGATACTATGTTAACAGCTTGGTTTAAAGTCAATCACCAAATTGCTGAACAAATACAGGAGAAAGAAAACATATCTACAGGCTTACAGCACTGTGAAAATACTGATTACTACCTTTACCCAGATATGCCAAAACATTACAAGTGGAATGCAGCAAAAAAAAATGGGAAAAAAGGAAAACAAAGCCAAGGCAGACACTGTCCTTGGGAGGATGTATGCTGTGTCTCCCAGAGACACAGAACGTTTTTACTTACGATTGCTACTATTACATGTCCCAAATGCTCAGTCATTTCAGGATCTGCTAACAGTTGAAGGGACAATTTGTACAACGTTCAGGGACACAGCAATACGAAGAGGTCTTCTTGCAGAAGATACCGAGTGGGAGAAGACCATTGAAGAAGCAGCAACATTTAAAATGCCTTTACAACTAAGACACATGTTTGCGTACATCTGTGCATTTCAACAACCATTCAACGTTTCACATCTGTGGGAAAAATTCAAAACTGACCTGTCTGAAGATCTCTCAAGAAAACATTCTGAAAAAGACAGTTACAACTTTGCTCTTCAAGAAATAAATGACATATTGAAAACCCATGGATTAAGAAATGAACACATAGGATTACCCATCCCAGAAGATATACCATTGCTACAGGAAGAGGAAGCATATCAACAAGCACAACTACGCATTGGATTGACAATGAAAGCACAAGCTACACCAGAACAAAGAAGAATAATTGAGGAAATACTAAATGTTACACAAAGTACCCAACAAACGCCCAAGATATACTTTTTAGATGCACCGGGAGGATGTGGGAAAACATTTATATATCAAACATTGATACATATCTTATTGGGCCAAGGCAAAACTTCCATTGCTGTCGCTTGGACAGGGATGGCTGCCATGTTGCTTAAAGGAGGACGAACAGTACATAGTCAGTTTAAATTACCATTGATTCTAACGGAGAATTCTGTTTCAGCTCTATCTCTTAGCAGTAAAGAAGCCAAATATATTAAGGAAGCAATGCTAATTCTATGGGACGAGGCATCTATGATATCAGCAAATGCTCTTATGGTAATACACAGATTGCTGTCAGATCTCATGCATAATGACACACCCTTTGGAGGAAAAGTCATCCTATTAGGTGGAGATTTCAGACAATTCTTACCAGTTGTACCACACTCATCAAGCCAGGCAACAATACAGAACTGTTTGAAGACAAGCTCACTTTGGCCACTATTCAAATTACTCACTTTAAAAACAAATATGAGAGCACAATCTGATAACAGCTTTGCACAATATGTCTTACAAGTGGGAAATGGAACCACCCCAGTGCAAAGAACCATATCAAACTGTGCAATAAGATTACTGCCTCAGTGTTTAACATCTGACATTATAACAGCAGTCTATGGAATGACGTTCACTCCACAGTCCATTCTTCAGCATTCAATGTCTGTGATCCTAGCTCCAAAAAATGAGCACTGTGATTCTATTAACACCACTATAATTTCTAAGATGGTTGGAGAAAGTATTACTTACTATAGTGTAGATGAAGTAAAGTCAGACGACATTGGTGAAGTAATGAAATACCCCACAGAATTTTTAAACTCATTGGATAGTTCTGGATTACCGCCACATAAACTAACACTGAAAACAGGAGCAATAGTAATTCTGCTGAGAAACTTAAATCCTAAACATGGATTGATGAATGGTACCCATCTACAAATCCTGAATATGTATACAAATAGTTTGTATGCTAAAATAATAACAGGTGAAGCAGCTGGGCAAACTGTTATACTCCCAAGAATTGATTTAATACCAACAGATACAACTTTTCCTTTCACTTTACAAAGACGACAATTTCCAATAAAACTAGCCTTTGCAATTATGATTAATAAAAGCCATGGCCAAACATTGGAAAAAGTAGGCATCTATTTAAAGGAACCCATGTTCACCCATGGACAATTATATGTTGCAATGTCCAGAGTAAAATGTTTTGAAAACTTAAAAATTCAAGTTTGCAGCACTCCTATCCAGGGATATTTTAAAGATGAAGATGGAATATTTACATCTAACGTTGTATTCAAAGAAATACTTTAATTACTAGCAGCAATAACAAATCACACAAACAACTGAGAAATGCAGTCATTCACAGAACAGTGAGAGTTACAGTTAAAACATTTAGAAGCATAACAAGCCAACAAGCAATAAATAAATAAATGTATTACTGTTTTGCATGCATTTTTAGTACTGTACTGAGTGGGGCTCATCACAAGAGGGTGGCAGGGCCAGGGCTTACTAAGCCACCACCAGGAAACAATGGGAGCCCGCAGAAAAATGACGCCTGCCTCACAGGGACATGTGGAGCCCACCCTGGCTACTCCAAAGGATACAGGGTGGGACTCCTGAGTCCTTGAAGCTGAAGCCTTTGTACAACTGAGCAAGGGAATAAGGGAGGGAGGGAGAAAAAGGGAAGGGAAAAAATTACCTAACCTTCCCAAATCCACAACACAATTAAGCAGTGGTAACAAAACACAGGAGAGTTCTGTGTTCTGTACTGAATGGGTGTCACCATAAGGCATATATACATTTAGTGACTACAAATCCTACACAGCAATTACAAGTTAAAACAAAACAGAACACACTACACAACATTTTGTCCTTATTCTAATTGCCAAAATGTGCGTATACCTATTCCCACCAACAGGAGGCTTACTCTCCCCCAATAGCTTTTCCTATGTAGTCAGTAGACTTCCTGGGTTTGTAGAAAAATCCAAAAAGTGAAAAAATCCCTTCAGGAACAGTTGAATTCCCCCAAAAACCTTTTGAAATGGCCTCTGCAGGGACCTAACTCCAGGCATCAACGGTGAGAGATTAGAATGTTCGGGGGGGCACTTCTAATTGGCTTTGTCAGTAAAAGGGTGGGGGAAGGGCCCTTTCCAGGCCTATTCTGGCCTTTCAGGGAGGGAGGGAGAGAGGGAGGGAGCCTTGGGGCCAGGCCAGTGCCAGGCTGGGGGATTTCTAGAGATTTTGTGGTGGATTCTAAGGAGGGCTGGGTTTGGGAAGGGAGAGGCCTCAGCTGGGTATAATGCCACAGAGTCCACCCTCCAAAGCAGGGAGACAGACCTCTGCTGTCTAGAGTCCAGTTGTAATTCTGGGGGTCTCCAGGGCCCATTTGGAGGTTGGCCACTCTAGGCCTGCAGTAGTCTAGGGTTGCCAGGTCCCCCCTGATTTGCATGACTCACCTAGCCTCGGCTGCTAGCCTTCATCAGCAGCCACCCTATGAAAGCCAGTGAGGTGTAGCAGTTAGAGCTTCAAAGTAGGGTCTGCAAGACCCAGGTTCAGATCCCCATCTTGCAGTGGAAGGTGACTGCGTGATTTTGGACCAGTCACATATTTCAGCCTAACCAACCTCACAGGGCTGTTGTGCAGATAAAAAGGAGGAGGGAATAATGAAAGCTGCTTTGACCCTCACTGTGGAGAAAGACTGTAATTTTCCTAGGTAGAGGCTGGGGGGTGGAGATGGAAAGCAGAAGACAGAGGAGATTTGCAGGCTGACGGCATGGCGAAACACACACACTCGAGCGTGTGGCGATCTTCTGATCTTTAAAGGGGTCCTTTGATCATCAAAAAGACCCCCTGCTGTCCCGGGAAGGGACTGGCAGCTGCAAGGGGCTTTGATCTGAAACCCTGTGTGAGTTGCAACTCACGGGGTGGGCTGGATCGCCCCCGATGCGGGATCAAAGTTCGGGCTCAGTTCGTCTGAGCAAAGCCAATGCTCCTGCATCAGATGGGGGGGGAAGAGTAACCTTACTGACAGAGCGCTTCTGTGAGTATCCATGACAGAAACTTTATGGTTTGAAAGGGCGATTTAAAATAATTAGCCCTAAGAAGTAGCATAGTGGGGAGGGCTCTCCCCCCTGAAGAACAAACAGCTAGAAACTGAAAGGGAGCAAGTGGCGAGGTTGGAGTGGAGAGGGCGAAAGGGAAAGAGAACGCCATCCGAAAGCTACGAGCTGAAGAGGCTGAGGGGGAAGCGATTGGGCTTTAGAATGGTTTAACCTGGCTCTCGGTGGGTTTTGAGAAGGAACTTGGGTCTTCCTTTAAGCCTCTTTTAAAAACTGAGAATCGGGACTGGAAGCAGTTTGCGGGCAGTGAGAACTGGAGAGGAATCCGTCCGGTGAGAGAGAGGCTTGGTGAAAATAAGAAGCTTTAAGGTGAAGGCGGTTGGCTGGAGACCCCTTTGCAGTGTGCTCAAATTTTAACCCTAATAGGGGTAGGGTAGAAGAATTGGAGAAATGGAGAAGAGGAGGCCCGCTTTATTGCACGCTAATTTTTAACCCTTGAAGGCCAAGGTGGAAGAGTAAGAGAGTAAGAGAACGAGGGAAGAGAGAGTGTTTGCTACGTCCTCAATTTTTGCTGTGATCGTTATTGGTAAATGAGGCATGAGAGAAGGATGGATTCTGTTTAAAGACCGCTGGATGAAAGAGCTTGGTTTGACAATAAGGAATTTGATTGTTGATTGACAGTGTGTCGGCTGGTCACTTCATTTGGCTTTAGTGGGCTATAGGGGGAGAATAAAGGAGGGGGAAGGCGGGCAAGGCAGTCTTCCTGGGAAAATTGCCAACAGGAGGTCTGTTTTGGTAAATAGACGGGAGGATAGTGAAAATAATTTCTGGGGACTTTGCCAACAAATAAGATAGCCTAAACATTGGTACCTGTTTTAATTTTCTCTGAGATAGAAGTTCTGGGAACGGGGCCAGAAGGCCTGCGCTGTTCCCAAACATTGGATAAGTATAAAGAGTAAATAAAAAATTGTGAATATTCTCTGTGCATGTTAAGAGTGGGATTTGGAAGTGGTGAAAAATAGATAAATATGGCCAGTGGAGGACCAAGGAAACCATCTCTGGTTTCTCCAGGGGCTACTAGCTCTGCTACAGGGAAGTTGGGGGGCGCAGGCCAGAAAGAGCCCCAGAAAGAAATGCAGGAGGTAGTGCAAGCCACTATCCTGAGTACAATTAATGATGTCATAGAACCGATCAAGGTCAGCATGGAAGAAATCCGGAACAGTGTTCCATAAGCTATTGTCCCCGTCAATCAAGCTATCCAGGAAGTAAGAGATATGATCCCCCAAGCGGCGGTCCCGATCCAGAATGTGATGAAGGACATTACGGAGCAGTTCACCAAGAGTCTACAGTTGTTGGAGAAACAAATAGCCGATAATACTACAAAAATTGTGACACTAAGTAATACAGTGGAGGAAGTGGAGACAAAAATGAGACAAGTGGAAAGGAAGGTTCAAGAAAATGAAGAAAAACAATCGCTATTGGAGCAAGATGTGATGAGACTACAGGTGGAGAGGGCGGCGTTTGTTCTGAGGTTTCAAAACATCCCGGAGGAAAAAGAGGAAGACCTGAATTTGAAGATGTCGGAACTTCTGGCAAATCATTTACAGTTCGAGGATATAAATGAAGTAGCAAAAGAGATTGATGTGGCTTTCAGAATGAATTTGGCCTATGCAAGAAGATTTAAAGTGCCCAGGAAGGTACAGGTGCGGTTCCACAAACGGGCTGTCAGAGATAAGATACTGAAAGAAGTAAATGCTGTACCATTGAGGATGGGACAAGAAGAAATTAAAGTTTTAAAAGAGATACCCTGGATAGTGAGGGAGAAGAGAAGGGCGTACTCAGATTTAACGGCACTGTTGAGAGCCAATAACATCACCTACAGGTGGATTTTGCCAGAGGGGGTCTTCTTTAACTTTGAGGGAAAGAGATTCAGAATCACCTCTGTTTTTAACGCTAAAGATTTCTTAGAGACGTATGGCATGGAGATGTCGGATGACCAAGAAGAAAAAGAGGAGAGAGAAGAGGGAGAGGTGGAAAGGGAAGGGGAATCCCAACTCCACGGAGCAACAGCATCAGCTCCCTCTGCCAAACCTCAAAGACCAAGAAGATTTAGATTGAGATCTCCAATTGTGAGAAGGCAAAAAACAAAAGGTGAAAAGGAACACAGACAGACACAGAACCTAGATGGATAAAAAGAAGTTAAAAATAATTTCGGTGAACATCAATGGCTTAAATGGACCCCAGAAAAGAAGAAGGACATTTCATCAATTGAAGAAACATAAAGCGGCTATAACATGTATTCAAGAAACCCATATTAAGAGGAATGATGAAAAACATCTGAATTATCAAGGGCTAGGCAAAGTATTTGTGGCAACGGATAAAGAAAAGAAGAAACATGGAGTGGCCACCTACATTAAGGAGCACTTACAACCAGAGTTAATATCCGCTTCAGAGGATGGGAAAATAGTGATGGTGGCAGTTCAAAGATAAAATAAAAAGGTTTTAATTGTGAATATTTATGCCCCGAATCAAAATCAGGAAAAATTCTACGGTAAGCTTTTGACTTTGATAGCTAAACAGGACTTTCAAGAGCTTTGTTTGATTGGCAATTTTAACGCGGTTTTTGATAACAGATGGGATCGGAAGGCGAATAGCCAGAAGAAGAAGCTAAAAGGTAATGAATTTACTAATTCACTTTTGCAGATTATAGAGGAGTGGCGTTTAGTGGATGTCTGGAGAATAAGAAATCCTAAAAAGCAGCAATACACGTTCTATTCGGCAAGGCATGATTCCTGGTCTAGACTGGATATGTGTTGGATGTCATCCTCAATGGCGAGGGATTTACAGGAGGCAGAAATTGAAGCAGGCATATTTGCTGATCATAATCCGATAACGGTGGAACTACAGGGAATAAATTGCAGAAGTAGATGGACATTGAATCCTTTCTTATTTAAGGATAGTAAGGTGGTAAGAAGTTTGCAAACAGGATTCACGTTCTTCTTTAAGGAGAATATCACCCCAGGCATTGTGAGGCGGACGGTATGGAATGTGTTTAAGGCCTTTGCCAGAGGACTTTTAATGAAGGAAGCGGCAAGGAAGAACAGGGAAAGAAACGAAGAATATTTAAACCTGAAGAGAGAAATACTGGAACAAGAGAAGCAGGAAATGGAGAGTGGAGGAGATTTGGATAGGAAAGCGAAAATTAAGCTTCTCACGCACAGGATGAATTGCTTATTGACAGCAGAACTGGCAAAGAAGGTAAGATATGCTAAACAAAATTATTTTGAGAATGCTAATAAACCTACTAGATGGCTGGCCTATCAAGTGAGAAAGCAGTCGGAAAGGACACTGATAAAATCATTGAGAGACAAAAATGGGGTGGAACAAAATGGAATCGAAGATTTAAAGAAGATTGTGGAGGATTTTTATAAGAAACTTTATGCAAGTGAGAAAATAACTAGAGAAAAAATATCCCTGTATTTGCAAGAGCGTACGATGCAAAGGTTTTCGGAGGGAGACCAGAAGATTTTAAATCAATCTATTACTATGATGGAGATGGTGGAGGCCCTGAAAAGGCAGAATAAAGGGAAATCACCAGGGACGGATGGTTTACCGGTGGAGTTTTACATAACTTTTGAAGAAATACTGCTTCCACGGCTGCAAGAAAACTTGGGAAGGAGAGGAAGTCCCAGATACGTGGAGGGAAGCCCTAATCTCTCTGATACACAAACAAGATACAGAAGGGAACAATGTTAAAAACTATAGACCGATCTCCTTGTTAAATGTGGATTATAAAAATATTATAAAATATTTGCTTCTATCATGGCAGATAGATTGAAGCGTGTTTTGGCAAAAGTAATTCATAAAGATCAGTCTGGATTTCTGCTGAAAAGACAGATAAAACACAATGTAAGGTGGCTACTGAACATGTTGGAATATTATGAAGCTCATCCAGAAAAAGAGATGGCGGTGATTTTTGTAGACGTGGAGAAGGCCTTTGATAACTTGGATTGGACATTTATAATCGAGACACTTAAAAAGGCCAGAGCGGGAGAACGATTCACTCAAGCGATTCAAGCAATTTATTCAAAGCAAAAAGCAGCTGTTATGGTAAATGGGGAACGGACTGAACAATTTCAGATACAAAAGGGTACGAGGCAGGGCTGCCCTCTCTCACCATTGCTTTACATATTTGCTTTGGAAGTAGTGACAGAGGAGATAAGACAAAATCCAGAAGTGAAGGGTCTAAAGGTGCACGGAGAACAATTTAAATTACTGGCTTATGCGGACGACCTGGCATTCATTTTGGAGGAACCCAGATCCTCAATTGTGGAGCTAAATAAGCTTTTGAAAGATTATGGGCAAGTGGCAGGTTTGAAAATTAACTTAGCTAAAACCAAAATCTTAACTAAAAATATGACACTAGAGCAAAGAGAGTGCTTGCAAGAAGAATCGGGATATAAACTCTGTGTGAAGGCAAAATATCTATGAATCCAACGGAAGAACAGATGCAGTTCGCTGCAAGAAGATAATTATAGGGAACTATTAAGGGCAACGAAGCAAGACTTGGAAAAATGGAAGAATTTAAAGCTATCCCTAATTGGAAGAATTGCTCTGATAAAGATGAACATTTTACCAAGATGGATTTTCTTGTTTCAAACGATTCCTGTGTTGAAAAACCTGGCAATATTGAAGGAGTTGGAGCAAATTACCACCAAGTTTGTGTGGCAAGGGAAGAGAGCAAGAATTAGGCTTAAAGTATTACAAGATTCGAAAGAAAGAGGTGGACTTGCCCTGCCCAATTGGACATTGTATTATAGAGCCGGAGCATTGGCCTAGATTAAGGAATGGGTGATGTTGGAAGACAGAAGACTATTGAAACTGGAAGGCCACGATCTTCTGGAAGGTTGGCACGCTTTTCTGTGGGACGAGAAAGTGGCAGCACGCAAATACTTTAAACAGCACTGGATACGAGATGCACTTGGAAGAGTATGGGAGACCATCCGAAGGAGGTGGTTTACCAAAACTTCAAGGCTGGTGGCTCCAGTAGAAGCTGTGACTTTGCCTAGGCTATACTGTGAAGACCCCCCACAAAGGTATCTGGACATTATTAATGCGAAGGGGGAGTTGGACTTGGATGATGATATCAGTTGGTGGCACAGAGTGCAGATCCAGTCAAGATATAAAAAAAGATAAGAAAGTAGGGTTTGAGAAATCTTTAACAGATATGGAGAAAATTCTGTATGAACCAGAAGAGAAATTTATTAAAAAAATGTATGCACTGTTGTTGGCTGACTATATGGCAGATGAAATGGTGAAAAATAACATGATTCAATGGGCAATGAACTTTGGTTATAATATTGAGCTGGAACAATGGGACCAAATATGGAAAATAAATGTAAAAATAACCAGGGCGGTCCCATATAGAGAAAACATGTATAAAATGCTGTATAGGTGGTATATCACGCCAGATAAGCTGGTGAAGTATGATGAAAAATGTTCTAATAAGTGCTGGAAATGTAATGCTAAAGTTGGGTCCTTTTATCATATGTGGTGGACATGTGAAGTTACAAAAAAATATTGGATATAGGTGCATAGAATGATGCAGAGAATTATAAAAGGTACTCTTGTGTTTAAGCCAGAGGTGTTATTGCTGGGTATACTGCCAAAGGAGGTGCAGAGAGAGGAGAGATATTTGTTAATATATATTGCAACTGTGGCTAGGATTCTGTATGCGAAGTATTGGTGGTCTACGGTGGTTCCAACAAAACAAGAACTGATTGAGAAGATTATGGAAGCAGCAGAAATGGACAAACTGACTTGATGTTGAAAGGGTATGATGAATCAGCCTTTATAAACACGTGGCAACACTTTTATAACTGGTATGACCAGAGAGAGAAGGATGGAGAGAAACAATAATGGTTTGAACATTGAATATTATTAGTTTTGTGTTAAATTAGAAGTGGATAAGATAGAATGATAGAATTGGTGGATACAGAAGTAAAAGAAGGTAACACTTATGTCGGTAAGGGGGAGGGAATCTAACTGGGTGATTTGCTTTGGGAAATTTACCCCCCGTGAATGTTGAATGTTGAATTTTGTGGGTGTTGTGTAGTGTTAAGGTTTTGTATTGTGTATTGTATTGTATTGTTTGTGATTGTATTTTGTGTTTTGGTCTGTTTTGTTGTTATGTCATTGTCTTAAAAATAATAAAAATGCCTCCTTTAGAGGCGCTTAAAAAAAAAGAAAGAAAGCAGAAGACAGAGAGGCAGATACAGGTAGGTTGGCTGTTGGTTGGGAAGGAAATAGGGTTGCCAATTCCAGGTTGGGAAATCTCTGGACATTTGAGGGGTGAAGCCTGGAGAGGGTGGGATTTGAGGAGGGGAGGAACTTTGGACTGGTGTAATGCCTTAGACTCCACCCTCCAGCCATTTCCTCCATGAGAACCACCATTGCCAGCCTCTGGGTGAGGACTGGAGATCACCCAGAATTACAACTGTTGTCCAGGCGACAGAGATCAGTTCCCCTGGATAAAATGGCTGTTTTGGAGGGTTGAGTCTATGGCATCATACCCTGCTGAGGCTGCTTGCCTCCCCAAGCCTCACTGTCCCAAGGCTCCACCCCCAAATCTCCAGGAATTTCCCAACCTGGAGCTGGCAGCCCTAAGGTGAATTGATCTCTGCAGCTGGGAGATCCGTTGTGATTCCCAGAGTGCTGCCACTGCTGCTGTGGGGGGGGGGAGGAAGCAGGTGGGTGGCTGAGAGCACTGCCACCACTGTTGCTGCTGCTCTGCGGAGTGGGGGAGGAAGCAGGCAGGAGGCTGGGAGAGTGATGGGGGCAGAAAGAAAGAATGATGGGGTGGGGGGCAGAAAGAGAAAGAGTGACGAAGTGGGGAGGCAGAAAAACGAAGAGAAAGATGACAGATCAGAAAGAGAGAGGAAGTCACATGCATGGAGCAGAAATAGAGTAAGAAAAGGGGGGCAGAGGGGAGAAATAGTGTGAGAGAGGTAGCGGGTAAGCAGAGGAAGCAAAGGTGTGACGAATGAGATAACCATCCCGCAAGTTTCTTGCGGGTCTCCACTTGCATCTTTGTATTATCAAAGTTTACTGCAGCTCATTCACCTTTTCACGATCATCAAAAGTTTCTGTTTATAAACATCCCACCAAACTTCTAAGGATGACTACATGCCAATAGATACATTAATGTAAACAGCCCTACTTTGTGGTCCATTTTTCTTTCTTTTCCATGTTCTAGTTTTTACATAGCACCTCCTGCGGTTTCCACAGTGGGACAGCCCGTTTCAATGCTCCTGATGTGACCAAAGTATGACAGCCTCAGTTTAGTCAACTGAGTTTCTATGGAGAGTTAGAACACACTGATTTGTCTTCTTGGCAGTCCACAGATCCATGAAACTCTCGTCCGATGCCACCTTTCAAATGAATCAACTTTCTTCCTCTCAGCCATCATTGTCCACCTTTCACATGAATACACAGTAATGAGAACACCATCATTGCTTTTGGCAGAATCCACTTGCAAACTGTCACTGAAGTAGACTGAAATTACGTTATTTACCATGTGTGAAAGCGCTCTATGTTATGAACAGTGTTCCCTCTAAGCTGAGTTAGTGTGAGTTGGCTTGCAGTTTTTTAGCCTCCGGCTCACACATCTTTGTCCCACCTCAGGAAGGATGGCTCCAGAACAAACTCATTTATGCCATAGCCAAATTGCTTGCTCACAACTTTAATGCCACTAGCTCACAAAGTAGAATTTTCGCCCACAAGACTCCACGGGAGGGAGGGAGGGAGCACTGGTAATGAACTATCTTGATGCTGGTTGCCAGTGACACACCCGTACAATTAAGCATCTTTTCTAGCTCTTTCATGGCTTCCCTTCCCAGTCTCCATCTCCTTCTGATTTCTCGGTTGCAGCCTCCCTTTTGGTTGATGATGCAGCCAAGGAATAGAAAATCCTTTAACAATATCAATTGCTTCACCATCAACAACCTACTCAGACATTATTATTTTTGTGTACTACTCATTTGTTCACCGTCATCCTGAACTGGCACTGTGACATGCATTACTGCAATTATTCTTTGTAAGTTATTTAAAATATTTATCCTGGGCCTTATAACCTCAGACATTTGGCAGCTGACAGAGTATGCTGTGCTGACCCAGCTATGCTGATGCGCACTACAGCAGAGCTCTCTTTGTGTTGGCATGCCATACTAGCACCTCTTTATTTCGATTTGCAAAATTTATATCCAGCCTTTCTGCCCTCACATGGCATCTAACAATTTAAAACATACGTGATAAAAACCACATTTTAAAACTATTAAAATTGATCCCCAGACAGGTTGAATATTTTAACTCTGCATGCAAGAGGATCTAGGAGGGAAAGGGTTAGGAGATTTCTCTTTCACTGGGGTACACTTGAGAGTTGGCCCCCAATCCTCTTATCAGTTAGATGTTGAGCCTCTTTGGTCCTTGCTTGCCTTCATTTTTTTCCTGTATAGGACCTCTCTTCTCTCTCTTCCCTGGGCTTGGAACTTTAGCAAGTTGACCTTTTTTGAAGTTAATCTGTACACAATATGTTAAATGTCCCTGCGTGAATATGTCATGTAAGATGTGCTTCTGTTTTTGAAAGTAAAAATTTCTTTCTCTTGTTACTACTGGAGTCAGATCATCCTTGTAATTTGTTTGAACAGCATTTTCGTCTTAACCAGGAAACTGAGAGAAGTCCCAAATACCTCATTTCTCTCTCACACCCGGCCTTGGAGCTGTAGCAAGTTAACCTTTTTTGAAGTTAATCTGTTCACAATAAGTTAAATGCACTTAACATGAATATGTCATGTAAGATGTGCTTCTGTTTTTGAAAGTAAAAATTTCTTTCTCTTGTTACTGCTGGAGTCAGATCATCTTTGTAATTAGTTTGAACAGCATTTTCCCCTTAACCCGGAAATGTGAAGCATCAGGGATATGGCGTAAAGCTTCTGTACTTTCAAGGCAATTAATATATATCATTTTACATTTAATGCAATAAGATACACACCATTTCAACAAAAACAGTTAAAATATGCACAAAAGCATAGAAACATCAATTAAAACATTGGTCCGGAAGGAGGGATCACTGAGGGAATACCAAAATGAAACCATCTTCACCTGGTGGCAGAAGATGGCAACGGAAGGGGACAGATAGGGGGGAGTTCCAAAATTGTGGTGCCATGACCAAGAAGGCCCTCTCCAGTGCTGCTGGTAACATAGGGGTGTGGCCTAATATGCTAATGAGTTCCTGCTGGGCTTTTTCTACAAAAAGAGCCCTGCCTGATATGATTAATTACCTGCCAACCAGCAGTGAAAATACTGCAGGGCTAAATTCTAGCGCCCCCTGGGAGAAATTAAATCCTATTCTCTCTCTGTATGTGCTCAGAAGTACTCTCAGATTTCACAGTGGAACCCAAACATCAAAAACAGTCCTCATAAGTGGTAATAAATCTCATCAACTGGATATGGCTTCAAGGACATTTTCTTTTTGTTGTTATCCTCACTCTAAAAATTTACTGTAAACCCTGACTATATACCCCTGTAAAGTAGGCCAGTATTCTACTCGGTATACTCCAGAGAGGTGACCGAGGCAGAGAGAAAGTGTCACCTGAGGCAGTTCATGACAAACCAAGATCTGAATGTTTGTTTGTCCTGGATTATGCCTGCTTTTCTCGGTCACTCTGCAACACCCACTCCTCTTGCTTGGTCCTCAGCAGCTGCTTATTTTGATATAGACAAGATTATTTTGCTGAAATGGAGAGACAATTGAGTGACACGGCACATTACATTCCTCTTTCTTTCGATCCTACAAAAAGAATCTCTAGATTAATTAACATGGTAGATGAGGCTCGAGAATTTGGACACATCACTGATACAGAGCATAAGTTTTTACATAGAATTTATGTGGGTGTACTTGTTCCATGTGCCTCAGTGTTTAGTCATGCTGGCCACATGACCATGGAAACATCTTCAGACAGCGCTGGCTCTTTGGCTTGGAAATGGAGATAAGCACCACCCCCTAGACTCTGAATCGACTGACTTTCGAGCAGGGCTTTTTTTGTAGAAAAAGCCCAGCAGGAACTCATTAGCATAATGGGCCACATGCAACAGCAGAAGCTCATTAGCATATTAGGCCACACTCCTGACAGCGCAGCTCACTCCCAGGCTCGGCTTCCCCAGGTGTCCCGCGGCTTGCGGGATGCCTGGGGAACCTGAGAGAAGGAAGGCGGTTTCTGGATCGGCTTCCCCAGGTGCCCAGGCAGTTTCTGGATCGGCTGCAGGGCGCCTGGGGAACCCAAGGAGGGGAGGCAGTTTAAACTGCCTTCCCTCCCTGGATAAGCTTCGCTCCCCCAGGCACGCCACGGCTTGCAAGGCACCTGGGGAGCCCGAGGGGGGGGGAGGCTGTAGGCACGGCCAACTTGGAAGCCAGCTGGAACTCCGTTCCTGCCCAAAAACAGCCCTGCTTTAAAGCAAGGGAAACCTTACCTTTACCTGTTTTTTACACACTGCCAAGGAGGCAGACACCTGGCTTTCTCCCTCCAGGTCGTCCCATTGGGTCTGCATCGGGATCTGTACTTGAACTATCTGATTAAGACTATTTTGTAACCATACTTATACGGAACTCTCAAACTTAACTGTAGACCTTATAAGATCCTTGCTACTCTGTTTTTTAGATGTTAGTTTGTAGTGTGTAGTTGGTAGGGTTTAGTGAAAAACCAATAAGATTATTTTTTAAAAAAATTGCAGGTTGAAGAGAGTGGTGAGCAAAATTATGTCAGCTTATTTTTTCAGAGTGTGTTTTTTGCTTTGATTTCAAATTATTTGTGTAAATTGTATGTAAAAAATTCCAGATTGTGTGGTTCGCCCCTTGAGGACACTGGGGCAGAATGCAATACTTTACAACTAGCCATTGCGTGTGGAAATTATTTGAACTTTCAGTCACACTGGATTCTTATCTTCTAGTCTTTCCTGGGGAAGGGAAAGTACAGTGGTGGGACCAGGCAGGGAGTTAAGGGAAGGGGGCGGAGAAACAGAACAGCTTGGCCCCCTTCCAGCCTGTGTCCCATCCCAAGAGATGTCGGCAGTGGGGCTAGGAAGATAATCCCCCTCTGACATTGGTGTTGTGTAATGCTAGGTCTATAAACAAGGAGACCATGGTCCTTAGGGACTTTCTGCAAGAGCAGAATGTAGACCTGGCGTGCATGACCGGGACCAGGATGCAGGAAGGGGAGACAGTAGCTCTCTCCCAACTCACCCACCCTGGGTTCTCGGTCCTTCACCAATCATGGATGAGGGGGTGGGGGGAGGAATGGCTCTATTCACCACCATGCCTTGAGGGCCTGCCTGAATGTTTCACTCTGACCTTGTTCCCTGGGTGCGGGAAGGGGAGACAGTAGCTCTCTCCCAACTCACCCTCCCCCAGGTTCTCGGTCCTTCACTAATTGTGGATGAGGGGGCAGGGGGGAGGAGTGGCTTTATTCATCCGGGAGGCTTCCTCCTTCAGGGTACTCCCGTCACCAAGGATCACGGGCATTGAGTGTGCTGGCCTGGTGTGGGAGGCTGGGGAGAGTTTGGCGATTTGGCTGGTGTACCAGCCGCCTAACGAACCAGCCAATAGCTTACTGGCCCTGATGGAGGCTGTATCAGGCTGGGCATTGGAACACCCTAGACTGATAGTCCTGAGTGATTTCAATGCCCATGCTGATGATGCAACCTCTACTCAGGCAATGGACCTGGTGTCGTCCATGGCAACACTAGGACTCTCCCAGTATGTGACGGCCCCCACACACTGAACTGGGCACACGCTCGATTTGATCTTTGCGGGAGGGTAACAGTGGACCGGGTTACTGCTTTGGCAGTCCCATGGTCAGACCACCATGCCCTGAGGGCCCACTTGAATGTTTCACCTGGACTCTGTTTAGGCGGCTAGCATATTTTAGCTCACCTGTGGAGCCAGATGGACCCTGTGCAGCTCTAGATGGCTCTGCGGGATCTGATGCCCCCTGGTGGCTCGTTAGATGAGCTTGTAAGGGACTGGCATAGCTGAATCTCTGCGGCCAGGAGTTGCAGCTTATGAAGTGAGAGCTGAGACAGTTAGAGAGATGGTGGCAGCATGCTCAAGACAAAGCTACAAGAGCATCTTATAGGACATTTATGAGATCCTATGAGATGGCAGTCAAAGCCGTGAAGAGAGAGTACTGTGCAGCTATGATTGTGTCTGTGAGCTCACGTCCAGCCCAATTATTTAGAACAATTTGGTCTATAACTGTTCTGCCATAGGGCAGACCAAATGCTAGGGAATTGGACACAGGCTGCAAGGCATTTGTGAGCTATTTTGCAGATAAAGTCTTGTCACTCCACCGCGACCTCACTGCCACAGTTGAAACAGTGAGCAAACTCAAGGCTCCATGCATGTCTTTGACTCTGGTTTTGGATCATTTCAGCCTGCTCAGCCTAGAGGAAGTTGACAAACTGCTCCTAGCTATTTGCCTTACCACATGCTGCTTTGATCCGTGCCCATTCTGGCTAATTAGGCTGGCCACGATGGGTTCTGAAGCACCTTGAGAGAGATTATCATCAAGTCCTTCATAGAGGGACAGTTCCTTCCCCCCCCCAAGGGGATTTTTTAATTTATTTTCTATAAACTACAATGAAAAAAGAGAGGGGAAAAAAACTACAACTAAGGAAGAAAGAAAAGAAAACCACCAAAACCCCAAGTATAGGAGATCATTACAACTGCTTGCATCAGTTTTTGTCTATAATTCTATCTTTACATTGAACATAGTTGTCTACACTATATTAGTTATCTTTATACTCATTAATAATTTTACTGTTTAAGGAAAAACACAAGAGCTTCCCCATTTAATAAATCCTTTTAAGGCACACATCAAAGTTCATCAGCCTTCATCTTCTTTTATTCTTTCTATCCCTCAATTGGTAACTGTATCTAGGGGCTGCTGCTCCCTTCTCAGAAGCAGAGTCTTCGTTGGAAGAACAGTTAGAGGAAGTGGCTGTATCGCTAGGTTTACTGTCTCTATCTTCTTTGCCTTCCTCCCCAGACTCTCCCAGTTGCAGTCTCAGGAACTCCCGCGCTTTGAAAACAGAGTCAATCTTTTCTTTTTTATCCTTGAGTTTGAAAAGGAGCCCTTCAGGCACCAACCATCTGAAAGGAATGCTGTTTGTTTGTAAAAACATGATCAAGTCCTTATAGTCCTTCCTCTTCTTCCTTATTTCAAATGGAATGTCTTTTAAAATCCTGATGGTATTCTCTCCGATTTTCAAGGGTACTCCTGATGTTGCTTTCAGGATTTGATCCATCACATGTCTCTTCGAGAATGTTACCACTATTTCTCCAGGCAGATTATTCTTTTTTGATGTACATGGAATAGGCTCTATAGACCACATCCATTTAGCTTATAAGGTTTTCTGCTTTTAAATCTGCCACTGGAGCCAACACCTCGCTGGGCGAATTAATAGAGAGGCAATGGCAATTCAGCTACAGAGCTTTTTGGATGATGCTTCTATCTTAGACCCCTTCCAGTCCAGTTTTCAGCCTGGGCATGGGACAGAGATGGCACTGGTCGCCCTCACAGATGACCTCTGGAGGCATCTGGATCTGAGTGGATCAGTGGTACTGATGTTGTTGGACCTGTCAGCCGCGTTTGACACAGTTGACCATCAGTTACTGACCCACTGCCTTGCTGACATAGGAATTCAGGGGCTTACTTTGCAATGGCTTGCTTCCTTTCTCCAAGGTCAGGGACAAAGGGTGGGACTAGGGGAACAGCAGTCCAGGAGACACCCACTGATTTGTGGAGTGCCTCAAGGGGCAGTGCTTTCCCCAATGCTATTCAACATCTATTTGTGCCCCCTTGCCCAGATTGTCCGGAGGCACAGGCTGGGGTGTCTCCAGTACGCTGATGACACCCAGCTCTGATGTTGGGTGGCCGGTCCACCTTCAGGCCAATGCTCCCTCTAAGCTGTGGAGTCTTGTGAGCAAAAATTCTACTTTGTGAGCCACTGGCATTAAACTTGTGAGCAAGCGATTTGGCTACTGCATAAATTAGTTTGCACTGGAGCCCTCCTTTCTGAGCACAGACAAAAATGTGTGAGCCGGAGGCTAGAAAACTATGAGCTAGCTCACACTTCCTCAGCTTAGAGGAAACACTGCTCCAGACCAGAAGATCTGGACTGGGCATTACAAGCCATGGCTGGTTGGCTTAGACTGAGTCAGTTGAAACTGAATCCAACAAAGACGGAGATCCTGTGCTTGAGACAGGGCGGTTTGGGGGTAAGGATCCCAACCTTCGATGTCTGTGATCAGGCAAGCAAAAAGGGAATATGAGGAGCATATCGCAAAAAACATAAAGGCCAACAATAAAACTTTCTTCAAATACATTAGAAGTAGGAAGCCAGCCAGGGAGGCAGTGGGGCCCTTGGATGACCAAGGGGTAAAAGGAGTAGTGAAGGATGATAGGGATATGGCTGAGAAGCTGAATGCATTTTTTGCCTCTGTCTTCACTGTGGAAGAGGAGAAGTGCTTGCCCACTCCAGAAGCACCGATTTCGGGAGGGGGTTTGAAAGCCCCAAATCAGATTGTGATGACAAGAGAGGAAGTCCTCCGACTGATGGACAATTTAAAAACTAATAAATCACCAGGCCCGGATGGCATTCATCCAAGAGTTCGGAAAGAACTCAAATGTGAACTTGTGGATCTCCTGACAAAAATATGTAATCTTTCTTTAAGATCTGCCTCCATTCCTGAGGACTGGAAGGTAGCTAATGTCACTCCCATTGTCAGAAATGCTTCTTTGATGTTTCTCACTGAGTCCATTGTTGTGTGTTCCCTACCCTGCTTTGCGCTTGCGTAGCTATGCAGGCAGTAACGTGGGAGCTTCTTCCCTGCCGCTTTTCCTTATCACGGTGGCCTTGAATGTAGGCTTTGGGTTATTCTTGTGTTACTGAGAATTTTCCAGTCCTGGGAAGGCGAAGGGAGGGGGGAGTAGTCTCCCGTTCATGAAGTATATCTCCCGCCGGGAGTTTCCCGCGCGCGCGCTCGTATTTCATTTGCTAGGCGCTTTTTTGCATCACACTATAAGTTAGCTTGCATTGCTTCGCCCCCCATTCCTGGCAATGACCTCCTACTGTGGGTTTTAGCAAGATAATCCAATAAAACCTTTCTTTGAGAAGAATGACTGGATCCACTTGTTATTGAACCTGACAGAAATTGTCAGGAATCATCATCAATTCCCCACCTTCAGTTTCCGCCGCCCACCACGATGAGCGGAGCTGGGGGGGAACCTCGGGAACAGTCCCAGTGACTACCACTCCGGGAACCACAGCCCTGGTCACCACCGTGGCGACTCCAGCGACCACCACTCCGACTACTACCATTGTTCCGGTGACTACGACCCCGGTATCGACAGCTCCGACCCCGCAATCCGCAGCAGGATTGGTCACCCCTCCATTGATCAGCACAGTGGGAGCCTTGTACACTCTCCCAATCTACAGCCCGTCCGGGCCAACACAGAGTCATGGGGGAGCCATCCCAAGATCCTACGTGCCAGGGGCCCCAACACCGTGGGACAAAGGGGTGACCTACCGCAGGTCACGCGATTGGACTAAGAACCTGTTGGACACTACCCAGACGACCTGGTCCATGCCGGGGAGCCAGAGCCGGGACAGCCTGTTGGATCCCAGAGGGAGCTTCGGACTTCCCCAGGGACGGGTGTCTCGAGGATCTCCCAGAACAGGATCCAGTCCCGACCCAGAAGCTCGCATGGACTCTATTCAAGAGGATACCCGACGTTTGGTACGGGACATGGGCAAACTAATGCAATCCCTACCCCAGATGATGGATCAAGCAATTAGTGCTCACCCGCTGATGCAACCAAGACCAGCGCCAGCGCCTGCACCACTGGTGGTACCGGGACAGCCACCTCCTGCTCTACCGGCACCAGGGCCGGGCCAGTCGGCCCCGGCCCCACCTCCACCGGCCGGACCAGCGCCGGGACCCGGGCCAGGTCAACCAGTACCCGTCCAGCCACCAGCTTTGCCTCCGCCTCAACTCCCTGCTCCAGCACCCCTCCCGCAGCCAGCTCCTGCACCGATTATGGCCCCTGTTCCTCCAGTAATCCACCCCAAGGACATGTTGGAGATCACTTTTGACGGGGACCCTGAGACTGTGTCCTTTTTCATTTTGCAAGTGGGGAAATTTGTGCAGAGATGGGGCTATGTGTTCCCGGATGAGGAGCAACAGGTGGAGTTTATCGCTTCAAGGTTCCGGGGAAGTGCTACTAGCTGGTACGTAGCCCTTCATGATCTGGAGGCGGCGGAGCTGGGGAATGTTGATGACTTCATGTGGGCCTTGAGGAACCGTTTTGAGGATCCGGGGGCGGTCCAAAAGGCAGAAGCCTTCCTTCGTACTTTCAGACAAGGCAAACTCACCGTGCGGGAGTTTTCACGGGAATTTCAAAGGCATGCAGTGAAAATTCGAGACTGGACTGATGCTGTGCTGGCCCAACAATATCAAATGGGTCTAGCAGTAGATATCCGCAACAATGTCCTCAGCTCTAAGTAGCCCCGCACTCTCCAAGGCTGGATGGAGGAGGCCGAAAAAGCTGAAAGCCGATTGCAGGTCATGAAGCTGGACCTATCTCTGGGTAACAACTGGCCCAGTGTCTCGGCAGGCCAGGCTAGACCCAGACCAACCTCCACCCCGAGCGGGGTGAGAGATCAGCGCATGCGACAGGGCCTTTGCCTGCGGTGTGGAGAGAGGGGGCACTTCGCCGCGTCCTGCCCCAGAGGGGATCCCAACAGAGCCCTACCACAAGAGGAGCCCAGACGATGGCCAACCCCTACTCCACAGAAGGGAACAGCGAAACCACGCAACCCACGCGCCCTCTTTGCCAGCCCCGACCAAGCGGATACCATGATGCTGGAGGAGGAGAGTGAGATGCAGGGAAACGATTTGGTCCTGTTTGTGAATGGCGCTACACAACAGGACCCTGCTCCTGATGCGCCTAAACTGGTGAGCAATTACCCCTCTCTCTTCTTTGTGACTGTACTTGTAATGAATCCAGCGATGATGACCCATATCAGGGTTCGAGCCCTCATTGACTCGGGGTGTGGGAGGGATCTGATAAACCCATCCATGGTTATGGGACTGGAAGCGGCTGTTGTCAATCTAAAAGACCCAATAACTTTTACTCAAATGGATGGGTCACCGATGAAGGAACCATGTCGATTTGAGACTATTCCTTTAAGAGTAGGCACTGGGGAACACTGGGAACTACGCTCTTTTGTTATAGCCCCTCAAGCCCAGTTCCCATTAGTATTGGGCAGCCCATGGTTACATGGTCACGATCCTTATGTACTTTGGGAAGAGGGGATCATGCGATTTATCTCCCCGAAATGCGCAGAGCATAAATGGGACCCAGGGTGGGGAAAAACCCCAAGCAATGAACCTCCGCGGGCCTGCCTAGCCACCGAGGACCTTAACCGCATCCCCAAAGAATACCGGTACTTAACCAGGGTGTTTGAGGAGGAGGAAGCGGACGAATTACCTCCCCACCGTAACTCAGACTGTGCAATTGAAATCCTTCCTGGCCACAAATTGCCAAAAGGAAAGATTTATGCCATGAGTCCCATAGAGAAGGAAGAACTACGCCGATTTATCGATAAGAATCTGGCCCGTGGATTTATTAGGCCAGCATCGTCCCCTTTCGCAGCACCCGTGTTGTTTTGTAAAAAGAAGGACGGGGGGCTCAGGCTGTGCACTGACTATAGGGGTCTTAATGCGGTATCTGCAACCAATGCCTACCCCATGCCCCTCATCAAGGACTTACTGGCAGAGGTGGCAAAGGGAAAAGTGTTTTCTAAACTGGATTTACGTGATGCTTATTTTCGGGTCTGTATTAGACAAGGTGATGAACATAAGACTGCATTTAATACCCCGCTGGGTCAGTTTGAATATCGGGTTATGCCCTTCGGATTACAGGGGGCACCTGGGGTCTTTATGAACTTAATCAATGAGGTGTTACACCCCTACTTGTTCAAGGGGGTGGTTGTTTACTTGGATGATATCTTGGTCTACATCCCAGATCAAGAATCTCATACCACGCTTATGCGGAAAGTTTTAGAAATGTTATTAGAGCACAAACTGTTTGTTAAGTTGTCAAAATGTGAATTCCACCAGGATCGCATTGACTTTTTAGGTTACCGCATTTCCTCCACCGGATTAGAGATGGACCCAAAAAAGGTCCAGGATGTGTTGGATTGGGAGCCCCCCAGAACCAGGCGGCAGCTCCAGAGTTTTCTCGGTTTCGCCAATTTTTACCGTCAATTCCTGCCTCGTTTTGCCCAGGTGGCCCTCCCCCTTACAGACCTTCTGAAAACTAAAGGGAGAGGGGCTAAGGCGGCCATGCCCGGGGCCCCTTTGAATTGGACTCCCCAGTGTCAGGAAGCATTTGAACAGCTAAAACATTTATTCACACCTGAACCGGTGTTAGCACACCCCGATGAGACAAAAAAAATCGTGGTCCAAGTAGACGCATCGGATACCGCCATGGGGGGGGTGATTTTGCAAGAGAATACTCAGGGGCAAATACAACCCCTGGCCTATGTGTCCAAAAAGTTTAATGATACTGAGAGATTTTGGCCCATTTGGGATAAAGAAGCAGCCTCTATACGTTTAGCGCTAATCACCTGGAGGCACTGGTTGGAGGGGTCCCGAGTACCTTTTGAAATCTGGACTGATCACAAGAATCTCGAGGTACTGCGAAAGCCTCGGAATCTAAATGCAAAACAATTCCGTTGGGCTGAGTTCTTCTCCAAAATTCAATTCACCCTCCACCATTTCCCTGGTAAATCCAATCATCTGGCAGATGCCCTCTCTCGCCTTCCCCAATACCTATGTAAGAGGACAGAGGTGAGAGAGTCTATGTTCACTCCAGAACAACTAGTCGGGGCAGTGGTAACCCGGAAAACCCGGCAATCCCAACCACTGGCCCCAAGTCATAACACGACCTAGGAAACACAATTTGCCACTGACATTACCAAACAAGAAGCAATTGAATTAAAAGCTCGGGAAGATGTGGAATGTAACCCAAATGGCTGCTGGTATAAGGGCAATAAAATCTTTGTTCCGGAAGCTACCCGAGCTCAGGTATTGCAATCGGCCCATGACTCAAAATCTGCTGGGCACTTCGGGTATGTAAAGTCACTACACCTACTGCAGCGCAGCTTCTGGTGGCCCCGAATGAAACGGGATTTATCCCTTTATATACAATCCTGCCCTACATGCAATCGTTGCAAGACTAGACCTGGAAAACCTCCAGGTCTTTTACAGCCTTTGCCCACCCCGAGTCGGCCCTGGGAAGTGATCTCCATGGACTTTATCACTGATCTTCCCCCCTCTAAACATATGACGGTCATTTGGGTGGTAGTGGACTTATTTTCTAAACAGGCTCACTTTATACCATTTGCTAGCCTGCCGACAGCCAAAGTCCTGGCCAAAGCCTTCCTTCAACATATTGCCAGGCTACATACGTTGCCGCTCAAAATAATCTCCGACAGGGGGGTTCAATTCGTTTCAAAACTGTGGACAGAGTTGATGACTCTTATGGGTATTGAACGTGCTCTCAGCAGTGCCTATCACCCAGAAACCGATGGGCAAACGGAAAGAGTAAACCAAACCTTAGAACAATACTTAAGATGTTTCACTAACTATCAACAAGACAATTGGGTAGATTTATTACCGTTGGCAGAATTTGCGTATAACAACTCATGGCATGCCTCAACGAATATGTCTCCTTTCAAAGCTGCCATGGGGTATGACAGCCCCCCTCTTCCGTTTTTGAAGCCCGGTGAGGCTGGTGGAAAAGCCACAGCATGGTGTAAATCCTTCCAGGAGTCCTGGCCCCTAATCGTTGAGACTTTAAATGAGGCCAAAGCACAATACAAAAAACAGGCAGACAAAAAAAGGGTGGGTGGTTGGAATCTGCAACAGGGGGACTCCGTATACCTTTCCACCAATAACTTGAGGCTGGCACAACAATCCCGGAAACTAGCTTGGAAATATATTGGTCCATTTAAAGTAGTGCGCTGTATAAATCAAGTGACTGTGCAACTGGATTTACCTAAATCTCTTAAAGCAATACATCCAATCTTCCATTACAGCCTCCTCCGGCCAGCAGGACCCCCGACTATGTGGCATCCAGAGCTTCCGGCACCCCCACCCCCACTGATGGTCGATGATGAGGAGCACTATGAAATTGCTGACATTTTGGACTCTAAGATCCTCCGTGGACAATTGTTTTACCTTATTGAATGGGTACACTTCGGGCCCCAACACAGGGAGTGGGTGAAAGTGTCAGATATCAATCCACCTGATCAACTGAGGGAGTTTCACACCCACTACCCAAATAAACCAGGGGGCCCCTCATTCTCTTCTTCCTGAGTGGTGGGTGGGTGATATTTTGGGAAGGGCAGAATGTCAGAAATGCTTCTTTGATGTTTCTCACTGAGTCCATTGTTGTGTGTTCCCTACCCTGCTTTGCGCTTGCGTAGCTATGCAGGCAGTAACGTGGGAGCTTCTTCCCTGCCGCTTTTCCTTATCACGGTGGCCTTGAATGTAGGCTTTGGGTTATTCTTGTGTTACTGAGAATTTTCCAGTCCTGGGAAGGCGAAGGGAGGGGGAGTAGTCTCCCATTCATGAAGTATATCTCCCGCCGGGAGTTTCCCACGCGCGCGCTCGTATTTCATTTGCTAGGCGCTTTTTTGCATCACGCTATAAGTTAGCTTGCATTGCTTCGCCCCCATTCCTGACAATGACCTCCTACTGTGGGTTTTAGCAAGATAATCCAATAAAACCTTTCTTTGAGAAGAATGACTGGATCCACTTGTTATTGAACCTGACACCCATCTTTAAAAAGGGTTCCAGGGGAGATCCAGGAAATTACAGGCCAGTCAGTCTGACATCGATCCCGGGTAAGTTGGTGGAAACTGTTATTAAGGAAAGAATTAGTAGGCACATTGATGAACAAAAACTATTGAGGCAGACTCAGCATGTGTTCTGTAAGGGAAGATCTTGTCTCACTAACCTGTTAGTGTTTTTTGAGGGAGTGAACAAACATGTGGATAAGGGGGACCCAATAGATATTATTTACCTTGACTTCCAGAAAGCTTTTGATACAGTTCCTCATCAAAGGCTCCTAAGTAAGCTCAATAGTCATAGGATAAAAGGACAAGTCCTCTTGTGGATCAAAAACTGGCTTATAAATAGGAAACAGAGAGTGAGTATGAATGGGAAACTTTCTCAGTGGAGGGTGGTAAGCAGTGGGGTACCACAGGGATCAGTACTCGGTCCGATGCTTTTTAACTTGTTTATTAACGATTTGGAATTGGGAGTAAGCAGTGAAGTGGCTAAATTTGCAGATGACACCAAGTTGTTCAGGGTGGTGAAAACCAGGGAGGATTGTGAGGCACTCCAAAGGGATCTGTCGAGGATGGGTGAGTGGGCATCAACATGGCAAATGGGGTTCAGTGTGGCCAAGTGCAAAGTGATGCACATTGGAGCCAAAAATCCTAAATATAAATACACGTTGATGTGGTCTGAACTGGCAGAGACTGACCAAGAGAGAGATCTTGGAGTCGTAGTACATAACTCAATGAAAATGTCTAGGCAGTGTGTAACTGCAATAAAGAAGGCCAATGCTATGCTGGGGATTATTAGGAAGGGAATTGAAAACAAATCAGCCAGTATCATCATGCCCCTGTATAAATCATTGGCGCGACCTCATTTGGAATACTGTGTACAGTTCTGGTCGCCACATCTCAAAAAGGATATTATAGCATTGGAAAAAGTGCAGAGAAGGGCAACTAGAATGATAAAAGGGTTGGAACACCTTCCCTATGAAGAAAGGTTAAAACGCTTGGGGCTCTTTAGCTTGGAGAAATGACGGCTGAGGGGTGACATGATCGAGGTTTATAAGATTATGAATGGGATTGTCAGACCTGCTACCCAAATAAATCTGGGGGCCCTTCATTCTCTCCTTCCTGAGCGGTGGGTGGGTGGTATTTTGGGAAGGGCAGAATGTCAGAAATGCTTCTTTGATGTTTCTCACTGAATCCATTGTTATGTGTTCCCTACCCTGCTTTGCTGCTTTGCACTTGCGTAGCTATGCAGGCAGAAACGTGGGAGCTTCTTCCCTGCCGCTTTTCCTTATCACGGTGGCCTTGAATGTAGGCTTTGGGCTATTCTTGTGTTGCTGAGAATTTTCCAGTCCTGGGAAGGCAAAGGGAGGGGGGAGTAGTCTCCCGCTCATGAAGTATATCTCCCACCGGGAGTTTCCCGCGCGCGCGCTCATATTTCATTTGCTAGGCGCTTTTTGCATCACACTATAAGTTAGCTTGCATTGATTCGCCCCCCATTCCTGACAATGACCTCCTACTGTGGGTTTTAGCAAGATTATCCAATAAAACCTTTCTTTGCATAAGAATGCCTAGATCCACTTGTTATTGAACCTGACAGAAATTGTCAGGAATCCCCATCATTTCCCCACCTTCGGTTTCTGCCGTCTACCACGATGAGCGGAGCTGGGGGGGGAACCTCTGGCGCAGTCCCAGTGACTACCACTTCGGGAGCCACGGCCCCGGTTACCACCATGGCAACTCCAGTGATCACCACTCCGATTACCACCGTTGTTCCAGTGACTACAACTTCGATAGTGGCAGCGCCGACCCTGCAGTCCGCGGCAGGATTGGTCTCCCCTCCATCGATCAGCACAGTGGGAGCTTTGTACACTCTCCCAATCTATATCCCGGCCGGGCCAACGCAGAGTCAGGGGGGAGCCATTCCACGAGCGTACGTGCCGGGGGCCCCAACACCGTGGGACAAAGGGGTGACCTACCGCAGGTCACGCGATTGGACTAAGAACCTGTTGGACACTACCCAGACGACCTGGTCCATGCCGGGGAGCCAGAGCCGGGACAGCCTGTTGGATCCCAGAGGGAGCTTCGGACTACCCCAGGGACGGATGTCTCGAGGATCTCCCAGAACAGGGTCCGGTTCCGATCCAGAGGCTCGCATAGACTCGATTCAAGAGGATACCCGACGTTTGGTAAGGGACATGGGCAAATTAATGCAATCCCTACCACAGATGATGGATCAAGCAATTCGAGCCCATCCGCTGACGCAACCAAGACCAGCGCCAGCGCCTGCACCACCGGTGGCACCGGTACAACCACCTCCTGCTCCACCGGCCCCACCTCCACCAGCCGGCCCAGTACCGGGACCCGGGCCAGGGCCGCCAGTACCTATCCAGCCACCAGCTTTGCCTCCGCCTCAACCCCCTGCTCCAGCACCCTTCCCGCAGCCGGCTCCTGCACCGATCATGGCCCCTGCTCCTCCAGTGATCTGCCCCAAGGACATGTTGGAGATCACTTTTGACGGGGATCCCGAAACTGTGTCCTTTTTCATATTGCAAGTAGGGAAATTTGTGCAGAGATGGGGCTATGTGTTCCCGGATGAGGAGCAACAGGTGGAGTTTATCGCTTCAAGGTTCCGGGGGAGTGCTACCAGCTGGTACGTAGCCCTTCATGATCTGGAGGCAGCGGAACTGGGGAATGTCGATGACTTCATGTGGGCTTTGAGGAGCCGTTTTGAGGATCCAGGGGCGGCCCAGAAGGCAGAAGCCTTCCTTCGCACTTTCAGACAAGGTAAACTCACCGTGCAGGAATATTCAAGGGAGTTTCAAAGACATGCGGTGAAAATTCGAGACTGGACTGATGCTGTGCTGGCTCAACAATATCGAACAGGACTAGCAGTAGATGTCCGCAACAATGTCCTCAGCTCTCAAATGCCTCGCACTCTCCAAGGCTGGATGGAGGAGGCCGAAAAAGCTGAAAGCCACTTGCGTGTCATGAAACTGGACCTATCTCTGGGTAATAACTGCCCGAGCCTCTTGGCAGGACAAACCAGACCCAGACCAACCTCCACCCCGAGCGGGGTGAGAGATCAGCGCATGCGACAGGGCCTTTGCCTGCGGTGTGGAGAGAAGGGGCACTTCGCCTCATCCTGTCCCAAAGGGGATCCCAACAGAGCCCTACCACAAGAGGAGCCCAGACGATGGCCAACCCCTACTCCAAGAAAGGGAACAGCGAAACCATGCAGCACACAAGCCCTTTTCGCCAACCCCGACCAAGCGGATACCATGATGCTGGAGGAGGAGAGTGAGATGCAGGGAAACGATTTGGTCCTGTTTGTGAATGGCGCTACACAACAGGACCCTGCTCCTGATGCGCCTAAACTGGTGAGCAATTACCCCTCTCTCTTCTTTGTGACTGTACTTGTGATGAATCCAGCGATGATGACCCATATCAGGGTTCGAGCCCTCATTGACTCGGGGTGTGGGAGGGATTTGATAAACCCATCTATGGTTATGGGACTGGAGGCGACCGTTGTCAATCTAAAAGACCCGATAACTTTTACTCAAATGGATGGGTCACCGATGAAAGAACCATGTCGATTTGAAACTATTCCTTTGAGAGTAGGCATTGGTGAGCACTGGGAGCTACGCTCGTTTGTAATAGCCCTTCATGCCCAGTTCCCATTAGTGTTGGGTAGCCCATGGTTACATGGTCACGATCCTTATATACTTTGGGAAGAGGGGAGCGTACGATTTATCTCCCCGAAATGTGCAGAGCATAAATGGGACCCAGGGTGGGGAAAAACCCCATGCAATGAACCTCCACGGGCTTGCCTAGCCACGGAGGACCTTAATCGCATCCCCAAAGAATACCGGTACTTAACCAGGGTGTTTGAGGAGGAGGAAGCGGACGAACTACCTCCCCACCGTAACTCCGACTGTGCGATTGAATCCTTCCCGGCCACAAATTACCAAAAGGAAAAATTTATGCCATGAGTCCCATAGAAAAGGAAGAACTACGCCGATTTATCGATAAGAATCTGGCCCGTGGATTTATTAGGCCAGCATCGTCCCCTTTCACAGCACCCGTGTTGTTTTGTAAAAAAAAAGATGGGGGGCTCAGACTGTGCACGGACTATAGGGGTCTTAATGCGGTATCTACAACCAATGCCTACCCAATGCCCCTCATCAAGGACTTGTTGGCAGAGGTGGCAAAGGGAAAAGTGTTTTCTAAACTGGATTTACGTGATGCTTATTTTCGGGTCCGTATTAGACCGGGGGATGAACATAAGACTGCATTTAATACCCCGCTGGGGCAATTTGAATATCGGGTTATGCCCTTCGGATTACAGGGGGCACCCGGGGTCTTTATGAACTTAATCAATGAGGTGTTACACCCCTACTTATTCAAAGGGGTGGTTGTTTACTTGGATGATATCTTGGTCTACACCCCAGATCAAGAATCTCACACCACGCTCATGCGGGAAGTATTGGAAACGTTGTTAGAACACAAACTGTTTGTTAAGTTGTCAAAATGTGAATTCCACCAGGAGTGCATTGACTTTCTCGGGTACCGCATATCCTCCGCTGGATTAGAAATGGACCCAAAAAGGTCCAAGATGTGTTGGATTGGGAACCCCCAAAACCAGGCGGCAGCTCCAAAGTTTTCTCGGTTTCGCCAATTTTTACCGTCAATTCCTGCCTCATTTTGCCCAAGTGGCCCTCCCCCTCACAGACCTTCTGAAGACTAAAGGGAGAGGGGCTAAAGCTTCAATGCCCGGGTCCCCTTTGAATTGGACTCCCCAATGTCAGGGAGCATTTGAACAACTAAAGCAGTTATTCACGTCTGAACCCATATTAGCACACCCCGATGAGACAAAAAAAAATTGTGGTCCAAGTAGACGCATCGGATACTGCCATGGGGGGGGTGATCTTGCAAGAGAATGCTCAGGGGCAGCTACAACCCCTTGCCTATGTGTCCAAAAAGTTTAATGATACGGAGAGATTTTGGCCCATTTGAGATAAAGAAGCAGCCTCTATACGCTTAGCGCTAATCACCTGGAGGCACTGGTTGGAGGGGTCCCGGGTACCTTTTGAAATCTGGACTGACCACAAGAATCTTGAGGTGCTGCGGAAGCCTCGGAATCTAAATGCAAAACAATTCCGGTGGGCTGAGTTTTTCTCCAAATTTCAATTCACCCTCCACCATTTTCCAGGTAAATCTAATCATCTGGCTGATGCTCTCTCCCGCCTTCCCCAACACCTTTGTAAGAGGACAGAAATAAGAGAGTCTATGTTCACCCCAGAACAGCTAGTTGGGGCAGTAGTAACCCGAAAAACCCGGCAAGCACAATCATTAACCCCAAGCTTTGGCACGACCTGGGAAAAGCAATTTGCCACTGACATTACTAAACAAGAAGCAATTGAATTAAAAGCTCGGGAAGACGTGGAATGTAGCACAAATGGCTGCTGGTATAAGGGAAATAAAATCTTTGTTCCAGAAGCTACCCGAGCCCAGGTGTTGCAATCAGCCCATGACTCCAAATCGGCTGGGCATTTTGGGTATGTAAAGTCGCTACACCTACTGCAACGCAGCTTCTGGTGGCCCCGAATGAAACGGGATTTATCCCTCTATATACAATCCTGCCCTACATGCAATCGTTGCAAGACTAGACCAGGGAAACCTCCAGGTCTTTTACAGCCTTTGCCCACCCCGAGCCGACCCTGGGAAGTAATCTCCATGGACTTTATCACTGATCTTCCCCCCAGCAAACATATGACAGTCATTTGGGTGGTAGTGGACTTATTTTCTAAGCAGGCTCACTTTATACCATTTGCTAGCCTGCCAACGGCCAAAGTCCTGGCCAAAGCCTTCCTTCAGCACATTGCCAGGCTACATACTTTACCGCTCAAAATAATCTCCGATAGGGGGGTTCAATTTGTTTCAAAACTGTGGTCGGAGTTGATGACTCTCATGGGTATTGAACGCGCTCTCAGTAGTGCCTATCACCCAGAAACCGATGGGCAAACAGAAAGAGTAAACCAAACCTTAGAACAATACTTAAGATGTTTCACCAACTATCAACAAGACAATTGGGTAGATTTATTACCACTAGCAGAATTTGCGTATAACAATTCATGGCATGCTTCCACGAATATGTCTCCCTTCAAAGCTGCCATGGGTTATGACAGCCCCCCTCTTCCGTTTTTGAAGCCCGGCGAGGCTGGTGGGAAAGCCACAACATGGTGTAAAACTTTCCAGGAGTCCTGGCCCCTAATCATTGAGACTTTAAACGAGGCCAAGGCACAATACAAAAAACAAGCAGACAAAAAGAGGGCGGGTGGCTGGAATCTGCAACCGGGAGACCATGTCTACCTCTCCACCAAAAACTTGAGGCTGGCACAACAATCCCGAAAACTTGCTTGGAAATATATTGGTCCATTCAGAGTAGTGCGATGTATAAATCAAGTGACTGTGCAACTGGATTTACCTAAATCTCTTAAAGCAATACATCCAATTTTCCATTACAGCCTCCTCAAGCCAGCATTACCCCCGACTAAGTGGCATCCTGAGCTTCCAGCACCCCCCACCACTGATGGTCGATGATGAGGAGCACTGTGAAATTGCTGACATTTTGGACTCTAAGATCCTCCGTGGACAACTGCTGTACCTTATTGAATGGGTACACTTTGGGCCTCAACACAGGGAGTGGGTGAAAGTGTCTGATATCAATGCACCTGATCACCTGAAGGAGTTTCACACCCGCTACCCAAATAAACCTGGGGGCCCATCATTCTCTCCTTCCTGAGCGGTGGGTGGGTGGTATTTTGGAAAGGGCAGAATGTCAGAAATGCTTCTTTGATGTTTCTCACTGAATCCATTGTTATGTGTTCCCTACCCTGCTTTGCTGCTTTGCGCTTGCGTAGCTATGCAGGCAGAAACGTGGGAGCTTCTTCCCTGCCGTTTTTCCTTATCACGGTGGCCTTGAATGTAGGCTTTGGGCTATTCTTGTGTTGCTGAGAATTTTCCAGTCCTGGGAAGGCAAAGGGAGGGGGAGTAGTCTCCCGCTCATGAAGTATATCTCCCGTCGGGAGTTTCCCGCGCGCGCGCTCATATTTCATTTGCTAGGCGCTTTTTTGCATCACACTATAAGTTAGCTTGCATTGATTCGCCCCCCATTCCTGACAATGACCTCCTACTGTGGGTTTTAGCAAGATTATCCAATAAAACCTTTCTTTGTATAAGAATGCCTGGATCCACTTGTTATTGAACCTGACAGGGATTGAGCATGTTGAGAAAGAAGTACTTTTCCCCCTTTCTCACAATACAAGAACTCTTGGGCACTCCATGAAATTGCTGAGCAGTCGGGTTAGAACAGATAAAAGGAAGTACTTCTTCACCCAAAGAGTGATTAACATATGGAATTCACTGCCACAGGAGATGGTGGCAGCTACAAGCATGGACAGTTTCAAGAGGGAATTAGATAAACATATGGAGCAGAAGTCCATCGGTGGCTATTAGCCACAAGGTATAGATGGAAACTCTCAGTCTGGGGCAGGTGATGCACTCTATTCTTGGTGCTGGAGGGGGCAGCAGTGGGAGGGCTTCTAGTGTCCTGGCCCCACTGCTGGACCTCCTGATGGCACCTGGTATATTTTGGCTGCTGTGTGACAGAGTGTTGGACTAGATGGGCCATTGGCCTGATTCAACATTGGCTTCTCTTTTGTTCTTATGATGGGGCACCGTTGGTGCCAGCGCCGGAGGTCAGGAGCTTGGGAATGCTCCTGGACTCCTCCTTAACAATGGAGGCCCAGGTAGCAACCACTGCCAAATCAGCCTTTTACCATCTTTGGCTGATTAGGCAGTTGGTTTCCTTCCTCGACCGCAATGACCTGGCAACAGTGATCCATGTGATGGTCACCTCAAGATTAGACTACTGTAACGCTCTCTACATGGGGCTGCCCTTGTCACAAATTTGGAGGCTGCAGCTAGTGCAGAATGCTGCGGCCAGGCTGTTGATGGGCCTCCCCAGGTGGCTGCCAATAGCATACCGAATTCACTTCAAGGTGCTGGTTCTTATCTTTATATAGCCAGAGTCCAACATACCTGAGGGACCGCCTTTCCTCATATATACCCCAGAGAGCGCTATGGTCAGGGTAGCAAAATCGTCTGACCCTCCCGGGTCCAAAGGATGCCAGGCTTGCTACCACCAGGGCCAGGGCCTTCTCAGTGGTGGCTCCATACTATTGGAATGAGCTCCCGGAAGAGATCAGGACCCTGCAGGATCTTTTACAGTTCCGCAGGGCCTGCAAGATGGAGCTCTTCCACCAGGCTTTCAATTAAGGAGCCGCCACCACCACTATTACCATCAACAATTGTAACCATAGAGCCCTGGCCCTCGGGTTTGACATCCAGCCTGTGTTGCCACTCACATTAGGAAGAGCACTGAGCAGAAAAAATTGTTTAGACCTTGCAGGCATTTTCAGGATGCTACTTTCAGGGATGCCATCTTAAGCAATCACTGAAACATCACCAGCAGTTTATGGTTTATGATCTATTTATAATTGTTTTAAAGGATTTTATGTGGATTTTAATTGCTATTTATGTATTAATCAGTGTAAGCTGCCCTGGGCCTGCTTTGAAGGGAGGGCGGGGTACAGGGTAAATAAATAAATAATAAATAAATATGAAGCATATCCTGAGTGAACGCCGTGGACAAAATACCATTAAAGCGTGTATATTATATGCTTACATTGAGCCTTGTAATTTGGGAATTTTGTATGTATTTAATTAGAAAAATAAACATGGAGAAATTGTCCTTATATATAAATTCCTTAAATTAAATTGTTAGAATTTATTTGATGCTGTTTACATAACTCTATACACACTCTATAATAATATACAGTATAATGGACATTCTATAATACACACATTCTATAATAATATAATTCTATAATAATACAATATAGCGTAATAATAATAATATAATAATAATAATAATAATAATAATATAATTCTGTACACATTTATACCATTCTGTACAAATTCTGTACCATTCTGTACAGTTTTGTTTAGCTCCCCGTTGCCCCCTCTTGCCGTTTCCTCTTGCTAATTCCTGCCAGCTGGTAACATCGGGGCAGCAGTGGTTTGGGTGTCACCCGATGGGGCGGGCACGAAAAGAAATCCAAAGCCCATGTTGTGCAGGCAGTATAGATTGTAGGCCATCATGAGCAGGCAGGGGAAGATGGCCAGTCCAAACCCAAAGCCTTGGAAGGGGCTGCGGAGGAGCCAGGCCGCCGAGTAGCAGATCCTGTAGGGCAGAGGAGACAGGAGGGAGAGGAAGGGGTGAGTCGTGGGGACAGTGGATCACCAGAGCAGCCTTGCCATGGTCCACTGGGCCTCTGATTGGCAGCAGCTCTCCACCCATTACCTGAGATCTTTTTCCCTGGAAATTTGGACACAGCACTTTCTGTGTGCCAAGCAAGTGCTCAACCTCTGAGCTAGGGGTTCTCCTCCGGGCGCCACATCACATCACTCTAGGAACTGGGCAATCTCTAGCGTGAACTGATGTCACTTCTGGGTGTTCCGCAGGAGTGATGACACTCCATTGCCTGATGGCCATTTTTTAAAACATTTTTTATTCTACCGACTACAAGAGGGGGTCCCCCTCCCATGAAATGTGAAAATCTTGTTTCTCAAAGAACAAAAGGCAAATAAAAAGAGACCCAGGAATATCTTCAGGGGTGGAGGGAGGATAATAAGAAAGAAACTTGGGAGTGTGTGGGGGGCGGGAGAGGAGAAATGGAACCATATAGCAATTAAAGAAAGCCCAGGTGCTTACCCGTCCTCCCGATCAGGGCTTTTTTTGTAGAAAAAGCCCAGCAGGACCTCATTAGCATAATAGGTCACACCCAATAGCAGAAGCTGATTAGCATACTAGGCCACACCCCCATGTTGCCAGAAGTGTGGTCATCCAGCCACACCCACGTTTTGCTTCTTATTCTGTTGACCTTGTTTGTTGTGAAAACCCAGGGCGTTTTTTGTAGCAGGAACTCCTTTGCATGTTAGGCCACACACCCCTAATGTAGCCAATCCTAAAGAGTTTCTGTTGTTGGGTGTGGCCTGTTATGCTAATGAGTTCCTGCTGGGTGTGGCCAACTGAGGAGACAGCCGGAACTCCGTTCCTGTGCGTTCCCGCCCAAAAATAACCCTGCTCCCAACCCTCCAGTGGCTGCAGTTGGGACTGCAGTGGTGGAAAACCTGCCCATTTTGAATGAGGGCAACCAATAACAAGCCCCACCTTACAACAGCCCCAGATGCTGGCTGAAAAACTCAGCAGAAGCCCCCCCTTGGGGACCCCGGCCTTAATCTAATGAGGTGTTTTGGCTCATATACTTTAGTGCTCATTCTCATGTCCAGAGGCAACGTTTACCGTCTTCTGGGTTTCCAAGGGAAGCAGAGATTGCAGGTCCATAAGTCAAAAGTGGAGGGGGCGCTATTTTTTAACCCACTTGAGCGTGAATTGAAGTCACTTCCGGGTTTTCCCCGGGGGTGATGACACTCCATTGCCTGATGGCCATTTTTTTATTTTACCGACTACAAGAGGGGCAGCAGGAAACAAGAGCCAAGGGCAGGGGACCCCCCCCATCCCAGACAGCAGGATGGTGGCCCTACCCCTGCCTCCACCCCCTTTCTGCTTCATTTTACTCCACAGTGACCACATAAAGGAGCCTTATGTTAAGTAAGAACATTGTTCTAACAAGAGAATTGTGTCAGCTCCACCTGGCAGACATGCTTGATTTGGATCTAATACATCCGTAGTTTTCAAAAAAAATTCTAATATTAATAAGTGGGATGGGGTGGGTTAAGATACTGTTTCCTGTGAAATGTGGAAATCTTGTTTCTCAAAGAAGGGGAATAGAAAGAAACCAAGGAATGTTGGGAGGGCAGGAGAGGGATAATGCAAAAGAAACTTGGGGGAGGGCAGGAGAGGAGAAATGGAAGCCCATAGCAATTAAAGAAAGCCCCCCCCCCAGTGCTTACTGGTCCTCCTGACCCCCTAGTGGGTGCAGCTGGGATTGCAGCTTGTGGAAAATCTGCTCATTTTGAATATATTTATTTATTTATCACTTTCAATTTATATCCCACCTTGCCGCCTTTGAATGAGGGCAACCAATAACAACGCTTTCTGAAAGACTCAGCAGGAGCTGCCCTTGGGGACCCCGGCCTTGGTCTAATGAGGTGTTTTGGCTCATATCCATGAGTGTTCATCCTCAGGTGTGGAGGCAACGTTTACCGTCTTCTGGGTTTCCGAGGGAAGCAGTGATAAGTGGAGGGGGTGCTATTTTTTGCCCCACATGAGTGTGTCTTCTATCAGCTCCCCCCCCCCCCCCCGTGTCCATTAGGCTCCACCACCACCACCGCCCACACGGGTATGAACACAGGCCATTGGTCCATCTACCTCAGTACCTCACGGTACCAGTTGCTGAGGGAGGCAAGTGACTGAGGTGATTTGGGCCTCCATGGCTTGCGAGCACTTTGGTGAGCCACTGTGGGAAGCAGGATACTGGGCTGTTCCAGCAGGGCTCTGCAGGTGGGAATCCGGGCTGGGGGACCCAGAGAGACGGTGGTTTACCTGCTGATGACAAAGAGTCCGGCCAAGATCGGGGATGACCTTGAGATGTTCCTGGGGAGGAAGGTGGCCATCACCAGAAGGTTCAGGCCGAAGACTGCGAACTGTTCTTTCAAGGGATGGAATAACCTTCTGGTAGGGCCGGACGGTTTGTGCGCGGGCACACAGCGGGTAAAGGCTGTTCCGGCACAAGGCAGCTATAGGCCTGAAGATGATGCCTGCAGAGTGGGAAGAGAAGAATCACTCGCTGGGAAATTTCTCAACTCCCTACTGAAAGCAGCCGCATGCCGTCAGATGACAAAGTACAAGGGACTAGAAACTTAACTTTAAAAAGCAACACCTGAATGTGCATGGAAGGGGCCTTGCTGGGATTTGCAAGTTCATTCCTTATGTCATGAAAGGGTTAAACTGTTGTTTGTATATGTTCAGGTTAGCTAGTTAGCATAGACCAATTAGGTGTTAGGTGCGTATTTCCCGCCAGAGAGAAGGAGGTACTATTCCTAATGAGATGGGATTAAGCTCAGCTATTGGCTGATCAATATATTGGAAGATGCTGCATGTTGTTTGACACCTACACCGGGGGGGGCACTTTGGGGGAACTTTTCTCTCCTTTGTTCTACTCTTAGACTGAAAAAGAAGAGTAACCCTTCCCTTGTTTTTCTAGTAAACCTTTCTTAAGGCTAAATACACACATGTGCTGCACTGCTTTTACTCTGCTGAATTGGATAACAAGCCTAGATTCTCAGCATCCACAGTTCTGGCATAACCCCCCCCTTCCTGGGCTACTGGCTTTCTGCTAGGTTGTAATTAGTGGAGGTTTTTTATTGATTAAAGGTAAAGGTTTTCCTTGCTCGAGTGCAAGTGATATAAAAATGGGACCTATTTGTCCCTTTTAGCTTTCGGGGGTTGTTGTCGGAAGCCTTTTTGTTGCTGTGGTTCCAAAATCAGTTCTTTCATTTATGGCATTTGTCACATGACACTTTTGCTCAACCAAGTGCTCCACTCCTCCTGTATTCTGGTTTAACTCTGAGAATATTTGAAATTCCTTCTGGAATTGCATAGTGTACGCTTTCCTACAGTTAATTTAAATTTCTGGGCCCCCACGATCTTAATGGAATTGTGCACACGATTGAGGAGTGTTTTGCCAACATGTCTGTATGCTCCTGCACATAGACAACAGCACAAAAAAGAATCTTGATAAGGCACATCGAGATGGCTTTCTTTTGACAGTGTTTCCCCAGTGCTCCCAAGCGTTGGACGCAACAGCCACGGCCTGAAAGGCACCTTGACACCATTGGATCAATCTTTCATCAGTGTCTTATCAATGCACACCATGCGCATCAGCAATTTAGGAGAAAGGTGCACCAATGGACAGAAGAAAGCAACAGCTGCACATGTACAACAGAACTGACTAAAAATACATTTGGTTCCACTTTGGAAAAAAGGCCGGGTCTTTCTGAATTAGGGCTGCCAACCTCCAGGTGGGTATCAAAAACAAGACAGCCTTCAGTGTGAACGCAATGGGAAAAACAAAATAAGCTCCCCGAAGAACACTACTGTTCTATGACTTTAACACACTGGGTTGTACTGTTAATAATGTTTACAATGCAAATTTCTTATACTACTCAAGAATCATCGTTATGTAAAGTACATGCCATATCGTCAAAACCATTAGATCAGGGGCGTTGAACTCATTAGTTATGAGGGCTGGCTCTGACTTAAATGAGACCTTGTTGGGCCGGGCCACGTATGTCATAAAATGTAATGCCAGGCAGCGGAGAGATAAACTTTATAAAGGGCACAAAGATTATTATTTTGACTTAAAATAAAACCATGCTTCAAACATTAGCTCTGTAAACTGCAAACCTATTTTTGATTTATTGACGTTCACCACAGAAATCTCATGCTCAGAGTTCTGAGTCTAGGACCCAGGGGAAAACATGAAATGGTGGAGTGATTGAGAGAACCTGGCAAAGCAAGCTACGATGCAGCAGCAGCAGCAGCAGCAGAACTGGGAGCAGGAGATGGCCAGTTCTACTTCGGGCCTGATGGAAGCCCTACAGGGGCCGGATCTGGCCCCCGGGCCGCATGTTTGACACCCCTGCAACAGATAATGGTGTGAGTGCAATACAAAAGCTTGATGCAAATGTTCTTGACAGTCTTGGCTCTGCTCCTGGAATGTTTTCTCTTCAAGGCGTCTTGATAGAGCTATGAAGCCTGAACAGTGTCAAGAACATTTGCATCCAGCTTTTGTATTGTACTCACACCATTATCTGTTGGGTTTGTCTGTGTTTATGGCATGTACTTTATATAAGGATGATTGTTAATGTAAGAAATGTGCATTATAAGCATTATAAAAAGTACAACCAAGTGTGTTAAAGTCAGGGCTATTTTTGGGCAGGAACGCACAGGAACGGAGTTCTGGCTGGCTCCCGAGTTGGCCAAGGCCAGTAGGAACTCATTAGCATAATAGCAAAAGGTGGGTGTGGCTGGATGACCACACTTTGGGTAACACGGGGGTGTGGCCTAATATGCTAATTGTCTGTCCTGTCAGGGGTGTGGCCTAATATGCAAATAGATTTCTGCTGTTGGGTGTTGCCTATTGTGCTAATGAGTTCCTGCTGGGCTTTTTCTACAAAAAAGCCCAGGTTAAAGTCATAGAACAGTAGTTCTCTTCAGTGAGCTGATTTTGTTTTCCCCAACCTCCAGGCAGGGGCTGGAGTTCTCCTGCTATTACAACTGCTCTCCAGCCCCCAGAGATCAGTCCACCTGGAGAAAATGGCTGCTGTGGAGGACTGACTCTATGGTATTGTCCTCTGAAGAGTGCAATGCTCCCCAGGCTCCACCCCCAAATCTCCACATATCTCCCTACCCAGAGCTGACGGCCCTATTCAGAACAGCTACACCCAGGGAGAAAGTTGGATATGTGGACAGCAAAAGCTCTGCAGTGTTGCGATAAAACATGCCAGAAGGGTTTCTTGCCCCTCCCCACACCAGCATCTAATTAACAAGATGAAGTGCTGTTCCCAAAAACCTGCAATTTACAAGGCCCAAACTTGCCTTGTCATACTGGAGCTGCTCTCACACAGGACCTATTAAGACAGGAATGCTCTCTGGAGTTCCCATCCCTGTGCCATTTAGACAAACAACACAAGAATGGCACCTGTCTCATTAAAACGGAGGAGGGGAAATGGGGAGAATTCACTTTGAGAAGGGAGGATGTGATAAAGACGCCAACGAAAGCATCAGTGGCACTGGGGGTTACATTGCTGAACCCAGGCAAGAACACTTCCCAAAGTCTCCTTGTATGAAACCGGCTGTGGATTTCGAACTCTGCAATCTTTTCTGTTTTTTATTTCCAAATCGTGTTCGGGGATCCGCATGTGTGTGGTTTCTAATAATACAGAAGATAGATGACAGTCAAATGAAATAAAGAAGTAGGACCCAAAGAAACTGGACAAATGCGCTAAAGTCAGTGTAATACAAAATACAAAAGACAGAATCCAATTCCATATAATAACAATATTAGACAATAGTTGAAATGCAATTCAAGGTTGTTAACGATGTTCTCTGGAAAGACGTATTGTTTTGACGGGACTTCCTCTGAACCTTATATAATTCATAAAAACATGTAAATATATAATGAGCAATGTACCTATGAAATATACTCAATTGTCAATAAAATGTTTAAATTACATACAACAGTATTTTAAAATACTTTGTTAATGGCTTTTCCTATAGATAACAATTGAGGAAGAGTCCACTACTCAAACACCAACTGAAGTTGTATCAATAACGAGACTTAGCGTTTATGTAATTTCTGTCTTCTGTCTTTTGTATTACACTGACTTTAGCACATTTGTCCAGTTTCTTTGAGTCCTGCTTCTTTATTTTGTGTATGGTTTGTGCTAAGCATTATTGCATCAGGATTGCTTTTTTCTTTTTGCAGTGTTTTGCCAGTTGGGTTGCTAACCTCCAGGTGGGGGTCTGGAGATTAGCCTGGAATTCCAATTTGATCTCCAGCAACAGAGATCGGTTCCCCTGGAGGGAAACAGCTGCTTTGGAGGGGGGAAGCTCTAGGGCATCATAATCCACTGAGAGGGAACTCCCCAGGCTTTACAGGAGTTGGTGAGATAGTTGAGATCGCAGGAACCAAACGATTTCTGCAGCTGGATCTTGCATGTGTTTCTCCAAAGTAAGTGCTAGAGTTCAGTAGGGCCTTCTTCTGAGAGAAGATGGAACTGCAAGCCATTTTAAAGCCTACTGAACTGTTTGGGACTTACATCAGAATTACATGCGTGAGCCTGGGCTGGGAGAATACAATCTAAGGAACGTCGAAAATACTCAAGATCAGCTTCTGAGTATATAAAGCAAGCTGTGAAGTCCTAGAGCTTTTGGGATTGGCCGCTTGAGCTAATTGGCACATCCTCATTGCAGCTGCCTTATATTTCATGTCTTGTACTTGGAGTTGTCAACTGATCAGCCAAACCAGAGATCTAAATCAGACAACGAAGCTTTCTTTCATGGAGGTAGCCAGCATCACTGGACCAAGGCTGAAGATCAAACTTTGGAAATAAGACTAGGTCTTTTGGATTTAGGGTTGCCAGTCTTCAGGGCTTGCAAGGCAGAGATGTTCTGCCAGGCATAATGACACAGAGTCCACCATTTTCTCCAGGGGAAAGAGCAGTTGTAATTCTGCGTGATCTCCATCCCTCCCCTCAAGACTGGCAACAATGGTTCCCCATGAGGGAATGGCTGGTTTGGAGGGTGGAGTCCATGGCATTGTACTGGTCTGAGATCCGACTCCTCCTCAAACCTCACCCTCTCCAGGAATTTCCCAACCTGGCATTGGCAACCCGATCTCCCTCCCAGCCAAACATCAACCTACCATTATCTGCCCCTTGGCTTCAGCTTTCCATCTCCTCCCCTCCCTCCTAAAGAGCAGTTGTAATTCTGAGTGATCTCCAGCCCCCACCTTGAGATTGGCAACGATGGCTCCCCGTGAGGGAATGGCTGGCTTGGAAGGTGGAGTCAAATTGTACCTGTCTGAGGTCCCACCCCTCCTCAAACCTCACCCTCTCCAGGCTCCATCCCTCAAATCTCCAGGAAATTTCCCATCTGGAGTTGGCAACCCTATCGGGAGTGGCCCCAATAAGGTTCCTCCCAAAGGCCAAAACAGGTGTGGAAAGGGCCTTTTAGTGAGAGAACCTGATTGCCTAGCAACAGGCACTGAGGAGAAGGCACAATTGCCACCTCTGATTAGGGAAATACCTGGAGAATTAGGGGGTGGATCCTATGGAGGGCGGCATTGGGGGGGATGGAAGGACTCAGCAGGGGATAATGCCATCGTGTTTACCCTCCAAAGCAGCCATTTTCTCCAGGGGAACTGATCTCTGTCATCTGGAGATCATTATAACAGTGGGAGATCTCCAGGTCCCACCTGGAGATTGGCAACAATGGTTCCCCATGAGGCAACCATAGGGGAAAGTCAGCCACACACCAGGGGGTTGAAGAGAATGGTTTGATGGTCCCTGGCCCACCTCATCAGCCAGCCCGCCATGGTGGAGCCAGAAAGGAGAGATGTGTTAAATTTATTCTGACAGGAAAGTGGCCAAGCGGGGGGAGAGGGGTGTTATGCTGAAAGTCCTGTTTTTTTACTCACAGAAGCAACCTTGATTGTTTGGTTGCCTACCAACAGCCACTGAGGAGACAGTTAGTCATAGTTAGTCTCACACAGGAGCCAAGAGAAATATCTTCCTCCTTCTCCCCCCCCCGTGGAGGGGTTGCTGCTCTCTCAGCGGAGCGTCCATCCCCTTCGCCGGTTCCCTCCAGACTGAGGGCGAAGTGCTGCCCACCGGCTTGGTGGAGCGAGCCAGTGCAGCCACGGGATTGGGAGACTGTGAGAGTGGCATCCGAGCGGGCCAAAGGCTGTGGAAGTGTGTCCAGGAGGGACATCAAAACTCAAATATATATAAGGAGAGACTGCATTTTAACCAGCGATTAGGATATATTTACATATATTTTTACTGATGTAAACTGCCCAGGTCCCTGTGTACTCAGGGATTGGGAGATTCAGAAATCTGAAGTATAAATAAACTTCTGTGAAAAGGCATAGTTGCAAGAGCCAGTTTGAAAGTTGGCAACCATATTTTTTTCAATGATCTGAATTCACAGAAGAGTGAACGTACCCTACTTCTAGAAAAGAGTAAGAGCCCAGTAATATGAAGCTCCTAACATGCCACAAATTTTGCCAGTATACCAAAAGCCTCCTGAGATTGACCTGAACACCTATGTGACATCTAAGTTGTAACAGATGCAAGCAATTTTGTCGGCAAAGCTGACCCCAAGAGTCGCGGTGCGCCCACACATTTTCCAGGGCAGCATCCACAGGGTTCGGTGTAGTGGGTTAAGTGTACGGATTCTAATCTGGGAGAAGTGGGTTTGATTCCCCACTCCTCCACTTGCACCTGCTGGATGACCTTGGGCAAGTTATAGTTCTGGCACAGCTGTCTTTGAAAAAGAGCAGTTTCTGTCAGAGCTCTCTCAGCCCCACCTACCTCACAGGGTGTCTGTTGTGGGGAGGGGAAGGGAAAGGAGTTTGTAAACCACTCTGAGACTCCTTTGGGTAGTGAAGGGCGGGGGTATAAATCCAATCTCTTCTTCTTCTTGTGAGAAAAGTGCCCTCTTTCACCACCCAGAAAAGTTCCGCGGGACAGCATGGGGTAGGCACAAGGAGGGCAGAAAAGTGAGCTGGCCAATGGAGCAAGATTCCACAATGGACCATAAAAGTTTAAAAGTCCTGTACTCTATTCTCAGCAAGAAAGTGTGGATTTTCTATCAAAATAGCAGGGATGGGAACTGTGAGGCCATCCCTAACGATAAGAGCTGGGCTCTGTGTTCAAGTTCTAATTGGGGTGTGTGCAGCTGACTTCTGGCGCCCCCAGAAGGGGGCTTTCAAGGCAAGTGAGTGAGCAGAGGGTGGTTGCCATCCCCTTCCTCTACAGAGTGCTCCTTGGTGGTCTCCCTTCCAAGTACCAACCCTGCTTAGGTTCGAGATCTGAGGAGACCAGACTGTACCGTGCGGCCTTCCCTCCCTAGTTATAATTTACCTCTTATGTTTTTATACGGCTCTCTTCCTCCAAAGAGGTCTTCCTCCCATTTATCCTTACAAGAACCCTGTGAAGTAGACTAGGTGTAGAGGGAGCGACTGGCCCACAGTAAACTCATGAGCTTCATGGCAGGGCGTGGATCTGAATTCGGGACTCTTGATCCTAATCCAATACTCTGTTACAAAACTGAGTAATGTCCACCCAAATTGTGGTAAAACGTATTAACAATCAAACCAAATTTTCCCAGCTGCTGATTTTTTGCCTTTCCTTGCAGTGAATTTTCCCCGTGAGAAATGTGTGCTCTCTCTCAACATTGTGTGCATCGTTCTCTCTTGGTGGTGTGGAGAGGGCACGAAAACATATCCATATCCAGCATCACCCCCTCCCTCCTTTTACCGAGTATGACAGGAACACCGGCCATCAAGAGGGAGCGCAGGGCGAACGCGAGGCGGCTGGCGAGATCTGGACAGGCGGGAGCTCTCAAAGGCAGGTAGCAGTAAAGCCCATAGAGGATCCAAGGTGCAACAAGCAGGGCCACGAAGGCAAAAGCCACGGCCTTCACGCGGTCCTTGGAGCAGCCACGAGAACAACAGGAGGGAGGGAATGAATCCCCCAAACCTTCCTGGGAAACGGGGTCTGCGGTTTTCACCTCCAGGAAGGGCTGATGATGCTCGTGGTGTTTGGGCACATCTAGTAGCTGCTGTGCCACCGATGCCTGTGGGCTTCCTGACAGCAGCTGGACAGGATGCAGAAAGGTTGTCTCCTCAGGCATCGTTATGGCTACGGACTGGACCCCTTCTCGAATAGCAGCAGTGGTTCCTTCCTCCACTTCTGGTGGCCCAGGATTCTCCTGCAGCTCAGAAATCTTTGGCTGGCCTGTCAGGTCCACCACCACCATTTCCGGATCATCCACCATGTCTTGGGCATCCTCATCGGAGTGCGGCTCTTCCACTGAAGATGTGGGGCTGTCAGAGACGAGGTCGAGGACGGAGGAGAGGGAGAGGCGGCTGGGGTCGATGCCGGTTAGCTGGGCAACTATGTCTGTGGAAGAGCTGTGGGAGCTATTAAGCTCTTTGAGCGGATGCAGACAGGCTGCCATTGTGGTGGAGACCTGAAAGAACTGGAGGAGCCAAGAAACCAGTGAGGGTGCCTGGAGACCCCAGCCTTTAGAATACTAAAAAGCCCAGTAGCACCTTTAAGACAAACAAACTTTATTGTAGCATGAGCTTTCAAGAAACACACAGCTCTCTTCGACAGATGCATGGAGGGTATGAAGAAACCGGCCAGAGACAGATAGGTGGTCAGGGGAGGGGCGGAAGGGAGCACACCCAGCCGGGATTGTGCAGTCAGCCTTTTTCGTGACTTTTGCACCTGCCTGGCATTTCCACGGCACTTTCGGCATCCTCTCCCCCTCCCCTGACCACCTCTCTATCTCTGGCCGGTTTCTTCATACCCTCCATGCACCTGACGAAGAGGGCTGTGTTTCTCGAAAGCTTATGCTACAATAAAGTTTGTTAGTCTTCAAGGTGCTGCTGAGCTTTTTACTATTTGGCAGCAACAGACTAAGACAGCTAACTCTTCTGGACCTCCAGCCTTTAAAGAGGACTAGAGCCTTGCTGGCCACACATCTGGCTGAGTCAGCCGTCAATCCACGGCCATCCGTGCTTTTGCCATTCTCCATCCCCAGCCCTCCCCCGGCCTCCCCAGATGGACTTCTTCACTTCATTTTAAATATCCATTGTAAAGCTCTACAAAAGCATTCAGATATATTGGCAAACAAATGTGAAATATCCCAGGTGTCTCTCCCCCCCCCGCCCCGGACAAATGCACCATTTACTTGCTGGACCACAAACAGCACTCTGTCGACATCCCATGGCAATGGGATACAAGATAAAAAGCAGGGGCACAGCAATATATGTAAAAAAGAAAAAAACCGAAGGTGCCCAAATTGAACCACCAAAAAACCAATGATTTATAGATTTTAAAAATATAGCAGACACAATACTCAGAACAAATTTTCCTATGATGCAATTAAACAGACAGGTAAAAAGTCACAGGTAAAGTTATTTCATAAACATCTTTGTAATAATTAAATTCAAAAAAGTCCTCGAGCCGTAGGATGTGATAGTGTCTCTGTCAGCCAGCTTGACAGACCCCTGCTTATAAATCCATTTCAATGATTTTTTCAAGAATCATGCTGGATTCAAGATTTCATAGATACGTGTAACCACGAAGTACATTCAGATACAGCAGTCCTCAGTGATTCTAATGGTGTAGTGGAGACATGAAAATGGTATAGTGGAGGCATACTTCAGACTTTTGAAGGGAGGTTCCAAGAAATGATTGATTTCCCATTGGGAATCAGTGAGGATTACTGTATCTGAATATACTTTGTGGATATTTACAAGAATCTATGAAATCTTGAATCCAGTATGATTCTTGAAAAAAATTACTGAAACGGATTTTTAACTGGGGGTCTGTCAAGTTGCCCGGCAGACACTCTATCACATCCTACAGTTCAAGGACTTTTTTGGATTTAATTATTACAAGGACATGCTATGGCATACAGTTTCCCACTGAGCGGTCCAAGAATCTTCCAAGCATTCCATAATAGCGAACTGCCAGTTAGTAGAAGGGAGAGGGATAACGTTCCGCTTCTAGCCTGTCATATACAGACAGGCAGGTAGACAGATGAGTTGCTGTGGGTCAGTCATATTCCATCCTCTAACTCAGGTGTTCCTAGAGTTGGGAGCCAGTTTAGTGTCCTGGTTAAGATCGGTGATTCCCCACTCCTTCACATGCAGCCAGCTGGGTGACCTTGGGTCAGTCACAAGTCCTCTCAGAGCTGTTCTCCCAAGGGCAGTTCTCGAGAGAGTTCTCTCGGCCCCACCTACCTCACAGGGTGTCTGTTGTGGGGAGGGGAAGGGAAAGGAGATTGTAAGCCACTCTGAGACTCAGAGTGAGATAAATCCAATCTCCTCTTCCTCTTCTTCCCCTTTGCCTCCATTAATCATAGAAGAGAATCACAGAGCTGGAAGGGACCTCCAGAGTCATCTAGTCCAACCCCCTGCATAATAGAACATGTCTGGTTGCCCATTTGGGAAGGAACTCTTGACGAGCTCAGAAACATTACTTCACATCTTCTATATCAGGGGTCCCAAAAGTTGGTGGGAGGCTAGGCCTTGACTTCAGTTAAACCCTCTATCTGGCCCAGGACTCACCCTCCCTCATTTTCTTTTACTTCCCCAGATTCACCACAATCCTTTTCCCTACACTGATTGCTCTATCTATTTAACCTTCCCCAGAAAACCCTCTCTGATTTCTTATAAGAACCCAACATACCCTCCCCAGGAATCAGAGAGCAGGTGTTGGCTTCCTGCCCCATACGGCTCAAGAACAGTCTCTCCAAATGAAACATGCTAATGAACCTTTTGCCCCTCCCCACATCTACTGGGGCACGACAGTAGAGGCTTGGGGGGGGGGCAGCAAAAACGTGGGCAGGTACCAATCCCCCGGCCACCATTTCCTACCCCGCACCCAAATCTGACATTGCTCCACTTGGCCCCAGACTCCAACCCCCAAAGATTTCTGTCATTAAACCTAACCTCCCATTTTCTTCTCCCAACTGGCCCCAGTCTGAACCCCAGATCTTCCCGTACCTGTCCTGCCCCCTTCTGTTTCGCCATTTCACCCCAAAACCGTCTTCTTTCTGTTCAGACCGTTCCCCCATTCCCCCCAAATATTTCTGGTATGCGCTCAAATCCCGCCCCAGATCTCCCAATTGATACCACAAATGTCCCCTAGCAGAGGAAGAAGAAGAGGAGGAGGAGGAGGAGGAGGAGGAGGAGGAGGAGATTGGATTTATACTCTGCCCTTCACTAATCTCTGAGCGGCTTACAGATTCCGTCCCCTCCCCACAGCAGACACCCTGTGAGGTAGGCGGGGCTGAGAGAGCTCTTGACAGAAACTGCTCTTTTTCAAGAACAGCTGTGCCAGAACGATGGCTTGCCCAAGGTCATCCAGCAGGTGCAAGTGGAGGAGTGGGGAATCAAACCCGGTTCTCCCAGATTAGAGTCTGCGCACTTAACCAGGACACCAAAGCCCCCTCCACAGCCTGCTCCCCTCCTCTAGCCCCATCTTCTCCCCCCCAACCTCTGCCCTTCTCCTTCACTCATCTCCCAGCCCCACAGGGAGTCTCTCTGTCTCCAACCAGCTCCATCCAGCGCCCCTGGTTGCCCTGCTCTCCCAAACTCTCCCCACCTCAGCCAGAAACCATGCGACACCCCCCCCCGCACTGTCCTCCAGCCCCACACGAGATCTGCCCCACTCAAAAACCTGCCCTGTCCCCTCCTTCTCCACCTGGCAGCAGCCCTCCCTTTAGACTCCGACCACCACCAATGCTCCCTCTAAACTGTGGAGTCTTGTGAGCAAAAATTCTACTTTATGAGCTCCTGGCACTAAAAGTTAAGAGTGAGCGATTTGGCTCCTGCCTACATGAGTGTGCTCTGGAGCCCTCCTTCCTGGGCTAAGGCAAAAATGTGTGAGCCGGAGGCTAAAAAACTCACACTAATTCAGCTTAGAGGGAGCACTGACCCCCACCCCCCGCCTCCCACTCTGCTTCTCTAGTAGACCTCTTCCCCATCTCGGCCCCCCACTCCAGCCTTCGCCCCACGCCTCCCCCCACTCGCTTGCCCCAAACGACCTCCCCATGAGCTCCCCCCTCCCCAAACTGACCCTCCGCTGCGTCCCACCCTGCCCACCGACCTGCAGCCCCCAGAACAACTCCCCCTTGGTTGAGGCCAAAGGCGCCCCGTTTCACAGACCCGACCCCTCCCCGCCGGCTCCGGTTCTAGGGATGCCAGCCTCCAGGTGAGACCTGGGGATCCCCCGGAATTGCAGCCCATCTCCAGACGGGAGAGATCAGTTCCCCCTGGAGATCGTGGACGCTTTTGGAGGGTGGACTTTATGGCACCGGACCCCACTGAGGTTCCCAAAGCTCCACTCCCAAATCTCCAGGAGTTCCCCGACCTGGAGCTGGCAACCCTACCCCCCGCCGGGACCTAGCAACGCTTCTCACCTCCCCCTTCCCAAAGCGACTCTCCTTTCCCAGCCCCATTTCTTCCTCTGCCCCCCACCCCCCATACTCCGCCGAGAGCACCGAGCCTGGCAGAGACAGGACGCCCGCGCCCCTCCCCGAGACGCACCTCCGGCGCCACCGCAAAGTCGCCCCTGAAGTGCTTGGGAGTCAGAGGGCGTTGGGATTTAGAGGGCGCTCCCGCCCCAGCCCCGCCCCCGCCTGCCAAGGGCCAATCGCCGTTCTCGGCTGCCAACCGGCGGCTTCAGCCCGGCATTCCAAACCCCTCCCCCAGTCCGTCTAGAGCCGGGGGAGCGGGGAGGGGTGAGTTCATTCATTCAGCAAAGTTGTTTGGAGCGGGTCTTTGATGCACCACCTGTGGCTCTTTTGAGCACCACTCCCCACCGTGGCACCTGCTTCACGCTTCAGGGAAGCAGGTAAAGTTATTGCCTGGTAGGGCTCGTGGCTGGCAGGTGGTTTTCACCCTGAAAGTGGTGCCTCCCTCTCCCCCCCCCGCCAAGGATGCCAAAGATGAAAGGAAGGGCAGCTCTTTGGGTGGTAATGGCCGGTGTGGCTCTCCGTGAGCTGTGGAGGGAGCCCCCCCCCCAGGCTGAGTTTGGACCTTTCCCTTCTAGGGGGAGGAAGATTAAGGGGTGGGAGCCAGTGTTCCCTCTAAGATGAGTTAGTGTGAGTTTTTTAGCCTCAGGCTCACACATTTTTGTCTTAGCTCAGGAAGGAGGGCTCCAGGGGAAACTAATTTATGCAGCAGCCATATCGCTCACTCACAACTTTAATGCCGGCAGCTCCCAAAGTAGAATTTTTGCTCACAAGACTCCACGGCTTAGAGGGAGCATTGGTGGGAGCTTTTTTGAATCATGCACAGGGGGGAAACCATTCATGCCCTGTGCCCAGAATACTAGAACTGGGAGGGCTTGGTGCTAGGCGGAAGACTCACAGCCACTTGGAGAGCTCCCTGCCACAGAAGGTGAGTGGTGGCAGCTAACTTAGGTAGCTTTAAAGGGGGATTAGACTGACTTGTGGGCAGGAGGTCCTGAGGTTGCCTCTGCCCAGCTTTGGCCTTAACTTAACAGACAGGCCGGCCGGCCCTAACCAGGCCGCCATGCTCCAGTTACTTCCAGATTAGACTGCTGCAATGTGCTTTAAATTGTGGTTAGAAGGTGGTTTGGAAATGACAATTGGTACAAAATACAGCAACAAGACAGCTGTCTGCCATTGGTTAGGGTGGTCATATTGTGCCTGTTCATTGGCTGTCTGTCTGCTTTCCAGCTCAGTTCAAGGTGCCAGCCATTATCCCTGAACACCACCACCCCCACCACCCCATGACCAGGGTGATTAAAGGGCTGTCCATTTCCAGACAGACCAACCCTTCATCTCAAATGCTTGGGAAGGGCTTCTTTTTATCTTTGAATTTACTTTTTTTCATAATAATAACCATGTTTTTAAGGGAGGGAACATATCTGCCGGCATTCGTTTCCACAGGGTTTGCACTGGGTCAGGTCTGTATACCTTCCATTGAATGGCAGCCAAAACTTGCCTTCTGACCATATTTCCTGGTGGGGGTGCATCTGGAGCTGCCCGTTCTTCTGCAGCTCCACAGTTCACTGGCCAGGAACAGGAGAAATTCCAATTGGATTGGGCCCCACTGGTTAGATCTGCCTTTATACTTCTTCCCTTAATGATGCCCCAAATTCAATGCCCAGAGCACCTCCATTGCCTCCAGGAGTGGAGCTGTGCCAAACACAACTTCAGAGTGGTGCCAAATACAGCCTTTAGATGGTTCAGTGGATGGATTTTACTGCTCTTTGAGTTTTGGGGTCAGAAAGAAATGTGACAGGCTGGATACATTCCACTCACTAGGATAATCCCATGGTTCAGTTTTTCAATCTCCCGCATAAATCATGACTTTCAGGAACAATCCTGGCTCCCTGGTTAGCATACATGTAGGATATGCAGTTGCAAATGTTTGGCACGCATACACTGCCATTTTAGGCACGTGCAGTAAAATTTCTCATCCATATACCTGCTGCTATATCCTTATGTATTTTGGTGAAGCTGTCTTGATGCAGTCGGAAATAATTTAATTTCAGACTAACAGATTGAGTTTAAGATCACAGTTTTACTGGCATCCCTGTGCATTGACTGAGCATTCAGGAAAAGCAGGCAGAGGAGGTAAACTGGGGGAGATGGACAGCACAATCCTGAACACGGTAAAAACCTATTTGAATGGAAGTCCATGGGCTTAGAAGCCTGTGACTTAGTTTAGGATGGCTTTAGTGTAGTGGTTAGGAGCACAGACTCTAATCAGTGAGAACTACATTTTGAACACACCATCTTGTTTTAAAAACTACTGCTACACTTTCTTTGCAATTTGTTGATTGTTAAATGGTTTTAAATGTTTGATATGTTTTAAATGTTAATTGTTACATGAATCTTGGCACGTTGGGGCCAAGTAATGTGAGCTGCCCTGAGCCCGCTTGCGGGGAGGGCGGCTATAAATGCAAATAAATAAATAAAACTAGGTTTGGTTCCCCACTCCTCTACATGCAGCTGCTGGTGTGACCTTGGGTCAGTCACAAGTTCTCTCAGAGCTGTTCTCTCAGTAGCAGTTCTCTCAGAGCTCTCTCAGCCCCAACTACTTCACAGTGTGTCTGTTGTGGGGAGAGGAAGGGAAAGAGATTGAAAGCCATTCTGAGACTCCTTTGGGTAGTGAAGGGCGGGGTATAAATCCAATCTTCTTCTGTGACACGCTAAAAGTCGTTCTCTAAGTCAGTGACACAGACAGTCAAACATTAGGATTTTTTCTCTGTGCATTGTTTGCCCCGGGTCTGATGCATTTGGGAAGCAGGTTTTTTCCCATTTCCCTGCAGTGTTGTGGAACATTCAAGTACTTCCCAGGTTCTCCACAATTTTCCATCAATCTTTCCCAGACCCCCTTTGCTGCAAAATGTTGGGAAAGATCACAGCAGAGCCTGGATGGCTGCTGTGGGGATGGGAAAGTTCAGGTTTTCCTGGTCCCACCAACATGGCAGCCATTTTCCCTGCCCCATTCCTGTGGCAACCATTTCCCCCTCCCCTGCTACGGAGGTGTCTTTTTTGTTTTATAAACTCCGTTAATTGAATATTCTTACAAGAACCTGTAAAACAGTTTTCATTTTTAAAAGGTAAGTCTCCTTTCATGGCAGAAGTATGATTTTCCCCTTATACCTCCACAGTGAAAGGAGCTAAAGACCTACCTTTTAAAATGAAAGCCAGGGATTCAGAGAACCTGATACATAGATTGTTGCAAAGCTGCAATCATGTTCAGTTGTTGTTTTTTAAAAAATGAGAAACCCCAGGGGGGGGGGGAGGCTCCTGCAGGGAACTGGGATGGGGAAATGGGGGAGGAGAATCTGCCACTGAGTGGATACTATCAGCTCCGCTGCCACTGTATGTGGAGGGGGGACGGAGGCTGCTGGGTGAGCATCTTCATGTTCTGGAATGTTAGCTTTCACTTCTTCTGCTGGGTCTTATCTGTTAGCCTGACCTTGGTACTTCACGCTCTTCATTCTGCCTGGGAACCTGCTCCTGTTACTTTCAACGCAAGGCTCGCACCTCTGATTGGCTTAGCTCCATCAGGGGGTCCCACTTTGAATGCAGTGTATCTTCCCCTCTCCCACCAGTTGGGTTAGCTGTAACATGGAATGTATGCACAGATGACCTGCCTTTACTGTCTTCAATAAACTTGATCCTTTTGAAGGAACATTGTTGAGGCTGATTGCTGCGGGACTCTGACAGATGCCCTATTGTTGCCACCTGCTGCATCAGGAGTCCCAGCAGCAAAGGAGAAACCAAACAAGCCTCACACCATGTGGGAAATACCAAGCAGTCTCCCTTGCTGCCTCCCCTTCCACAACTATTGGTCCCTAGAACTTTTGAGCTAGTACCAAGGGGGAATGGAGTTGCTGCCTGTTTCTCCATCCTGCAAGAGAATCCACCCCTATCAACATCTTCCCTGCTGCACAGCCTCCAAGGTAGCCATCCAGGGGCCATTTCCTCTGAAATAACAACATGACCCCTGGGTTTTATTTGCGTTCCACGATCCAGTACTCTGCTCGGAAACGGATATCAGCAAAGTCTTTGTTAAATTCAATCTCCACCCGGTTTCCAGTCGATTGCCAGTAAAACAGCTGGTTTCCAGAGAAGATGGAGGTCTTCATGTTGTTCACATCTCGAATCTGAACAAAGGAAGGTGTCAGTCAGTCACCCAATCACACACTTCTTGGACCTTCTTTTTTCATCTGTTTGTTGGCAGAGCCTGTCTCCACCCAAACTTAAACCCATTTAGTAGTCAGTCCTCCCCACCACCACCAGGAATCCGCACAGAACTCTTCAAGCATTTTTCAGCTGCTTTGCTGGCTATGTGTGGAAAACAGAAAGGTCAAATCTCAAAATGCAGTGGGTGACTATGCAGGAAGGTGGGTCAGCAGTCACATTTCAAGCATTTTGTGCTCTGGAAAGCACTAGCTTTGTTCTGAGAGACAGACTTAGGGGTAGTGGGGAGGGGTGAAGCAGGGCAGACCATCCCTTTACCTTACTGGGAATGTCTTGGGTGGGCTGCTGCACTGGAGAGCCACCGGTGGCCGCAGCAAGCACAGCCAAGCGGCTCCAGGGGTGCCAGAGATGCACAGCAGCCATTCACGCAGCTGAGACTACATCTGTTGCCATCGTCAGGGTGGCCGAGGCCTGATGCAAGTGGCCCCTGGGGCATTAGGAGCACCCAAAGCCCACTGGGCTCAGTTTCCTCCAGGGCTGTTTTAGTATCTACCATATCAGCCAGTGTGATGTTGTCAGACTCAGGCATTTGACCAACTGTACCTGTTGTATTTTTACCTGTTGCATTTTGACTTGATGTATTTCGCTTGCTGCTGGCTCCCTGCCATTTGTTTAGCAAGCTAGACTCTGTTCCCTTATCGCTTGCCCTTGCCTGCCACTGCATTCCTGAGGGGGGAGTGAGTGCCTGTAGTAATTTAGGGAGGCTAGCTTTGGTAACTCTTCTGTGGGGCCTCAAGACATTCTTCACACAGGAAATGTCCTTGAAGTAAAGTCTGTGCCTGGCTAGATGTTGACCTTACATCTTTCATGGTCTCTATAGCAATGCTGACGTGGATGAATGGAATTTTGGGGTTGTACCTATGTGTTGCTTTCCCGCCTTTGCACCTCAGTCCTGACAAAGCGTTTGAACCCACAGCATCTCAAATCTCTAAATAAAACATTCACTGAAGAAAGTGCATGTGGAGAGTGAGTTGACTGGGAACCTGACAGGTGTAGTGGTTAGAGTTCTGGGCTTGGCTTGAATGCCTGCTTGTGCCCTGGAAGCTCAGGGGGGGGACCCTGGGTGAGTCACACACTCTCAGCTGATCCACATTGCGTCAGCCACGTTGGGCACCCACTGGGAAGAAAGGTGGGGTACACTAAATCAATCCCAATCCACACCCGGGATCAATACCTCTGGCAGGAGTCTCAGCACCTTCCTCAGATCCTTTGGAGGAAGCCGAAACCATTTTGCCCTCACCTGGACAACCCAGGCTAGCCAGATCTCAGAAACTAAGCAGGGTCGACCCTGGTTGGTATTTGCGTGGGAAACCATCAAGAAAGTCCAGGGTTGCTATGCAGAGAGAGGCAATGGGGCCGTGGCTCAGTGGTAGAGCATCTGCTTGGCATGCAGAAGGTCCCAGGTGCAATCCCCAGCATCTCCAGCTAAAAAATCTGGTAGTACGTGATGAGAAAGACTATTGCCTGAGACCCTGGAGAGCTGCGGTCAGTCTGAGTAGACCAGACTGACTTTGATGGACCCAGAGGGGCCTGACTGAGCAGAAGGCAGCTCAGCAAACCACCTCTAGTCATCTCTTGCCTTGAAAGCCTACAGGATCACCATAAGTCGGCTGCCACTTGATGGCACTTCCCACCATCACTATCTTTCAGTAAGCTGGAGAAATGAAGGTCACTGGCAGCAGTTGGGGAGAGGAGGGAGGGAGGGGCAAGGCCATGGAGCAATTTCATAGTAAGGACGAGGAATTCGTGCTGGCTGCAGGAGGGAATACTAGCCCCCAAGCTTCTCAGAGCTCAGAAGTGAAGCTGGGTCAGCCCGGTTAGTATTTGGGTGGGAGACCACCAAGGAAGTCCAGGGTTGCTATGCAGAGGCAGGCAATGGCCAACCACCTCTGAATGGCTCTTGCCTTGGAAACCCCATAAGGAGTCTCCACCACTTCACAGCACTTTCCCCTGCCGGGATCTTACAGGGCTGCTGCAAAAGATCACTGAGAAAACGTGTGGGAAACACTTCTGAGCCCTTGAATTGCCCCATGGAAACTCCCTCCCACGACTGCCGCAGGGTGGGGATATGCGCAGTGCTCTCACCAAGATGTAATGGGAGTGTGCTCCGTTGGCCTGGACGCTGAGATCCACATGCACGGCATGGATGGCTATGCGGTGCCGAGGAGCCACGTCAATGAAGGTCCTACATGCGGCTTGCGTGCCCACCCCAGCCGAGGGTGCAGGGTTTGCTATTTCTCCTCGGGGACCAAAGAGCTGCACGTCGCAGTCTGGGGGGGGGGGCAAAAAAGAAAATGAGGGATCCGTGAGGGGGCCTCTGGCCTGCACCAAGCGGCTGCAGGCGGAAACAGCTGCTAAGAAGGCGGGCACGGCTTTGCCCTTCTTTTCGGGCATGGTGAGGCAGTGGCTGAGGCTCTTGGGATGCCTGCAGAGGCTAGGCAGCCAGCGCTTCTCAGGCTTGAATGACAGAGGGGAAATTTCCTTGCAGTGGTGGGGAAAACATCCCCTTAGTGTTGCCAGCTCTGGGTTGGGAAATCCCTGAAGATCTGGCAGTGGAGCCTGGGGAGGGCAAGTTTTGGGGAGGGGAGGGGCCTCAGCTGGGTATAGTGCCAAGGAGCCCCATATGGAGGCTGGCCACCCTTCTGTGTTTCAGGGGAAGGTGCAGGAGCCAACAAACACTGTGGCAGCCTCAGCATGAGCACTGGTGCGCAAGGGGAAATGGCCAGACTTCTTTGACCATGTGGTATAATCTTCTGAGATCAGGACAAAATGAGACGTGATACAGACTGTGGCTCTCCATGCATAAGTAAAAGGCAAATGGCACATGCTTCAGATCACAGCCACAGGAGGGGAGGAGATTCAACCCTTCAACACTCCTCCGTTTTGCAAAAACCAGTCTCCCAGCACGGTTCTTAGCTCCTTAAGAGGCAAAGGCAGGGTGTCTTACAGGACAGTATCATCATAACAGTGTGCAAAGTCCAGACCAGTAGTCAAACCAAGCGGGAGGTGAAGGGTTAAATCCCCTTCCTCCCCCCCCCAAGTGGCCTGACCTAAGTCAGGGCTGTGCGCGCGCACACTGGGCCTTCTCCGGATGGACAGACATCTATGATCTGCGTCACGTCTGTTGGCTCCCGCAGCTTTTCTCTTATCATGACCAAAATAACAGATTCGTGGGCCATTCCTGGTGTGTGGAGGAGCCAGCAGCTTAGGCAAGAAGGTTCCGTTGAAGCCCAGGCAGATCCTGCTGAACCTGCCACCAGTCCCCAAGCCTTTCGGCTTTCTTCTCTTAACCCCAAAGCTCCACTTTGACTTCAAAAGTAGCAGTGTCAGTTTCATGGCAGCCCACCTTGGTGGTATTTCTTCCTTGCGGCTGTGCTGCTGTACTGAAGGACAACTCCATTGCCAGGCAGCAGGAGGCGCTGTCTCACCATCAGGGTGTTGGTCTGGGTGTTTATGACTGATAGTGTCAACCTCTTGCAGCCCGTCCGCCACATCATTCGGCTGGAAAACACCACCATCTCTCCTGGAGCCAAAAGACACAGAGGGGCACAGGTCAACTGGACCCAGAGCCCACCAGCACCAGCGCCATGAACAAGGTCAAGCAGCACATCTCCCATGAGAAGCAGCAGCTGTTAGGGTTGCCAGCCTCCAGGTGGTGGCTGGAGATCTCCTGGGATTACATGCTTAGCTAGTAAGTTAGTACTCTATCCTGTCTCTACTCTTTCCTATCCAAAAGTGTACTTCTGAAATAAAGAGAGAAATATTTCTCTTGTTAAACTTGCAACGTGGCTCTGTGTAGCTTTGTAAGCTGAGTAACCTGGTAAAGTGACACTGCTGTGTCTGTAGCTTTATTTAAGCACTCTGCTAACTAGTGGAAACTGGACTAATTACACCAGTTAACCCCAACACATCTTACAGGTGAAACATCAAGGGCACTCAAAACATTACTCTACTGTGACTAATTAGTTGGTCCTAATAACAAGTACGACACGATTATCCTTTCTGGAATTTTGCTAGAGACTTGACATAGCTGCCTCCAATCTTTGTCAACTTTGGAAAGTTCCAAGAATCCCTAGAGAACTTGCAGTTTTAGAAATACAAAGAAAACCTTTGCTCAGTCCTGCACTCCCTCACCCCTTAAACTACAGTTCCCATCCCATTGTGTGTTTGTGCCTCCTGTACCTGTTGGGAACCACTTTTAGTGCACACTGAAGAGGCGAGGTGGCAGACGGGATAGGACAGGGGCTGTGGATTCAGTCCCTGTGCTGCTGCTGGTGTGCATGAGGGTCCAGCCCCCATGGGTGCCTCTCTCTCTAAGTGGCAGATGTTCAGGGGTGTACTGTGCAGATACTTCCAAATGAGATCTGGCATCAAACCGGATTCAGGAGCATACTGTGGATGGGGAGGAGGGGCTCAGACTGGGCAAACCGACTCGACTTCCTTCAAGACCCCTGAGGGAGTTTCGAGCTGACGGAGCAACTGGGGACAGACTCAGGCACCCACCTGTGCTGCAGTTGAGGGAGCTCTCCAGCACCTGGACTGTGACCACCTCTCCTAAGGGGCGGCCAATGGCAATGGTGCAATCACTGGCTTGCAAACCGGTCATGTTGATCAACCCAGTGGAACTGAGGAACAGTCTCCCACAGATGCCTGCGTGGAAGCAGAGAGGCCAAGAGGCAAGAGACACAGGCTGAGGCAAAGCAAATGTTAAGAAGGTCCAACCAGCCCCCAGCAGAGCTCCAGCAATGGGATTGGGGGTGCAGTGGATCACCTTGCACCACCTGTTCCCCAATGGATCCAGGCGCTGAAGCCCCGGTGGCCTGGATCTGAAGCCCGGCAGAACACACCAGCAGTTCACCACAAAAGCACGGAGAAGAAGAAGGGAGCCGCTGGGCCAACTCGGTTTAAGGGAAGTTGCAGTGAAACCAAAAGGACATACCTTAAACCTGACTGGGTACTCATTAGGAATGGGCTGCACCAGATTATAGAAGCTCCCCTGGACAGAGTTACATGTTACATTTTGAACACAGGCACCAAAGGGCCAGAGTTAAAACAGCCACAGACATGTCCAGCACAAGCACACTGAAAGGGGCAGGGGTTCCTTGCCGTGGCAACAGAGGAGGCAACTGCAAATGGTAAGAGCTGCCAGGGCGCCACTGGCTCACCTCCGCTGAAATACACACTGCTGATACTAAATCCTGAAAAGGAACAGCTGGTTTAACGGAAAGCTTATTACAATGTGGTCGGGGCGGGGGGGGGGGGAAGAGAAAAGGAATTATTGTGCAATTCTCCAAAACCAGGATCTGCAGTTTAAAGTTAAGCCTATTTTGTTTCTGGACACGGAGGTTTTTTTCTTAGGAGACTTCCAGGATGGTGAGAAGTGGAAAGAGTCTGGGGAGGCTACAGAGGTGTCAGTGGTAAGGAGGGCAGACGGGACACAGGAACTGCAGAGGAGGGACACAGAGCTCCCCGAGCCCCCTCCCCTGACACCTCTAGCTCAGCTCCTGAGGGGCTTTATCACCCTCTATGCTTGTTGAAGCCCATCTATGCAGCCCTAAGGGGCAGAAACATGGGGGCACAACCCAGCCACATTTGAGCTATCGGCCCCCTTCATTCCAATGGAAGTCACCTGTGCTCAGGGCTGTAGCCAGCAGTGGGGCTCCTTTCACATTTAGAGCAGCCCCACCCCAATCTCCCACCCCACCAGCCATGGCCAGAGGACACAGTGGCCCTCCTCCCTCCCTGTCCTGCTCGACCACAGCTGCTCTGCTGGGCCTGCCCGAGTCAGCCTGGCCTGCCTTCCAAAATGCTGCTCCCTTGCCTGCTGTGGAACCCGCTCCAGGCTGGCCTGCGCCTCAGCAGCCAGCCAAAAGGAGCCGCCGGTGCCTCCCTCCAAATCTGGCCCTGGCCCCCCTGCCGTCACGGAAGGGCCAAGCCGGGCGGAGGCACAGCTGCTTCTCCACGACTGGGAAGTCCCACGCAAGGAGAGTCCAGCCAGCCACTCACCTCCGTGCTCGGACGCAGCTAGATGGTGATGGCGGCTCATCCCCCTCCCCTCCCCTCCCCTCCCCACTGGGCCTCCCCTACTGCCTTCACCTCCTGCAGCATCCCAAGTCAGGCAGGGCCACCGTGGCTGCTCCCGTCATGTGCCACGTGTTCCCAGGTGGCCCAGCCAGCTACAGCAGCCCCAGCTGGCAAGACCCCAGCTGACTGGAGCCTGCCCGCACACCCGCACGCCTGCCGGCCCTCTGAGTAGACCCGAGAAGGAAGACCTGGAGCGTGACACACAGGCCTGTGTAGATTCTTCCACTCACAGTCCTCTCCCCTCCCCCTCTCCCTTTCACTCCCTCACTCCATTAATGCCATTCACATTTATTTTAAGTTTAATTTCATGTGCGGCGTTTCCCCCCAAGAAAAAATCCTGGCGACGGGGCTGCCTGAGTTTAAATCTCCCCCAGAGGAATCTAAAGAACTGGAAAGAGCTTCACTTGGGCTCAATCCAACCCTAACAATGAGGTTGTTGTGCAGTTGACTCCCTTGCGCTGTCCCAACATCTGCCTCCAGACGGATCCCCATAAGAATAAACAGCACGACCCAACTGTACTCACCAGTGTGGTCCTCCCCTGGTATCTTCTTCTCCAGTTGCTTCCCAGAAGGAGACGCTTTGCCAGGCCATGGGAGATCCAGGGTTCTCTCTCCTGGTACCTTGGGGCCAGGAGTGGCTCCTGTCACCATTCGGCCAGCACCTGGCACTAGAGTCCCATTCTCCCACCCGAGGTGCCCATCTGCCCTGGCTTGTTCCAGGCAGGGGCCAAGGGAGCAGCTTTGCACTATCACGGGTTTGGGGGAATTCCTGCACAGGGTGGGGTTCACTCGAGCTCCTGTTTGGGGACTGACACAGAAAACTTCCAGGGTCCGGATGCCGCTCCCACAAGACACCGAGCACTGGCAAAGGAGAAGGTTGGTGTTTAAATGCAAACAAGCCAGGCACTCAAAGCAGGCCCCACCCAGACTGGAAGGGGCACATCATAAGGTGCAAGAAGCACTCTTGTCCCCTGGTACTCCCAGCCCCTTCAGGATCGGACTCCTGGGAGTCAGCCCAGTTCTAAAACTCTTCCACATTCTGGGGCACCTCCAGCAGGTACCTCTGTCCTGTTCCTGCTCCAAAAGGAGAGCAAAACAGGTTGCTTACCTGTAACTGATGATCTTCGAGTGGTCATCTGTGCAGTCACACCTATGGGACCTAGTGCGCCTGCGCTGATCTGATCGGTGTTGTACAAAGCTCACAACAGGATTTTTGCGCCTCCACCCTGAGCCTGCATGGGAACCCCAATTGCGCATGCCCAAGAGGGTGGGGGCGCGGACATCCCGCCAGTTCTCTTCTGACCGCTATCAACCAAAGCCATATGAGATAAACAACTGAGGATGACAGCAGTGGGGAAGGACGGGCAGGCAGTGTGACTGCACAGATGACCATTCGAAGATCATCAGTTACAGGTAAGCAACCTGTTTATCTTCTTCATGGTCTCTGTGCATCACACCTATGGGAGATTGAAAAGCAGTGGCTCACCAGGTGGTGGGCACTATCAGACTCAGTGCACCACAGAGGACAGGACCAAACGACCCAGATCGACTTTATGTTGCGCACAAATGTCTAGTGCGTAATGTTTAATGAATGTGGTAGGTGTGGACCACATGGCAGCTCTACAGATAGAGGACAGCGATGCGCCCTTCAGGAAAGCTGTGGAGGTTGCCATCGATCTGGTAGAATGCGCCCTCAAGTGTACAGGGAGGGGTCGTTTTGCTAACAGGTAGCATAACTTTAATGTCCCGACAATCCATTTGGATAGTCATTGAGCCGAAATCCTCAACCCCAGAAAGCCGGTGGAGTACGAGAGGAAGAGAGTACTGTCCCTTCCAGTAGACCGAGTGCGGTTTAAATAGGAGCACCCTTTTGACATCAAGGGTGTGAAGAAGACGTTCTTCCTCTTCAGGGCATGGGAAGAAATCAGGCAGGAAGATTTCGGAGTTTAAATGAAACTCCGAGACTATTTTCGGCAAAAAGGAGACATCCGGCACCAGACGCACCCCATTCGGCAAAAAGTCTAGGTATGGAGGATCATGGCATAGTGCCATCACTTCGCTGACCCTCCTAGCCAATGTAATTGCTACTAAGAAAGCAGTCTTTCAAGCTGCGTATTGTAAGTCGCAGGTTGTCATAGTTTCGAAAGGCTTCCTTGTGAGGTGGCAGAGCACCAGTGGTAAATCCCACAGCTGCGTTGGAGCACTGACGGGGGGATACATTTGAATGAGTCCTCGAAGGAACTTTTTCAAAGTGGGATGTGAAAAGACAGAATAACCGTCCAAGCCATTGTGGTAAGCAGAAACAGCTGCCAAGTAGACCTGATGGAAGAGTGGCAGACCCCCTGATCAGCGAGCGACAGGAGGAACTCGAGAATCTTGTCCATACTCACAGACGTCAATGAAGTAGTTGACATCTGCAAGAAGGAAAGAAACCTAAGCCACTTCCTCTGATAGGAAAGACAGGTGGATGCCTTTCTGGCATTCAGCAGAACCTCTGAGACACGATCAGAGAAGGTTATCACTTTATCCGCCAGGCCGTCAACTTCAGGCTGTCTACGCCAGCGTAAAGAAGCGTTTGGTGTAGTGGTAGCCAGTTCGGTGTAGTGGTTAAGTATGCGGACTCTAATCCGGGAGAACCAGGTTTGATTCCCCACTCCTCCACTTGCACCTGCTGATGTGACCTTGTGTCAGTCACAAGCACTGGCACAGCTGTTCCTGAAAGAGCAGTTTGTGTTAGAGTTCTCTCAGCCCCACCTACCTCACAGAGTGTCTGTTGTGGGGAGGGGAAGGGAAAGGAGTTTGTAAGCCGCTCTGAGACTCCAAGTGAAGGGTGGGGTATGAATCCAATCTCTTCTCTTCCTCTTCTTCTCTTCTCCGTGAGAAGGAGATCCGGTCCCCTGGGGAAGTGGTGATATCTGCCTCTCACAAGTTGAAGAAGAGTGGTGAACCACGGTTGCCTGGGCCACCATGGAGTCACTAGGATACAGTCTGGCATGACTCTGGCTAGTTTCTGAACCACCCGTAAGAGGAGGGGTAGAGGAGGAAACATGTATAGGAACATCTGCCCCCATGGGTATGTTGAGATCCACATGTTCTGTAAGTCTGTCTAGATGTATTTGATCTAGTGACAGGTAGCTGTCAGCCAGGAACCTCTGTAAGAGCTGGCTACAACTGGTTTAGGGCAGTCTTGCCACTGCCGTCACAGTGACTCAGCACTGAAGCCTGATTGGCTAGTGTTTGTATAAATGTACAGTGAGTGATGTACAGTTTCTCCTTCTCATTTATATGATTGCAGCAGAGCACTTTGACATTCTGTTTGATGGTGGCTGTGGTGTGTAAATAAATGTATATAATTTGCACATAGCTAAAGCCTCCAGTATTTATTTGGATACTCGCACTCTCTTCTGGCCCCCTCTGTGCCTGCCACTTCCGCTTCGAACCCACGACAGGGTTATGGGCCCAGGCTACGGTTGGCTGTGCATGGAGTAAGTTGGAGCTGTTGGGAGCTGTGGAAGCAGTATCTGTGGAGTTGTCTGCCTGCTGTGGCTTTCTTTGCTGGAGAGAAAGCTGTGTCTAGCCATGCTGTCTGAGAAGCAGGCTGGAGGAGCTGTGAGCTGGAGGAGCCAGAGGTCGGTTGCAGTGTGTGGGAGTCCAGTGTGAAGGAGGATGCCAAGCAGCCGGAGCTGAGTGACCAGCAGCCGGGAGCCGGGAGCAAGCATCATGGCTCAGGTACCTACTTCCCAGCTGGTTGAAAAGCTCACTTCTACTAACTATAACAATTGGGCACTAAAAATGCGGTTCTTCTTTGTGAAAGAGGGGCTTTGGACGTATGTTAGTGACCCTCCCGAAGAACCGACACCCCTTGATGAGAGAAATGATGAAAGAGCCCTAGCACTGATTGTCTTGAGCGTCAGTGACGATCAGCTGGTTTATGTCACTCATGCTGACAGTGCTGAAAAGGCTTGGACTTCACTAAAAGATGTTTATCAGCAGGCTAATGTCTGGTCTCTTATCTCATTAACCTGGCGTTTGTATAGAAAGCTGCAAGCACCCCAGGATCCTGTGAAAGACCGTCTCAAGGTCCTGATGGATTATTTTCGTCAGCTTCAGGAGCGTGGCAAAGTTTTTGAAGAAATTGATAAAACTTACATCATCTTATCATCGTTATCTCAACCATTCGATACACTCTTGCCTGCATTTGAGTCTGTGGATGAAAAAGTTTTAACAGTCCAGTTCGTCACTGGTAAGCTGATGCAACATGAGGAACGTCTTGCTGAATCTAGGCAGCATGCCAGGGAGTCTGGGCAGTCGGCCAAGGTGACCGGGCACAGTTTCAGGCAGTCTGCGGAGGAGATACCAGCAAGCAACTGTACTTTTGCCGTTGCCAACCTCCAGGAACAGTCCAAAGATACTTCCAGAGGCAGCAAGAACAAAAGGAAATGTTTTTTCTGCGGCTCTACAAACCACATGGTACGTTTCTGTCCTGAAAAGCGGAAACAAGGAAAGAAGCAGCCTGAGTCTCAGTATTCTGTAGCTATGGTGGGCCCTGTGGACAATTTCGTGGCTTCATCCTGGCTACTCGTTCAGGCGCATCCCAAACGTATTGCAGGGATGAGGCGCTGCTACACAATAAAAGGACCTCTTCCTTAACGCACGTGAGTCTTGCAGATGGCACACCTTCCCAGGTTACAGCTGAGGGGGATGTGTTTTTCCCCAACTTGAACCATACTTTTAAGGGGGTGATTTGTGTGCCTGGCCTACAGAATAATTTGTTAAGCATTATGAGTTTAGACACTGCAGGGTTCCAAGTGGTATTTGCTAACGTGCAAAATTATGAAAGCAGGCAAAGTGTGTGCAATAGGCAGGTTGCAAAATAATGTTTATGTGCTAAACAATACAAAGGAAAATGTACAAGCTGTTACCAATGTTAACCCCCACAATAACTGTCATCATTTGTTACACCGCCGTTTAGGTCATGTAAGTTTCAAAACTATTCAAAAGACCCTGGCACTGACAGGCCAAGAGGGTGTAAATGAGTGTAAAAACTACCTAGATTGTGAAATATGTAAGATGGCAAATTCTAAAGCGTTTCCAGTTGCAAAAAAGAGCCTAAGAGAGTCTCAAAAGCCTTTGGCTTTGGTTCATATGGATGTGGTTGGTCCTTTTCCAAAAAGCCATTCGGGTAACAAATATGTGCTCATTATTACTGATGACTGGTCGAGATTTTGCTGGGTGTATGTGATGAAGTACAAGTCAGATGTCTTCTCAACCTTTAAGTACTGGTACAAAAGAGTTAAGAATCAGTTTGGCAATGTGCTAGCCATCCAAACTGACATGGGGGGAATTTACCTCCAATGCCTTTGAGTACTTCCTACAACAGAAAGGAATAAAACATAGGGTTGCCAATGTTTGTACTCCAGCAGAAAATGGTGTGGCCGAGCGCAAAGGTGGGGTTCTTCAAAATATGATGTATGCAATGTTGAAGGACTCTGGCCTGGGTATTGCGTTTTGGGCTGAGGCGATGAAAAATGCCTGTTATGTTAGTAACCGGATTTATTCGCGCTCTGTAGAAGACATACCTTACAGATTGCTGTACAACCGTTTACCAAATCTGGGATACCTAAGGGTTTTTGGCTCCAAAGTTTGGGTAAATATACCTTTTGAGCGCAGGAGGAAAGGGGGAGCCAAAGCCAGAAAATTGGTCTTCCTTGGTTATCAGTCTGGCATGAAGACCTATAAGTTTGCTGATCAATACAACAAAGTGAGTTTCAGCAGGTCTGCCTCTTTTTGTGAACATGAAAACTGGGGAAAAATTCATGCCAATGAATTACCACAAGTGGTTGCTTTACCTACCTCTGATAACACTGAGGGTGTCAGTAATGAGCCTGTGATTAAACAAGAGCAACAACCTGTAAATGTGCAGTCTGATGGTGTGCAAAATGAGAGAGTACTACCGAGGGTTTCTGTGCGTAGCACTAAGGGCATACCACCTGTAAGATATGGCTATGATGTCAATCATGTTTACATAAAGGAGCCTCAACCCTACAAGGAAGTTCTACAAATGCCTACAGTTGAAAAGGAGGCTTGGTTTCAGAGTGGCCCTCATAAAAGCAGGGCAAAATAACATGAGAGTGGATCATTTTGTTTTGACAAATGCACCCATCTCTGGGAAGGTTTACATGGCACAAATTCCTAGTGTTGTGTGCAGTTAGAATGGGTTTTACAACTGCTAACTGACTTCAATGTAAACTATGTGTTACCAATCAATGTTTCCTGTGACAATGTGGCTGCACAACAGCTGGCTGATACACAGAGTATTAGAGTTAGAAGCAGGCACATTAACATAAGGTACATGAATGTTAAGGATGTACTACAGCGAGGTTTAATAAAACTAACCTATTGTGCTTCTAAGGTAAACGTAGCAGACTTGTTTACCAAGTGCCTTGATATAAAAACATTTACTGATTTAAAGATCAAACTGAACATCCAGATGCAGACTTAAGGGGAAGTGTTGAGATCCACATGTTCTGTAAGTCTGTCTAGATGTATTTGATCTAGTGACAGGTAGCTGTCAGCCAGGAACCTCTGTGAGAGCTGGCTACAACTGGTTCAGCACTGAAGCCTGATTGGCTAGTGTTTGTATAGATGCACAGTGAGTGATGTACAGTTTCTCCTTCTCATTTGTATGATTGCAGCAGAGCACTTTGACACTCTGTTTGATGGTGGCTGTGGTGTGTAAATAAATGTATATAATTTGCACATAGCTAAAGCCTCCAGTATTTATTTGAATACTTGCACTCTCTTCTGGCCCCCTCTGTGCCTGCCACTTCCGCTTCGAACCCGCGACAGGGTAGAGGAGGCCATCTCCTAGAGAGAGAGGGTCCACTCCCTCCTGACTGCAGAAGAAAGGGCACTTTGTGTTCTTTCTGGAGGCGAAGACGTCTATTTCTGGACTGCCCCATTTCTGAAAGAGCAGGCGGAGGTAAGTCCAGTTCAGCTCCGACTCATGATGCTGAGTAAGACCCCTGCTGAGAAGGTCTGCCTTGACACTGCAGGTTCCCGGAATGTGGGTGGCCACAGGGAGGATGTCATTGCCAACACACCATTCCCAGAGGTCGATTGCCAGACGGCATAGGTTCCAGGACACTGTCCCACCTTGACGTTGACCTAGCTGAGCACTGTAGTAATGTCCATCAGAACAAGCTATGCAATGCCCCTGGAGAATGGGCTGGAAGGAGCTCAGCACCAGTTTTATTGCCAGTAGTTCCAGATAGTTGATATGCTTGGTTGAAGTGAGAGGATCCCACTGGTACCTGACGTATATGCCATTGAGATGGACTCCCCATCCCCACAGGGAAGCATCTGTGGTAAGTGTGAGACGTGGGTTTGGTGGGTGAAAAGGTGCACCTTGGGTTACATTGGATTCTATTGTCCACCACGACAGAGAATCTCGTACATTCGTTGGGGGTTGGAGACAGAGAGATTGGCTCATTCGGAGTGGTCTGAAGCGTTGCAAGAACCACACCAGCAGAGGCCTCATGTGCTGCTTGGCAAATGGAAGTACGGCCGTGGTGGCCAACGTATGACCCAACAGACACTGTATTTGAAAAGCCGTGGACCAAGTGTTCGTTCGCACGTCCCTTTCAAGAGACTATAGGGTTACCGCTCTATCTGCAGGGAGGTAAGCCATGCATGTCATAGAGTCCAGCACCACACCGATGAACTGTACCCTCTGTGTGGGTTGCAGATGGGACTTCAGACAGTTGACCTGTAGGCCCAGGGAGGACAGGAGACGGAGTGTCCAAGAAATATGGTTCTCCAGGAGCACCAAGGAATCTGCCACCAAGAGCCAATTGTCTATGTAGGGAAAGATGGCAATCCCCTGGAGATGAAGGTAGGCCGCCACCACCACCATTGTCTTGGTGAAGACCCTTGGTGCCATGCACAGGCCAAACGGAAGACACTTGTACTGGAAGTGGAGGTCCCCTATGGCAAATCAGAGGTACTTTCGGTGGGACGGATGGATATTGAGATGAAAGTATGCATCCTGGAGGACAATGGACACCCTCCAGGACCCCCGGGCTAGGAGAGGGAGGATGACTTGCAGGGATGTCATTTTGAATTTGCGGTACTCCACGAAGACGTTCAGGCCATGTAGGTCTAATATTGGACGTAGGCCCCTGTCCCATTTGGGAACGGCAAAGTAACAGGAGTAAAAACCTGTCCCCTCATATGCTTTCGGCACTCATTCTATCACATCTTTTGCCAGGAGGGAGGTGACCTCCTGGAGAAGGAGGGGAGAGGGAAGGGTGGCCAGGAAAACAGGCAGCATTGGAAAGTCTACAAATTCTATTGAATAACCATGGGTTAGAATAGACAAAATCCATCAGTCTGTGGTAATGACCCGCCACTCAGACAGGAAAGGGGAAAGGCAGGTGGAATCCCCTGGTGCAAATCAAAGACCCTGTTTGGAAGTCTTTTGAGATTTTGCTCTGGAATTTTGTTGTTGCAAGCCATATTTGGACTTCGCTGGGTATTGGTACTGTTGACATTGGCCCGTGGGTGACTGACGAGGTCTCCAGGTCCCCTCTGGGGACTGTTTATTACGAGAGGAATATGGGCGTTTGGAGTCATAGCAGGATCAGGAACATTGGCGGTATGGATTGGAGGGGGCAGAGACACCCAAGGATCTAGAGGCCTTTATGCTCTTATCCATCTCCTGCAGAGCAGAATCAATAGTGGAGTGGAACAGGCCCTCCCCATCGAAGGGAAGATCTTGTATGTAAGCCCTAGTATCAGGAGGCAAAGAGATCATTCGCAGCCAGGAGTGCCTACAAAGTGCGATCGCTGAAGACATAGTTTTGGAGAAGGTGTCTAATGAGTGGTTAGACGAGTTCAGAAGCTGCTTCACCAGAACCATGCCTTCCTTCTGCAGGATTCGGGCTGCCTGACTTTTGTCATCCGGAAGAAAGGTCAAAATGTCCGCAAATTGTTGTCATAACGCATACTGCAATATAATTCGATGTTTTGATTCCCAGGGCACCTGCTGAGTAAAAACGCCTTCCAAAGGCATCAACCTTTTTGCTTTCCTTGTCAGAGGGAGTTGTATGAGAACGTCTGTTCCTGGAAGAAAAAGAGACAACCATAGAGTTGGGTTTTGGATGGACATGTAAAAAGTCTGCTCCCTCCTCTTGCACTCGATACATGTGGTCCAGTCTCCTGGTCAACACCAGTGCAGAAGAGGGCTTCTCCCAGGGAATTTTGACAGCGTGCAGGAGGACCTTCAACATTGGAAGGGAGATCGCTGTCGACGTGTCCATCTCGACCACGTCGTAAACCGCGTCCGATATCGGTGGTTGAGGTTGGACAATGGACAGACCCAATGAATGAGCCATTCTTTTCATGAGATCCCCATATGAAGACAAGTCCTTGGATGGGGAGATTGGGAGGTTTTCGGAGACCTTCTGTTTAAAGGAGATTTCTCCATATGAGGTCTGACTGGTCGACATCGGAAGCGATGGGAGAGGCTTCTGAATGCGATGGAGATCTCTGGATAGGAATCGGTATTGTATGAAGCTTCTTTGGTGGTGGAGAAGACAGTGGGAGAGGAGGAGATTTCGGTGGTTTAGAGAGAGATGCGAAAGGGGGCAGCCAATGTGGAGAGTGGGGCAGAGCGGAATGGTGGCCCCAGTCATCCAGCCTCTTAGGCATTAGCCAGGGCATCAACGCCGATAGAGGGTAGGAGGAAAATCAGTATGGCATGTGATGATGATGATCCCATGGAAGGAGCATCAATGAGTGATGTTGATATCGAGAGGGAGAGCCTGGACCTGTAGGTGGTTCCTGGGTGACCAGGATGAGTGGTGTCAGTCAGGGCGGACCGGGTATTCATCCCATTGGCCTCGATCAGCTGCATGGATGGGAGAGTGGGATCAGTCACTGGGTCGGTATCGATGGTCAGGGTCAGAGCAGCCGCCAGTCCAGGATGAGGTGGATGGAGAGCGATGACCAACGGCAGATGCTGCCATATCATCTTCGGCATCAGAGGCTGATACAGATGGGAATCATCATCCAAGGTTCCTCTCCAGTACCGGAGGGTTCATCTGCCTGACTGGGGAGTCGAGAATTTCAACTGGCAGCGCCGATTGTATATCCAGCAGCTCTGGTACAGAGGGATGGGTCAATAGGGAATGCGACTGCAGTATCATAGGCAGAGCAGAGCCCTTAAGGGTTACCACACTGCTCATTTTGTGAGACTTCTGCGGGTCCCCGGCAGTTGACTTATGAGAGTCTCTGCGAATTATCTCTCTTCTGTTTCTTTGCCAGAGTTGAGGCAGAAGAGACAGATTTGGAAGAGCACTTCTTGGATGGGGCTGGGCCCGAGTCAGAAGCAGATTTGACTGGTCGAGGGTAGCCATCGAGAGGGTAGCCATCACCTCGGCGTCGATATGGACTGTGTCGGTGGGGATTCAGTCGATGCAGATGACTTCTGAGGGTGTTCAGTCAACATAGTTGATGACGGAGAGGCAAGGGCCGTTTCCCAAAGGGCGACTTTCAACCTTGCCACTCTATTCTTGCACGTTTGATTCAAAAACTTCACACAGAGAACACAACCCTCCAGACGGTGAGATTCACTTAGACAAATTATACAGAGTGTATGTTCGTTCCTAGGAGCCAACTGACTCCCATACAAGACACACCTCTTAAAGCACCCCTACTTCTTATCCATAAACAATTTCCTCAAGCATGAGGGAAATGAAGGTTGGGGGGGAGGTCTGAATATCTTGGAAAGTTCTCACCCTGCTACCTCCTTAACAGTTATTGGCGAAAGTCCAACAGTCTATGAAAAATATTCCAATTGAAGAAGGAAGAATAATTCTCGAAGTGAGGAGAAACGAACAATCACCAACCAACGAAAAAAGCTGTTAACGGCGCGGTGGTCAGAAGAGAACTGGCGAGATGTCTGCACCCCCACCCCCTTGGGCATGCGTAGTTGGGGTTCCCGCACAGGCTCAGGGTGGAGGCACGAAAATCCTGTTCTGAGCTTTGTACAACACCCATCAGATCAGCACAGGCGCACTAGATCCCATAGGTGTGATGCACAGAGCCCACGAAGAAGATCCGACATGCCCCAACTCACCTTGGTGAAACTAATACAACAACAACCCCACTAATGCTTAAGCCCAGAGACAGTTTTAATGTATGCCTGCCTAATTCTAAGAGCACAAGATATAAACTTTACCACAGACAAAGTAACACGCCTATCATTATCCTCCAAAAGATATAACAGATGAAAATCACGTGAGCAGAGAGGAAACCTGTTCAGTAAAGGCAGCATATATTTAGCTGTTATAGAGCATATATTTAGCTCATATATTTAGCTCTTATGAATACAAATAACAGCTAAATACAAAATGAGATAAAGTTGCAATTACAACTCTTCCATAAGAGCAGAGACCTGACAATTCTGCAGATGGTAAAGCATTTACTCTAGCCAAGAAAAAAAGCTGACAGAAATTGGGACTGTTAGAAAAATACCTCAGCAAAACAGGAAAAGTACCTCTGTCCATTTGGTGGATCTCCACTCATAAGAACACATCCGGTCGATGCAGGGGATTCTGGAAAGGGGCTTCTCTGCGTCCAGGCAAGAGGTGTTTGTCACTTCAGTCTCTCGGCCTCGGGAAAACTGTATGCAAATAACAGTCTGGATGGCCACCCCAAGTCCGCAGGAGGAGGAACACGGGCCGAGACTTGCCACTTTCCACCTTTTCAGAATGGGAAAAGAAAACAGACCAGTGAGACGGAGACACCTCCACACCACCCCCTCATTGAGGCAGTGATGGGGATTCACCCTGGCTTTGCAACCTTTCAGCTGCTCTGCAGTGAAATACTTCATCCTCAGGTATCTGGGTAAAATTTTAGAATGTCACAAGGCCACTGATGACTTTGCACTCCATGAATGCTCACACATCATACTAAAACTACCTTTCCACATAAGCAAAAAGTTGCAGATCAAGTGTTTCTATCTAGCTTTCAAAGGTGACAGGATGCCAAATGTGTGTGCTACAATAAATACATTAAAAACAGGTTTAAAAATTGTTTTTTTTAAAAAGTTGTTTCTGATTGCCACCTTGGAGGCCCAAAACTAGATGGAAAGGAGAAACAGAAATGTTTTTAAAGAAATAGAATAAATAATTAGACTGTGCAAAAGGGGCTCCTGTGGACCCAGAATACCCTACTGCCCTCCATGCCCCTGACTCCGTGACTCTGTGGCATTATACCCCACTGAGGCCCCTCCTCTCCCCAGACTCCTGCCCTCCCCAGGCTCCCCCCCCGCCAGTCCCAAGAACTTCCCAGTCCTGAGTCGGCAGCCCCACAGTGAGTGTTCAGGAGCTCTTCTTTCAGAAGCAAGCAGTAGTCAAGCAGACTCCGAGGAGACGAGGCAGTGGGCTTCTCCGTCTCTGTTTCCCCCCTGCCTTTCCTGGACAGCCTGTGGCAACTCGTCTTCCTGTCCTTGTAGCAGTGGTTGGGGGGTGGCGGCAGTGACCCCTCCCCATCCTGGAACTCCAGATCCCACCCGACTAGCGAGTGCCCAGCTAATGACCTTGGGGGACACGGCTGCAGGTTGCTCGATTCCGGTCCCTTGGGGCGGGGCAAATCCTTGCAGTGTGTGTCTGGCATCATCTCTTCCTCCCCCTTCCCCCCCCTTTGCCATGCACAGTACAGGACGTTGCACATCACACCTCCACCACAGTTCGCACTGCAAGGGCCCTGTTTGCGAAACCAGCTGAGGAACAGCAGACCCCAAATGTTGAAAGCACCACCGTAGTGAGGGCAGCCAGTGCTATTGCCTTGCACCATTGGCAGAGCTGAGCCCCACGACCTGTCAAGGTCAAGGCCCAGCCCTGAAACAATAAAAAGGCATTAACTGGGGAGGGGCCATGGCTCGGTGGCAGAGCATCTGCTTGACACACAGAAGGTCCCGGGTTCAACCCCTGACGGCATCTCCAGCTAAAAGGATCAGGGGGTGGGTGAGGACAAAGACCTCAGCCTGAGACCCTGGAGAGCTGCTGTCACTCTGAGTAGACAAGACTGACCCTGACGGACCAAGGGAGGTCTGATTCAGCACGAGGCAGCTTCATGGCTGTTCAGCTGCCTCTGAGAATGTGCAAAGAGTGGCCCTGTGCCACTCAAACACACCGACCCCCCACAGGATGCTTCCCAATCAATGGACTTGGCTTAAGTGTGAGCTTAAACCCGCTCAGTTCAAAACAATGCCCGTGGCAGGATCCCCATGGGGGAGGAAAAACGGCTGCAGCAAGTGGCTTGGAAGGGGGTGGAGATGGAGTCCACCACATGCCCTTTGCCTCAGCTGCTCACCACTGTTACTCCCCCCGTCTTTGCCTCCAATCACATGTGCCTCATCCCCAGCCCAGCAAACCCGCCCCCTTTCCCCTTCCCAGAAGAGCCACACGGTGAAGCTACGCCACAGATCAGCTAGGAAGAGATAAGCCTTTTAAAGGGCCAAAGGGGAAGGTGGAGCTTAGCTCTCCCAGTCTGAATATGGAACTTGGCTCTGCCCTCCTATTGGTTGCAGAGAAAGTGGCCACGTGGGCCTTTCCCAGGAGGCCCACAAGTCATGCCTGGTTTGTGGTTGCTCCCCACACAGCGGGGGCTTCCCACTCATCACACAGGGGGGGAACCAGAAGGATCTCACCAGGTCTACATTTTACTTTTCAGATTGATATCCTGTTCTTCCTGAAAAAAGACCGGGGCAGGTGACGCAGAGTTCATAGGACTGATCAGACCCTGCAGTTCAGAGCTGCTAGCGGATCTCAGCCGGGCAGCAGCAGCAGCAGGGTGTTGGAACACGAAACCTTCAGATCTGTGGTCAGTGGCCACCCTGGCCAGTCACTTGAGGCTGCAGACAGGAAGGAGGCCTAAGGGACAGGATGACCTGCCAGGCTACAGTGGCCACATAGGCTAGTTATTGAAAATGTCTCTGTGGGATTCTTTGGGTCTTCTGTTGCATTTCTAGTATCTACGTATAAACAGTGCCCACATTGGGCACTTTACCTTGGTGGGCATGGCAAAGGATTACAGATTTCCACCTGACTCTCTGGCTTCAGTGCCTGGTCACAATATTCCTCCTCAGTTTCTTCTTTGGTATCAAAGTCCAGACAGACATAGCGCAACAGAATTGAGCCTGGAAGACAAAGTGGTTGGAATGCATGTTGTGAGTTAGTTATATGGGACTTTCTCCCATCTGGAATTCCTGCTCAGAATCTTTCCCACTGAGTGAAAACAAACCTAACCACAGAACAATGGGGCAGTTTGAGAGGTACTTTCAGTGAATTCAAGCCCCTGTTCTGCAAATTTCCAGCATGAACCATTTAAAGAGGGAAAAGAGAGCTGTGGAATGCACCTATTGGCTAGTGCCTGAGTACTACCAACCCTTCCCATTCAATCCACAGAACGATGTTGCAGTGGTTCAGATAGAAGCATCCATGGTTTCAGTTTGTTTGTTTTTTAAAGGGGACAACCCACCAGATACACAAAAGGAATGTCAATATTAATAACTGATCTGGCATTTTTCTTGCATTGGTAATGGCTGCCACCGGCAAAACCCAGGCTAGAGAGAAACTGCAAGCTCCTTCGGCCCCCACCCACCCACAGCACCAAATGAACAGGTGCTTTTAAAGGTGACTTCCCCCAGTGTACATCTGACTGCAAGTCTGATCAAGTACCCATGACCCAACACATCTCAGGTGAATCGCATAGTTATGTCCCAAGCCTGTCACTTGGGGTCTCAATCCTTATCCCCAACCAACCTGTCAGAAGCTCTGCACCTCCACTCTGAGCTACAAACTTCCAGACAGAAAGAACTCCAGTGCACAGGTGGGAATGAGAAGCCAGACACAAGTCCCCCCATTCTCATGGAACGGAGGGTGTCATCACTGACAAGAAACCCCAACGGAAGGCAGCTCACCTCCTCCGCAGCTGACCGGGCATTCTCCAGCCAAAGGGCTCCAGACATAGACTGACTGATTGCCATTCTGATGGGGCCAAAATGGGACAGCAGAAGACTCCAGGGGAGACACGTCGTCCTCCTTCAAAAAGGGCAGTGAAAGCACAACATTTCACGGAGGTAGCTCAAACGGTGCGTGAATGATGGAGCCTAGCGGAAACCTAGCAGGGGCTGGAAACAGGCTGGGTCAAGCTCCGGTGTGTGTCTTGCAGCTCTGTCTGGGTCAAGCGGCACCGCTGCAGACTGAAAGCATCAAGCACCCCCGGCTTCTTCCTTGTCCTTTAACTACTCTTGCTGCAGCAGCATCCAAGAGGAAGATGCCAGGAGAGCTCCTCCGTCCTGCTCCCTTGCTCTGCTGTGACCTGACCTGCAAGGCCCCAGAGGGAGAGGGGAGGGGGTGGCACTGCCTTCTGGAGGTGGAACAGGCCACCCTTCCAGTCCCCTCCCCTCTATCCTCCACCCAACCAGAAGTGTCCTGGCGCCCCTGCTCGCCTGCTGCTGCCTCCCAGGCTGCTCCCTTTCCCTGGCAGGGCTGGATGATGGGACTGGCTTCCCCTGGCTGCCAGCTCTGTTACCGAACCCAGAGTCTGCAGCCTTGCCCTGCCTGTTCTGGGCACATCCTGGCCTGGCTGCTGCAGCTGCCAGTGGTGTATGGTTTGTCTCAGCCAAAATAAGTTGACCCTGCAAGTCCAGGGCAGGTCCTGTAACCAGACAGCCTCTTAAAGCAGTGTCACTGCCAACCAGAAATCAGTCATTGCCATTTGGGATATTCAATGAGAACTAGGAAGGAGACATTGCCCACCCATGTCCCAATCACAGCATGTTTACACTCTCTGCACCCATCCCCTGGGGGGGAGGAGGAGGAGGAGGAGGAGGAGGAAGAGAGGGCTAGTGTTCAGCACATCCACACACGGGTGTGAACTTGGGTGACTGACTGCCATACATACCCTGTGCCACCCCAAAGGACAGACATTCACTGTGCAAGAGACAAAGGCGAGAGGCTTCTTCTCCACGGGGCACAGGGCATCCTCCACTACAGTCTCCAGGCCACCAGAAATCTGGATGCAGGACAAATTCCGTGGGGCGATTCCTAAGCCGCAAATGGCAGAGCACTTGCCTGGCTTGGATGCCTTCCATCTGGATGGGAAGAAACAGCAGTTACAAGGTCTGCAGAGTGTTTTATTTCCTTAAAACATCGATACCCTGCCCTGCTGCCCAGTGTTGGATACCCGGGGCTTACAAGACAGCCGCTGAAACAATGTGGAATGGCAAAGCAGAAACAATAAAAGGAGCAGGGGAAAAAACACAGTGATAACCCGCAGGAGAAAAAGGCAGTCCAAAAAAAGCCCAGTCGTCACTGGCAAAATCAAATTACAAAACCAAGAACAAGATCAATGTACAGCCTTCTATTGGACCAATCAAATCAGCGCAAAATAAAATTAACCATGAAAGAAAAATGGCATAAGCCAGAAAGAAGTGGCAAGTCCCAGTCGGAGGAACCAAACTGACTTTCTGGACTCCAGGGACTCTCCAGAAAAGGGTTGTTTTCAAGAGTCATTGGAAACTTAGCCACCGGGGAATCTCCCTGGGATGTGTGTCACACAGTTGTGGAGCACAAAGTGGGAAGGCGCTCGCTCTTTCTCCCTCCCTCCCTCTCTCCCTCCCTCCCTCTCTCTCTCCTTCTCTCTCTCTCATGGGTTGCCTGCCATAATGATGACTGGGGGAGATTTCAGGGGCCAGACGGATCTGTGGGTTTTAGAGGCCAACACTAACTGGAAAACACTAAAGATGATATTCCTAATTCATCTGCTCCCTTCATTAACTTTCTCCCCAGTGGTGACTCAAAGTGGCTTACAACATTCTCTCCTCCATTTTATCCTCACAACAACCCTGTGAGGTTGGTATAATGAGTGTGCATGACTGTCTCAGGGTCACCCTGCCAGCCTCCTGGCAAAGTGGGGATTCAAATCTGGGTCTCCCCAATCCAGGAGAGGAGAGCTAGACTTGAATTCCATAGCACCTTAGAAGACAACAGGCCCCCTTCACCAGATACTTTTAAGGACCCTTTTTTTCCTTCTCCTGCCAAAGAACAGACCAAAATGTCTCCAAGGAATGCACTATCTTCCCACGGCTTTTGGCATCATTCTGCCTATGTGGTTCCTGGATTAGACAGGACGTGCAAAAACGGAGGGTTCTGCGAGGGGCAAAGAGGCAGCTGTGTATGCATGTTGCTCGCGCAGTTCAAGATTCCAAATAAATGCACACCAACACAAAAAGCCAGCAAGTTTTGGCAAGAACAGCCGCAGATTCAGGTGATGTGACACAGCTAAGAGATTCCAGTTCGTAAAATGGGAACTAGTGATGCCATCCTAAGCAGGGTTACGTCATTCTGAGTCTATTAATTTCAATGGACTTTGAAGAGTGTAACTCTGTTTAGGATGGCACTGCTGGAATGTACAGTCTGGGATTTTCAAAATTGCCAGAGAGGTGCAAAGTAGCAGTGGGGTTTCTGAAGGGAAATAAGAGTCCCTGTCCTTTTCCAAGACCCCATTTTCCCCTTAAACAGGACTAGCGGAAAGAGCCTTTACTCACTGAGGCAGGCAGGGCGCCAGGGAACAAGGCCCCTGCAGGGCAAGGGGGTGAGGGGTTTTCAGACAATGCAGGTCGCTGGTCATTTCACCTCTTGTCTGGTCAAAGCAGGAGTGATTGACTTGCAGAATCCCTGGGAAAGGAGACACCAAGAGAAGATCAAACGTCCCATTGCTGAGATTCCCAAGGAGGCTTGGGAAGGAAAGAAGGAAAGAAGCCACTACCACCAAATGTCAGGGCAGCATAGCATTTGTATACTACTTGCATTGGTTCAGAAGCATGGTCACCGTATCTGGTGCAAGCAGACCTTTTCCTAGTTGGGCTATGGGAACAGCTTCTGGAACAATGCACGCAAGTGGTGGCTACAGACAGCACTTATGACTAGCGCCTGTAATGTCAACAGGACACTTCCCCAATTCCCAAAGCACTTTTGCAACTGTCTTAAAAAGGCCATTGGTTTTGAAAACAGAAGGAACAATACAAAAGAGACATAATAATACATGGAAGCAAGATGTCCCACGATGCGTTGGTGGAGGATGTGGCTGGTCAAGCATTCAGTTTCATCACATACACGCTTGCCATGCAAACTGTGAAGGTGAGGTGAAGCCAGGTGCGTATCGCAGGATGAACCTTCTGGGATGCATCCTTAAATACTAGGGTGGATCCTACCCCCATCCTTCCACTCCACTCCACGAAGCAAAGTTTGTTTGAATATTTATACTCCACCTTCCCTTTTGGCTCAAGTTTGAAGTCTTCCTCCCACTGAAAGGGCCTCCCACAGAAGGAAGAGCCACTAAATGTTGGCGTAAGGCGATTCAGCACACCTGGACATTGGGGGGCGGTGTGCTGCTCCTCCATTGCTCTAGAGATGCGTGCATGCATTCTTCATGAATGGGATGATCCTCTTTGTCTAACTTGAGCTGGGAGCTTCTCTCTCCGACTCTTCTTCCTGAGCCCTTTGTGTCCCCTCTCACACACACCCGCCTCACAGGCCTGCAAGAAACAGGCTGCATCTACAGGTCCAGGACGCACCTGCGGCTGGATTAGCCGGCCACCCGTAACAGGGAAAGGTCTTCTTCAGAGGGAGCCAGGGTGGTGCAGCCGCTAAGAGTGTCAGGCTAGTATCTAGGAGACCTGGTTCCAATACCCACTCATGCCATGGAAACTCAATGGGTGATCTTGGGCCAGTCCCGCTCTCTCAGACACTCTCAGCCTAACCTACCTCACAGGGTTGTTGTGAGGATAAAAAGGAGGAGAGGGGAAGGATGTCAGCTGCTCTGGGACCCCACTAGGGGCGAAAGCCAGTGAATAAATGAATGAAATAAAACAAATAGATAAAATGGATCAGGCTTTTCTCTCTCTTTTCAACAACATGGATGTGAATCAAATCTACCTCAATAAATGTCAGTTTTGCCCTGTCTGGCCTTTATTTACTGCCTGCCAGGCCACGCTCCAATGATTGTGCCGCTTGGCTATAGTCAGTTGGTGGCGGAAGGGCTCCTCAGGCGGGGGGAGGGGCTCCTTGGGGGAGGGATGCTCCCCCTCCATTGTGCCTGCCTTCCCCTCTGAGCATCAGTTCCACGCCAGTTTACCTGTTGTGCTCACGGCTGGCACTACCATGAGGCGAGGCAAGGCAAGGCAAGGCAAGGCAAGGCAAGGCAAGGTGGGGTGTAAGGGATGAGAGAAATGATTTACAAACTGACAAGTCCCAGTGATTAGAAAAGAGTGTAAGTTCAGGCAGGATGCGGTCTTAGGGAGAGAGGCTGTGCGCTGCGGTGATTACTAGCAGCTGTAAGGTTTCGTTATCAAAAGAGGGAGTTTCAGAGATAGATTATTCCCCTCACAGGATCCAGGAGAGTTTGTTTGGCGACGGTGTGAAGAATAGTCCTGGAAGACGTCCAGACAGCCTTTTTAGGTGGGCATAATTATACAACGTGCGGCGAGGAATGGAAGGTTTCTTTCACTTACCGTGAATCTTCCTTTCTCTGTGGTTCTGAAGTGGGACATTCCTCACGTCTGGGATAAGCTCCGCCCTCTTCCTCAGGGTCGGCTCCAAACTTTGATCCAGGCAGGGAGGGGCTTATCCCCTTGGAGGCGAACCAGTCCTTCTCAAGCCCGCTTATCTTCCCCGCCGGAAAGGAACTAGAAGAAAACACAACATTTCCCCCCCCAACAAAGGGGGTACCAACTGCCCAAACACTATAATAGGGCAAGGAAATTAGCCCACAAACACATAACAGTAACAACGTGGCCTCTCGAAGCCACTGCCCCCCATATCAAAAACTCTGCAAAGAGGGGAAGCACCCTACAAACGGGTGGGCAGGAATGTCCCACTTCAGAACCACAGAGAAAGGAAGATTCACGGTAAGTGAAAGAAACCTTCCATTCTCCAGTGGTTCTACGTGGGACATTCCTCACGTCTGGGACGTACAAAAGCTATGTTACAGGGTGGGCTTGCATTCCCCGCTTTACAGAGTGTGTTGAAGCACCCTGCGACCAAATGCCGCTTCCGCTGAAGCTAGTGTGTCCACTCTATAATGTTTAGTAAAAGAGTGGATCGACTGCCACGTTGCCGCTCGGCATATGGTTTCTAATGAGGGAAAAGAACGATACGCTACCGAGGTAGCCGCCCCCCGAAGGGAGTGTGCAACGATCCCGGCCGGGATCTCTAACCCTTTGGCTTTATAGGCTAGGATAATGCACCCCTTAATCCACCTACTCAGCGTGGAAGTGGAGACTTGTTTTCCCAAAGAGGACTTTCTGAATGATACAAACAGTGTCTCCGATTGTCTCCACCCTTTAGTTCTGTCAATATAAAAACTAAGGGCCCTCCGAACATCTAAACAATGCCATTCCTTTTCTTTTTCATGTTTAGGATTGGGACAAAAGGAGGGAAGAACAATCTCTTCTGACCTATGAAAAATCGAATTCACCTTTGGAATAAATGCTGGGTCTAAGCGAAGGACTACTTTGTCCTGGTGGAAAATACAGAGCTCCTTGTTAATAGACAAGGCCCTCAATTCCGAAACCCTCCTAGCTGAGGTGATACCTACCAAAAAAAGAGTCTTGAAGGTGAGTTCCTTCAGAGGACACGCAGCCATTGGCTCAAAAGGGTATTTACACAGGGCCCTAAGTACCACGTTAAGCTTCCAGGTGGGAAACCTGTGAACCTGTGGGGGATTAAGGGACATCGCCCCTTTCAAAAATCTCTTAATATGAGGATGCCTAAGCAGAGACCTTCCATGTTTGGCCCCTTGGATGGCTGAGATGGCGGAAACCTGTCTACGGAGAGTGCTAGTACTTAGGCCTTTATCAAGCCCGTCTTGTAGGAAAGCCAGGACTATTTTAACTGAAGCCGTAACCGGGTTGTGTCCCCGTTCCAAGCTCCATGAGTGAAAAACCTTCCATGTGTGATCATAGGATTTGTTGGTAGAGACCTTTCTGGCTGCCAACATGGTATCAATTACTTTATCTTGATATCCCGCTCCCTCTAACATTTTCCGCTCAATCTCCATGCTGTCAGCCGAAGAAGTTCTGGCCGTGGGTGCCTTGTCGGGCCCTGCGTGAGGAGGTCAACCCGAAGAGGCAGATGCCATGGTTTTGTTATCGACAGAGACTGCAGTTCCTGAAACCAGGTTTGACGCGGCCAGAAAGGGGCAATCAGTACCACTTCTGCTTTCTGTATGCGAATCTTTTGTAGGACTTTGTGCATGATTGGTAGGGGCGGAAAGGCATAGAGGAGCCCTGGAGGCCATGTATAGCTTAGAGCATCTGTCCCTTTCGCTAGAGCGTTTCGTTGACGAGATACGAACTCTGGTACTTGACGATTTAGGTTTGTGGCAAACAGATCCATGACCATTCTGCCGAACTTGCTGCAGATCTGTTCGAAGACTTCCGTGTTCAGCATCCATTCTGATTGGTCTATTCGTTTCCGACTGAGCCAGTCTGCTAAGTCGTTGTCCTTTCCTGCTACGTGAATGGCTTTTATCGACAATAGATGTTTCTCTGCCCATGCCATTATCAGAGATGCTTCCGCATGAAGGGAGCGAACCTTGGTTCCCCCTTGACGATTCACATACGCTTTTGCTGTAGTGTTGTCCGTCTGTACCAGAACATGGGTCCCTGACAGAATATCTACTAGTTTCATAAGCCCGAGGCGTATTGCCCTCAGTTCCAGCAGATTGATGCTTTCTGTCGTCTCCGCAACCGACCATTCTCCCTGGACCATCTGATCTCCCGAATGTGCACCCCATCCTGAGAGACTGGCATCTGTCGTCATTACTGATCATGAGGGGTCTCGGAGAGGAACTCCTAGTTTGAACCTCATTGGGTTTTGCCACCAGGCTATCATATTCCGGACCGGTGAAGAAAGACTGATCTGTTTTACTCTCTTGTGAGATATCGCCTTTTGGTGGGGCAGTAACAACAATTGCAGGGGCCTGACATGAAATCGAGCCCATTGCACTACCTCCTGACAGGAGACAAGCATTCCTAGGAGTTTGACCAAGGTCATTAGCTGTGTCTCTGACCTTTGAAGAACTTGGTCCATCAGAGATTTGATCTTGAACTCCCTTTCCTGGGACAGGAACACCTTGTCTAACTTCGTGTCTATCTCCACCCCTAGGTGGAGCAATCTCTGAGTGGGTATCATGTGATTTTTCTCCAGATTCACAATGAAGCCATGGGCTTCTAATGTCTGAATAGTCAGATTTAGGGCCTGAGAGCATTCCACCTCTGAAGGGGCTTTGATTAGGACGTCGTCCAGATATGGAAAAAGACTCACCCCTTTCAATCTCAGATGTGCTATCAAGGTCACCAGTACCTTTGTGAAGACCCTGGGTGAGGACTTGAGTCCAAAGGGGAGAGCTTTGTATTGGAAGTGGAGATTTGCATAATTGAATCGTAGAAATTTCCGGTGCGAGTTGTGAATGGGTATATGGAGGTAAGCTTCTAACAGATCCAAAGATGTCAGAAAATCTCCCTCCTGGATGGATATAAGAATGGACTTCAGAGTTTCCATCCTGAATTTTCTGTTTCGAATGAGTTTGTTGAGCCATTTCAAATCTAAAATGGCTCTCGTGGACCCGTTTTTCTTTGGCACCACGAAGAATATAGAGTAAACGCCCTGTCCCTGTTGGGACACAGGTACTTTCTCTATCGCCTCTATGTCCAGGAGGTGAAGTATCGCCTCCTTGATTTGGAGGTGTTTCAACCGATTTCTGTATTTTGGTATTCTGATGAACCTTCGATAGGGGATGGAACAAAATTCCAGTTTGTACCCCTGTGATACTGTCTCTAATACCCATTGATCTGAAATTGTTGCATGCCACATTTGAGAGAATGCCTGTAGCCTTCCCCTATCTTCTGTTTTCCCGGGGGGCCATATAGTCATGCCGAAGATCCTTTCTTGGGACCTTTGGCCGTTGTATGTTCATTTTTCGTGGGGGGAAAGATTTCCCCCTTGATGTCTAGGTTGCCATTTTCCTTTGAATGACCTTGAATAGGAGGGTTTTTGTCCTCTTTTCTGGTCGCGAAAAGGCTGAAAACGTTTCCTCTGTCTGTTGTCCCGTCTTTTGGAGGGGAGGACCTTTTTCTTGTCCTTATCCTCCACTAGGTACCTATCCAGACCATCTCCGAATAAGTTAGTACCTTTGAAAGGGACCGCTGCCACTTTTGCCTGTGCAGAGGAGTCCACATCCCAGTGACGTAGCCAGTTATTGCGTCTTGCTGTCACGCTGCATGCTAATGCCCTGGCTGACAGCTGCATAGCATCTAGTGTGGCATCCGCCGTGAAGGCAATTGCCAGAGCTATTTTCTTCAGTTCATCCTTGAACTCCTTTGGCACCTCACTGTCTGCTGAAGCCAATTTGTCTGCCCAGTCATACGCAGCCCTGGCAAAGAGAGAGCCAGCAGTAGAGGCTTTGATAGCGGAAGAGGAGGCTTCAAAATTTTTTCGCAAAGCCTGCTCCACCCTTCTATCTGTATGATCTTTAGGCATCCCATCAGTGTCCATTGGGAGCACCGAGCTGGAATACAAACTGGTCACGGGATCATCTACCACGGGAAGCTTTAACTTCTTTGTGGCTTCTGGCATAAGAGAATAGAATTTAGAGAACAGAGGGTGATTTGCCTTGGGTTTAGCCGGATGTTCCCATTCCGCTTTCATAATATTGTAGAATGAAGCGGGGAAAGGCAGCCCTGTTTGTGAAACTGATACCTTAGGCATTAATTTTCCAGCCCCTTTTTGAAATTCTGGCTCCTGTACTGTTTCCTCCTGAGGTCTAGATGAGAGATCTAGGGTCCTTAAGACTTTAGGCAAGAGGCGGGAGTATAATTCTTGCGGAAAAAGTCTAGATTGTACTGAAGGCATAACCACCTCATCCTCTTCCGCGGAAAGCTCCCCTTCTTCTTTACCAGAAGAGGAGGTGGATGAATCTGGTTCAGAGTCCACATGTCCCAGAAGGGGACTTTGCTCTCTAGACTTATGTCTGCTATGTTTTGATCTTACAGGTGACCTAGACTCGCTGGTCGTCCTGTCTCTGTTCCTCTTGAGGGATCTACCTCTTTCCAGTAAGGAATCGTGTGGTGTGGGGCCATGAATGGTTTCCTTTATCAGTTCTTTAAACTCCCTTCTCATTTCTCCTCTGAACCAATTTAGCATATCAGTCGAAACGGGCTCCCTGGATTCTAGACCTGGGGTGTCCCTAAAGTCTTGAGAAGTGGATGGCCCCATCTGTGTTTTGTCCTCAGAGGAACAGCCCCAATCTTGGGATGCCTTTTCAGCCATTACCAGAACCTGCGGGGTGTAAATGAATCTGGAATCAGATCCACGATAGATAATGAAGACCCCCACCACCACCAACTGAGGTTCTGGGGTTCATTCTGCGCAAAAGCTATTAAAGGCTTAAGTACTCCACAGGTTGGTCTAGCTTATTTATCATGATTATAACTCAACCATATCCCTGGAGAGTGTAGATCATGCGCAACAGACCCATCTAATGTGGGTCTAAAATGGCTGCTCCCAGCGTTTCCCGCCAGGATTTCCCTCCCCGGGACGGAGTGAGGCTTGGAAACTCCCCCTCCCCCGCTTGCATTCGCGGGGTTTTGAGGAAGAAAAACGCCACGGAGGTTTTTTCCTTTCCCGCTCTGCCTCCCGGGGTTATAAGGAACGGACCTCTGCATTCCTTAGGCAATGTCTCAGCCTCTTCCAGGAATACTGGAGAGGGTAGAAAACTGTCTGCCTGCTTCTGCTTACCGCGATTCAGGCGGGAAGGTGGAAGACTGTGTGTGTGCGCTCGCACGCCGTTTGTTCTCTCTCTCTCTCTCTCTCTCTCTCTCTCTCTCTCTCTCTCTCTCTCTCTGCACTCTCTGTAATAGGAGCAGGTCCTCCGTCCCAGGGACGGGTCAGACCAGCAGAGGAGAGAATGTCGTAGGGCTAAGGAAGCGTCAGCCCTCCTTAAACAAAGCCCGTCGTCAATCAGACACAGCCTCGTCAGGCTGTAAATCTTCCTTGTGGTTTCGTTTCTTCTTTCAATAGGCGCGTATCCGCACCTCCGGAGCATGTCCTGCTGAAGCAGGGTCGGCAAAGGAACTGGTTCGCCTCCAAGGGGATAAGCCCCTCCCTGCCTGGATCAAAGTTTGGAGCCGACCCTGAGGAAGAGGGCGGAGCTTATCCCAGACGTGAGGAATGTCCCACGTAGAACCACTGGAGAATGATTGGGGAAGAAGGCTGCAGCTTCCTTTCGTGAATGGTCATTGTATTTTTGTGAGTTAAATGTTTTATTGCTGACTGCTTCATTGAGGGCTGTTTTCTGCTCTGCATACAGCCCGAGTGAGTAGAGACTGTTTTATCTTTTAAACGAACTGTTTTAGTAAAGACTTTTCTGCTACCGGAAGCTGCGTCTGTGGATATCTTGCTGATTTACAAGCTGAAGCGAACCCTCAAGGTCTGTCCGACCTGACATGGTGGCAGCGGTTGTAAAAAAGATCACAGGACGCAATTAGCAGCACTAGTGGAAGATGTATTATAAGTTTTTTAATTAAAAAAAAAAAAGAGGAAAGGAAAAGAAAGTTCGGCAATAATTAGATTTTGCTCCTCCTTATTAAAAGAAGGAGGAGGGAATGAGCCGAGGCAAGAACGCAGGAGGTGACACTAACGACCGTTATGACGAAGCTAATGGGATGGAGGAACTAGGAGCTTTTAGAGATTACACATTAGCTCCTGTAGAAGCCCATGGTTCAGGGTCACCTCTGGAAGAGGCTCAGAGAGCTGATACTGCACATTGTATGGAGTATAAGGAAGTTACTCCCAGACAAATGGAAGCCTGGTACATAGGAAATGACCCATGTTGGCAAGCGCACATACAAACTGAAGATATGGCAAGACGCTCCCTCTACGGCGGTCAGCAACACAGAAGGGGGCCCAGATGAGTGAGGGTGCTGTGTCATCTTCAAGACGATGTATAACAGCCCAGCAGGCAGCAGATGCAAGGGCAACTATGAGAGAGCATCAAGAACAACAGGGAGCCCCATCAGTTGGACAGGATCCAATGTACCAGCTTTGTTCACTGATGACGCAGGTAGTAGGACAAAATGCCCAACAAATGGCATTGCTGCAAAGACAATTGACTCAAGATCAAGGTGATAGATGGGCTAAGCTAAAATTCCCTGAATTTAAAGACAGAGAAGATGTTGGTTCTTACTTCCACCTTTTTGAAGCAACTGCCCATGATGTTGGGCTGCCAGAAGATCAATTTATGGGAGTACTGCGGCGATGCCTACATGGAGAAATGGCGGAACTGTTGGCCCAGCTTTCATCAGAACAGGCCAAAGATTACAAACACTTCAAGTATTTGGCATTACAGCAGTTTGGATTGTCAACAGAGCAACTTAGGAGGAAATTCAGAACAGTTACACCCAGGCCAAATGAAACATATGCCGCATTTACTAGTCGGTTGCACAGAATAGGTACAAGTTGGGCAAATTCAGCAAATGCCCATACTTTTTACGACTTATTTGAACTGATATTAAAAGAGCAAATATATCAGGTTGTACCAGTAGATCATGCAACCTTAGCAAGAGCACAGAGACCAAGGACAGCGACAGAGTTGGCACAGGTGCTGGATGAAATTGCAGTTGCCAGGCAAGTTGGTTCAGTAAATAGGCACTTTGGCCCATATAAATCAGCAGTTGATAATCCATCCTGGTTAAAGAAAAGGAATGAGGAAGAGGGCCAGACAAGACCGATTCCTCTACCAAGATGGCATCTCCCATCTTCAGATGAAGCTGGGAGGAAGGAGCATAAAGAAGGACGGACAACAAGATATCATGAACTGATTTGTTATTTTTGTAAACGCCCAGGGCATGTACGATCGTGTTGCCCACAGCTGCAAGTGAAAATGGAAGCCAAGAAGCCAAAGGTCCAAGTGATAACAAGCAGCCTTCAGAGACCTACACCTCAACAAGAATACACATCTGGGATGGATGTGATATCTGAAGACAAAAAGGGAAGATTGTCCACCTTAGATGTAACTGACGCGTCCCACGAAATACTGTCACCTCAACTTGTGAGTAGATCCTCTCCGGTTGGGAGGAATGGGCTTGCCCTGGTTAGGGGGGACAGAAGAGGGGTTAAGATCTCCAACGGGGAAGAACAGGACAGGCTTTATATCAGAAGGATCCAGCTAGGTAGGCTACCTAAGCGTAGCATCTTTCATTACATCTCCCAGGAACAGGCAGACTGGGGTGAAGAAAGAAGACTGGCATATGTAAGACTGGAGGACAAGTTAGTAGTTCCTGCCTTGATTGACTCGGGGGCTGACATGTCATCTATTTCAGAAGATCTTTTCCACGCATTAGGGTTGAAGGCAGATGGTAAAGTGGATATTTATACCTATAATAGACAGGCTCAAGAACAACCAGTGACTATGGCCACAGTGGCAGTTGGGGGATGGAGTGAGAAAGTTCCACTACTCGTGCACAAAACGAGCGATCTGCAGTTTTTAGTAGGAATGGACATACAATTTAAAATGGCGAAAGGAAAGGGGATAAGGGTGCAGCAACAGCCCGTTTTCACACGGAGCAAAACAAAAGCCTGTCTAGCTACTCCCAGTGAGCCAAACGTTGAAATGTGTCTCCCATATGAAACCCAATTGATCCAAAGAACTGGAAATGGAGGTATGGAAGACATCAGACCGTCCGGCTTGGTAACTGAACAAGAGGAAGTCAAGCCAGCAGGTAGAGAGGTCACAGACGGAATAACACTGGACTGGTCAACCCAAGCCCTTAAAAATCATTTGCATAGTTGTATTACATTGCAGGAGTGTAGGGAAAAAGCCAAAGACGTCAATCAGTCTGTAAGTAAGCTGGGAGATAGTCGAATGTTCTGGGAGAACGGCCTATTGTATAGAGAATTCATACCAAAAACAGGAGAGGGAAACCTGGCAAGGGTAAAGCAACTAATTGTTCCAGAGGTATTTAGGCAAGAAGTTTTATGGGTGGCACATGATATCCCACTCTCGGGACATCAAGGTTATCATAGAACTCTGGCCAGAGTTAGTGCTACATTTTACTGGCCTGGAATGGCAAAGACAGTTAAAGAATATGTTACAACTTGCCCAACCTGTCAGCAGGTGGGCCATGCTACAGACCACCCTAAGGCCCCACTTCAAAAGATCCCAGTCTTCCCAGTGCCCTTTGCAGAAATCCAGATTGACGTGCAGGGGCCTTTCCCGGTCTCTCGCTCGGGCAAGAGGTATTGCTTAGTAATTATAGACCGGTTTTCATGCTTTCCAGTAGCCATAGCATTACGATCAATAACAGCAGCAAATGTAGCTAAGGCCATGCTTGATTACTTCAGCAATTATGGAATGCCACAGGTCATAACTTCAGACAGGGGAACAGAATTTGTTAATAAATTGATGCAAAAGATCTATGAAATTGCTGGCATAAACCAACAACTGAGCACCCCATATCATCCACAATCCCACGGACAGTGTGAACGGTGGGGTGGAACATTGGTGAGGATGATAAAAGCCTTTTGCCATGAGCGGCAAGGAGACTGGGATCAGGCTCTTGGGATGTTGGTTAGTGCCTATAGGGAAGCACCACATCCATCGCTAGCAGGGCTGTTCCCCAATGAAGTAGTTTATGGAAGAAAACTGCCAGGCGTTTTAAGCCTAATAAGAAGAAATTGGGAGGGAGTAAGCTCACCGGAGGTCCCTATATCAATAACTCAGTTCTTTGCCAACTTACAAGAGAACCTTTAAAAAGTGCATGTGATTGCTCAGAAGGCATTAACAGAGGCAAGGGGTAATCAGAAGAGGTATTTTGATAGGACAGCCAAACCACGTACATTGCAAAAAGGTGACTTAGCATTGGTATTAAATCCAAAAACGGTGGGAAAGTTAGATCTGCACTGGCTAGGGCCTTATGAGGTAGTCGAGTGTTGTGCGGATAATAATTATAAAATCTTTGACCCCTCTAGGGGTTCTTTATTACTTCACATCAATCGGCTGATAAAATTCATACCCAGATTAGGCAGGCAGCTGTCTATAGAGGTCTGGCCAGAGCAAGACTTTGAAGTCCCAGATTTGTTAACAGATAGTCAACGATCAGATGGTCTGGCGCAATTGCCACTGGGAGAAAACTTAACAAACCAACAATGTAAGGAACTTCTTAACCTCATCGGGAAATATGAAAAAGTGTTCACCAACCGGCCAGGCCAAACAGATCTAATTAAACATGACCTGGACACTGGAAATGCCGAGCCAGTAAAGTCCTCTAGTGTCCCAATTCGTGGCCCCTTGCGTCAGGTAGTCCAAGAAGAGATCCAACAAATGTTGGAAATGGGTATTATTGAACCAACCTCTTCTCCGTGGTCTAGTAACTTAGTCATAGTACCCAAAAAGAGGTTGAACGAGACAGACCCCTTACAGTATTGAGTTTGTGTAGATTATAGAAAACTCAACAAGCTCTGCAAGGTAGATCAGTACCCGACTCCAAATATAGAAGAAACATTGGAAAGACTAGCTCATGCAAAGTATATATCCACCTTAGATCTAACTAGCGGATATTGGCAAGTTCCCTTAACCGAAAGGGCAAAGGAGAGAACATCATTTACATGTTTTTTGGGTCAGTTCCGTTTTAATGTGTTACCATTTGGAATCAACTCTGCAAGTACAGTCTTCCAAAGGTTGATGGATAAGGTTCTGGAGGGCCTTGATTATGCCGTGGCATATCAAGATGACATCGCCATCATTAGTTCAACTTGGCAAGAACATTTGCAACATCTAGATGCAGTACTCCAACGAATTCAGATGGCTGGACTAGCTATTAAACCTGCTAAGTGTCAGATAGCCAGTAACAGTGTATTGTATTTAGGACATCAAATGGGGGGGCAAGATCAAACCCCACCAGGTAAAGATAGAGGCCATAGTTAAGTGGCCCACTCCAGTAACGAAGAAGCAGGTCCTAAGCTTTCTAGGAGCATGTGGGTTTTATTGTCAGTTTATACCAGGATTTAGCGAGCTAGCTGCTCCACTCACAGATTTATGTAAGAAGAATGCCCCCACCAGAGTGCAGTGGAGACTTGACTGTCAAAGGGCTTTTGAGGCCCTAAAACAGCACTTGACCCAAGCCTCCATTTTAAGACCTCCAGACTACAAAAGACCTTTTATAGTGAGAACAGATGCATCCAAAAATGGATTGGGGGTGGTTCTCATGCAAAGGGACCACGAGGGAAATCTTTACCCAGTGGTATACCTTAGCCGTAAGATGCTTCCAAGGGAGAAAAGATATAGTGTGATGGAACAGGAATCGCTAGCCTTGGTATGGGGACTAAACAAACTGAAAACATATTTAAGGGGAGTGCATTTTGATCTTGAAACGGACCACAATCCACTAACATTTATTCACAAAATGAAGGAGAATAATTCCAGAGTTTTAAGATGGGCACTAAGCCTCCAAGACTTCTCCTTCGATGTGACGCATATAAAAGGAAAAGATAACATACTAGCTGACTCCCTATCTAGATGTTATGAAGAGCTGGACTAGGCCAGAAGTTATATAGGCCCATGAGATAGAATTTAGTATGAAAGTCACTTAACATCTTGATGAACCTGAGAATTCGCTGGGCAAACAGCATGACTCCACCAGCATGGGTATCCCCAAGCTGATGGAGTGGGGGAGGTGTAAGGGATGAGATAAATGATTTACAAACTGACAAGTCCCAGTGATTAGAAAAGAGTGTAAGTTCAGGCAGGATGTGGTCTTAGGGAGAGAGGCTGTGCGCTGCGGTGATTACTAGCAGCTGTAAGGTTTCGTTATCAAAAGAGGGAGTTTCAGAGATAGATTATTCCCCTCACAGGATCCAGGAGAGTTTGTTTGGCGACGGTGTGAAGAATAGTCCTGGAAGACGTCCAGACAGCCTTTTTAGGTGGGCATAATTATACAACGTGCGGCGAGGAATGATTGGGGAAGAAGGCTGCAGCTTCCTTTCGTGAATGGTCGTTGTATTTTTGTGAGTTAAATGTTTTATTGCCGACTGCTTCATTGAGGGCTGTTTTCTGCTCTGCATACAGCCCGAGTGAGTAGAGACTGTTTTATCTTTTAAACGAACTGTTTTAGTAAAGACTTTTCTGCTACCGGAAGCTGCGTCTGTGGATATCTTGCTGATTTACAAGCTGAAGCGAACCCTCAAGGTCTGTCCGACCTGACATGGGGGCCTCAGGCCGTGGGTGGGGGGCAGCCTCCTCCTCCTCCACCACTTCCCCCCTAGCTGCCGCCCAAGCAAGAGCTGGAGCACCAAATGCTCCTCCCTCCCTCCATCCCCTGGATGCCTGAGGAAGTGGCACCACGTGGAGGGTGGTGCTCTTTGGTGAGCCATCCCTGGCCAGATGGATCCTGTGGGCTTCAGGGGAGCTCATCCCACAAGTGATTATTGATAACCCTCACAAAACTACAATTCCCAGGAATCCTGGGGCACGCCACAACAGATACACAACTTTGAAAGCATCTTAAAGTGATATTGCACAACTGTATTTCCCTTGCGTGTCATTTCTTTCCTGGGCACTCAAGGGCAGCAACACACCTCACCTTCCTCACAGGTCACAGAGCAGGGCCCAAGCAGGGAAGCCCATGTGAATTCCCATTTCTCCCTGGGCTGAAAGTAGCTGAAGACGATGTCTGGGCTGGTGATGCTCCCATATTCCTTCCCATACCTCCTATAAACCTGGAGGGGAAAGAAGCCTGAAAGAAACTGTTCCAGATTACTGTTGTCCAGCTTGATTCAGAGATAGGTGAGCTCCTAAGACGCCATGGTGTCATTAGATCATTCACCTGACAGCAAGAGGTATGCCCAGCAGCATGTCTGGGTCTTTGTTGTGAGTACAGCAAGCTCGTAAATTAGAGAATCTTTGCCTTCATTTTATCCTTTATCAAGACACCACTATTCACGCCTCCAGTACTGGCTAACTTAAAAGGTATGGATGATGATAATAACCCCTGTTAATGCTACACAGGTAGTCCTCAAAAAAGGAGAGCAACAGCACGCGTCCAGTAAATGTCTCTTGCTCCAACATAAACAGGACTGCAAGGTAAGGGGCTTTCCCCAAGAAGAGGCTGGCCATCAATTCAGACTCTACTTTTTATAGGTTTTCAGACTTGTTACCAACCAATCATTCTCACACTCAATAGGGTGCACATTCTTAGCCAATTAACTGTAACTTCAAAAACCATGAAAAATTATACTAAGATGTTCCCTGAAATTAGGAACTGTCAATATATTCTCTTTACTTTTAATCATAAAAATATCAGAAATAATAAGTGCCTCTTACATAATATTAGCTGTTGCCCCACCCCCACCAAGGCACCCAATCTTTGGCGTGTACCTGCACGCCTGTCCTCACTGGGACATCCCGTTCTCAGACAATTCTTGCGCCTGGACCTCAGTAGTACACGTGAGCTAGATTTTTCTCATATTCCTAGAGGCCATTATTGAAGACACGATGGCCTGGCGTGATCTGGTCTATGGGGTCGCGAAGAGTCGGACTCGACTGTGTGACTGAACAACAAGAGGCTATTATTATTCTTTGTTCTTTGTCCCTCTACAAGGCTATTTTCTTCTGGGTTCCCTTGTCCTTATTCAACAGGTCCCAGCATTTGGCTAAGGTCTAAAATACATGTTATATGTAACAAGTTGGGTGGCCCAACCCACCCCCAGTTCCAGGTGTCAGCCTTTCAGACCTCTCAGTCGCTCCACGTGGCTCCTAAGACTGCCAGGGGGAAGTAGGAGCTGCAGGCTTCCCTTCCACCCTGTTTTTGCAACCCCAGGGCACGAGGAGCTCAGAGAAGGGGCAAACAGCCCCCCACCGCAGTCATTTCCAGTGGTACAAATGGTGTGGGAGGCAAGCCTGATGCCCATCCTTCCCTCTTGCAGCATCTGGAGCCAGGCAGAGTGACTGAGAGGTTTTTAAAGGTTAGTCCCCACATGAACTTGTGAGTGCAAAACTGAATTAGTCAAGAGGGCTTTTCTGCACAGTTAATAGGGTTGCAGTGTACCAAAAGATACACAGACTTAGGTCGAATCTGCATTTGCATTTTTAAATCAGTTTTGTGCTGCTGTGACGCCGGTTGAATCTGCATTTGCATTTTTAAATCAGTTTCATGCTGCTGTGACACCGTCTTTCTCTATGCTTGTTTGAAAGTTGTTTGGAGAAGATTCATTTAAAATGGTGCAGAGGCACAATGACAGTGGAGCCACCACAAGAGGGTGATAAACATATGCAGACATGCAAAAGTATGCTAGCACTGCTGAGGTGTGAAAACAACACCAAATGTAGACACATTTTTTGAAGACAGAGTCAGAAGGCTGGGACACCAGTGGGAAAGACAGATGCAGATTCAACTGCCATCAAGCATAGAGAAAGACAGTGTCACAGCAGCACAAAACTGATTTCAAAATGCAAATGTGGATTCGACCTTACTTAGGTAAATGATTAGGCACTGTGGTCTATAGTGCTATGTATAGGACCCCTAACCTGGACAGCCCAGGCTAGCTGATCTTGTCGAATCCTGGAAGCTAAGCAGGGTCAGCCCTGGCTAATACTTGGATGGGAGACCACCCAGGAACACCAGCATTGCTCTGCAGGGCCAGGCAGTGGCAAAGCACCCTTGAACATCTCCTGCCTGGAAAACCCTACAGGTCAGCCGTCACTTGAAGGCAAAAAAAAAGAGAGAAGGATCCTATCATGTAATTTTTGCACGGCTTAATGGGTCATGTTAATACTTATGCTAGGCTTTGGTTCTGTCTTTTAGATTCCTGGATTTCTACAATCCTAATGTCCCATTTTGTGGGTTTATTGACTCACTCTGTGTAACCCGCCTTGAGCCCCTGTGAGGAAGGTGGACCATAAGTAACCTAAGCAGACAATATATATATAATGTTTATTTTGGCCCAAAGCAGGAAGATATTTGCATAGACCTACCTCCAAAGATATCTTGTAACCTCTCCTCTGAAGGAGAAGCCCATCGCTGGCCCCAGTCCTGCCAGATGCTTCCTGGGCTAGTTAGATAACCATCTGGAGCAGAGGTCCATCAGTGGCCATTAGCCACAAGGTACAGATAGGAACTCTCAGGCTGGGGCAAGGGATGCTCTGTGTTCTTGGTGCTTGGGGGGTCAACAGTGGGAGGGCTTCTAGTGTCTTGGCCCCACTGCTGGACCTCCTGAATGATGCACCTGGTATTTTTGGCCACTGTGTGACACAGAGTGTTGGACTGGATGGGCCATTGGCCTGACCCAACATTGGCTTCTCTTATGTTGTTATGCCTGCCTCAACATCCTTGAACCACTTGGCCTCTGCTTGGGTGGCTCCACCCCCTCTCTGCTATCTTACCTGTATCTCTACATCCTCCTGCACTGGTCCATCCATACGAACTTCCTCCAAGCTAGGCAGGTTGTCCTCTGTAAGATAGACCATGTATTCTAGCCGGTTGTCTTCCAGGACAGAGGGGTATGTGACATTCAAAGAAATACTGCCGGACCCAGCCACCACGTACTGCCCTTGGATCTTCACAGCTAGAATAAAAGAACGGTCATGTCTCATCATTCCTCTGTCTATGGAACTTGCTGGGAATAAAAGAATAAAAGAATGTTAAGGCAGAGCCCAGTCAGTGCAACTTGCTGGACACAGCTGCCTGCCATGAGACCTGCTGTTTGCAGGGACTCTGCCTTTGGCGCTTTCCTTTCTTTCTTCCACACAGCCCCTTTGCACTGAATAGTAGTTGTGTGGGGGCACCAGTCCCCTGATGTGCCTGCCCTCCACCGCTGCGCTTACCCAAGTGAGTGAAGAGTGGTTTCCGGTTAACCACACGGACTGTGGTAGCATTACGAGAAAGCACCAGAAAGGTAGCATATTCTGGGAAGGGGGAAACAGAGAGGAGTTCTGGTCACAGTCATGCCACGAAGATCCGGGAAGAGAAAAGCAGAGACTGAAGAAGACTTTGTGACTGTGCCGTTACTGTTCACACAGCATAGAGCAAGGATAATGTCTTAGGCAGCTTGAGTCAGCTGTTTCCCTATGCTGTTATCACTCCACAAAAGGATCTCCATTCCAAAATATGTCATACGTCTGGTCAAGTCAGAAAAAGGCATGGCACCAAATTCTGCCGCCCCTCCCTTTTGACGCACTGCTTCTTTTCCCACTTTGCCTTTGTGTGATCCATACCTGCCGGTTTATTTTTCTGTTTTCCCCATTACATGTACGCAATTTAAATGCTATTCATGCCTCAATTCCATATAAATGGTGTAAAAAAGAGTGCTTGTAAGAGAGACATTTCCACGAGAAGCCCAAGCACAGAAGACGGAAGGCAAGAGAAGGGGGACCACGACTCTACCTCTGGCTTTCCCTTCAGTATATGAGCCCTTCACACTGAAACATGTAGAGTTGTCTCCACCACACACCCTGCAGGCATCCGTCTTCTTCCCAGAATCCATCTTGCCATCACACCCAAAACCCTGAGCAAACACAAAGAACAACCAGCTTAAATTGCTCCTGGGACTGACGAGGCCTTAGGATGGGGCAGAGCAAGGAAACACCGCCCAGCTGCGGCATAAATGCTACACTGTGGAACGGCTTCTCTTCCGATTCCACGCTTTAGGGTTGGGGTGTCCAATGTGGAGTCCACGGGCACTACGGCATCCACCAGAACCTTTCCGGGCACCTGCCAGGTGTTTTTAGAAAGTGGGCAGAGGGCCAGGTGGGGCTTTTGCCCAGCAAGGCTTCTGACTGGCCACTGGAGTTTTGATCGACTGGGCAGATTTTTAAAAACTTTGCTTTGGCAGCTGCTGCCACCACAGCCCAAGGATCTTCCCTGTGTGCCTGAAGGGGAGCTCCGGCAGCTGTTTTGTGACTGGCTCCATCTCCCGCAGCAGCTATTCTGTGGCTGGGTCCACCATATTATATTAGCATTCCAAAAGTACCCATTAGGGACTCCAGCTTTAACACCAACCAGCAGGGGAAAAGTTCAGTGGAAAAGCTTGTGTATGTGTGTGGTGGTTGCGGGGGGGGGGGGGTGCACAGAGAAGTCCTACCAGTGCCGGCCCCTCTGTCACTCCCATTCCATGCAAGAGGTGTGGCCTGAAAGATACATCATGGGATTCACACCAAGCCCCTCCTCCCTTCCCTTCCTGTCATTTTCCCTATACAAATGAGAAAGATGATTCACAGAATCTGAAGAAGTGAGGCCTGACTCATGAGAAAGCCAATGCTAGAATCAACATTTTAAGTCAGGGGGTGGGGGGTGGCACTGGAGTCCTGTCGTATTCTGCCTCTGAAAGGCCGTCTTCCTTACCATGCAGGTGCCTGCCACGCACAGGGCGAGCACCTCTTCATCTCCCCGGACGCTTCGCTCACATCTCGTCCCATCTATGAACTGCTCCCCTCGACTCACCATGAAGTCCTTCCCACGTGCCCTGCACACATGTTTGCACAGCAGGTCTCCTGAGGGGAGAAAGGAGAATAGGCAGAACAGGGAACATGTCTTAGGGAGGAATTAAATAAGAGCCACCAGTGGAGCTGCTGCTGGAGGTGGCCTTGCTGGAACAGACAAACAGCCTGCCTGACTTCTGTGTTTTGTACCAAGAAGGGCCAGGCAGGTACACCTGAAAGCACAGAGGCCAGGCCTGAGGGAGGGAGCCCTCCCCTGCTGCTCGGCTCCCCGGCCCACCACCCAGACACTCTTCCTCTGAGCACGGAGATGCCATGGAGCCATCATGGCTAAGAGCTGTCAACAGACCCGTCATCCTGCATTATTGCGTCCAAATCCTATCTCAAGCCACCTAAGCCACTGGCGCTCTGCCCTGGAGGACCCAGCCCAGCCCAGCCTTCTTGGATCCTGGAAGCTAAGTATCCGGATGAGAGACCACCAAGGAAGTCCAGGGTCTCTGCGCAGAGGCAGGCCATGGCAAACCACCATCTCTTGCCTTGAAAACCCCACAGGGTCACTGTGAATCGGCTGTGACTCGACAGCACTTTCTACCCACCACCAAGCCACTGGCATTGACCACAACTCGTGGCAGTGAGCTATACAAATAAATGAACGTGCTGTGTGAAGGATCATGTATGGAATAGCCCATAATACTCTCTGCTGCCTGGGCTTGGAAGCAGACGGGCCAGCAAGTCCCACCTGGGAGCCTTCAAGAAGCAGAGCTACCTAAATGGGGTATCCTTTACCTCTGAAATATAGGGAAGGCATGCCAACCTTACCAGCAACGTTGGGCTGGACTCCCAACATCCACCCAAAGCCAGAGGCCCACCTTCAGCCTTTGCCGCTCCCTCTCCTTCCCCAGATCTCTCGCTGTTGTGTAGTGAGTTCGATGCATTAAGGAATCAGGAAACAGTGTGATATTCAGCACATGGTTTACTTGTACACAACAGAACAACCCAATACCGGCCGATGGCCAACTATATACAGTCCCTGTGGACCACCTCCAGGTCCCATTGGTGGGTTTAAACTTCCCACCAAGGTTCCTATTGGTGACTGCTTGAGGTTTCAGGATCCTAGTCCCTATTGTCTCTTTATCTCCAAGCTCCAGTAAGGTCGCTGTCGCCTAGTGGCGGTCAGCGGATATAACACTTGCTGTCCTCCCCATCCTGGGGCAGCTTCCTATGCTTTTGGAATGATGACTGGGTCAAACTCGCTGTGCATTTTACAGCTTATTCGCCATAGCAACTGGGGAGGAGGTGTGGGAGAGTGTGAACTGAAATGTTTTCGCTTTTGGGTAGACTGGTAGTCATTGCTTTAACATGCCTCTTATCACCTCTTGAGAATCCAGTCATTCTTGGGTCTCAGCTTTAGCAGCTTGGCTTCATTTTACATATGGGGGGATGGCATAGTGAGGGGGTTGCTGGCCATTGCTTTTGGCGGGTGGAATACTAAAGGGTGATTGGACCTGGCCTTTTAGGGCCCCTACTTGAACCTTGTATATCTATTGCATTTGCGCCTTTAACCTTAGTTCTAACGTAGCCAGTGTACAGGCTGGATCCTGTCAATGTCTCAATAAACCTATCATTCTTCAGAGTGAATGTTGTTGGGAACTGATTTAGCCAGGAGTCTGACAGACTGCAAAGTTAGAGGGGCAGGGCCCTATCTTTTAGCGAAGCACCACGTGCACGGATGACCCCGTGCAGAGATTTTACATGCATGCCCAGTCTTAGGGGGAAGGGGGAATGCGTCCTCTCATTCACACCACCCTTCTGGGTTACCTTTGGCATAATAAGCAGCTGAAATCCACTTGTAAAAGGACGGGAACTCCAGGCTGAGGTAAAGGGGTTTCACGTCTGTTGCGGCACATTGTTCCTCCATGAAACCCAGCTGGGTCTTCAGACAGGGCTACAGAAGGGGCAGACAAACCCACTGATGGCTGGACCCACACTGGCATCTCTCTCAAACCCCATGCATAACTGTGCAGTACTCTTGGGGGGGGGGAAGTCCAGGTAACATACAGTTACCTCTCGAGGGGGACTAACAAGTGAGTATGACTGAGATACAGAAAAGGGGCATTGGGGTTAGCAAAACCCTTTCCACAGAGAAGACTGGGATCCCCTCCCACTTGCTGATCCCCCCATACCTGGAAAACAGGAAGCCAGGGGGCTGGGGGCACAACCAATGTTTTCCCTCTAAGCTGAGTTAGTGTGAGCTAGCTCACAGTTTTTTAGCCTCTGGCTCACTCATTTTTGTCTTAGCTCAGGAAGGATGGCTTCAGAGCAAACTAGTTTATGCAGCAGGCAAATCACTCGCTCACTGCTTTAACGTCAGTAGCTCACAAAGTAGAGTTTTTGCTCACAAGACTCCACAACTTAGAGGGGACATTGGGCACAACTGTTTCCTTCTCTTCACCCTAGCTCTTCCATTAACCAAACCAATCCCCTATAACTTCTTCCTTCCACCAGTTGTTGCCAGCTCTTTTCTTTTTGATGATAGCTGCAGTATCACTATAACCTTTATAACACTACAAGTGGGAACCTGCAAGGACTTGCAGAAGGCATCTAATCCCCCCCTTCCCGTCCCTGAAAACCCCCCTAGTCTCTCCCCTTTCCTTGCTTTCTTCTCAAGGGTTGCCAGCCGCCAGGTGGGCCTGGAGCTCTCCTGCAATCACAGCAGTTCCCCCTCCTTAGCGTTAGCAGCCCTAGGTTGGGAAATTCCAGGGCATTGGAGGGTGGAGCATTGGAAGGGCGAAGTTTGGCTAGGGAAGCAACCTCAGCAGGGTAGAATGCCACAGAGTCCACCTCCCAAAGTAGCCATTTTCTCCAAGGGGACTAATCTCTGTCATCTAGAGAACAGCTGTAATCCTGAATGATCTCTAGCCCCCAGAATCCAGAACCTGAAAAGGTTAGTTGGAAAAGAGGGCCAACAATAAAAGCTTAATATATATAGTGTACAAAAAGATACATGTATTTATTAACAAATTTTAAAAAAATATATAAGGGTCCTGTAAAGTACTGGGTTTCAGGCCTCATGACTCGGACGACGACATAAGAGAAGACGCGTTTATTCGTACTTCACATAAGACAAAGAACACACAGTAACGGCCGGAGGCCAACTATATACAGTTAGGGGGGACGGCCCTATATTCCTATTGGCGGGTTTGAATCGCCCGCCAATGCTGCCATTGGTTCACTTCTGGCGAGCTCAGGAACCTAGTCCCTATTGTTCTCAGAGAGCGAAGCTTGGCTGTATTTCGCCAGCTCCGCCCTCTGATCCCAGGACACAACACCCCTCCCCCATGGTTCGTCCCCTATCAGGTGACGTAGTCTTTTAAGTATGTTGGTGGCCTCCTTTCTCTTAGCGAACGTCGGGGGCCGGTACCGGACTGGCGGGGCCCCTGTCAGTTGGTCCACCCGCACAAGGAGCTTGGGCCTCTGGAAGTAGCCGAGGCGGTGACGGTGGCGGCTGTAACGGTGGCGGCAGCGGCGGCGGCGGTTCAGTTGCTACCGGGGCCAACGGTGGCGGCAGCGGCGGCGGCGGTTCAGCGGCTACCGGGGCTCCCTCCGGATTCCGTGGACTCTCTGGCGCTGGCTCCGCTGTCGGTGCTTGCGGTCGATCGGATGATGGGGCGGGGGCGGCATTTCCCTGTAACTCGATCTCTCTATCGGGGTCTTGTCGCCTCCGGAGCTGGTCGATGTGTTTGCGGAGGACCCGGTCCCCATCGGTTAGGACCTCGTATGACACCGGCCCGGTGGGTTTTAGGATGCGCCCTGCCACCCACTGCGGCCCCGCTCCGTAGTTCCGGAAGTAGACAGGGTCTCCTGGTAGGAAGCTTCGGGGCGCCTCCCTGTTCTCGACCAGCTTTCTCTCGGGGGCTCGGTCCGGGTGGAGTCTGTCTAATAAAGTGGTAGGGCGGCGGCCCATTAATAGTTCTGCGGGGCAGTGGCCGGAGATGGGGTTTGGGGTGGTGCGGTATGTGAGAAGGAAGCGGGCCAGCCGGAACTCCCAGTCCCCCCCCGTTATGCGGCTCAGGGCCTCTTTGGCGGTGCGTACCGTCCTCTCCGCCTGTCCATTAGTTGCCGGGTGGAAAGGCGCGGATCGTATGTGCCTGATGAGGTTCCTTTCGAGGAACGCTTGAAACTCCGCAGATGTGAATGCTGCCCCGTTGTCCGACACGATTGTGTCGGGTAACCCGTGCGTTGCAAATATCTTCCGCAGGGCCCTTATTGCCGCCTTGGTAGAGGTGGTAGACACTGGGCTTATTTCCACCCATTTTGAATAAGAGTCTACCGTTACCATGAACTGGAGCCCCTGGAACGGCCCCGCAAAGTCTATGTGCAGGCGTGACCACGGCTTGTGGGTAGACTCCCAGCTTTGGGTTGGCGCTCTCGGTGGATTGGGGCGGACCTCCTGACATCGTGTGCACCCTCTGACCCAGGATTCAATTTCTGCGTCCACCCCGGGCCACCACACGTAGCTCCTTGCCAGAGCTTTCATTCGTACGATGCCCGGGTGGGCCTCGTGCAGCGTTTCTAGCACCCCGTGTCTCATGGGCCCCGGAATGATCACCCTGTCTCCCCATAGTAAACACCCTTTCAATGCGGACAGCTCTTCCCGCCTGGCCTTGTATGCTGTGAACTCTGGCCCTGTCTGTTCCGCTGGCCACCCCCTCACCACCCAGTTTAGGACCCGGGAGAGAATGGGATCTCGGGACGTGCGGGCGGCCACATCTGCAGCCTGAAGGGGGGTTTGGCAGTTCCTCCATCAGCAAGACAGCGGGGGCTGGGGCCGGATCTTCCCCTGTCTGCGGCAGCGGTAGGCGGCTCAAGGCGTCGGCATGACCCAGCGCCTTGCCCGGCCGATGCTCCAGTCGGTATTGGTAACCCGCTAAAAATAAGGACCAGCGCAACACCCGGGGCGACAAAACTTGCGGCGTTTGTTTGTCCGCCGCGAACAGTCCCAGGAGCGGCTTATGATCTGTTACGAGCGTGAAGGGCCGCCCGTACACAAAATTGTGGAATTTTTTTACCCCCGCCACCAGTGCCAAGCCCTCCCTGTCGATTTGGGCGTAGTTCCGCTCCGCGGGGGACAGCGTGCGGGAGTAGTAAGCCACCGGGACCTCCCTCCCATCCGGTAGCTTGTGTGCCAAGACTGCCCCGACCCCATACGGTGATGCGTCGCACGCCAGGATGACCGGGAGCTTATCATCAAAGTGCGCGAGTACTGCGTTTGAAATCAAGAGGACTTTAACCCCCGAAACGCCGCCTCCTCCCTCGCTCCCCATGCCCAAGGTGACGCCTTATCCAGCAGCCTGTGTAGGGGTTCGGCCACGGCGGCTTTGTGGGGGAGAAAGGAATGGTAAAAGTTCAGGAGGCCTAAGAACGCCTGGAGCTCGGCCTTGGACTTCGGGGCGGGGGCCTCCACGATGGCCTTCACTTTGTCCCTCGCCGGATGCAGGCCTGATGCGTCTACCCGGTATCCCAAGAACTCTACCTCCGGCACCCCGAGGAGGCACTTTTCTCGCTTCACTTTCAGCCCCGCGGCTTGGAAGCGTTCCAATACAGTTCGGAGGCGGGCGGCGAAGCTTTCCGGGGTGGTCGCGGCGATGAGGACGTCGTCGAAGAACGGCGTCACTCCAGGGATCCCTTTTAACAGATCGTCCATTAGATTTTGGAAGATCCCTGGGGCCACACTGACCCCGAACTGCAGCCGCTTCACCCGGAAGGCCCCCGGTGGGTCACTATGGTTTGCGCCTCGGCCGTGGCCTCATCTACCGGGAGTTGCTGGTACGCCTGCGCGAGATCCAGCTTTCCAAATATGCGCGCCCCTGCCAGTGTTGCTAGGACATGGCTGACCACTGGTACGGGGTATGCGTGCGCCTGAAGTGCCTGGTTAATAGTGCACTTATAATCCGCGCAGATGCGGATCTCCCCGTTTGGCTTGACGGGTGTCACTATCGGTGTCTCCCACCTAGCGTTCGGGACGGGCTCTAAGACTCCCTGGGCCACCAGCCGGTCTATTTCGGTCTCTATTTTAGGGCGGAGGGCCAGGGGCACGGTGCGGAAGCGCCGACGGATGGGCGCCACGGTGGGGTCTAAGTGGAGCGACACCGGGGGCCCTTTGTAACATCCCAGTTTCCCGTCAAAGACCTCCGGGAATTCCTTGCACACCGCCCCCCAGTCCCGCACCCCACATTTATTTACTCCCCCAATCGATATGCCTAGGGCCTCGAACCACGCCCGCCCCAGGAGACTCGCGAGATTTCCCTCCACCACCACCAAGTCCAAGTTCCCCTCAAAGTCTCGGTACTGCACTCGGAAAGTGCCGACTCCCCGGATGGGGACAGGGTTCTTTTGAAAGTCCACCAAGCTTAGTGGCGATGGACGTAGAGGGGGTCCCCCTAATGGGCAAAGTCTTTTTAAAGTGTCCAGGGAAATGATGGACGCCGCCGATCCCGAGTCCACTTCCATGCAACAGGGGACCCCTCGATCCGCACGGTTACTTGGATCTTCGGGGCAGAGGAGAGGTTGGGGTTGGGGAGGCGAAGTACCTGTAGTGGTTGGTCGGTGAGGTGGTACAACTCGGCGACCTCTTCCGTTGTCTCGTGTGCGGTGGACGATGCGCGGTACTGGGGGACCGACGATCTCGAATTCCGGGGGCCCTTGGACCGGCAGACCCGGGCGAGGTGTCCCTGCTTTCCGCACCCGTGACAGACAGCATCCCGGAACCTGCAGGATTTCCGTCCGTGGCCCTCCCCGCAGCTGGCACAGACGGCTCGGTTGCCGGAGTACTTGGCTTGCTCCCTGTTGGCCTGCTGGAACGGCGCCGGCCGGCGTTGTTGGGGTTTGAGGGCGAAGACCTCGTCCGTCTCTTCGTTTCCGGGGCTTGGGCTCCTTCCAACCACCTGCGCGGCCGCGACCGGCCGATCCCCTTCTGCGGCCTCGTGGGCAGTGGCGGCGTCGAGGGCCTCGTCCAAGGTGAGCTTCCGGTGTCCCACCAACTTGCGCCGCAGCTTGGAGTCCGCCAGGCCCCACACGAACTGTGTCAGCAGGTTGTCCTCCACCTTCGGAAACCCGCAGTCCACGGCTAGCGCCCTTAGCGCGGCTAGGAAGTTGGCGATGGATTCCCCTCGGGTCTGGACTCGCCTCTGGAAATCCATCCTCTTGGCCAGGAAGGTCGGCCGGGGGCTGAAGTAGCCATTTAGGACGTCCAGGATTTCCCCAAACGAGCTCTCCAAGGCCGTGCGGGGCACCAAGAGGCTCTTGGCGAGGCGGACGGTTTGGGTGCCGCAGGCGTTCAGGAGGATCGCTCGTTTCTGGTCGGGGTGGCGGATTTCGTTGAGCTCCAAGTAGCTGATGAGCTGGTCGACCCATGCGTCCCAGGTTTCTGGCTGCGACTGGTCGAAGTGCTCCAGTGTTACGTGGGAAGCGGCCATGGTTCTGTCAGGAACGGCGCGCGCCGGGGCGAGCGGTGCGGTGCTGCTCTCGGGGTCAGCGATGCGATGCTCAGCGAGCGGTGCGGTGCTGCTCTCGGGGTCAGCGATGCGTTGCTCGGCGGTGTCCGTTTCGTCGTTCATGGAGTCACAGAAGGCGTTAGTATCCCACCTTCGTCGCCACTGTAAAGTACTGGGTTTCAGGCCTCATGACTCGGACGACGACATAAGAGAAGACGCGTTTATTCGTACTTCACATAAGACAAAGAACACACAGTAACGGCCGGAGGCCAACTATATACAGTTAGGGGGGACGGCCCTATATTCCTATTGGCGGGTTTGAATCGCCCGCCAATGCTGCCATTGGTTCACTTCTGGCGAGCTCAGGAACCTAGTCCCTATTGTTCTCAGAGAGCGAAGCTTGGCTGTATTTCGCCAGCTCCGCCCTCTGATCCCAGGACACAACAGGTCCAATCACACCTCTTGTAAAAATACGAAACTCAAACACACAAGGGCTGATGGATTTGACCTGACGCGTTTCCACCTGCATAGGCCTTCCTCAGAGGTCAAACACAGTGAGGAACATATTGGCTAATATAGTAGTACAGAACAATCATACAGATACAAAATATAAATAGAGGAAGGACCAGAAAAAAGTTGTTCCAAAATGAAACCACTCGGCACAGAATAAAAGTACAAATGAGGCCTCCAAAAGTGCAATCACATGCCAGGTGGTATTTCACTGGTGTTAATTTCTGGTCCCGAAAATGCCTCCCTATGATTTTTCAGCCAAAGTGTCCTCGATCGAATTGTCCTTAGTGAGTACTGCTCTTTGACTGGATGTTCCTCACTGTGTTTGACCTCTGAGGAAGGCCTATTGCAGGCCGAAACGTGTCAGGTCAAGTCCATCAGCCCTTGTGTGTTTGAGTTTGGTATTTTTACAAGAGGTGTGATTGGACCCTTATATCTTTTTTAAAAAAATTAATAAATACATGTATGTTTTTATATACTATATATATTAATCTTTTATTGTTGGTCCTCTTTTCCAACGAACCTTTTTGGGTTCTGGATTCTAGTTTTTTAGGTTCAGTTCCCTCCCCCTTTTTGTCCCAGTTTGATCTCCAGCCCCCACCTGGAGGTTGGCAACCCAGTTCTCATGGAGAGAATGGCTGCTTTGGAAGATGGAGTCTAAGGCCTTGTGTCCCTCTGAGGTCCCACCCCTCCTCAAATGCCACCCTCCCCACTCTCCACCCTCCTAAATCTCTAGGAATTTCCTAATGTGGAGTTGGCAACTGAATCTCTTTCCCTCCCTGTTGCCAGAGGCACTGCCTTTTATTCTTGGGTAGCCCCAAAACAGGGGTGCCCTACTTCTAACCTGAAGTCCAAAAAAGCCAGGCACTCTCAGCTTGACCACAGAGTCGGGCTGCAAGTGGTCTGCAAAAAGGGATTTCATATTCAGGTTTCATAAGGTGATCTTAGAGCAAGCCTCCAGTCTTCCCCTCCACCCAGCAGAGATTATGCTTATGGAATAACAATGAGTTCCAGAGGTAAGTCTTTAGAAGCCACCTGGCCCTCTCCAGCACCCCACCCAGCCTTTTGTGTCCTAAGTGTAAATTCTTTGTCTTTCCTGCCTCTGTCCCTCAAGATACTGGGATAAACCAATCAATCATTCAAATATTTAGCAATCCTTCCTGACGCTAATCAGGGACGGCTCCTATCTTTTGTCTACCCCAGGCCAGGAACATTAGTGAGTCAGATAATCCATTTAACTAGCTACCCAACACCTGGCTTCTATTGTTAAATCCAGACCCTGCCTCTCTGGAAGCTCATTGGTCATACCAAAGGTCTGCCCCTACTGGCATCACACACCCCTGGGACCCATCATTGGTCCAAGTAATCTATTGTTCTCACCTGAGACCAGCCCCCAGGGCCACCCATTGGCCTGCATTCTTTGCCAGTGCCTATATCCCAGCACACAGATGGCCTTAGACTGTGTGTTTTCTGCCATGATCCAAAATGGCAGGCCACCCCTGAACTCTCTGAGTTTAGGCCAGAATCCATGGACCTCTGCACATCTGGACAGGTTGTATCACTCCTCTATAACCCATCAATCACCTCTGCTTCCTTAGTGCTATATTGTGTGAATGTTGTGTGTATGTTTGAGAATATTTAATAAAAAAATCATTATTTTAGCCACCCAATTTCTGTGTCTGTTCCTGGCTGCTTGGGAATTCTACCTCTGGTATACACAGGTCAGATCCTATAGATAAGCCAATTGCATATTGATAATTATAATTCCCCATCTTTATTAAATAATAGAGCAATTTGGCTAACATCCCAACAGCCAACCTACCTTCACCTGCACCTTTATCTTAAACTCCCCCCTCCCAGCAGCCTCTGCCTAGAAAACTGTGGCCCATTTGGGGGGGTGCCAGCCACTGGGCCAGGCCCACTTGCATGGCAGGGAACCCTCAGGGACTTGTGGGGTGGCACCTCACTTTCCCTATACGAGGGCTATTTTGGGGGAGGAACACACAGGAATGGAGTTCCAGCTGGCTCCAGAGTTGGCCACACCCAGCAGGAACTCATTAGCATAATAGCCCACAGCCAACAGCAGAAACTCATCAGGACTGGCTACATTAGGGACGTGTGGCCTAACATGCAAAGGAGTTCCTGCTCCAAAAAAAGCCCTGGGTTCTGACAACAAACAAGGTAAACAGAAGAAGAAGCAAAAGGTGGGTGTGGCTGCATGGCCACACTTCTGGTAATATGGGGGTGTTGCCTAATATGCTAATGAGCTGTGCTGTCGGGGGCGTGGCCTAATATGCTAATACATTGCTGCTGTCGGGTGTGGCCTATTATGCTAATGCCTTCCTGCTGGGCTTTTTCTACCAAAAAACCCCTGCCCTACACAATTAACTCTTTCCCTCCCCTGGCAAACCCCATATCCTCCTCCCTTGCCTCATTCCTTCCTCACCCATTCACCAACCTACCTTTTATCTGTCTCCCATCTTCAACTATATTTATTTATTATTCATTTACTTCATTTAGAACCCACCTTTCTCCACAGTGGGGACCAAAGCAGCTTAGATTATTCTCTTCTCTGTCTTTTTTCTCTTCATAGCAACCCTGTGAGGTCGGTCAGGCTGAAGGTGTGGGACTGGCCCCAAATCATCCCGTGAACTTCCACAGCAAGATGGGGATTTGAACCTGGGTCTCCCAGGCCCTAATCTGGAGCTCTAACTGCTGTACTCCATTGGCTTCCAGAGGGCAGGTGCTCTTGAACAGCAGCAAGCAGCCAGGCCTAGTGGCGTCATGCAAGCTGGGTGGTATCAAGTTACACCAGAGGTTGCTGCCAGGCCCAGGGTTGCCAACAAACAGGTGGGGCGTGGAGACCTCCCAGAATTACAGCTGAACTTCAGATAATGCAGAGAAAAGGGCTGCTTGGAAAAGTAATATCCAGCTGAAGCCCCACCCCTCCGAAACCCTCCCTCCCCCTCTCTTCCAGGGTTGGGCGTGAAGATCTCCCACTCTTTTTGGCTGCTGGCTGGCAGGAGGAAACCCCGCCCCCAAACTGCAGCGTCACCAGAAATAAACGTGATATGCTGACATCAGCAAGTTGGGGACTTTTCGGCAAAACTCTATGATTTGAGGCTGATTTTACGATAGTTTTGACCAAAACCAAGAGCATTGCCACACAACGTCCCCAATGTGCTGACATCACCTCTGCATGATGTCAGCACTTTGTCATGCTCTACTATACTTCCAGAAAGTTCCTTCTTACCCCCTGCTGGGATGGCATTTAGATCTGGCAACCCCACTCTCTATCTACTCTCCACCCTTGGCACTCCACTATCCCTCCATCCTGGGCATTCACTCACCCCACACCCCTGTCCTCTTCTCACCTACCCCTCCACCCTTGGCATTCACCTCCCCACCCTTGCTGCTCTCCCCACCTACCTTTCAGCAGGCTGGATGTTGGCTGCTGGCTTGGTAGGGGGCAGCAGAAGTCGCAGGAGGGGAAATCACATCCCCCCCCCATATGCTTTGTCTCCTGGGCTGCCTGCTGAGCTGCTACTTGGCCCAGCGCAGCTCTCAAGCTACTGCGCTGCTGCCATTGGGCCCAGCTCCACTTCTTTTATTTGGGGAAAAATTGAAACCCCCTCACACTGTTTTTTTAAAGTTAAGTTTTTCTGCAAACCTGGGGAATGCCACAAGTCTGTAGAAAAGTCTCTTTAGCCTCCATGTGACCTTGATCTGCGGTTTTAGCTATCTATAGTGTTACAACACTATAGCATTATAACATTATAGTGATACAGCAACTACCTATTTTTTCTTGAGTCAGCAAAGTCCTTACAGTGGTGCAGAGGTGGCTGATGGCAACCACAAGGCAATGGCCGAGGAAAGTCTGTAGAATCCTTCTCTGCTGCCTTGAGACACCAGCCAAATATTTGACACAGACTGCAAACTGGAAAGTAACCTCAAAATCTTCAGCAGATCTGCACCAGCTATCTTCCTCAGCTGAAGGAATTCCAGAAGACAATTCACTGCCCATAGGGGGTGCCGCACAGACAAACTGAAACCCACCCAGACTTTTGAAACAAGGCATGGGCCGAGATAAAAGGGCCCCCTCACCTGTGTGTTACACATTTCAGCCTGCAAGGCTTCCCCCTCGCACGGATGTCCGCCAAAAGCAGGCCTGGAAGGAAAGGACAGAGGGTGGTCGGGGCAGAGGAGAGACTAGAATGGTGACCCACCAGACCCTGATGGCTCTCAAGGAGGAAAAAGCATGGAAAGGACAGGCCAGTAACCAGGGTTTTTTTATGTTGGGGGCATTTAAGTTTCTTAGGAGGTACTGGCTAATCGAAGTAAAGGTAATTTAATTAAGTTTATGGGGGAAATAGAGAGGTGCTATCTGGCTCCACCATAACCGGCCTTTCATGCCAGACAGCTGAGCAGGAATATCTGGCTCCTTCCCCACATCCACCACCGCTTGGGGGCCCTGGGCTGGATGGGAAGTCATGGGGCCTTGCCAGTAAGTTGGGGGGGGGGTCTAGCCCCGAGATGCCCCACTGTAGCTACAGACCTGGGGAAAGATATCCACCACCACCTCTGGGCATGCCAAGCCTGGACACCAAACACACGTGAGAGCCAACACACCATGAGACAGGCGCAAGGACAAGGCGGCAGAGCCACTGTGTGGGATCTGGGCAGTAGCCGGCAGCTGGTGGTGAAACGGCTCCCGTGGTGCTATTCCGTTCTGTGTTAGTCTTGAGAGAGCTCAGGCCAGACTCCTGTGGGGCTAGGGCTAGGGCTATCAGGTCCCTTTTGCCCGCCAGAGGGGTACGGCTGAGCATTCTGGGAGTGGGAAGTGACCTCGCCCCCCATCCTCCCTGAAACAGTGACGCCTGTGTCACCTGGAAGTGACATCAGCACATCAGCGATGTTGGGGCAACGCTCTGGACTTTGGGCAAAACTCTATGATAAAACTGGCACCAAACCATAGAATTTTGCCCAAAATCCAGAGTCACCCTGACGTTGCAGGATGTCACTTCCAGGTGAGACGGGCACATCGCGTGCAACATTGCTGTTGGGGGGGGGATTCCCTCCCGCCATCCAGCTGGCCAGTGGTGGGCAGGAGCCTGCAAAACCAGGGGATTCCCCCACCCCCATGGGGCAAATGGCAACCCCGTGTGGGGCGGGGGCCTCACTGCCATGGTCTGGCTTTCAAACTTCCGACCCTGAAGGACCGTCCCAGGCCAACTGCACCGTGGTGGCTTTCTTTGAAGAACTGTCGTTTTGCGAACGTTCCCTTGCCAAGCCCCTGGGACCACTTAGCGTTCCTGAGCCCAGTCATGCTCTAAGGACACACCCAACAGCCCACAGCGCACAAGGGGGGACGGGGATGGCCCACAAGCAAGCTGAGCCCAGGCCCACAGGGGCTGCCTGGTCCAGACCCAGAGGGCCACAGCAACAGGCAAGCCTCTGTCCCCGCTGCCAGCACTGGCCAGGCGGGAACGGCACGGCCCCTGCGGCACAGCCGGCATCACTGGGACTCTGCTCCGCTTGCTCCTGGGCCCCCGCGGCCCTCCGGGGCAGCAGCACTTTGGGAACTTGAGGGGCCAGCCTGCCTCAGTCTGCACATTTTGCACATTGCAGGGGAAGACGCAGGGTGGCCAATCTCTGGGGGAGGCTTGGAGATCTCCTAGAATTCCACCTCATCACCAGACAACAGACGACAGAGATCAATTCTGCTGGAGAAAATGGCTGCTTTGGAGGGTGGACAGGATGGCATTACACCCTGCTGAGCTCCCTTCCCTTCCCTTCCCTTCCCTCACCAAACCCCACCCACTCCAGGTTCCATTACCAAACCTCCAGGAATTTCCAAACCCAGAGTTGGCAACCCTAGGAAGATGGCAGGCTAGTTGTCATCCAAAGGGCCATCCCCGCCACTGCTGATCCTGCCCCTGAGGACCCCCCATGAAGCTTCCAGGGGAGGCTCCCCCAAGTGCCCCAGAAGAGAGTCTGAATGCCCCTCGTCTCCCCACGGCCTGCCCCACGCAGCAGGCCCCCTGGGCTTGGCCCGACTGGGGTCTCCCTCACCTGGGGTTGTTGCACCGCCGCCTCCGGGTCACGACTCCTCCTCCGCAGCTGCGAGAGCAGGCCGTGAAAGACGTCCAGCTGGACCAGTGCCCATGGACTGCCGCAATGGGACCCAGGTCTTCCAGGGAGCTGCAACGGCCTTTGAAGCACCACTGGAAGGGAGGACAGCCGTCAGTGGCACGGCCAGTCTACCAAGGGACCTCAACAGGGAAAGACAGAGGAAGGCAGTGTGTGGTTCCTCCAGGGCCATCTTCTTGATCCTGGCGCTAGCAGCACAGCACAAAAGCAAAGCTGCTTTTGGGGGGATAACAACAGCAACAGCAACCTCGCTTTCAAGGGCCAGAACAAAGATGGGCCTGGTGCTAACAGTAGCTAGGCCAATACTTCTGGAACAGCCAGTTCCTGCCTGCTTTTCGAAAACACTTGGCGGGCACCAGAGAAGGTGTCGGTGGGGATCCTTGCTCTAGAACAGGGGTCCTCAAACTTTTTAAACAGGGGGCCAGTTCACTGTCCCTCAGACCGTTGGAGGGCCGCCGCGTTTGCCCCTCCCCCCCACCAACCTGCTCGCCCCGCCGCCGCATTCGCCCCTCCCCCCACGACCAGCCTGCTCGCCCCGCTGCCACGTTCGCCCCCTCCCCCCACCAGCCTGCTCTCCCCGCCGCCGCGTTGGCTCCCCCCCCCACCAGCCTGCTCTCCCCGCCGCCGCGTTGGCTCCCCCCCCCACCAGCCTGCTCGCCCTGCTGCCGCGTTCGCTCCCTCCCCCCACCAGCCTGCTCGCCCCGCCGCCGCGTTCGCCTCCCTCCCCCACGACCAGCCTGCTCGCCCCTTCCTCCTCCTCAGCTCCTGGGCGCTCTTGCCGCCCAGGGCTGCTGGAGGAAGAAAGAGGCTGCGGGGGACGCTGCTGCTGCGCTCCTCGAGGAGGGGAGGCGGCGGCTCCGGGCGGGGGCGGGCATAAACACTCGGAGGGCCGCATAAATGTCCTCGGCGGGCCGCATGTGGCCCGCGGGCCGTAGTTTGAGGACCCCTGCTCTAGAACTTCACAAGCAGGCCAGAATGGCATTTACCTTCCTGAGCTGGACCCTAACCTCTACTGTGGAGGACATGGACTGCCTCTAGACACAGACGTTCCATCAGTTATTGTAAAAAAAGAAAAGAAAGATGTTACTAGACGTATCCTCAATACATTGGTATGATCCTTTTCTTTTCTTAAGTTTTTATTTATGGTTTTTACAATATAAACAATATGTACTAAATAAATTGTCTTAACAATTTTGAGTCTATTTGTCCGATTTGTTATCTTGACCATTGATTTAGATGTAATGCTTCATCCTTTCCTTGTAATACAATGTTCAATCTATCCATTTCTGAAAGTTCCAACAATTGTTGTTCCAACAGTTTCTGAGCTATCTCCTCTCTTGAGGGAGTTTTATCAGTCTTCCAATATTTAGCCAATAAAATTCTAGTTGACGTTAAAATATAAGTCAACATATACACATCATTTTGCTCATAACCATCCAGAATTATATTCAACAAACAAGTTTCTGGTATTAATAGTAAATTTATGTTCAATATTTCTAGAATTATCTTATGTATTTTCAGCCAAAAACTATGAATTTTTCTATGGACAGTGCCCTCCACCATATGTGATAAAATGTTCCTACATTTGTTTTACATTTCCAACGTTTGTTTGAAGCACTGACGTAACATGTGGCTATTTTTCTAACAGGAAGTTATCTTTTTACGTACCGTGGCTATAGGACTCTGACCCAGATGGCCCAGGCTAGCTCAGCCGTGCCAGATCCTGGAAGCTAAGCAGGATCAGCCCTGTTTAATGCTTGGATGGGAGACCTCCCAGGAATACTAGGGTCATGACGCAGAGGCAGGCCATGGCAAACCACCTCTGAATGTCTCTTGCCTTGGAAACCCCTGTGGAGTGGCCATAAATGGGCTGTGACTGGACAGTGCTCTGCACCAGCATTATTGTGGTAATGAGTTGGGCAGAGACCTGGCTTGTGAAGGACTCTTATGGGGTTGTGTTTGCCAGCTAATTGTAACACTGAAGGCTGTGTCTGGAGGTCCTGATGGCCAAATTGTCTTAAACAAAGCTAGAATGATTTCCTTTCGACACAGGGACACGGCCTAAGCAAGAAGGAAGCATTTCCTTCTCCATGTTCCTCCCAGCCTCCTAAATTCAGCCAACCTTCTGTGTTCCCTGGGTTGTCCTCCAGTTACTTCTGCAGACCCTTTCTCTGTCTCTGAGATGCGCTCTGGATCCCCGTCTCCAACCTCTGTCCCCAGATCCTCCAACGGGGATTCCCAGCGACCATCCTCTCCTTCACCGTGATGATGCCCAGCCCAGTCCGGCTACTTGGTCTCATTCTTGGCTTTTCACCTGAGTCAAGTCCTTGTCAAGGACTGATCCTGCTCCACTGCACTAGAACTAGCACTTTCAGGAGCGCAGCTCTATCAGTTGTACTGCTGGCTGTAACCACTGCAATCCTCTGTACCCTTCTTAATAGAGGGCCATTTTACCTTGCTGACCCCGCATTCAGTTCCATCCAGGAGGGGGACGAAAAGCCGCGTGCAGCTAGCCAGGTTGGCTGCATCTGTGTGACAAGAGAGGACTCCACACATATCCTGGAGGGGGAGGGGGAGAAATAGCAGAAATGTCAGCGTTCCTGAACGGGGTAGAATCCCTTTCTGTTGCACTGAGCTTCCCACATGTCTGTCCAGGCCACACGGTAGAGTTGCCAACCTCTAGGTAGTGGCTTGAGTTCTCCCAGAATTACACCCGATCTCCAGACTGCAGGGATCAGTTTCTCTGGAGAAAGTGGCTCCTTTGGTGGTGGATGCTGGAGTGTTTTATAAGTTCTCCACCTGATGTCTATTGTGTTATTATTTTTATGTGCCAACAGTGGACCCTATGCCATTAATATCCCACGGAGGTCCCTCCCCTCTCCAAACCCTGCCCTCCCCTGGCTCCACCCCTATATCTCCAGGAATTCCCCAACCTGGAGTTGGCAACCTTACCAGACAAGGAACACCAAACAGGCCTGTCCCTGGGAACCGATTCACACGTAACACAAAGTGCTGCATTCCTTTCCCCCTGTGGGTGGCCATTCGAAGGGAAACGGTTTGGCTTCTTCTCCCCACCTGCTCCTAAGGGCAGCTTCCAGGGGCTGCTCTTCATTTAAAACAAATAAAATAAAAACCCAGGGAAAGGGAAGCAGAACCCCATTCCACAGATCAGGGTTGCCGGTCTCAGAGCTGCAAGTTCTGGTCCCCAGAGCCTCTGGTTTGGGGAAGAACAGTATCCAGATGGGCCTGGCCTGAGCCCAGCCCTGCTTGGAAGGGGCCAGAGGAGAGCCCAGCGCAAGAGCTCTGTGGTCACCGAAAGTGCAGAGCTTCATCAAAGGCCAAGGTGGGCGTGCGGATGATCCTGCCCAGAGTTATCAAGAAGGTGCCTAAGGAGGGCAGTATGGTGGAAGAAGTCCAGCGTAGGACAACACAGCTGGGGAGTGGTTTGGAGACCACGTCCTATGAGGAGAGGTAAGAGGCTGAAAGAGCTGGGCATTTCTGCACTGGAGAAGAGACACCAGTGAGGCGATATGATGGCCACCTTCCAGTACCTAAAGGGATCCCACGCAGAGGATGAGGCAGACATGTTTTCAGTCATGTTGGATGACAGAACTCAGATTAATGAATATCAACTACAGTAAAGGAGGTTTCATCTGAATTTGAGGAAGAGCTTCCAGATAGTGAAGTGTGTTCAACACGGGAAAGGTCTCCCTCATGAGGTGGTGCATTCTTCATTGCTGGAAGTGTCAAGTACTGACTGGATACCTACTTGTTGGGGATATTGTAGTTGTAGTTCCTGGCTTGGGGTTGGACTAGATGACCCTTGTGGTTCCATCCAACTCTGAGAGTAAATAAATAAATTTGTCTCCTGAAAAATTATCATACTATGGCCACCAGAGACTGCTAAACACCATTATAAGGAAACATTAGACACAATGCTGTATGCAGCTAGAATTTCTATAGCTTCATATTGGAAGGTCACTGACCCACCAAACATACACGTGTGGTTTAGGAAACTCTGGAACCAGTTCATTATGGAAAGTATCTCTGACAAGCACAATAGAAATATTAGAAATCTTACTAATTCTGCATTCATTGCAAAATGGTACCCTATTCTAGATGCCTTATCAAATGAAAAATTTATTTCATCTGTATGGAATGATTATATTAAATGGATTTGAAAAAGAAGTTAATATTGATGACACTAGACACCACCCTGAAAAATTACTCTAAATTATTACTCCAAATATTATTATTAATACATATTGTATTCTTACTGCTACTGATATTATCATTATTATCAGAATTATTAATATTATCATCTTTATTATTTCTATTTAATTTTTATACTTCTATAATCGGTTTTACTTTGAGCATCAAAACCCTACAAAGATGTAGTTTAGGTTCAGCACTCACGCACCACCGACCAGCGAAAGGAAGATCTTCGATAGAAGATGATAATGAGTCAAGTTATCTTTCTGTTTAATATATATATATATTTATATACATATTTATATATATATATATTCGATTTCTATACCGCTCAGACCCCCCCAAGGGGTCTCAGAGCGGTTTACACAGTTTATCCTTGCCTAACTAGGGCCACAATCATATTGGGAAGGGACCTCCTACCAGCACCCGAGCAGGGCTTCTTCTTTGTCTTTCTTGTTCCGGCGGGGCTTCAGACAGCCGCGCTTCAGCCTTTGATGTCCTGGGGCCCCTGGGATCGATCTTCTTTCCTGGGCCAGGAGGCTCCCCACGGCAGGCCCATCTTTGACGTGCAGGTTCCGTGTAGGTTCCGGCTAACGTCCCAGAGGCTCTGCCGCGCCGCACCGTCACGCTGCCTGCGCCTCGTAGCTCCGCCCACCGCCAGGAACAGTCGTCGGCGTTGCTTCTGCCTGCCGCTGCTGCTGCCATCACCGCTGTTGCCGCTTGCTACTTGAAGTCACTGCTACACCCCCCCGGAAGGGAGGGTGCCCCCCGCCACCTACAGGCAGGTACCCATCGATCTACTCGCTATGCTTTTGAACCGCTGGGTGGGCAGGAGCTGGGACTGGGACCGGGAGCTCGCCCCGGTCGCGGTGGGACTCGAACAGCCGCAATGGCTGTTCGCTTTTGATGTTATAGCAGGTGATTTACTACCTGCGCCACCGCTCCTTTTAATGTATGTTTACTAAACGTTAAACTATGTTTATCCACAAAGTGCATGCTCTGTTTACGTTCTGTTATGTCACTGCTCTTTATCTACATTGTAAATCCTTGTTTTCAGATTGTTGTATATTGATATTGTTCAAAATCGTGTTTTTTCAATAAAACCCTTTAAAAAAATTATCATGCCTCAGGCTGGCTTCACAGAGCTCCTGCTGTTCTCCTACACAGCAGGTAAGGAAGTGTCTGTGAGAGAAACGACAGGAAAACCTGCAGCAGCTGCTTTGCCCACTTCACAGGGAATTTCATTCACCCTCCAGGCTGCCATTTTGGCCACCAGACTACGGGGGGGGAAGGGGGCTTCCAGCAAGCCTCTCTTGCAGCAGCAGCCCCTCCACAATGGCTCTGATTGACCATACAGGGGTGTTGTAAAAATTGCAGTGCCAAGGCATCCGGAGGACTTGGACATCCCAAAGCACCGCAGACATGGGAGTTTGAGAGGGCAGCCAGGCTGGTCTGCAGTTGAAGAGCTGGATCTGAGTCCAGCAGCACCCACAAGAGACCAACCAGAGTGGTTCAGGGTCTGAGCCTCCGAGAGTCCCAGCACCCTCCCTCAGACCCGAGTAGGAATGGAGATCCATAACTCCTGATGTCCCAGTACAGAGGTGGGAGAGGTGTGGCGGAGGAAGGATGCAGAAGCGCAATGCAAAATGTGGTCAGTCTGAATACAGCAGATACAGGGAACAGCGCTAAGCGGCCCAGCGGGACCCACCATGTCGTGGCCAGCGAAAGTGCAGGCAGCGGCTGCGCCCCCAAAGGCTATCTTGCACTGCTCATCCGCCCCGTAATAGAGGCCGGGCTTCCCTCCTGGGATGCTGTCCTTGAGGTCCGGCAGGTCGTCCATGCAGTCTGCTTGGCCTGTACTGGGGACAAACCATAAGAGAGCCGGCTGGTGGATTTGGGGGAGGCAGCGTAACCACGAGGGGTTCATTGGCATTTGTGGGTCAAGAGCCACTGCCAATATTGGGCAGCTGCCACATCCTGAGGCAGGAGGCCCCACCCTTTCTTGTCAGCTGCTGGCCCAGAAGGACGCATTCAAAACCCCAAACAGACCAAGCACCAGCCCTTTTACCTGACAAAGGCGAGGAGCTGCTCTCTGCTACATGCAGACCACGCTAGGTCCACGCTGTTGAGAGCTCCCTCGGAGCCCATAATGTGTCCACTCCCAGAGCACTGGTTCCCTTCTCCATCGTGCTGGACCCCAAAGCTGTGACCAACATGAAAGAGGAGCAGAAGGGGAAATGGGAGGGGGAATTTTCCTGTCTCCTTCTTTAAAAACAACTCAGTGTATGAGGTATCCCTGGATAGTCCAGGTTGGCCTGAGCTCCTCTATGCTCAGGAGCTCAGCAGGGTTGGCCACGATGGGCCCTTGGTTGGGAAACCACTGAGGAAGACACTGGGCGGTTGGGAGAAGGCAATGGCAAACCACCTCTGCTCCTCTCTTGCCTGGCATGCCCTGCAGAGGGGGTCGCCATGAGTCAGTTGCCATTCGGTGGCACATTCTTCTTCATACCAGGAACAATGGATGCAGACTGGTGGTGGGGCAAATTTAGTGGATCCCTCGGAGCACGAGGGGCTGAGCCACCCCAAAGGTCTGGGGAAGCTGCTTTGTCACCTTGGGAGTCAAGGCTTAAAACAAGGTTCTCTGCAGGTCAAATCTGGCACTACTGCAGTGCCTGAGCAAACATCATAGACACTACAGATAGAAGAACAAAAACACACAACACATGCAAACATTTTTAAAAATCAAAAAATTCCAGAATTTGTACAATATTTTACCTATTATTGGGAAGGGCCGATGACAGGAATGGCACCTGCTCTCCCCAACAGAATCCAAGCGTCATCTTCTAATTTAATTACCACCTGAACGGGTCTTGCTGGCCCTCAGGTCACTTGACCTTGGGGCATGACATTTACTGGGGCTAAAAACTGAAAGGGCTGCTTTTCAGCAGTAGAACTACCACAAGGCCTAGCAATTGGAGAGTGTTGGAAGTGAAGGACTCTGCGCTGTCTCTTAGCCTCAGACTTCAGAGGGGGACTAAGAGAGTCAGAGAGCTAGATAAGCCGGGACACTGTTCACCCTTCCTTTTCTACCACTCTCTGATGCTATTCCTTTGATGGGCAGATTGCTACTCTCAGGGAATCTTCCTTCTTTTGGATCTGACATCTTCCCTCTCCACCCTCTGCCATCTCTTCTCCATCTTGGTGCCATGAGGGCAGGACATGCTTCCCGCATCTAGCTAGTTAGGCTAGATTAGAATCCTATTTCTATCCTGTCTAGAATGGAGTTCCTTACAATACAGGACTCATATTAGTTTTGCAAAGATAAAGTAACTTTGTTTCTTGCCAGCACACATAAACCAGATGGGCTCTGATGCGTTATGTGCCCTGAGCACTCTCTGCTAACCCAAAGAATCTTTCAGAGACCAGCACAGAGCAAATAATATGAAAAGCGACTATAACCTAAATTCTGACTTGATGACAAAATACGGACATAACAGGAATTCACAGTCACAGAAATAAGCTCAGGGCCGGTTCCAGATTTTGGGGGTTCCTGGGGCCGAGAGTTCCCTCCCATGCGCCCACTCACCTGTGCGCCTTGCTACCTGCCAGTGCACCTTTCCTCATGGCCCTGCTTGCAATCCCATCCCCTGCCCATGCTCACAGCCATCTGCACTGCCCACAGTACTTGCCCTGATGGCACAGGGCCAGGTGTGCACCGGGGAGCATGGGTGGTGGGCGAAGCGCTTCCAAGTGAGCAGGCAGGGAAAAGGCATGTGGGGAGGGGGTCAGCGCAGCAGCAGTGGGTCCCACCAGAAGCCTGAGGGCCCTGGCAGCCACCCCACCTCCAGGTATGCTGATGCCGGCCCTGAATACATTGCTTGTATTTTCATGTCTGAATTCTGGATAAGTTCAGACGCCTGTGATGAGCAAGCCCCCTGCCCACTTGGGGACTTTTCCCTGCTTCCTTCAGGCTTCAGAGGTAAGCCCGTGGGAGTGATGGATTACCATTTATTTAAGCAATTTACTGGCCCCTTCTGAAAAAAAAGTCAAAGTAGATATAAACAAATAAAACGCATTTCAGATACCATGGCCACTGCAAATGGTGGAGACCTTCTCGAGAGCCTCCTTCCACCTCCACTGACCTGTGTCCGATCTCATGTGCCATGGTGACTCCCAGGTCAAACCCAGTGTCCTCAGTGATGATGCAGTTCCAGAGGGAGGAACAAGCCCCACCCAGCTGGGTGACGCCCCGCACCTGCTTGTCCCCATCTGGTAACTCCAGGTCGAACCTAAGAGAAAGAGACCCGGAGGGAGAGAGCTGAACCCACAGAGAGAAAGTGTGGAGACGCTGGCCTCGAATGTCCGGCAGAATGTGTGGAAGGCAGGGCAGCCCCACTCTGCTCAATGCATGTCTAGTGAAGATCTCAGAGGACTTCCGTTCCATGCCTGTCATAAAAAGCCACCCAAGGGCCCTCTCCTAGACCAGGGTTGGCATACTCAGGGGACTCCGTAAATATGCAAAAAAATAGGTATGCACATTTTAAAACAGAAGAAATAACTTTAAAAAAAACAGCCTGATGAGGACTGAACCTGTTCCCTGCCCTCCAGATGGCGCAGACTGTTGCGCGTGGCTGAGCCTCTGTTTAGGAAAGGGGAGAATGAGGGGAAAGGCTGGGGGGTGGGCAGGAGGAAAATTAGCCTGCTCGAGCACCAAAGAACTTATGTTATTGTCTAGGGGTAGATTTGGGTTGAGGACAATTCCGCAATGCTCCCTCTAAGCTGTGGAGTCTTGTGAGCAAAAATTCTGCTTTGTGAGCTACTGGCATTAAAGTTATGAGCAAGCGATTGGGTTGCTGCATAAATTAGTTTCCTCTGGAGCCCTCCTTCCTGAGCTAAGAAAAAAATGTGCGAGCCGGAGGTTAAAAAACTGTGAGCTAGCTCACACTCACTCAGCTTAGAGAGAACACTGATTCCCCCCCCACACACACAACATACACAGCAGTTCCGCTTGAGCCCCCAATGTGTTATCAGATAGTAATGTGTGTGGGGGAAGAAGAAAAGTTGGTTTTTATACCCCGCTTTCTTCTACCTTAAGTAGTCTCACAACGGCTTACAATCAGCTTCCCTTCCTCACCCCACAACAGGCACCTTGGGAGGGAGGTGGGGCCGAGAGTGCTCTGAGAGAGAGAGAACTAGGCCTGGCTCAAGGTCACTGAAAAGTACTGAGGTCAGAGACTCAGCATAGTGAAATCAGCTCAAGTTTATTTAGCTACATCAGGACGAAGATAAGAATAACCGGTCCACACCTGGCTTGTATTCGTACCCGCACACACACCTAACACACACCCAACACCTGTGATAGGTTCTATTTACATGGCCCCAGAAACGATAGGTTCCCTGCAGGATCCTGGTGCCCCCATTGGTCTGCACCTAGGATCCACAGTGTCTACTGCTCTAGGATCGAAGGTCTGTAGGTTTGGTGGACCGCATGGCCAGGGACATGCGGTCGCAACCCTCCTGCTACCTTACACCAAACCGTCTTGATACATTACAGTCACCCAGAAAACTTCACGTGGAGGAAGAGTGGGGAACCAAACCCTGTTCTCCAAATTAGAACCCGCTCCTCTAAACCACTACACCATGCCGGCCTGGCCTCCTTTCTCCACCAAAGGGATCATGGGGGGGGGAAGCTGACTCCTACAGGAGGGGAGAGATTTCTGGGTTTGGGGCGTGCCACAAGAAGCAAACCAGCCTCAGGCTGAGTGATGCAGTGGGGGAAGGGGTCCTCTCTGTGCTTCTCATGGAAAACGGGAGAGAAGTCAGTTTCCCCCCTCCCGGTTATGGTGATTATGAATTGTCCCGCTGCCTCAAAAACTGCCTTGCAGGCTCACCCTCACTCTTTCCAACAGGGGATTCCTTTGTCTTGGTGGATAGGCAGCCCTCAAGAAGAGTTGGGGACTCTCGCTTTTTCGTTCTCACAAACCAGTTTTCTCCCATACTTGGCTTGCAAGAGGCCCTGTCTCTGACCACGTCCAGCTCAGTCATACAAAATTTATTTGGTTATTTATTTATTTACTTTGTTTATACCTCCCCCCCACTTCTCTCAGTTGGGGACCTAAAACAGCATTTTATCCACACAGCAGCCTTGTCAGGTAGACTAGGTGGAGAGTGTGTGACTGGCCAAAGGTTACCCAACAAGCTTCCCCGGCAGAGTGGAGATTGAAACCTGGGTTTCTCAGATCCTAGTCCAACACTTTAGCTGCTACATCACACTGGCTCTCCATACAAATCTTCCTACATCTGCTGAACAAACATAGTATAGTCTGGGGTGGCCCTTTGGTCATTTTAATCAGGACCAGTGTTCCCTCTAAGCTTATCTCTTTTTTTAAAAAAAGAAAATTTATTATCAGGATATAATAGCATGCTCCATATTTGACTAACAATTCTTAGCATATCCTTTTCTAAAATTTTTATCCCCCCCTCCCCTGACTTCCAACGATGCTCCGCCTCCATTAACATTTCAATCAATATTCTCTTACTTTAAATTCATTTTCAGTATTCGAATCATAAATTTCAATATTTTCCTTTTTCTATTTTAACTATTAGGTAACTTTTCTATTACAGTCTCTTTTGTTGCAACACTTCTATTATTAATAGCTATCAAAACAGAGTAGTCTATTTTTCACATCCCAGTTAAGCTCTAAATAGTCTTTAAAGTCCTTCCAGTCTGCTAAAAATTCTTCGTCTTCTCTTCCATGAAGTTTTCTCTGGATCCATTTATCCATTTCACTTATCCATTTCAACCATAAAAATCATTTTTTTAATCCACTCCCATTTATCCGGTACCTGCTCCTGCTTCCAAAACTGAGCGTAAGTCATTCTTGCGGTTGAAATTAGGTACCATAGCAAAGTTCTTTTTGCCATTTTAACTTCTTCTAATTTGAGTCCCAAAAGTAACATTTCTGGCTCTTTTTTCAAAGTACATTTCAAGATTTTCTGAATTTCATTATGAATCTCAGTCCAAAAAGCACTTGCTTTTTCACATGTCCACCACATATGGTAAAACGAGCCCTCTTTTTTCTTACATTTCCAACATTTGTTAGACATATTCTCATTCATATTAGCAATTTTTTTTGGTGTCATATACCATCTATACATCATTTTATAACAGTTTCTTCCATTTTAAGACCTAACAATAACATCTGTGGGTCTTTCTTAAAAGTACAATTCAAAATTTTTTGTATCTCACTGTGGATCTCTGTCCAATACTTTACTGCTTTATCACATGTCCACCACATATGGTAAAAAGACCCTTCATGTTTCTTACATTTCCAGCATTTGTTAGACATACTTTCATTTATGATAGCAATTTTTTTAGGCGTCATATACCATCTGTACATCATTTTATAACAATTCTCTTTAACATTTACGCAAGTTGAAATTTTCATCGACTTTTTCCACAAGTATTCCCAAGATGTCATTAATATCTCATTATTAACATTTACAGCCCATTTTATCATTTGCTCTTTTACAACTTCATCCTCAGTATACCATTTCAATAGCACCTTATACAGTTTAGAAATCATTTTTTTATCTTTCTCAAGCCATACAATTTCAATTTCAATATTCTTTTCTCTAAAACCATATTCTCTTTTATCGGTCTTAAATAAATCATAAATCTGTCTATACTTCAACCAATCATATTCAAATTCAACATCAAATCTGTCTTTTAACACAAAATTTTTCCCTTCAGATTTTAAAAGATTTTTATAAGGTAGCCAGTCTAGTCCTTGGTTTCTTGAATATGGATTGATCACTTCAGCTGGTACAATCCAAAGTGGTCTTTCTTCAGAGAAGAATTTTCTATATCTCATCCATGTCTCGAACAGTGATTGTCTTACAAAGTGGTGTTTAAAAAATTTATCCATTTTTACTTTTCCATACCATAAATATGCATGCCATCCGAATTTGTTATCATGCCCTTCCAGGGCCAATAACTTCTTGTTTTCCAGATTAATCCACTGTTCCAACCATGTTAAACAGACGGCATCATAATACAATCTTAGATTTGGTAGTTGTAGGCCTCCTCTCTCTTTTGCATCACATAAAATTTTCATTTTAATCCTTGGCTTTCTTCCTGCCCATACAAATTTGGATAATTCTTTCTGCCACGAATCCAGTATTTTCCTTTGTTTTAGTATTGGAATAGTCTGAAACAGAAACATCAAACGCGGCAAGATATTCATTTTTACAGTCGCGATTCTTCCCATCAATGATAAATTCAAAGTGTCCCATTTCTTCATATCTTGCTGAATCTTGTGCCACACCTTTTCATAATTGTTTTTAAACAAGTCAATATTTTTCATGGTTAATTCAATTCCAAGATATTTAGTCTTTGTGACTACTTCACATTGTATTTTCTCTTGAAGTTCTGTTTGTCTTTGTTTCGTCATATTTTTGCACATCACTTTAGTTTTACTTTTATTAACATAAAATCCCGCAACTGAACCAAATTCTTCAATTTTTTCCATCAATTGTGGTATTTTCTCAATTGGGTCTTGAATCATAAACATTACGTCATCTGCAAATGCCCTGTATTTATAGGCAAAACCTTTCACTGTAAGTCCTTCAATATTATTATCTTTTCTTATCGCTGTTAGTAATATTTCCAATATCCAAATAAACAACAACGGGGATAACGGGCAGCCTTGACGTGTTCCTTTTTGGACTTGGAAGAAGTCCGTCTTTTCTTTATTTATATTCAAAGCCGCTTTTTGTTCTGAATATATTGCCACAATCATATTTAAAAAAGACTGTCCAATGTCCATTTTTTCAATAACTTGCAGCATGAACTCCCAATTTAAATTGTCAAAAGCTTTTTCCGCATCTAAGAAGAGGAATCCAACTTCTTTTTCCGGATGTTTGTCATAATATTCAATTGCATCTATCACCACTCTTAAATTGTCTCTGATTTGTCTGTTTGGTAAAAATCCAGCTTGTTCTTCCGCTATTGCATCTTTCAAATATTTTTTCAGTCTCTCCGAAATTATTTTTGCAAATAATTTGTAATCATTATTTAATAGCGATATTGGCCTATAATTCTTTACTTGAGTCAAATCCAAACCTTCTTTGGGTATCAATGAAATATTTGCTTCTTTCCATGAATCTGGGATCCGTTTGGTCTTTCTTATCTCATTCGACAGAAGAACTAAAATAGGGGTTAGCTCCTCTTTAAATTTCTTATAAAACTTTGCTGTAAAGCCATCTGGTCCTGGAGCCTTGCCCAACTTTGCATCTTCTATCGCCATTGTCACTTCTTCTTTCGTTACTAAACCATTTAATAATTCCTTAATTTGTTTTCCCAGCTCTGGAACTTCAATCGTCTCCAAATATTTGTTGATTCTCTGTTGATCAATTCCTTTCTTTTTGAATAATTTGGCGTAATATTTAAAAAAAACTCTTTTTATACCATTCAAGCTCATAACATCCTTTCCATCTTCAGTAATCTTAGTTATAAAATTCCTTTCTTTTCTATTTTTCAATTGCCATGCTAAAAACTTTCCTGGTTTGTTTGCACCCTCAAATGCTTTTTGCTGTAATTTCTTCAAATTCCAATATAATTCTCTGTTTAGTAAAACATTCAGCTGATCTTGCAGAAAGTGGATCTCTTTAATAATCTTCTTCTTCCCTGGTCTTTTCTTTAATTCCTTTTCTTTTTGTCGAATTTTTTCATGAAGGTCTTTCTGTTGTTGAATCTTTTGTTTTTTGTCCTTGGAGTTCAGAGAGATAAGCATACCTCTCATTACTGCTTTGTATGCATCCCATACAACTTGTATGTCCGTACCTTTATTCAAATTCAGTTCAAAAAAACTTTTCGTTTCCTTTTTAAAGATTTCATTAATTTGTTTTTGATCCAATAAATCTTCATTAATTCTCCAATATAGCTGTTTAGGTTTTGCTTTAGATATCCAAAGTAAGGGATTATGATCAGAATTAGTTTTCGGTAAAATTTGTATTTTATAAGTTTTTTGCGCCATCTCCTCTGACATCCAAATCATGTCAATTCGAGAAAAGGAATTATGTCTATTCGAATAAAACGTGTAGTCCTTAGTCTTAGGATTCCACTTCCTCCAAACGTCTTCCAGTTTCTCTTGCTTCATCAATTGAAAGAAATTTTTTGGTAACTTTCCAACTGTCTCTCCACTTGCTTTAGATTTTCTATCCAATGTATTATTCACTGTACCATTGAAGTCTCCAGCAAGAACAATTTGGTCATAATTTAAACACTCCAACTCTTTGGTCAAGTCACTAAAAAGTCTCTTTTGCACCATTGGGTGCATATATATTTACAAGCAATGTCTTTTTTCTATTCATCCATATTTCCACGCCAACATACCTTCCTTCTTTGTCCGAGAAAATTTGTTTAGGATCCAAATCCTTTGAGATATAAATCACTGTTCCTTTTTTCTTATTAGCTGCTGAGGAATAAAATTCTTCTCCCAATTTTTTATTAATCAAATATTTGTCATCTTGTTTTCTTATATGTGTTTCTTGTAAACAAATTATATTACATTTTTGTTTCTCCAGCCAATGATTCACCAGTCTTCTTTTACCTGGTGAATTTAGTCCATTTACGTTCCAAGATAAAAATTTGTAATCCATAATGATGTTGGATTAAATATCTTTAAAATCGTCCAGATTGCTTGCTTTAAATCTATATAAATCTCCTTCAGTTTTAAGAGTAGTTCTCACCGAGTTATACATAAATGTAAGTCCATATGGAATCTCCCATCTAAACCTAATGTTCATTTCTTTTAGTCTGTCTGTCAATTTCTTAAACTTCTTCCTGTCTTGTAGAATCAATCTCGGAATTTCTCTCAAAATTATTATTTTCTTTCCATTTATTTCCAACGGTTGTGTAAATTGTTTCTTGAAAACGTCTTCCTTCATCTTTGTTGTCACAAATTGAACAATCACATCTCTGGGTAGTTGCTTTCTTTTGGCATAAGCTGAATTTACTCTGTAAATCAAGTCAAAGTCTGCATCCAAATCTCCTTCATCTTCTCCTATATAAGTTGTCAATGTCTTAATTACTAGAGCCCGTAGATCCTGATCTTCCTCCTCTTCTATCCCTCTCAATCTCAGGTGATTCTGAGTAGCCCTGTAATCCATCATGGTCTCCAGCCTTGTATTTTCAGACAGAGTTTTTTTAACCTTTTGTTCCATATCTTCAGATTTTGTCACCAGACTTTTGACTTCCTTTTTAAGTTCTTCTGTATCTTTTTTATCCCTGACACTTCAGTAAGTACCAGTTCTTTCAATTCTTCCATATTTTTTTTCTGTACTTGAACTTGCACTTGTTCTATTTGCTCCAATTGACTTTGCAGTTGTTGTTGCAACTGTGATTCTATTTGTTTTCCAAGGTGTGATTCTATTTGTTTTCCAAGATTCTGCACCACTTCGGTCATCCGTTTTTCCATCGCTTCCATAGCTGCTTGCCACTCTTTTTTTCCTTTGCAGTCATTCTTGGGCTGGGTGATGAAGCAGCTCTGGGTCTTGTTCTCAAATCCGTCTTGGAGGGCACTTCAATGCTAATCAATCTTTATATTAGCAATCTTCAAGCCAAATCGCCACCTTTATAACTTGCTTAAACACATTTTCGGCTTGAAAATAACTTTTTAAATTTTAGTCCTCCCAAAAATGTCGGGCGCAATTTCTCTATGGTTTTCCGGCTAGAGTAGGCTCCTTTCAAACTTCCTGTGCCTCTGTCCGTCTCTGTAATCCGACTTCCGATGAGGATAGTGTCACACAGTAAAATGTCCATCCGCTTCAAACACAACAGCCTCTAAAATCTCCACTCTAGCCCACTTCCTGTATCACAGAGTCACAGTTAGTTTCGTTTCTGCTACGTAACGTTTAGACTTGGCTGACCACAGGAATGCAAAACAAAGTCACTTTTCAGCCTTTATCTCTAAAGGAAAGCTTTCATTTTACTTTTAATTCAAGCGGAATAGTTCCTTAAAGGTTTCAGCGCTTATCCGTGCGTTTCAATATCACAATCTTCTTTAAACCGGTAAGCGCTTATTCGTTTGTTTGTTTGTTACCTTGCTTGTAATCTCGGGGTTTCGCGGTGCTTCTTCTGTAAACGATGTTAATCTTGATGGTAAAGAGATCGGTAGATGGCGAATTTATGCTGAATTCTCAGCCCGGCTGGCATCTGTAGAGTTGATTTACAACTGCCCTCTTCACGGAAGGAGATCAAAGTGTAAACAAGCTTCCTCCGAAGCTTATCTCCACCGATCTCAACTCCCCCTCAGGCTTCGCTGCTTGCTTGCCACTCTCCCGCCTGGAGAGTGCTGCGCTGGGTCCGATAGAGCCCAGACTGTCGTCAGATGCCGCAGTACACTCTGCACAACTCGCAAAGTGTGTCAATTCGCCATTTTACTCCGACCGGAAGTCTCTATAACAGTTTTCTTTAACATTAACACATGTTGAAATTTTGATTGATTTTTTCCACAAACATTCCCATGATGACATTTCTATATCTCTATTTACGTTTATAGCCCATTTCACCATTTGTTCTTTTACAGTCTCATCCTCTGTATACCATTTTAACAAAATCTTATAAATTCTAGAAATCATTTTTTTACCTTTTTCTATCCAAATCATTTCAATTTCATTATTTTCTTTTCTAAAACCATATCTCGTTTTATCAGTTTTAAATAAATCATAAATCTGTCTATAGTTTAGCCAGTCATATTCGAAGTCCAGTTCTTCTGTAAGTCTCATCGCGAAACTTCTTCCCTCAGTTTTCAGAATGTCTCTATAGGGTAACCAGTCTTTCCCTTTATGCCTTGAAAGTGGTTTTATTACTTCTGCCGGAACAATCCACAATGGTCTTGCTTCGAAAAAAAATCTCTTGTACCTCATCCATGTCATAAATAATGATCTCCTTATGAAGTGGTGTTTGAAAAGGTTATCTACTTTGGATTTCTCATACCATAGATAGGCGTGCCAACCAAATTTTCGGTCATGACCTTCTAGAGCCAACAGCTGTCTGTTCTCCAAATTAATCCATTGTTCCAACCATGCCAAGCACACCGCATCATGATATAATCTAAAATTAGGAAGTTGAAAACCTCCCCTTTCTTTCGCATCGCAGAGAATTTTCATTTTGATCCTTGGCTTCTTTCCAGCCCACACAAACTTTGAAATCTCTTTTTGCCATGAATTCAACATTTTACAGTCTTTCACAATTGGAATCGTCTGAAACAGGAATAACAAACGAGGTAAAATGTTCATTTTAACTACTGAGACTCTGCCCAATAGTGATAGGTTCAAAGTATTCCATTTCTTAATGTCTTGTTGAATTTTATTCCAGGTCTTTTCATAATTGTTCTTAAACAAATCTATATTTTTTGCTGTAACCTCAATTCCCAAGTATTTAGTCTTTTTCACCACTTCACATTGGATTTTTTCTTGTAGGTCCAGTTGATTTTCTTTTGTCATATTTTTACAAAGTATCTTTGTCTTATTCTTGTTCACATAAAATCCAGCCAAGTCTCCAAATTCTTTAATCCTTTCCATCAATAACGGTACATTCATTACTGGATCTTCAATTATAAATATTACATCATCTGCAAAAGCCCTGTATTTGTACTCAAAACTTCCAATTGTAAGTCCTTTTATATCTTTATCTTCTTTTATTTTATTCAGCATCACTTCCAAAATCCAAATAAATAAGAAAGGAGATAACGGACACCCTTGTCTTGTCCCTTTTTGAACTTTAAAGTACTCCGTCAGCTCTTTATTCACATTTAGCGACGCTTTTTGTTCACAGTATACAGCCCTAATCATATTTGAAAAGGGCTGCCCAATGTCCATTCTGTCAAACATTTGAAGCATAAATTCCCAGTTTAAATTATCAAAGGCTTTTTCCGCATCCAAAAATAGAAAAGCAACTTCCTTTTCCGGATGCTTGTCGTAGTACTCTATTGCATCAATCATGATCCTTAAGTTGTCTCTAATTTGTCTATTTGGTAAAAAAACGGCTTGTTCTTCTCTAATAGCAGTCTTTAAATAAATCTTTAATCTTTCTGAAATAACTTTGGCAAATAGTTTATAATCATTATTGAGTAGTGAAATTGGTCTATAATTTTTCACATCTGTCAAATCTTGTCCTTTCTTGGGTATGAGAGATATGTTGGCTTCTTTCCAAGATTCTGGTATTAGTTTAGTCCCTGAATTTCATTAATTAGAAGTTCCATAATCGGGGTCAGCTCCTCCTTTAGTTTTTTGTAAAATTTTGCAGTAAATCCATCTGGTCCTGGAGCTTTCCCTAATTTGGCATCTTCTATTGCGTTAGACCCTGATGCTGAGAAAGATTGAAGGTCAAAGAAGAAGGGGACGGCAAAGGATGAGATGGTTAGACAGTGTCATTTATGCAACAAACATGAAATTGAGCAAACTTCAGCGGACAGCGGAAGACAGGAGGGCCTGGCGTAATCTGGTCAATGGGGTCGCGAAGAATCGGACTCGACTGTGCGACTGAACAACAACAATTGCGTTATATATTTTTTCTTTCTGTATCAGACCATTCAGCATTTCTTTAGTATTACTATCCATCTCAGGTAAAGTTACATTGTCCAAATACTTTTTGATTTTCACTGGGTCAATATTCTTTTTTTGGAATAATTTTGCGTAATATTTGAAGAAGGCTCTATTTATTCCAATCATGTCAACAATTTCTTTGCCTTCTTCCATTATCTTGCTTATTGTCCTTCTCTCCCTCCGATTTTTCAGTTGCCATGCTAAGTACTACCTTGACTTATTTGCTCCTTCAAAAGATTTTTGCTGCAATTTCTTTAAATTCCAATAAAGTTCTCTATTTAATGGTGCCTTTAATTGTTCTTGTAAAATTTGAATTTCCTTGAGAAGTTTCTTTTTGCCCGGTCTCCATTTCAACTCATTCTCTTTTTGTTGAATTTTGTCCTGCAAATCTTTCTGTTGTTTCGAATTATTTTTCTTGTCGGCTGCATTCATTGAAATCAATACTCCTCTCATCACTGATTTATAGGCATCCCAAACTGTCTGTATATTGACCTCTTGATTTAAGTTCATTTGAAAAAAAAATTGAGTTTCTTTCCGCAAAGTCTCCACTAATTTCATCTTATCCAATAAATCCTCATTAATTCTCCAATGATATTGTTTAGCCTTTTCTTTTAATGTCCAAATTAATGGGTTGTGATCTGAATTAGTCTTTGGCAAAATTTCCACCTTCTGGGTTTTTAATGCAATTTCACTCGGCATCCAAACCATATCTATTCTTGAGAAGGATCTATGTCTGTTGGAATAAAAAGTAAAGTCTTTAATTTTTGGATTCCATTTTCTCCATACATCTTCCAACTTTTCTTGTTCAATCAGTTTAAAAAAAAATTGGGGTAACTTTCCAATCTTCTCATCACCCTTTTGTGATTGTCTGTCCAATTTGTTATTAACAGTACCATTAAAATCACCAGCTAAAATTATCTGATCGTAATGCACTTGGTCCAATTCCCTCAGCAAATCCTTAAAGAAGTTCTCTTTGGCTCCATTAGGAGCATACAAATTAACAACCAATGTCTTTTTTTGTAATATTCTGATCTCAACGGCCACATATCTCCCTTCTTTATCTGTAAAAACTTGTTTGGGTTCCAACTTTTTGTTTACATAAGTCACAACTCCTTTATTTTTTTTTCCTGCCAAGGAATAAAATTCTTCTCCCAATTTTTTATTAATCAAATATTTATTATCCCGACTTTTTATATGAGTTTCTTGTAGACAGATGATATTAGATTTTTGCTTTTGTAGCCAATAATTCACTACTTTTCTTTTGTTAGGTGAATTAAGTCCATTTACATTCCACGATAACAATTTGTAATCCATCATTGAGTCTTTTTAAATATCTCAGAAGTCTTCAATATTTTCAGCTTTAAACCTAAACATATCCCCTGGTGTTTTGATCATATGTCTTTTCGAGTTGTATGTAAAAGACAATCCTTGTGGTATCTCCCATCTGAATCTGATATTCAGTTGTTTCAGCTTCTCCACCAACTTCTTGTATTTCTTTCTATCCTGCAAAATGGACCTTGGGAGTTCCTTCATTATTATTATCTTTTTACCATCAATTTCCAATGGCTGAGTAAACTGCTTCTTAAATATATCCTCTTTCATTTTCCTTGTCACAAATTGAATGATTATATCTCTTGGTAATTTTTTTCTTTGTATATAAGCAGAGTTCACTCTGTATATAAGATCAAAATTCTGATCCAACTCCCCCTGATCTTCTCCCAAGTATTCCGTCAAAGTTGCCATCACTTCGGTACGTATATCTTCGCCCATTTTTTCTTCTATCCCTCTCAGTCTCAGATGGTTTGACATTGCCTTATATTCCACAACTGCCTCCAAATTCCGGTTACTTTGTGAATTCACCTCAATTTTCTTTTCCAAGTCTTGTGTCTTTTCCACCATTTCTGTTGCTTTTGTAGCCAAAGCTTTAATTTGGTTACTTGTATTTTCCACTTCTTTTTTAAACTCTGCCACTTCCGCAAGTACTAACTCTCTCAAGGCTGCCACATTTTTTTCCTGAACTTCTTCCAACTGTTCCAGCTGTTTTTCCATTTTCTCCTCAAACTGCTTGTCCATTTGTTTCATCATACCTTGAATCGCTTCTAGCATGCGCTTCTCCATTGCTTCAATTGCGGCCTGCCATTCTTTCTTGTCTTTAGAAGACATACCTGGACTTGCAGCTGACGCCGCTCTCCCCCTGAGTTTTGATTCCGTTTTGAAAATGTATCAGTCCACTTCAGTTGTTTTTGCATTTCCCTTCAAATTCCACTTTGTTCCGCTCTTGCTAACAGTCTATTTCGTCTTAAAAATACGTTTTAAAATTCAGTCCTCCACAAAATGGTGGGCGCAATTTCTCTATAGTTTTCTTGGCTAGAGTAGGCTCTCTATGCTTCCTGTTTCCGGTCCCACGTTAAGAAAGTCCCACCGGAAACACTTCCGGTCCGCCTCTCTTTCAGTCCTCCAACACACTCTCTAGCCAGTCAGATTTCAGCTGGACACAGTTAAATATTACACCTTTGTCTCACGATCTTTCCAGTCACATTCGCTCATACGCTTATCACTCAGTCTCTGACCGCAGGAATGTTAAACAAAGTCAATTTAATCCTTTTTTAGCGCTTTAACAAACTCTTCTGATTTTAACGATGGATCGATTCTACAGCTTAGAGCCTTACGCACTTAACCGCCTTGCTCAAAACTCGTTAGATCTTCTCCCCGGTAAGCAAATCATTTCGGTTACCTTAAATGTTTATCTTGGGACTTCGCATCACTTCTCTTTGATTCCAACGGTAGATCGTTTCTTAAGAGATCGGGAAATGGCGAATTTAAGCTGATTCTTCAGCTTGGCTAGCTTCTTTAGTGCTGATTTGTAAAAGCCCGCTCCTGAGAGGAGTTCAAGGCGTAAACAAGCCCCCTTCGGGACTTGCGGACGCCGATCTCTACTCTCACTTGGACTTCGTTGCTTGCTTGGCACCCCCCTGCCTGGAGGATGCTGCGTTGGGCAATAAAACTGCCCAAACTGTCAGAAGAAGCCGCCGTCCACTCCGCTCATTCACAGGAGTGCGTCAGATCGCCATTTTACTCCGACCGGAAGCCCCCTCTAAGCTTATCTCGATTTGTTCCCGCTATAGATTTGATCGGGAATATTTGATCACACATCCCTCCCTGAACCACTTGCATCAAGAAACAAGGCTCCGGGCACTGTCCAGATAACTGTGCTGCCCAAGCAGTGGCGTGGCTTGTTTTTTTTTTTTTTTAAAAAAAAACAAAACATTTTTTAAAAAAAATGGCTCCCAGTGGGACTTGCCATGCTACTTTGTTTTTGCAGTTTTTTCCCCCCGAACAGTGAACAAAATTAACTTGCGACGTACAACCAAGCACTGAAGTCTATATGTGCACTTGAACATTTATAAATTGAATTTATTCAGCACAGGATTGCTCATATACACAATAGTGAAAGCTGGGGGCAGGGGGAATTGCAAGAAGGATGTTCAGACACCCTAATCACAATCATTGCGAGAGATGGCTGTCCAGATCGGCGAAACTGCAGATTCAAAGCACAAATATCCGGAAAGTACTTGATTTTCCAGGCGTCAGAAAATGTAACATTGGAACTTACCTGAAGGTTTCTTCTCTTCAGTGGGGCGAAGTCATCCAAACTGGTTAGGTCACGCCTCCTCGCGCTCCAGGCAGGTCTATGCAAATTTGTGTAGACTGTATTGGCTCAGAGTGAGGCTGACCCTCCAGTCTTAGTATAGCCCAGCTCCATAACAGATTTTACATCCAACTAGATATTATTCTGTTTTATTTTAGTTTGGGTGGGATGTGGATGACTTCGCCCCACTGAAGAGAAGAAACCTCTTCCAATGTTTCGTTCTCCTTCAGTGGGGGAAGTCATCCAAACTGGTTATATGCCCAAGCTACAACCTGGGTGGGATCCTCATTCTTATTTTTATCTGTTCTACCACTATGCTGCATGTTTTAACTGGTCCCACCAACAGTGTCTCACACAGGTATAAAAGGTGGACCAGGATGTGACTCTAACAATTTCTTCCACTAGGACACTGGTGGAAAAGGTCACTATGTTACTGCAGATCTGGTGCAGTGGGCCATAACATCCTTTGGAGATCCTAGGCCTTGCACTTCCTACGTCTCTCAGATACATGGCTTGAGACCTTTTTGCCTAAAGGTTGAGCTGTGAGACACAGACAGAAAATCCTTTAGCCTAATCTCCGCCATCCTATGAAGGAGGCACACAGAGCTCTGAGCACATCTAGTTTGTGCCAGACTCTCTCGTTGGGGTAACATGGTATAGGACAAAAAGATGGCAGTGTCAGCTCTTGGTTAACGTGATCAGGGAAAAAACCTTTGGCTCAAAGGAAGGATCCCTCCTGAATACCACCGAGATCTTGTGAATATACACAATTCCGTCCCAGCGAATAAAGCCCCTAATTCATGAATCATTCGTGCAGAAGTCATCTCAGCAAGAAAAAGGAAGTCTTTCCAAAAGGAGACTTTATATTCTGATGATTTGAAAGGATCAAATGGAGGATTGTTCACGGCCTGTAACACTTCAGACAGGTTCCCAGTAAACAACTGATGCCTAATGGGAGGAGCCAACTGTATGGTTCCTCTCAGGGAAGCTTAAATTGCCTATGAGAAGAAAAATTAGGCAGTCTTATGCAGTCCCCCATAGAGGCCAGTGCTGCAACCTGTCTCTTAAGGAATCTGGTCTTAGAACCTGACTCCAAACCTTCATGTAGAAAGGGAATGATGTCTTTGTAAGTAAGTTTCAGTGTAGCCAGCTTTTTGGCACTGGTCCACTTTTGAATGTCTGCCATGTATGATTATAGAGACGACTGGAGGCAGGTATTCTGGACTGCACCATGGTGTCAACTACTTAACTTGGCAGGCCCAGTCCTACTAAATCCGCCACTTCAATCTCTAAGCTGTCAGCTGGAGTCAGATAGGGTCCGGTGGCAAGTGGATTCTTGTACAAGAAGAACCCATCACCTGGCAATCTCCACGGTGGAGACACTGACATCTTCATTAGCTTTGGGACCCAAAAAAATCTGTACCAGAAAGGAGATATGAAAATCACCTCCGTTGTCGCCTTTGACACTTTGTTCAGTCCTCAGCTGATCAGTGTGGTCAGAGGAAAAGTGTACAGCGGACCACTGCGTATGCCCTTGCCCTCTGCCCTGGAATCATAGAAAATGATTAGAAACCTGGCAACTTGGTTATAGTTTGATGTTGTGGAAAGGATCCAAGTTAGGGCTCCTGAAACAAAGTGTGATTTTGCTAGAAGATCTTTTTGTGTAGACTCCATTCTCCTGGATCTAACTCCTTCCTCCTCAGCCAGTTGACTTGGCAGTTTGCAAGACCGTAAAAGTGTTCCCTCTTTAGACCTACCATTTCCTGCCCCTGCCCAAATGAACAGGATTTTGGACTCATGGAGGAGCACCGTCATTCTCGTGCCTCCTTGCCAATTGCTGTGCATCTTGGCCATGGTATTGACTGTGCATCCTAGCACATACTTGTTCCTCGAAAGAATTTGGAAAGCATGCAATGCTAGTCTGACTGCCACAAGTTCCATCCAGTCCATACCGTTCATATCTTCCAATGGGCTCCATCTGCCTCGGACAATCTGATCCTTGCATTGTGTTCCCCAGCCGCTACTGCTGGTGGCCATAACTGCTATCAGGTAAGGAAGCTGGAGGAAACTGACTCCCTTTGTTAGATTTGGTCATGAAGACCACTAGATGAGTGACTTCTTTATGTGTGTGGGGGGGAGCAGTATCTTGACATCTGTGCACCCTTTTGTGTGTGTGTGTCCTTCTGACAAGGGAGAAGAGTCCATTGTAAAGGCCTGGCATGGAAGCAGGCCCAAGGAATCAGATCTATGGACTACATCCTCAGTTCCAATACTTTCAACCAGTGCATGAGGTCCACAGACGTCTGCTAGATTTCTTTCATCCCCTCCAACAATTTTTCCTGCTACTTTGCAGGTGGAAGCACATTGGCTATCCTCATCTGAATCCTGGCCCCTAAGTGGGCTATGTCACCGGAGGATATGAGATTATTAATATTACCTTTTTAACACATTAATCAGTCATCCTTGTGCCTGAAGAGATTGCCTAATGGACTTGGTGTCCTAGCTCGCCTCTGCTGCTTAGGTACTGTGGAGGATATAGTCCAGGTAAGGATAAAGGTGGATTCCTTGTTGTTGTAAGTAGGCTAATAGAACTACCAGGACCTTGGCAAACACCCTTGGAGATTATGTCAGCCCAAAGGATAAGGCCTTGTATTGGAAATGATGGCCCTGAAAATCAAAAAGGGAAGAACTGTCTGGAAGGTGGAATATGCAGGTAAACATCTTGAAGGCCTAAGGACATCACACGGTCGTCCTGCTGCATACTCTGCAGAATGCAGTGAAGAGATTTTAAAACTGGAACTTGTGCTTCTTTACACATAGATCAAGATGGGCAGCCATGTTAGTCTGTAGCCGTAGCAAAGAGCAAAGCCCAGTAGCACCTTAAAGACCAACAAAGGCCCCGTTCACATGGAGCATTTGCCCCGCTGAAGGCATGGTAGCCCTGCGGACTTTCCGTGCCCGATCACACCAGCACATCTGGGAGGCGTAGCACTCCCATGGCCCACCCGCGGCTTCCCGTGGAAAATGCAGAGTAAAAAACTACTAGGGTGGAAGTACTAGTTTCTGGAAACCCCAGGGCAAAGGCCGGAGTCTGATCGCAGGAGCGCCAGTATCCCTCGGCTTCCGACGCCCACCCATGTCCCGGGGTTTCCGGACGTTGTAAGTTTCCATGGGATGCGCACCAACGCCGAATAGTGCATGCGCACACACAAGACACTGACAGCGGCCCACCCCCCCCCCACTGCGCATGCACACTTCGCAACAGCGCGTCTTGTGTGGTCTGCTGTGCGGCTTTTTTGCCGCGCTGCAGCAGTGCGGTGTGATTGGGGCTGGGAGCTGGAGCGTGGCAACCTGATGGCCTGTGTGATCAGGCTACCGCACCTTATTTTGCTCCGGGGTGAACTGCCATGCCTCCCCCCAGTGTTTTCTGGCCCGTATGACTGGGGCCAAAATATGTGGCAGGGTATGAGCTTTTGTGAGACATTGCTCAGTTCTTCAAATACCTATAACTTCAGTTCTTTTAAATTTAGAATTGCTCTCCAGTCCCTGGCTCTCTTGGGACTACAAATGGAATGGAATAAATTCCATGGAAATGCTGTTCTAAGGGCACTGGTTCCACTGTCCCTATGTGCATTACATTTGAATAGGTCACAACAGAAGAAAAGGTGTCTCTGTTCTGTCTTGGGAAGTGAGGAAGCACGAAAGTGAGGAAACTGCTGGAATTGACCCCCAACCATATAGTCAAGTGGTTGGTCTTTGTTTTGTTGGTTCCTGCCCTGTTTGTTAGGAGGGACCTGTCCCTGTTGGAATCTGGACCTGTAGCCAAAGGTGCAGGAGTGCCTAAAGTCCTTTTGTTCCTGATTTTTTTTAAAATGTCAATGCATCTAAAATAGACAAGAGGGCCCACCTTCCAATGATTTAGCCATAGCTTCATTCTCACCACAATATTGGTGGCCTGTGCTCTGGCACCAAACTGCATGGCCTCTTAGGATGCATCTGCTGCAAATTTTGCAGCCCTTTAATCTTTAAGATGGATCTCTTAAGCATCAAGGGGTCAGCATTGGGCTCTTGAAGTTGGTTAGCAGCCCAAACCATGATGGCCCTGGAGAAATCTAAGAGCATGGCAGGTGGCTCAGATTGTCAGAAAGGTTGCTTCAGGGGATCCCCTGGGGGCGTCTATTATTAATATTTTTATCCACTGAATTGTTACACATGTTGGCCACAGCCTTAGGCAAAACTGCTCCTGAATGTAAGACTACTGCTGGAGCAACCCCCCTATGCCTGCAAGAAAGTGTCATAGCCTGGAACTGCCCATTCTGCCTTTAGTACGTAATCAAAGAATTTTGAGGACCCTTTAGATGGTTTCTCAAACCATCTAGTATCTAAATTAGACGTAGCTGATGATCTAGGGTTTGTTTGTATCCATCTGGTAGTTAAGAAAAGGCAAAGGCAGTTTTTTCTTTTCTTTTTTAAATCTTTGTAGATGTTCCAGCCAGGAAGGCTGTCATGACCCCAACAGGTCGCTGCCTTCCACTGCCACCACCCTGGACTTATGGTCCCTTGAGAAGGCCCAGGGTACCCTCTCAAGCCCATCCAAAAGGCCCCTTTCCAAGCTGAGAACCTTAGACGTGATGACCAGGCAGAACTTTTAAACAAATCGTTTATTTATACAGTAATGGGGCATTGTAAACAAGACAAGGTGCTTCAAAAAGCTATAACAGTGTTTAAAAAGGCAAAATAAACAGAATCTAACACAGCTACCTATTCCTCCTTAACTGTTATTACTTAAGGTCTACAAGCCTTCTTACCATGCTTCACTACCTGTAATAGTCACTCTGATTAGTGAGGGACCTTTTCCTCTTAGACCAGCCGTTCTCCCTCAGTAACTCCGTGAGAGGGAAAACTGCAGAGAGACAGCAAGATCCGTTTCCTCACAACACAGAGAGTTTATCATAGTCCCCTTCAATCCACTCCTGTGTGAAGAAAGACACCATTTCGCACAGCCTACAACTTAAGACACCTCCACAAGAATGCAACAGTCTCCTCCCAGAATCCCTGCACTCCCATTGGCTAAAAACTGTCCCCAAGCATTGTGGGGATTGTAGGCTGTCTGCTTTCCACTGCCAGACAGGCCCCTCCTATAGTTTAGGCCTCTAGGCCCTGTCTCCATCCTGCACAGATCATGACAAAGGCCTTGGAGAATTTTCTGACCATTCCACTTCCTCTTTATCAGAGCTTGTTGTCATATATCCCATGGTTGAAAAGAGCCCTTCCACCCCTGAACCCAAGCCTGACATGGGTGGTGAGGGAAAAGGGGGACATCTCTTTGACTAGCTCTCAGAAACTCCTGATGTTGCCGATGCTAGTATCCTTATTGGCGAGATCAGCCACTGCTTGGCCAGGTGCTCTTAGCCACAGAGAGGCCAACATGATTCCTGGTTGCATACGCACAAGGCTAGGGCAGGCCCAGGCCAGACTAAAGGCCTAAAGAGGGAGGGCAGAAAAAGTGCGGGAAAAACCCTGAGCAGCTGCCCTCTTGGAATGTCCCTGAACTGCAGAAACCATGCTGGGAAAGGCCTCAGAGAAAGGGGGGGGCGCTCTGCTGCATTTGCTTGGATCAGCCTTTTGTTCACCTTGGGGGTCCTCATCCCACTGCCCCTATGTCTTGGGGGGCGCGGATCTGGACTTCAGCTCCAGCCCTCTCACTCCCTGTAGGCCCGGAAGCCTTTGAGTCTATATTGGGCAGGCCAGACGCTGCGATCTCTTCATGGTTGCTGGACCCAGTAGAGCTCTGCTGGGTTTTTCCAGTGCAGCCAAAGCCTCAGGCCTGGCAGCACCAACAGAGGCCCGTGCCAGTCTCCAATGTCTGAATCCTCAGGTGGGAGAGGCCTGCCACAGTTGTCTCCCCCTTCTGTCTTCCATACTTAGAGGGTAAGATACTCCAAGAGTTTGGACCCGGTAGAGCTCTGCTGGGTTTTTCTAGCACAGTTGGGGGCCAGCTGCATAAACAACCCGAGGCGTCGGGTCTGGCAGCACTGACTGAGGCCCGTGCAAGTCTCCGATGCCCGAATCCTCAGGCAGGAGAGGCCTGCCACAACAGTCTCTCACTGAGGGCAGTTTGTGGCCTTGTAGATGTTTCTGCCATTGGTCAGTCTCCGGTGCCTGGAACCTCAGGCAGGAGAGGCTTGTCTTAAAGGTCTCTTTTTTCTTCTCTTAAGACCGACGACGGGGCCTTTCTTCAAGGCTTTTCCCCATCTTCCATGTAAAACAAGAGCCTCCAAGAAAGCAGAGCTGGCTCGAGCATCCTGCTTGGAGCGGCAGGGCTATTGAAAACTGGAAGGTCAGCCTCACTTTGAGCCCATACAGTCTACACAAATTTGCATAGCCCTGCCTGGAGCGAGAGGAGGTGTGACCTAACCAGTTTGGATGACTTCCCCCATTGAAGGAGAACTCACTAGGGACCTGGGAGGGTGGCGCAAGTGAGCCCACTTTGGTGCGGAAGACAGATGTGGGTGACTGATCAGCAATTTTAAATGTGAGAGGGAACAGTGGTGAAACCCAGTCAAAATGACCGTGTGACCACAGCCTTAGTGTGAACTAGCTCACAGTTTTTTAGCCTCCGGCTCACACATTTTTGTCTTAGCTCAGGAAGGATGGCTCCAGAGCAAACTAATTTATGCAGCAGCCAAATCGCTTGCGCACAACTTTAATGCCAGGAGCTCACAAAGTAGAATTTTTGCTCAAAAGACTCTACACCTTAGAGGGAGCATTGATCAGGACACGTTAGTATTCAAAACTTTACATGGAGTTCCCAAGGGTTGCAGCCAATACTTAACTAGTAGTCTGCTTTATAGCAAAACAGTCATGATAACTAACATGGTGTGTTTTTTTAACATGGTGTGTGACTTTTTGAACTTGAAAGCACATGGTAGGTTTGGGACAAAGAGCTGCTGCTTTAAAGCTGAGTGCACTCTGCTAAATAAGAAGGATCTGGACCACCAGAACAAGTACCCTTCCAACAACTAGTACCAGCTTCCGCAAAGTCAGTTCACTCCAGATTCTAGGAGGCTCCACCTCTGACCTGCCTGGTTCTGTCCTGGCTCCTCCTGCCTTGATTGTGCCCGCTGTGATTGGCCAAGGGGACAGAGTTTTGGAAACCAAAGCCAACAATGCCCTGATCAACAGGTAGTTTAATTCCCTGCCCTCCACCCCTCATTGTCTACAAGCCCTTGTGCTCACCTCGTACGTGGCTCAAAGGTAACAAAGGACTAGGATCTTGGAGACCCAGTTTTGAATCCCCACTCTGCCACAGAAGCTTGCTGGGGACTTTGGGCAGTCACATACTGTCAGCCTAACCTACCTTGCAGGGTTGCTGTGAGGACTAAATGGAGGAGAGGAGAACTGTGTAAGGCGCTTTGATTTCCCACTGGGGAAAAAGGTGGGGTATAAATGAAGCACATATATAAATAAGTGAAAGAAGCTTTGTTACCTGGTCACATACAGGACAAGATCCGCATGGCTGGGATTGGAGTCGTTCCCCGGGTTGACCTTCCTGGCCCACTCACAGACACTGATGACAGAGGAGGTGAGGTTGGTAGTGATGCTGATGCCTTCCTGGGAGAGAAGCAGGAGGGTGCGTAGAAATGGGATTTGCATTCAGCTCACCTATCACTTGTGTGCACATTCTTTATTCCCATTATTTGATGCATTCACATCCCATATTCCGTGCTTTATTAGTTTCCACTGGTACAATGGGGAACTACTTTCCCCCCTCTTAACCAACTGGGCTGAGATTCTCAGAAACTCTAGTCCATTTTCAAATTCAGTTACAAGAATGGTATGGAAGAATGGGATTTGGATTAGTTTCTCTTCAAACACATGAACATGCTCAAACCCTAAATTCAGTGCAGCAAAATCAGCCCTGTGAGCTTAAGTCCACTCTTATCAACCCAGTCCAGCTGCCCTCAAGACAAAAAGCAGTTTTGGAGGGGACGATAATGTTCAGGGGAAAGGTGTGAGAAGCCCCCTCCCACAGCTCTCTCTCTCCAGACAAAAAAAAAGTGAGAAACACAGGAAAAAAATACAAACCACAAAATAGAAACTGTGTGAAATTACTCAGGATGTACCTATTAAAGGATGCTTAATAAATACTTTCAAAAATCACCAATTTTTATAATGAATCTCTCCTTATAATATTTGAGTTTTGGTCCCACAATATTCGATGCGCGCCAAAATCAGTTGGCCTGTGCATCTGCCCCTCACTCTGGCTCCTTATCCATTAGCTGCCTTGCCTTGCACTGTCCTGTCAGGCCCACCCACAGACCTGCCACCCAGCGTTGTGACCTCAGTCTTCAGGGAGCTGTGAACATAAGAACATAAGAGAAGCCAATGTTGAATCAGGCCAATGGCCCATCTAGTCCAACACTCTGTCACACAGCGGTCAAAATATACCAGGTGCCATCAGGAGGTCCAGCAGTGGGGCCAGGATACTAGAAGCCCTCCCACTGCTGCCCCCTCCAGCACCAAAAATAGAGTGCATCACCTGCCCCAGACTGAGAGTTCCCATCTATACCCTGTGGCTAATAGCCACTGATGGACTTCTGCTCCATATGTTTATCTAATTCCCTCTTGAAACTGTCCATGCTTGTAGCTGCCATCACCTCCTGTGGCAGTGAATTCCATATGTTAATCACTCTATGGGTGCAGCCGGATCGCTCTCTCTCACCCCAGCCAAGCCGGGGTGGCCTGTGCTGCCCACACTGGCGAGATACATGGAGGCTACGACCCCTGCTTCGGGGGGAGGGAGGCCTCCACCGGCCCGGTTGATCTTGGCAACAGAGAACGCGGCCACACCCGGCGCGGCCCTCCGCTGGACCTAGCTGGCTTCAGGGAAGCGGGGGGGCTGCGCAGCGCTTCCAATGGCCTGTGTGGCCTCTGCCAGGCAAGCTGCAGGCCCTGCATTGGGGGAGCCCTCCGAGGGGGGAGCTGGCAGCACCGCGCTTCCCTCTCCTGGCCGGCCCTCCTTTGGGGAGGGGGGCGCCTTGGCCCACTGCTCCCTCAGGTGGGTGGATGGGGGGGAGGACTGCCCACCTCCACTAACTCATCACAGGATGGGTGAGGCCAGCTGCCTCGCTCCGCTGCCCCAGGGTGCTGCGCAGCTGGCCGCCTTAACCCACTGCTCCCTCGCGCGGCCAGGGAGAGGGGGCTGATGGCCAGGGGTGGAGCCGCGAGCCCAGTCGCCTTCACCTGCTGCAAGGGGGAGCCCACGGAGGGCCACGCCGCCTGTGGCAACCCTGTGCTGCTCGCTGCCGGCCTGATTTCGGCCCCCAACAGGCAGCCCAACAGGCAGCCCTTCCAGGGAGCCCTGGCAGGGCACCGCACGCACACCATCAACACTCCCAACCACTAGACAGCCGGCAGCAGTGGCGGACAAGCTGCCGAGCGCCCAACTTCGGCCCTCTCCCCCCCCACCCGCCCACCCAATAGAGAGCTACTGGTGCCGCCGGCACAGGAGCCACTGTGCACGTGGATTGGCCCCTACCCTCCCCCTTCGCGGCTTCTCCCACCCCCCACCAGCCGGGCGGCCGGGAGACCCTTTACCAAGATCAACCCCCCTTTGCTTCTCCCACCGCCTACCTATCCCAGCGGACACGAGAAGCTCACTCAGGCGCCCCCCTCTCCCGTCCTTTTTCCTTCCTCTCTCTCTCCTCTCACCGCTTTCTATCTCTCACTATGTTCCCCCCTTCTTTCTCTCCCCTTCTTCCCTCCCTTCTCTCCTTCCTTCCTTCCACTCTCTCTCTTTCTACCCTTCTGTCTTCCTTCCTTGCTTTCATTCCTTCCCCTTTCCTACCTCCCTTCCTCCCTTCCTCCCTTCCTTCCTTTCTTTCCAAATTACTATCACAAAGCCCCCCACTCCGTCTCTCTCTCTCTCCCACCCCCAACACTCTCTCGCTACCTCCACTTCTCACTTCCACATTTCCTTCCACCCGCCCTTCCTTCCTATCTAGGGCCTGTTGTCTATGGCCACAATGGGCTTCACTCACTAGTTATTTATAAAGATTAATATCCACTAACACAGTAACATTAACACCAAAACAATAATTTAACATACAAGGGAAAACAATGTAGTTAAACAGGAAATAGGTACTTTGCAGCATAAGCACTTTGAGAAGTATTTTTCCTGATTCTGTGCCCAGAATGTTACTGATGCCTATTGGAAAGCAGCTCCAACTTTGAGAAAACCTTGGCGAAATGTGGTTGATTATAGCCAGGGGACATTTCCTACCGGAGCACCCCAGAGCGGTGCTCCAGCAATAAGGAGCCCAGACCCCACCCCCACCCGTGGAGAGACTCAGGGAGGGGGATTTAAATGCCTGTGGGTTGGCTGGAGATGGGAAGGGCAGGGAGGCAGACATGCCTGCCCTTCCCCCTGAGCCTCTCCGCTTTTGCAGAGAGACTCAGGTGGGGGGTTAAATGCCTGGGTTCATTGCTCGAACTTCTCCAGGTGCCCTGCAGCCCTTTCCATCTCCACTTTTGCAGAGAGACTCGGGGGGGATTTAAACTCATTTGCATCTCATTTTAAACATGCTTGCCCTTTGTCAGTGCATGTGGCATATGCAAATGAGCTCCTGCACCTCTTTTTCTAGGAAATGACCCCAGATTATAGCTAGCTTGCTATAATCAATACCCAGCATGGAATGAAGACTGGTGGATCACCTCCGTTCACTGTGATCTCGAGTAAATGTATGAATGTATGGACTAACATTTTAGGCGATAATTTTGTGACAAGCTCTGTTGGACACTTGTTGTGGATTGATTTCTTGTTTAATAGCATTGTTTTCCCTTGTGTGTTAAATTATTGTTTTGGTGTTAATGTTACTGTGTTATGGAATATTAATCTTTATAAATAACTCATTAAAAATTGATGATTTTTGGAAGTATTTATTAAGCATTCTTTAATAGGTACATCCAGAGTTATTTCACACAGTTCCTACCACTTCAGACTGCAGCTTTCCCCAGCGTCATATTATGAAAAAGAAATACAGTTGGGGCAACTGACACATAACTGTTCTGTGCAATTTCACCCGTATTTGGAAAGAAACAGCCTAAGGAGTACAACAAGAAGCAACACACAAGGGTTTTCCATTCTTTAAAAAGTCAGGTGGCTTTCCACCTGCAGAAGGTTCTTTCCAGAGTCTCCTCCTCTCTCTCCCCACCATGGGCTGCATCACAGCTGGGCCTGGGCTGCTGGAAGTGACTTCCAGAGCTGGAATAGCTTCCCTGGTCCAGAAATCAGCAGCCAGTGGCTCAAGCAGAAGGCCAGCCACCTCCTCCTCCTCTTATTTGCCCAATCCTGAGGCTTCATGCCCCAGCCAATCACAAGGCTCCAGCCTTGTGCCAGAAAAGGGCTCTAAGCACAAAGCCACTAGGATGGGCTTCAGCCTCAGGCCGTGAGATCCATCAGTGGCTATTAGCCACAAGGGATAGATGGAACACTCCATCTGGGGCAATGATGCTGTGTCTTCTTGGTACTTGGGGGCAACAGTGGGAGGGCTTCTGGAGTTCTGGCCCTGCTGGTGGACCTCCTGACGGCCCATGGGTTTCAGCCACTGTGTGACATAGAGGGTTGGACTGGCTGGGCCATCAGCCTAATCCAACATGGCTTCTCTTAGGTTCTCTTATGTTCCTGAGGGGCCCTCAGAAGCGCCAGGGTTCTGGACAGGCTCTTCCTCAGGTCACCAACCTCCAGGCGGGGCCTGGAATTCTCCCAAAATTACAATCATTCTGCAGAGTGCAGAGCTCAATTCTCTTGGAGGAAATGACGGCTCTGGAGGGTGGACTCTTTGACCGCCCACCCCTCAAGCTCCACCCTCCCAAGGCACCATCCCCAAGCCTCCAGAAATTTCCCAAGACAGAGCAGCAGCCTCAGCTGCCCCTCACTGAATGGATTTTACCACCTCCGGCTCTGTGAGGATGATCATTCGGACCAGGTGGACCCTGAACTGAGCTCCTAGCGAGGCGTCTCGGAGCAATTCAGCACCCTGCTGGGGAAAAACACAGTCCCGAAAAGGTTTAAAGGAAGCTTTAGGTCCACTTAGGAAGCTTTAAGTCCCCTTGAGCAGCAAGATCTATAGACACAAGATAAAGATGTTTGTGAGGCCTCTAAAGATGAAAGTCATGTGTCTGGTGCCAAATGCACAGCTGCTGAATTAGAACATCTAAAAAATAAAATATATTTAAAAAGCTAATGCAGTAAATAAAAGCAAATATAATAGCAGAAATAAAAAATCAATAATATAGATCTTGCTGCTTAAGTAAGTAACATAGCCATTTTTACTACACTGTAACTTAAAAAAATATTTGATTATTCATATTCAATTTTCATTTTTTCTACAGCCTTCCTTTTCTTGGTCCAGTATTAACTTATTGTTTATCTTATTGTAAGGAGCTGCGGTGACTCAAGTGGTTAAGATGCTGAACTGCAGGCTGGAAGGTCAGTAGTTCAGCAGTTCGAGACCCGAATGCCGCATGACGGAGTGAGCTCCCGTCTCTGGTTCCAGCTCCTGCCAACCTAGCAGTTCGAAAGCAAGAAATTGCAAGTAGATAAATAGGTACTGCGATGGTGGGAAGGTTCCATGCACCTTGGCATTTAGTCATGCCGGCCACATGACCACGGAAATGTCTTCGGACAGCGCTGGCTCTTCAGCTTGGAAACAGAGATGAGCGCCGCAACTCTAGAGTCGGATTTGACTGGCTTTCAAGCAAGGGAAACCTTTACCTTTACCCTATCTTATTGTAATATGTATTATTGTTACGTGTACCTCAATACTGTTTGACTTCTGAAGAAGGCCCATACTGGGTAGAAATGTGTCAGGTCATGTGTATTGGCCCTTGTGTTTAGGCCACTTGAACTTTTTAACAAGGCTTTTATTGGGCTCTTATGTTTTTAACTGTCTTTCCCTTGTGGTTCTTGATTCCAGTTTTTGGTTCAAGTTTGTTTTCCCCTCCCTGTGTCTTATGGGACCTGGATATCTCCTGCTATTACAACTAGAGATTGGTTCCCCCTGAAGAAAATGGCTGCTTTGGAGGGTGGGCTCTGTGGCCTTATACCCTACTGGGGTCCCTCCCCTCCCCAGGCTCCACCCCCCCAAACCTCCAAGCATCTCCCAACCCAGAGCTGGCTACCTTACTGCTTAGGGAGAGGGGGGAAAGTAGGGCTGCCGGCTCCAGGTTGGGAAATACCTGGAGATTTGGGGGGTGGAGCCCGAGGAGGGTGGGGCTTGGGGAGGGGAGGGACTTCAAGAACATAGAGTCCACCTTCCAAAGCAGCCATTTTCTCCAGGGGAACTGATCTCTGTTGCCTGGAGATCAGTTGTAATAACAGGGGACCTCCAGCTACCACCTGGAGGTCAGCAACCCAAGGGAAAAGTGACGTTCCCAGGGACTCGCGGTCTTCTTGGTTCAGAGTGGCTCCCAACAGAACCCCCAAAAGCTTCAGGCCAAACTAAACATGATGCGAAAAGTGCAGCTGCCCTCAAACCTGCCCCTGCTCACCAAGCTCCTCCTCTCCCTCTGAAGGGCCAGGGGGGCCTTCCTTGCCCCCCCCAGCCCCGGCCTGACCAGTGCCAGCCAATAATGTGGAGCAGGGAGAGGGGGACCCAGACTGCTGTGATACCAGTTCCGCTGGACCTCCCAGAGAGGGATGGGGAGAGCTGGGTGAATGGAAACCATTTTCAACAGCAACTGTATATTTTAGCCCTGTCTTAGTTATCACAAGCTGCACCACTGTCAGAAAACAGGCAAAGACCAGCACAGCTGAAAATGACTCACAATATTCAGGTTGGTGAGGATGTACCTCTCCGTGTCTTCTTTATGGAACCGGAAGACGTCTGGCCCCACCACGACAAGCAGCTCCAAGTGCTTCACAGTCAGCTCAGCCCCTTTCCGGACTCGGGATAGAAGCTTTTTTCCTACGACACAGAGAGTATTTGGGGAGGGGGGAAATCAGAGTAGAAGTCTGAATGGCAGTCAGATGCTCTCTGTGTGGATACTCCGATAGTTTGGGCAGTTTGCCTTTTGAAAAAGCATACTTCTAGACCTCACCACCAGACAGCAGGGCCCTGGAGAACAGTGAACATGTTTGTTTAGTTCCCTTTTTAATTAATAAGGCTGAGCTGAAACAGCATTAAGGAGAAGAGAAGAGATTGGATTTATACCCTGCCCTTCACTACCCAAAGGAGTCTCAGAGCGGCTCACAAACTCCTTTCCCTTCCCCTCCCCACAACAGACACCCCCTGTGAGGCAGGTGGGGGCTGAGAGAGCTCTGACAAAAACTGCTCTTTTTCAAGGACAGCTGTGCCAGAACTATGGCTTGCCCAAGGTCATCCAGCAGGTGCAAGTGGAGTTGTGGGGAATCAAACCCTGTTCTCCCAGATTAGAGTCCGCGCACTTAACCACGACACCAAACTAAGCAGAAAACCTGGGGACTCAATTATGGGAGGGGAGCTGTGGGGTGCAAATCACAAAGACAGGTCAGGTTAAACTTCCCTAGAAAACAGCCCCTGCCCTGCCCCACCCCCTCCAGGCTCTGCTGTGGGGCCACGAGAAGACTACCTGGCAGTACTGTTGTGTGGCTACAGGGAGTCTTGAAGACAATGTGAGGCTTGGGATGAAGCGGGCCCTTCAGCAGCTTCATGTGTTTGCTTCTGACAGGCCGGATGTGAACCTTCTCCCCAGGGACCAAGGCAACTCCTTGCTGGAGGAAATAAAATCCCACCCTGACGTTATCAGCTTGGATTGCCAGTGCATTTAAAAAAAAAAAACCTAAGCAGTAATGAAAAGCAGAGCAAAAGAGAGAAGCATATAGATTATGGGAGGGAAACATTTCTTGTGAGGGCCAAACCAGAAAGGTGCCAAGAATTCTGTGACTGAAGGTTTTAAATTCAACTTTCAGGTACACAGGAGTCCAATTCAGATCCGGAAGGGAACACGTGGCTGGTGAGGGAAGGGGAGGCTTCCTCTGGTGCCATTTTCCCAACCTGAAATGGCCACCGGGAGGGCAAATTTCAGAAGGTGGCACTGGCTACTCTGTTCTGCTTTCAAATCTTGTTGCCAGCAGCATTGCTAGGTCTCAAATTCCTTATTTCTATAAGGTAGAAAGGTGGCTTCTTACGTATGCGGACCGCCACCAGGGGTCCGCAGCTAAAGTAAGGAGCTTGGGTCCCAAACACAATGGGACCTCAGATCCTAGACCACCCAGTGTCCACCAACAGGCCATCTGGCGGGAAATTCAAACCCTCCAATGAGACCGTGGGTGTACTGGGTGGGGTGTATATGTGGTAGGGTTGCCAAGTCAACTTACCTGCAAAGCGGGGGGATTCCTGGCTCTGTCCGGAGTCTCCCTGTGTATGTACTTTGTGTGTGTGCACCACGATTACGTCACCAAAAGTGACATTATCGTGTTGCCCACCTGACTCGAGGGAAAACCCTATGGTTTTCCCTCGATTCACAGAGTGTCCCCCCACAATGTGGCCAGCATGATGATGTCACCTCCGGGTGACATCATCATGCTGGGGACACCCTCCGGCAGGGGGTGGAGTTCCCTCCAGGGCCCGATCCACCGCCGGTGGGTAACGGGCCTCCCTGGCGGGAATTTACCCACCCCCAGTGGGGGCTTGGCAAGCCTAATATGCGGGGTCAGTTTTCCAGTCTTGTGTGTGAAGTACAATAAATGCATCTGAACGCATGTTGTAGTCTGAGCCTCAATGCGGCGAACCCAGTACTTTATAAATATATGTTTTAAATTTTTAAAAAAGCTAAATCCCATGGCATGCTTTTGAATCTAGGGCTGCCTTAAAAGGCATGTCCTTTCCCCCTTTCTCAGTTCTGAATGGATATTCCCAGCAGAACTTTCCGCCTGTTCTCCCAGCCCTTCTTTCCTGACAGACTGCTCCGTGGGACTCCTGGGACTCTGTGGGACTCCCAGCCACTCGGATTAACTGCATTGCCTGTCATGGACTTCGGAGTTCTTGGTTTCGGAGTGCGTGAGGCTGAAATAGAGTTGCCAGCCTCCGGGTAGTGGGTGGAGACCTCCCACTGCTACAACTGGTCTCCAGGCAACAGAGATCAGATCCCCTGGAGAAAACGGCTGCTTTGGAAGGTGGACTCCATGGCATCACCCCCCACTGAAGTCCCTCCTTCCCCTCCCAAAACCCGCCCTCCTCAGGCCCCACCCTCCAGATCTCCAGGTGTTTCCTAAGCCAGAGCTGGCAACCTGAGCCTGAGACAATGACGCCTTTTGGCATCTGAAGAAGGATGTTTCTGGTCCTCAGCTGGAGTTCCCTGGAAGAGTTGTGTTCAGGAACTAATTACTGGAATAAATACAGTAAACACACAGACCCTAGAAATTAAGGTTGCCAACCTCCAGGTGGGGCCTCAGGATCTCCTGGAATCATAACTGATCTCCAGACACAACACAGACCAGCTGCCCGGGAGAGAACGGGGGTGCTGCGGAGGGTGGGCCCCGCAGCATTAGACCCGGGGGAGGTCCTTCCCCTCCCAAAGCCCACCCTTCCCCAGGATCCACTACCAAATCTCCAGGGATTTCCCAAGCCAGGGTTGGCAACTCTGCAAATCTTAACAGCAGTTTTTCTTTTCTCTAAACAATTTCCAGATTCTGGAGATGCTTAACTTGCAGATCTGGAGTAAACTGTGGAGACTGAGCCAGTCTGTGCAAAATAAGGAAGGCTGCAAAGCTTGAACTGATCTCATCAGAAGATTGAAAAGCCATTAGGGTTGCCGGCCTCTGGTGGGGCCTGGGGATCTCCCGCTCTTACAACTGATCTCCGGCTGACAGGAATCAGCTCCCCTGGAGAAAACGGCTGCTTTGAAGGGCAGACCCTCTGGCATTGTCCCCAAACTCTGCCCTCTCCTGGCTCCACCCCCAAAGTCTCCAGGTATTTTCCAACCCAGACCTGGCAACCCTAGAAACCATAGATTCAAATCTGCTAACTGGTGCTGGCCACCTTCCATCCATGAGGCTTGAGAGCCAGAAGCGGAATTCTCTGGTGCTTTTTAAAAGTCTGTTTTGGTTCTAGAATGTTTAATGGATAAAAAAGAAAATATAAGAACGAGCTTTTCTGCCTCAGAATGAGGGGGAGCTTGCACTGACTGCATTCTAATAAATCAGTGCGGAATTTCACCTTAGGGTTGCCGGCCTCCAGTCCAGGGGGCACCTGGAGCTCCCCCACTATTACAGTTGATCTCCAGATGACCAAGATCTGTTCTCCTGGAGAAAACGGCTGCTTTGGAGGGCGGACTCTGTGGCATTATGTGCCCCGCCGAGTTCCCTGCCCTCCCCAGGCTCCGCCCCAAAGGTACTTCCCAACCCAGAGCTGGCCACTCTGTTTTCAACTCCTTTCTTCTACAGGGCAGGACATTTTATGTGACCTCAAAAATATACTGAGCTGAGACTAAACTCACCAGCTGCCCTTCGCAGTATGTGAATCGGCCTTCCACCCCTGGAGGGCTCAGGACCTTTCCTCCGGCAAAGCAGTTGCCCCAGAAACGCCTCAGCAAACTGACGGGAGAATCCAGCCTTTGCTCACTGACAAAGGAGGCAGACAGGAGGGCACGGTCCTCCAGGAACTCGAGGGCGTAGAGCTCCCCCCAGGCTGTCAGGGAGCATCGCTGGGTTCTGCAAGGTGTTGGCTCAGACGGTCCTTCTGTGCAAGAACAAGTGAGGTGCACCACCTGGAACGCAGGCACTGTGGAAATTGGGAGGCCAAGGTAGAAATGCCTGCTGTCAATAGAAGCAATGAATACTGACACAGCTGACACACATCTCATCACTCTTTCAGGCCATACACCGGGGTCCCAATATCATGCTCCCTCTCAGCTGAGTGAGTGTGAGCTGGCTCAGTTCTTTAGCCTCTGGCTGACACATTTTTGTCCTAGCTCAGGAAGGAGGGCTCCAGAGCAAACTAACTTATGCAGTAGCCAAATCGCTCGCTCACCACTTTAATGCCAGGAGCTCACAAAGTGGGATTTTTGCACACAGGACTCCGCAGCTCAGAGGGAGCATTTCCCCCACCTCTTTGAGCCTGCAGGCATCTTTGGGATTCTGACCCAGGGGGCGATGGGCACAGTCAGAAGAAGATCTGCCCTGGGAGGTGGAGACAATCACAAAACGGTTACTGCTGCAGGAGGCAGAGCCAAAGAAAAAATGTCAAGGAGCAAGGTAATATATAATTCTGCCATCACACACACTGAATAATCCACTTACAATTCACTTTCCAACTGGATTTTTACAGTGTGAACTGGTAAAATACAGTTGGAAAGTGGATTGAAAGTGGATTATTTAGTGTACCTAAGGGTGTGTTCAGACGGATCTTTTGATCTGCCATAGGAACGACTCCCTTGCGGATCAAAAATGCACGACCAGACAGAAACATCTGGGAAATATTCCGGTCCCATAGGCATCCTGTTCTGCTGCGCCTCCAATCCTGATTTTAAAAGTAGCAGTTTCAATGTAGGGTTTTCGCTTACCCGCGCAACAACTGCAGACTTTCTTCCGTCTGGTCACTCCATTAGCGCGCGATGCTCCCGTCGGCTCGGTCTGACGTCAGACCGAGCCGACGGGGGCGTGATTTTTAAAAAATTGAAACCCCATGTGCGCTTTAACGAGGAAACGCATTCAGCGATAAGCGCTACGAGGAATGTCATATTCATGCTTATTTCTTTTAGGGACAAGATGTTACCGCGATGGGAGATGGAGGGGGGAAGGACTGTTCTAACTTGCAAAATAGTCCCTCTATTGATCATGATGGCAATGGCAAGGGGGAGGACCGGGACTTTGCTGAAAACCCTCCGCGATCGCCTCAGTTCTCCAAGGAGGTGCAGCCTTGCCTATGCGAATGTACAAAACTTTTTTTAAAAAAATCCTCGGTGGATGCCGTGTAGACAAATCACGGCGGGAACAACGCGCGGTGAGGCTATTTCATGGGGGGGCGTCTGGTCGTGCTAGGCTGGATTTAAAAAATCGGGATAAAATTTTAGGAGGGCTCATGGCGCGATTGACTGGCCGTCTGAACGCAGCCTAAATAATCCACTTTCCACACTAATCCACACTAAATAATCCACTTTCAATCCCCTTTCAGTGCACTTTCCAACTGGATTTTTACTGTGTGAACTGGCAAAATCCAGTTGGAAAGTGCATTGAAAGTGGATTATTTAGTGTGTGTGACTGCAGCCATAATAGTAACACTTCAGCCTTTCAAGCAGAAGCCCTGTTGAACAAGATGCCTTTTAATTGGCACAGCCAATCAGAAGCCCTGCTGGGCAAAAGCCCCACCTGCCCCGGCCCACGTTCTCAAAGCCCTTGTCAGCCACCGGGAAAGGCGTCAGTAGGTTTCATGGGGCCTGTGGGAACCCCTGCCGCCATACATGCAGGGAGCTTTAACATTTTTCAGGGCAGGAGAATGCAGCTTAGTCCAGTCTGTGCAGGTGATCACCCACAGCTGCCATGGCTGAAGGATTTTCCTGGAGAGTTTATTTTCATAACTCACAGCATGCCATTTGATAAACTGCCTGCAGAGGAGGCCCTCCCAGGTGCCAAGGGCCAGTGACCACTTCAAGTTGTATCTTTAGGATGCTGTTAAGAGCAACAAAGCCAGATCTGATGGACGGGGCCCAAACCACCTGCAGAGCCCCCTTGTGCAAACCCCACTGAAATCAACATGTTTCCAAAAGAGAAAGCAAAGGCCCTTCTTACCCTCCAAGTCTGAAGCGGTATCAAAATAAGAGAAAATATCTTGGGCATCCAAAGAAGCTAGAAATGTCTGTAGGGGAAAAAAAAAAGCTTTCTCTTTCCAATTGGAAAATGGAAGACATCAGAAAAAATTCAAATACAGCAGCAGAGTAATGCTTGTGTGTGTGAAGTGCCCTCAAGTCATTTCCGACCTGTGGCGACCAGTGTTCCCTCTAAGCTGAGTTAGTGTGAGCTAGCTCACAGTTTTTTAGCCTCTGGCTCACACATTTTTGTCTTAGCTCAGGAAAGATGGCTCCAGAGCAAACTAACTTATGCAGAAGCCAAATTGCTGGCTCACAACTTTAATGTCAGTGGCTCACAAAGTAGAATTTTTGCTCACAAGACTCCACAGCTTAGAAGGAACATTGGTGGCGACCCTGTGAATTAACGTCCTTCGCCCCATCCTGTCCTTAACAGCCTCGCTCAGGTCTTGCAAAGTCCATCCATCTCACGTTGGGCCTTCCTCTTTTCCTGCTGCCTTCAAATACTTTTAATTAGGACCAAGTGAAATATCATTTTTATGTTGTTTTTAAATAACATGCTGTCTGAAGGGCCAGCAAGGAAGAAACCAAAGGCACAGAATTGACTTTGTTAGGCAACAGGGAAGTTTCAAAAAGTTCCTAATCAAACCTTGGTTCCTAATAATTAGAAAAGTTCTTCATCAATCCTCAAACCTTGTTTTAAAACTCAGTTTAAAACAAAATAGAACAATAGTCTTATCAAGAAAAATAGCCGTTGCAAAAGCGTTCTTTAAACAGGGTTAAAAAGGGGGCTGACATCACGCTATTACCTAAAAGGGCTGGATACTTTGTGGGTTACATTTTGGAGCAATCAGGTCCACAAAAAGGAAAGGAGGGTCTCTTGTCTTTTGCCAGGGGTCAAACTTACCTCTTGTGGTCCGGACAGCCAGCATGCTGCCAGTGAGAAGGCAGCGAGAAGGAGTGCCAGGGGACTTGCAGGCATGATGTGAAAGCTGCAATGGACACCACTGAGCAAACAGAAACTTCAGCTGGTCTTTTGGCTCAGGGCCTCGCATGGAGCAGAAGCCGGGAAGTGTGCAAAGTCTAAACAAACAAGAGAGGGGCAGTCAGGGCCCAGGGATAGCTTTCACTGCCAGTTCAAGGCCAGAGTTCTGCCAGAGGATCCAGAGGGCAGAGGACACTCCTGGGCAATGTTTCTTTGACTGCAGCAGCAAGTCATGATGGAAACAGGAGCTGCAGGGTGGGTTTTAAAGAAGAAACAAGCGGTTAAGGGGGGTGGAGGCACTTGTGCTACTCACAGGTCACAGCCCACTCCTACGCATGTTTACTCAGAAATAGGTCCCATGGTGTTCAATGGAGCTCTCAAGGCAGCATTCGGATGGGATTGCAGAGTGCACCACTCTGATAAGAGTTCAGAAATGTAGAGTTCTTTGGGTTGTCAACTCTGGGTTGGGAAATTACTGGAGATGTAGGGGTGGAGGGAGGGACCTCAAAAAACAGGATTGAGTAGATGTGGGGAAATCGTGCAAAACTGCGAGGCAAAATGTGGCCGCGCAGCAGCTTGTGTGAAACTGACACGTACCATGGGGCAAAAGGGAAGGGCAACTGCGGAGCAGCGCTTGTGGGAAATTGGCCTTAGTTTTCTAGGGGTCCCATATGCTTGAATTTTAGAACATCTCATAGCAAGCTCCACCCAAGCCAGAATTCTGTTCCCAGCCATGTCAAGACAGATGCCTCTGAGAAGGCAAAACAGCCAGCTGTGGTCTATATTTCCAGTATTTGGCACTCCGTGGTGGTGGGGAACAGTTGGCTCTTCCCTCCCCAGTGTTGTCTGTTACTTCAGTCTCTTGAAGCAAGAGGCCTCTATTTTTACGGGTTCTCATCATCCCGATGAGTACAGGACAGTCAGTAGGAAGATGCAGACTCCAAAATGTTACTGATACAAAGACCCTCGTCTAATTCATATCAGTAACATTTTGGAGTCTGTGTCTTCCTACTGACAGTCCTGTACTCATTGGGATCATGAGAATCCGTAAAAATAGAAGCCTCTTGCTTAAGGGGACCAAATTAATGTTGTTATTTCGACACTGGAGGCTCTAAAGTCTGTCCCAGTAAAACTGGGGGGGGGGCAACCCTGCTTTGTGTACATTATTTAAAAAAGAAAGATTTCATGGCCCTTATTCTAAGGGCCACACTAGATGTGACCTGGGAAATCTGTGATTAAGGTCTCTCGCAGGAGATCTGTAAAGCTAAGAGACACCTGCTTTGCAGGAAGGCTTTCTGGAGGAAGGAGTGTAGCTCTTTCCTCTCATGCCTCTTCTGCACTTGACTGGCCCCCTACTGAAGCTGCAGTCAGCTTTGCAGGACAGAAAATTCATGGGCAAGTGCCATCAGGATCATAGGTGTCATCTACAGGGGGACTGGGGGGCTTGAGCCTCCACCGAAATTGTCCAGGGGGCCGGGCAACCAGTGCAGGTAGGCTTTAAAGTGCAAGAAGCCCGTTCAGGACGAGAGGGAGCGAAGGGGAGGCTTGCAATGGCTGTCCGCCCTTTAAAATGAGCAGCCCCTCAGGTCCGCCTGCCAGCTGCTTGCTTTAAAGCAGGGGCAGTCAGTCCAGGGCGCCCCTTCGCTCCCCCCCACCTAAGAACAGGTGGTCCAGCCGGGGGGGGGGGGCGTTCATCCTTTGCCCTGCATCACGCACATGCCCTGTGCCCTGCCACGGCAGAGAGGCAAGCAGGGAAGTGGCTCCCGCCACACATCTTCGGGGATGAAGAAGGCGCCTTCTCCCGTCTCCACGCAGGGGAGCGGATGCAGGTGGAAGGACCGTGCGCTGCCTCAACGAAAGCCAGCCGTGCAACTGAAAAAAGAGCTGCTCCTATCTTTACATCTATTCCGCCCAGGCTCCAGGAACGTCACTGGGGGGGGGGTGGGGGACGACGACAGGATGAGAGACACTGAAGAGTGTTCAGGGGGAGAAGCCTGCCTGGGTGGAAGTGGGAACATTTCAACGCCAGCAAGCCTGGCAGGGATGTTGTCACTTGACTGGAATCTTCCTTCCTATGGTTTGTCTTCCTCTCTGTCTTCTGTCCTTCCTTTTGTTTTTCTTTTTCTCAGGATCGAGCACGAGACATCCGTGACTAGGATCCCAGACCATGTCTGCCTGGGACCTGAGCCTCTGGACTAGGGCCTTTTTTGCATCGGCATTTTGCTCTGCGTTCGGAGCTCTTCGAGGATTTGCATTCTACATCTGTCTCTGCCTTCACTCCACAGTTGCCCTGCATTTAAATTTTTATTCTACATGTGTTTCTGGTTATTCCATCACCAAACCAGTGTCACTACACAACTGAGGTGTGTTTTCTGAGATTTGTTTTGCGATGGATTTTTTAGTAAAATCTGGTTTGAGAACGCACACATAGAATGACTGCCCATTTTCCTTCCCCTATCTCCCTTGGTGATTTTTCAAGCCAGGAGGTGGCGCTCACCTGTACTATTCTCCCATTACCAGCATCATGTTTCAGATAATCCGCCCAGCAGCATCATATTTCAGCCAATCAGCTTTTGCCAGGCAGGGCATAAGGTGGGCTCTCCTGTCTTCCTTGCTTTCTTCTCTTTCTTTCCTCCTGCATCTCATCTGGCAAACTAAACAGCAGGGAATTCCCCAGCACAATGTGCCTGTTTCCAACACCTGTACCACATCTTTACAGGCAATCCAAGCATTGCTCCATGGACATGCATGTGGTAGTTGAGGCACCCTGCCACCCCTTTTCCTATTCTCTTCCCATGACTGCCTTCTACCCCTATCACTCTCTTTCTGTCCATTTTCTACCACCCCACCCCATCATTCTCTCTTTCTCTCTGTCTGCCCCTCCCCACTAAGTCTTCCCTCCCTCCTCGGTTTCCTTTCAAGCTCTGTAGGAGCTGTTCTGGGCATGGGGTGCTTTTGAGGGTGGGGTGGCTTCTCCCTCAATGCCGCCAAGCCTGCCAGGTATCACCCTGTTCCCCCCCACACACAAAACAGCAATGGACGCTGCTGTTGGACTGGGGGGAGAACCAGCAAGCTGGCACCCAAGGCCCTCATTCTGCTAGTGAGAGACTGAGGATGAGCAGTTTACATTATTCTCCTTCCTGCCACCATTGTTCTTTCTCTCTCTGTCTCTCTCTCTCCCCTCCAGCCCTCACCTGGAGGCTGGCAACATTAGTTCCCATAGAGGAAATAACTGGTTTGGTGGGTGGAGTATATTGTATTACATATGTCTGAAGTCCCTTCTTGCCTCAACCCCCACCATCTCCAGGCACCATCCCTCAAATATGCAGGAATTTCCCAACCTGAAGTTGGCATCCTTGTCCCCCAACCAACCTGAGGCAATGGAAAGCTAATTGTTCTGCCTGCCCCTACAGTTCATATCCATTCAGCTGAGAGGGGGGACCGCAAACCTGCTTCAAAAATATTTTACTAATAAACCACCATTTGCAATGAACTGTACATTAAGGCTGGAATAAAGATAAAAGTTATACTGACAATATTTGCATTGTGTTGCTGTAAATGTACATTTGCAAGCTTGAATAATTTACACAAAACAAGACTTATACAAAACAAACACTGCAAGGAGTCAACATGAAGCCTGCAAGAGCTGGGAGCCTCCATTTCTTGTGAATAAAACCTTTTTTATGAAGCAGAGTATAGGGGAAAGATTATGCTAATTTTTCTCAAGACTTAGAAATGTAAAAACAAAACAGAAGATATAGTTCTGGATCTGTGCTGTGCAGACGCACTGTTGCCAAGAAGAAGCAGAAGAGATTCAATTTATATTCAATGGCTTACAAACTCCTTTCCCTTCCCTCCCCACAACAGACACCCTGTGAGGTAGGTGGGGCTCTGCATATTGACCCTACTGAGCACCATACTGTCTTGTGTTTCCAAAAGGGGGCAGGGATAGTGCGGGGAGGAATTTGCAGAGGGATTCCACCTAGAATCTAGGGGTGTACCATACACTCCACCCTCAGAAGCTGCTGTTTTCTTTCTGGGAACTGATCTCTATAGTCTAGAGATGAGTTTCAGTTCGGTGATACATCCAGCCCTCACCTGGAAGCTGGCAACCCCATTTCCAACTGAGACAAAATTCAGGCGAATAACCCCATCCCACCCACCCCTGCCAAAACAACTGGACAGGTATCCTGCTTAACTACAGGCCCTCTCTGGGGGATGTACTAAAAGGAAGGACAGGATTGCCCATTGGAAACAACAGGAGAGACTTGAAGGCCCATTTGAAATAATGGGAGCCAGGAATGCCAACTGACCTGCATTGTGGTCTCCTTTGAAATACATTACAGCTCGATTCTTTCGGTTTCGGCGGAGCGAATGGCGGCCACCTCTCGGGACGCTCCCGGAGATGGTTAGCCCACGCGCAGTTTGGGGGGGTCTTCGCATATGCGAAAGACCCTAGTGAGCCTTAGTTAAAGGCTCCGAACCGGGGGCGCTTGGGGAGTAGCCTCTTTGCCGGCAAACAGCCAGGAAATTGAGGCTTTCTCCCCGCCCCAATCGGCCCCGCTGCGTTGTGCCCGTAATGGGACTTAGCAACGCCACCGACTTCCAGGAGTGAATAAAGCGATTGAATTAAAGATAAACGGAAAGATCTGGCATCGAACCGTGAGTTGGAGATCTATTTTGAAGCGAAAATTTGAAACCCCCCGCAAGCGTATAAGCGGATGGGAGGAGGGAGGAATCCCCACCCCCCTTGAGAAATGGGACTTATAAAAGAAAAGCGGAGGGGGGTAAAGGGGAGAAAGAGTTGGTGAAAATACCTTTGGGGAAGCATTGAAGATTAAGAGTTTGTTAGTCTCCTGAGTGGCGCGGCACGAACTTTGATAAAGTAAACAATTAAAAAGATGTTGGCATTTAAAAAGGTCCCGCAGAAGCCGGAAAAGAAGGGGGGAGGAACTTCCGGTCTGGGCACCCCCCCACCGGAGCTAGCTGTCAATCAACAGAAAAGCGAGTCACTGCACCCTCTGCTGGATCAAATGCAGAAAATCAGCGAAACTTTGTGCAACATGGAAAGTGTTCTCAACAGTCAACAAAAACAATTAACAGAAACAACAAAGAAGATGGAGGAGATTGCGCAAAAATGTTTGGTCTCAACGGAAGACACCAAGAAAATAAAGAGAAAGGTCAATAAATTAGAAAAACATCAGGATATGCAAGAAAAAGAATTTTAATGTTACAGATGGAAAAATCAAATTGGACTCTCCGCTTTCAGGGCATTAAAGAAGAGGAAAAAGAGGATCTCAGAACTACATTGGCGAACGCCTTGGCACCCCTAACTGGCAGAGAAGCGTTGGAATTGAAAGAAGAGATGGATATGGCCTATAGAGCCTATTCAGCCTTTACAAAGAAAAATAATCTGCCAGCAGAAGTGGTTGTCAAGTTTACAAAGCAGCGTACTAGAGATCAAATTCTGTGTTCAGTTTCAGCAGTGCCCTTGAAATTTGGGGAGCAGACCATCAGAACTTTGAAAGATGTTCCCTATGAAATTCGTATGAAAAGAAAAGCATATAAAGGATTGACCACGTTCCTACAAAGACATCAGACAACTTACAGATGGTGCATTCCCGAAGGACTAATTTTTAAATATAACGATAAAAGAGAGAAGATAGACTCCGTCTTCAAAGCACAAGAATTTCTGAAGAGACACGCCAGTACAGAGGAAGATGCAGCACTCGCAATTTGGACTGACTCAAGCAGCGAAGAAGACAGCGATCCGGAGGAGGGAGGTGCTGGAGCGGGAGACAAGAAGCCTAAAGAGGGCCATCTTACAACTTGAGAGACATAAAAGGAAGACACCCAAAGAAATAGTTCGTGGAACGTCAGAAAGGAGCTGATTAATAACTAACCCCAATGGACTTTACTAACTTTACTAATAGAGTTATTTTGGACTTTTGAAAGATGAAAAGAAGATCTTCCAACCGTGGTGGTTGCCAAAATTTGTAATTATACTAACTAAAACTAATTTTTTAACAGAAAAAAATTCACTCCACTCTTTTTCTTAATCCAACTATATACCTTCCCCTTTTCTTTTTATAAAAAGTAATAAAATTCTCTCCTTTTTAGGAGAGTTTATTCTAAAAAAAAAAAAAAGAAATACATTACAGCTCAAGATGAGTGGCAAGGAAAATGCGGAATGGATTCTCCATTCAGGTCTCTGGTTCCATATACACTACTCTGGGACTGGAATGACAGGCCCAGAGTGGAATGACAGCCCCTGGGGGGAGCAGGAGTGTTCTAAGAGTGGAATGACAAGCCCCAGAGTGGAATGACAGCCCCTAGGGGTAGTGGGAGTGTTCTGGGAGTGGAATGACAGGGCCTGGACAGTGGCAGGAGTGTTCTGGGACTGGAATGACAGACCCCACAGTTGAATGACAGCCCCTGGGGGTAGCAGCAGTACTCTGGAATATGAATGACAGGACCCAGAGTGGAATGACAGCCCCTGGGGGTAGCAGATATGTTCTGGGACTGGAATGGCAGGTCCATGAGTGGAATGATAGCCCCTGGAAGTAGCAGGAGTGTTCTGGGATTGGAATGACAGGCCCCAGAGTGGAATGACAGTCTCTGGGGGTAGCAGTAGTGTTCTGGGAGTGGGATGACAGGCCCCAAAGTGGAAAGCCCCTGGAGGTAGCAGGAGTGTTCTGGGAGTGGAATAACAGTGCCTGAAAATAGCAGGAGTGTTCTGGGACTGGAACACTGTGTTACAGGCTGATACAGATTCTCCCGTGATAAATAATGATAAAATATATTAAATTAATTGCTGAATATGTCATGTAAAGTAAAAATGAAGTGTAATTTTAAACAAATCTGCATAATTGTCTTCTTTATGTAACAATTTTGGATCTTAACAGTGACCAATAATGATAAACCATAAAACAAGTGATACAAAAAGCCCAATTACAATGGCTAGTATAAGATAGATATATGCCAATATATGCCACAGGGGCTATGCAATTATATTAAATGTAAACAATCACATGGACCGCCATCATGGACAAGATCAAGATGGGTAGCCGGTTGTCCTTCCTATTTAATTCGAAACTCTTCTTCACATTTTGATTGTGAGTCAGTAGGAAAGAGGCCAGTGCCTCCACGATTTATTTTTATTTATTTTAGTTGACTTCTATCCCGCCCTCCCCACTGCAGCAGGCTCAGGGCAGCTCACGTCATATTTACAGGTAAAACAATAAAGTAAAATTACAATAAATTAAGTTTAAAACAATACATAATTGCAATGACATATACCATGGCAGGAGTTCACAGTTAGCACATGGTCTGGGTCATATCAGCGAGGCACAAGCTATTCAGTGATGGTAATTATGTTATGATGTTATTAATATTGATGGTATTGGTGGTATTAGTGCCAGGGCCTCAGATGGTAGCGGGCGGCTACTTAATCGAATGCCTGGTGGAAGAGCTCCGTTTTACAGGCCCTGCAGAACTGTAAAAGGTCCCACAAGGCCCTGAAGTCTTCTGGGAGTTCATTCCATCAGTATGGAGCAAGCCTGGCTTCTCTGGGGCCTGGGAGGACCAGACAATTTTGAGTACCCGATCGCAGTGCTCGCTGGGGAACATATGGGGAAAGTCAGTCCTCTAGATACATAGGTCCCTGGCCATAAAGGGCTTTAAAGGTAAGTACCAGCACCTTGAACCTAATTCAGCACATTATAGGCAGCCAGTGCAGTGCTTTTAGCGCAGGCTGGATGTGTTCCCGCATAGGGAGACCCAACAACACAAAGATTAATATGACAAGCCAAGCATGTTATATGGAAAACAGATGATTCCAAACATCAATAGGTCAAAGCCTAGAAGCATTCAGATATGGGAATCACCACTCAAAAGATAAGACAGCAAATGCCTATCTGGAGTTAAGAGCATTGGCATTAGGATCCCTTCTTTTTTTTTTTGAAACAAAATTTTTATTGGGATATATTCAACATTTCCAATCACGTTACCAATACAGTTTCCAAAAAGTAAGATCCCAATCCCCCCACCCCCCTAATAGGCTTCCAACACTGCTAATAACAAACAGAAAAAATTATAAGGCAATCAAGTTTAGACTTAAATACCTCGACAAACCAGGTAACACATTTAAATTATATATAACCTCTACAATTTCAGCATATTATGTATAACAGTACATACAGTTCAAAATTCATTTCACTTCTCATTCAATATCCGTACGTATCCAAATTATATATTCTCCCCTTCATTCTATATTCAGTTTCTAGATACAATTTCAATCCTTCCCAGTCTTTTAAGTACTGTTCTGCAATTTGTCCATTTAATTTCTTTGTCATTTTGTCCATTTCTGCTAAAAATAACAATTTTCTCAACCAGTCATGTATATCTGGTACCTTCTCCATTTTCCAATGCTGAGCAAAGGCCATTCTCGCCGACGTAATCATGTACCATAACAGTGTCCTTTTCTCTTGTGGAATTTTTTCCATTGTCAAACCGAGGAGAAAAAGTTCAGGCTTTCTCTCAATTGGGGTTTTCAATATTTTCTGCATCACACAATGTATACTAGACCAGTATGCTTTCGCTTTATCACATGACCACCACATATGGTAAAAAGAACCCTCTACTTTTTTACATTTCCAACATTTATTACTCAAGTTCTTATCCATGCTAATATTAGCAATCTTTTTTGGTGTCATATACCATCTATACATCATCTTATAGCAATTTTCTTTTACGTTAATACAAGTGGACATTTTAAAAGATCTTTTCCACAAAAATTCCCATGATTCCATAGAAATTTCTTTGTTCATATTTATGGCCCACTTTATCATTTGTTCTTTAACGGTTTCATCCAAAGTATATACAGTCAACAAAGTTTTATACATTTTTGATATCATTTTCCGTTCTTTTTTCAACCATATATTCTCAAAATCATCATTCATAGCCCTAAAACCAAACTCTTTACAATCTTTTTTATAAATGTCCCTTATTTGACAATATTGTAGCCAACCATACTCAAATTCTAATTCATTATTTGGTTTTAAAACATATTTTTTCCTTCTCTTTGCAACAATTCCTGATACTTCAACCAATCATTGCCTCTATATTCTGAAAACAAATGTATAACTGCAGCTGGAACAATCCACAGAGGCCTTTCATCCGATATTGTATCCTTATACCTGGTCCATGCATCAAACAATGTCCTCCTTACATAATGATGCTTAAACATAGAGTCAGCTTTGTTTTTCCCATACCAAAGATAGGCATGCCAGCCAAATCTGCAATCGTGCCCCTCAAGAGCTAAAAGTTTTCTATTTTCCAAATTTACCCATTCAGATAACCAAGACATACATACTGCTTCATGATACAAACGCAAATTCGGGACTTGGAAGCCACCTCTGTCCTTAGTATCATACATTATCTTCATTTTAATTCTTGGCTTCTTCCCTGCCCAGATAAACTTAAAGATTTCTCTTTGCCATTTTACCAACACTTTTCCATCTTTCACAATTGGTATTGTCTGAAACAAAAACATTAACCTGGGCAGTACATTCATTTTAATAACGGCAATTTTTCCAAGAAGAGATAACCTTAGTTTTTCCCATTTTTCTAAATCACTCTTTATCGAACCCCACAATTTTTCATAATTATTCTTGAACAAATCTATATTTTTCATTGTAATTTCAACTCCCAGATACTTAACCCTTTTAACCACTTCACATTCTGTCACATTTTGTAACATTTGTTGCTTTGTACCAATCATATTTTTACACAGTATCTTAGATTTATTTTTGTTGACATAAAACCCTGCAAGATCACCAAACTCTCTTACTTTTTCAAATACCTTAGGCATATTATTAACAGGATCTTCAACAATAAACATAATATCATCCGCAAATGCTCTTAATTTAAATGAAAAACCTCCAATATTCAACCCTTTTATATTAACATCATCTCTGACCGCTTGTAGCAAAATCTCCAAAATCCAGATAAATAACAATGGTGACAGGGGACAACCTTGTCTAGTACCTTTTCTTACCCGGAACATATCTGTTGATTCTGCATTAACAATCACCGAAGCTTTTTGTTCTTTATATATCGATTGGATCATTCTTGTAAATTCTACGCCCATCATAGATTTCTCAAGCACTTTAAACATAAATTCCCAATTTAAATTATCAAAGGCCTTCTCTGCGTCCAAAAATAAAAAAGCGACTTCTTTTTCAGGATGTTTGTCATAATACTCAATTGCGTCCAATACAACCCTCATATTGTCTTTAATTTGTCTATTTGGTAAAAAACCAGCTTGATCTTCCACAATAGTATCTTTCAAAAACTTTTTAAGGCGCTCTGCCAATATTTTTGCAAATATTTTATAATCGTTGTTCAATAATGAAATGGGCCGATAGTTTTTAACATTTGTTAAATCTTGCATTTCTTTAGGAATTAAGGTGATTGCAGCTTCATTCCAGGAGTCAGGGATCTTTCCTGTCTTTCTAATTTCATTTAAAAGAATCTCCAGCACCGGAACCAAATCTTCATGAAATTTTTTATAAAATTTAGCTGAAAAGCCATCCGGGCCTGGGACTTTGGAGATTTTTGCCTCGGCTATTGCTTTACTAATTTCGTCCTTAGTTATTGCAGCATTTAGGAGTGTTTTCATTTCTGGATTTGGTTGTATCAAATTAACTTTGGATAGGTAATCCAACATTTTTTGAGGATCTGCTTGTTTCGATTGAAAGAGAGTCGCATAGTATTTGAAAAATTCCCTTTTAATTCCTCCTGGGTCCAAAATCTCTTTATTTCCATCTTTCAAACAAGTGATTGTTTTATTCTCTCTTCTTTTCTTTAATTGCCATGCTAAATATTTGCCAGGTTTATTTGCACCTTCAAAGGATTTCTGTTGCAATTTTTTCAAGTTCCAAAATACTTCTTTGTTCAACCTTGCCGCATATTGCTCCCTTAGGATCCTCAATTCTCTCAAAATCTTCTTTTTACCAGGCCTTTTCTTAAGTTCTGTTTCTTTTTTCCGAATATTTTCCATAATTTCTTTGTCTATTTTCATTTGTTGTTTCCTTTCATTATTATTAATTGCAATCAGATGTCCTCTCATCACAGCCTTGTAGGCTTCCCATACCGTCTGCGTCTGTACACTTTTATTTAAGTTCAGTTGAAAGTATGTTTGGGTTTCTGTCCTAATTTTATCCACAATATTTTGCTTGTCCAGCAAATCTTCATTGAGTCGCCATCGAAATTTTTTCTCTTAACATACGTTGACCATTTTATCGGACTGTGGTCAGAAAGAGTCCTAGGTAGTATCTCAATTTTGCGTGTTTGCAAGATTAGGTTCTCTGTCATCCACATCATATCTATCCTGGAAAAAGACTCGTGTCTTGATGAATAAAAAGAGTACTCACTGTCTCTGGGATGTTTAGTTCTCCAAACGTCTGCCAAATGTTCATGTTTAATCAATTGGAAAAAGACTTTAGGAAGTTTGCCCATGGCCTCAATTCCTTTTTTTGATTTTCTATCAACAACATTGTCAACAGTACCATTAAAGTCGCCCATTAAAATCATTTGCTCATAGGTCAACTGTCGTAGTTGTTCCCACAAATTCTGAAAAAGTTTTCTTTTGCCCCATTGGGAGCATAGAGATTAACAATTAATGTCTTTTTATTCTGCAGCACAACTTCTACCGCCAAAAATTTCCCTTCATTGTCTTTGAAAATTTCTTTTGGTTCCAACTCTTTTTTAATATATGTAACTACTCCTTTTTTCTTTTGAGAGGAGAGTGAATAAAATTCCTCTCCTAATCTTTTTTGAATCAAAAATTTGGCATCTGATTTTTTAATATGTGTTTCTTGCAAGCAAACAATATCGCATTTCTGTTTTTCCAACCAGAGTCTGACATTTTTCCTTTTTTGGGGTGAGTTCAGTCCATTAACATTCCATGAAATTATTTGACTCTCCATGTTGATTCTGTAATTATTTATCAGAGTCTATAAAATTATCATTGATGAATCTGGTCATTTGGTCAACTGACTTGATGGTGACTCTCTTCTGTTTGAATGAAAAACTGACACCTTTAGGAATTTCCCATCTATATCTTATGCCCTCTGATTTCAGCTTGTCAATCAGGTCTTTAAAAAGTCGTCTGTCCTGAAGCATCGCTCTGGGTAGTTCCTTTAGGACCATGATTTTCTTGTTGCCAATTGTGAAGTCGTCCTGAAATTGTTGCTTAAACAAATCCTCCTTCAACTTCTTAGATATAAACTGGACAATTACATCTCTAGGTAATTTTTTCCTTTGCGCAATCGCAGAATTGACTCTGTATACCACATCAATCTGTGCCGCCACTCTCTCCTCTTCCATTTTCAAAAAATCTGCAACAGCATCTACCATGACTGAATGGATGTCCTCATTCTTATCTTCAGGGATCCCCCTGAATCTCATATGATTAATCATTGCATTGTATTGGACCATCACATTCACTTTATCTGTTTCTAAAGTGACCTCAGCTATATTAGATGCTACTCCCTTCACCCTTACATCCATCTCATCTGCTCTTTTGGTCAGCGTCTGTATCTCTTTTGTAATTCCAGACATTTCTTTTTTCAGCTCTGTTACCTCTGATATAACGGTCTTTTCAAGCTTCAGAATCGCGTCCATCACTCGTTTTTCCATAGCTTCCATCATGCCCTGTAGCTTTTTTTCCTCTTTTCCAGCCATTTTCGGGGAGGACCAGGTATTTGCCCTCTGTCGTTGCCGCAGGTCGTAAGCCGTTGTTCACAATCTTCCCTCCAACACACTCTAAATCAAAGTCCTTCTTGTGCCCACCTAAATCGCACTGGTTTCACTTTTTTATATTAAGTCTTTCGTTTAAAATCAAAGAAAATTTTTCTGACCTTCCCAAAATGGCGGGCGCAATTTCTCTATGGTAAATGGTTCTTCCGGGTACTCACTTCCTGTCCGGCAATCTTAATGGTCCCCCTTGTTCCTGATTTCTTCCCTTCTTCCGGCCTCCTTGGTCTTCTCTAGGATGATTACTTGTCTGTTCTGAAGTCACTTCCTGTTTTGCCGATTTCTGCTGTAGCAGCTCCAGTACTTTTCCACTGCAATTCTCACGGAGTTACTGTTAGTTTCTATTTTAAAGTCAATAATTTAACCGCAGGAATGATCAACAATTCGGCTTTTTGGCCTTTTTTAGCTGTTTAACTGCACTTTTTCCGCTCCAATGTTAGTACAACAGATAGTGCACGATCATGCGCTTCATCGGATGTTGTTTATTTTCGGCCGAAACGCGTCTCCGGTGAGCAATTTTAAAAAGTTACCTTCAAAGTCAGTGTCTTGTTATAGCAGTGTTTCCTTGATATCAGTTTCTGTAGAATGTCTTGGAGGTCTGGGTCATGCGTTCTTATGTTGAGAATCCAACTCGGTGGGGTCTTGTAGAGATTTTCCGAAGTGCCTTCTCTGGGGGAGGGGATCAAGGCTGGTCGCGGCGCTCTTTAAAGCCCCGCTATCAGCCGATCTCAACTCCTCTCTCGGGCCAGGCTCTCTGCCAGTCACCCCCCTGCCTGGGGGGATCTGCGGTGGGCTATTGGAAGCCCACCCTGTCGTCAAGACCCTCCGTTTGCTCTGGGAGCTCTACGAGCAAGCCAGAGCACGTCAGGACGCCATGAATCCCAGAACGGAAGCCGGCATTAGGATCCCTTCAAATCTCTCCTCGGTGTCTCCTGGCCACAAGTCCCTGGCCCTGTCCTCCACCGGTCTAAACTGCCTTGCTGTGCTCTCAACAGTGATGGCTGCTGCTGCGGGAAGGGCCGAGGACAACTTTGCCCACACGAAACTGAGAGGGGCCCTGGAAGGGGCCTGGGCACACCTGTGGGGGCATGCCGCCCCTTGCCCCCCCTAGCTACGGGCCTGGTTAAAAGGCTTGTGACAGTTTTATCCAAAACTGAAAAGTGCTCATGTAAGCACAGTGCCCATTCTCAGACTATTAAGTTACAGTATGTTAGCACTGGGATGTGAGGAAATGCACACAAGGCCTGCTGTGTTTTTTTGGTTCTGCTGGTGTTTCATGCATCACAACAGCCTTGTATGAATCCCAGCAGTTTCCCAGCACCAATATTGTTTTCAGGCAGTGGTTCATTGCTTCATCATCTCAAGCACTCAGCGAGATATTTAGGTCCCAAATGGAAAGCCAAGAAAAGGCATGTGATTGTCTTTGTACAGCACACATCTTTGTACAGTCCAGCCTGGATTTTCCAGAGTGCCTATAACCAACTAAAACTGGGGGGGTGGGTTGGTTAAAGCAGTGTTACGTTATCTTTTGGGGTGTGGCTCAGTGGAAGAGCATCTGCTTTGTGTACAGGTGACAACTCCAGGTCCAGTCCCAGGCATCTTCAGTTAAAAGGATCAGGTAGGAAGTGATGTGAAAGGCCTCCTTCAGAGACCCAGGAGACAGGATTGCCAGCCTCCAGGTGGGGCCTGGAAATCTAGGATTACAGCCAGTCTTCACGCTGCAAAGATCAATTCCCCTGGGGGAAATGCTTGCTTTGAAGGGTGGACTCTCTGGCATTATACCCTGCAGTGGTCCCTCCCCTTCCCAAACCCCTTCAGGCTTTACCCCCAAATCCCCTAGGAGAGCTGCTGCCAGCCAAATCCCCTAGGAGAGCAGACAATTATGGTGTAATAAAGTAATCGTTTGACTCAATATAAGGCAGCTTCATGTCTTTGTCTCTGGTTGTTTTTGTAGTACAGTAGCACTCTTCCCATCACTGGGGCTGTCAGTGGTTTCCTGTACATCTGTCAGGCACTAGACAGGACGGTGTATGTTATTCTGCCAGATGCTCTATGTACTGAGGGGACCACTGAGAGCCAGTGTAGGGTTGTGGTCTGGGTGTCTACTAGGAAAGCAGTGGTTAGAGTGTCAGACTAGGACCCGGGAGACTTGCCAATCCCCACTCTGCATTGGAAGCTTGCTGCATGACCTTGGGCCAGTCAGTCTTTCAATCAGCGTTACCTACCTCACTGGGTTGTGGGGCCATGGGGGAGAACAGTGGGGTATATCAAATGTATTATCTTGCTCACACAACATTGTTATCTTCCCATGTAATTTCACTAATTGGCATTGTTAACTTTGGGTTCAGATTTCTCTCATCCTACTCCCATGACTTCACTTAGCAGCCATCTTATTTTGCTGATTGCACAGACTCACACTGTGCAATCTGCCTTGAGTCTCAGCAAGAAAAGCAGATAAATAACGTTTTAAAAAGTTAACTCAATAAATAAAATAGGAGGATCCACCCAGGCTCACGTTGATGGGAAAGGGCAGGAGTGGGGTTGCCAAGTCAGGAGGGAACCACCGGTTGCCAGATCCAGGTTGAGAAACTCCTGGAGATTTGGAGGTAGAGCCTGGGGAGGGCAGGGGGTCCTCAGTGAGGGTCTCATGCCACAGTCCATCCTCCAGAGCAGCCACTTTCTTCAGGGGAGCTGATCTCTGTAGTCTGGAGACCAGCTGTAATTCCAGAGTCCCACCTGGAGGCTGGCTGGCATCCCTAGATGAGAGGGGGGGAAATGATACAATAACAACTTCACATACTGTGAACCCTGGACAGTGGGTGGATGTGTTTTAAGTGACCCCTAAGGGATCATCTGCTAGTATGCATCATCTCACTTTAGAGTTGCTAACTCTGTGTTGGAAAATTCCTGGAGATTTGTGGGTGGCGCCTGCACAGGCTTCCCAAGAATTTACTGTAATTCGGCCGGAGGGATACATCTTGGCAGGACCATTTGGGGGGGACGGAGGACGCAGCACATGCCATTGCCAGGAAGTGACACCAGGTGACGCTCTGGCAATGGGGCTGGAAATTCGATGGTACCATTGAATTTCCAGCCCCATTGCCAGAGCGTCACCTAGCGTCAATTCCTGGTGATGGCATCCTGTGGCGTGGGTGTTCCAAGGAGGAATGTTCCAGCCGGGGACTGTGTGTCCCCCACCGAATTACGGTAAGTACTTGGCAATCCTGCACCTGCAGGAGGGCAAGGTTTAGGAAGGGAAGAGCACCCTCCAAAGCAGCCATTTCCACCAAGAACAAAGTTTGAGTCCAGTGGCACCTTTCAGACTAACAAAGTTTAATTCTCGGTAGAAGCTGTGTGCATGCACAAGAAAGCTTATCCACAAAATAAAACTTTGTTGGTCTGAAAGGTGCCAATGGACTCAAACTTTGTTCTGCTGCTTCAGACCAACCCGGCGACCCGCCTGAATTCCGTTTCCTCCAAGGGAACTGATCTCTCTAGCCCGGGAAGCCGTTGCTATTACGGGAGACCTCCAGGCCCCACCTGGATGTTGGCAACGCTATCACGCCCGCCCGCCCTCTTTTGCGGCCTGCTCCAGAGCCCGCCCCCCCACCCCCCCCCGGCTCAGAGCCCGCCCCGCTTGGCGCTCCCCCCTCCGCCGTCCCCCACGCCGGGCGGAACCAAGAGGGCGAGGCTCGCGTGTCCCGGCGGCGCGCTTCTGGGGCGGACCGGGCAGGGGCGGGGTCTTTCCGGCACTCGCCGCTTGGGTGAGGCGCGCGTTGTGGGGCGGGGGAGGCGGCTCGGCCTCGGCGCGGGTTGGGGAGGGGGCCCGGGACCCCTGCAGCGGCAGGTGGGCAAGGAGCTCTCGTGCGCGGGCAGCAGTTGCGGCGTGGCCGCTGAGCCTGTGCGCACCGCCTTCCCCTCGCGGCTGTGCGGCGTGCTTCCGGGCGTGGGCGGGAGGGCCTTGCCGGCTGTCGGGGCAGCGCTGGGGCAGCGCAAGTCAGCTATTACCCTAGCACGGGCTGCTGCTAATGCTGATTTCAGGGCTGGTATTCAGTGACTGGAAGGCAGGAGGGCCTGGTGTGAGGTGGTCCATGGGGTCGCGAAGAGTCGACCTCAGCTGTGTGACTTAACAATAGCAACATTCAGTGATTAGGTTATTAGACGGGTCCTTGGTTGAAAGCCCGGTGGACGAGTTCTGTCTTGCAGGCCCTGCAGAAATGTCGAAGGTCCCACAGGGCCCTAATATCTTCTGGGAGCTTGTTCCACCAGTGTGGAGCCGCCAATGAGAAGGCCCTAGCCATAAAAATTAAGATAGGTTTTCTAAATAGCTTGATTATTGAAAATTCTTAATTTTTTAATTATTTTATTGTGTTTTAACTTGGTGAGCTGCCTTCAACAGGTCTTTGGAGAGGCCGCATATAATTTTTAAAAAATCCATGATGTTCACTTTTTAAAATTGAAGGGTAGTTTACAAAAATTAAGGTATTAAGTTATTGTCAGTAAACACTGTAAGGACATAAAAAGAATTTCAGTATGTACAAGTTCAGTGTAATTGGTTTTTTGTTTGTTTTTGGGTTTAGAAATGTTTGTGACCAGAAGTAATTGAGCATCTTGATGGCAAAAATGAAAAGCAAAGACTCAAAAGCTCCAACAAGTAGTGACACAGACAAGCTTGAGAATCTTAAAAACCAACACAGAAAGAAGAAGAAGAAAAGATTATTTTGGAAACAAAATTTCAAGCTGGCAGACACAACTATACAAAAAAGTACCGATGTGGTGACATGGTTGCCACCCAAAACTCCCCAGGAAGTTTCATCTAACTGGAAGGCCTTGCAGGAGGTAAGATCCAGCAATGGTTTCTCCTTTGAACCTGTGTGCTGTAGTAGATCCAGACAGAGGTCTGGGCTTGGAGGAGGTGGTCTAATTTCAGATCCATTCTGGGCCATGATACTCACTGCTTGGGAAGATTATTGACACCCATTCAGGAACATCCCCAAAGGTTGATCTAGTCTTTTTTAAAATTTTCTCTGTCCTTCCCTAGTTTTTTTCTGTAGAAATTTCAGAGAGTGCTGCAATGTGTCCAGGGAACGTTGTGTCTGTTGGGAGTTAAAATGTTGATGACTTTGGCAATTTCCTGTATGGAGGAAAGTCTTCAATAAATTGTAAATACAAGAGAAGATGTTGCAGTGTATTTGGGGAAGAATATTTGGATGTTTGTGGGTTTCTTTTCTTCTGTCACTCTATGGAACCCTTCATTCCCGTGAGCATAGCAATCTTTCATTTGCAACTTTAAAGTCAGGTTAAATATCTAGTGGACATTATATGATCAGAGATGAAGGAAGACACGTGGTTTCTTTAGAAAGACCAGGATGAAAGAAGCCGGGCTGGGGAAGTTTATTACGAATTGATCACTATCTGGTAAAGGATGGAGGACCCATTACAATGGTCTGTCCAAAATGGCTAATCCCTCCAGATGGCCACAAGAGAGTTTTGAGGTGGACGTAACCTGATATTCTTTTGACACTTTAGTGGATCTTTGAAATTGCATGCTTACTTGTGAACAGCAGTCACTGGGGAATGGTGAATTGAATGCAAACTGAGGCAAACCTGTCATGAGCCTGGCTCGTTGTGGCTTTGTCTGCTCAGACCCATACTGTGGGAGGGTTCTAGGTGATGAAGAGGTTGTTCTGTCCTTAGTGTTTTTCGAGAGTCATCAGCAAGATTGTAGCATCCACCTTCTGCAGGAGCTTAGTGCAGGGGCAGAGTTCTCTGCACAGCAGAGGAAAAGGATTGGTTCTACCCTTAGATAATGGCTGGCTGGTAAGCCAACTCTGCATTTATGGGTTTCTGGTATTTCTGACCTTTTTGTTGGAAACTACTCTGAGGATCTTGTGGGGGGGAGGTATGTGCCTATAAACTTCAGCATAATTATTTCACATTCTTTTCCCACTGCCAGTCAACAGATTCTGTCAGAAGCTCGAAGAGCTTTGCCTGTTGCCTGTCCCTAGAATCTCTTATTTATATTTATCATGACTAATATTAGTTGTTGGGGATGTGGAATGATATAGTGTAGCCCAATCTCATCAGATCTCAGAAGCTAAGTGAGGTCAGTGCTTGGATGGGAGGGCCCCAAGGCCTAACCACCTCTGCCCCTCCCTTGCCTCGAAAGCCCCTGGCTGGGGTCACCAGAATCCAGCTGTGACTTGACAGCACTTTACGTACACACAGTGGTAATTGTTAGGCTGCTGGCCAATAATGAGTTGCTGGTGAGCAGTTTGGAGTTGGGAGAGTGATGGGCCACGGCCCTGCCTTTGACAGAAATGCACCACTGCCACCACCACCACCCTGTTTCCCTTCCCACAGTCACCACCAGCATATTTATCTTTTGCCCCTTGGTTGGCAGCTGGAGGGCCAGACAGCTTCTTTCAGAGGTCCAGGTTTGACCCAAGATTGCTGACCCTCACAGTCGACTCCTCTTCCCTGAATCTGGCTAATTGCTTTGCCTGCCTCTTGGACTGTGCTGAATCAGCAACCGAGCTGTGCCCATGCTTGCATTTACACTGGTGAAGTGGTGTGTTTATGGAGCTCTTTCCAACCAACCCAGTACAAAACACAGTGCAAGCTTTCACATGTGCCAAAGCTCTTCACCAGGCAGACTGGATGTTTCAAAATGTAGAAAGGTATAAGGTAGAATGCTGTGGTGATAAGGTCTGGCAAAGGATGCCTCTAAGATCAGACCTGAAGATCATAGCCTGAGATTTCTGCCTTCTGCCTGCCTATCCTCTTAAATTTTATATCATCCAGCCTGATAAAGAGCTCTCATGAGCTCAAAAGCTTACACAGTCTTTTGTTCCAGTTTGGTTGGCCCTAATAAAAGATATTACATGGCTGTTGTTCTTGCATGGACCACTACAACTTTTTGTAATGCTGCAGTGCCTTGCAGGACGGGAGGGATGTTGGATTAAAAGGGTTGCTGGATTGAGCCCCTTGACTTCTGCTGAACTCAAACACGTGGACTTTTCCTGTCACATAAGCTACTGAAGGAAAAACCTGCTACTTTGGATTCGGCTGTTACCAGACTTGACATGTGCTCCAAGAAGAAACATGCTGAGAAGAGGCTGAAAGGCAGATCTGTGGAGAAAGCCAAGCAGGATCGTGCTGAAGGCCCAGTTTGCCCAGCTCTCCCAAAATGGAAGAGATCTGCTCCTGGAAGAAACTTGAGCCACGCCCAGAAGAATAAGAAAGAGCATAAGGGAGGCGAAATAAATGGCCATGTGGTGCAGGACTACGGGGACATTAAACATGCAAAAAGGAAACCTGAAGAACTGGCAGAGTAAGTACTTTGCTTAGGAAACTTTTGGCAGAACAGGAAGAATCATTACAGTTCTGTGGGGTGAGCCCCAAATGTTGAGGCTTGACAGCGTTATGGCTAGAAAGGGATTTCAGCTTTTTAGGTCCCATATCAAATCCCATGCGCCTGGGCGGGCAGCCCGACACGTGAGTTGGTTGGATCAGAATGATGCAAGTCCCGTCTTGCTTGTATGTAATTTATTAAAACCTCCCATCCCACCCTTTTAAAAAGTGTTCTGCGGCCCATGGGCAGTGCGCTTTGCAGATCCTTAGTGAGGTGATGAAGGGGAAGAGATGCACAGACACCTGCATGCGCCTGCATGGCCATGCGCCTCACCCGGCACAACCAAGGATTTTAATGTGGGCTTGCAATAGCCACTCATCTGGCTGCAAACGGACGGACGGATGGATGTGCACCACTGAGCTCTTATTTCAGATGCAATTTCTCCATCTTTCATGGATTAGGGAGTCCCAGGTGGGGTCATCTCATTTTTACCCTCACAACAACCTTACGAAGTAGGCTAGGCTGAGAGACAGTGACCTGCCTTGAATCCACTCCCCAGCCAAGCAGTAGCTGGACATGTGGTCCTTTTAGTCCCACTGCGTAGCATTGGCAGCCTTGCCCGCATGATGGCCGTGTGGCTTTTGTGTTGCCTTCCAGCATCTGGTTTGATGACGTGGATCCCGATGACATTGAAGCGGCCTTGGGGCGGGAAGCAGCAAACGTCGCCCGGAAGCGCCTGGGGATTGAAGAGAAGCCACAGCAGCTGGCAGAGCTGAGGCTGGTGAAGGAGGAGGCTTTTGAAGGGTATTGTCAGATATGCTGCCATGGTTGGTGGGGGGGGAAGGGAGTCTGTAGAGTGAACATCTTGTTATCCTGGAATGTTAACTTGCTCTTTCTCACTATGCCTTATCTGGTTGCCTGACCTTGATGCTTCGCATTCTCGCCTCCCTGGGAACTTGTAGTCATTACTTTAAGCACGCAAGGCTCGCACCTCTGATTGGCTTGCCTCCATCAGAGGGTCCCACTTCAAATGCAGTATATCTTCCCCCTTCCTGTCTGCGGAGTTAGCCTTTACACAGAAACTGTATGTACAGATGACCAGCTTCTACTGCACTCAATAAACTTGATCCTCCTGGAAGGAACATTGTTGAGCCTGTTTGTTGTAGGACTCTGACAGGTATCTGAAATCACAGTACTCAGAGACCAGCAGATGGATGCTTCAGTCTTCCGGGACAGGCTGTTGCAGATCTGAATGTCACTGTTTTGTTTAAGAAAGAAAAAAACTTCCAAGGGGAATATATAATGATCTGCTCCAGTATGAATCTGTTGATCAGGCAGAGCTGCCAGGCTCAACACTTGAGTGTGTGTGACCGGCCCCTGGCACAAGTGGGGATTTGAACCTGGGTCTCCCAGATACTAATCCGGCAGTCTTAAGCACTAACACTCCAAATAGTAACAAAAATGCAGATGATGCAAAATAAAAGGACAAATGTGTTCAGTTGAAGAACCCAGCTTCTCTTGGTTCAGAGTCTTAGGTGCAGAATTTGAACGTATATTTAGCACACGGAGTGCGTAGAGCCCGCTGCCACCAGTCAGGATCCTCCTGCAGTGAAGGGTGCAGATCAGGCCAGAAGTTCCCTCTTGGAACTAAACTCCTGGCAGTTTTTGCACCTCCATAGCCATCCAGCAAAAGGAGAAGAAGAGGTAGAAGACAGCAGCACCAAAGGAAGTGAAGAAGAGGGCAGCCCCAAAAATAAACGATCGATTGAGAAGCAAAAAGGGCAAATGAGCAGATGACTAGTTGTTACACTCTGAATCTCTTTAAACTTTTGTTACGTTTTATAACATTTCTTTTTTTCTTACTTGCCTCCTTATTAAGGTCAAAATGGGGGAGGTTTCAATTTATGGTTTTTAAACAGACTATTAGATGACCACATTCAATGGTTTATATATGTGATTTTTAACTAATAAGCAGAACTTTTTTTTTTTGGTTCAGCATTCTGTATGACCACCATCTCTTGGGCTTTTAGTGGTTTTCTTTACCTTCACCCTTAGTATGTAGTTACCCTTCCCTCTTTTTGTTTGTAGTTTTTAGAAAATGCAATAAAGAATCCCCTACCGGGGGGCAAAAGAAAAAGAAACTAAACTCCTGGTGGCAGCAATTCATTTTTAGCTGGGACAGTATTTTGAGCAGCGCAGGGGTGAGGAGCAGCAGCAGCTCTGTTGCCTTGGGAGTTGGAACACAGGCAGAGGGCTCTATCGCTGCCTCCTCCCCAGGGTGAGTGACAGCAGAGGCTTGGACGGAGCTCTTCCTCCTGGCATCTCAGCTGCACGTTGCCATTTCCTGTCTCTCAGTTGGGACATGGGAGTGAGTAGCTGAGGTGTGCAGTAATAGTGTGCTAGAGCCTCCACTTGGCATGCAGACAGTCCCAGGTTCGGTCCCCGGCATCTCCGTTTAAGAGGACCAGGTGATGTGAAAGACCTCTGCTTAAGACCCTGGAGAGCGGCTACAGGGGGACTGCTTTGCCAAAGCCTCCTGCGTGGTGTACAGGGCAGGGAAGGGCATTGCAGAGTATCTGGTCCATGCCTCAGCTTGGGAGGAAGGAAGTGAAATAGATGATAATGTGTGCTGCCCTTTCAGGGCTCAAGTGGACCCCCCATTACTTATCCTTACCCTTTAAGGGAAGATTCATAAACCTTTTGCTTGGCTATTTGGGTGGCATTTCCTGGGGCCAGTCGCTACCTACAGTCTTGTGCCCATTGAATCTTTTCCTTACATGATTCCAAGAGCGCAAACTCATGGAGGGCTTAGGGTTTGGAGTCTGGTATATGGCTTGCCCTCCCCCACTTGAAGTAGTGGTGCCTTTGAAAAGGAGTGTTTCCATGTCTCAAAGGAGCAAAGTTGATGTGGGGAGCCAGCCAGCAGCGGCAACATGTGACTTAACAAGACTCTCTTTTGGGCAGATTGACCAGGGCTGTGGCCATGGACTGTGAGATGGTGGGCGTGGGACCAAAGGGCGAAGACAGCATTGTGGCCCGCGTGTCTCTTGTGAACCAGTTTGGCAAGTGTGTTTATGACAAGTATGTCAAGCCCACGGAAAAAGTGATGGACTACAGAACAGCCATTAGTGGGATTCGGCCGGAGAACTTAAGAACAGGTAGTGGCCCCTGTGCTTTTGTGAACATCTGGAGCTGCCTTAGCCAGCCAGTCCCTGCTGTGCTACTGGAGATCTTTCAGTTCAGGAGGGGTTGGATGTGAGATCTTTCACGTGCAAAATGCATGCTCTGTAAGCCACAGCTTGCCTTCATAATCTAAGGCTTGCACTGCTTCATATTCAGTCAGCTCATAGGTCTGTCTAGCCTAGTCTTGCTGGCTCTGATTGGAAGCAGCTGTTGGGTCTTGAACCAAGATCTTTCTCAGCCTTACTACCTGAGATCCCTAAACTGGAGATTCCAGGAATTCAGCCTAGATTTGCACCTCGGTGTGTGCTAATCATGTGATCTGCACACTTTTGCCATATGATTCTTTACCTCATTTATACCACATATTTCTCCCCAGTGGGGACCAATGCTCCCTCTAAGCTGTGGAGTCTTGTGAGCAAAAATTCTATGTGGCATTAAAGCTGTGAGTGAGCAATTTGGCTCCTGCCTAAATTAGTTTGCCCTGGAGCCATCCTCCCTGAGCGAAGATAAAAATGTGTGAGCCAGAGGCTAAAAAACTGTGAGCTTGCTCACACTAACTCAGCTTAGAGGGAACACTAATGGGGACCCAAAGAAGTTCACAACATCCTCTCCTCCATTTTATCCTCACAACAGCCCTGTGAGGCAGGTGGGACTGAGTGTGTGACTGGACCAGCGAGCTTCTGTGACCGGGGGGGGGGGCTAAACCTGGGTCTCCCAGATCTTGGTCTGAGATTCTGACCGCTGCACCATGGCTGGCCCGCAGCACACTTTAGAGCTGCTGCTGTTTTAGTTGACTGATGGTTGAATGGTTTTTGCCGGTTTTTGTATTTTTTTAAAAGTCACTAAGCTTGTTAGTTGTCCTGGGAGGCCCAGGCTAGTGAGGCTCCGAAGGCAAGACTGAAAGGGTGGGGGAGATTCAAAGGTAGTCTGGGTACTTCCCAAGTAAACTCCCTCCAGAAGGCCTTTGGTGGTAATTATTTTGTGCACATGTAAAACAATGGAAGGCACAGAATCATCTGGAAATGGAGGCCATTTTGCTCCTGGTGAACATTGCTTTTCTAGCTACTGCTCAATATGGGTAAGTGTTTGGGTCACGGTGCTTGCTCAGAAATACCAGTGGGGATTTCTGGAAAGCGTCAACCCTTGGATGAGAGTTTTCATTGGGTGTTGACTGAGCCTGTTTCCTCCCTGTGCCTTTTGGTTGTTTAGGAGAGGACCTCAAAGTTGTCCAGAAGGAGGTGGCTGACATCCTAAGAGGAAGGATTCTCGTTGGACACGCTCTTCACAATGATTTAAAGGTACAGGACCACACCCTTGCATTTCAGTGTTGGCATCTGTGGATTTTTGAACAGAGATGAACAATCTCCTCTCACCCTTAATAACCTCACAGAAGTCTCTCGTTTTGTGATATTCTCTAGCTGAGTGTGGCAGCCTTCCTGTGATGTGCAAAATGTTGGTTGCTTCTGTCCTGGGTTATTTTTTTAATATAAATTTCAAACTGTTGCACAGTCTTGTAGCTGAGCCTTCCACTTGGATCTGTGAAGTGATCTGATTAGTACCCGCTGTCTGCTTCCTGAGTGATTACAGGAGATGCATTTGACCTTTCAGATTCTGTTTCTTGACCATCCTAAAAAGAGAATCCGGGACACGCAAAGATACAAGCCTTTCAAACAACAGGTCAAGGTAAGCCCTGAGCTGAAGTTCAGCCTTTTACCACTACAGTGCCTTAAGGAGATCATGAGCAGTGAATAGCAGAACAATGGACAGTTTCAGTATATTTATGGACAATAGAAGAAGAAGAAGAGATTAGATTTATACCCCGCCCTTCACTTTTGAGTCTCAGAGCGGCTTATACCCTTCCCCTCCCTACAACAGACACCCTGTGAGGTAGGTGGGGCTGAGAGAACTCTTAACACAAATTGCTCTTTCAGGAACAGCTGTGCCAGAGTTTGTGAGTGACCCAAGGTCACATCAGCAGGTGCAAGTGGAGGAGTGGGGAATCAAACCCGGTTCTCCCGGATTAGAGTCTGGGAGTTGTCCGAAGAACCCCATTGCCAGTTCAGACACCTGGAATAATCTGCAAAAAATCTGGTAGTCATTTGGCTTCTAATTATTCCCCTTCTTGGAGAGAAATGCCATTGCCTTGTCTTCTCCAAATGGCAGAAAGACTCACTGCCAAGCTGCTGCAGGAATTCTCTTCCTGAACTGGAGCCTGGTTCTTCATGGCAACAAGGATGCCCTCTTGCGGGCTCTGCTTTTATCTAGCAAATACGGGGAACTGGTCTGCTAGTCTGAGCGGGTGGGAGCACCCGTGGACTAATTTGCTTTGTTTCTTTTAAACTGAAGTCATTTTATAGATTAAGATATATACCCTGCTTTTCTCATATTCAGCGCATCTTATGCTAAATAATACAAATAAGGAACTTCAGGAGCAGTTCTCTACTTTCTGCTGACATTCCATCAGGGGATCATCTTTCTGTGATTCTGTTCACAGGTTCTTTTTTTTTTTTTTGGGGGGGGGGGTGCTTCCAGACTTAGGATCTTGGATTCCTTGAGTTTTCTGAAGAACTAATCCCTTCAGTTGTCCTTGCAGTCCAAGTTTTGGGTAGCTTCCCAGCAACACTGGGGAACAGAACAAAGTTATTGTCTTCAAACACAATGGTTTCTTGTTTCTATAGAGTGGGAGACCGTCCCTGAAACTGCTCTGTGAGAAACTGCTGAATGTGAAAGTACAGTGTTTGGAGCACAGCTCGGTATGTATTCTGTCCCAAGAACTGCTTCACTAGATCAGACCAAAGGAGTCCAGCATTAGGTCTTCAGGAGTAGCCAGCCAGATACTCCTGAAGGAAAGGGTAGAAAAATGTATTATGTTTTTGCAGGGAGGTGGTTTTTGTTATCTTCCAAAGCCTTTAAATGGGCTACAATTAAAGCTTATCTTCTAATCAGAGGTTGATTGAACATGCGTTGAACATGGAAGTTCCATTTTACATAGTTGCAATGTGGTGCAATTGACCTATTCTTATTACAGTTGGCACCACCTTTGATATCCTAGACTGCCTCCTTTCCTTCACTTTAGATCAGCTCCATCATAATGAAGCTTTGTCTGAATCTGTAGCTCACTTCTTCTGACATGGTGAATACAACTCCTGCTGCTTGTGTCAGAATGATTTAGCTTGTATATTAGCGGCAGGGATTTTTTGTTATTTTAAGGTGCATTTAGACTGAACTATAAAGATGAGTTCACATATGCGTGCTCACCATTTCATGTAGGAAATGGCCTTCAAAGATCTGGGGGTGCAGATAGAAAATCGTATCACTTTAAAGCCTATGCCCTGACCTTGATAAGACAGACTCAGGTGGGGGCAGCTGTGTTGGTCTGAAGCAGCACAACAAAGTTTGAGTCCGGGGGGGCACCTTTAAGACCAACAAAGTTTTATTCTGGGTATGAGCTTTCGTGCACTTTGTTGGTCTTAAACGTGCCACTGGACTCAAACTTTCTTTGTTTGATAAGACAATCATCTGAAAAGGCCAGGCAGGTTGAGAAATAGCTTCAGGAATCTCCATCAGCAATCCTTAGGTGAATTCTAATACTTCATTTCATCAAGCCCTGAGCAATCAGTTCAGCAGTGAATTGTTCAGATGAGAGGGCAGTCCAAAATGACAAAAACCGGTGGAGGTACCACCCTTCCAAAATCAGTTTGGCTAGTCAATACAGGAAGGGAAAAAATCATAGCAAGAGATCACCACTTTTTAGATACATCACCAGTTTTTATTTTTTATATCTATATTGCTATGATTTATATATATATTGCTTGCTTTTATATGTATTTACACCCTGCTTTTGTATATACACAGATACACAAGGCCCCTTTGAAACATTTAAATAAACACTTAACAAGCACCAACTGTTTGTGATATTTTAAAACAGAACCTAAACTAGCAAAGGGATATTTTGGAGGTTTGCTATTTGATGCACAAATATCAGCTGCACATTTTCAGCACTTTCAAGATAAATCTTAAATTTCTTAAGTCAGCCATAATATTTTCCTGAAATTTGGGCCAGGTTTCATTCCTCAGGGCAAGATCCTCCATGTCACCGTTCAGACGGATGGCACCAGGGAACTAGCAGTAGGCCAAGGAGAATGTTCAAGCATTATGGTGGTTAGACGGTTGAACCCCCGGTGTGTTCTCCCTGCTGAATAACAAGTTGCTCCTCCCAAGAGAAATGGAGCCACGCAGGCTCATCTGAGAGCTGTCAGGAGCTGCTGCGGCCCTTTTGCAGTGCTTCAGGCATGGGCAGCCGTGAGTTCGTACCCTTGTCCACCTGTGCTGGGGCTCCTGGATTTGCTAGTTTAGGGGGTTTGAAACTCATGGATGGTTTTCCTTTTTCAGATCCAGGACGCCCAGGCAGCGATGAGGCTCTACATGATGGTGAGAAAGCAGTGGGAAGCATCACTCAAAGTACCAGCAAAGGGAGAGAGAAAATGAGTCTGTGGATATGGCCGTCCTGTCCTGACTGAAATCTCTGAAGCTCCAGAATGGCTTTTCTTTGGTGACTGCTTCTCTTTGTGCTGAATCTGTCACCATGCAAGAATTAATTTAAAATAATTTGGCTACTAAACTTCACTTCATGGTGTGTTTTATGATTAAAAATGTCCTGGAGCCTTCCTAGAGTCATCAGTATGGAGACCAGTGGAAGTGTACTTGTTGTTTTATTATTTGAACGTCTCTAAAAATGACTGAATCAGGGTCAGCTTCCAGTATCTTGGTTGCCTGCCTAAGGGCAGCACAAGACCTGCAGAGCTCCCTGGGGAGAGGGGGGTCACCGGCTGCTCACACAGACCCCTGGTTTCTCTCTCGATCTGCTGGGCAAACACTGGAGCAGCAGCGACCTACTTTTGCATATAGTGCAGCTGACTTCTGAGTATTCATGCGGTTGCATTTGGTCTGTCTGATGAGCATGAGGCTACCAGGACTGGAAAAGCCGGCTGGGAACTGCTGCTGACTTCACTTGCCGTCCACTCGTGTGTCCAAAATTGGACACAGCATTTGAAGGCCAAAATACAAGGGACACAGTCTGACCTGCGGCCATCACTGCCATCGTAAAACTGCCTTGTGGCAATTTTTAAGGAACTACAAATGCTTTTAAAATGGCAGCAGTGGCCGTGGGTTGGGCCCATGGCCTCTGACACTTGTGTTTTGTCCCTGAGTCAGTGTCTCACAGAGAAGCAAAAAATCTCAGTGGACTCATGCAAATCCCTTCAAAGAGCCTCAATATCTCTTTGGATCACCTGCTTCTGAACTAAAGCCACACCTGTATTGCCTGTTTCATAGACAGCACGGGCACGCTAGTCTGGCTGCATGTTTATTAACTGTGCAACAGTCTGATAACATCTTATGACATAAATAACATAGAAATTAAAATTCTTCAAAACTGGGAATTCCTTAGAATCTTGTTGCTGTTTATCTTGAGGCTGCTGACAAAGATGGAGTTTCTTGCTGGGGCAGATGTCACATTTCAGGTGAGGTACCCTGCAAGTATAGGGGAGAACACATATATTTTAAAAGCATGGACAGGATCCCACAGACCAGTTTCACTAATGGAAGTGCCCTTTCTGTCCAGCAGGAGAGCCCCTTCTGTCAGCAGCAGGTTTGTGATACTGGAGGAAAGCACAGCTGTTAGCAAAATGGATCCACTTGAGACCTTTCTAAATAAAATTGTTGAAGGTTTTGTTTTTAAATTTGTTTACCTTTTTTTTGCAGTTTGGAGAGTGCCTTCTCTGCCAAGGTAACAATTTCCTGGAAGTGGGAATGCAAAAAAAGAAAGAAAGCCTCAGTGTGTTCACGTTTTATTTTCTCCTCTTAAAAAAGATATTTGGCAGCTACTATGCTGCTTCAGTGTCATGCCTCTACCCAGATATCCAGTGTCATTCCTCTTTCAGGTTAGAGAGCAGGAAATTATAAAGGCCAAGAGTGGATATAAACAATGGTCCCTCTAAGCTCCACAGTGTTGTGAGCAAAAATTTTACCTTGTGAGCAAAAAATGCTAGCAGCATTGAAGTTGTTAGAGTCTACATTTGACTATTGCATAAATTATTTTTAGATTATTTCTATAACCTTGTAAAACTCTCTGAATGAATTCTTTTAAACTATATTTAAATTATATTTTAAGAACGATGTAAACATTATAAGAGAAAACAGAATTAAGTCAGATGTTATTACACAAAATGTTGTCCTCTACAGGGGTAGACCAGGCCTCTGGAGAACAGGTCTGCCCACCCTATTCCACTATATTGGTAGACCTGGCCTCCAGAGAAAAGATCTCCCTACCCCAGTCCACTATACTGGTAGACCTGGAATTGGACCGTTGCCCTGCACTGACCCTTAATAAACATACCAGCACTTAGAGGAGAGAAAACTCTTGCAGTCTATTTTGTATATTTTAATGAAGTATGACAACCAGCATTACAGGTCAAGTATAACAGAGGTGGAACAATCCATGTCAGAACCCTGCCTTAGCCTAAAGAACAGGAAGTTGCTTAAATCTTATCAACCTGCCCAAACTACTTATTTATTTAAATATTTATATCCCACTTTTCACTGTGCCTCAGGGCAGCTTACAAATCATACTGAAAAGCATAACGGGTGTGCAAAAAATCAGTGATTCTTGCTCAATTATAGCCTATGGGGACCATTAAAGTCAATGAGCCCCATAGGCTATAATGGAGAACTGATCTGGGGCTCTGGGGGGGGCTGTTTTTTTGAGGCAGAGGCTGCTGGTGCCTCTCCTCAAAGAATGCCCCAAGTTTCAAAAAGACTGGACCAGGGGGTCCAGTTCTATGGGCCCCAGAAGAAAGTGCCCCCATCCTTCATTGTTTCCTATGAAAAGGAAAAAATGTTGTGAGTTGAAGCTAAAATGCTCTGAAATGTGTGCCGGCACAGTTTAGAGGGAACTGTGAATATAAACAGCTGAGAATCGAAAGACAACCAATCAGATTTAAATCATAAGTTTTAATCTCATCTGAGTAATTTCATGCCAGAATGTATGGATTATCCTGTGCCCTCATAGCCAGGAAAGGACCACCTATTGAAGCTTCAGCAATCACTGATGTTTTTGCTTACCAAACTGGATGTAAACCTGTTTTTCATTTCTGTCAGCATCTCTGTGATGTTCTGAGAGACCATCTCCACCACAATTTCATCTGTGAGTCAAAGAAATGGGGATAATCAGTCTTCAACACAAACAGCTCAGGAAAGAGCGGGGATTATAGTGGCAACACAAATTGTTTCTGAGAGGCATCCCTGAGACTAGCATAATATGAAAAGTTTGAATGTTCAGGTCACCACAAGAACCGGTTCTCAGCCCTAGTTATGGTAGTGTTAGCCAGATTGCACATAGTTATTAATAATAACGGGGGCAAATGATTGATTATCAATAGGCAATCGGCTGCGGGAGCAAACACCTGTGTATACAGAAGTCCCGCCCCTCCGGGAGATGTTGGTAACAGACCAGGAGACTTTATGAGGTTGAAAATAAAGTCCTTTACTGGAGTTCTTCACAAGCAAACAATACACAGTCTCAGACACAATTACTCAAGTCTAGGAAAATACAGAGAGAAATATAAGCACATTTGCATTAGCAGGTAAATCGTTGGTGGGCAATACCTACCGGTTCCCTCATGCAGAGCGTTCCTCAGGAAAAATGGAGGGGAAGGAAACTAGAAAATGGGGGCCACATGGCCTGGACCAGCAGGTAACACATGGAAACTCAGGCTGCAGACCTAGAGCTTAAAGATGGAGGCAAGGGTTTGGGGATAGCAAGCTGGACATAAGAGGGTCAATGGTTCGATAGGGATCGAAGAGCAGAGAGAGAGCTGGTGGTCAGGCATTCCCTTATATGCAGGAGGGAGGGGGTTGGTCACAGCCCCCGGTAACACCTCTGGTAAGTCCGTCCCTGAAAATACCCTATTGGTTGGAAAGTGTAGGGGAGGTGGAACGGAGGGGTGGTCAATATTGAGGGCTAGAAGCTTAACTCGTGTCTTGACACCTGGTAGCAGCTAGGATGAGTCACCAGGCCAATTCCATTGTCTCCCATTGTCTTCTTGATGACTTTAGCCAGGCTGCTGATGGCTAGTAATTAGTTGCCACGCAACAATGAATAGTCTCTGCCTGGTCTACGGTGAGGTCTTGCAGGCGAGGGGGGGAGGGAAAGAGGCTGCCTGCATGAGTTAGAAGGAACTCTCAATGGCGGTCTTGGAGTCCCTCTTCCTTGTTCTTCATCAAGGCATGGTGCTGTGTTTAGGGTATACTGGGACTGTTTCCATTCTCCACCAGGAAAACAGGCTGGCAACCTGTACTGAGCGCTGGAGCTGCTGGGAAAGGTCAGGAGGATGTCTCTTGCCTAAAGTGCAGTCTCTTCTGGCATCGTGTTGGGGTTACCATGTGTCTCAGTCCCTTTTGCATACACTTTTACAATCTATTATTATTTTATTACAGTTCATAGAGAGGCTCAAAAGCCTTGCAGGGCAACAGTAGGAAATAAGATGCACCATAATTCTGGCTTGTCTCAGCAGCCAGAAGAAAACTGGGGAAAAGAACAAGACCACAAAGGGAAGGCTGGTGTAGCTGCACTTTTGGCCAGAGAACAAGCAGACACAGGGAGCTGGCTTCTCCCTCCTTCCCTACTACCAGGAGAGGGGGAGGGAATGAAGGCTCTGGGCTCCATCACTGGCCAGAGGAAAACGGGCCCATGGAAAGTTCTCCTGCATACAACCAAGCAAGATTAGCCTGGCCCAGTTTTATAAATTCTGTCAAACCAATCTCCTGCAACCTGCTCACTTCCCTTCTCTTCTGCCCTGTCTTTTTGTCTGTCTTCTCTGCCTCAGGGCTGAGCTTGTCTATCTCAGCTGCTGGAAAAGCAGAACAGACCAGCTTCAGAGGGTAGCTGAGTTGGTTTCCAGTAGAATAGTTAGATTCAAGTCTGGTGGCACCTTAGAAACCCACAAGATTTGGTGGGGGGGGCGGCCTTTTGAGAGTCAGAGCTCCCTCTGCCCCAGATATGTCATATCTGACTCTTGGGAGCGCCAACTCTGAACATCTTGTTGGCCTCTAAGTTGCTCCTGGACGCGAGTCCAGCTGCTCAGCCAGACAAGCCTCACCAGATTGTTAAGGAGGGTGGGCAATATAAGCCACCTGGAGTTCTTTAAAGGAAGGGCAAAAGTATTAAAAAGTAAGATAAACAGAACTTGTAACATATCTTTTTTGTTGTTGTTCAGTTGCACAGTCGAGTCCGACTCTTCACGACCCCATGGACCACATCACGCCAGGCCCTCCTGTCTTCTACCGTCCTCTGAAGTTTGCTCAATTTCATTTTTGTTGCATTGATGACACTGTTTAACCATCTCATTCTTTGCCATCCCCTTCTTCTTCTTTGACCTTCAGTCTTTCCCAGCATCAAAGTCTTCTCCAGTGAGTACTCCCTTCTCATTTGGTGGCCAAAGTATTTCAGCTTCAGTATCTGGCCTTCCAGGGAACAGTCAGGGTTGATTTCCTTTAAGATTGACTGATTTGATCCCGTGGGGCTAAACTGGTCCTTTAACACACACACCCCCAACTTCAGCTTTATACTAACGATGACCAGTGCTTATTACTTTTCCTTACCTCTTATTTGGACCTTTTAAATTGCCTGAATTAATGGTGCATTGTACTTTGCACAGTAATTTCTGTTCAAAATTCTGATTATTCTAATATTGCTCCTTTGCAACTTAGTGTGTAGATTCTAATCATGTAATCTACTACTAGGAGAGCCCTCCCCCCCCGCCACCTGTAATTAAATAATAGCTACCATTTACAGAGGGCTTGAAAGTATTCAAAAAGGTTTCTATATGTTACCCAGTATTCCACAGAGCAACTGCCAGCTAAGCCTAGGCTGACAGATAACAGGGTGTCTAAAACCATCCCTGGATGTCATAGAGGGGGATTCCTCCACTCCACTTCTAATATACTCCATCTCTCAAAGTTTGGAGTAAAAATTCCTTGCCCTGCAGCTTGTTTCTGAGGGAGGTTACTATTATGAGTACTTTTCAATTCCCCTGGAGCTGGCAAGGCTGGGGTTAAATGAGGGAATCCATGTTCCATGTCTCCTTCTGGCTTGTGAAAGAAGCAGAAGCTATGGGGCAGCAGCAGATTTACCGTAGTTGAACATCTCGTCAATCAGCACACACATGTCTTCCACCACTTCGGGGTCCTCATGGTGAAGCTGATAGCATTCCTTGAGCATGGTCATGCCGCTGCCCTTTTCATCTGTGACAATGAATCGGAAGCCAGACAGTTCTGGAAAGAGGGAGACACTGCTGATTGAAAACTTCTCTGGAATCTTGGGGTGGCTTACAAAATACAACAAACAGAAAAAACTATTTATTAAACAACCAGATCTTCAAACCAGCATTAATGTCCTTCTGCACAAGGCTGGAAGTTGGAAAGGGGGGCCTCTGTCTTCATGGCTGGTGGCACTCAGACACCTGGCAGGCTTGTTGTGATATAAATATGAACCATTCCCTGCCTCTCTCCTAAGCAGAGTTCAGCAGTACAAGGACCGTCTTCAGAGCCCAGCCTTCTGGATGCTTCCAGACACCAGTTGACGTAGCAGTGGAAGAGGCTCAGTGCCACCGTTGAGAATGACCTGGCATTTACTGCCACCAGGATCCTCTGTCTCATGTGCTTCCAGCTCACTTCACTTTCTTACTTTTGCATCTGCTCTGTGGACTTGAAGCCATCCATGATGTAAGAGCCACAGCAGTCACTGGTCCTGTCAAGGTAGTGGTTCTGTGGCACGACCATGTTGGTTCCCACCACTCTCATGCTCTGAGCAGGCTTACGGGCCTCAATGTTTTGTTTGCAAAATAGTAAAAAGCTCAGTAGCACCTTTAAGACTAACAAACTTTTTTGTAGCATAAGCTTTATTGGACCATAAGCTTTCGAGAAACACAGCTCTCTTCATCAGACATGTTTCTTGAAAGCTTCTGCTACAATAAAACTTCTGCTACAATAAAATGTGTTAGTCTTAAAGGTGCTACTAAACTTTTTACTGTTTTGCAGCAACAGACTAACACAGCTAACGTCTCTGAATGTAGTGTTTGGGCTCTCTTATTTTTTGCAACACTGAACATACACCTGTCTGTGTTAACAAGGCCAGCCCCCGCAGCTCAAGCCAATCAGTGCATGCTGCCAGTCCCCCCAGGGCCCAGATCTGCCATGTGCAAAACCATGCATGATGCACAGGGGCTATTCTGGGGCATGGAATGAGTGCAGCAGCAACAGCCCCGGTTGCTTTCTTCCAGCTTTCATTGCAGGCCACAGGCTCTCAGCCTGCCTAGTTGGGTAGTCAAGCTCCCCTGTCTATTTCAGGCTCTTACCAGATGTCCTTAAAAGGCTTGCCAATGCCAGGCACACATTCTTTGCCAGCACTGGCCTTTCGGGGTGCAGCCGGAGAGCACTCAGCAGAAGCAAGGAATAGGGCTCGTAATTTGCTTCATCAACACAGTCTGGAGGGGGAAATCACAAGTATCCAGTGAAATAAAACTCATTATGTTTTTCTACAACTTTGCAGCAACAGTACCGTTTTGGAAAGAAAAGAAAAATTGGAGCATTTTATGCAATCATCAGTATACTTAAAATATCTAGGGAAAGGAAAGGTATAACAATAGCTCACACAGGGAAATTATTCAGAATTTCTTTTTCTCGGACATTCAACTCCAGTTCATCTCAAGGAGGGGATGAATCCACCCTTTGCTCAAATACCCTGGTCACAATAAAGATTCTGCAGGAACTTCCACCCACAGAAAACTTTACCATTGCAAAGGTGTCAATCTTACAGTACCTCCTGAAAGCAGACGGCAGCTTTACATATTGTCTCAAAGTTCCCCTTCTGAGGAGCAAGAACACATGCAAACACTGGCATTCCCCAGAGGAATGGACATAGAAGTGTCTCTGCTTTGAGGAAATTTTTCTTATACCAGAGGAGGCCAATATGAACCTTCAGCTATCTGTGTCTTTGTGGCCAAGGTGCAATATGGCTCCCAGTTACGTTCAGACGCCAACTTTATACCCTCTGAAATCATTCAGATCAAACTCCTGAAAGTCATATTTTAGGTCCCTTGCTATGTTCCTAACACACTTCTACATCAGCTTTAATTCCTCTGGAATCTCACGCATGGTTGCACAGGATCAGCTACTGTCCGAAGCTTGTTTTCTCTCCTGTGGGCCTTGCATCTTTAACACCAACAGTCAAAATAGAAAAGGTCCCTTTAAGAGTAATTACAATCCATTGGATATTCTCCCAGTAGTTTAATAGCCTAATAGTTTAGTATTCCAAAACTAGTTTAATATTCCAAAGCTAAATCTGAAATTAAGCAAAGGATATGGGACATCAAACTTCAATACCATCTAAATTATGCTGCAAAATACCATCACTTCAGGAACAAGAAATTGGTGGGATAGCTTGCATTGACCTGTCTCAATGTTCTTCCATCTGCTTTATTAGAAGGGAGATACCATGGCATGCCTCTTATACTACTGGGGAAAGTGAAACAGCTGCATATGCACCACTGCATGGCCCCTTCAATAAGACCTTAGATGTATACTTACTATACCCATCCTCCAAAAATTCTTGGGAAAGATTGGAAGAATGGTATACCTCCTTTCTTCTTGCAGCCCTTGAATCTGAAAACTCGGACAGAGTTGCCAGATTCTGTGCAGTTGCCAAAGTCTACCAAGGGACAGTGTTGATTCAGTGACATGTTTTTGCTTTTTCATATATTTTTAATAGAAGATTGTGTATAAATGTTCTTGTTGCCACTCTGTTCATGTGTGCTTTATTCTGCTTGTCTATGACCATAATAAATGGCTGATTGATTGGTATTCCCTGGAGGAGATGAGAGAACCGTTGCCGGCGGTGGTGAGGACAAAGTGTTTTTCTTACGATGAAGTGTGACTCTAGATAATTGAGATGCTCATCCAACTTCAGAGGGGAAACATCCTAGAAGACTTTCTGCTCCCATCAGGGAACAAACTCTAGAGACCCACCCTTCTTTCTACTACTGAGGAGGGCAAAGCTTTCAAACCTCCATTGGCAGAGTTTCCTTTCTCCACGGACTGACCTAAGCTTCCACTGCATCTTTCTTGCATATTGTTGGGGGTTGCAGGATCTATGCTCGAGTTTGCATGGGGCTTTTGGGCTTAGGCGCTATCCTACACAATCTGTGTGGTTGCCCAACACTGCAAGGTAAAATTAGTTATGGTGGGCAACCTGTCTTGTTTTTTCTATTATCACCAGCCTTCTAAGGAAAGGACTTCTTGGTATGCCCAGGGTGCCTAGGAAAGCAACATGGCTTGAAAAATACCAGCCATAGATGAAAGTTAAGGTATCTCACTCCAAAATTATGTTCTCTTCCTCTACAGCTGGATAATGAAAACTCACCGTGAAGGGCCAGGGCCCAGAAAGCACAGCATGCGGATTCTGCCACATCTCCATGCTGAAGGTGCATGTGGAGGATTGTAGAGACAATCTCAATAGCACATTTCAGTGGGATTTCAGACACATCAGTTACTAGATCCATGGAGAAACAAAAACAAGTTGTCCAGAAAATATACTATAACATGCTGACTAGATTATTTACATCTTGCTCCCTTCCAAAGGTCCTAGGCAAATAAAAAAGCAAACAAAATTATTCTATTAAAATTCCAACTTAGAAACATTTTGAAACTTGACAAAGAGAGAAATACCCAGAATGCCAGCTCCTAACATGATTAAAGAGGTGCTAGAGATTTTCCAAAATGTATGAGCCTCAGTTCTGAGAGAGTCATATTTATCCTCTTCTAATCAATAGGAGAAATAAGGTACCTGTTATATATTGGAACTGAATCATCCCTGATTGAATCACCCTAGAGACTGGCTGAGCTTGGAGCACAAGAACAATAGCCGACCAGGACTCTGGAATAAACCAGTCAAGTAGTAATGTTTTGTAAATAGCTTATCACGGGGAGTGTGTGTGTGGGGGGCGTGTTTTGCATGCATATAAGCAGGGTTCCGGCCCTGCTAGAGTTGTCTTAGAGTTAAGCTGAAATCACTAATAAACTATGAGCTGATCACTATACACATGTCAAACCCAGTATATTTCACTGATGACGAGGATGGGATCCTGTTTTTGTTTATACGCCCCATTGGGACATAAATTTTATTAAGTATTTTCAATAAGACAAAACATTACTTGTCACATACGAAACATACAACACAAATACAAAACATTCATGGGGGGTAATTTAACTAATTAATATATAATCGATTTCTATACCAATAGTATCTAACTGCTATAACAACGTGTGTAACAAAAACTAACAATAATCTTCTAGCAAAATTTGTAACTCTTGTACGCGTCTTGAATATCCAGTCTCTTATCATTAAATGTTATTGTAATTATTATACCACATATAGAATCTTGATCACGTATTTTGAAAAGTGGATTCTGTCAGACATTTCAAATGTAAGGTCAGTCTATCCATTTCTGCCGCCTACAAAAGTTTGTTAATAAGTTCTTTCTTCTTTGGAACTTCCAACATTTTCCAGTATTTAGCATATAGGATTCTAGCTGTTGTAGTCAAATAAACAATAAGATATCGATCATCTTTTCTACAACTGTCAGGCAATATATTTAACAGCAATACTTCTGGGGTAAAAGGAACAGAGCAATCTAATATCTTTTGTAACATTTCATGTTGTTGTTGTTGTTGTTGTTGTTGTTGTTCAGTCGCACAGTCGAGTCCAACTCTTCGCGACCCCATGGACCAGATTACGCCAGGCCCTCCTGTCTTCCGCTGTCCGCTGAAGTCTGCTCAATTTCATGTTCGTTGCATCGATGACACTGTCTAACCATCTCATCCTTTGCCGTCCCCTTCTTCTTTGACCTTCAATCTTTCCCAGCATCAGGGTCTTCTCCAGTGAATGCTCCCTTCTCATTTGGTGGCCAAAGTATTTGAGCTTCAGCTTCAGGATCTGGCCTTCAAGGGAACAGTCAGGGTTGATTTCTTTTAGGATTGACTGATTTGATCTCCTTGCAGTCCAAGGGACTCTCAAGAGTCTTCTCCAGCACCATAGTTCAAAAGAATCTATTCTTCGGCACTTAGCCTTCCTTATAGTCCAACTCTCGCAGCCATACATTACTACGGGGAATACCATTGCTTTGACCATGCGGACTTTTGTTGGCAAGGTGATGTCTCTGCTTTTTATCATGCTGTTTAGGTTTGCCATCGCTTTCCTCCCAAGGAGCAGGCGTCTTTTAATTTCATGGCTGCAGTCACCATCTGCAGTGATCTGGGATCCTAGGAACGTGAAGTCTGTCACTACTTCTACGACTTCCCCTTCTATTTGCCAAGGAGTGATGGAGCCAGATGCCATGATCTTAGTTTTTTTGATGTTGAGCTTCAAGCCCACTTTTGCACTTTCCTCTTTCACCCTGAGCAAGAGGCTCTTTAGGTCCTCTTCACTTTCTGCCATCAGAGTGGTATCGTCTGCATATCTGAGGTTATTGATCTTTTCCCCAGCAATCTTAACTCCAGCTTGTGATTCATCCAGGCCAGCATTTCGCATGATGTACTCTGCATATAAATTAAATAAGCAAGGTGACAATATACATCCTTGTCGTACTCCTTTTCCTATGCTAAACCAATCAGTTGTTCCATATCCGGTTCTAACTGTTGCTTCTTGACCCTTATACAGGTTTCTCAGGAGACAGGTGAGGTGGTCTGGTACTCCCATCTCTTTAAGAACCTGCCATAATTTATTGTGATCCACACAATCAAAGGCTTTAGCATAGTCAATGAAGCAGAAGTAGATGTTTTTCTGGTACTCTCTTGCTTTCTCCATAATCCAGCGAATGTTGGCAATTTGATCTCTAGTTCCTCTACCTCTTCGAAACCCAGCTTGTACTTCTGGCAGTTCTCTATCCACGTACTGTTGGAGCCTAGCTTGTAGGATTTTGAGCATGACCTTGCTAGCGTGTGAAATGAGTGCAATTGTGCGATAGTTTGAACACTCCTTGACATTGCCCTTCTTTGGGATTGGAATGTAAACTGACCTTTTCCAATCCTGTGGCCACTGTTGTGTTTTCCAAATTTGTTGGCAAATTGAGTGCAGCACTTTAACAGCATCTTCTTTTAAGACTTTGAATAACTCAGCTGGGATACCATCACCTCCACTAGCTTTGTTGTTAGTAATGCTTTCTAAGGCCCATTTAACTTCGCTTTCCAGGATGTCTGGCTCGAGGTCAGTGATTATACCATCGTGGTTGTCAAGGACATCGAGGTCCTTCTTGTATAGTTCTTCTGTGTATTCTTGCCATCTTTTCCTAATCTCTTCTGCTTCTGTTAGGTCCCTACCGTTTTTGTCCTTTATCATGGCCAGCTTTGCATGGAATGTTCCCTTGATTTCTCCAATTTTCTTGAAGAGATCTCTAGTCCTTCCCAATCTATTGTTTTCCTCTATTACTCTGCATTGTTCATTCAGGAAAGCCTCCTTATCTCTCCTTGCTGTTCTCTGGAAATCTGCATTAAATTGGGCAAATCTTTCCTTATCCCCATTGCCTTTAGCTTTCCTTCTTTCCTCTGCTATGTGTAAAGCCTCATCAGACAGCCACTTTGCTTTTTTGCATTTCTTTTTCTTTGGGATGGCGGTGAGTGCTGCCTCCTTTACAATGTCACGGACCTCTGTCCATAGTTCTTCAGGCACTCTGTCTATCAAATCTAGTCCCTTAAACCTATTCTTCACCTCTACTGTATATTCATACTGTATATTTCATGTACCCATACCCAATTTTTTTTTACTCTATCACAGTGCCACCATATATGATGAAAGGATCCCAACTTATTCTGACATTTCCAACATTTGTTAGAACATTTACTATTATATTTAGCTAACATCTCTGGAGTTACATACCACCTATAAAATATTTTATATACATTCTCTTTATATGGGACCGCCTTTGTTATTTTAATATTTTTCTTCCACAGTTGGGCCCTTGATCAAGTTCAATATTGTGTCCTAAGTTTCATGCCCACTGAACCATATTAATCCTTATAATTTCATCTGCCATCGTATAGTCAAGAAGATATGTATACATTTTCTTAATGAATCTCTGATCTGTGGAGGTCAAAATCTTTTCAATCTCCAGCAAGTTTTCATGGAAGCCCAACTTTTTATCTTTTGAAAGTCTAGATTCAGTTTGAGCTCTTTGCCACCATGATAATTCCGGCAATGGTTTTAGATTTAGATTAGAGTCCAAGATATCAACATATCTTCTTACCTTCTCCTCAGTATAGACTCTAGGATAAGTGAGTGCTTCCAATGGTGCAACTAATTTTGAATTTTTTGTATAGAATTGTTTTAGATTGGCTCCCATACTTTTAATAAAGATGCTCTGAGCCAATGTTGTTTAAAATATTTTTGTGACGTCGCTTTCCCATACCACAGGAATGCGTGCCAACTCAGCATCAAATCATGGCCTTCCGATTTTAGTATTCTTTGATCTTCTAAAGTGATCCAGTCTTTAATCCAAGCTAAGGCTGCCGCTCTATAGTACAAGAGCCAGTTGGAAAAAGCAAACCCTCCTCTTTCCTTGAAATCTTGTAATGCCATGAGTTTTATTCTTGCACAATTCCCTTGCCAAATAAATTTTGATATAGCCTTGTCTCTTTAAAGATTTTTTGACTTTGCAAAATTGGTATGATTTGGAAAAGAAACAACTATCGAGGTAATACATTCATTTTGATAATAGCTAGCCACCCATTAATGATACTTGAAGACTTCTCCATTTTTCCAAATCTTCCTTAGTTGTCTTAAGTAGTTCTTTATAATTGTTTTCTTGCAATGTGCTACATTTATTAGTTAGCGTGATACCTAGGTACTTTATTTACTTTTGCAATTGAAAGTGTAATGAAGATAAAGAAATTAAAGACCTGACTACAAAAGGATTTACATACAAGTATAGAGCCTTTGCAGATGATGTTATGTTTATAGCAGAGGAACCACTGAAAACCATACCGCTTTTACTACAGAAAATAAAAGAATGTGGAGACCTAGCAGGTTTTTATGTAAATAAACAGAAATCCAAAGTAATGTGTAAAAATATGATGAGCCCTAAACAAATGGAGTTGCAGAGACTTACAGGCTTTGAAGTAGTGAGAAAAACTAAATACCTAGGCATAGAGTTGACAATGAAGAACATTGATCTCTTTAAAAATAACTATGAAAGACTGTGGGCCCATGTGTTAAAAGATATGGAAAAATGGGATAGACTCAATTTATCCTTGCTGGGCAGAATTTCGGTGGTTAAAATGAACATCCTGCCATGTCTCATGTTTTTATTTCAGATGATTCCTATTGTAAAAGATGTGAAGGTATTTAATTGTTGGCAAAAGGATATCTCTAAATTTGTGTGGGCAGGGAAAAAACCAAGAATTAAAATGAAAATGTTATGTGATGCAAAGGAAAGAGGAGGTTTTCAATTACCAAACTTTAGACTCTATCATGATGCGGTCTGTTTGACCTGGTTAGAACAATGGGTTACTTTGGAAAACAGGAAACTGTTGGCATTGGAAGGACATGACTGTAGGTTTGGTTGGCATGCATATCTTTACTATGGCAAGTCAAAAATGGACAATTTTTTTAAACATCATTATATTAGAAGGACCCTTTTTGACACATGGATTAAGTATAAAAACTTTTTTCCTGAAGAAAAGCCAATGTGGATAGTACCTGCCGAAGTGATAAAACCGTTTTCGGAGTATAAAGGACAAGATTGGTTGAAATATAGGGATCTGTTGAGACATGAAGGGAAGCTATTTGTATTAAAGCCAGAAAGTGATCTTGACTTTAAATATGATTGGTTGCGGTATAGACAGATATTGGATCTATATAGGTCTGATTAAAAAATGGATGGTTTTAGGGGAGACTATACTGAAATAGAAAAGGTATGGCTGGAGGGAGGGCAGAAAATGATATCGAAAATGTATACAATTTTGTTAAAATGGTATGCTGAAGATGAGGTGGTTAAAGTGCAAATGATAAAATGGGCAATTAACATGAACAAGGAAATACCAATGTCATCTTGGGAATTTCTATGGAAAAGTGCATTGAAAATATCTACCTGTACCAATCTTAAAGAAAACTGTTGTAAAATGATGTATAGGTGGTATATGACACCAAAAAAGATAGCTAATATAGGTAAAAATCTATCTAACAAATGTTGGAAATGTAAACATGCTGAAGGTTCCTTTTACCATATGTGGTGGATTTGTGAAAAAGCAAAAATATTCAGGACTGTAATACATACAGAGATGGAAATTTTTTTGAAATGTACTTTGAAGAAAGAACCTGAACTGTTTCTTTTAGGTCTCAAGTTAGAAGAAATAAATACGAGTAAAAGAACGTTGATATGGTATATGGTAATGACTGCTAGAAGGATTTATGCTCAAAATTGGAAAAATGAAAAGATTCCTGACTTATGGGATTGGCTGAGAAAATTGCTATTTATGGCAGAAATGGACAAATGGACAAGAAAACTTAATAACATAGATGAAGAAACTTTTTTGGCAGACTGGAGCGATTTCAGAGAATATATACAGAAGTATTGGGAAATGAAGGACAGTGTTTTCAGTTTGGGTAACTACTAATGGTGTAACAATTGTTACAGTTAATAGGCGTTTATAGTAGTTACTAATATCTATGTGGGTGTTACCTGTAGACTTAGTATGTTAACAAGGATTAAAATGGTATTATATGATGTTTGAATGGTGGAAGCAATGCTGGGAGTCATTAGGGGGGGAAGAGGAGCTTTTGAGAAAAAGGATATGAGATTTATGATGTGCAATAAATTGTGAAGCATTGTGTATCCTAATAAAAAGTTTTTAAAAAAAGAAAAAGAAAGTGTGATTCCCCCTGGAGCTTTAAAGCTTGTTCATTATTCTTATTTTTTGTCACTGTTTTCATTTTATTTATGCTTACTCTCAGGCCAGCTGCTTGTCCATATTCTTGTAACTTTCCTTTTAAAATATGAATTGAGTCATGGGGATTTTCTAGAATGAAGACAAGGTCATCCACAAATGCCAAGAGTTTATATTCTTCTCCTCTCAATTTAAGTCCAGAAATTTGTGCATCATTTCTGATTGCCTCATTTAAGATTTCAAGTGTGAAAATAAATAAAAGGGGTGATAATGGACATCCTTGCCTTGTACTTTTTTGTATTTCTATATTCTGAGTCTGACCACCATTAATTAAAATCTTAGCTGTTTGTTTTCTATATATTGCCTCAATCATCTTAGTAAAGTCTGTGCCTTCTTGAGCCTTATTCAGAGCTTCCAACATAAAAGTTCCAGTTAACATTATCAAATGCTTTTTCAGCATCCAGGAAAATTAACACCAACTGTCTTTCAGGGTGTGCTTCATAATATTCTATAACATCAAGAATATATCTGAGATTATTTCTAACTTGTCTTTTAGGTAGAAAGCCGGCTTGGTCTTTATGTATCATTTGATACATAATTTTTTTCAATCTTGTAGCTAAGATGCAAGCAAAGATTTTATAATCAGCATTCAAAAGGGAGATAGGTCTATAATTTTTAACTTCCTTTTCATCTGTGCCTTGTTTATGGATAAGAGTTATTAATGCTTCATTCCAAGGGTCAGGAACTTCACCTTTTTCCATTATACTTTTGCAAACTTCTTTTAAATGGTTTAATATCTGATCTTCAAAAATAAGATAAAATTCTACAGGCAAACCATCCGGACTTGGTGCTTTCCCTCTTTTTTGACTTTTTAACGCTTCTACCAATTCCACCATTGCTATTGGTTCTAGCATGTCCTTAACAGCCGCTGATGTAATCCAACACATGTCCAATCCGGACCAAGAATTATGTCTAGCAGAATAATGTGTAATCTTTCTTTAAGGGGTTTCTAACTCTCCAAGTGTCCACTACTTTTAATTCATTCAATAGATGATAAAGTACGGGCAGAAACTCATTCCCACCTCTCTTTTTCTTTTTGTGGACAATATTTGATTTTCTATTAACATTTTTGTCAAAGACTGCATTAAAGTCCCCTAGGATACAGATTTCCTGGAACTCTTGTTTGGTAATCAATTTTTGTAGCTGTACAAAATTTACTGTAACTGTCCTGATTGAAGGGAACCCCTGCGCAATCGAGCTCGACACCAGGTCCTCCATCTCTATAATTTTTGAGGACATGTTTAAGAGACTCTGTCCTAAGGGGAGCCCTCTCCTGTGGCCTGCAGGCTTCACCCTATGAGACTTTCAAAAAATGAGGTGTCCATCATAGGGGAGGGCAAGTTCCAAGTACAGTACCAGAACTTCAACAGACTTTTGGACTTACTGGTAGTGAGAGGCAGTCACATGAGCCTCATAGGACTTGCTTGGTTTGTGCCCCTGGGGTTCAGAGTGACTGGGGTGCACCATGTGGCCACCAGAGACTTTCAGAGGGTGTGCGATGTGTTCCCGGCGGTCTTTGATGGGACTCTCGGTCGCTACACCCGACATCCAGTCTCCCTACAACTCAACCCAGAGTTACGCTGATATGGCTGAAGGCCAGGCATGTCCCATTTGCCCTAAAGCCTAAGAAAGATGGGGAGCTAGATCAGCTAGTAACCCAAGGGGTTTTGGAGCCAGTACCACATGCCCTATGGGAAACCCCTATCATGACCCCAGTAAAGCCAAACGGAGATGTCCGCATCTATGAAGACTACAAATGCACAATAAACAAGGCCCTACAGGACCACACCTGTCTGGTCCCAGTGGTCAGCCACGTTCTGGTATCTCTAGCAGGCGCAAAGATCTTTGGTAAGCTGGACTTAACTCAGGCCTACCAACTGCTCTCAGTCAACGATGCGACTGCAGAGGCCCAGACGATAGTGATGCACAGGGGTGCATTTTGGGTGTGGCGGCTTCAATTCAGGGTCAGCGTAGCCCTGGGAATTTTCTGGAATCTAATGGACTATCTCCTGAAAGGAATTCCCAGGGTGCAGCCCTCCTTTGATGATGTTCTAATTGCCGCACCCATGGATGAGGACTTCACCAACAGACTGTACACCATTCTGCAGACATTTCAAGCTGCTGGTCTCAAAGTAAAGCAGGAGAAATGTCTCCTGGGAGTTCCACAAGTCAAATTTCTGGGGTTCTCCATCGAGGCACAGGGCATCCATCCTGCCTCCAACAAGGTCCGCACCATTGTCAATGCCCTGGCTCCCACATCCAAGGCAGAATTTCAGGCCTTCTTGGGGCTGTTGAACTTTTATCATTCATTCCTGCCCCACAAAGCTGTGGTTGTGGACCCACTGCATTGACTCTTCGACAAGAAAGCCCCCTGGGTCTGGGGCCAGAAGCAAGCTGCTGTGTTCCGGACCATCAAGGAGCTACTCACCTCGAATGCTGCCTTGCACACTTCAATGAAATGCTGCCCATCGTCCTCACCTGCAACGCTTCACCGTACAGGATAGGAGCCGTCTTTGGACTCCAGCTACCCAACGGCAGGGAGGTTCCCATGGCCTACTACTCCCGCACCTTGTCCTTGGCAGAGCGCAATAATGCACAAAAGGAGGTGCTGGCAATCATGGCAGGGGTCAAGAAGTTCCACGATTACCTCTACAGGTGATCCTTCACCATCGTGACTGACCACAAGCCCCCGCTGGGCATGCTGGCCCTGGATCGCCAGACACCACAGATGCTATCTCCCAGAGTGCTGTGCTGGTCTATCTTCCTGGCTGGCTACCAGTACACTCTCATCCACAGCGCTGGAAAGGCGATGGGTCACATCAGCACCCTCAGCCACCTGCCACTTCCACCCTGTGACCTGGACCCTGCTCAGGCACATCAAATCCTGCTCCTCAAGGACCTCCCCGACTGTCCTCTTCAGGTGTCTGATGTGTTCCACCACACTGCCAGGGACTATGTCCTCTCCCATGTTTTGGACTGGGTGGGGAGGGGCTAGCCTAACATTTGGGTGGGCCTGGAATTCACAGCATTCTCCTCCCACAGAGATGAACTTTCAGCACACAAGGGTTGCCTGCTGTGGGGGAGCTGGGTGGTGGTGCCAGCACCATTGCACCAGCAAGTACTAACAGCGCTGCACAAAACACACCCAGGGATTGTGTGGCTGAAGGCACTGGCCCACAGCTACGTATGGTGGCCTGGCATGGACAGTGAAATTGAGGACTGTGTAAAACGCTGCCAGGCATGCCAAGAAACCCGACCGGAGCCTCCCAGGGCACCAGTGCAAGAGTGGGAACCCACCCACAAACCATGGTCCCGGTTACACTTGGACTTTGCGGGGCCCTTCCAAGGACAGATTTTCTTCATTCTGGTGGATTCCTACACCAAATGGCTGGAAGTGGTGCCAGTCTCCTCCACCTCTTTCAAGGCAGCAATTCGGGCCCTCCAACGTATCTTCTGCACCCATGGCCTACCCAACACCATCATGACGGACAACGGAACGGCCTTCACCTCAGGCAAGTTCCAAGAATTCATGGGCCGCTACTTAATCAGGCACATCTGATCTGCTCCTTTCCACCCAGTCACCAATGGCCAAGCTGAAAGGATGGAGAGGATCACAAAGGAATTCCTCTGGTGGATCATCTGTGGAGATTGGGATCACCAGCTCATGGCTTTCCTTTTCGGCCATTGTGTGACCCCGAGCACCTCCACCAGCCACAGCCCCGCAGAACTCCTCATGGGATGGCGCCTAACCACCCATTTAGACCAGCTGCAGCCAAACCACACTCCAGAACACCGCCTGGCCCCCGAGAGCCAAGCAGCGCCCCATGGATTCTTCCCAGGCGACTCCATCTACACCCAGAACTTCTCCAGTGGCCCAGCCTAGATCCCTGCCAGGGTGGCCCAAGTTACAGGACCCCTGTCATATGAGTTTTCTATGGAGGATGGCCAGGTATTGAGGAGGCACATCAACCAACTCCAGAGCCCAACTTGAACCACATCTCCCGCCAGCAGTCTCAGAAGACGGCAAGACACAGCTGCCCCAGCCACAGGAACCCGAGCCCACGAGGGACCTCCCAGCGGACAACAAACCATCAGCCAGACCAGCAGGAGAAGCCCCAGATCAGGCAACCATGGACAGCCCCAAGGCCTCACCAAGCCTGCTACCGTCTGTTACCACCCGGGCCCTATAATCGCGACCCCCCTGCCAGAACCGCGACGCTCAAACAGGGAGCGACACAGACCAGCTTACTTAAAAGACTATGTCTGTTAGATGCTTTGGAATTTAGGGAGGAGGGGTGTTATGTATTGGGATTGAATAATCTCTGATTGAATCACCCTGGAGACTGGCTGAGCTTAGAGCACAAGAACAATAGCCGACCAGGACTCTGGAATAAATCAATCAAGTAGTAATGTTTTGTAAATAGCCTATCACGGGGAGCGTGTGTGTGTGTGTGGGGGGTGTTTTGCATGCATATAAGCAGGGTTCCGGCCCTGCTAGAGTTGTCTTAGAGTTAAGCTGAAATCACTAATAAACTATGGGCTGATCACTATACGTGTCTCAAACCCAGTATATTTTAGCACTACTTAGGTAAGTTGATTTCAGAGGGATTTCTTTGTGTCTGATTCTCTGAACAGGAGCCACTGTGCCTTGACTTTCTAAAAGACAGGAAAATTAACCAGATTTGGTAGGCCAATGGGTTCCCCTGGCTTCTGCACAGTCAGACACAGTGAAAAAAACTGAGAAAAACCAATGGGAAGGGGGAACAATGTTAGTAATGCAAAAACATTATTTGCCCCCAAACAACATCTGATGCTGAAAATGCAGTTTTGCATTATATGATTTAGCATTTATTTATTCGTTTTATTGTTCTATATTTATTGCAGTATTTGCATCGTATTTATTGTAGTTTAAATGTTGTAAGCAGCTGAAGTGTGGGGTATAAATTAAATAAATAATATTATTTTGAATTATTTTGAGCCATGGGATCAATTTTAAATGGATGGACCATTCAAAATAAAAAGTAAAAAAAAAGTAAATGTGATTTGGGAAAGAACATGGTCTCTGTACATGCCCCAAGGCACTATCATGTTTCTTTTTCTTTCTCATGTTCTGGATACAGGGGTCACTGCCTCTGCTCAGACATGACCCAACATCTACCCTCCTTCAAGTTTTCTCAGATAGTGGTCCCAAGAATGGTCAAGTTATGAGCACAAATGTTGTCTGCAGAAGCTCTGAGACGGGAGTGGTGGAAGTCTGCAAATGCTTCTCCAGCCACAGAAGCCGAAGCCTCTGCTGCACTCTACTTCTGCGTACCATTTGCTACCAAACTCCAGATGACTCCACAGCAAGCAAGGCTGATATCTTTGTTGTGGGCACAATTGCTTAGAACGGTCAGGACTTCTGAGAAGAGCCCGGCTTTCCTCAGGGCTTCTACGGCTGTGTCTGATAAGCAACGGAAAGGAGAGATTAGAGGTCTCTTGCTTATAAAGGCAAACAAACGACAAATCATGAACTGGAGGTGTAGTGTATAAACCCATGGGGCAGAAGATTAGGAATCCTAACAGGGGGCCCTCGTACAAAATAAGATTATGTGCGTGTGCCCAAATTTTTCAGGGGCTTCCCATTTTTCTGGTCCAATTATATTTTTGATCTGCTAGTAGTCAGCAGGTACTTAGTCAGCAACTGATATTCAATCTGGGGTCATCTTTTGATTTGAGGAATACCTAAACGGCCGTCTGCATTGATTGGGTGTACTTCCATGTGAATGGAAACAAAGCGAAGGGCTCTTCGGGCATCCACCTATCGGATGATCCCCCGTTTAAGGTTGCCCTCCCAACATCAACCAGAGCCCCCTGCTGTCTCCAGTGGAGCTCCTGCTTTGTGGAATGGGCACCCTGCAGAGATGAGGGGGGTGCACCGTTGGACTTGGGGCTTGCTATTTTATCTTTGGTTTTAGCTATGGATGGTTTAACTATTGTTTGTAAGCCACCTTGAACCAAGAGGAAAGGCAGGATATAAATGTTTTAATCAATGAATTGATCAGTCTTTAGGAGACACTACAAGGCCACTTAATTTGCCAGGGCTTTTAATGGAGTTTAAATTGCAGGTTTCTTTGGGGAGGAAAGGAGGACCTAGAGTCTTCTTCTTTTGGTTTTAATTTTTATGTTTCAATGGTAAGGCATAAGCTGCCTTGAGCCCCGAGGAAAGGTGGGATATAAATCTTAAAATGAATCCAGCAGAAGCGGTAGAAGCCTGGGCAGATCCCCACCCCCAAGGTTGCCAATGGGAGTGAACCACCAAAGCTCATAAAAGAAAACTCTGATGGAGACTCTAATGCTGCTAATGAAAGAGGAGCTCAGTCTGTGTGCCTCAGGACACACCTGGGACACCTGAAAGCACCTTTGGAATTCTGACACAGCGTGTCACAAAATGGCTGCCACAGGAGGCAGAGTCAGTCACAAAATGGCTGCTGCAGCTTATCTTCAGTCACACAGTGAAATGCCTTATGCTGTGGTGGCAGCTGCTGCTGAAGCAATATTTTTAAAAATCTTCACAGCCGATCAAACTTCCAGTGGCCAGTCAGAAGCCTTGCTGAGCAAAAGCCCCTCCTGGCCCACTTTCTAAAACCCATGGGCACCACGCAGGGGACCCCTAAAGTATGTGTTTCATTTCATGCCAGGGGCTGTGGAGTTTGGACTGAACCATCAAGCCAGTGGCCGACTGTCCCTATCCAGAGAGCATCAAAGCTGTCTTCCTGCATCAATTGCATGTCTCTTTGAGCCCTAGAATAGTTCCAGCATGAGGGGAGTGGCCGTGGGCTTTGCTAGCAGACAGTACTAGCAGTACTGACCCTCTGACCACCACCAGGTGGACTCAGAACAAGTGGCTACTAATCCAAGAGCAAAAATTACTGTGCAAAAATGATCTTAGCTTGGAAGAAGATGAACACCTACTTTGCTTACTGGACCCAAGGTTTAGTGCTAGGTCAGTGATTCTCAACCGATGGGACACAGACCCCTGGGGAGATGCAGAAATAGTCTAGGTGGAATGCAGGGCTTTTGTAACAATTAATGTCCACATGCAAGCATGACCTGCTGTCTTCTGTCAACCCTACCTACCATGGATTATCCATCTGTGACCTTCTTGCCTGCTAGTAATAATAGCAGAATGCCTTTTTGGACAAGTGGGCTTTTTGATTCCTTCATGGTGGGACCCAGGTCCTTGTGGCAGAATTTGGGGTTCAGTGACCCTGGGCCTTTCTGTTTTTCTATGCTACATAGATTTTGCTATAGCTGACTTCTGTTTCTTGGTTCTGAAGTCCCATAAGCCTTTGCTCTTTTGCTGGCCGCCTAGGCATAAAAACTAAAGCCTTGCCCTGTAGATATACCTTTGCCTGGATTCACATTCCACAGCCTTCCAAGTGCCAGGCTCCAAAGCCTAACCAGATCTGTCTAGGCCTTTTTGACATTGCAATTAATAAAATACATCTGTGCAAAAATTCATACTAGCAAAAGTTCATATTATCAATTTAGGATGGGCTGGTATTTGGCAAGTCTGGTTAATTGACTGCTCCCTTGATTCCTATCGGCTGAAAAGAGGTTAAAAAGGAGGTTTTGGAGTTTGTTTGGGGCTGTTTGACCAACACCCCACCTAGGCTTGAGTGAGGTCTTGCTCCACAGTCCAGGAATTCCTTGTTCTTTCTGAAGTGTACACTATATCAGATATTGGGATTTTTCTATATTCTATTGGGTTTTGATATTGAATATATGCTATTTTTACTTGTGTATGGCTTTAGAGTTAGTTAATCTCTCCCCCTGGAGGCCTGCGTTCCCTAGCCAGACTCCACCCACCCACAGAAAAGAACTCTAATGGGGTTGGGGATCCCTGGTAGAGGCCAGGACCCCTAAAATTCTCATGCAGTCCTTTGACACAGTGATTGGTGGGACAGAAGACAGCAATGTTCACTCACCATTACTCGACATCATCATGCATAACGTGCAGATCATCTGCAGCAGGCCTTCATTGTTCGCGTAGGACTTCATGGAATTTATCAGGCAACGGATTGTGGTTTTGCTGGCCAGCATTTCTACATCCAGTCCCTTCCCCACAGCTGCCAGAAGCAGAACAGAGGACAGGAGCCATCAGCTGCCTTAGCTGCCTTTTCATCACACTACAGGTGTGCCAATAAACATGGCAGATCTTCCTAAGTGGGCACGAGACATGATGTGGTAAATAACAGTCAGGGTAGAGGTATGGAGCCGGTCATGGCCCCTGTGGCGGAACGGGCCCACGTCAGCTGGCAGGCCCCGCTCTGCCCACCCCTCCTTTGCCTGACCCGGCACCTGAAGGGGCAGTTTTTCTCTGCTACTTCCAGGTATCGCTGCCACCACTGTCCCTGTCTTGGGCTCTGGTTAGGCGGGACAGCCTCCTCACCTCCCTCTGGTGTTGCTAGGAACCCACCCTGGGGCTTCCTGATGATCTTCGGGGCTCCCCTGGAGAGTTGGCAACTGGCCCTTTGCCCCCTGTTCTCCTCCTCCTCAGGGAGTCCCCGACCCACCTCTGGCGTGTCCAAGCGGCTGGGGGAACTATGTGGTACAGAGGGACTTCTCTAGGTCAACAGTAAAAAGGATTTATTGAACTTAACTATTTGCAGGCTTGTTAACACTGAACGGAAGAATCAAAAGAAAAGTGACAAAAACGCTCCGTCTCTCCCTCCTCTTAACTCATCCCCTGTCTAGATGGTCTGCAGGGCAGGCACAAGCCCTTCACTTCCCTGGAGGTCCGATCACCCTGCCTCCTGCAGACTCCAGCCAACAGCCCGGCTGCCTCCAGAGTTCCCTCAGACTCCACTCTGAGTTCTGGCAGCCTCCCCGGCTTCCCTCCGACTGGCTTCCCGCCCAAAAGCTCCACTGCCTCCAACCCAGCAGTTTCCCGCCCAGGAAGTGGCTCCCCCTCCTGCAGCATTCTGGGGCAGATCTCCTCACCACCATGATGGACTTCCTGTAGGGAGCTGCCCTCAGACTACTGGTTGGAGACGGGGGGGGGAATGAGGAGGAGACTAGGTCCAAGCCTCCCTCAGGTTGGATGGCCCCCTCAACTGAAACATGCTCCACAAAATGGCGTTTCTCCACAGCCCCACCTCTGCCAAGCAGCACAGAGCGTGCGGATAACTGGATTGCAAGAGAATCAATGTGATTCTCTGCTGCACGGGTCGCAGAACTGATAACTTCAAGGCAGCTACTTAGGTTGACTGGGAGGAAAAACCACGGCTACTTTATTTTATTTTTTGCTATTGAGTAACAATTACTGTTTTCTAGTTGTTTTCTTTGTTTTACTTTCCTAAAATTTCTTTGTGGGCCCATGCCCCATTTGCACAGCTGCTAAACAAATGCATGTGCCCCGACATGCCCACAAGGGCTGCCCCATGTTAGTTGCCCAACTGGCAAGACCATCACTGAACTACCAACCTGCACCAACCGGTCCTCTCCAGTCTCTGGAGAGTTGCTGGCAATGCAGCAATGCCCACGGATATGTGCTGCAACACACCTGTTGGCACAAATTCTGCCAGCTCTCCTCACCAGCAGGACTTCTCCCCACCTGACAAGGCTCTGAATGGCCCCAACAAAGATGAGTAGCCTGTCTGTGAGCACCGATGTCTAGTGTGCTGGATCACCACCTCTGCACTATCTTTGCACAAGTGTCAGTGGCATTCCTTTCCCAGTCCCCTGGGCCCTTCTGTTAGTGGGGCCTCCATGCCCAATGCCGCAGGCTGGGTTGTGCCCCATGCCACGGTGGAATCTTTGTACATCAAACTCCCAAGTGAAATGAAAACAGTTTTGGGGTCAAAACTTACCCTTGGCATCTTTCAAGAGGATGTGAAGACGCTCAATACCTTTTTCTTGAGCTTCCTCTATGTCTGGGTAAGTAAACATAAATTCTGCAGAAAATAAAAACATTTGCACCTTTCTGCAGAACTTTTTGTACACAAAAATATGTCTGAGAAATCATCATTGGTTATTTTTTTACACGCCCTCATAAATGCCCCACACCCATGATAGAGTGCACCCTAATCCCATAGGTCCCTTCTAGGATCCTAGCCTTCCGATAGGTGTGCGCTAGGATCCATTCGGGTTATTGTCTTTGGAAGCGAAACTCAGGCCCTTTGCCTGACCGCATGTGTACCCAACTACATGTGCAGTCTTCCCTGGATACACAACACCCTGGTTCAAATCTCATCCCAGGCACAAACTCATTGGACAGCTTGAGGGGTTTACAGCAAACCTGCATAGGGAATGTGTGCACGTTTTCCCTCTTGCAGAATAAGCTTGTCTTTCCCCCACCTTCAGACTACACTGCACACGTTTAACAGGGGTTTCCCTACTGAGTTTGTCATCTGTCTTGCCCCCAGCCCCGTGATTCAGGTAGCTTTTCCAATTTCAGGGTGGGGGTCTTGAAGCTCATTTGAATATTTAAAGAATCAAAAGTTGAGTTATTGCCCTATTTAAAAACAAAAAAATAATATAGTTTTTAAAAGGTCAAACTCCTCTGGGAGGGGTGGTCTGTGATCGCACAAACCTGAGCCCATGAGCACCATGCACAGTCAGTTGCTGCTGTAAACAAATGTTTTCCTCAAGCCCAGTTCTGAGGAATGAGATGAGTGTGGCCTCCAGAGCACAGCAGTTTCTCTTTCTCCTTCTCAACCAGATCCTGCACCTGCCTTCTGCTCTTGGAATCCATGACTTCTTTCTGCCAAGTCTTCCTACAACAAAGAAAGGCTTTTTCCAATGAGACAGATTTCCTCTGATGGCAAAGACTTTCTCCATTGGAGGAAGTCTTGGCAGAAGGGGATGGTACTAGGCTGGAACCGGATGTCTGTACATGGCTTCCTCTCGGTCCCTTCACATGCAAAGCAGGCATTATAACACAGATTTTGTCTGAGTCATAAGGATTACAGACATAATTATAGAAGAAAAAGAAGAGATTGGATTTATACCCAGCCCTTCACTTGGAGTCTCAGAGCAGCTTACAATCCCTTTCCCTTCCCCTCCCCACAACAGACACCCTGTAAACTGTGAGGTAGGTGGGGCTGAGACAGCTCTGAGAGAACTGCTCATGAGAGAACTTGTAACTGATCCAAGGTCACACCAGCAGCTGTATGTGGAGGAGTGGGGAATCAAACCCAGTTCTCCTGAGTTTGAACTGTACTTGAACTACTTGAACTACTTTGCACACTTAGGAAATAGTACCATATACATATGAAGTGCTGTGAAAAAAGTCTCTATCTCAGCAAGACATCTCTTTTAATTACTCCTGGGCTGCTTCCATGCTGTCACTTTGATTGAGTGTTGCAAACCCACACTGGAACAGAAAAAGATGCAGTTCAAAACAAAAACAGGTTGCTTACCTGTAACTGATGATCTTCGAGTGGTCATCTGTGCATTCACACCCATGGGATCCAGTGCGCCTGCGCTGACCTGGTCGGTGTCTGTGCAAAGCTCACAAAGGGATTTTCGCGCCCTCCGCCCTGAGCCTGTGCGGGAACCCCCACCACGCATGCCCAATGGGCGGGGGCACGGACATCCCACCAGTTCCTTCTGACAGCTATCAAACCTAGCCATGTATGAGAACAGTTGAGGATGACAGCAGTGGGGAAGGACAGGCGGGCGGTGTGAATGCACAGATGACCACTCGAAGATCATCAGTTACAGGTAAGCAACCTGTTTATCTTCTTCATGGTCTCTGTGCATCACACCCATGGGAGATTAAAAAGCAGTGGCTCACCTGGAGGTGGGTGATGGCAGACTCAGTGAGCCGCAGCGGAAAGGACCAGACGACCCAAGTCACCCTTCTGTTGCGCACGGACGTGCAGAGCGTAGTGCTTGATGAACGTGCTTGGCGTGGACCACGTAGCTGATCTGCAGATGGACGTGAGTGGTGCGCAGGGCTGGCTCGCCCACTAGGTGAGCTAGGCGCTCGCCTAGGACGCCGGCCCTGCAGGGGCGCCAAACGGCCCCCCGCCCCCCCATGAAAAGAACGCCAATGCTGCTGCTGGCGCTGCCGCCACCGAGGAGCTCACAGCCTGCCCGCCATCAGCAGCAGGAGCAGCAGCCAAAAGGCGAGTGGGCGCCGGGTGGAGGGGACGCGCCCGCGCCCGCTCTGGCTTTCCCCGCCTGCCCCCACCCACCAGCCACGGCTGGAGGACGGCAGCAGCGGCAAGGAGGAGGAGCCGAGAGGGGCGGGCAGCCAAAAGGTGAGTGGGCGCCGGGCGGAGGGGACGCACGTGCACCTGCTCCGGCTCTCCCCGCCCACCCCAGCCTGCCAGCCGCAGCTGGAGGACGGCAGCGGCAGCGAGGAAGAGGAGCCAAGAGGGGCGGGCAGCATGGGGGGGAGGGGCGGCGGCAGCGGGGCAGGCAGGGAATGGAGGGAGCCTGCATATCCGCTCAGGACATGCCCCCTCCCCCGGGCTGGCTGCATGCCATGGAAAGGCAGGAGCCAGGCTGCTCGCTCGCCCCTCACCTTTCTTGAGGGACCCCCCTCGCGCTTTGGACATGCAGGGACCCTGGGAGGCCCTGGGGCCTCTGCGAGCAAAGGCAATGGGTACTGCAGGGTGCCGAAGGGGCGGCCTCCGCCAGCAGACCAGGCATCTCCTGGGCCCGCTTGGGAATGCCCCCGAAACTGCCGCCGAACCCCCGCCCCTTCCCTGGCTTTCTTGGGCGCCTCGCAGCTGCTAGGTGCCCAGAAAAGCCGGCACTGCCGGCTCCGCCATCTCCAGGCCCCACCGGGAGGTTGGCATCCCCGGTGGGGTGGGCACCCCAGGCTGTCCTACCTAGGGTGCCCAGACACCTGGGGCTGGCCCTGGTGATGCGCCCTTCAGAAAGGCAGTAGAGGTCGCCATGGACCTGGTTGAGTGAGCCCTCAGGTGAGGGGGGAGCGACTGCTTCGCCAGGGAGTAGCAGAGTCTGATCGTTCCAACGATCCACTTGGAGAGACATTGGGAAGAGATGCGCAACCCTAAAGATGCTGCACTGTACAACAGAAACAGTGAGTTGTCACGTCTGGTTGGCTGGGTCCGATTCAGATAAAAGAGAAGTGCTCTCTTGACATCCAGGGTGTGGAGCAGACACTGCTCTTCTCCCTCAGGACGTGGGAAAAAGTCCGGCAAGAATATCTCAGCATTGAGATGGAACTCTGATACAACCTTCGGGATGAAGGAGAGGTCAGGCACCAGACGTACCCCATTAGGGAGGAAGACCAGGTACGGCGGGTCATGACGCAGTGCCATGAGTTCACTGACCCTCCTGGCCGACGGCTACCAGGAAAGCCGTCTTCCAGGCCGCATATTGGAGGTCACAGGTAGCCATGGGCTCAAATGGTCATCTGGTGAGCTGCCGGAGGACCAGAGGTAAGTCCCAAAGTTCTGTGGGAGCAGCCACAGGGGGATGCAGTCTGATCAGGCCCTTTAAGAATTGTTTTGAGGTCGGATGCGAAAAGATTGCATAGCCATCCAGCCCCTGATGGTATGAGAAAATTGCAGCCAGGTAGACCCTGACAGACAAGTGCGATAGCCCTTGGTCCTTGAGGGACACACGGAAGTCAAAAATCCGGTCCAGACTGATGGAATTAGGTGACTCTTGAGGGGAGTCTAGGAAAGAGAGGAACCTGCACCATTTCCTTCCGTATGACTGACTCGTGGATTCTTTCCTCGCGTTACAAAGAAAAACAGGTTGCTTACCTGTAACTGATGATCTTCGAGTGGTCATCTGTGCAGTACCACGCATGGGTTGGGTGCCTGCGCACGACCTCGATCGGAGAATCTTCTAGAGCTTTACCTCAGAAGAGCTTTTGGCGGGCTCTCCTCCCGCCCTGGGGGAGGAGACATGCACTGCGCATGCCCAGAGCGGAAGAGAGAGTTCCTTCGACCGCCACTGTTAAGGCCAAACAATCCAAAGAAGGAAATCTGGAGATGCCAGCAGCGGGGAAGGCTGGGTGGGATTGTGGTACTGCACAGATGACCACTCGAAGATCATCAGTTACAGGTAAGCAACCTGTTTATCTTCGTCGTGGTCTCTGTGCAGTCCCACACATGGGTGATTACAAGAGCTGAACCAGTTGGAGGAGGGAGCTGGCAGCTGCAAAGGACACAAAAATACTGGTTAAGACACAGCATCACCATCAGAACAAATCACCCAAGGGTCCTACCTGAGGGTCCAGCAGGGTCAAGCGAAGAGAGATCGCAGCACCGTCTGACTGAAGGCAGCACCCCGTCGAGCTCGGACGTCAAGTGCGTAGTGGGTCACGAAGGTCGATGCCAAGGACCACGTAGCAGCTGCACAGACGTCTTCCAGTGTGACACCAGCCAGGAAAGCGGTGGACGTCGACACTGCCCGTGTGGAATGGGCAGTGACACAGGTAGGAACGGGTTGATGTGCCAGCTCATAGCAAAGGGCTATGGTGGAAGTCACCCACTTAGAGAGACGTTGAGAAGAAATTGGTTCCCCCGTATGAGGGGGGCCATAAGCCAGGAACAGCCGAGGAGATTTACGTATGGGCTGTGTCCTGTGTAGATAGAAAGAGAGCGCTCTGCGCACATCTAGACAGTGCAGGGCCCTCTGAGAGGCATCAGTCGGGTTCGGAAAGAAAGTAGGCAGAACAGACGACTGAGAGAGATGAAAGGCAGAGATGACCTTAGGGAGGAAGGAAGGATCTGTTCTAAGGACCACCTTCTCCCTATGAAAAACAGTATAGGGGGGATCGGCCCTAAATGCAGCTAGCTCCCCTACTCTGCGTGCAGTGGTAATGGCTACGAGAAAAGCCGTTTTCCAGGAAACTAACCTGAGGTCGGCGGTAGCCATCGGCTCGAACGGTTTAGCCATGAGTTGAGAAAGGACTAGAGACAAGCTCCAGGAAGGCACCAACAGTTTCCTAGGCGGGCACATCCGAAGAAGACCCTTGAGGAACATCTTGGTGAGACGGTGGGAGAACACTGACGAGCCTTGTATGAGGGGGTGGTTGGCGGAGATCGCCGCCAAATGAACCTGCAAGGACGAATATGCCAGGCCAGTATCCTTCAAGTGCATGATGTAGGCGAAGATCTCATGGAGAGATGATCGAATCGGATCGAAGGAGTGATCAGCAGCATAGGATTGGAATCTGTTCCACTTGAACTGATAGGAACGTCGAGTAGAAGGCTTCTTAGCATTCAGGAGGATTTCAGAGACCTGAGGCGGGAAGTCTAGGGCTGGATCTTCCAGGCCGTTAATTTGAAAAATCCCGGGTTGGGATGGAGGATTCTCCCTCTGGCCCGAGAGAGGAGATCTGGGACGACAGGGAGGGGACGGAAGGAACGACAGGAGAGTTGAAGCAGGTGCAGGAACCAGACCTGGCATGGCCACCACGGAGTGATCAGAATGCAGGAGGTGCGGTCTGCACGAATCTTCTGCACGACCCGAGAGATGAGAGGGAACGGAGGAAATAGGTAAAACAGGGTTCCATTCCACTTGTGGAGAAAGGCATCCCTGAGCAACCGAGCAGACAGGGGACCCCTGCTGAAAAACAGGCGATATCAAGCATTGTCGACGGACGCGAAGCCGTCGACAGATGGGTGACCAAACTCCTGAAACAGAGGTTGAAGATACTGGAGGGGAATGGACCATTCATTGTCCGATGAGGCAGAATGACTCAACCGGTCTGCATCGACATTCTGATCCCTGGGAATATGAATCGCCGAGAGTGTGATGGAGTGATCAAGGCACCAGGACCAGAGGTCTATAGCTAAGTTGCAAAGGCGAACAGAGGCAGTGCCGCCCTGCTTGTTGACATAATAGACGGCCGTGGTGCTGTCGGAAGCCACTTGGACGGCACGGTCTCAAAGGGTCGGAAGAAAGGACCAAAGGGCTAGATAAATTGCTTGCAACTCCAGGTAATTTATGTGGCGAGTTGCATCTCAAGCAGACCAAGCCCCTTGGACAGTGAGCGTTCCGCACTGGGCTCCCCAACCCCAGAGGGAAGTGTCTGTGGTCAACAGCAACTCGGGAGGAGGAGGTCGAAAGGGCATCCCAGAAAGGAGGTGGACGGGTTGAGCCCACCACTCGAGGGAGTCGAGGACGGTTTGCGGGATCGACAGAATCTTGTGCCAAGGCCTCCGGAGAGGATCGAAGGCGCAGAGGAGCCAAAGCTGAAGCGGCCACATTCTCAGCCGGGCGTTGTGGACAACGAACACCGTGGAGGCAAAGTGACCGAGGAGCCTCATGACAGAATGGGCGGATTGTTGGGGACACGCCCGGAAGGAGGATACCATCGCCCGAACGTCGGAAGCCCTTGATTCCGGGAGGAAAGCCGCTTCGAGATTGGTATCGAGTCGAGCCCTGAGGAATCGAAGGATTTGAAGGGGCTGAAGGGAGGACTTGGCGCCGTTGACGCAGAGTCCGAGAGCACGGAGGAGGGAGAGAGTCTCCCGAGTGTCGTGGAGCAACTGACTTGGCGTTGGAGCTACGAGAAGGCAGTCGTCGATGTAAGGATAAAGAGTGACTCCCCGTCGGTGGAGCTCGGCTACCACCACAGCCATCAGCTTGGTGAACACCCGCGGAGCTGTAGAAAGGCCGAAGGGAAGCACCCTGTACTGGTAGTGGGCATCTCCAACGGCGAACCGGAGAAACCGCCGATGTTGGGGATGGATCGTGACATGGAAGTATGCGTCTTGGAGGTCGACTGACACGAGCCACGCTGCCCGTGGAATGAGAGGAAGGATCGACTGCAGAGTGACCATTCTGAACTTCTGATACCGAATGTAACGGTTGAGATCTCGAAGATCCATAATTGGTCTGAAGCCGCCGTCCCTCTTGGGAACCAGGAAATACTTCGAGTAGAAGCTGAGAGTTCGTTGAGCCTCCAGGACGACCTCGATGGCCCCCTTGGCAAGGAGAGTGGAAACCTCGAGATCGAGGAGAGGGTCTGGAGGCGTGACGACAAAGTGTGGGAGGATTGGAGGCGAAACGAACTCTATGGCGTAACCGACCCGTAGAATGGTGAGGACCCAGGAGTCGGTTGAAATTTCTTCCCAGGCTGGTAGAAAGGGGAAGAGACGGGTTCGGAAAGAAGGAGTATACAACGTTGGGGAAGGGAGACGGTGGGGACAGTCAAACAGACTGTTTAGGCTGTGGCAGCTTTTTGGTAGATTGGGAACAGTGTTTGGAAGGAGGACGGGACTCGTATGGTTTTCTCCTCCATTGGGAGTGAGGTGCCGGAGACAGGTATCGCCTGGAGCCAGAAGGCTTCCAGGAATGGTTTCTGGGATGGTAAGGTGCAGCCGAGACTCCAAGGTTTCGGGCTTGCTTACGACTCTCATCGACAGCCTTCAACACTTCGTCGGTGGTGGAGTGGAAGAGGCCGTTTCCGTCAAAGGGAAGGTCTTCAACATGGAACTTGACGTCCGGTTGTAGAGAGGTGCCCCGCAGCCAAGCATGACGCCGAAGCGCGACAGAAGACACCAGGAGTTTCGATGAGCAATTAACGGCATGACTAACCGAATTGATTTGTTGCTTCGATATAGCACAAACCTCAGACAAGGCAGCCGAGAGAGTGGGACGGTGCTCCTCTGGAACGAATTCCAGGACAGGACGAATTGCATTGGCAACGTTGAAGGCATACGCCGACAAGTAGGACAAATAAGTATCGACATGGAGATTCATGGAGGCCAGAGAGTACATTTTCTTGGCCAGAAGATCCAGTTTACGACCCTCACGGTCAGGAGGCGTGGACTGGCGAACAGGCTGTTTCGATCTCGAGGAAGAGTGAACAACCATGGAGTTCGGTGGTGGCTGACAAACGAGGAATTTGCCAGGAGCATCCTGGATCCTGTACAACCCATCATAGCGCCTCGAAACCGGAGGGATCGAAGCCGGGTGCTCCCATGACTCCTTCAGGATAGAGAGGTGGACAGGTAGCAAAGGCAAGACGGGAGACGGAGGAAGGTCAGCCTGGACCAATCGGTGAACGACGTCGGTCACAGCTGGGGACTCTGTAAAGCCCTGTACTTGGAGGGCAGTCGCCATCCTGGTAACAAGCTCCAAAAATGCTTTAGGGCCCTCAGTAGGTGAAATCGACCCCGAGTGTCGAGGCTCATCCTCGATCCGAGAGACCTCAGGATTGAACTCCACCGAATCCGACCTGTCCGAGATCGACATGGGAGAAGAGGATCGTGGTTGGACAAGGTCGATGATCGGGTGGTCGACGGCAGGACGGTGTCGAGGTTCCAATGGGGAACTCTTCAGGGCATCCCGATTTCTGGGAAGGTCAGAAGGCTGTTCCCTAGAGGCGGAATGGGCCGAGGCCACAGACGCTGAGCGCCGAGGGCGGTCAGAGGCATGGGTCCGATCCACGCATTCCGAATGCCAGATCCGGTCATAATGGTGCCTCTCCGATGTCGGAGACCTAGAATAATAATAGGCTGCATCCGGACGTTCCCGACGGTCTTCGCAAGACCAGCATTGGTGGTCAGAGGCGGAACCAGACGACGAAGTACCGGGACCGCGCATGGCGGTGCACAACAGGGCCCTCGTCCAAAGTGTGGACCGGGGTAGTGGAACGCCTCGCTGGAGACCGGCAACCTCTTCGCGGAGACAGCTGCGGAGGCGATCTCGTCAACTGGCCCAAAGGAATCAGCCCCAAAGGCGACGAGTGGGAGTGCTGCAGAGTCTGTTGTCGAGCCGCAGACTTGATGAGATGTCGAGGCCAGGGCCGGCATCGACGTCGACAACCCAGTCACGATGATGGGGTCCACCCTCGAAACCGAAGCAGACGGCGGGGCCTTCGACTTCGAAGGGGTCTTATCTTCAGCCCGTTTAGGTTTCTGTTTCGGTGCCTTCGAGGAGGTGTCCGATTTTTTGGCTACTGAGGCCTGGGAAGCCCCTGAAGACATTGTAGGGCGTAGGGCGGATTCCAAAAGGAGAGCCCGGAGTCTAGTCTCCCGATTACGGCGAGCCTGACAAGTGAAACTCGCGCAATGAGGACAAGTATCCACTCTATGTGCCTCTCCCAAACAAATTAAGGAAAGGTCGTGCCCGTCATAGGATGGAATTTTGGCGGGGCAACGATGACAGACCTTAAAAAATTGAATCTTTCCCATACAAAAATCCCACCCACCCTCCAAAGAAAGGGAGGGAGGGAAAGAGAGATAGACAAAAATTTTTTTTATATATATATATATATATTAGGACAGAAAGTCAGAGAAAGAAAGAGACGGAAAAACAAAAGCGAAAGCGAAGAAAAGATATACTCAGCTGAGGTAAATGGAACGAGGTGTGAACAACAGGCACGAGGTGTGAACGCGAAGGCAGTCGAAGAAGAACTGAGTGGGAGGCGGCTCTCTCTCCCGCTCTGGGCATGCGCAGTGCATGTCTCCTCTCCCAGGGCGGGAGGAGAGCCCGCCAAAAGCTCTTCTGAGGTAAAGCTCTAGAAGATTCTCCGATTGCGGTCGTGCACAGGCGCCCAACCCATGTGTGGGACTGCACAGAGACCACGACGAATATCCTCTGAGACCCTGGTAGAGAATTTTATGGCTTTATTCTCTAAGCCGTAAGTTTCAGGGTGTTGACTTCCGGATGGAAGAGCATTCCCTTCTCTGCAGACAGGAGGTCTGGAACTCTGGGGAAGTGGTGGTACTTTCCCTTCACCAGCTGAAGTAGGATTGGGAACCAGGGTTGCCTGGGCCACCATGGCATCACGAGTATGCAGTTCGGACGGACCTTGGCGAGCTTGTGGACTACTCTCAGAAGCAAGGGCAGAGGGGGAAACATGTACAGGAAACACCGTTCCCAAGGAAACAGGAGGCCTAGGGAGAGTGGATCCTTCCCCCCTTAGCTGCAGAAGTGTGTGCACTTCACATTCTCCCTGGAGGTGAAGACATCGATGGTTGGAGTGCCCCATTGATGGAACAGTGGTAGGAGGTAAGACCACTTCAGTTCCCACTCGTGGTGGTGAGTGCGCCCCCTGCTGAGGAGGTCCACCTCCACGTTCAGAATGCCCGGGATGTGAGTGGCAAGAGGGATGATCTGATTGGCAACACACCAGTCCCATAAATTCATTGCTAGGTGACACAGGCTTCTGGACACCGTTCCTCCCTGACGATTTACGTAGCTGAGTGCCATGGTATTTTCCGTCAGGACAGCTATGCAGTGACCCGTAATAGTGGTTGGAAGGCTTGCAGGGCCAGTTTGATGGCCAGCAGTTCGAGGTAGTTGATATGCCTGGCCGCTGTCTCCGCATCCCACCAGTATCTGATGCTGACACCGTTGAGATGGGCTCTCCATCCCCAAAGGGAGGCGTCCGTCGATATCATGTAGAGAGGGTTGGGGAGGATGAAGGGGGCGCCCTGCGTGATGTTCGGTATGGACATCCACCATATAAGAGAATCACTTACAGGATGAGGATGAGTGAGGGATTTGGACTGAGGCATGGAAGCCGGTTTGAAAGCCTTCAGAAACCAGAGTTGGAGAGGCCTCATGCGGAGTTTCGCGAGAGGAAGGACAGATGTGGTAGCCGACATGTGCCCCAGTAGGCGCTGAACATGGTAAGCCATGGATGACGGAGAAGTACGGACAGACTGTGCAAGGGAAGACAAGGTCAGAACCCTGTCCACTGGCAGGAAAGCCCTGCAGGAGACTGTGTCCAAGAGCGCCTCAATAAACTGCACCTTCTGAGACGGCTCCAGGTGGGATTTCTGGAGACTGACTTGAAGGTGGGAGGCCAGCAGTTGTAAGGTCCAAGCGGTGTGCTCCTGGAGGAGCGGGGGGTTGTCTGCCACCAGAAGCCAGTCGTCGATATAGGAGGAAATGGTGATCCCCTGGAGATGAAGGTGGGCCGCCATCACCACCATGGTTTTGGTGAACACCCATGGAGTGGTAGATTTGTATTGATAATGCCGGTCCCCTATGGCAAAACAAAGGTATTGTCGGTGGGATGGGTGGATGTTGAGGTGGAAGTAGGCATCCTTGAGGTCGATGGTAGCCATCCAGGAGCCCGGTGGTAGAAGCAGAAGGATGACTTGAAGGGTCGTCATTTTCAATTTCTGATATTGGATGTAGGCGTTGAGATCTCAGAGATCCAAGATGAGTCTCAGCCCGCCATCTCGTTTCAGCACCGCGAAGTAGCGGGAGTAGAAACCTTGTTGTTTTGACACCATCGATACCGGTTCTATTGCGTCCTTCTGCAACAGGGATTCGACCTCTTGTAGAAGAACGGGAGAGGGAGGGGTGGGGCAGACGACCAGGAGGGGTGGGAAATTGACAAACTCGATCACATAGCCATGAGTCACGATTGATAAGACCCATATGTTGGTAGTGATTGACATCCAGATAGGGATAAAAGGTGACAGCCGAGTTGGATGAAGGGGCTCGACATGGAGCGAGTCAAAGACCTTGCTTAGGGCCACATTGATTTTTAGGTCTGGGCTGCTGTTGCTGAAAGTTGGACCTGGACCTAGGCTGGTAAGAGTAGTGCTGACGATTTCCCAAGGGGGCTGACAGGGTCTCCAAGCAGCATCTGGAGATGGTTTGGCTGGGTACGGACGTCGAGGCGGATACCGGGACCAAGATCTCTGACGGTAAGATCGTTGGGGTACTGATACTCCCAAAGCCTTGGAAGCCTTAATGCTCTTATCGAGCTCCTGTAAGGCAGTATCCATCGATGCGTGAAAGAGACCTTCGCCATCGAAGGGGAGATCCTCGATGTAGGATCTGGTGTCGTTCGGCAAGGAGGTCATTCTGAGCCAAGCATGTCTGCATAGAGACACCGAGGAAGCCATGGACGTGGAACAAGAATCCAGGGTATGTTTGGCAGTATTTAGGATCTCCTTCGCCACAAGGAGACCCTCCTTCTGTACCGACCATGCCTCTGCCATCCTATCCTCTGGTATGGTGGGCAAAAATTCAGACATTCTTTGCCACAGGGAGTACTGGTATCTCCCTAGGCATGCCATATAGTTAGAAGCCTTGATTCCCAATACTGCAGAGGAATAGAAACGTCGGCCGAAAGCGTCTATCTTCTTGCTTTCCCTGTCCACAGGGGTGACGCTTGAGCATTTATTACGCAATGAGGTCGAAACGACCGTCGAGTTAGGGCGAGGATGCACATACAAGAAGGAGGCCCTTTCCTTCTGAATGTGATACATATGATCGAGCCTCTTAGTTGAGACAGGAGCTGAGGATGGTTTTTCTCAGGGTGCCTTAACTGCACTGAGAAGCACCTTTGACATTGGAAGGGCGATTGGAGTGGAGGCGTCTATTTGGACAATATCGTAAACCTCATCAGAGGTGACTGGCTGCGACTGGGTTACAGGCAGTCCCAACGAATGGGCCATCCGTTTTATGAGGTCTCTGTAGGAGGTCATATCCTCCGATGGCGAAATCGGACTATCCGCCGACACATTAGGTTTTGGAGGTGGATCCATGGGAGAAAGATCTACTTCCGAGTTCTCACCTTCCGAGAGTTCCCCGGACGATACCAAAGGAGAAACCGTTTCCTGTATTGGTGTCGGTGTCGACAAGACCTTAGGTGAAGGCTGACGAGGGTGGGTTGACTGGGGTGGGGAGGGTGGTGGCTTGGAGATTGACGCGGATGGAGGACGACGACGTGGAGAACGCGAGCGATGATGACGGGGCTCGCAGAGCTCCTGTTCTCTCAGCGGGAGCCATGGAATAGATGAGAACCAGTATGGCATCTCCGGATGGTGCTCATAAGCATACCCTGGCGGTCCATATGGATACCCCGACGGGGATGCACGAAGTTGCCGAGAGGAACAGTATCTATCTGCTCGTTGGTCGAACTCATCCCAACGAACACGCTCAGGTTGGTATGGGGAGCGAGATCTTTCCCGAGATCTATATCGAGACCGATGGGAGCGATCACTTGCCCAGGAGGCCATCGAAGGAGAACGCGGAATGATCTCCTGAGTTTCAGAAATTAAGTCGACCTTGAGGTCGGGGGCGCGACCGATGGCATATTTTTTGGTTGACACCAAGAGTCCGGCACCGGAGGGTTCAGCTGCCTCGGTGGGGAGTCCAGGATCTCCACAGGATGGTTCAGCATGTACTCTAGGCAGCTCCGGTTCGTTACACTGGGCCTGAAGGGGTTGCTGTTGCTTTTCAGACTGCGTAGCAGAGCCCCTGGGAGGATTTTCGCCACCCACACCGTGGGACTTACGCACATCTCCCTTCTTATGGGCGATATCGCCCTTGGATTTATCCTTTTTGGATTTCTTAACAGGCGTTGATACTATAGAAGCTGGCACAGACGTGCCCTTCTTCTTAGACGCCAGTGCTGTATCGGATGCGAACTTGCCTGGTTTAGGCGCTCTCGGTGTTGAGATGTCCTTCGACGTCGACGCCGTTGAAGATCTCAGGATCGATTGATTGCCCTCCATGGCTGAGGAGGCTGGAGCAAGAGCGGACTCCCAGAGCGCGACCTTGAGTCTTGCCGCCCTGTTCTTCCTGGTTTGGTTGGAAAAACAGGTGCAGTGGAAGCAGGCTTCGGGACGATGACTCTTGAAACACCAATGTTTCCTTTCCATAGACTGACTCAGCTGAGGCAGTCTGAGGAAATGGGGGGGGGAGGACCAGGTCCGAAGACCAGGGAAGATAGAAGAAAAAAATCTCCCGAAAGCCCCTTAAAACAAGACAAAATAATAAAGAAATAACGAGAGAGAAAAAACTGAAGAAAAAAATTAAGATTACTGCCGTGAGGCAAAAAACAGTTTATCTCAGCACCAACCAACAAATGCTGTTAACAGTGCGGCGGTTAGAAGAGAACTGGCGGGATGTCCGTGCCCCCGCCCATTGGGCATGCGTGGTGGGGGTTCCCGCGCAGGCTCAGGGTGGAGGGCGCGAAAATCCCTTTGTGAGCTTTGCACAGACACCGACCAGGTCAGCGCAGGCGCACTGGATCCCATGGGTGTGATGCACAGAGACCACGGAGAAGATCATTCAAGTATCCCGGAGCCAACACTGTAATGACTGCAGAGTCACACCCACCGACCCCCGAATGGCCATAAAACGGCCATAAATCTATGCAGACAGCCACTATAAAACCAGAGATCAAATGAAGTGAAAGCAGCATGCAGTCTGGACACTACCATCAATGTGACACTCAATCAAAGTGAAAGTGGCATGCAATGTAGATGGGAATTTCTGTTCCAGTGTTAGTTTGGTAAGACAGTGGAGCAAATGCTAGATGCAGATCAGGCCTAAGTACTAAGTCCCAGGCAGCTTCTTGCAGCCAGGTGCCTGTGATCCAGCTTGGCCCAGTCCAGCCAGCCAGCCAGCCAGTGCCTTCATCCCCAGTGGGCCATGTACAGGATGGGACACTATGCACCTCAACTACCTGGGAGCTGAAGGCAGCAAACAAACTATCTCTATATTGTATGTTGTATCTCCTCATATTTTCGAGACAACCAAGAGCCTGCATTTCAGAGACAGGTTACCTGTGTTCTGTCCTTACCCAGAACAGTATGGATTCCGCTTCCACGAATTACCTCGATTATTCCCGTAGGAAGAGGCTTCTTCACTTTGATTAGGGGAGATCTGGCCAGAATCAAACATTCTTTAACAAATGGATCAATAACCAGCTCCCTAAAAAGTGAAAGAGAATCAGGTGGATTAGTTGATGCCATAAGTTTAGGCAAGAAGTCAGCTTAAAATATAAAGAAATACAGTTCTGGCAGAAGAGAAATCTGTCCCCTGTTTCTTTAAGTAGAAGCATTCATTTTAAAGACTCCTGACTTTTCTTTGAAGACATAATCCATTATGCTCTCTTTTTAGAAAATAAAAGTGTATGTGGGCAGGACACACACAGACAAATACAGTTGTAAAGCGGAAGCCAGTGTAGTTTCCTTATAGAAGGCATGTCTAATATTTAAGTGCCATACTATAGAGGCTCCTGTGAAAGTCTGAAGAGGCATTTAAAAGCAAAAGCCTGAGAGTTCTAACAATAACCCTCTCCTGCAATGAAAGTCTGGCTTGATTTTATGCTGTCCAAAAGGGGGCACCTATTCCTCTACAGATCTAGGGAAGCTGCTCTGCAGAAATGTGAAAAGCAGTTGGAGGAATCATGAAACTCTTCAAGAACAACTTAGAGGAGCTCAGCAAGGTGTTAGCAAACAGCTATTATTTATATTTATTTTATTTATTTATTTAAAATATTTATTAGCTACCTTTCTTCCTTGAGGAGCTCAAAGTGGCTTATAATACAGCCAAAATACATAAAATAAAATACATAAAAACCAAAATTTAAAACCACAGTTTAGGAGTGCTGGTGACTTCATCAAATGAAGTTTTATGACAGGGAGAAATGAAGAGGGACTCACTGCGCTGTGGGCCTCATCATCGGCTGGATCTGCAACATGAGAAGCAAGATGGCAGAGATGGGTGTGCCCTCCTGCCTCATACACCTCAGGGTATTCTGAAGACTAAGACTACTTTCTTTAATTCTGCCCAACAATACAATGGCCTCCTCTTCCTGAAAAGAAAGAAACTAAAGCATCACGTCTGCACACATTGACTGATTCCCCACAAGAAGCTGTGCCGCCCTCGCTCTTCTGTTTCCCCCACTTGCATTGATCAATTTCACACTATTCGCTGCACGGCTACATTTTGACGTGCAGCTCCCCCCGATTTCCCCCGCGTCTTCTCGATCTCAAAAAACAAGGATCAAGAAAAACAGATTGCTTACCTGTAAGTGATGATCTTTGAGTGGTCATCTGTGCAGTCACATCTATGGGATCTAGTGCGCCTGCGCTGATCTGATTGGTGTTGTACAAAGCTCACAAAGGGATTTTCACGCCTCCGCCCTAAGCCTGCACGAGAACCCCAACTGCGCATGCCCAAGGGGGTGGGGTGCGGACATCCCGCCAGTTCCTTCTGACCGCTATCAACCAAAGTCGCGAGAGAATAAACTGAGGATGACAACAGTGGGGAAGGATGGGCAGGTGGTGTGACTGCACAGACGACCACTCGAAGATCATCACTTACAGGTAAGCAACCTGTTTATCTTCTTCATGGTCTCTGTGCATCACACCTATGGGAGATTAAAAAGCAGTGGCTCACCTGGAGGTGGGCACTGTCAGACTCAGTGAGCTGCAGAGGACAAGAACAAATGACCCAAGTCGCCCTTCTGTTGTGCACAAATGTCCAGAGCGTAGTGCTTGATGAACGTGGTTGGCATGGACCACATAGCAGCTCTGCAAATGGAAGACAGTGATGCACCCTTCAGGAAGGTTGTGGAAGTCGCCATGGACCTGGTGGAGTGCACCCTCAAGCGAATAGGGAGAGGGTGCTTTGATAAGGAATAGCACAACCTGATTATCCCAACAATCCACTTGGATAGGCATTGACTCGAGATTCGTGACCCTAAGGAAGCAGTGGAGTAAGACAGGAACAGGTTGTTGTCCCTTCTGGTGGGATGAGTCCTATTCAGGTAGAAGAGGAGTGCTCTCTTGACATCCAGAGAGTGAAGCAAATGTTGTTCTTCCCCTTCAGGATGTGGAAAGAAGTCAGGCAGAAATACGTCAGAGTTTAGGTGGAACTCTGAGACAATTTTTGATAGAATCGAGATGTCCGGCACCAGACGAATCCCATTTGGCGAAAAGACTAAGCATGGAGGGTCATGACGTAGTGCCATTAATTCGCTGACCCTCCTGGCTGATGTAATCACTACTAGGAATGCTCTTCCAGGCTGCATATTGCAAGTCACAGGTTGCCATAGGTTTGAACGGCTTCCTGGTGAGATGGCGGAGCACCAATGGCAAATCCCATAGCTCTGTAGGAGCACTGACAGGGGGATGCAGACGAATCAGACCTCGGAGGAACTTCTTTGTAGTCGGATGGGAGAAAACAGAGTAGCTATCCAGGCCATTAGGGTGTGCAGAAATGGCCGCCAAGTAGACCTTGATGGAGGAGTGGGAAAGGCCCCAATCCATGAGTGACAGAAGGAATTCAAGGATTCTGTCCAGACCAACAGACGTTGGAGAAGTAGTCGATGTCTGCAGGAAGGAAAGGAACCTGAGTCACTTCCTGTGGTAAGATAGCCAGGTGGATGCCTTCCTGGCACTGAGGAGAACTTCTGAGACACGATCAGAGAAGGTTATCAACCTATCCACCAGGCCGTCAATTTCAGAGTGTCCACCTCAGCATGGAGAAGCGTCCTGTTCTCTGTGAGGAGAAGGTCCGGCACCTTGGGGAAGTAGTGGTACTTGCCCCTTGTGAGTCGAAGTAGCATGGTGAACCACGGATGTCTGGGTCACCAGGGAGCCACTATGATACATTCTGGCATGACCCTGGCCAGTTTCTGGATGACCCATAGCATGAGAGATAGAGGAAGAAACATGTACAGGAACGTCGGTCCCCATGGATGGAGGAGGCCATCTCCTAGAGAGAGAGGATCCGCTCCTCCCTGACTGCAGAAGAACAGGCATTTCGCGTTCTTTCTGGAGGCAAAGACATCTATCTCCGGAGTGCTCCATTTCTGAAAGAGGGGACAAAGGTAGAACCAATTCAGCTACCACTTGTGACGTTGCGTGAGGCCCCTGCTGAGGAGGCTGGCCTGCACATTGCAGGTTCCGGGAATGTGGGTGGCAACAGGGAAGATGTTGTTCACTACACACCAGTCCCACAGGTCGATAGCCAGACAGCAGAGGCAACGGCAGAGATAGCCAGACAGCAGACTTGGCGGTTGATGTAGGTGAGCGCCATGGTATTGCCCATCCGGACAGCTACGCATTGGCCCCAAAGAATGGGCTGAAAGGAGCTCAATGCTAGCTTTATTGCAAGCAGTTCTAGGTAATTTATGTGCTTGGTTGCAGTGGGAGCATCGCACTGGTACCTGACACTGATGCCGTTGAGATGAGCTCCCCATCCCCACAGGGAGGCATTGGTGGTCAGTGTGAGACACGGGCTTGGAGGGTGGAAGGGAGCACCTTGGGTAAGGTTGGGCGTTATTGTCCACCAGAATAGAGAGGACTGGACATTTGGTGGGGGCTGGAGACGCATGGATTGTGCCATTCTGAGCGGTCTGAAACGATGCAGGAACCACATCTGCAGAGGTCTCATGTGCAGTTTCGCTAATGGCAACACAGCCGTGGTGGCCGACATGTGACCCAACAAGCATTGGATTTGAAAGGCCATAAAGACTTGTCCGGACCTCTGAAGCTAGAGACAACAGGGTTGCCACCCTCTTGCAGGAAGGTATGCCCTGCATGTGGTAGAGTCCAGCACCGCACCGATGAACTGCACCCTCTGTGATGGCTGTAGATGGGACTTCCCATGGTTGACCTGAAGGCCCAGGGAGGACAGGAGATGGAGCGACTGAGCAATATGATCCTCCAGGATCATAGAGGAATCCGCCACTAAAAGTCAATTGTCTATGTAGGGAAAGATGGAAATCCCTTGCAGATGAAGATAAGCCGCCGCCACCACCGTCTTGGTGAAGACCCTTGGCGCCGTGCATAGACCAAATGGGAGACACTTGTACTAGCGAGGTACCTCCAATGGGATGGATGGATGTTGAGATGAAAGTAAGCATCCTGGAGGTTGATGGTCACCATCCAGAAGCCCCAAGCCAGAAGAGGGAGGATTACTGCTCCCAATTTAGAGTCTGAGTCCTCTGAGGAAAATCCAGTCTCTCCTCCTTCTTCGCTTTCCTTGGTGCCATCCGGGGTGCCTTCTCCCTCTCCTGGTGGACGACCATGTTGATGCAAAAATTCACAAGCCTTGTCTGTTGAATCAATCCTTTCTTTACCGTTTGCATACCGAAAGATTAGTCCCTCGGGGATCAGCCCTCTGTACCCGACCTTCTGGCCTTCTAAAAATGTCACCAAGTCTCTGTATTTCCTCCTCTTTCTTCTTATCTCAAATGGAATGTCCTTCATAATTTTAATTTCCTTGTCTCTCCACTTCAAGGTAGTCCCATTAGTCGCTTTCAAGAGTTGATCTCTTGTTCTCCTTCGGGAGAATCTAATAGTAATTTCCCCTGGCAGATTGTTCTTTTGAATATACTCCGAATACGATCGAAAGACCGTATCTATTTCACCTTGAAGTTGGTCCGGTGTCATATCTGCCAAAGGGGCCAACAAATCACCCACGATTTGATATAGATTCTCCCCTTTCTCCTCTTTAATCCCTTGAAGTCTCAAGATGTAGCTTGCCTTTTCCATTTGCAGCTGTAATACACGAGACTCTTCGATTTGGCACTTTTTATCATGCGCCTGCAGCTTTTTATCCATTTTTTTCGAGTTGGAACCAATCTCCGCTTTTACAATTTTCTTTGCATTTACTGCTGTCTGTGCCTGTTGAGCTTCAAGCTTATTATCTATAGCTGTAATTTTCTCCAGTAGAGGGTGGAGCGCCTCTGCCAGCAACCTTTGGAGTTCTGCAGTTTGGTCCTGTCTAGGCACTGAACTCAGAGGGCTGGAACTTCCTGAAGAAGGTTTAAGTTTCGGAATCATGTCCCTCACATCTTTTGGGGGCGCATGTTTGGGGATTGTTTACTGTTAGCAAAAGTTCATCAAAGTCTCTGGAAGATCCTAATCCTGCCGGTAAGCTCACGCAAACTTTTTACTTTACCTCCACCACTTTTTTCTTGCCGCCCCCCCCTTTTCCGGTTTCTTAAAATCGCTTGCAAGCAGTCCTTATCAGGGGGAAATCCCCCCCTCATTTTCGCTAGGGGGATGCAAATGCATGGGTGCTTCTCGCTTAAACTCGACTCACACTTTCAGCAAGTATGAATGTGAAGAGACAACCACTGTTTGATAGTCTTTGGGGACTTTGCTCTAGACTGATGTTGCTGAGAGCCGTATCTTGATTTTGTTGGGCACTGCTGATGTTGTCCTGACGGAGACTGGCGAGGCCTCCAAGCACCTTCTGGTGATAGTTTAGTAGGATAAGGGCATTTGGAGCCATAGCGGGACCAGGAGCGCTGACGGTATGACTTGGATGGAGCAGAGATACCCAAAGATCTAGACACTTTAATGCTCTTATCTATCTCTTGTAAGGCCGAGTCCATGGATGCATGGAAGAGGCCCTCCCCATTGAAGGGCAGATCTTCAATATAAGCCCTGGTATCAGGGGGCAAGGAGGTCATCCTCAGCCAGGAGTGCTGATGAAGAACTACCTCCAAAGACATTGTGGTGGAGAAGGTATCTAGGGCATGTTTGGCAGTATTTAGAAGCTGCTTAGTTACGACCAAGTCTTCCTTTTGCAGAGCCCAAGCTTCTTGGGTTTTGTCCTCAGGAATGGAGAGTAGAAGGTCTGCCATTCTCTGCCATAGCGCGTACTGGTATCATCCCATACAAGCTATATAATTTGATGCCTTGATACCTAAGGCACCCGCAGAGTAAAAAGGCATCCAGCTTCTTACTCTCCTTGTCCAAAGGAGTGATGTTGGTACGTCTATTTTTAGAAGACGATGAGACTACCATTGAGTTTGGCTTTGGATGCACGTAAAGGAAACTTGCCCCCTCCTCTTGCACTCAGTACATACGATCCAATCAGTTGGTCGATACTGGTGCAGATGAAGGTTTCTCCCAGGGAGTTTTATCGCTTGAAGGAGGACCTTCAACATCGGTAAGGAGGTAGGCGTCGATGTGTCCATCTGGACCACGTCGTAGACCTCATCCGATACCAATGGCTGAGGTTGAATGATGAATAAGCCTAAGGAGTGAGCCATTCTCTTAATCAAATCGCCGTAGGATGACATGTCCTCTGATGGAGAGATCGGGATATCCTCAGAGACATTTTGCTTCAGAGAGGCATCCCCTGGAGAGGTCTCGTCCTCAGACTGGTCGCCTTCAGACATGTGCTGAGAGGTTTCTGAATGTGACCCAGGTCCCTGGGTCGGTGCTGGTACCGATGGCTTTTTGGGTGACGGTGGGAGGGGGGTATCCAACGGCAGTGGGGAAGGCGGAGGTTTCAACAGTGTCACAGGTGGTAGTGGATGATGTGGAGAATGGAATTGGGAAAAACTATTGTCCCAGTCATCCTGTCCCCTAGGTGGCACCCACGGCATTGAGAAGAACCAGCAAGGCATATACTGTCAAAGATTGTATGGAGGCACATATTGTATGGATTGTATGGACGGCACATATTGATACTGGGAGGGTGAATCCTGACCAGCACTTGATCTGGAAAAATGCTCTCTCCTGGGCGAGAGGGATGGGTGGTATCGGTCACGACGAAACTGATTATCGTCCCGCCCACCCAGCGGTTCGAAAGCCATATGAAATGCGAGTAGATAAACTGGGTACCTGCCCTAGGTGGCAGGGAGCACCCTCCCCCCCCATGGGGGCAGAGGAGTACCGGCGGCGGCAGTGACGGTGATGACGGCAGCAGAAGGCGAGCGGGCGGCAAAAAGATGGCAACGGGATGTGGCACCAAGCAAGAATCGAGCGTCAAACGGAAGGTGGAGCCAGGAAGACGCAGGAAGAGCGTGGAGGCGCAGGCGTGGTGGAGCCAAAATGGACAGAGCCGGAGCCGCGCTGACATGCTATCCACGCGCCGGATGGGCCTGCCAAGCCGTAAAAGAAGCCGACGGGAGAAGGTGAAAGTCCGGGGCCAGACGCCAAGCCGAACTACAACAATCCATGGGGTGCTGGTAGGGTAGTCCCCTCCCTGATGATATGTGGCCTTAGATAGGGTAACAACTGAATAACTGTAAGCCGCTCAGAGACCCCTTTGGGGGTTCAAGCGGGATAGCAAGCTGAAAGTATAAATAAATAAATCGACCTCAGTCATCAGGGAAGGGAGAGCGAGACCTATCCCTAGATCGATATCATCTGCCATGATCAGAATGACCACTAGCCCAGGAGGCAGTTGACGGAGAATGAGGATTGACAGCCTGAGTTTCCAATATCAAATCATCCTCGGCCTCGGAAGCCAATACGGATGGAGGATAGTGAGCCAGCTTCATCTCCAACACCAGAGGGTTCAGTTACCTGGATGGTGAATCCAGTATTTCGTTCGGAGGCTCTGATTGGATTCTAGGCAGCTCTGGTGTGGACTGGCGTGCCGGTAGGGAATACGACTGCTTTTCGATTGGCAGTGCAGAGCCCTTGGGAAGTGCTACGCTGCTCAACACTTGAGACTTATGCGAGTTCTCATTGGTCGACTTATGAGTTGTATGCCTCTGCGACTTGTCCTTCTTAGGTTTCTTCACTGGCGTCGAGATGGAAGAGACCGATTTCAAAGGACGCTTCTTCGTGGGAGCAGGCCCCATATCGGAAGCCGATTTGCCAGGTCGAGGTGGCTTCGGTGTCAGAGGTGCTAATTCTCTCGGCGCCGACATCAATGGTTGATATGTAGTCAATGTAGAAGGTACAGGAGGAGGCTCCGCTGACATCGTGGATGCAGGAGGGGCAAGAGCTGATTCCCAGAGAGCAACTTTAAGTCTCGCAGCCCTGTTTTTGCGCGTCTGGTTTGAAAACTTAGTGCAAAAAGAACAAGCCTCCAGTCAATTACTTTTGCCCAGACAGATGGTGCAGAGAGTGTGCTCATCTCGAGGGGCTAATTTACTGCCGCACGAAGCACACCACTTGAAGCACCCCCACTTTCTATCTATCCATAAACGGATTCTTTGCCTGAGGGAAGGGAGCAGTTGGGGAGTGGGGGTGGGGCTAAGGTTCGAAGTCCACGGAAAGTTCTCACCCTGGACACTCCCAGTCGTCCCATGAGGCGGAAGTCCAATAAAACGTAGAAAAATATTGAAAGAATAAAAATTCCGAACAATAAAGAGAGACCCTTTGTGAGGGGAAAAAACTAACAAACACCAACAGACGATCTAGCTGTTAACAGTGCGGCAGTCAGAAGAGAACTGCAGTTGGGGTCCCCGTGCAGGCCCAGGGTGGAGGCACAAAAATCCCTTTGTGAGCTTTGTACAACACCAATCAGATCAGCACAGGCGCACTAGATCCCATAGGTGTGATGCACAGAGACCACGAAGAAGATCTATTTCCTTTTGTATGTCCTGAATTGATTTTGAGAGTCAAAGCTCGCTTTGACAGATCTTGAAAGCTCATACTCCCAAAACCTTGTTGGTCTCAAAGCTGCTCCTGGATTCAAACCAAGCAGTTTTAGGAAGGTATCTCTACAGGCTATTGTTTCTTACATTCTGGCTTCCAAATAAGACTGACATACACAGTGTAAGTTCCCAGCCTATGAGAAAAATCTTTATGTACTATTGTACCTTCTCCTTCAAGTTCTGCTTTATCACATTCCTGGCTCTGTATTAAAGCACTTTAATGGAACATCAGGATATTCACACAGTATCCTGAGAAGACTGTGGATTGTAACAGAATCTCTTTTGTCTGCCTGTCCCCCAGACCTACAGTGAGTGATAACCATCGGCAGAAGTGTCAGTTCAGTGTCAAGCTGGGTTGGGTTATAATTACTTTTCAAATCCTTTTTTCATAGTTACTGTCAGGAAATAAAACCCCTACATACGTGCAAATAGGAGCAGTTTAGCATATCAAGCAGAATGCAGCCAAGAGACCAGATGTCCAATTTGTCACTGAAGGAAAACCTGAATGCTTCTGGTGCCATCCAAGACTTGTGGTCAGGAGCTGTGGGAACAAAGGACAGAAGTGAAATGTTTCTAATACAGAAGTTGACATGAAGGGAACAAATATTCTGTAGAAAGGAGAAGCAAGTCTGCCAGCCTGGGTACAGGCCCAGTGCTTCCCGAACTTTTAACCTTCAGAACATCTGAGAAGTTGGTGTGGAAACCCTTATGCATTGCAGAAGATGCTGGGGCATGTTATAGGACACACACTCACTTTAACTAGAGCACTGACCAGTCCCATTGGGCTTTCAAGCTGGCTATTTTGGTGAAGTACATCTGTTGCATCATCTTGACATTGAGGGTTCCCATCCCTTCCCTACACAAACTTTCCATAGAATCCTGAGATTTCCTAAAACTCTCTCTGCAACTCATTGTCTTTTTCCTCAGTTTCCTCCTCTTTTTTTACTTCTAGATTATATTTATTGATTTATTTACTTCTTTTCTTCCCTCCTTTCTCCCCACTGGGGGACTCAAAGCAGCTTACATTGTTCTCCTCTCCTCCATTTTACCCTCACAACAAGCCTGTGAGGTAGGTTATTCTGAAAGTGCATGACTGGCCCAAAGTCACCCAGTGAGCTTCCATGGAAAAGTAGGGATTTAAATCTGGCTCTCCTGGGTCCTAGTGCAATGCTCTAAACCATTACACCATGCTGGTTCGCAATAGAGAGAGATTCCCTATTCTCAAAGTATTGTGTACTCAGGTCAGCCGGCACACATGATCAGGCAAACACGCAGTCAGGCAAAGGACCCGAGCTTCACATCTAGAGACAATGGCCTGAACGGATCCTAGCATGCACCTCTTGGGAGGCTAGGATCCTAGGGGGGACCTCTGGGTTCAAGGGTGCACTGTAAATATCCAATCACGGGTGTGAGTGTGGGTGTGGTGTGGTGTGAGCTGGGAATATAAGCCAACCTGCGAGCTGGCAAGGGCATCTCTTGTTCTTCTGAAATAAAGTATGAGCTGAATCACTACACTTCGCATCAGTCTCAGTACTTTATACAAAGAGCGCATTCTCTCTTTGAACCAGTTAACAGCCTTGTCACATTTTTTTTTCCAAATGGTTGTAAGCAAAGGTCAAAAACAGCCGAACCAATAGAAAAGAGTAAGAGTCCAGTAGTGAATCATCTGCATGGAAAACCTGACCTTTCTGCCAAGTCCTTCAACCTGAATGGTGGGAAATGCCTGGCACTACTTGACCACCTTGCAAGCAGAAGGATGTGAAGATGTGATATGATTGTCAGTCCTTGTCTACGGGAGCCACTAAACTAATCCCAGATATAATTCGAAACAACAACAATTAAACCATTATTGCCTTGAGGACAACTTTTTGCATCCAGTTACCTAAACTATGAGCTGTATCCTTGGCACTTTTATTTTATTCTTGTTTATTCAGGTAAAATAAACATGGTGTGAAGTGATTTTTGAGGGGTTTTTAAGCTCTTGTAGCTAAATTTCTTTAAGAAAAAGGCTACTGATGGGGGGGGGACCTTGCTACCTTCTTCCACTCTTATCTTCCATTTCATCTCATCAGTCATAAGGGTTTCAGAGCTGAAATCACAAAGCATGAAGGAGGCCTCACCATCTAGAAGGATGTTGGACGGTTTGAGGTTTCTGCAACACATCAGAATGTTTTCATCAACAAAAAGACAGCCCTGTACAAAAGTGAGCCCTTTGCTCGTGACAGCCTCTGAATGGAGTTTAGTTTTTGCACCATATATTATTGCACAGAAACACTGTAAAAAAGCAACAGGAGTTTTCCTCACCGATGGAAAATGTTTTGCTGATGGAGGTAAACCAAAACATCCACCATCTGTCCAAGGAACATCTGGATCACCTATAGAAAGAAACACACACACACAAAGATCCAATGTGCTTAGGTTACAGGAGCAATATCCCTCAGCTGAACAATAAGAGAAACAAGAACAGCCAAGGGTTCCCACTGTCCACCCTTGTGTTCTGCACATATTCCGCTCTCTACCACTTCCCTGCCCTTGACCAAAGGTAAACCGCAGTATGAAACTCTGTCAAGGCCTAAAGGATGTGATTACATAATTTGCTCCATGTTAATTACCTTCATAGAGCTGAAAGGGGATTTATAAGGCTATTTAATACAGGAAATTCTAACTAGAGCACTCCTGACAAATGGCTATCCAGCCACTGCTTGAAAGCTTCCAGTGAGTTTTTCATTCTCTGCTGAGTGAAATTTGAGTTGGGCAGGGGAACATTGCTTTCCATTCTAGGGCAGCTATATTGAAATTATCTACACACAGAAACTACCAGTTTGCTGTTTTGAGAGTCTGTTATCGTGCTTTGCTGTGGAGGGTGTCAGGATCAGGCTGTGACTGTGGGCAGCTGTGCCCAGAGTTCCACAGGGCCTAACTACCTGTTACCTTTTCCCTGGATCCTCTCTGAGTCCACCAGATCAAAAGTGTACTGTGGGTACTGTGGTGGTAGGGTTGACAGCTCTGGGTTGAAAAATACCTGGAGACTTTGGGGGTGGATCCGGGAGAGGGTAGGGTTTGGGGAGGGGGGAGGGGCCTCAGCATGGTGCAATGCCATTGAGTCCACCCTCCAAAGTCACCATTTTCTCCAGGGGAGCTGATCTGTCAGCTGGAGATCAGTTGTAAAAGCGGGAGATCTCCAGGCCTCACCTGGAGGCTGGCAACCCTATATGGTGGGAACTTACTCTTATTGGGGTTAGCTGGTATGGTGAGTCTAGTTAGCAGAGTGCATAAAGCTTCCAGCACAGGAGCATATTCCATCAGGGTAAGAAAGCACAGAGTGCCACATAGTTACACAGAGCCACATTTTCAATTTAAAAGAGAAATACTTGTCTCTTTATTTTAGAACAAGGAAAGAGGAGAGATAGGATAGAGTACTAAGCTTACTTGCTAAGGATGGAAGCAGATGACAAGAGGGCCATCTGCTTCACAGTGCCAAGAAAGGACAGTGTGTCGTCCCTCTTGGCGCATGCAGGGAGAAGGGAGATCTGGGGAGTGAGTGAGGAAGGAAGGAAGTTGTCCCTGAGAGTACAATCTACATTTCAAAGGGGACTGTGGCAGAAGAGTAAGCACAGGAAGAAAACACAGGGATTCCCTCTCTGGCCATCCGACTCTCTTGCCACAAAGCGGAGACAGGGGACAGCACCCAGTCCTTCACTTCCAACAAATCGCAGGTACACCCAGTGTGGATCAGTATTGGCTTATGAGGAGAAAAGGCTTAAGACCCAAGCTATACATGACCCTCAGGGCATTTTAAAATCACTTTAAAATGGTGGCAGTCTCCCCATGGCAGACATGAGGATGCCATCCCATCCAGTTTGGCCCTAAGCCTCTCCACACACATGGTTTTTTTCTTGACCTGAAACAGCTGCAGGAGGACAAGGCCAATTTGATTGGGGATGTGGCACTGGGATGAAAGCTAATCCTTCCTCCTCCCACACTGTTTTTCCAATTTAAACCATACTCCTTAAACTGCTATTTGTTCTGTGGAAACAAAAGTACGGATGTATACACAGGTTAAGTTTAACCAAACAATCTGGAGAGCAGTCACTCATTTCCTTTCTTAGATATTCATCTGTGCTTGTCAATTTAAAAAAATCATCCACTTGTGTATTTTTTCTTCCCTTCCTCTTTTATTCTTGTTCAAATTTGATTGAATAGTAGTAAGATTTTCTTGTTCTTGCTTGTGGTATGCAAGGTGTTCTAAATCCTGTCAATGTACATACTACATCAATAATTATTGTTACCTTTATTAAATATGCTTGGGGTGTATGTCCTACTCTGGCTGTACTTTTTGGCAGCATGCAGAGGAAAGTGGCTCCAAAGTAAAAATAGCTGCCTTACAGTTTGCTTTCTGCAAATAAGAAATCCCCAGGCTAATACCCACCCCCCCAAGAAATCTCAACATTTTGCCTTTGGGGCAGTTTTTCTACTCCAAATCCATTTAACATATGGGGTAAAAAATGCCCCAGGAGTTCATGAAGAAAACTCTGGTCCAGGGAACCATTTTTAAGTACTCTGGAGAGATCCTAAGTGTTATGTACTGAATGTGAATCGCTCCTATCTATTCACATGTTAAGCTTGAGTCTGAATGTGGTTCTTCAGATGTCGCATTACTATTGGTCGGTTTCTGCTAAACCTGTGTAATTACCCAATCACTGAGTGATATTGTTGCAAAGAGAGAACGGTCCTGATTGGCCTTTATCCCTGTATCCTGATTGGTCTTTATCTTGTTATGGGTGTGGCTTGGACAGCCCGGGAGAGTTTAAAAGAAGGAGCTGTGCTCCCCTTGTTGTTGTGTGTTCCTGACTTACAGTTGCTGTTTAATAAAGCTGAAATCACTTGAAGCTGAATCCTTTGTTGAGTCTCATACTTAACAATTGGCGACGAGGATGGGATACTAGAGCAGGTAGGCAGCCCCGCTGAACCGAGACAGCAACGGCAGACGAGGACACACACCCAGTCGAGTCGGCTGAAGCTCCACGAGCAGTAGTGGCAGCACCGTCAGCCCAGATGGCCATAAATCCGGCGTTCGAGGCGTTCGACCCGGCGATGGAGGACTGGGACTCTTACCTGGCACGGTTTGAGTTTCACCTCCAGGCAAACCAGATCATGGATGAGGTGAGGAAGAAGGCGACGCTACTGAGCTCCTGTGGCAAGGCCATCTTCGACATCGCTCGGTCCCTAGTTGCGCCCACCGAGCTTAGCACAGCTATATGGGCTGATATCACGGTGAAGCTCAAGGGCCATTTCGCACCACAGCCGTCAAAGATAGCCTGCAGGCACGCTTTTTACAAGCGGTGCCAGGGCCCGGCTGAATCGATAGCCGAATTCGTCACCGCTTTGCGGAAGGCGGCCCGACCTTGCAGTTTCACCGACCTGGAAGAGGCCCTCCTTGACCGACTGGTGTGCGGCCTTCGGGACGAGCGCCTCCAGAAGCGCCTGTTCGCCCGTTCTGAGCTTACATATGCTGTGGCCTATGCTGAGGCCGTCGCCACTGAGGCCGCCGACAAATCGACCCGAGAGGTGCGACAATGACCGCCACTGGCAAGTAAAGAGCCTGCGGTCCACCAGCAGTCCACCAGTGAGTCCAACGGCGAGGCTGACGGCGTATGCAGAACCAGGGAGACACGCCCACCGAGGACAAGACCGAAGACTCCAGTAGCACATTCCTGTACTGGCTACGGAGGCAAGCATGACAGAGACCTCTGTTGGGCCAAGGAGCTAATCTGCTGCTCCTGTGGCAAGCGGGGTCATCTGGCCCGAGTCTGTCGTGCCACCAAAAGATCTCCACCATCTTTGCGATGTGCAGACCCCAGGGTTCGTGTTCGAAACGATGACAAGGCATCTGGCTGTCATCAGACCGGCTCCTGCTGCTGCCCATCAACGATTCCTGGCCACCGGAGGCAAGCCCAGCAAGAAAATCTACATGATGGTTCATCTGGACGGCGTTCCCCGCATCATGGAGGAGGACTCCGGATCATCCGTCACCGTCATCTCTACAGAGACGTGGCAACGCTTGTTCCCGAGGCGAAGCCGCTGCCGTCTGGCACCAGTATCGACCCACTTGACCGACTTCCAGGGACGGTGCATTCCGTTGGCGATAAAGGCGACGTTCCACGTCGAGTTCAAAGACCGTAAGGCTGAGCTGTCTCTCCTGGTGGCAGAGGGTAAGCAGGTTAGCCTGTTGGGCCTTGACTGGTTTGAGGCACTGGGGATCGCTATCACTGGTATCAACAAAATTTGTGTAAATAAACAGGACTCATTATATAGCGAGTTTCCTGAAGTGTTTGGTGAGGGGCTCGGCACGTACACCAGCCCCCTGGTTTCTTTTGATTTGGACCCTTCAGTTCATCTGATACGACTGAAGTATAGGAAGGTCCCGCTCGCGCTCAAAGCAAAAATTGAGTCAGAGTTAGATAAATTGGTCAGTCAGGGTATTCTTGAACTGGTATCCTATGGGAAGTGGGAGACTCCAATTGTGACGCCTGTCAAGGCCGACGGGTCTATACGAATATGCGCAGACTACAAATGTACAGTTAACAAAGCTCTGCAGCAGCATTCCTATCCGGTGCCGGTAATCAGCCATGTATTGGCGTCACTGGGAGGGGAACAGTCTTTGCTAAGCTTGACCTGGCTCAAGCTTACCAGCAGTTGCCGGTGGACGACGCAACTGCTGAAGCTCAAACAATCGTTACCCATAAAGGGGCTTTCAGGGTAAAACGATTACAATTTGGAGTAAATGTCGCCCCGGGCATTTTTCAAGGGCTAATGGAGGGGCTCCTGCATGGGCTACCCGGTGTCGTGCCCTATTTCGACGATGTTTTAATTGCGGGCACAGATGATTGTGAACTGATGGCTCGCTTAAGAGCAGTGTTGAGTCATTTTAAAAATGCCGGGCTGCGGGTTAAGCGTTCGAAATGTGTTGTCAGGGTAAAAAGAGTTGAGTCTTTGGGGTTCCTCGTAGATGCAGACGGGGTCCACCCCACACCCGACAAGGTGGTGGCAATCCAAAACGCACCTCCACCCCAGTCCAAGAAAGACCTCCAGTCCTTCTTGGGAATACTCAACTTTTATGGTGCCTTTCTGCCACACAAGGCATCGGTCGCTGAACCTCTGCACGCTTTGCTCCACAAGAACGCTAAATGGGAGTGGGGTGAGCGGCAGAGGCGTGCATTCACTTCAGTGAAGGAACTTTTGTCATTGAGTGCAGTCTTGACGCACTTCGATGAAAACAAACTGCTGGTGCTTGCAGCTGACGCATCTCCTTATGGGGTGGGTGCCGTTCTCAGCCACCTGATGCCAGACGGATCTGAGGCACCGATCGCATTTTATTCCCGATCCCTCACTAAGGCAGAAAAGAACTATGCCCAGATCGACAAGGAGGGCCTCGCCCTAATCGCAGGAATAAAGAAATTCCATGACTTTGTTTATGGGTGGCGGTTCCTCCTTGTGACTGATCACAAACCTCTCCTGGGCATCTTCTCGCCAGACCGGCCGACACCGAACATTCTATCGCCCCGGATGCTAAGGTGGGCGGTTTTTCTGTCGGCATACGATTTTGAGCTGGAGCACCATCTGGGGAAGGCTATTGGGCAGGCAGACGCCCTTAGCCACTGCCCCGCACCACTAACTGACTCTGACAAGGAGCCAGAACTGGACGTTTTGGCGCTGGAAGAGCTCCCGGAGGCACCGGTCACCTCCACAGACATTGCCGCTGCATCGGCAAAGGACCCTTTAATTGCCCGAGTTCTCAATTGGGTGTGGAGGGGGTGGCCAGCCGGGAAAGTGGAGGCGGAGTTCAAAATGTTTGTTTCCCGCCAAAATGAATTATCTGTGACTAAGGGCTGTCTGCTTTGGGGAAGTAGAGTTGTAATTCCCTCTAAGCTAAGGGAAAGAGTCCTGGAGGCCTTGTATGCGGGCCATCCAGGAATGGTTCATATGAAGGCCCTCGCCAGAGGGTATGTGTGGTGGCCAAACATTGATGCGGACATTGAGGTTTGGGTTCGGAACTGTATGTCCTGCCAACAGTCCCGGCCAGAACCACCTCATGCTCCTGTCCAGCCCTGGGAAAAGTCAAGGAGGCCATGGTCCCGCCTCCATATTGATTTTGCGGGCCCGTACCATGGGCAAATGTTTTTCATGTGTGTAAACTCTTACTCCAAATGGCTGGAGGTTGTAAGTATGAGATCAACGAATTCTGGGGCTGTGATTCATGTCCTGTGCAAGCTGTTTCCATGCACGGACTGCCGGACTGTGTCGTCTCCGATAACAGGCCACAGTTCGTTTCGGCAGAATTTGAGGAGTTCCTGGCTGACAACCTTGTACGCCATGTAACGTCGGCCCCGTTCCATCCGGCCTCTAACGGACAGGCCGAACGTATGGTTCGGACGACAAAAGAATCGCTTGGGCACCTGACGTGTGGGGACTGGAATCAAAAGCTGGACTCTTTTCTTTTTTTTTTTAAACAAGATTTTTATTGGAATATATTCAACATTTTAAAACATAATTTCCAATTCAAGTTATAGATTATATCCCTTCCCCCCCAATAGGCTTCCAACACTGCTATTGCCAATAACAAAAAACAATAAAAGTAATCAAGTTTAAACTTATAACAATCTATAAACCAGGTAATTTATATTTTATATACAAAAATCTAACTTAATCTAACGTAACTTCATTTTCAATAAGAATCAAGGTTATACATTTTCCCTTTCATTTTATGTTCAGTTTCCATATAGATTTTCAAGTCTTCCCATTCTTTTAAGTATTGTTCTGCCATTTGTCCATTTCGGCTAAAAATAGCAGTTTCCTTAACCAGTCCTGTACATCCGGTGCTTTATCCGCTTTCCACTGTTGTGCAAAGGCCATTCTCGCTGACGTGATCATATACCATAATACTGTTCTCTTTTCTTGCTTAATCTTTTCCATTGTCAAACCTAAGAGAAGAAGTTCTGGACTTTTTCTAATAGGGATTTTCAATATTTTCTGCATCTCACAATGAACATTTGACCAGTATAAAAAGCTGGCCTCTTTCCTTCTGAGGCAACACATCACCCCGTGTTCGGCAACGGGGCGGAGCCCAGCTGAGCTCCTGATGGGCCGAAAGCTGTCTACCCTCCTCGACCGTTTGCACCCTGACTTGGACCAGTCCAAGCAACGGTCTGAGGAACCAGCACAGGGGAGAGTGTTCCAGTGTGGGGACAAGGTCTTTGCCCGGAACTACGGGGAAGGTCATCGGTGGCTACCAGCCATAGTCACCAAAGTTGCAGGGTCCAGGTTGTATGTGGTCCAGCTTCCCAGCAGATGGGTGATTCGCTGCCACATAGACCAGCTCAGGGAGCATTGGGCAGACTCCAGCGCCGAGTCGGTGCCCAAACCTGAGCTGGTCCCCGAGCAGGAGGGGCCTCCCGCCGAGGAGGTGAGTGCTGCAGAAGGGGACTCGGAGTCTGGGCAGACCCCAACTCCAGAGCCTGTGATCCCTGTTTGTGTTGCCCCTGTCTCTCCTGCGAGAGAGGCTACCAGGGCTCCAGAAGAGTGTGCCACTCCAAGTCCAACGGAGCAGAGACTGCTGCGTCGGTCGAAACGAAGCCGAGGTGCCCCCCCCCACCTGAAAGATTATGTTTGGCAGGGTAATGCTCCATCTTAGGGGGGAGGAATTTGTTATATACTGAATGTGAATCGCTCCTATCTATTCACATGTTAAGCTTGAGTCTGAATGTGGCTCTGCAGATGTCGCATTGCTATTGGTCGGTTTCTGTGAAACCTGTGTAATTATCCAATCACTGAGTGATATTGTTGCAAAGAAGGAATGGTCCTGATTGGCCTTTATCCCTGTATTCTGATTGGTCTTTAACTTGTAATGGGTGTGGCTTTGACAGCCCGGGAGAGTTTAAAAGAAGGAGCTGTGCTCCCCTTGTTGTTGTGTGTTCCTGACTTACAGTTGCTGTTTAATAAAGCTGAAATCACTTGAAGCTGAATCCTTTGTTGAGTCTCATACTTAACACTAAGTATCAAAAAAACATTAGGAATTATTAATTTTAGATATTAGTTAATGTTTTCCTTTAGAATTCATTAAAGCTTATATTAGTTGTTTAATATCTTAGGTTCTAGCCATTGCTTTCATTGTTCTAAATAAAAAAATAGCCTTGTAAAGAACCACAGTGGTGTGAGTGGTTCAATATGCAAAAAGGGAGAGGTGAAATCTATGCAAAAGAAACATTCTGCCTCATGTCAAAGTGTGTTTTCAAGCTCAGGATGTTTTATCACTGTGAAACCCAATGATTTCTACTGCCACAGCCTTATGGGATTTTTATCTACCCTAAGAAACATTGGAATTTGGCTTGGGGGAGAAATGTACCCCAAATGCAACACATGTAATTTTTTGTACAATGCCGTTTTAATGTAATCTGTATTTTTTACCCAGTCCTGAATTTTTTCACACTTCTGCCTTTTTGCCTTGATCAGAGCCCAAAGATCCCCTCGGTCCGAGTGATGCATCACCAGACAAAGGAAGAGGGACGAAATCTGCAGCAGAATGAAAATCAAACCCATCACGTCACTTACCCCAGAGGCTTTCATAGAAAGTATTCCCTCACTCCCATCTAATTCAAGGAAAAAATTAGTTTGAGCTTTTCCAAATGTAACTAACTATTGAGCTCAAATTAATTTAGTGCATCTAATTTCGTAGGACTGGGTTGTAAAGGGGGGGGTGAATTTGCTGTCAGAACTTTAAAAAAAAAATGAGTGAAGACAGTTTAGAAGTCCTCTCTGGACATACTCGTCTTGTCCATGGAAGGAGTTTTATTTTGTGTTGCTTTGTAATATGGGAGAACATTCAAGTATTCAAATAGGATGAATTGGTACCGATCCAGCATTAGGAACATCATGTCAGTCTGCTGATCACCTCTGTCCATAGTTATGCTTGCATTTGAAAAACAGGTTGCTTACCTGTAACTGATGATCTTTGAGTGGTCATCTGTGCAGTCACACCTATGGGATTATAGGCCTGCGCTGATCCAAATCAGTGATATACAAAGCTGACAATGGGATTTTCGCGCCTCCATCCCAGGCACGCGCAGGAACCCCACTGCGCAAGCCCAAGGGGGTGGGGCGTGGACATCCCACCAGTTTCTTCTGACCGCTGTCATGTCAATAATAGGAGAAAAAGTACTGAAGCAACAGCAGTGGGGAAGGAAAGGCGGGTGGTGTGATTGCACAGATGACCACTCGAAGATCATCAGTTACAGGTAAGCAACCTGTTTATCTTCTTCATGGTCTCTGTGGATCACACCTATGGGGGATTGAAAAGCAGTGGCTCACCTGGAGGTGGGTGCTCTCATATATTTAGTGCTCTACCGATGAAAGGACTAGATGACCAAGGTCCACTCTGTGGCATCCACGAACATCAATCATGTAGTGCTTGATAAAAGTGTTCGGAGTAGACCAGGTCGCAGCCTCACAAATTGCCAACAGGGAAGCACCCTTCAAGAAAACTGTAGACGTAGCCATTGATCTTGCGGAATGCGCTCAAAGCGGCACAGACAATGGGCATTTAGCCAGCAGGTAGCACAGTTTAATAGTCTCAACGATCCATTAGGAGAGGCGTTGTGCCGAGGTCTTGTGCCCTGCAGAGTGACTAGTGTAGGAGACAAATAATTGATTGTCCCTCTTATTTGAACGTACTTTGTGAGGGTAAAAAAGCAGCGCTCTCTTAACATCTAGTGCATGGCGGAGACATTGCTGTTCATCTTTCAGGTTAGGAAAGAAGTTTGGTAAGAAAATCTCCGAACTGAGGTGGAACTCGGAGACTACTTTAGGGAGGAAAGAGGAGTCAGGCACCAGTTTCACACCATCCGGTAGAAAGATAAGGGTGGGTGATGACGAAGGGCCACGAGTTTGCCCACCCTCCTGGCTGAGGTAATGGCAACGAGAAAGGCAGTCTTCCATGCGGCATATTTCAGTTCACGAGTTGCCAGAGGCTCAAAGGGTTTTCCCATCAGGTGGCGCAGCACCAGTGGGAAGTCCCACAAAGGTACCAGCGAATGGATCGGCAGATATAAGTGGAGGAGACCTTTCAGGAATCTCTTTGAGACCAGGTGAGAGAAGACAGAGAAGCCCTCGAAACCAGAAGGGTAGGCAGAAATGGCCAACAAGTAGACTCTAACTGAGGAGTGGGAGAGGCCAGCAAAAGTAAAAAATCTAGAATCTGGTCCAGGGTCACTGAAGCCGGAGATACGTCAGAGGGCCGTAAGAAGGCCGAGAAACAAGACCACTTCCTACTGTAGGAACGACATGTAGAGTCCTTCCTGGCATTGAGTAACATTGTAGTAACTCTAGCCGAAAATGTTAGTTGTCCACAAGATAGGCTGTTAGCTTGAGCTTGTGAACTTTGTGGAACAGCAGAGCTCCACCCTCTGCTAAGAGCAGATCTGGGACTGGTGGGAGGAGATGGCGATCTTTGGTCAACAATAGGAGGTTGGCAAACCAAGGTTGCCTTAGCCACCAAGGGGCAATTAGTATACATCTTGTGTGAACCCTCATCAGCCTTTGGACCATCTTTAGCAAAAGCAGTAGAGGAGGGAAAATGTAGAGGAAGTTGTTGTCCCAAGGGTAAATGAGCCCATCTCCCAAGGCCCCAGGATCTTGCGCCCGCCTGCAGCAGAACAGGCTGCACTTCGCATTGTTTCAGGTTGCGGACACATCGATGTGAGGCGTACCCCACTTTTGGAATATGGGGCATAGGTAGGCCCAATTCAGCTCCCAATCATGGCACTGAGAGAGACCCCTGCTGAGCAGGTCTGCATGCAAACTGGCACTGCCAGCGATGTGCAAAGCAATGGGGAAAATGTGCAGAGGTATGCACCAGGCCCAAAGGTCCAGTGCAAGGAGGCAGAGACTGCAGGAGACCATGCCTCCCTGTCGGTCGACATAACTGAGAGCCATTGTATTGTCGGTCAATACAGCCACACATTTCCCCATGAGAACAGGCTGGAAACATTGAAAGGCCAGCTTGATTGCCAGAAGTTCTAAAAAACTGATGTGATTGTCTGAAGTCAAGGCATCCCACTTGTGACCTACAGAGAGGCCGTTGAGGTGGGCTCCCCATCCCCACAGAGAGGTGTTGGTCGTGAGGGTGAGACCAGGAGTAAGGGGATGGAAAGGGACCAGGTTGTCCACCAGTGTCCACCAAAGAAGGGAGTTGTGTGCTTCTCGTGATGGAGAGAGACGAACTGATTGGCTCATTCGTAGGGGCTTGAAGTACCTTAGGAACCAGAGCTGAAGTGGATGCATTTGCATTCTTGCAAAGTGAAGGACTGCAGTCATAGCTGCCATCAGGCCTAGAAGGCGCTGAATTTGGAATGCAGAAGCCATGCCATGGAGCTGAATCTGTTCTGCAAGGGTAGCTAGAGTGAAAGCTCTGTCCGGAGGCAGGAAAGCTTTGCCTTCCATGGAATTGAGTATCACCCCTATGAACTGCACTCTTTAAGAAGGAACCAGCTGCGACTTTTTGTGGTTGCCTCCTATTGCAAATCGAAGATATCTCTGATGGGATGGATGGATGGTTAAATGGAAATAGGCATCTTCGAGGTGAAGAGTGGCCATCCAACAACTCTTGGATAGGAGGGGTAGAATGACCAGTAGAGATGTCATTTTGAATTTCCGGTATTGTATATAGGTGTTGAGGCCGTGAAGGTCTAGAATTGGTCTCTGGCCGCCATCCCTCTTGGGTACCACGAAATACCGGGAGTTAAAGCCGAGGCCCTGGTGGTCTTGGGGCACAGGTTCAATGGCACCTTTTAACAAAAGTGTGGCTACTTCATCGAGGAGGAATGATGATGGAGGGGTGGTAACAAATACAGGAATAGTTGGGAGTTCTAGAAATTCGATGGTATAGCCAGGGTCAAGACAAAAAGAACCCATTGGTCTGACGTAATGTTGGTCCAGGCATGTAGGTAAGGGGAGAGGCGAGTAGGGTCGGAAAGAGTAGGCAGAGGGGAGTCAAAGGCCCTGCTTGCCGGGTTTGGGTTGTTTCAGTCTGGTGTGTTGTTGTCCAGAGCCATATTTCTGCCTGGCCTGATATTGTTGCCTATTCCACGAAGGGGACTGATGCGGCCTCCAGCTTCCCTTTGGTGACGGTTTAGTGTAGTGGTGCCTAGAGCTGTAGCATGACCAATAGCGAGGTCTAAAAGGCTTAGAAGGGGCAGAGATCCCCAGCGACCTAGAAGCTTTAATACTCTTGTCCATGTCTTGAAGGGCAGAGTCCGTTGAGGCATGGAAGAGACCTTGGCCATCAAAAGGTAAATCCTCTATGTACACTCTAGTGTCATTAAAAAGGGAAGTGGTCCTAAGACAGGAGTGCCTACGGAGGGTGACTGCGGAAGCCATCATCTTAGAGAACGTGTCCAAGGCATGTTTGGAAGAATTGATGATCTGCTTAGAAAGCAGTAGCCCCTCCTTCTGCAGCTTTCTGGCCTCTTGACGTTTGTCATCAGACACCAAGGTCAAAAGATCAGTAAAGCGCTTCCACAGCAAGTACTGATAACAGCCCATGCAAGCGATATAATTTGACGTCTTAATTCCCAAAGCTCCAGCTGAATAAAAATGTCAACCAAACAAATCCAACTTCCTGCTCTCCTTATCAGAAGATGTAGCCAGGGTGTGTTTACTTTTTGGATGAGGATGACACGACCATGGAGTTAGGTTTAGGATGGATATGGAAGAATTCAGCCTTTGGCTCTTGGACCTTATACATATGATCCAGGTGCCTGGAAGACACCGGGGCAGAAGATGGTTTATCCCACAGGGCTTTCGCTGCCTGGAGAAGGATGGTCGACATCGGGAAGGCAACTGCCGTGGAGGTGTCAAGTTGCACAAGCGTCCGATACCGAAGACAGTGTCCGATACCGAAGGTTGAGGTTGGACGATCAAGAGCCCCAGGGAGTGTGCCATTCTCTTGATCAATTCTCTGTATGAAGAGAGGTCTTCTGAGGGAGAAATTGGAAGGTCATTGGACACCGTAGGTTTTGGGGAAGGGTCCTCTGGTGAACTGGCCCCTTCTGAATCTTCGGCGTCGGAGTCAGAGGATCTGGAAGGCAACTCCTGTGTTGGTACCAAGGCTACATCAGCCGTTTGGGGAAAGGTGTCTGATATCGGAGCGGTCTGCGATGGTAAAGCGGGGGTGGGACGGAGGGGAGAGGGTGGGCCACGAGGTTCCTCTGGAGGTTTGGAGATGGATGCAGAAGGTTTGGATTTACATTGGGGAGAGCATGAACGGCGTGACCTACGGTCCCAGTCTGACTGTCGCATCAGCAGCAGCCATGGCATCGATGTTGACATAGGGTAGGAGCCGAACCAATATGGCATGTGGTGCTGATGGTCCCATGGACGTGGCAACAGTGGTTCAAAGTAGGTTTGGAAGTGCGGTCTTAACTCCCACCTGGGCGAATAGGAGGGCCTGGGCTTGGAATGAAGGTACTCAGGGCACTCCTCTCCTTGATATCGAGGCTCCCCATGCAGGGAGGATCTGGATCGAGGACGAGGATATTGAGAGTCTGGTCCAGATTGATCGCTAGTCCAAGAGGAGGGCGACAGTGAACAATCTCTCCGAGGAGACCTGTGTAGAACAACCTCCTCAGCGTCCAAAGGCGAAACTGAAATGGGTCTAGTGTCCATGGAGACCTCCAATACCAGGGGGTTCAGCTGCTGAATGGTTGAGTCCAGTAACTCAATGGGAGGTAAGGGTTGTATCACAGGCAGCTCCAGTGCAGGAGGGTGATCAATATTGGGTTGCACCCGCTGCGAAGGGGGCAATGCAGAGCCCTTTTGCATGCCGACGCCGCTCACTTTGTGAGACTTATGCGGTGCAGGAGGGTGATAGATATCAGGTTGCGCCCACTGAGAAGGGGGCAATGCAGAGCCCTTTTGCTCCCCGACACCGCTCAGTTTGTGAGAGTAATGCACAGTTTTTGGTTTGTTTTTAAGAGAAGACTTCAGAGACTTCTCTTTTTTATGCTCTTGCCCTGTGGCTCTTAGCCTGTGGGTCGCAGGCTGTGGGTCGTACTTGGAGGTCTTGTAAGTGCTTGAGTAAAGCGCTGGTTCTGAGTTCAGGAGGTAGACGTTCTGGTGAGATAGACATTTCGTCAGTCTCAAAGTTTTCAGGGTACATCACAAAAAGAAGAGTTTACATCAGAGTTTGAGGGAAGTTCCTGAAGCTGTAGAAGAAAGCATAGCTCCAGGGATAATGGATAGCGAGGGATCTACTCCAGTGACCTGCCTGGGCTGTGCCATGATTATTTTTCTGCCACGCCAAGAAATGAATTATACATGCTGCAAGTGCAAGCTTGTAAAAATGCTTGAGGAGAAGGTGGGAGAACTCGAGGCACAAATCTGTGCACTGAAGAACACCAAGGAGGTGGAAAGCTTTTCAGACATGACAGAAGAAGAGCCCCTGAAAGAACAGCAAGAGGAAGGAAGTAACAAGGACCACATGGGTGAGTGGAAGAAAGTAACTTTGAGGAGTAAGATATTCAGAAAACAATCACAGCCAGCGGAGCAGCAAAATCGATACCAGCCACTTCTGTTGATGGAAGACCGGAATGGCACACTTCGTGATCGAATGGATGTGACTGGCACACAAGCACATAGGCAGAGAGGGAACCAAATCATCCCACAGAGGAAGAGACGAGTAGTGGTGGTTGGTGACTCCCTACTGAGAGGGACGGAAGAAGGTGTCTGCAGACTGGACAAGGAATCTTGAGAGGTTTGTTGCCTTCCTAGAGCATCCATCCGAGATGTGATGGAGAGAATTCCAAGACCTTGATCAAGACCTCTGATCCCTACCCACTCCTTCTGATCCATGTGGGAACAAACGATATGGCCCGAAGAAACCTTGAATGGATCTCCAAAGACTATGAGGCTCTGGGCAAGAAGGTGAAAGATCTGGGGGCTCAGGTGGTGTTCTCCTCCATTTTACCTGTTGAGGGCCATGGAGCTGGAAGGGAGAACAGGATACTGGAAGTGAATGGCTGGTTACGTAGATGGTGCCGTCGAGAGGGCTTCGGCTTCCTGGACCATGGTATGTACCTCCAACACGAAGGACTGTTGGCGACGGATGGGGTGCACCTGACAAAGAATGGGAGGAATGTCTTCACTGGAAGACTTGCGAACCTGATCAGGAGGGCTTTAAACTAAAGACATCGGGGGTGGGAAGAAAAAGCGGCATCCCCAACACTAAGTTCAGGAAGGGGAATGACCAGAGAATAAATGAACGAGAGAGAGGTGAGTTTAGTAATCTTCAGGTAAATTTGAAGGGACCTACGGTAGGAAGGGATGTCTGTAATCTGAGGTCTCTTTATACTAATGCACAGAGTATGGGAAATAAACAGGAGGAACTTGAACTCCAAATATTGGAAAATAGGTATGATCTGATAGGTGTCACTGAGACTTGGTGGGATGACTCTCATATATGGAGCACAGTGATTGAAGGATATACCTTGTTCAAACAGAACAGAATAAACAAGAAAGGGGGTGGGGTGGCACTATATGTCAAGAATGAATATGCTTGCACTGAAATTCAGGATTTTGAGAGTTGCCCTGTTGAAAGTGTGTGGGTAAGGATAGAGGGGGAAAAGAAGGGGATATTGTTGTGGGGGTATACTACAGACCTCCAAATCAACTGGAGGAACAGGATAATGCATTTGTACAGCAGCTTGCTAAACTTTCACAGAGACAGGATGTAGTGGTTATGGGAGATTTTAACTATCCAGATATTTGCTGGGAATCTAACTCGGCTAGACATGGGACATCCTGCAGATTCTTGAATAGTCTTGAGGACAACTTCATCTCTCAGAAGGTGGAGGTGGGAACCAGAGGATCTGCTATCCTAGATTTAATTCTGACTAACAGGGAAGAACTGGTTGATGAAGTGAAGGTGGTGGGTTCCTTGGGGAATAGTGACCATGTCAGCTTGGAATTTGACATAGAGAAGACTGTGAAACCCGGATGTAGCAGAACTCATATCCTGGACTTCAGGAAAGCTGATTTCAATAAACTCAGAGATCTAATAGGTAGGATCCCATGGCTGGAAATGCTGAAGGGAAAATCTGCACAGGAAGGATGGGTGATGCTGAAAAATGAAGTGCTTAAGGCACAATCTCAAACTGTTCCGGTAAGAAAGAAAGGTGGGAGACGGGTAATGAAGCCAAGGTGGCTGAACAAGGAACTCTCTGAGGAGCTGAAACTAAAAAGGGAAATGTACAGGAAATGGAAGGAGGGTCAGATTACTGAGGGTGAATACAAGACACGAGCACAAATCTATAGGAATGGTGTCAGAAAGGCTAAAGCACAGATGGAGCTGAGGCTTGCAAGGGATGCAAAAAATAACAAGAAAAATTTCTATGCCTATGTTCGGAGCAAAAAGAGGAACAGGGATGGAGTAAGCTCATTGCTAGGGGAAGATGGTCAAGCCTTAACAAGGGATGAAGACAAAGCAGAATTACTCAACTCTCACTTTGCGTCGGTCTTTAACCGTAAAGTGAGATGTATACAAACTGAAGAATGCAGGGCATATGAAGGAAAGGGGAACTGCCAGTTCAGAATAAGTAAGGAAATGGTTAGAGAACATCTAGCTGCCTTAAATACTTTCAAATCTCCAGGGCCGGATGGCTTGCATCCGAGGGTGCTAAAAGAAATTGCAGATGTTATTTCAGAGCCTCTGGCTATAATCTTTGAGAGGTCCTGGAGTACTGTGTTGTGCCGGAAGACTTGAGAAGATCGAATGTTGTCCCAATCTTCAAGAAGGGGAAAAAGACGGACCCGGGAAATTATAGGCCTGTCAGTTTGACATCAATACCTGGGAAAATTCTGGAGCAGATTATTAAACGCTCCGTCTGTGAACACCTTGAACAAAATGAGTTAATTGGTAATAGCCAGCATGGGTTTATGAAGAATAAGTCATGCCAGACTAACCTTATCTCTTTTTTTGACAGAGTTACTAAAATGGTTGACTCTGGCAATGCCGTGGATATAGTGTATCTAGATTTCAGTAAAGCATTTGACAAAGTTTCTCATGATATCCTTGAGGATAAGCTGGTTAAGTGTGGGCTGGATGGCGCAACCGTTGGGTGGATTCATGGTTGGTTGAAAAATCGTACCCAACGAGTGCTCGTAAATGGCTCTGTGTCTACGTGGAGGGAAGTCTCGAGTGGAGTACCACAGGGCTCGGTCCTAGGCCCGGTGTTATTCAATGTTTTTATAAATGACCTGGATGAAGACATAGAGGGGATGCTTATCAAATTTGCAGATGACACGAAGCTGGGTGGGATTGCTAATTCTGAAAAAGACAGAGTCAGGATTCAGAAGGATCTTGATAGGCTGGAACAGTGGGCTGAGACAAATAAAATGAATTTCAATAGAGATAAGTGCAAAGTCCTACACTTAGGTACAAAAAATCAAAGGCACAGATATAGAATGGGAGGGACTTGGCTTGACAGCAGCACATGTAAAAGGGATCTAGGTGTTATGGTCGATCACAAGCTAAACATGAGCCTGCAGTGTGATGCGGCTGTGAAGAAAGCTAATGCAATCTTAGGATACATTAGCAGAAGCATTGTGTCCAGATCACGGGAGGTGGTAGTTCCGCTGTATTCTGCTATGGTCAGGCCCCACCTGGAGTACTGTGTCCAGTTTTGGGCACCACATTTTCGGAAGGATGTTGACAAACTCAAGCGGGTCCAGAGGAGGGCGACCAGGATGGTGAGAGTGTTGGAGTCCAAGTCTTATGAGGAAAGGCTGAGGGAGTTGGGTATGTTTAGCCTGGGAAAGAGAAGGTTTAGAAGGGACATGAAGTATTTGAAGGGCTGTCATGTAGAAGATGGAGTGGATCTATTCTCTCTTGCTCCAGATTGCAAGACTAGATCTAATGGGTGGAAATTACAAGGGAGTCGTTACCGGCTTAATATCAGGAAAAACTTCCTGACAGTAAGAGTGGTTGAGCAGTGGAACAGACTGCCTTGGGAGGTGGTGGATGCTCCTTCGCTGGACGTTTTCAAGAGGAGACTGGACAACCATCTTTTGGGTATGTTGTAGGTATGTAAGGGTTTCGGCTGTGTTCCTGCAGAGTGCAGGGGGTTGGACTAGATGGCCTGCAAGATCCCTTCCAACTCTAACATTCTATGATTCTATGCTCATCCCTCTTCTTCTTCTTAACTGGCGTAGAAGCAGAGGAAGCCTTGTTCGGCACCGACCATTTTGAAGACGGCAGTCCAATGTCCGATGCCGACTTTGGATGGTGAGGTGGGACCGATGCCGGGGCGTTGACCGATGTCGACGGAGGCGCTGTGAGTTGAGAGTCTGGAGGGGTCTCAGCAGGCATCTTTACGTTGGACAAAGGGGCCAACGTGGACAAAGTGCCACTCAGAGTCTTGCAGCTCTATTCTTTCGTGTCTGGTTGGAGAACTTCAAGCGATGGTGGCAAGTCTCCAGGCGATGGGTTTCCCCAAGGCAGAGAATACAAAGTGTGTGGCTGTCACAGGGGGGCAAATTTACTGTCTTAAAACACCCCCACTTTTTGGCCATAAAACAAGAATTTGGCACAAAAAGAAAAAGAGCCCTTGTGTGAGGCGAAAAGAGATTTACCTCGGGGGGCGGGGGGAGGCTGCCAGAGGCAGCGGCGACCCTCAAAAACAATTTCTTTTTTTCTTTTTTAAGTTTTGAGTAGAAACAAAAACAAAGAAAATAAATGGTCCAGAAAAAAGAAACAGATTCAACAATCGCTCGTGAGAGAAAAAAACATTTCTTCACCAACTGGCAGAAACAAGCTGTTAACAGTGCGGCAGTCAGAAGAGAACTGGCGGGATGTCTGTGCCCCACCCTCTTGGGCATGCGCAGTGGGGTTCCCGCACATGCCTGGGATGGAGGCGTGAAAATCCCATTGTGAGCTTTGTATATCACTGATTCGGATCAGCGCAGGCGCATAATCCCATAGGTGTGATGCACAGAGACCACGAAGAAGATCCTGGATTACCCAGGTCTAATACAGAGGTGTCAAACTCATTTTTTATCAGGGCTGGGTCTGACATAATTGTCGCTTTGTTGTGCCAGGCCATGTCTGCCATAAAATGTAATGCCAGGTACCAGAGATACAAACTTTATAAATAAATCAGGCAAACCCAGTTGATATTATTTTTTACTCAAAATACAAACAAAAGCAATTGATTCCTAGGAATGAAAGCAATTGTTTTACAGGTGAATCCACAAAAGCCCCCATAAATGTATTTAATCATATTTTCCTGAATGATACTACCCCCACCCCCTAGCCATTTCCTTTCATTTTAACAGCTTCAACCACTCATATATGTCACCTTGTGTGCCTGTGTGCCCCCTCCCAGCAGCCTCCTGCCTTCCTTCCCTCGCATCAATCGCTTGCAGGCCCCTGGGCCATATGTTTGACACCCCTGGTCCAATACACTATCCACTGGAGCACATTGATCCACAAGTCACCCATGACTATGCTGTTCACCAGTTTGGAATGGATGTTTAAGCCTATGCACGTTTACTTCGAAGTAAGTCTCATTGGGAAGGGAAGGCAGCATGGTATAGCCCAGGGGTGGCCAAACTGTGCCTCGGGAGCCACGTGCGGCTCTTTCACACATATTGTGTGGCTCCCGGCAGGGCAGCTGGGGAAGTGAAGGGGAGGCATGTTTTCCCTCCCTCCCTCCCATCTATTTGCTTTCTTTGTTTCTCTCTCTCTCTTTCTTTCCACTACTTTCCTTCTTTCTTTCCACCACTTTCTCTCTTTTTCTCTCTTAGACAAATCATTAGCAAATAAATAAATATCATTAGGCAAATAAATATCATTATCAATATCTGTTTTTACCCCTTTTTTATTTTTGGTAATCTCATAGCCTGGAGAACTACTACAAGATAATGACTCAGCCCTACCCCACCTTGCAGGGTAGATATAAATTACCTGCCTACCATTTTTCTGTTCACCTTGACATAGAGAGTACTCCATCTTTCTGTGTTATACCTCTGAGGATGCCAGTCACAGCTACTGGCGAAACATCAAGTCCTACAATGCCAAAACCACAGCCACACAACCTGGATAATCTACAGCAACTAATGAACTCCGGCCGTGAAAGCCTTCAACAACATATAGTCTCATTTAATGTTAATAAAAAGCAAATGTGCATATTTTAAAAACAAAAACGTGTAATATTCACATCTTTCAGCTTTCAAACATCTGACATTTATACTATGTGGCTCTTACACTGAGCAAGTTTGGCCACCCCTGGTATAGCCCAGTCTCATCAGATCTCAGAAGCTAAGCAGGGTCAGTACTTGGATGGGAGGCCACCAAGGAGGACTCTGCAGAGGAAGACAATGGCCAACCACCTCTGCTTCTCACTTGCCTTGAAAGCCCCTTGCTGCAGTTGCCATAAGTCACTCCCAAGCAAGTAAAAAAAGGAGTGCAAGTTTAATAGATGCCATTTTGTACTTACACTGTTGTCCCAGATTATAAACAATTCTTTGTAGGCACAGATGTTCCGACGCTTCACTTTCAGCAAGACCATTGCCTGTCAGGAAGACAGCAAGTGAGGAAATGGTCTAAAATGCAGGGTAATAACCATTCAAGCAAAACTGGTGGGTTGATATTAACCCCAGCTTCCAAAGCTTACCTTGTGATTCCATCCAAACTGTAGCAGCCTGAATCCATGTATATGTTCTTAGTCCCACTGAGTTTAATGGGATTTAGTCCTGTGTAACTGTAAACAGTATTGCACTCTATCTTGTACTTTTGGCAAAGAAACTGGAGACCAGGTGTTTTTTTTAAAGCTGAGCCAGATCCATGGTTTGGTTTGTTAACTTATGTATATTGAATGGTGAAAGATCGTCTCTGTGTCTCTTTAGACTAGGGATTTTAGCTCAACTGGAGAGGCCTCACAATTCGGCCCTGTGACTCAGCTCTTTCCACATCTAGAAGGTACCATTTTACAATTATTTGGGAGTATGAATTAGAGGAAAATACAGGAATGGGAGGCAGTCAACTAGAGAAGCAGGTGTCTGTCTTGGCCTAATTGTGGACACATCAGGGATGCAGTCACTCATTCATTTATGCTGTTGTTAGTATGAATGGGTTTAACACACTCTGTTTCTTCCATTGGTGCATTGGTTCTTCAGTCTTTAAGGAACAAAAAATTTCACAGAACTTGGTCTCCAGTTATGATGATGTCATCACTAGTTATGATATCATCTTTCACCATCTATACTAGATAGCCATATATATGGCTGCCATTATAGAAAAATAAAGGTAATGCCAACTACATTTTTACATTTAAATACAAATAATCAAATTAACATAAAAGAGAAGCTAGGAAGTAATCAGTATGCATCAATCCAGCAACAAATAGAATAACATTTATGTATTTAAACCTTTACTAATAAATCGCTTGTACCCTCCTTCACATAACAAACAACCTCCCAGCAAGCAGCGGTGGTCTAGTGCAATCCTGGGCTGAGTTACATCCTTTCAATCCCATTTACTTCAGCCCTGCTTAGGATGGCACCGTTAGTGTGCACGAGCAAAGAAACAACAGCATGCCTGTGATCCACTAAAATGAACAGATTCATTGTGGCAAGAGCTTCTGTGCTGCACAAGCAGGCAAGGTAAGGTGTGTGATACACAATGCTAGTGAAGAGAAACTACCTCTCTGAGGGCATCGTTTGCTTGGTTTTCATCAATGCATTCAACCTGTACCAAATGACAAGAGACAAATATGTTTTGTGAAAGCAGAACAAAACAGAGAATTATTCTTTCATCTGACCTGTCCTTTCAGATTAAAACTTTTATCTTTGTGATTTATAAAAGTGCCTCTCTGCCTACAGACACCCAAGGAAATGTATGGCATATACAAATGGAATAGCGAGCGTTTACAGTGCCCAGGATAATCTATTTACATTTTTTATATTTAATCTATTTGTTTCATTTATAGTCCACCTTCCTCACTGGGACTCAAGGCAGATTGCACAGAGTGAGTCAGTCCAGTCAATGGGATGGGGGCATTCAATAGACAATGCAACAGGATTAGGGCCGTAGAGTAAAGGTAAAAGGTAAAGGTTTCCCTTGCTCGAAAGCCAGTTGAATCCGACTCTAGAGTTGCAGTGCTCATCTCCGTTTCCAAGCTGAAGAGCCAGCATTGTCTGAAGACGTTTCCGTGGTCATGTGAACAGCATGACCCTCCTTCACGCCAAGGCACATGGAACGCTGTTACCTTCCCATCGAAGCGGTACCTACTTATCAACTTGTAATTTCTTGCTTTCGAATTGCTAGGTTGGCAGGAGCTGGAACCAGAGATGGGAGCTCACTCCGTCATGCAGCACTCGGGTCTCGAACTGCTGAACTACCAGCCTGCAGTTCAGTGTCTTAACCACTTGAGCCACCACAACTCCTTAGGGCCGTAGAACCAACCAGAAATCTTTTTAAAAAACCAGAACTGAAGCAAAGCATATGTGTTAACATGACACATTAAATGATGCAGAAATACACAGCAGGATCCAACTTCATGCAAACTATATTCAGTAGTAAGAACCACAGTCCCTAACAATTTGTCCAAGTGGTGTTGTGAATCATTTTGTACAGTGCTGTTCTATTGCCTGCATAGAAAAACACTCGTGAATAATTCAGGTTGGCCTTGTTTGCAGAACCGGGGGGGGGGGCTCGCTGACCTCCTCTGGCTGGCCATCCTTCAAGGTGGAGGCCGCAGCAGCAAAGGCGTGGGTATGGATAGATGCTGATTTGGGGCATTTGCAGGTTGGCACTTGCAGAAGGCCCTGCTCAGATGAGCAAAGCTGTTGTGGCAAAGCATAAGGGGAAAGACGGCTGTTACGTATTGAGCCCTTGCAAAAGGGCTTAGCTTAGGACACATAACAATGGCTTGCTAGGATCCTAGAGTGGACCAGTAGGGAGACAGGGATTCTAGAGAAAACCAATTGAGAGACAATGGAGGGTAAATAGCTTGTCGTTGGGAGTGGGGTGTGTTTTGGGTGTAACCTTTTCCAGGCATAAATACCAAGCTTTGGGGCCAGGGATTTCAGTCTTCTGTCTCTTGCTGAATCACTAATAAACTATGAGCTGATCACTTCTACATGTCTGAACCCCCAGTATATTTCAACGACCTTGCAGATATGAGGGTCCAAGACCATGAAGGGCTTTATATGTGATAGCCAATACTTTCAATTGAGCCTGGTGACATGCAGACTCCATCTAGCTCCCAATAATAGCTGAGCTGCAGCATTCTGCACCAACTGGCATTTTTGAATTGATTTTGAGGGGAGACCAATGTACAGAACAGTGGCATCATGGATCCAGCTGGCCAAATTAAGGGTACCTTTTTTGAACCAGGCTGAGTTGGAAGAAAGCCTTTTTTGCAACTGCATTAACTTGCTTCTCCAGCAACAACACTGGGTGCAGTGTAACCCCAAAGCTCTTAACTGAGTCGGCAAGGGTCAGCTGAACCCCATCAAAAGTGGGGAGAACAATGTCCTTCAAGACCTCTGCGTTCCCAGCCCAGCATTACTTCTGCTCCAAGATGTTGTCAGTAATGTGGCCTGGCCACTTTTTTCCTCTGACCTACGTGGTTTCCATACTGATGTTTTGCTCTGCTTTGGCTTTCTTACTGCTATTTTTGGGAGCACTGGCATGATGTCATCCAGTATTCACCCTGCTTCAGTGGTTTTCTCCACTTCGCTGCAATCTTTTCCAGCCCTGGTTTGGTACAATCTTTTGGGAAAAATCTCCTTGGGATGATAGGTGGATGGAAAGGTGTGCATCTTTCCAGGTCCGGCCCACATCAGTGTCATCTCCTTTACCTTGATCCTCATGACCTCCCTGCCCAGGCTTTCTTGGGAATTAAAAAAATCAGCAATAGCTATAGCACTATAGTGTTATAATTATCTATTGCAACAATACTAGTTCCTGGATTTTTCTTTTTCTTTTTTTAAAGCAAGCCCCTAGCCCTTTTGGCTGCAGAGTCATTACTTATTTATATCAAGATGGGTAGTGGTGTTAGTCTGTCTGTAGCAGCAGAAAAGAACAAGAGTCCAGTAACACCTTACAAACTAACAAAATTTGTGGCTGGGGATGAACTTTCATGAGTCACGGCTCACTTCTTCAGATACCATTTCTGAAGAACTGAGCCGTGACTCACGAAAGCTCCTACCCTGCCACAAATTTTGTTAGTTTTTAAGGTGCTACTGGACTCTGGCTCTTTTCTATTATTGATTTAGTTAGTTATTTACTGTATTTATACTCCACCTTTTCACTGAGACTCAAAGTAGATTACAACAGTATAAATCAATAACAATCCATACAAAGAGACATCTAAATGGGACAGTGCAGGTCAATACAATCAACACAAGCAAATATCTGATGATACTAGGACTAGGATTACCAAAATCCAAATGAGCACGGGATATGAGGCAGGATACAGAGTGTGGATATAATGAAGGAAAAAGGTATTACATCAGTAGAAAACCAGTAAGTGGCAACAGTAATAACTACAGCAAATTGATAATATGTCCTATACAAGTTGGTATAATCCACAGACCCTTTCCTTTTATAAAGAAACTTCCTGAACAATTCTGTTATACTGTAGCCCTATTTCTTTTGTAGAGAAACTCTCCTGAACAGCTCTGTTTTACATAATATGTGGCAGGGGTCTTTTTGTAGAAAAAGAGCTGCAGGAGCTCATTAGCATATGGTATGCTAATGAGCTACTAGGCTATTAGCATATGCCACGCCCCCTGACATCACCAGAAGTGATGTCAGAAGGGGAAGCAAAAGGTATCTTCAAAAGTCTCCACTTCCCTTCCCCAGCCGGCCTGCGGGGGGGGGAGTGAAGAGAGAAGGGGTTTAAAGTTTAAACCTCTTCTCACTAGAGTAGGGCCACAGAAGGAGGAAAGAGGGAAGGAAAGAGAGAGAGTAGAGAGAAGGAAAGAGGGAAAGAAAGAGAAGGAAAGAAGGAGAAGGAAAGAAGGACGGAAAGAAAGAGAGAGAAAGGAAGAAGGAGGGAAACAGGGAAAGGAGGAAAATAGAGAAGAGAAGAAGGCGGGAAAGAGGAAAAGGAGAGAAGGAAAGGAAGGAATGAAAGAAATTCAGCGGCAATTTGGCCCCATTATATCCTATGGGCCATTGAAGTCAATGGTGAAAACATACGGTATATTCTGGGGGCTGGAGGGGAGGGGGTTTGAGGGAGAGGCTCCAAAGTCACAGGGTAGCTGTTGGAACCTCTCCCCAAGATACCCATCAAGTTTCAAGAACACTAGACCAGGGGGTCTAATTCTATGGGCCTCCAAACAGGTTGCTCCCATTCCCTCCATTGTTCTCTATGGTGGGAAAAAGTAACTTTTTCCCCCCAGTGCTGTTAGTAGCTCTGGGGGGGAGGGGGTTTGAGTGAGAGGCTCCAAATTTTCAGGGTAGCTTCGGGAGCCTTTCCTCACATCCCCCCCATGTCTCAAAGCAACTGGACCAATGGGCCTAATTCAATGGGCACCCAAACAGGTTACCCCCATTACCTCATTGTTTCCAATGGGGAAACCCAGCCAGCGGCACTTAAGGCAGGCAAGCAGGCAGCCACCCAGCAGTCAGTCTCTCCCAGAGAATCTCAGGGAAAGTGAACTGTCTTGGGAGGTGCTTGTTTGCCATGAGAACAAGTGGCACACTCCAGAACAAGTGGCACTGTGGCAGTGCAAGCATGCCACAGTGCCACACTGAAACCCCCAAAGACCAAAAGGAACAACATTTATACATGTATAAATTGATGGGGCAACCTCATTAGACCACTCACACCACACACACCTCAAAAAGAACATTTATAGCACTGGAGGAAATGCAGAAAAGGGCTACTGCAATAATAAGAGGAGGACACTTTCCCTATGAAGAAAGGTTATCAAGTTTGGGGATCTTAGCTTTTGTGGCAAAGCATTAGAACACAGAAGAAGAGACAATGTGAAGGCCTGAAGCCATACAGGGCATAGTAGCTGATGGGCAGCCAATGGAGTGGTTGCAGAATGGGTGTAATGTGCAAAACTCTGCTGAGTTCCTTATAATAACCTACCTGCAGCATTCTGTGCCAACTGGATTCTCTGGCAGAGTGCCTTACAATAATCTAGCCTCGAGGTTACTGCGGCATGAATCCAGGTGGCTAGATCGTCTGAGTCAAGGTAGGGAGCCATTTCCCAGTCTTGATGAAGTTGGAAGGAAGAACTTTTTGCAGCTGCGTAACTTGCCACTAACTCCTAGGCTCACAACCAAGCCGGCAAGGATCAGCTGAACTCTGTCAACAGGAAAAGGTACAAAGAAAATGCACAGAACACTTTCTTGTGGGTATTCTGTTGTGAGTGAAAATGCCTCTGCATTTGCAGTAGCGACAAGAGCTACACAGGGAACCACCTCCACGAAGAAGCTGCTTCCCATGAGCAAGGCCTCTTCAGCTCGTGTCACATGAGACTCTCCTCCTGGTTATGGGAGGCACAAAGGTTCTGGCAGCAAAGCATGCCTGAGCAAGTGTGTGTTGGTCATTTGGAAACGTGCAAAATGTCATCAAGTACAATTATATATTTATTTTAGGATCTTTCACATAATAGACTAAAAAACACTCACTGAAATATGGGAACTGCAGTTCTATGAGAAATGTACAGATCTTAAATATGCAATCTGAAGCAAAATAAAGACTAACAAAATTTGTGGCAGGGTATGAACTTTTGTGACTCATGAAAGCTCATACCCAGCTCAAATGTTGTTAGTCTTTAAAGTGCTACTGCACTCTCGCTCTTTTATACTGCTGCAGACAGACTAACACTGCCACCCATCTTGAAGCAAAATACAGTTCCTTGGTTCCTGTGTGGGAGGGAGAGAAGGCATGTAACACATCCCTTTCACTAACAGTTTTGCCCATATAGTTTTCTGAATATGCACGTTTTCTAATAGGGTTGGTGTTGCTCTTTCAGATGTGCAGAAACCAGCATCCTGTTGCTATGGAGACTCCTTACCACTTCCATCTCTCTTACCTTTTTTACAACATACTTCTTTCTGGCACCATTTTCTTCTTCCTCTGTTTTTGATTCCACTAACAGCATTGTCCCAAGAGCCCCAGAATGCATTGTCTTCAGCACCTTCAAAAGGGGACAGATATGCATAACCCAACAGGTGAAGGGGGAGAAAAGGGGGTCGGGTGAAGAAAAGGGCAGAAGCAGAGTTCCCATGTGGTCCAAGTGATAACCTCAAGACAAATACACACAGTCTCCATGCAGTGTGAGCTAGCTCACAGTTTTTTAGGCTCTGGCTCACACATTTTTATCTTAGCTCAGGGAGAATGGCTCCAGAGCAAACTAATTGATGCAGAAGTCAAATCGCTTGCTCACAACTTTAATGCCAGTAGCTCACAAAGTAGAATTTTTGCTCACAAGACTCCACAGCTTAGAGGGAGCATTGAAAGGGATATCAAGTTGCATATTTTATTTTATTATTTTATTAAATAGAGAGTTTGCATACAAATATACATACCTCCACCACCACAGATCAGGTCACATGATCAATCCAGAATACGGGGTGCTATGTATGCGGACTGCCACCGGGGGTCTGCAGCTAAAATAAGGAGCTTGGTCCTCAAACACAATAGGGCCCCGGGATCCTGGACCACCCTGTGTCCACCAGTGGGACCTCTGGCAGGAAATTCAAACCCTCCAATGGGACTGTGGGTGTGCCGGGTGGATTGTATATAGTTGGCCCTTGCAGGGCCGTTTTCCAGTCTTGTGTGTGAAGTACAATAAATGGGTCTGAACCAGTGTTCCCTCTAAGCTGAGTTAGTGTGAGCTAGCTCACAGTTTTTTAGCCTCTGGCCCACACATTCTTGTCTTAGCTCAGTAAGGATGGCTTTAGAGCAAACTAATTTATGCAGTAGCCAGATCACTCGCTCACAACTTTAATGCCAGTAGTTCACAAAGTAGAATTTTGCTCACAAGACTCCACAGCTTAGAGGGAACATTGGTCTGAACACATGTCGTAGTCCAAGTCTCCATATGGTGAACCCAGTACTTTACAGTGGCGACGAAGGAGGGATCCAGATGAGTGGGCCTGACTCTCCAACCAGCGCAGCACTGAGCACCGATCCAGAGGAAGCCACCACACCCCGCACCGCTCCCGAGCAGCACCGCATCGCGTCTGGTGCGCATCCAGAAGCCCGGCAAGAAGGCCGCTGCTTTCATGGCTGCTCTGTGCCAACATGCCATGGAATGCGGTTTCACCAAGGTGGAGGAGACAATCTTGACCCAGTTCATCTGGGGCACCAGCGATGTAAAACTCTGCCGTAAGATGATCAGCACCGCTGATCTCAAAACCGACAATGCACTCCAGCTCGCCATCACCTACAAGGCCTCCCACTGTGACCATCCACCGGCAGTGTCCCATCTCGTGCTCCCCAACTCTGCACCCAAGAACTCTGATGAGGAAGACATCCGTCTCGTCTGCCCCACCAGCCGCAGGAAACCACCAGGTGTTGCCAGAGCCTCCGGGCACACTGGGAAACCTGCCGGTCGAGCAACTTGCACCAGCTGCGGGGAAGCACATGAGCAAAAGTCATGCCGGTTCTGCGATGCTGTCTGCCATACATGTGGGAAACAAGGGCACCTCGCCCGAGTTTGCAAGCCCAAGGGCAACTGGAACCAGCCATCCCAGCCGCAGCCATGCCTCCAGACCTCCACACACTACAATGCCACCACAGGAACGGATGACCTCTATCTCCTGACCAGCCAACCCTCATTCCAGGTACTCCGCCTCCCCAACATATTGGCCGCCCCGAAGATACAGGTCCAGGTCCAGATTGAGGGGTCCCCTCATTATGCTAATGAGTTCCTGCTGGGCTTTTTCTACCAAAAAAAGCCCTGTTTACCACCATGAAATGCCAGCTAAGCAAATCAGTCTGGATGACACAAGGCCCAACTGACACATTATGGGCGGGATTCAACAGATTTGTTCTGCTCACAGCAGTGCTTCCTTCAGGTGCAAGGAACCTTCACCAAAAATATAAAGTATGTTACTGTAATCTTTCCCCCCAGCTCCCCAATTAATAATAAAAATAATTTAACATGCAAGTAGATATCTCTGCCCCACCCTGGATAGCCAAGGCTAGACAGCTATAGTTGGATCTTGGAAGCTAAGCAGGGTCAACTCTAGCTAGTACTCGGAGGGGAAACTGCCAAAGAAGTCCAGAGTTGCCATGCAGAATGTCTCTTGTCTTGACTAACCTTGGGGGATCACCATAAACTGGCTGCGACCTGAATGGAAACACTGGAACTCTTCATATCATTTGTCTTACTGGCATTGCTCATAAAACACCATGAAATCTGCCAACATTCTCTCTTTTCCTGGGGAAATACCTTTCCACTGTTCCTCCCATCTGGTACAGCACACCCCTGTGCCAGAGCTGTCAGGGGAGGGGGACTAGATGTACAAAATCTAGTGATCAATCTAGTGGTCTGCAGCGCCTGACAAAGGAGACAATTGCACTTCTCACAATCACAATCACAGATGAAGCTTACCACCACAACCACCCAGGCAGTTAAACCATAACTATGCACTGAGAAAAAGAGGGATAATGCATCCATTTAGCACCCTGATTGTGAGCACAGCAGAATGGTTAAGGGTGATTAACATGGGGTAGTCCAGGTCAGCCCGATCTCATCAGATCTCAGAAGCTAAGCTAATCGGGGTTGGCACTGGTTAGTATGTGGATGGGAGACCACCTCTGAACATCTCTTGCAAGAAGGAAGAGGAGATTGGATTTATACCCCACCCTTCACTACCTAAAGGAGTCTGCGAGTGGCTTACTATCCCTTTCCCTTCCACTCCCCACAACATACACCCTGTGGGGCAGGTGGGGCTGAGAGAGCTCTGAGAGAACTGCCCTTGAGAGAACAGCTCTGAGACAACTGTCACTGACCCAAGGTCACACCAGCAGCTGCATGTGGAGGAGTGAGGAATCAAACCTGGTTCTCCCAGATCAGCTGTGACTTGACAGCACTTTCCATCATCACTGTGGGATGAGCGGTTTTAAGTCCATCATCCATCCAGGGACAACAGAGTTGCACTTACCTGTAACTGTTGTTCATCAAACTCTTCTGTGCATACACACACAAGGTCTGCACACATGTAGGCCATCCACAGATATAATCTTTTCTAGCTTCCAAAACTCCTAGAGGGGGTGTTCCACTGCAACCAGAGCCAGTGCATGTGTGGGTTTTCCTGCCCTTCACTTGGAGTCTAAATAGCTTGGGATCACAGCGATAGTGGAAGCCATGAGGCCAAGTAGTCTCTGGATGGCCTTTACAGGCGGCCAACACTGAGACATAAAACATAACACCATGGTTTTAATACCCCTGGCCCTGTCAGTAGGGAGGAAGGCTTTGCCTACAATGGTATCCAAGCAAGCCCTGATAAATTGCATGCATTGGGATGGTTCTAGGTGGGACATCCCAGTTCACCATCAGGCCTAAGTTCCTACAGGTGGAAATGACCAGGTGTACATCCTCACGCAAGTGCTCAGAGGCATGGAAATATGGAACATCCCAGTGTTTGCGGATGTACCACCACAATCAACATTAGTGAACACTCTGCGTACCATAGCAAGCCCAAACAGAAGGGAGGTATATTGGAAAACCTATGAGCCTTGTCTGAACCTCAAAAACTTCCTATGAGATTCATGGATTGAAATGTGGAAACACACGTCCTTCAAATCCAGGACTGCTAACCACATACCTAGGGACAAAAATTCAATTACAGACTAGAGGGACATCATCCCAAATTTCAGAACTTTAATAAACTTATTTAACTTCCTAAGGTCCAAAACAGGCCAAGACTGCCATCTTTCTTGTCGACTAAGAAAAACCTCGAGAGGAACCCCTAGGAGGACAGGCCCTCAGGAACTTCCTCCACAGCTCCTTTATGCAAGAGCTCACTTGACTGGGCCTCAACTTCAGGGTAAAGGCTGTCAATGGCCATAAGGGCAGGATGACCGGGGGTCCCCCCTGAAAACTCTAACTTATAGCCCTCCTTTGCTATGGAGAGTACCCAGGTATCAACAATAACCTGGCTCCAAACCTGACAAAACTGAGCTAGCCTTTCCCTGAAATTAGGGTTCACCACAGTAAGTGGGGCAGATAGTCAGAATTTTAATTGGGGTTGCTGCTCTGAACCTGCTCTCTGTGTGTTGTTGTTTTTTTTTTTAATGTGGATCTGGGTCTTGGGGAGAGACCAGTGGTTCCAGTTTGGATGAGCTTAGCAAGGTTCTTAATGTTGTCGAGTAGCCTGTTGGTTCTCCCATAAAAATAACTGGTAGCCTCCCATTCTAACCTGGTCATTAGAGATTCTATAGTTCAGATCTGCCAAGGAGTAGACTTTTCTGCCTAACAAGTCCAAGTGGCGACCTTCCCTATTTACTGGAGAGAAGTGTTGCTCCAGTCTCTGTCATGCTTGCATGTCTGCTGTAACTAAAGAATAAGAAGGAGGGTGGGTGGACAGGAACTAGGAAGAGTCCTGTTTAATCCTGTATAAATTCTCTATCTTCCAAGGGGTAGCCTGAGTGAATGAAGGCTTTTTCCAAATTGGAATCGTCAGATCAGTCAAGCCCTTGAGAATGGGATAAGCCACAGTTCCTGGTGAGTCCAAATACTATCTGCTCAGAATTTTGCCTTTTGAGTGGTTAGCGGACATTACTACATCAGTCTCAAGGGCCTTAGCCATGTGGAGCATTTGCTCCCTGTTATAAGCAGAGATCCTCACTCAGGAAAGTTGGTGTCCAGGTCCCACACAGTCTTGTCAGCTGAAGGTTTGGAAGTGGTATCAGACCCACCCTGGGAGGCGATAGAGGTCACATCCCCAGCACGGTGGGGGCATCGGAACTAACAGAATGCACAAGGTTCCATGTATGCATCTAGGTGTGGATTGCAATCTTTGAAAGCCTGGAGGTGGGGTGTATCCCATCTGCTCAAACAGGCAGGTGACATAAAGTAGGAGGGCTGCACAGGCTGTGTAGGTTTGCCACAAGAGTGGTGGAGCAAAAGAAGAGATTGGATTTATACCCCACCCTTCACTATCTGAAGGAGTCTCAGAGCAGCTTACAATCTCCTTTCCTTTCCCCTCCCAACAGATACCCTGTGAGGTAGGTAGGGCTGAGAGAGCTCTCTGGAGAACTGTCCTTGAGAGAATAGCTCTGAAAGAACTTATGACTGTGGGTCACATTGTTCGGGAAGAATACTAAGCTGTTCAGCCTCAACATCTGAGAAGGAACCAGCTGCAGAGGTAAGGTGTGAAGGGAGAGTGCGGGGCTTCTCAACTCCCCAAGATGCTTGCTCTGGGAATGATCAGGGAATGATCTGCAGGAGCTCGATGAAGCATGATCCTTATGTTTGGATTTCTTGTGTTTCTTGGCAGGGCGTTCAGAGTGTGAGCAAACCTTGGCCTGTTGCCATGGCGATACTGAATGCGGGTGTCTGGGTTCCATTTCAGGAACAACTGAGGAGGCTCTCTTAGGCAGTGCCGAGATCTGGCCTGGCCTGACAGAACCGACCGAACTGAAGAGGGGTCAAGAACCGAACACCTCAGTCAGTGCCAGTGCGGGTGGAACCATGCCCAAAGGTCTGGAGCCAACTTGGGCAGTAGTGAGGCAGACAGCGCCTTCTCCCACAGAGCTGCCTTTAATCTCGAAGCTCTATCCAAGTGGGCCTTGGAGGTAAAGTGCTCACATTATGTGCTTTCCCCAGCTAAATGAGGCATAGCTCGTGTTTGTCCCTATACGTCATTTTGGTGCTGCATTTGGTGCATTTTTTAAGGAGTGCTTTGGTTACCATTGCTGGGACCACACACACCGAGCCTCTTATGAAAGAAAGCAGGAGAAGTCGGGTTTCCTCAGTGTCCAAAATAAAGGTGGGAGGAGGAGGCGGCCAGCGGGATCTCCCCGCTGGTGCCGCCATCGCCAAGTGCCCAGCTAGGGCGCAAGTCGCCTTCCCTGTCCTCCTCGGGGGGGGAGGGGGAGGAGGCCGGTGGCGGCCAGTGGGATTTCCCCGCTGCCGCCGCCAAGCACCCAACTAGGGCGTAAGTTGCCCTCCCCCTCTTCCCTTGGGGGGGGGGAGGGAGGAGGAGGAGGTGGCCGGCGGCGGCCTGTGGGATCTCCCCGCTGCCGTCGCAGCTGCTGCCGCCGAAAAGCGCCCGACTAGGGCGCAAGTCGCCCTCCCCCTCCTCCCTGGAGGGGGGGGAGGCGGCGGCGACTCCCCATTGCCACCGCCGCCGAGTGCCCAGCCGTGGCACATCTTGCCCGCCCTCCCCCTCCTCCCTGGGGGGGAAGGAGGGGGGGTGGCATGGCTGGGTCTTCAGGCCCAACCGGGAGGTTGGGATCTGCGCCCGCCTAGAGCGCAGAAATTCCTGGAGCTGGCCCTGAAGATGTCCTAAATGGAAACTGAGGTAAGAGTGGTGCTCTGCCCCAGAGCATGTTACCCCATGAAGGGAAAACCCGCACAAGTGCCAGCTCCGGTTGCAGCAGAGCGCCCCATTAGGAGTTTTGGAAGCTAGAAAAGAACATGCCTGCAGCTGGCCTGCACATGCACAGTCCCAATGTAGGGCTGAACTAGAAGACCAGAGATGAACAGAATCTCCTGTCCAGCTTTCTCTCCTCAGGGGGCAAGTGCAACTCAACCCACCCATGCCTGATTCACGAAGGCCTGATTTGAACCTGAAGCTAGCAAGGCAAAAGAGCTTCCCTGTGCAACTTCACACTCCCTCAGCATCTCCTTTAAATTGTACACCAGATATCCATAGCCCTGTCAATTGCAGTGCTGGTGTGTCAACTACACACAATGCAGTGGCAATAAAGTTGTAAGTTATATACTGAGCTAGGTTCCCAACTCTGGGTTGGGAAATTCCTGGAGATTTTTGGGTGGAGTCTCGGGGAAGGGCAGGGTTTGGGGCGAGGATGGACCTCAGCAAGGTATAATGTCCGTCCCGTCCCCCAAAGCAGCCATTTTCTCCAGGGAAAATGTTTTCTGCAGTCTGCAGTTCAACTGTAATTCTGTGAGAACTCCAGGCCCCACTTGGAGGTTGGTAACTATGGTTACCAAGCTCTGGTCGGGATATTCTTGGAGACTGGGGAAGACAAGAGTTTGGGCAGCGGAGGGGCCTCGGTGGAGTACAATGCCAGAGAGTCCGCCCTCCAAAGCAGCCACTTTCTGCAGGGAAACTGATCTCTATTGCCTGGAGATCAGCTGTGATTCTGGGAGAGTGCCACGCTCCACCTGGAGGTTGGCATCCTCACACTGACCCCATGTAATGCTGCATGAGGCTTTTTGTCTCTCCGGAATCCTATTTCTGTCAGGCCTAACAGAGCCTTTTTAGGGGTGAAATGTACTCCGGCGTATTCCCCGTCCCTCACTCCCAGAATGTCCTATTCTACCCAGGCAGCCCTAGCATGAGCGAAGGGGTGTGTGTGTGTGTGGGAGGCATGTGTCCTCCTCTGTCTCAGTCACCACAGCAACTTGGCAGCAACTTTGGGGGGCATCTCTGCTCTGCCCCCATTTCAGGTGGCTCTTTGAAAAAACCTCTGGACTTCCAGGATTCCTACAAATGAATTTCTATCATTCAAAGGGCACATCTCAGGCAGCCCACAATGGCTTTTTGGTACCCACCTGCGCTGCCCAAGGCAGCCAATATGAGAGCCAGCATACCTGGGGAACTTGCAGTGTTTGATTAAGGCCATGGAGACCAGGGTTCAATGAGGGCTGCCAGTCTCCAGGGTGGAACTGGAGATATCCCAGAATGTCATCTCATCTCTAGACTAAAAAGGTCACTTGCCCTGGAGAAAATGGCTGTTTTGCAGGGTGGACTCTACGGCATTATAACCTGCTGAGCCCCCTCCTTCCCCCCAAACTTCATCCTACCCAGGCTCCACCCCGAAATCTCCAAAAATTTCCTGGAGTTGGCAACCCTAATTCAACTCCCCACGTGGCCCTAAAACTCACTGGGTAACCTTGGACTAGCCACTCCCTTTGAGCCTACGCCTACCTCACGGGGTTGTTGTGAGGATAAAATGGAGGAAGACAGGACATTAACACCCCCCCCGCGCTCCTTGGAGGAAAGAAGGGAGGGCTAAAAAGGGGGTGGGTGGGAGTCAGAAGCACCCCCTCCCTTCTCCTCCCTCTCCCAAGGGCATTCGGCCGCTGCTTCTCCCCCCCCCCCCCCGCGTGCACCGCCTGCCTCAGAGAAGGGGGGGGAGTGTCTTGCTCCCCCGGAGGTCGCCCCCCTCGACCAATTTAGGGCCGCTCTCCAATACACTCCCCCCCTCCCCGAAACTGAAAGGGCCGGTTCGTGGACCCAAGTCTCTGCCCCCGCCCCCCCCGCCTCCGCCTTCAAGCTCCCCTCCCCGACCTCGTATTTCTCCATGGCTGAGCGGCGTGGGGGAGGAGCGGCCGGGACAAACGGCTCAAGCCCCGCCCCCCCTTCGGACAGGCAGCCGCGAGGTCCGCCCCGCCCCCGCCCCGCCCCGCCCCGCTTCAAGGCGCCGCCCCCGCCGGCCACCTCGGGCCCCCTCGCGATGCATTCCTCGTGGGCGGCACCTCAGACCGCGCGCCTCTAAGCGTGTGCGCAGTGCTCTCTTTCTTATTCGGCTTGCTAACCTCGAGGTCGGTCCTGGAGATATCCCAGGATTACACTGCTCTCCAGACTCCAGAGATCAGTTTTCTTGGGGGAAATGGCTGTTTTACAAGGTGGGCTCTGGGGCATTATTCCTAGGGTTGCCACTTCTGGGTTGGGAAATTCCTGGAGATTTTGGGGGCGGTGTCTGAGGAGGATGGGCTTGGGGAGGGGAGGGACATCTGCAGGGTATAATGCCATACTGTCCGCTTCCCTGCAGGGGAACTGATCTCTGCTGGCTGGAGATCAGTTGAAATTCCAAGAGATCTCCAGCCATCACCTGGAGGTTGGCAACGCTAGTGCCCCACTGTGGTACCACTCCTTCCCGAACTCTGCCCTCCCCAAATCTCCAGGGATTTCTCAATCCAGAATGGGGTAGAGTTTTGGAGGGAGCCATTTTGGTCCATAGAAGAGTTCCAAAACTGCACCTGGGTAAAAGCTTTTTATTGGGACCAACCTGAAGCAGCAGGAATTGTTGAAGGCAGCAGGAAAAGAGGAGACCCAGCATGAGAGGGAAAAAAGTCTGCGTCCGGGGGCACCTTTAAGACCAACGAAGTTTAATTCTGGGTAAAAGCTTTCATGTGCATCCACACTTCTTCAGGTATCTGAAGAAGCTTGCCTGCACACGAAAGCTTCTACCCAGGATTAAACTGTGTTGGTCTTAAAGGTGCCCCTGGACTCAGACTTTGTTCTGTTGCTTCAGACCAACACGGCTGACCACCTGGATTTACCAACGTAAGGTAGTGTAGAACAGGGGTGTCAAACTCATTTGTTATGAGGGCCGAATCTTGGGACATAAATGATACCTTGCTGGGCCGGGCCAGGTGTGTGTCATAAAAGTAGCAGAGGTATAAATTTTATAAAGGACACAAACATAAAGGTTTGGGGTTTTTTACTTAAAAACATCTTAAAACATCAGCACTCTTTCAGTATTTTGTTTATTTAACAGTGTCTGATAACTGACACCTCTTGCTCTGAATTATTGCATCAAAATGCCTGTGCTGTTGCAATCTTGAGTGTGCTGTTCAGGTGTGTGTCTGTAAGCTGCAAACGTACGATTGATGCAGCAGCAGCAGCAGAACTGGAAGAAGCAGCAGGAGACAGCCCGTTCCACTGCGGGCCTGATCTGGCCCCCGGGCTGCATGTTTGACACCCCTGGTGTAGACCTTTGGGGATATATGCTGTTGGGAGGAGCAATGAAATACTTAATTTGCATATTGGGAGGAGTGTGTGTAGTGAGTGACTGGAAAAAAATCAACCTGGGGAGGGAGTGGAGCAAAGGGAGGTCTGGTCCGTTTGGTCTCTCTGGGGACTGGATTGCTGAAAGGCCTCAGCTGAAGATGCTTTTGTCTGATGGGGGCCCTCCCTTGCTGGACAGCACTTCTTCTGGAGGAGATGAGCCTCTAGACATATCTGACTTTGAACTGATGCTGATTCCTTCTCTCGGATGGTGAGGAAAGAGGCCCTGAGAACTTCCCTTCCCTGCTGCTGAGGGACTGGGACTGGACCAGCCCCAGTGAGAGAACAGCACTTCTGGAATACTGACTACTGGACCTTTGGTTTGGGAAGGGAAAGGAGATTTGGGGTGGGAAGTGCAATACCCTGTGTACAGAACTGTATTTTTTTTGTTGTCATAAATAGTTGCTGTTAAGTATGAGACGTCAGTCAGCTCATAACAATGATTCAGCTTTATTCAAACTCGACAGTAAACCAACACAAGAACAGGAGAGTACAGGCTCCCTTTTAAACTATCTGGGCAATGAAACCACACCCCTAAATAAGTTAATAACCAATTAAATTGCTTAGATAACAACCAATAGTCTCTGTTCCCTTCAGAACCTTTCAATATGCTCTGATTGGTCTACTGCGCAGAGTAACCAATCAGAACGTGCAGTTTAGGATACCAGTGTGAAGTTGAAGCTCAGGCATAAAACATAACATCCCTTCCCCTAAGAAGAAATAATTCCTGAGCAAACAAAATCTTTAAGGTGCAATGGTCGATACCGTCTTCTTTGTGACCGCCTCAATATCGAGGCCAGAGGTTGTGTCTTGGTGTCCCGGGCACTTTGGACTACCCTGGTCTTTTGTGGGGCTGAGTGTTACTGGGTCGGTATGGCCAGTGTCGGAATTTGAGGGCTGCCTGGTTTCAGCTCCTATGCTCGGCTCAAGTTCTGTGGGCACATCAGGGATCTGAAGTTCCAACTGCTCGGTACGAGTACTAGGGCCCTTGGTCACCTCTGTAGAAACCTTGGAGCGCGTGTCTGCCCAGCATTGCCATAGTTGGTCGATGTGGCACCTTAACACTCTACCGTCAGTTGTTCGGACGATGTAGGAGAGTATACCAGTGACTTCGATGACTGCCACAGGAATCCATAAATGTCCTTCGCCACAGTTCCTGGCGAACACAGTATCTCCAACCCAGAACGACTGGGGTGTGTCCAGAGTTTCCCCTTGCGGGGGTTTGTCCATTGTGAGATCTGGGTGCATACGATTGAGGAGTAACGTCAGGCGTTGGTTCATCAGGAGTTCTGCAGGGCTTCTTCCGGTTGCTGTGTATGGTGTTATGTGCTGATACAGCAGGAAAGACACCAGTTTCTGGCTCCAGTCCCCATGGACCATACTTTGGAGTGTCTCCTTTGTGGTCCACACCATCCTCTCTGCCTGCCCATTAGTGGAGGAGTGGAATGGTGCTGATGTGATCTGTTTAATCAAATTATCTGCCGTGAAGCCCTACAATTCATTGGAGGTAAATTGTGTTCCATTATCGGAAACTATAGTGTCTGGCAGGCTGTGGGTGGCAATCAGGTGGCGCAATGCTTTAATTACTGCAGTTGAGGTCATTTTGGACATTTGTACCACCTCTAACCATTTTGAGTATGAGTCAACCACAATCAAAAACACTTGCCCCTGGAATGGCCCCGCGAAATCAATATGTAACCGGGACCATGGTCTATGAGTGTTCTCCCAGTGCTACACAGGGGCGTGTGGAGGGTCTGGTCTTGAGATCTGGCACTGTTGACAAGTTTTTACCCACTCCTCAATGTCAAAGTCAATGCGCGGCCACCACACATAGCTCTGGGCAAGAGCTTTCATTCGGACAATCCCAGGATGGCCAGCATGTAAAGCCTCCAGAACCCATCTGCGTAACTTGAGGAATCACCACCCTATCTCCCCACAACAAACAGCCCTTATGAGCCGATAGCTGTTGTTGCCTGGAACTATATGGTTGGAATTCAGCCTCAAAACGGCCCGCCAGCCACCTCCTCCACACCCAGTTGAGCACCCGGGTGATCATGGAGTCCCTGGCCGATGTGGCTGCAATGTTGGAGGCGTGCACAGGAGTTTGCAGTAGTTCTTCTAGTGCCATCACCTTGTATGCTGGCGCAGGATCGATGGCTGATCCCGTGATCGGGCATCAACTCAGTGCATCTGCATGCCCAGCCGATGCACGGTCATAGTCTTACACCGAGAAAAATACAGTCCAGTGCAGCATATGCAGAGACAGGATTTGTGGGGTCTGACAGTGAGGCGCAAATAGTCCCAAAAGTGATTTGTGATCAGTTACCATTAGAGACTTTCGGCCATACAAGAAATTATGGAACTTTTTAATTCTGGTGACTAATGTGAGGGCCTTTTTATCTATTTGCGCATAATTCCATTCTGCCGGTGACAAGGTCCTAGAATAATACACTATTGGCACTTCCCACCCATTTGCCATGATGTGGCTTAGTACTGCATCAATACCAAAACCCCCATGAGAACCAGGGGTTTGTGTTCATTGATGTGTGTGAAGACGCTATTGGAGACTGACAGCTCTTTAATAGCCCTAAACGCCTGGTCGTGCCATGGCCCCCACTCCCATTTTGCTCCCTTTTCCAACAACCTGTGGAGCGGCTCTGCAACGGACGCTGTCATGATCTGTGCAAGACGGAGACAGGGCCTAGAGGCCTAAACTATAGGAGGGGCCTGTCTGGCAGTGAAAAACAGACAGCCTACAATCCCCACAGTGCTTGGGGATGGGTTTTAGCCAACAAGAGTGCAGGAATTCTGGGAGGAGATTGTTGCATTCTTGTGGAGGTGTCTTAAGCTGTAGGCTGTGGAAAATGGTGTCTTTCTTCACACAGGAGTGGATTGAAGGGGACTATGATAAACTCTGTGTGTTGTGAGGAAACAGATCTTGCTGTCTCTCTGCGGTTTTGCCTCTCACGGAGTAACTGAGGGAGAAGGGCTGGTCTGAGAGGAGAAGGTCCCTCACTAGTCAGAGTGAGTGTTACAGGTAGCAAGGCCTGGTAAGAAGGCTTGTAGGCCTTAAGTAGTACCAGTTAAGGAGTAATAGGTAGCTACGTTAGCTTTGTGTTCTTTTGCCTTCTTTTTGCCTTTTTAAAGCACCTTGCCTTATTTGCCTTGCCCCAGTATTGTTTTTAATAAATCATTGTTAAGTACTCTGCTTTGTCATCACACCTGTGTTTTCTCGGCTGTAAAAGGGGCATTTTTGGATGGGCTTGAGAGGGTACCCTGGGCCTTCTCAAGGGACTGTAAGTCCAGGTTGGTGGCGGCGGAAGGTGGCGACCCCCTGGGGTCGTGACAGACGCCTTATGTGACAAGAAGGCATGGTAAAAATTTAATATACCAAGGAATGATTGCAGCTCTTTTTTGCTCTTTGGTCGTGGTGCTTGTTGGATTGCCGCCACTTTGTCATCAGTCGGGTGCACACCATTTTCGTCAATGAGAAACTCCAGGAATTCAACCTTATTCACCCTGCTCTGACACTTCTTTCTTTTTACCTTGAGACCTGCTGCTTGGAACCGCCCCAATATTGCCCAAAGGTGTTCTGCTAATTTGGTCTCATTAGCACCAGCAACCAGAACATCATCAAAGTATGGTACCACCCCTGGTATGTCCCGGAGCAACCCTTCCATTAGCCCTTGGAATATTCCGGGCGCAACATTCACACTGAACTGCAGTCGGTTAACTTTAAATGCCCCATGATGTATAACTATTGTTTGTGCCTCGGCTGCAACGGGGTCCACTGGTAACTGCTGATATGCCTGGGCGAGATCTAATTTTGCAAAAATCTGCCATCCCGCCAAAGACACTAGAACATGACTTATTACAGGCACAGGGTACGCATGCTGCTGTAACGCCCTATTGATAGTACACTTGTAGTCTGCACAAATAAGAATAGACCCGTCTGGTTTAACGGGCATCACAATAGGTATTTCCCACTTGGCGTGAAAGACGGGTTCAAGCACGCCCTGAGCAACAAGTTTGTCCAGTTCTGCTTCGATTCATGGTCGCAGAGCAATTGGAACCTGCTGGTACTTCAGCCTAATAGGCACCACTGAAGGGTCTAAGTCGAAAGTCACGAGCGGCCCTATATACTTCCCCAGTGACCCATCAAAAACAGCAGGAAATTCAGCATACATTGAACTCAGTTTACTACTAACAGACATTTGATTTATTCCAGTAATGTCAATACCAAGGGCTTCGAACCAGTCTAGCCCTAACAAGCTGGCCCTGCGCCCTTTAGCAACAAGGAGGCTCAGTGTTTGTTTGAACCCTTTGAACTGTACCTTGAACGACACAGCTCTGGCCACAGAAATGCACTGACACTGGAAGTCTGAGAGATGAACTGGGCTGGGCGTCAAGCAGCAGCAGCTCCTAGTTGGAAACAGGTGTTGCAGCATCTCAGTGGAAATGATGGTCATCACGGACCTGGAGTTGACCTCCATCTCCCAGGGCTCTCCGTCCAGCAACACCATTACTCGGATCTTCTTCTTGGTTCATGCTCCTGTCCTCAAAATGGTCGTTGGAAAGGAACAACAGGTCATCTTGTGGCAGTCCGCTGACTTCACAGCACCCTTGTCTCGTGCCCTCCAATTCTGCCACAGAGAAGGTGGTGGTGACTTCTTCTTTCCCGAAGATCGGCAGACCCTGGCTAAATGGCCCTGCTTATCACAGTTTCGGCATTTGATGTCATGGGCCCAGCAACAGTCACGGTCGTGATTTCCGCCATACCCCGCACAGGCTCACCTTGGTGCTGGTTTTTCTGTGCCCTGCTTGGGCCTGGTCACTCAGGTCTTGTGGATGTCATCGGTTTCACCCTCAGATTAGCTCGCTGATTCATGATGCACTGCCTTTTCGGAACGTTGGCTGGATGGACTGCTTGGCTGCCTCACTTCCCTTGTAGACTTCTCTGCGGCTTCGGTGGCAATGGCTTCCACATAGGCCATGGCATAGGTCAGCTCCAACTTCATGAACAACCACTGCTGCAGTTTCTCATCTCACAGGCCGCACACCAGCCTGTCAAGAAAAGCTGCTTCCAGGTCAGGAAAGTTGCAGGTCCTAGCAGCCTTCCGTGGTGCCACAACGTACTCGGCTATCGATTCACTCGCCCCTTGGTCTTGCTTGTAGAAAGTGTGGCGGCAGGCAATCTGTGAGGCTTTAGGAGAGAAGTGATTTCGTAACTTGCTCTTTATATCCGCCAATGAGACAGTCAGGATATCTGCAAGGCACCACCAGAGACCGGGCCACATCGAAGACAGTTCTCCCACACGAACTGAGGAGTGTTGCTGTCTTTGTGGCTTCTTCCTTGATTTGGTTAGCTCGCAGGTGGAACTCATATCTGGTAATGTATGAGTCCCAGTCTTCAAGCTCTGGTTCGAATGCCTCGAACTTCATGCTGGCTGCCATCCTTTGAGCTGGCTCTGGTGGTGGGGTTGGCAGGGCGAAGGTTTACGACGGCCGGGGCTCTGGATGGTTCAGTATCGTCTGCCGTAGTGTGTGTGAATGGGAGGGGGTCTTTAAGAAAGGAGGCCCTAAGCCTTCCCCTTATTTCCAATACCTGGTTTACAATGGTGTGACTTGATACCAGCCATCAGTTTGCAAGACCTGAGAATGGCTACTAACGACAGAATGTTCTGGAGAACATTAATTGATAGGGTCACCATAAATCGAAAGCAACTTGATAGCACTTAACACACACAAAGGGATTTATTTTTTTTAAAGGGAAACTTCCTGTGCATGTGAAAAAAAAGAACTTTTTGTGAAAAGAGGGGGCTTTGGGGTTTTGTTTTACATATACTAATGAAGTAATTCCTAGAACAAAATTGTGTGATGCCTTCATTAAGACCAACCAAAATATCACAAAATATTTTTGTTTGTCCTAATTACATTAATTTTGTTTTTGGATATTGGCTTGTGGACCAAGAGAGCTTCTTGCAGTCACTGCTAACTATCTGTCTGCTAGCAATAAATAACATACTGGGACACAATTGCACCAGCAATCAGCTGTCAGAGTCAATACAAATGTCCAGCAGAAAATGGTCCCCACATCATTTAGCCCAGCAATGGCTGTCAGTGTTTGGCTATGGGCAAGTTCCTATGGGTGGAAGCAACCCCTGGCTTCCTGGGCTGAAGCTGAAATAACTTGGTCAAAGCAACTCAAATATATGCACAGACAGGCGGTCATCATTTTTCATGCCTGGCCAGAATGCTACTGCCAGCATTAAAGGATAGGTAAAGGTAAAGGTTCCCTTGCTCAAAAGCCAGTCAAATCCGACTCTAGGATTGCGGTGCTCATCTCCGTTTCAAAGCCAAAGAGCCAGCGCTGTCCAAAGACATTTCCATGGTCATGTGGCCGACATGACTAAACACCAAGGCGCATGGAACGCTGTTACCTTCCCACCAAAGTGGTACCTATTTGTCTACTTGCAATTTCTTGCTTTCAAACTGCTAGGTTGGCAGGAGGCATTAAAGGATACAAAGTCATAAAAGGCCATTTGTGCTGTTCGTGTGTACGTCGGGGGTCCTGTCCACCTACACCTTTCCTGGCACCCACCCAGGATTTATCTGAAAGTGGGTATGGCCACATGGGGCTTTTGCCCAGCAAGGCTTCTGACTGGCCACTGAAGAGTTGATTTGTTCTGCAAACTTTTAAAAACATTGCTTTGGCAGCAGCTGTCACCACAGCACAAGAAAGGTAAGCTATGGCAGCCATTTTGTTACTGGGCCTGCCTCCTGTGGCAGCCATTTTGCAGCTACGCCTCTGATGCTGTGTCAGAATTCCAAAGGTAAGAGAAGGCAGAGTAACGCTATATGTTTGTCAAGGAATATTGGTGGCGGAGGGAAGTATCTGGGAGAAGATACAGGAAGGAAGGACAAACAGAATTGTGGCTGGAGGCTGCTACAGACCTCCTGACCAGAGGTGGAGGATGCTGCCCTTCTTGAACAGCTTGACAGGTATCCAAACAACATGACCTGGTAGTTATAGGTGACTTCAACTCCCCTGCTGTGTGCTGGGAGACAGACTCTGCGAAGCATCCAATCATGCATGTTCCTGACCTGTCTGGCTAACAACTTCCTTCATCAAATGTGGGTGAACCTATGAGGGCATCAGCCATACTTGACTTAATATTGACCAACAGGCAAGAGACGGTAGATGGGGTGAAGGTGGGGGGACCTTAGGGGAAGCGACCATGTCCTGCTTGAGTTGCTTTTGTTGTGGGGGACCAAGGAAGTTCGTAGCCACATGCGTATGCTAGATTTCAGTAGGGCAGACTTTAACTCAGAGGCATGATGAGAATCATTCCATGGGCAAGGCTGCTGGAAAGGAATTGTGTGCCGTTCTAGAGGCCTGACTTCAAAAGGATGTGGACAGAATGGAGCAGGTGCAGAGGAGAGTGATGAGGATGATCCAGGGCCTGGCTGAGGGACCTGGGAATGTTCTGTCTGGAGAAGAGGAGGTTGACAGGGGACATGATTGCTCTCTTGAAGTCTTTGAAGGGCTGTCACTTAGAGGAGGGGCAGAGAACTGTTCCTGTTGGCAGCAGAGGATAGGACTCACAATAATGGTTAATTATGGGTGGGAAGGTACCAGCTGGTTATTAGGGAAAACTTTTTTACAGTCAAAGTTGTGCAACAGTGATGAGCTTCCCCTCACTGGCAATCTTTAAGCAGTGTCTGGACAAACCCTTGTCAGGGATGCTCTAGGCTGATCCTGCATTGAGCAGAGGATTGGACTAGATGGCCTGTATGGCCCCTTCCAACTCTGTGCTTCTGTGATTCTATGTATGCACAAAGACAACTCTACACTACAGATTTGGAAGGTCCTTGGTTCAGATCCCACTTCTACCATAATCTCTCTCCCTCCCTCCCTCCCCGAGGCCTAGGGTTGTCTGATCTCCAGGCCCTCTAGATCAGTGTTTTTCAACCCTTTTTGTGCAAAGGCACACTTTTTCATGAAAAAAATCATGAGGCACACCACCATTAGAAAATGTTAAAAAAAATTAACTCTGTGAGCCGAAGCTGCATGTTACGGATGAAATTGGAATTTTTCCCACGGCACACCAAACAATATCTCACGGCACACTAGTGTGCCGCGGCACAGTGGTTGAAAAACGCTGCTCTAGATAGCTCAGGCTATCCTGATCTTGGAGGGTCTCGGAAAGTAAGCAGGGACTAGGGCCGGCCCGAGGTGTCTGGGCACCCTAGGCGAGGCCAGCTTGTGATGCCCGCACCCCCCTGGCGATGCCAACCTCCCGGTGGGGCCTGGAAATGGGGGGAGGGTGGCGGCAGCTCCAGCAAGTGGCGGTTCTCTCCTTCTGTGGCTCCTCTTTACAACCAGCCAGCCTGCTGCTGCTGCTCCTTTCGCTCCCTTCCCCTCCGGGTGTCGGCCGCCTTCGCGTCGTATGCCCGGGAAGTGGAGGCGACTCGGCGTGAGGAAGGCCATCGGGGCCTCCTCCAGGGAGCGTTGCGGGAGCCGAGAGCTGGGCCGCGGCTTAGGAGAGCCATGGAGAGAAACTGCACTGCTGCCGCCTGCCTGCCCCGCAGCCCAGCCCGGGAACCTTCCCTCTACCCGCACCGCCTGGCTGCTGAATCAGAGGTGGCAGCAGAAGGGGCCCCCCGTGGGGGTGAGGCTCCAGGTGCGCTTGGCTCCCTGGCCCGGCCAGCTGCTGGACACCTCCGCCTGGCCCTGCACACGCACCACGGGGCGCACTGGCAAGCCAGGGAGGGGGCGGGGATTTAAACCCCCTTCTGTCTGAGTGCTGGCAAGCCAGGGAAGGGGCGGGGCTTTTTGGCGGGGCCGGGGGGCTTTTTTTGCCCCTAAGGGCCGGCGTGCTGTAGGCGAACACCTAGTGAGCGAACTGGCCCTGGGCAGGGACAACCCTGGTGAGTCCTTGGGTGGGAGACCACCAAGGAAGTCTGGGGTGACTATGCAGAGGCAAGCAATGGCACAGCATGTCTGCCTCTGCCCTGACCTGGGTGGCCCAGGCTATCCTGATCTTGTCCTACCTCAGAAGTCGAGCACGGTTGGCCCCGCTTAGCACTTGGAAGGCAGACCTCCAAGGAAGTCCAGGGTCACTCAGAGGCAGGCAATGGCAAACCTCTGTTTGTTTCTTGCCTTGAAACACTGGGGGGGGTGTCACCATAAGTTGGCTGCAACTTGGCACCAGCAGTTCTCACCATCACTCCAGGCCTTAGAGATCAGTTGTCCTGTTAGAAACAACAGTGCTGGAGGGTGGACTCTAGAGAGCTTATATCCTTCCTGAGCTCTCTCTCCGGTCCCCAAGCTCCACTATCCCCAGGCACTGCCTTGGAATCTCCAGGAACTGACCAAGGCTGAGGGGGCAGTCCTAGGCCTCCGCTCCCACCCTATCTGCACTCTGGGGCTAGGCACTACGGCCTGCCATACAGGGTTGTTTTTACGCATTTTAATTGATGACAAGCTCGTTTACTGGTTCCCAAACCCAAAAAGCTCAGTAGAAACGCTGAGGATGTTCTACTTTTAATTCATCATCCGTTACAGTGATGTGCCGTCCTTCCCTCGGGGATCTCCCTCGCAGGAAAATGACAGGACAGCCACCTGACCGAAATCCCGCTTCCTTTTAGTGAGGCGGCTCCGGAGCCAATAGAGAAGGCAGTTGTCTTTCCGCACGCCCGCGTCCCTGCTGGGAGCCAGGCCCTCCGCCGCCCGGCGGGGCCTTTCTCGGGTGCAAACGTGTCAAGGCACCGCCTCGTCGACCGGCAGCCCGCACCATTTAACCGCTTGCGGCCTGATCCTTTGCGCTGCGCCGCCTCTCCGAAAGCCAGGCCCCGCCGCGTGCGCGCCGCTGCGCTTGGACTCGCGTCCCCCTCGCCCCGGCGGGCCTTCCTCGCCAGCCAACGTGCGCGGCCGGCGCCACGAAGCGGCGGGGGTTGGGGGCCGGCTTCCTCGCGCCTGGCCTTCCCCCGCCGGGTCTGCTGCTCCTTTAAGGGTTGGCCGACGTGGCAGTCGCGAGGAGGAGAGCGCAGGAGCCCCGCGGCAGCCACTTCCTGTGCGCTCAGTCTTGCAACAGCAGCCCGAGCGACCAGCGGCGGCGGCGGCCGAGCTTGCGGGAGGGGAGGGCGCGGCCGAGCCAGCGAGCGAGCGAGCTTCGGTGGCCTCCCCCGCGCTGTGCCCCCAGCCGCCCGTCCTGGAGCAGCCCACCCCCCGCAGCTGGCAGCTATGGGGCAGAACGACCTGATGAGCACGGCGGAGGATTTTGCAGACCAGGTGGGCCGGGGCTCCCCTCCCCCGGGATGGCAGGGAGGCCTGCGGCCGCCGCGAAGGCTGGGGGAGGGTCATCTCCCCTCCCCTCCCCTCCTCTCCCTTCAGGCACCGGGTTTCTGTTCCGAGGAAGGGGCTGGTGATGGAGGCCTTGTGCCGTTTGGGGACGGGGGGAGAAAAGAGGAGGGGGATGGAATGGTCGGCGAGGGTGTTTTCTCTGGACCGACATTCCCTAGCGGGGAATTAAAGATCTGCTTCTTGAAAAGGAAAAGGAATTTCTTGAACCCGCAACATCTTTAAGGGATCTCATCAAAGATAATGGTTTGTTTGTGTGAGCTGTTCCCTTACATGCCCCCCAAGAGGGCGCAGATCAGTGTTGTGTCTTAATGGAGGGGTTTGAGGGTTTGCCCATCTATCTGCTTTTTGTCTCTGTAATAATGGTGTTTTTTTTGTTAATAGCCCTATTTAGAACGTAATGTATTGGGTAAATGGCTGGTGTCCTCCGCTCTTCCTGACAAGGGGTTTTGAGAGGGATCAATCTCTGATCAATTTCCTATTAACCCCACCCCAGTGGTGAATTCCCCTCTGGGAATGGAGGCCCTCCTTGTGGGGAACTGAGCCTATGCTTATCGGCGGTCCAGGCGTAGAAGAGGTTTGTGCCACCTGGGCCATTTGCCTGTGTTACAGTAAATCTGCCTGTGGTTATGTACCCCCAGTAGGATTTGTGATGCTTTCCTTTCCAGAATGTGAAGTAGAAAGTTTATAAGCTAGTAGAAGGGGCTGTAAACTGGTATTGTAAACCTGAGTGTGTGTGAGTGGAATTAGGCTAACTGTGGAGGATAGGAAGGCGGCGGCTTCCAACCCCTCTCTCTTTAATTCTTCCTGTAGAAAAGATGTGTGTGGGAACCCCATCCTTTCCTACACTTGTGTTTCTAGGAGAGAGCACAAAGAAGTCTTTTGTAGAACCCATTTTTGGGAAGCAGTTAAAACTAGGCGTTCTTGTATGGCTTGTGGTCTTCACGATTGTGGCGTGTCCCCCCCAAAAAAAGGTGTCTGGGTGTCAGGTGCGAGGTGGCATTTCCTTGGAGACTGGGACCCTATAAAGAGACCAGTCAAGGGATGTGTGCAGGCTGGTGAATACATACAGTATGGAGTTGGCATCTTTGTGTGGTTACAAGCAAGTATTCAAAGAGGCGTAACCCCGAAGAGCTGTATGACCTGCCTTCTCGAGTATTGCCTCCTCCCCTCTTCCCAGTCTTCTGGTTAAAAGGGTGCTCACAGAGAATTACCACATCCAAGAATCAGATCTGGTTATTCATTCTGTCAGTTGGCCAAATGACTGTCTGCTCTGGATTGGAAGCAGTCCGGCCAAGGGCCTTCCTTTCCCACAGCCCATCTGCTTGAATGAATGAAGTTTCCTTGGTTTCATTGCCACATCCCTCTTATAGTGTCTGGTTCCCTACTGGGCCTACCATAAGTGAAAAATGTGGACTAGGAGGGTGCAGGGGGGAGGAGAGAAGCTGATCCAGGCAACTTGTCTGGTCTCCCTTTGACAAACAAAATATCCATATGGTATTGAACATCAACCAGTATAATAGGGGAAATGAAAGTGCAGCAAACCGCTGCTGTGAGATTCTGCTTGCTCTCTATGAACGTTCAAGCGCACAACTGCTGAGGCACAAACTTGGATCTCCAAATACATACAACCAACATTATCTCTGCATCACCTGTAAATTATCCCTGTAAAAGTGTACTGAACCAGAAAAGAAGTCAGTCATTTGACTGTGATGGTGAACATATGTTTGCGGCAGGCCATGTTTTAAGCAGCTTTGTGTGTCTGGCAGGTCCTGAAGGAACCAGCTGGTGGTAGTCACGGGTGTCTTTTTTTGCACAGGAGTATGCGCATGCATCCTGTGAAACTTTCCCCTGGAGTAGCAAATAGCCACACATAATTATCTTAGAACAACCTGCTCTTCTGGAATTGAAAGAGGAAAAAATGGCCCCTTTGTCATGGATTCCTTAACTGCGTGAGCCCAGTTTACCCCAGGATAAATCGCCTTCTGAGACAAGGGTGGTGCTGAGTATATTGAAAGTGTGATCACTAGCATCTTGGCTGAACTCCTCTGTTGCCCTGACAGACCCGCTGTATTGTGGGATAATGCCGGGGGGTGGGGGGTAGTTCTGTTGTAGCAAGTGTAAACAGGAGTCCAGGGCCCCCTTAAAAGACTGCATTTAGGTGAACTTTCTCAGGTCAAAGCTGGCTTCTTTGGCTGTATCTGCCCAATGGATGAATACTTCATGCACCTGAGGAAGTGAGATCTGACTGAGGAAAGCTTGTGGGGGAATAAGTATTGTTAGCATTTAAGGGGCTGCTAGGTTCTGTCTTAATTCTGTGTTGTGAGGGGGGGGCTGTGCTGGAGGGTCTGCATTCCAGTGCCTGTGACCAGGGAATGCGCAGGGTCAGCACTTGTCTCAGCCATGAGCCTGAACATGGCGTGAGGGGCTCCAGCGCTCCAGGTAGAAATATGCCCCTTCTTGGCTCCCTACACTGGCCCCCTCCCTTTCTACATCCGGTGCAAGCTCCTTCTGTTTACCTTGGGAGCACTCTGTGACCCCCTGACCTCCTCTTGTTGCCCTGCCGTGATGTTGGAAGAGCAGCCTTCGCTCATCCAGCTCGTGCCCTGTGCTGTTTGAAGGAGTGCTCCACTGCAGCCCTTCGTGGTCATAATTCCCTGCCATGCTGGGCCCTCCCTCTCCCCCTTGACCCATTCCAAAGCTCAACCCCGTCACCCCCCCTCAGTCCTCCTCCCCCACCTGGCACCAGTGTTCCCTCTAAGCTGAGTTAGTGTGAGCTAGCTCAGTTTTTTAGCCTCCGGCTCACACATTCTTGTCTTAGCTCAGGAAGGATGGCTCCAGCACAAACTAATTTATGCAGCAGCCTAATCGCTCGCTCACCACTTTAATGCCAGCAGCTCTCACAAAGTAGGATTTTTGCTCACAAGACTCCACAGCTTAGAGGGAGCATTGCCTGGCACAAAACCTAAGGTCAGGCTGCTCCCCAGGCCTCACCCTTGCTTCTTCGCCTCTGTCTGTCGCCTGTAAGTCTCGAGGCACAAATGGTCTCCTTTATGGTTCAGTGTACTGCGGAGTATTGTTCACCCTTTGGAGTCCGCAGGCACGTTACCTTGCAGGTAACAGCAGGTTTCTAAGCAGCAGTTTGTCAGTGTCTTTTGCCCAGGTTCAGGAGATCATCAGACTCTCAGCTCCTGGAAAGCATGACCAGAGAGGCATCTTTGCATTTGCATGCTGGGAGGCCATGCACAGGAGGGCTTCTTAAACACCCTGTCTGCCAAATGAAAACGAAGGCCAGGGGGGCACCTTAAAGGCCAATAACATTTATTTCAGTATGTGATTTCATGAGTCAGACCTCACTTCTTCAGATAGAAATTGCCAGATTGAAGCACTTTCTTGCTTCACCTAATAACAACTTGTTTGCACCCCCTTTTTAAAAACAAAACAGGACTTTCTCCTTAGGGCCCCCCCCAATCTTGTAGCACCTTAAAAACAGCTTTTTGCAGCAAAAGTTTTTGTGGGCTAGAGACAACTTCATTGGATGCGTGTGATGGGGATTGGCTTGGTCTGTGTTTGAGCCAGTGAGTACAAAGGTGGAAGGATGACTCATCAGCACTTGGCGCTTGTTTAGTTGTACAAAAATCTGAATTTTCTGTTGTGTAATTTATTTGAAGGCTAGCACTGAAGCGTTTATTGTTTCCCGTTCACTGCCCTGTGGCTGCTGGACGGCTGGGCAGAGCAGCTCCCGCATCCCATGGGTGGCCTGACTTGCATATCAGAAGCCCACGGGAGTCCTTTTCCAGTTCAAAAGTCTGCTGTTGAGAAAGGGGCCCTTGAGAACAGAGAGAGAGCAGGGAAGGTGGGTTGCATAACCTTTTCTCCACCTGCAATTTACACTCTTTAAAATTTCTTTCTCTCCCCCCCCCCCGCAAGAACTCTTTCTCTGTGTAGCTGCAGATTTATATTTGCCACAGTTCCCAGTACAAATCCTGTGCGGGGAGGGAGTGTTTTATGTGTTTGAAACCTCACAGGGGGGGAAATAGCATCCAGGGGTGATTTGGGGTGGAGAAATTGCCGTTGCAGGAAGGGTCAATAGACCCTTCTTTCCTTGGAACTTCTCTGCTCTCTTGCCTCTTCCAGGAGAGGCTGCAGGTTTTTAAAAAGGGAGCCATTGGGCTGGTTTGGCTCTTGAACTCTGTAGAAACCCTGGATTCTCACATCTGTGATGGACTCGGGTTGCAAAGGCAGACTATGTGTCCCAGTACTTTGCCATTGTCTTGCAAACCAGTTGTTAATGTTTTATGCAGACCAGCAATTCCTCTGCTGATCACTCCTTCTCTTACATGCCTCCTCAGCTGATTCAGACATATCAACTACCACCTGTACTGCTGCTGATAACAGTGAACTACATAACTGTATGGTGTGTAGAGATTTGCAAAATAGCAGGTTATGTGTATGGGCTGCATGTATATGCACTGTTGGCTCACAGCGAGTAAGTATTAGTCTTTAAGGTGCCCCTGGACTTCTGTGTTCTTTGGGTAAAGGGGAACTCTTGAAAAATATCTGCTTAGGTGAAGCTTGTTCAGATGAGTAGGGAGGCAAATTGTGTTTCCTAACAAAAATGTCAGATTGGTTGGCAGCTGTGGTCTGCCCTGTCACCAGCTGTCTCCAGCTAAAATAATTGGAAGGAAAAATATGTTGGCCAGTTAAGTTCTGAATAGGGATATCCCAGTTCTGGCTGCCCTGGGTAGCCAACCGGTATTTGTGGTTGCCCCTAATACTGCCACCTTCCTCCAGAACTCTGGCATGCGCAGAAGACTTTGGAGTGGAGGGATCTCTTTGCCCTGGACACCCAAGGGCGGGGAAATTGCTAGAAGGATAGTCATGATATTTATTTAACAAGGGGGTATGGCTCATTGGGAGAACATCTGCTCGGCCTGCAGAAGGCTTCAGGCTCAGTCCCCAACATTTCTAGTTAAAAAGAGCAAGTAGTAGATAATGAAAAGACCTCTACTTGATAGCCCTGGAGTGCCACTGCCTATCAGAACAGACACGACTGACTTTGATAGACCAATGGTCTGATCCAGGATGAGGCGGCTTTGTGCGTGTGTGTGTGTGTGTGTGTGCATGTGTATGGTTACTACAGATCCCTGGGCTTTGTATATTCTTTGTCTTAAAAGCACAGAATTGAATTTGGCCAAGCATCGAAATTATACAGTTAAGCACATTTGAAGATTTTCTTATTTTAACATTGCCCGGTTTGCTAATCATAGGGGGAAGGGGGCACTAAAGCCCCTTCCCCAAATTCAGGACAATCTTTCAGTCACTTCTGTGGCTTCTGAGGTCTCGGCAGGTGTTCTCCACACACTCGACAGCATCTCTTTGCAGCTGTAAGGGTTAGCAAGGCGCTTCTCATTTTGTGGAGAACCTGAATTCTGTAGCCAGAGCCGCATTCTGTGCTCTCCCCCACCCACATGCAATGAACTGCAGCCCTGGTAATGCCAGCCTTGTTCTCTCTCTGCTGGGTGCTTCTCCCAGAGATTGTACTGGTGGAGAAAACAAACAGAAAACAAGCACTGAGTGGTGTGCAGTGAAACGGTTCTCTGCCTCAGAGAGCCAGTTTGGTGTAGTGGTTAAGTGCACGGACTCTTATCTGGTAGAACCGGGTTTGATTCCCCACTCCTCCACTTGCACCGGCTGATGTGACCTTGGGTCAGTCACAAGCTCTGGCACAGCTGTTCTCTCAAGGACAGTTTCTGTCAGAAGTTCTCTCAGCCCCGCCTACCTCACAGGGTGTCTGTTGTGGGGAGGGGAAGGGAAAGGAGTTTGTAAGCCGCTCTGAGACGCCTTTGGGCAGTGAAGGGCGGGGTATAAATCCAAACTTCTTCTTCTTCTTCTTCTTCTCAGTTGGAGGTGGGAAGCAGGACTCCATCCCAGTAGCAGTGGTGGTGGACAGTGCCCTCACAGCTGACTTATGGCGACCGCTTGGGTTTCCAAGGCAAGAGATGTTCAGAGGTGGTTTGCCATTGCCTGCCTCGTCCAAGTGCCAACTAAGGCTGACCCTGCTTAGCTTCCGAGATCTAATGAGATTGGGCTAGCCTGGGCCATTGAGGTCAGGGCCCAGGTAGCAATAGCTGGAGTGAGAATGGGTGCTGCAGATGGATTGTTTCCTTGGAGCCACATTGCAACCATGTTGCGGCAGGAGAAAGGGAATGCGCACAAGGATGACGAAGCCTTACACAGACAGCATTTGTGTCTAGGAAAACAGCCTTGTTGACTGTGCTGTCACATAGGCATCTGTTGGCGGTTTGTTGTCTATTATTAGAAATCAGTTAGACGGGGGTTGGAGAATGGTCTGGGTCAGATCAGAGGTTCATTTGGTCAGTGAGGTTCCTTAGGATCCCCTGTATCCACCTGGACTGTGCGCTGGGGGTATCCATGGTACAGAGAGCAGACATCTTCTTCTTGCGGCTCTGGTTTTATGTCCAAGTCTGGTTATATAAAGTCCAAGTGTCAATGAGTCACGATTCAAGTGACCAAGAGACGGACGGGGCAGGGCTTCACTGACAGATGTGGGTGGCACAGCACAGTGGCTTCCGGCCCTGGAAGGCTGCTCTGCCTGTGCCCCCAGCAGTGGGGATGGGTCTCTTTGGAAGATGGTGGCACGGCTGGGGGAAGAGAGTCAGGCAAGTGGGTTGTTCTCGTGTCCCGTCCCCCCTCATCCTCCTCTTCCTTTCTCTGTTCACTCCTGTGGGAAGGAATAAAAGGTGGTGGTGGTGGCAAAACCTGTCTTTTGCCTCCCGGACGTTGTGTGGTCGCACTGTTTCTTTGCCACTTCCTTCCCCTGGGTCACAGTGATGGGTGTTTTGCTGATGCCTAAATAAAGCTTAAAATGGGTTAAGGAAGACATAATATAAAAAGGCTGGCTGTCTCCCAGCTTCACGATGAAGTGCCAGATGTGCATATTAGCAAATCAAACACCAGTTCTGCTGATGGCCTGGCCCCTTCTCCCACCTTTCAAGCAAACCTCCTGGCTTCAGTGTTCCCTCTAAGCTGAGTTAGTGTGAGCTAGCTCACAGTTTTTTAGCCTCTGGCTCACACCTTTTTGTCTTAGCTCAGGAAGGATGGCTCCAGAGCAAACTAATTTATGCAGTAACCATATTGATGCCATATTGCTGAGTGTCATGTGTAGTTTAGCCACTGGCGGTCAGGTCTGGAAGGGAATGGGTTTCGTGGCATTGAATTAGGCAACGAGGGTGCTTCCAGAGCATTCCTTCTGCTCCCCAAAAATGCTCTGTAAGCCTTTATTAGGGTTGCCAACCTCCAGGTAGGGCCTGGAAAACTTCAGGTATTACAACTGATCTCTGGGTGAAAATGGCTGATGTGGTGGACTTTATGTCATTGTATTCCACTGATGTCCCTCCCCCCTCCAAACCCTGCCCTCCCCCAGGCTGTACCCTCCAAATCTCCAGGTGGTTCCCATCCCAAAGTCTTTGCCCTACAGTGCTTCCCTCTGCCAGGTTTGGCATACTGCAACTTTATTAGTGGCTCTCCAGGGTCTCAGGCAGAAGTCTTTCATATCACCCACAACCTGATTCTTTCAACTGAAGGTGCCGGGCATTGAACCTGGGACCTAAAGCATGCCAAGCAAATGTTCTTCTGCTGTGCCCATGGTCCCTCCCCTAAGTAGGAATCCTAACCAGTAGACCATATGGGAAAAGAGCTGCAGACAGTTAAATCATCTTTCTGGGTAGATGGTGACGTTGAGTGTTCGTTTTAATCTGGCGAGCTGTGGAAATTGCTGCTTAGTTGAGTGATGGACGGTGATAAGGTGCCTTGCCTGGCATGGCTCAAAATGCAGCCTTTTGCCTCCCCAGCTTGCTTCTTCCTGCTTCAGCTGCTTGGGAGGGCTCAGTTTCATCACATGGCCAAACCAGGGGGTGGCTTTCTGAATTGCGCCCCTTCAGGCTGTGTGTGTATGTGTGTGTGTGGAAGGGAGGCAGAAACTGCTTCCCTGGCATGGTGGTGTTTTGTTTTTTAATTGATATGCTACTTTTGGCAACAAGTTGCATAACCTCCCCCCCCATGCCTGCCTGCCCGCCCCTGCCCAGCAGCACAGTTGAGTCCTGTGGAGAAAGAATGCAAATCCGGGGGGCATGGGGGGGGCGTGACTGGTGTCACATGGGCAAGAGGGTGCCCCAGTTCTGGCACCCTTTGCTCCCACTGGACAAAATAGTTGATAGCTATCTTTAAACAGACAGTTGAAAATCCCTGGAAGGGCTGTTATACAGAGTGCCATTGGCACCTTCTCAGTGGGCAGAAGGGACCCAGCCCCTGCCTCCTCAGATCGTATCTCTGAGAGGAGCAGCCAACTGAGAGTGCTAAAGGGAAACTTAGCCTGAGGAATGGAAAACAGCAATAAAGCCTCTAGAGGAAAAGGTGGAAGGAGTCTCTACCAGGCTGCTGGAAGCAATCGAGAGAGCCAACAAGGCAGTGGCCACCCCTGTTTGCCAGTCGCTCAAAATACTGCCCTTGACAAAAACCAGCAATGAGTTGCATCTAAAGCGCCAAGTCCTTGAAAACTGCAGACTGAACCTTCCTGCTGTGGAATTCCAGAATCTGATAGGAAAAGGGACATTTGCCAGTTTCCGGAAAGGTCTGAACTCCTCTTGGGATTTCCCCATGCAGAAAGTGACTTGTGCAGAAAGCATCTTGGAGCAGTCTCAGAGAGAGGCAGAGAAGTTGCAGTGTCCTTCGCAAGAGGGTTTTTTTACCGTTCATATTTAAATACAGGTTCACCAAAAGGCTCAGAACGGACTGAGAAAAAAAGGGAATGTCACTCTGTCAGGGGTCAAATAGCAACAGGTAAAAATCGTAACAGACCAGATACTAATAGAAGAGGTAAAGGGTGGGTTATACATAAGACTGTCCTGAGCTGGATGGCTCAGCCTGCAAAGTCAGCCCCGGTCAGTGGTTGGAGGGGAGGCCACCAAGGAAGTCCAGGGTTGCGACACAGAGGCAGGCAATGGCAAGCCACCTCTGAACACCTCTTGCTTTGAAATCCCTGTGGTGTTACCGTAAGTTGGCTGTGAATTGATGGCATGTTCTACTGTATGTAAAACCAAACACAAGGCCAGTACCTTTTCTCTGGAATAATGTGCCAAAAATACGTTCTCAGTATTTGATATAAAACAGATTTCAGTTTTATGAAAATGTGTAGTGTGATTTGTTGTTGTGTTCTTAAAATGTGTTGGTTCTGTGGTGCTTTTTGAAAAATCTGGGTTTATGAAATGTTGTAATCAAAGATGCTGAATCCAGAGGATTAGATAAAATGAAATTCTCTCCTGTGTATTTTTGTAGCATCAGCATATATTCCTCGTAGAGTATGCATTTTTGGAATAGAAGATGTCCCTGGTCTCTGCTAGGCGGGGTCAAGACAAGTCTTAGCCTTAACCCAAGACAGTTTTTGCTAGGGTAAGGGGATGTATCTGGCGCTAGAGTTTTCCCTTCCATTTATCTGAAATGTTGATAGTAGAAGTGAAAAAGGGAGTATTTAATATAAATATTGCCTCAGATGCTTTTCTCTAAAAAATATTGGTTGGTACAGGGATCCCTCAGTGTCTCCTCAGTCTTCACCAGAATTTCTTGTTTCCTCAGGAAAGGACTTCCGTGCTGAATGGAAGATCAGCGGAAGAATGGGGGTCTGAGTCTGTAGGATGTCACACACAAATAAAATTTTATCCCCATCCCAAATAAAAATGTCTGGGGTTTTTTGGAGGGAAAAGTTATAATATCTGGGGTAAAATATTGTCATTTTGATTATATAAACATTACTTAGCCAGGCAAACTTGACTGTATCCCACTCTGCCAGGTCTTTCTTAACGTAATGATTTTAGATGGTTACTTATCTATGTTCATAAATTGCTAAGTGTGTCTCCAGAGTGGAAACCCATTAAGGTTTGAACTTAGCAATATTTTAATGTTCACAGTCAGTTAGATTAATAACTGAAATTTCAGATTTTGTACAGTTGATACAAAATCCTAATATTTCACCACAGTCTTTTATTCGGCGTGGCTTCTGTTAAGTTCCTAACTCTGTCCTGAGCTAGCAGCCTGGTCTTTATTGCTGAGACTTCTCATCTGCATGCCGTTCAGTTTCTGTATTATTTTTAGCAGTTTTTAGCAAGTCCTTCTGTGGATAGTGTGGAGAGGGATATCCCTTTCTTGTCCTTCCATTGAGGATAATTTATGACGATATGTTATTATCAGCAGCTGCCCCATTTGTAGTCTCTCTTTCTCACTAGGACTTGAGGCAGATCACATTTACAGGTATGATGAGAACTATGTAATCCACTTGATGACTGGACTGGGAAAGTATGATATAAAAACATTTGACACTTAACAGCAGAAGTCCCCAGTGAAACAGAACAGAGCAGCAGGCTGGGTGGAGGACAGGTACACAGAAGACTGCTCGGTCATCCAGAGCGAAGTATAGAATATGATAAAATAATTCAGTCTAACAGCAAAGGTTCTTAACAAAACAAAATAAGGCTTGGGGGCTTGGACTGAAGAATTGTGGTCTAAGGCAACAAAACAGTCAATGTAGGATTTTTTTATCCTATATAGGAGTCACCTCCTATTTACCTTCCATGTGCCCCTGAAGCATCTGATATAAAGCTTCATTTGTTCTCACAAACCCTGTGCCAAATTTTCATCTGCCTAAGTAAATTAAATAAATTTGATCAAAGGCTTTTTGTGACTCTCGTGACAAGATGGTTAGGGCAATCTGGGGAAAGATCAACCATGAAGCTTCTCTCTGGGACATTGTCCAGCATTAACAATTCTGCTCATTGCAGGACCCTGATTGTGCCTCTAAAGACCCACAGAGTTTCGGAAGTACAACTTGTAACTAGATGAACTGACTTCTTATTACAAGGGACCCCTTACGTTAGTGACCATCCCGATATCATGTAGGAATCAGTTGCACAGGATAACTGGATTCCCTGAAGCTGTGCTTCATTGCCTGACACTTAAAATGGATGATTTTATTTATTTATTTGTTTATTAGATTTATACCGCACCTTACCTGCCAAGGCAGGCTCCTGAATCCTTGTATTTGGAGAAAACAACCCACGATCTTCACTACCCAGCCCCCACAAAACACACATCATGTATGGTTTTGAGAGCCTGTTTGGTGTAATGGTTAAGAGTATGAACTCTAATCTGGGTTTGATGCCCCATGCCTTCACATGCAGCTGCTGGTGTGACCTTAGGTCAGTCACAAGTTCTTTTTGAGCTGTTCTCTCAAGAGCAGTTCCCTCAGAGCTCTCTCAGCCCCACCTACCTCACAGTTACAGGGTGTCTGTTGTGGGGAGGGGAAGGGAAAGGAGATTGTAAATTGCTCTGAGACTCTGAGTGAAGGGCAGTGCATTAATTCAATCTCTTCTCTTCTTTCTTATAAATTGCTTTCATGCTGCCCGGACTCCCTGCCCTGTTACTGAAAAGTCTCTATGATTAAGAAAAAGTTGGATTTATACCCTGCCTTTCACTCGGAGTCGCACGCTGTACTAATTTCTCCTTTCTTTGGTACTAGGTGATAATGCAAAGGTGCCAGTGTTAATGGGGCATGAGAATGCTAGAGTATTGTGAGAAATCATATTGGGCCATAGAGGAGGCTATCTGCTATGTTTTTGCATAAATCACAGATCTGGCTTGAACTTGCTCGGTCAGCCTCTGTTGGCAGTGGGTGGTGGATAAATTTGTGGAGTTTCTGCATCAGCTGTTGACTGGATTATTCATCGTGTCCAGTACAGAGATGCAGCAGAATTGCCTGCCTGTTGTGTCTCTGCAGATGAGGCTGCCCGTTGTGTCTCTGCAGAGTCAGTTTTCTGCAAGGTTCCCACCTTGCAATTGTTCATCAATGAGCATGAGATGCCCACTCTTATTTTTGATGATGTGTTATCATGAAGTTCCCTTACTAGATACAGCAAGTGTTTATCAGTGTTGGTATTTACCCACAGCTGTTCTCTGACGATTGTGCCTAAACATGGGTTGGGCTGCTTGGTGGGTGCTCTGTGAAAGTCAGTTGACAGAGTGAAACGTGCTTCAAAATGTAATTTTATCTACTGCTGGGGGTTAGGGGAACACTGGTAAATCTAGGAGTAAACCCCTTTGGAGTCTGCCTTTGGAGAACAACCCCCCTCTAGTAATAGAGGATAAGATGGCATCCAGCTGTCACATCCCTTAGCAGCTCTGCCTTGATCTTCACGCCCATGTCCTCCTCCTCGTGGCAGTTCTTGCGGGTGACGAAACAATACCTCCCCCATGTGGCCCGGCTCTGCCTGATCAGCACGTTCCTCGAAGACGGCATTCGCATGTGGTTCCAGTGGAGTGAGCAGAGGGACTACATTGATGCCACGTGGAGCTGTGGCTTTTTCCTGGCCTCCATCTTCGTGTTCATAAATCTCTTTGGACAGTTAAGTAAGTGGCCCCAAATGGCTTGCATGACTACATCTTAAGAGACAAAATTACAAACTTTGAACCAGGAAGCTTTGAATTCTAAACTGCAGCTGGTGGCTGCTGAGCACAACTGGATGGACAAGTCCAGATTTTGATACTCTGGTGTTTCATTGGGCTGAAAGAGAACTGCCTCACGTGACAGTTGTGCTGTTAGAACAGGAATCTCAGTAACATCCCTCTGGGCCCTTAGAAGGGCCAGTGATCCGATATTCATTCACCATTGCTAAAGCAAACCTCCAGTGACTGCTGAGTTGGTCTGGCACAGGGGCTGGGTGATCCAGGACTGCCCCAGGGTCAAGATCAGTTGACTGTCTTAGGCAAGCTCCTGATCTTCCAGTTTCAACTCCCATGTAAGTAGAGACTTTATACCAAATGGGTGCTCTGGCAGAAGGCCTAAGTGTATAAGGTGGCAAAAGAGGAAGGCTGGAATAAAAGAGCAGTAGATCCTAGGGAGGTCACAGGTAGGAATATGTCAGGAAATAAGGGAGAAGGATAGGGGCAAACCTGCCATTGAAAGCTTTGAAGGTTTTGTTCAGGACAGGCTGGTTAAATGCACCCTTTGCCCAGCAGTACCATCCTAAGGATGGTTACTCAGAAGGAAGTCCTGTGGCACTTGCACTCATACCTACATGGGGTGGCAGCCAGTGTGTGTTGATGGCAGCTGGTCTGGAATTGTGAATCACCTGTCTCTCTTCCCCCCCCTTCCCCTTTCTCAGGTGGCTGCATCCTGGTGCTGAGTAGGAACTTTGTCCAGTACGCCTGCTTTGGATTATTTGGAATAATAGCATTACAGGTGGGCAATGGCTGCAACTCTGAATCCCAAAACACTTTCTTGAAAAATTACCATCTGCCTTTTCCTTCACCTCTTACCTTAGAATGTTGTTTCTCACCCATTTAAAAAATAATAATTTGGAGGGTGGTGTGGGCTCCATTTTAAACTACTTTCCTCCACCACCCCCAAATGTTGTGGCATCTGTTGGCATTGACAACAGTGTGTGGCCGTCCCTTTGTGCCGGGGGGGGGGCACCTTGCCACTCTGTGTGAAAATGGGATCATTTTTTTAAAAAATGTATTGGTAGATTGGAGGAGGAAGAAACACGTAAGCTCCTTGGAGGAATGGCAGAATTAAAATTTCAAAAAGTATATAACCTGGAATTATATGTAAGAATAATCTTTAATATTTTGAAAAGGGAACCCCCAACACACCTGGGCCTGGCTAAAGCCCCCCGATCATGGAACAGCCTCCCCAAGGGAGGTGCGCCTGGCCCCCTCACTTCCGATCTTTAGGAGGCAGCTGAAGATAAGTTTTATTTAGGACTCGTGTGATTAAAGGAGTCCTAAATTGTGATTTTTAACAATTTTGGTTTTATGTACTTCTTTTGGGGGTATTTTATTTGTATCATGAGCTGCCCTGAGCTCCATAAGGAGGAAGGGCAGTTAATAAATGTTTTTGTCAGACTCTTGGAGAAATCAGTTCTCAATACTATTCAAGGAAGGATGAGTTTATTGAGACATTGATAGGATCCAACCTGTACACTGGCTGTGTTAGAACTGAGAATGGAAGTGTGAAAGTAATAGATATACAAGGCTCAAACAGGGACCCTAAAAATGCTACGAGCCAATCACCCCCAGGTATTCCACCCACGGAAACTAACTGCTCAGTGTTCCCACCTTGGTGACATCCCCCCAACACATAGACAAAAGTCAGGCCATGTAAGCTGAGACTCAAGGCATGATAAGCAACACTCTACTTCAAAGCATCTAAAACCGAAAGCATTTGAAATTCTCACTCTCTTGATCCCCCTCCTGACTTCTGTGGCAAGCGAGCAATAAAATGGAAAGTGAGTTTGACAGTTTTAAATCAATAAAGTGCATGGAGCTTTACAGAGCAAAATCAGCCAAAGAGAAAACCCCATGTCGGTGGAGTTTATAATCCAAATGTTGTTAGTGGGGGAGGCAATTAAGGGAGGGGTTAGAGGGAACCTGGCTGTGAGCAGAGGTGGAGAGGTGCAGGTTCCCTGCCTTCATTTGGTTCCCCTGACTGTGGGTGGAGCGGCCATTCAAATGGCTGGGAAAATTCCGGATGGGACCTTCCTCCGCAGGGCTGCTGGTGGACAGGAGTGAGGAAAGCCACATCCCTCTCCCCTCTGTGGTGCTGGAGGCAATGGCAGTGAGAAGATGATGGCAGCCCGGACCAGTGGCCATCATTGCCACGACCTGGCTTCAAGCCCTGCCAGTGCCGCACTGCTGAAATTGCCCCCCCTGCCCTTGGCTCTGAGCCCAAACAGGTTTTTAAAAAGCCCTCAATAAGGGGAGTGACTTTGAATATCTTAGGGCAGGGGTGTTGAACTCATTTGCTACGAGGGCCGCATCTGACATAAATGAGACCTTGCTGGGCCGGGCCATGTGCGTGTCATAAAATGTAATGCCAGGTAGCGGAGATATAAATTTTATAAAGGACACAAACACTAAGGTTTTTTAACTTAAAATAAAAACATGCTTAAAACATGAGCACTCTTGCAATATTTTGTTTATTTAACAGTGTCTGATAACTGACACCTCTTGCTCCAAATTATTGCATCAGAATGTCTGTGCTGTTGCAGTTTTGAGTATGCTGTTCAGGTGTGTATCTGTAAGCTGCAAACCTACAATGATGTAGCAGCAGCAGAACTGGAAAAAGAAGCAAGAAGACAGCCAGTTCCACTGTGGGCCGCATGTTTGACACCCCTGTCTTAGGGTTTACTGACGTGTGGTTGTTTTCTCCTAGACAATTGCGTACAGCATTCTCTGGGACCTGAAGTTTTTAATGAGGTATGGCTAATTTTGATTGCTTTCTTTAACTCTAATGTAAATGTTGGTGGCTTCCAACTGGGAGTGGAAGGACTGAAGGAAAACCGTCCACGGCAGCTTTGAGAGTTTTGCCTGTCGAGGTCGCTAATAGCTGGGCATGTCTCTCTTCTCTGGTGAGATCTGTTCAGAAAAGAATGGGAAGCACCTGGCAAAAAATCCTGGTAAAGTGGCATGTTTGAACTTCTGCCTGTATCCTTTGTTGTTTTTGGATGGATGGTGCATACATCTTGCGAGATCTGCACTTTTTGTTTGTTTTTAGGTCTTTTTTTCCTTTTTTGCGCTAACTCTGCCTCTCCTCTTGCAGGAACCTTGCTCTTGGGGGTGGTCTGCTGCTACTATTGGCAGAGTCTCGTTCGGAGGGGAAGAGCATGTTTGCTGGCGTGCCCACCATGCGGGAGAGCTCCCCAAAGCAGTACATGCAGCTGGGTGGGCGGGTGCTGCTAGTCCTCATGTTCATGACACTACTGCATTTTGACTCTAGTTTCTTTTCGGTAAGTGTTTGGATTTTAAAAAACAAAACACCTTTCACAAATGGCAAATAAACATCTCAGCTGGCGAGAACAAGGTGGCAGCTTGCATATCTGGTTCCAGCCAGCTCCGATTGAGAGACAGTAATTCTCAGCCTCTTGTCACCTGCACCACAGCCATGTAGCTATCTGAGTGGTAAAGGCACCTGCCTGTCCATCCTGCTGTCCAGGGCAATGGGAGCTGCGGTTGAGCTTCCAAGGGTCAGCAGGACTGGCTACATATCATCTGATGGGACTGGCCCAAAATGGTTCATGGTCCTGATGGGGTTTCTGTCTCATCACTTCCTGAAGTTGTTCTGGATGTCCTTTGGCTGCCGAGATCCTGTAGGATCCCAGACTGAGGTTTCCTTGCTTACACTGACAGCTGCCTTTTCAACAGGGCAACCTTCCCATGAGTTGAGAAACGGTTGTACTTCTGCTGTGGCACCTCTAATAGACGCATGCCTATATGCAATAAAGTAGTGAGGCAGTTACAGGATTTCTTCTGTCCAAACAGTGCCTCCTTGAACATGACCAAATTAGGGGTGTGCAAAAAAAAAAAAATTCGGTAAAATTCAGATTTGGGCATATTGGACCCGAATTTTTTCGGTATTCCCAAAAAAACCCGAATACCTATACCTATAAAGCATTGAAATCCGAAAATTTTTGGGATTTCCGAAAAATTCGGGTCCATTATATCCAATGGGGCCATTGACTTCAATGGCAAAATTTTCTGGAAAGTTTGCAGGGGGCTGGAGGGGGGGGTTGAGGTAGAGACTCCAAATTTGGACTGTAGCTGCTGGAGCCTCTCCCCAAAAGACCCCCAAGTTTTGAAAAGATTGGACCAGGGGGTCCAATTCTAGGGGCATCCAAAGAGGGTGCCCCCAGTTCTCCATTGTTTCCTATGGGAATGGATCAGGCAAGCAGATTCTCCCTGTAAAAAAACCTGAGAGGTGTGGTGGTGGTGTGAAGGGGCATGTTTGCCAAGCCAGCAGCAGACCATGTGCAATCACCACCCCACCAACCCCAGGTCTCTCCCAAACCAACCCTAAGGAAGAATAAAATAAAGAGAAAAGAAATTAAATTTAAAAGTGCCCTAATAAATCAAACCAGTCTGAAGTCTTCTGAGGTATTGATCCGAGGTCCACGAAGAGCAGGGAGGAAAGCAGGGCAGACTCAGGAGCAGGGGGGGCAGCAGAAGCCAGCCAGCCACAATCTCCAACAGCCAAGCCAGGCAGCTCTCTCACCAGCCAGCAGGATCCAGGAACACAGCAATGAGAGTCAGCCCAGAGACTGGCTCCTTTTATGCTCTCTGAGCATACACAGAAGGATTTCAAAAGGAAAAACCTTCTGTGATTGGCCAGAGAGCAGATGCCAGAACCCTATTGGCCACCACAGTGCTCCTTCCCTGGGAAAGGAGCAAACTGGTAGTTGGGCTGCAGGCAGCAACAACAGCCTTGCAAACTTGCAAACTGCAATGCATTTTGCAAATGCATTGCAGTGATTGGCTGTCTGGAGCCTCCCCCCCTCCTGGAAACAGGAGGAAAAGGCGGGAAAAGGAATTCCTGGGCCCTTTAACAGTTTAAACCCCCCACAACGCCGGTTTTTGGCAATGCCGGAAAATGCCGAAAAAATCCCGAATTTTCCGGGGTTTTTTTCCGGAATTCGAAGATTACCGTGAATAGCCTGTCCGGGATCCCGAAAGCCGAAAAAAAACCGAAAATGCTTTTTTCGGGTTTTTTTCCGTTTTGGGATTCCCGAATGCACACCCCTAGACCAAATTTCCTGGTTTAGTTTGCTATGTTCATATATTGTTAAAGGTAATTTTCTAGGTCTGGTGGTAAAAGGGAAGGAAAAAAGGGATAGGCACAGAAAAACTTTAACGTGCCCCTCGCATTCTCTCACCTGCCTTGTGGTCTCACACATGACTCCTGAATCTGACTGCTTCCAGAATGTCATGCAGATACTTGGTCATATGCAGCATTCTGTTAGTCACACGTTGCTTAGAGCACTCAAAGGAGGATCGGGTCCATTTGTGGCACCTGGGCCCAGTTAAGCAGAAAAAACGGTCTGGGGTGGGGGGAGGAGAGGGCCTTCTTCTGCCAGGATTTCCTTGGACATTTTGTCACATTGTGGAGGAAAAAGCTTATTTCAGAGCCTTGTTTTTCTGCGGGAGGCCCCCAGAGTTCCCAGCCACACTCCAACTCCCCTGCTGAGGTTCATGTCTTCCCTCTGAGATCGCTGTGCATTCTGACTCCTGTGTATCTTCAGTGCATGTTATGATGATGTGCACCACCGTCAGGATGCTTGGTGCCTGGGCGGGCCAGCCAGCCTCTGGGGCATCCGCTTAGCAGTGCGGGTGGGGTTGCCGTGTTCCAGCTTTCTGACGTTGCATTGCCTCTCCCCTCCCCCATGGCAGATTTTGCAAAACATTGTGGGCACAGCTCTGATGATCCTCGTGGCCATTGGCTTCAAGACTAAACTGGCTGCCTTGACCTTGGTCATCTGGCTCTTTGTCATCAATGTCTACTTCAACGCCTTCTGGACCATCCCAGCCTACAAGCCCATGCATGACTTCCTCAAGTATGACTTCTTCCAGACCATGTCAGTCATCGGAGGCCTCCTCCTGGTGGTGGCGCTTGGCCCTGGGGGTGTCTCGATGGATGAGAAGAAAAAAGAGTGGTAGAAGAGGAGAGGAACCACCCCCATGTCATCTCAGAGCCTGGGACCTGACTCTCAAGAGGAATTCAGTGGAGGGACAACTCCCTCCCCTGCCAGCATTTTACATAGATGTGCCTGAGTTCCCTTGTTCAAGGCACAGATTTTTCTGGAGAGAGTTCGTTTTTTTAAAAAATGTACAGCTGCACTGATAATCCAATATTTGATCATACTTTGTGAGGAACATTTGCCCAGGGTCACTGTTGTTCTCTCTCTTTTGTAACTCCCTAAAATTGGAGCGAAAAAACTGGCTAGCTGGGGTCACTGGTCGGGGGGGGGGGCACCACAACCCCTACTTTGTCTCCTTGATTTTTTAAAAGAAATTTAAACTACTGTGATCAGAAAACCTGTTGCATACTTTTCAGTGTGATAATTTTTTTTTGTTTACATTCTTGTAATTAAAGGAAGTCACTTCCCAGGTTGAGAACTGACACCTTAGTGGATGGATTGAATGCAGCTTGTGCTTATGGGATACAGTTGAGGCAGGGGTCACCCACAGAGGCGTCTTTTTAGTGTTATCAGTTTCTGGTTTTGCCACCGTCGCAGCTGCCTTACAACAACAACCACCCTGTAGGGTTTTCAAGGCAAAAGACCTCCAGAGCTGGTTTTGCCATTGCCTCCCTCTGCAGTGTGACCCTGGACTACCTTTGTGGTTACCCATCCAAATTCAAGCCAGGGCTGACCCCTGCTTGGCTTCTGAGGTCATACTTGCCTGTGCTGTCCACCGCTGGGCTTTAGCCGCTGAAATCTTTTCCCTTGAAATCATTGGGGCTCAAAGATACTTATGCTGGGCTGTATTGTCCTCCTTGAGGGTCCAAAAAAGTATTACAGAAGCAGGTATTAGATTCTGAAGCATCTGAAGGACCACTTAGTGATCCAGGAAAGTGAGCATGGGTTTTGTCCCCAACAGATCTTGTCAGAGCAATCTGGTTCCCTTCTTTGATCGTGTGATGAGCTTACTGGATCATGGGAGCTCTGTTGAAGTGATTTACCTGGATTTCAGTAAAGCCTTTGATATGGTTCCCCGTGACATTCTGATGGGCAAACTGGAAGACTGTGGGCTGGACTATAGGACAGTTCAGTGGATAGGGAACTGGTTAGAGGACCGCACCCAAAGAGTGGTGGTCAGTGGCATTTCATCAGATTGGAGGGAGGTGTCCAGCGGGATGCTGCAGAGCTCGGTTTCGGGCCCGGTACTTTTCAATATTTTTATCAGTGATCTAGATGAAGGGGTAGAGGGGCTACTCATTAAATTTGCTGATGATACCAAATTGGGAGTAGCAGCAAACACCCAAGAAGATAAGAGTTAAAATTCAACAAGACTTGAATACTCTGGAGAAGTGGGCAGTTGCAAACAGTATGCAATTCAACAAAGATAAATGCACAGTATTACATCTGGGCCACAAAAATGTCAAGCACAGCTACTGAATGGGGGATACATTTCTGGGGAGTGTGTGCGAAAGATATGGGGGGTGGACTGTAAACTAATTATGAGCAGTCAGTGTGGTGCGGTTAAAAAAAAAAGCAAATTCAGTCTTGGGTTGTATTAAAAGGGCCATAGCCCCTCTGTATACTGCCTTGGTCAGGCCACACCTTGAGTACTGTGTACAGTTCTGGAGGCCTCACTTCAAAAAGGATGTGGGCAAAATCAAGAGGGTGCAGAAGAGAGCAATGAGGATGATCAGGGGTCTGGAGACTGAGCCCTACATGGAAAGGCTAAGGGCCCTGGGAATGTTTCGTTTGGAGAAGAGATTGAGGGGGGACATGATTGCTCTAAATATTTGAAAGGCTGTCATTTGGCGGAGGACAAGGAGCTATTCCAGGTGGCAGCAGACGACAGGACCCAAAAAAACGGGTTTGAATTACATGCAGAAAGGTATCGGCTGGATATTAGGAAAAACTTTTTCACGGTCAGAGTGGTTCAGAGGTGGAATCAGCTGCCTAGGGAGGTGGTGAGCTCCCCTTCACTGACAGCTTTCAAGAAGAGGCTGGACGAATATTTGTCAGAGATGGGCATTGGGCAGAGAGTTGAACTAGGTGGTCTGTATGGCCCCTTCCGACTCTATAATTTTATGATTCCCTATTGGGGAAAGTTGTACCAGTATGGTGGTAAAGGCACAGAGGAAGAAGTGGATTAAGTGGGAATCCGTTGCTGTACTTTTAGGCAAGGAGAATGTCAAACCCATTCCACTGTGACTTGTTCAAATCCACGTTTTATTTGAAAAGTGTCTTTGAGATTTTGGGGGGGGAGTGGAGCATAGATTATCACCACTGAAGCCCCTCTGTATGCATCAACAGCCTTCCTTGCATCTAGTCCCGCCACCAGGCACTCGGTCTCACAAGCAGAAGAGGACTAGGATGATCATCCCCTCTTGGGTCACTGCTGTGGCCAGCCAGGTGCAAGTTGGCATGACCCAGGAACAGACACCAGCCATGTCAGCCCCAAAGGATTTTTTAAAAAATGGAGTAACTTTGATTAGGACCAATCAAATGACACATTGAGCTGAGTTCATTACAACTTTTCTTGAGGCTGGATAAAATGGTTCTAAAGAGAGAAAGAAATTCCTCAGGGTGTGATGGTGAGTGCTGCTTCATGTAGCATCCATTGTCTTTTGGGCAAGAGACAATAAAGACGAACTCCACGGGCCGCTAACAACCATTGGCGTGCTGTGGCTGGGCCAGGCCCCTCTGCTACACCAAAGCACCTTCTTCATTATGCCTCCCCCCGAGAAATAGCCCTGGGTGGTTACAGACAGCTGTGGAATCAGCTGCTCCTGCAGGTATGCACAGGGCTGTTGCCCTCCAGACCCATGACAGCAGGAGGATGCTGTGCACAATGACCCCTCACCAAGTAGTGTGGGGTCTTCTGGTTGGGGGAAGAGGGCTGAACAGTCGCCAGGGAAGTTGAACTTGGACCACTGTTCTCCATAAATGCACCTGCTGAAAGCCAGCAAAAGCGCTAAGAAAGTTTACAACCTGCCATTGTTTATAGGTTGGGAAATTCCTAGAGATTGGGGGGTGGCACCTGGGGAGAGACCTCAGCAGGGTACAACGCCATTTCTCCAGGGGAATGGAGCTCTGTCATCTGGAGACCAGTTGTAACTCTGGGAGATCTCTCGGGCCTGCCTGGAACAACTCGGGATTTCTGTGCCATGGTCTTGATCTAGAGATCCCAAATGCAACCGTTTTCTATAAGGATCTGCATCTCATAGTGGCTCCTCTATAATGTGTTGCTGGAAGAGAATTTGAATTGACCAAGGACAGAGGCATGTACAAGGTTTGTATTGGAGGCTGTTGCAGGAGTAAAAATGTTCCTCAGGACAGAGGGAAGTGCTGCTGTTAGTGGCCCAGGATCATCGTTTTGGTTTCACACACTAATGCTGTGACCCAAACACAGCCAAGTCTGCTCTGCACACCCCCCCCAGCAGAGTTCTGCCACTGAACAAAGTTGGGCTCTAGATACCCATCTTGCCTGCGCCCCCAACAGCAAGGAAACACTGCCTTCAGCAAGTGATCAAGTACAGGAGGGTTTTCTTTAAAAGTCCACAAACAGCAGTGCTGGCAAGAATCACATATATGGGTTCCTATGCAAGGCTTCTATAAATTGCACATGAAAAGAGTGTAAATGGCATTTAATGTTTTTGGAAGGAAATCACAGATGCAGCCTCACGATGGTCACATGGCATCTTTCCCATTCACCGCTTTGTGAAAGCTCTTAGGTTTTCTGTGCTGACTTTTGAGCTTCTTGAGGGAGCTGCCTGCTTGCTTCTGCAAAAAGGAAAGGAGGGCCACATGAGCATACATGGCGGGGGGACGGGGGACGGGGGACGGACCAGGCTAGGGTATGGCATTTGCTTAAAAAAAACAACACCTGATTAAAGTTCTGTCGTGATCACTCATTTGGAAACCTTAAACTGGATACCTCCCTGCATGCCCCCCTCCACTTTGTGCCTACTCTCAGGGTCTCTTTAAGAGCTATTAAGCTCCAGGATTCATTAGCCACAGCTCTGAGCATTTGCAGCGATTACCCCCCACTCAGCCACTTGCACACGACATGAAATTGTAAGAGCTGGGCTTCCCAGTCAAACCCTCTTCCCTGCAGTGTAGGGCCTGGGCTACAGCACCTCCTGTGCGACACGCCCACCTCCCCCCGCATTTTTTGACTTTGGTGATTTATATATGCCCTCTACTTTTTAACAAAATGGATACTTTTCAGTCAACACCTGGCACCAAAGAGCGCAAACTGGGAGGCAGGCACGCAGGGAGTGCTGGGCTAGGATCAGGGAGACCTGGCTTCAAGTGCCCACCCAACCATGAAGGTCACTGGGTAACACTGGCCAGTCACACTCTCAGCCCAAGCTATCTCCCTAGGGTGGCTGCTAGGGTGAAAGGCAAGAAGAGAGACCCACATAAGCTCCTCAGAGGAAGGCTGGGATAAAAATGCGACAGACAGGTACTCATCTATCTATAAATCTCCCTGCATGCAGAAAACCAGTGGGGGGGACGGACACAGCTGCCTGGCTTTACCACAGGCCCTGCCGTATCTGCAGGCCCTACAGCACTGAGCACCTGGCTGTGGATCATGGCTGTGGGGTGAGGGGGGTGGAGAATGGCAGTATTATTTCCTCCCCTCCATCAGCTCAGCCCTCCCAGCTCACCTTTCCTCGTTTGCCACCCACCACTGAACTGGCAGCCACGGCCTCACTTCCCTTGCCACCCTCCAGGGCTGGCTTGGCCACCTCTTCATCACTGTCCATCATGAATTCATCGTTGCCCTCCTTTCCGGCTGGACTTCTTTCTGGAAACAGCTCAGCTAAAATAAAAAGCACTCAACTTCAGGTCTGCATGAACGCTGGTGGTATGAGGGTGACTCTAGCAGAGAGCGCCAATGTGTGCAGCAAGGATCGGGACAGTTACTGGGCTGAGAGACCAAAACATTCAGGTGTGGAAACAGGGTGATTTAACCCCCACATCCATTAATGTTAACTTCTAATCCTCAGTGCTGAATTGATGTGTCTTCCCTGACCCTAGATGCTACACAAGAATGCTGCACCCTCTGAAAGTGTTGGATATTGTAACCCTGCATGCGAGAGGATCTGGGAGGGAAAGGGCTAAGAGAATTCTCTCATTGGGGTACACTTGGCAGTTGGTCCCACCCTCTCATCGCTTAGATGTTGGGCCTCTTTGGCCATTGCTTGCCTTCTGATTTAACTTATATAGGACCTCTCTTCTTCTCTCTCTTACCTGGGCTTGGAACTATAGCAAATTAAACTTTCTGAAGCTAATAGTTTCATAATAAGTTAAAAGTACCTACATGAATATGTCATGTGTGAGATGTGCTTATATTTTTATATGTAAAATTTCTTTCTCTTGTTACCACTGGTGTCAGATCATCTTTGTAAATCGTTTGAACAACGTTTTCCCTTAACTGGGAAATGTGGAGAATCGGGGATTCTGTGAAAAAGCTTCTACACACTTCCAGATGGTTTGCCTCCTCAGAAGGCAGACTGTAGTCCACTGTGGACCACCACACTCCAGCTGATTGCTGTGATTCTTGGGGAAACCCTCTGAATTAGGGGGGTGAGGGTCTGATCCAGTAATGCAACACCAAATTGTCAGGATCAGTTAACACATTAAGAGATCACAACCATGGGGTAGGGTGGGGTATAAATAAATAAATAAATAAATGAATAGCAACAGCCACGCCATCCTGCTTTTCCAGTGTGGCACAGCAGCTGATCACAGGGAAGCCAGTGGGGATCACCACTCAGTCCTGGCTATGCTATTCTACTGCTCTGCTTCAGCAGGCCCGCCCACACATTTTAAAACCCACCGTCAAAGCCCCAAGGACTAGAACTTTGCTTCTGCAAAGCAGAGATTCCCAGAATGAGGAAATATGTCCCCTGGACAAAATGGCAGGTTTGCAAGGAACCCTCCTTACCCTGAACACACACCTGGCCCAGAGAATGGGGATCTGCCTTCTCAGCTGCTCTCTGTGTTTCTGCCAGGGGGGACTGAGTCAAGCTCAGGCAGGGATGACTCTTTGGGCGACTCACAGCTCCTCTTCTGGGTTACATTGAGACCGGACCCCACCACCACCACCTCTACTCACGCGGGTACAAGTCACTCATGCTGTCGTCTGTTTCCTCGCCACCCTCGTCACTGGGCAGAGGCTCCCAGAACTCCTCCTTCTGGCAGGGCTGCCGGCTGCAGTTTGGCTGCTGGTCCCATTGCTGCTGCTGCCGCTGCCACTGCCGCCGCCGCCTCTGGAGCAGGCAGGCTGGGATGTACTCCACACCTGCCTTCTGGCATTCTTCATCTGCAAGAGGAAAGCTGCTTAACAGCACTGCCGGGACTTCTTTCCAGAGAGGACATCAGCCCATCCCCAAAACTGCTGCCACGACATGACAAGGTGCCCCCCCAGGACTTCCCGTTTCCCCCCAAGAGCAGACATGGCCTCTCTAGGGCCTCAGAAGGAGGGGCTAAGGAATCCTCCCTATCCAACCCAGAAACTGTGCTGGAGCTGGGAATGGCTACTTCACTGCCCCCACTTCCAAGCCCAGCTGCTGTGGCCTGGGCGGGGGGCTGCACACATCAGAACCGCACCACTGCTGTCCCCTTTAACCTGCCTTCAGAAGGGGCTCTGGCCTTGCCCCAGCTCTTGGGGTGGCCAAATTACCCAACAGCAGGGTGTTTCTGTCACCTCAATATTCCCCAGCAGCACTTTCCTGGCTGGACATCCTAGGAGCTGAGTTCAGGTATCAGCTTAGAACTGTAAAGATTGAGGAGGGAGAATTTTATCTTGGAGTGCCTTGCCTGCATAGTGGATTAGAATCAAATGCCTCCTTCTCCAAACAGCCTCCATGGCCATTTCAGAAGCTGCCCAAGGTGGAATTATTCTGGAGGGCTTTTGACCCTGCCGTTGAGTGATGAATTATATACGCTTGTTGGTTTTTGTGGGTTTTTTAAACGTATTACTATTGTAGCCCGCCTTGAATCTGCTTCCGGAGAAGGACAGACTAAAATGCTGTAAATTAATTTATTAACAAAGTAACCAGAATGACGTAAGACAACCCTCAAATATCTGGAGCAACGGCTGCCAGGACAACCTACATCTCTTCAAAGCCTTCTGATACCGCTGCCCTCGGACATGATGCAGGACTTGTTCTGGAGTTCTGTTGAAGTGCCGGAGGGTGAGTTTGCAGAACAGCTGATGTCTGGAGAAACAAGACAAATGCCTTTCATGTTAAAACGTCAAGCCTATCTCATACACATACATACATAGACCTTTATTGGCATAACACATCAACAGTAGGGAAGATAATGGAACAAGTTGATATAACAACACAAGTTACACTGGCAAAAGATATACTTCTCAGCAATAGTAAGCTCGGTTAGTGCTATAACAATCCCAATGAACATAAAAACATTATGACTTATACACCCCAACCCTTAACTTCCAAACATAGACTAAGAATTCTGCAACAGACAGAGTAGTTGCCGGGTACTTATTGGACAGTAGAATTTTAAGATCATTATCAGTAGGATTCCTTGTTGGAGGTAAGTGGGGGCTAATCAAATAGCTGCGCATAGTAGAGTAGTGGGGACAGTGAAGCAAGATGTGAGCAACTGAATCTGGTTCACTATAGAGACAATTGCAGAGTCAAGCCTATCAATCCACAGGGCAGTTACAAAACCCATTAAAAGCCATTCCATCACTAATACACAATCACAAATCTAAAACAGCAGACTAGACCAGCATAAACCACATGCCCCAGTCTTAAAATAACAAATAGCATTCAGTATATTCTGAATGCTTTGTGAAAAAACACCACCCTCACCTGCTGCCTGATAACCAAAACCATAAACTGTTGGGCAGGGAATTCCACAGTCTGAAAGCCCCTGTCAAGAAGCTCCCGCCTCCATACAACAGCCAGTGGAGGCACTTGGCTGCAAGTCAATCCTTTCTGCACATATCCAACCCCCTGGTATCTAAGTGTCTTTACAACTGCTGGCCATTGGCACACTTTTATGTTAGGCAGACTGAATGTCCTGCCCGCTCCAGAGCTCAGGAGGTACTTCACCCAAACTCTACATTCTAATCTCTACTGCCTCTGTGCATCTGGAGTAACAGAGATCCTAGATAGCTTCATCTTATTTTGTAATCAATGGACACCATTAAGAGACTTCTGGAATACATCTATCTTGAGTCAGCATCAGCTACCTGTTGAATCATGTGCGATCTCTTTTTTGCTGACAGACACTAATCTGGAAATATGTTTTGTTGTCAGATTCTTAGCACTTATAGTTTCTTTGTGCCCTTACAGAGATGGGTTTTAATCTGCCATGGTATATAAAAATGTACACTGCTCTGTATTTTATCTTGTATATGTACTGACTTTGCTCAAGACCTTCAGTCAGAGGAACACAACAATAAAAGGAAGGACATATCCAAACTACTTAGGGATTTATAGCATTCTAAACTGGGCCCAGAAAACAGCCCAGAACAAATGGAGTTTGAGTAACTGGCTGCTGATCTGCTCCCAAGCCTGATTCGGGGTTTGGTTTTATCCTTTAAAGCCCTACAGGCTTGGGGCCGGGGTATCTGAGAGACTGCCTGACAGCCAAAGATGTTCCTGCCTGGAGATTAAGATCCCTGACTGCCCCCCTCAAGCTCATCTGGTAGGCATACGAGAGACAGCATATAGGGAGTCCTAAAGTGCAATTTTAAATTTGGTTTTATGTATTTTTGTACAGTATTGTAAATCATTTTCAGTTCTGTAAGGAAGAAAGCCAGCTAATAAATGTTTTAAATAAATCTCTTTCAACTCATTCCTTCAAATGTGGGAAGTTAGCTATAAATCTTTGTGAATTATTAAGTTAATTTGTATACAGCATTCTTTCACACTGTAATTTGGGAAGAAGATATTTTAGGTCAGCCTGAGCCAAAGAGTTACTTTGTGATCTGTTCACTGTACTTCTGACAACTTAAAACATTTAAATCCTTTGGAAAAGAAGAAAAAAACTATTCTGTTGTTCCTTTTAACCACATCTCAAAGAGACTAAGTGTTTTGAAATAAAAATAACATTTTGCCTCACATTATTCTAAAGCGCCTGAAACTCAGGGATATACATATGCTACCTGAGAATAGGGTTGCCAAGTCTTACCTGCTGAATAGTGTGGGAGTCCAGGGCCGTCTTCGTGTTAGGCACGCTGGCGGCAGGGGCACAATCATTTGAGGAAAAACCATAGAGTTCCCCCTCAAATGATTGTGGCCCCGCCCACAAAATGCCCGAAGCGATGAGGTCACCTCCGGGTGACGTGTACATGCTGGGCATGTCACATGCTTTGGGGGGGGGGCCCCCCGGCGGCCCAATCCGGGCCAGCGGGGAACAGGCCTCTCGAGCAGGGGTTTCCCCACCCCCCAGGGGGACTTGGCAACCCTATCTGAGAAGATCACCTCAGCGGAGAGAGCAGTCCAAACGTATTAGCCTAAAGTCCCCTGCAGGTACAGGAGGCCACCACAGGGCTGAGCCGCAAGGGCAACACCTACCGATTCTTGGTGCTCAGCACAATGTGGGGCTCATACTGCTGGTAGTCCCAGGCTCCAGGGACTTTGTTCAGCCGCAGGTATTTTTTGCTGGAAGTATAGGCTTGGAGGGCAGCCAGCTGGCATGGCAGCTCGTGACCAGTCAACGTGCATAGCACCTAGGTGAACAACACAAGGAGAAGGGCTTGAGTCAACAGGCACTGTCATTGCATGGAGCAGAACGGAACTCTGCACATGGCCAAAATCATTCTGTCCTTGCCTTTGTTTTAAACGCAAAATAGGGGCAAAAAGGACCCTGCAATGCTCAGACACATTTTTACCCAAGGGCCCCTTTTAAAAAAATGCACAGCTCCCCCCCCCTCCATTCTCCCTTGGGCAGGATGGCGGGGGACATGTGAAGAGTGGTGGAAAGGAGAATCCACCTTCATAATTTTCTTTGGGCTGGGTGTGCGCTGAAATCTCTTCCCTAGAAATCACTGGGGCTCAGAGTTACTTATCTTGGGCTGTACTGCCCTCCTTATGGCTTCAAAAGAATAGTACCCAGTCTCATGTTATACATGCAAATGAGCATCCTTTCAGAGGTGCTGGAGGAATTAAAAGTTCAACTTTTCCTAGGAATCCCATCCCCACCCGGCTTGATGGGGGGGGGGGGTTGAACCTGACAGGAACCCATAGTTTGAGAGAGAGAACCTGTTCCAAAGTTAAAACCATCAACTGAAAATAAACCACACTGCACAAATTTTCAAGCAAGTGGCAATTTCAGTATTCATTTTACAGACGAGAACAGACAAACCAGTACTTATAAACAAATAGTGCACTTATTACTCATTTAGGAATTATTATCTAATTAAGAATGCATTCCGGTGTCAGATCCCCAATTAAGACACTCTCTACAAATACTTTTAGCAGTGAATGCTTTATTAGAGATTTGTTTATTCAAGCTCTGGAACTTTTGTCAGGACTGAAGAAAGGTAAGATCCAATACACCCCCTAACACCCCACACATACCTCAGTAGTCAGCCCTAGCATTACCATGGCACCTTCACAGATATATGGTGTCTTATCTTTCTAGCCAGGCTAAGGAATCTCCAAGGCCATGTGAACCGACGAAGGGGCACAGTTTAGAAGATGGTTATGGCTACAGGCAGGCATTCATTCCACAGTCCCCTTAACAGGCCCTCCCCTAGATACATGGCAAGCAGTGAAGCAAAATGAAGAGAAGCGAAACTGAAAGCTTCACATTCGGCTGCTCTGGCAAGAACTAAGCCATGATTTTGGCAGAGGGCCCTTAGCAACTCAAACACTGGTATTTAGAATCCAGATTAGCTGTCAATCAAGAAATCGGATGGTCCCTCACTTTTCTAACCAGAAGACTCTGACCAGAGTCGTTGTATTACTAGGTTAAAAACACCCTCCCTATCAAGGCAGGAGCTTGGAGCCACAGGTCCTCATATCTAGATGTTTTGGCTTTGAGGCTGGAACTCAAAAATGTAAACAGTTCTTTTAGAGCAGAGTGCATTGTCAGGCTTAGAGAGAGACGACAATAGGTAAGCCTTGCAAGGCCTTATGGGAGAGAAACCAAACAAAGAGGCCTAAGATAATTCAGGCTGCTTTACAGAACTGCCCTGTCTCGCTTATAATTCTGCCACGAGAGGGAATCTGAAATATCTGGATTTATTGCATTAATTGGGAAAAGCTGTACCAATACGGTGGAAAACTAGAGGAACAAATTTTATTCCACCGTAACTTGGTTTGTTCAGATACATATTTCATCCCGAAAAATTCTGCCTTCTAGCACTCCAGGATTTTGGGAGCAGTTGCTGTGGAACTTTGAGAAGGGTTGGGGGGGGAGGCAACATTATCACACCATAAGCCTCTCAGAATTCCTTGGATGAAGGACAAAATAAAAAATGCATTAAGAGAGAAGTACCAGACCTGATGAACGAAGACAACAGTAACTCTAGCACAAGCCTCAAGCCAAGTGACTTGGCTTAAACCACTTTCTATAGGGCCAGCCAGAGTGCACAATCGGCACGACAAGCTCAGTTTCATGCCAGGTCATGTCATGGCTTACCCGACAGAACTGTGGTCTGCTGAGGGTGATCAGAATTTTATTAAGAGATTCTGTCAGGTAGCCCTGCCATGATGGATGGAGGGGAGGGGAGGTTGGCTCTGGCCGCCTTAGTGGCGTGACAGGCGGGAGGTTGGAATCTGGGGAGTTGTTGATTTACGCTTAGGGTGTGAGAAAGGCGCGAGGTCGGTGAGAGACTACACCTCGGAGTTCCGCAGATGTGCCGCTAAACTCCGAGGGAAGGGAACCTAGTAGACTTCTACAAGTGGGGGCTCAATGCGGAGATCCGCCGAGAAGTCACCAGGAACCAAGACCCGAACACCCTCACGGGATGGATTCAAGCCGCCATCACGATGGAGAACCGGCTGAAGACCATCAAACTGGATGACGCCGCAGCGATGGCTAACAGGGGTCCCGCGCCTGCAGCGAAGGGGAAATCCCTTGCCCCGAATCCGAAGCCGAGAGACAGTACCAGGGAACTCCGAATGAAGCAAGGTCTTTGCCTCAAATGCGGAGAAGGAGGCCATTTCGCCGCGAACTGCCCGACGTCTTCTGCACCGGCCGGGGCGTCAAAAGGAGTCAAGAAGAAATTTGACACATCCACACCCAAACAGGTGGCGAAACCGAAGGGGGCGAAAGCCTTGCAAGCTAAACCGCTCAGCGAGGCATCCGACTCATCCGATGGCGAGACCGTGCCGCAGGGAAACGAGCCGGACCTGCTGTAAACAGCGCTGAACAGCAGGTCCCACACTCCCAGGCGCAGAACCCGGTGAGCAAACCCCCTCTCTTTTCTTTCTCACAGTGACTGTAATGGACCCGGGTCTATTGACCCATGTGAGAGTACGAGCTCTCATTGACTCTGGGTGTGGGAGAGACCTCATCAACCCCACACTAATTACGGGACTAGGGGCAAAAGTTGTTAGACTAAATGAACCTTTAATTTTTACTCAAATGGACGGGTCCACTATGAAAGAACCCTGTAAATACGAGACTGTACCCTTGAGGGTGGGGCTCGGGCAACACTGGGAAGAAAGATCTTTCGTGGTTAACCCTGCAGCCCGATTCCCTCTGGTTCTAGGGAGCCCGTGGTTCTTTGACCACGATCCGCACGTACTATGGGGGAGGGGAAGGTGAACTTCATCTCCGGAAAATGCCGGTCCCACTTATGGAGGAAAGAGTGGGGACCCATGACGGGGGGGCAACTTCTAGTGACGGCGGGGGTGGCAGACGCGGAACTGGAAGGCATCCCCCCGAGTACCACGACCTGGCCCCTGTGTTCGGGGAGGAGGAGGCCGATGAATTACCCCCCCACAGAAACTCAGACTGTGCAATCGAAATTTTGCCCAACCAAAAGTTGCCGAAGGGAAAACTGTATTCTATGAGCCCCTCGGAAAAAGTGGAACTGCGAAAGTTCATTGACAAAAACCTCAGTAGGGGCTTTATACGGCCAGCATCCTCCCCGTTTGCGGCTCCGGTGTTGTTCCGGAAAAAAAAGGACGGGGGGTTGCGGCTATGCACCGACTATCGTGGGTTGAATGCAGTGTCCAACACAAACGCTTACCCCATGCCCCTCATAAAAGACTTGTTGGCGGCGGTGGCTGGGGGGAAAATCTTCTCGAAGTTAGACCTCCGAGATGCCTATTTCAGAGTCCGAATTCGGGAGGGGGATGAATTTAAGACGGCGTTCAACACCCCTCTGGGCCAGTTTGAATATCTGGTCATGCCATTCGGGCTCCAAGGGGCTCCGGGGGTCTTCATGAACTTGATTAATGAGGTGTTGCACAAATATTTGTTCAAGGGGGTCCTTGTTTACCTTGATGACATTCTTTTATATTCCCCGACCTGAAATCTCATGTGAAACTGGTGCGGGAAGTACTACAAACGTTGCACAAGCATAAACTGTTTGCCAAACTGTCCAAGTGTGAATTTCACAAAACGGAGATCCCTTTTCTGGGCTACCGCATATCTCAAAAAGGAATTGAGATGGACCCTGACAAGATTAAGGATGTAGTAGGGTGGGAGGCCCCCAAAACGCGGAGGCAACTCCAGGGTTTCCTCGGATTCGCGAACTTTTACAGATCGTTCCTATCAAACTTTGCCCAGGTGGCTCTCCCCTTGACTGACTTATTGAAAACCAAAGGGAAGCCACCCGAATGCACTCGGCCTGGAGCTAAATTAGAATGGTCACCAGAGTGCCAACGGGCTTTTGACAAATTGAAAACCCTTTTTACGTCTGAACCGGTCTTAGCCCACCCTAATGAACTTAAGAAATTCATTGTTCAAGTTGACGCCTCAGACGTTGCCATGGGGGGGGGCGATCCTCCAAGAGGGGGAGGATGGGAAACTGCACCCCCTTGCCTATGTTTCAAAAAAATTTAATGATACTGAACGGAATTGGTCGGTGTGGGAGAAAGAAGCGGGATCGATCCGTTTGGCACTGGCTACTTGGCGCCATTGGCTTGAGGGGGCGCGAGTCCCGTTCGAGGTCTGGACTGATCACAAAAACCTCGAGCTGCTCCGCTCCCCCCGTTCCTTGAACGCCAAACAGCTCCGCTGGGCTGATTTCTTCTCCAAGTTTAACTTTACACTGCATCACTTCCCGGGGACGTCGAACTCGCTTGCTGATGCGCTGTCCCGCCTCCCACAACACGACAGTAAGAAGGAGGAGATTCATGACTCGATTTTCACTCCCTCCCAACTGGGAGGGGCAGTTACCACTCGGAGGCAGGCCAAACTCTCCCCCGTCAAACTCTCCCCCGTCGCCAGACCCTCCTCCCAAGGACTGGGCGGTGAAATTCTCTACAGCTATGACGGATGAGGATAGGGAGGAGGTGGAGGGGGAAGAAGGAATATTCCGTGATGCGCACGGCTGCTGGACTAAAAACAATAAACTCTTTGTCCCACGGTCCCTCAGGGGGAGGTGATGGGGTGGGCGCACGGGTCGAAACTGGCTGGACACACAGGGTTTGTGAAATCTCTCCAGCTCCTACAAAGACAGTTTTGGTGGCCGGGGCTAAGAAAAGACATTTCCCTCTTCACGTCTGGGTGTCAAACGTGCTTGATGAGTAAGCCTCGGCCCGGCAAACCCCCGGTGCGTTGCAACCCCTCCCCACGCCGGCTCGGCCATGGGAAGTGATCTCTATGGACGTTATTACGGACCTACCCCCTAGCGGGGGGAAAACTGTCATATGGGTGATAGTGGACCTGTTTACCAAACAGGCTCATTTTGTTCCGTTTGCCTCTATCCCCTCTGCCAAGAAACTAGCCTCTGCGTTTTTGCAACACGTAGTGAGGCTCCACACTTTACCTGCTGAGGTGATCTCGGATAGGGGGTGCAATTCGTTTCACGATTCTGGAGTGAACTTATGTCGCTGCTTGGGGTGGAGAGGGGGTTAGCAGTGCATATCATCCAGAATCCGATGGGCAGACCGAACGTGTCAATCAAACTTTGGAACAATATTTGCGGTGTTTTTCCAACTTTCAGCAGGACGACTGGCATTCTCTTTTGCCTTTAGCTGAGTTCTGTTACAATAATACTCAGCACTCGTCGACCGGAATGTCCCCATTTAAAGCGGTACATGGATATGACGCCCCGCCGCTGCCATTTTTGAATTCTCCCGATCTCCCGGCGGGAGACGCTGGAGACTGGTGCAAACACTTACAAATGGTGTGGGGTTCGTTAGCCAAGACTCTAGAAGAGGCCAAGGCAGCTTACAAACTCCAGGCCGACAAGAAACGTAATCTTGCCTGGATCCCTAAATGTGGGGAGTTTGCCTATTTATCCACGCAACACTTGCGTCGTATTCAGCCGAGTCGCAAGCTCGGTTGGAAATTTATCGGTCCCTTTGAGATTGTGAGAGTGATTAACAATGTAACTGTTGAACTTGCTTTGCCCAAATCCCTAAAGTCTGTTCATCCTGTTTTCCATGTACGGCTTCTACGCCAGGCGCCTGAGGAGAACAAATGGAGACCACACCGACCGACCCCACCTCCGCTGCTGGTGGGGGGGGAACCTCACTACGAAGTATCGCAAATCTTGGACTCTAAGATCTCTCGCAATCGCTTGTTTTATCTGGTTGAATGGATTGACTTTGGGCCGGAACAGAGGGAGTGGGTGCGGGCGGAAAATGTTCTGGCCCCCCGGCTTATCCGGGCGTTCCACAAGTTGTACCCCCATAAACCAAAGGGGTAGGCTTATTTTCGAGGGGGCTGCATGTCAGGTAGCCCTGCCATGATGGATGGAGGGGAGGGGAGGTTGGCTCTGGGCACCTTAGTGGCGTGACAGGCGGGAGGTTGGAATCTGGGGAGTTGTTGATTTACGCTTAGGGTGTGAGAAAGGAATGTAGCTCTGGTTACCCCTATCTCCTGCAGACGGGACATTCTGACCTTGAGGAATCAAGCTGCGAGCTTTCCTATCGCTTTCAAAGCTGCAGCTTTGCTGTGAATAATGGGGGCGTTGGGAACTTCATTAGCGTAGTAACTTTCGATTCCCAATCGCATGGTATTCTGTGACTAGGAGAAGGGGGGTCCCCATTCACCCCCTTGCCCTGTATAACTGCTTGCTTTCTGTAACCAAGTCATTCTGAACAATGTACCTGCATCAGTGAACCTTTCTCTTGCAGCTTTATAATAAATACTATCCTTGTTTGCATCACAAGGCCTGGTGTTTTGCTGACTAAGTTAGGACTCCTGACAGATTCCCTCTGTGAACACTCAGACAAATTACAGTGAAGAATTCCCTAGAGAGAAGGAATAACTATTAAAGCAGAGCAAGACTGGGAGGGCCTCAGTGTTTTCCACTGCCCAGCACCTGGTCACCCCTAGGACAGCTTACTGCCTTGGGCGCCCTTGGAGAAATAGCCACTTGCCAACTGCCTGCCTTCCCCTAGGCCCCCCTCTTCAGATAGTGTGTTCCAGACAGTGAAGGCCTATGTGGTACACAGAACTGCTCCCAGCATCAAAAGTTATAAAGTATTTAACAGAAAGAAAATGTTTACAAGCATAGTTTCAGCACAGCACCAAACTGAGCAAGGAATCCAAAAGAAATGGGATAACACACAAATTCTCTGTCCCTATCGGATGTTAAAACAGGACAGGCCCCTTTAGGAAGTTACAAATCACTACAGGGTTACCCTTAAAGTTTCCCTCAGATCTCCAGGTGAGCCCATGGTCAAAACAGCTGCCTTTTTCACAGAAGAGGTCTGTGTGCACTCTTGTTGCAGCACCCAAGAAAAAGAGGGGCCCCCTTCCCCTTGCAAGAAGATTTTATCATTTCTGTTTTTCCTCCCACCTAGGGTCAGCTCAGGTCAAGGCAGCTTTTCCTGTTGTCTCCAGGAAGTTCCTTCCTCAAGCCTATCTAGATTAGAGTTTATCACCCCCAACTCTCTGTTCTCTGCCTGAAGGGGAAGGGGAAAACTTGACCATTCCTTTTGTTTAGACCCATGAAGGTGGGCTGAGGTACAACAAGCCAACTGACTCCCACCTCTGCCTCGAGAAAAAACTGCTAAAACACAACATGGAGGTTTTGCTGCTTGCCAGCCTCGCAGGAGAAAATGCATTTCTTCATAAGCATGGACAGCCAGTTTGGGGTAGTGCCTAGAGTGGGATTGAGAGACCCAAGTCCCAATCCCCACTCTGCATGGAAGCTTGCTGGGTGACCTTGGGCCGCTCACACGCTCTCAGCCTCGCCTACCTCACGGGGTTGCTGTGAGGATAAAATGGAGGGGGAAACGATTCTTTGGGCCCACACTGGGGAGAGAAGGGGGGGGGCATATCTTCTCTCTAAAATAAGTAAAGCATACAGACAACACTTGGCTTCCTCTCTAAATGTACTCAATCAAAGTCATCCACGAGGCAGGAGAATCGCCCTCTCCTTCGGTCGGGTCTCCCTCGCGCCACCCTCAAGAAAGAAGCGCGGCCTTCCCCCTGCGACAGAACAACCGCAGGCTCCTACTGCACGATCTCCCCGTGACCCTCCGCCCGCGGCCCAGCCAGCCGCCTCACCCGATTCCCCGGCGGGAGGACGCGCAGGGACGGATGCTGCGCCAGGAACCCCTTCAGCGCCTCCCCGGACGGCTCGCTCATGGCCGCGGCTCCGCGCGCTTCGGGGCCGGCTCCGGTAGGGGCGTGGCTACGGCGCACGCACAGAGCAAGGAGCCAATCCGAGCGCCTCGGCGGCCCCCGCGCACAACCCCCACTTCCGGTGTTCCGCCCCTCGGGTCTCCACGGCCCGTTGGGGACCGGAAATGCGCCCTCAGGAATTCCTCGCTTCCGCTCGCGTCCGGCTCTCCAGCGCTCTGACACCAAAGAAAAACCATAAAGTAACATAGAGTGTGGGCGTGGCCTTTTCACGTCGCTTTCGGTGATGAGAGCCTCTCTGTCCCTCCTTCTCCCCCGCCAGAGCTCCGAGTCCGGAGTGGCGCCTTGAAGACCGACCAGCCACGTATTTTGTGTGCGAAATACTGTCAAGAGCTTGAGGGTAGAGCGGCACCCCACTCTTGAGTCTCGCGGCGGCGGCGGCGGCCGACTCCTGCCTTTTCCTGCCTTTTCCACGAGTCCGTCTCAAAAAAGTGTCTCCGGATCCGGTCGCTGGCGGAAGCGATGAGGCAAAATGGCCGGCTGGCTGCGGTTGGTAGGCGATGGGCGTCTGCGGGGCGTCTGGGGCAGAGGGCCGGTAGGAGCTCGCAGGGCGGCTTGCCTGGGAGGCAGGGGCGGCGGGGCGGCGCTGGGCTGCCTCCAGAGGGTCCCCTTGAGTGGTCCGACGTATTTTCAGCACAACTTGCAGCGTGGCTGCAGCCCTTTAAGGTTCTTGGTAGACAAATAGAGTCCCCCGGTTTCAAATCCCGTCCCAGGGATCGTTTTGCATCGGCATACTTCTTGTAGTCCTCCTTAGCCTTGCATAAAGTTTTACTGAACAGGTCCCAGTTCCTCGTCACATTGGATCACCACATTTGGGCATCCCCCTCTATGGCCTGGGTGAGATCTACCACTGGAAGGGGGGCACCTTCATAACCAAATACTGCCTTAAGCAGGCTCATCCCTATCGAGCTATGGAGAGCATTATTATAGGAGTATTCTGCAAACAGCAGCAACTGCACCCAGTCAGATTGTTGATGATTTATGTGACAGCGCAAGACCTGCTCCAAAACCTGGTTGGTGCACTCTGACTGGCCGTCAGTTTTGGGGTGATAGCTGCTAGTCACCCCCCTTTCTATGCCCAATAGCTTCATGAGTTCTTTCCAGAACTTAGAAACGAACTGAGACCATGTGTCTGAAATTATTTTGTGGGGTAAACTATGTAATCTCACCATGTGTTGCAAGAACAGGGCAGCTAATTGCTCGGCTGTGGGGATAGACTTGCACGGTACAAAGTGAGCTTGCTTCGAGAACAAATCTACCACTACCCATATCACAGTCTTCCCCCTGCTCTCGAGCAAATCAGTTATAAAATCCATTGAAATGACGGACCAATGGCGGTCGTGGGTTTCCAGCGGCTGGAGGTGCCCCGGCACTTTCCCTCCACGCTGTTTGCACATCAAGCACTGGGGAAAACACAGTGTCTGTTACATGCTCCCTCTGGCAAGCACTTGCCCACAAATTGGGAAGCGTCCTGCCTGAGTCCTGGCCACCAGAACTGCCTCTGGAGTAAGTGTAAGGTTTTCAGGTACCCAAAGTGTCCCACAAGCTTACTACAATGACACTGTGACAACATTTCTCCCCACAGTGATTCCGGTACATAAATCCGCCCCCCCCATCCAGAGGCCGTTCTCCTTACGTTGCAGTCCCTCTGCAACAACCGCTTCCAGGTCTTCAGGGGAGAAGGTGGCTGTAAATGTCTCTAGCCAGTCCGGATCCTTTTCTGGCTCTTTGCTCTCTCTCGCTTTGCTAGGGGTGAGCACTGCCCCTCCCAATTGGAAAACACAGTGTCTATTACATGCTCCCTCTGGCAAGCATGCTGCAGCAAGTGCGATAGTGCGCCAGCAAGAAAGTTCAGCTTGCTGGGCAAGTGCTTAATCATGAACTGGAACTTAGAAAAGAATTCTGCCCACCGAACCTGCTTTGCATTTAATCTCCGAGGCGTCCGGAGAGCTTCCAGGTTTTTGTGATCAGTCCATACCTCAAACGGTACCCTCGCGCCCTCCAGCCAGTGGCGCCAAGTGCTCAGGGCTAACTTAACTGCTGCTGCATCCTTGTCCCATATGGCCCAATTATGCTTAGCTCCCGAGAACTTTTTCAACACGTACGCTAAGGGGTGCAACCTCCCATTGGACCCCTTTTGCAAAATGGTGCCACCCATGACGACATCAGAGGCGTAGACTTGCACAACAAATGGCTTAGTCTCATCGGGGTGATGTAAAATGGGTTTGGACATAAATAATGCTTTTAGCCCTTTGAATGCTTTTTGACACTCCCTTGTCCATTGCAGTTTGCAAGAGCCTTTGGTAGCACCAGGGCTCTTCCCCTTAGTTTTCAACAAGTCCGTTAAGGGCAATGCCACTTGGACAAAGTTTTTAATGAAGGCTTTATAAAAATTTGAAAATCCTAAAAAACTTTGTAGCTGCTGCCATGTCTTCGAGGTTTCCCATCCCAGGACATCCTGAACCTTTTTAAGATCCATTCTCAGTCCCTGCTGCGTTATGCGGTACCCCAGAAGGTCTATCTCAGCCACTGGCCTAAGACTTTACATCGGGGGTCTAAGAAAGTCAGACAGTCTTTGCTCCACTGTACGTATGGGTCATGCGCCCCAACCGGGGTTTCCCCAACACCATCAGGAACTGAGCTGTGGAGTGCACTATAAAGTCTCTCAGTTCCCAATGCTCTCCCACCCCCATGGGCAATTCTGCAGTCCAGTACTGGCATGACTGCATGGTGGTACCATCCATCTGGGAGAACATCACCGGCTTGTCCAATTTCACTACAGCTGCCCCAAGTCCAGTTACTAACAAGGGGCTGATGAGATCACAGGAGCACCCTGAGTCTATGAGGGCACACACTCGAATGGAGGTGCTGGCCTCAGGGTTTAATACAGTCACGGTAGCAAAAAACAAGGAAGAACTATTTCTCACTGAGTCTTGCGCTGATGTTTGGCGGACCTGCCGGCTGGCACCTTTCACAGCAGGTCCCTGCCGCTTCCCTGCACCTGAGGCTTGTCCCCATCACTGGAGGAGGAGGTGCTTGAGGACACGAACTCAGTTACTTGTAACGCCTGGGGCGACTTCTGCCGCTTCTTGGCCATTTTCCCCTTCTCGCCTCGTCCTTTTCCCACTTGCCTCACAAACTTGCCTATTCGTTATGACTCCAAGTGCACTCCGTGGTGACGTGCCCCGGCTTCCTGCACCTGTAGTAGAGTCCTTTCTTGAATCGATGCTCCTGGTCGCCTCCTCCTGGGACCCATGTTTTCTGACCTCTTGCTCTGTGCTGTGCAACAGTTTCCCGAGTAGGGGCCTTCTGGTGATATAGCTTCATCAAATTATAGCAGTTCTCTACCTCACATGCCACCTGGATCCACCCAGCCAAAGTTAGTGGGTTATCTTGGATTTGGGTCCTCTCCAGGATGATAACATTCCGCCCTGCTTGGTAGAACTCGATCAATACCTCTTCCAGCCAGCCTAACAGCTTGGCAGCTGTCGCTTTGAACTCATCCGAGTACTCTTACACCAATCTGGACCCTTGGCGGATCCCACACAAGTGGGTACGAGCCTTCTCAAATTCAAGTGGGTCTTCGAACTGTTGACGGAGGGTTTGCATGAAAGCATCCACGTTCTTCAGCTCCGGGACAGCCACATTATACAGTCCCACAAACCAATCAGCTGCCCTATCACAGAGTCGGGACCCCACATAATCTATTTACTGTTTGTCTGTCGCAAAGGTATGGCCCCATTCACGCAGCATCTTCGTCACCTGGATGGCGAAAAATGCCAACTTGGTCAAACGTAGCTTCTAGCGTGTCATGAGGCCGCTCGCGCTCCTTGGCCTCACAGCGGGGTGCTGGACAAGGGGCCTCCTCCTCTTCCTCCTGTCGTCTCTTCTTCTTCGGGGGAGGATTCAGCCACATTTTTTTCCCAATAATGCTTTCATTGACCTTGGCAAGCTGTTGATCAGGAAACGGTAGCTGTCCTTCAGCTCCTTCATGTTGGCATGGAGCTTTGTCAGAAGACTGTTCCTCCTCCCACTCCTCTTGCATATGTCCCAGCTCTGGGTCGTCTTGAAAGGCTTGAGACGTGCGTCTGCATTCCCTCTCGCTACGTCCCCTCCCTCTCGCTACGTAGTCCCAGGGTACTGCTTAGCCAAGCGGAGTCGTCCCAGCGCTCAGAATTCTGGATCAGCACTTGCTTCCTCGACTTGGTTCCTCCGGACTTGTGCGTTTTCTTTTTGGCATCGGGTATAGGCATTTTGGTCCCCGAACTGCCGCTGGTGCCCTTACCGTCGTCTCTGTGTCCGTTCCCCATAGTGGTGGAACTGGGTCGAAGAAATGGGTGTCTGAACAAACTGTCAGACCCTTGAGTTAATCCACTCTCAGTCCAATAGTCTTTTATAAAAGCTTTATTAGAAATAGAGATTTGGATGTGCACAAGAGAGATCTCTTGTTCAGACTAAAGAACAGATCAAGGGTTAGGTATTGTATAGGCAATAGGTCAGTATCCCACAATGCAGTGGTCATGCAGTGGACATTCATGCAATGGACATGCAGTGGACACTCTCCCCCCTTCATACTATCCAGCACTATAAAAGTTTATCTATCCAGCAACCAGTGTTTCTCCAAGGATGAAAGGCTCCCGCTGGCCACACATCTTGGGGCTCATTCTCATGGGAGAGTCATTGCAAGCAAGGCTAACCTACCCCTTCACACACAGAGAGATATTTTAGCATTCACACCTGCTCCTCCCATCCCTTGGAATTTTATGGCAGAGAGGGCTACAAAGGGGTGTGAGACCAAATGGTCATGATGGCTTGGGAAGTGAAAGGAAACTACAAAGGAAGTAAATGAAAACCTGTGTCATGATAATCAACCATGACAATCAACAGAGCCTGAGCCTGACAGCTGTATTGTGTGAAAAGGCGCTTCCTTTTGTCTGTCATGAGTCTATGGCCTCCCAGCTTTATTAGATGCCCTTCTGTTCCAGTATTTTGGGAGATGCAGAAACGTTCTCTCTCTGTCCATTCTCTCTAAGCTATATTTAATTTTATAAGCTTCTTTCTATGGTTGCCTTTTGCCTGAACTGAAAGGCCTCAGACTCCTTAATGCATAAGTTTTCAAAGTTCTTGAGAGCCTGAAGGGTCTACCTGCAAAACAACCCCATGAGGTAGGTTGCTGATATTGCCTTTTTACAAAAAAGGACTGGGACTGAGAGAGGGAGTTTGCTCACTTTTTTAGTAACTCTGCTGTTGTGCCCTTAAGAGAGATTACACTTCTTACCTCTCCCCATCTTTATGTCAGGAGAAGTTTGACTTGTGTAATTTATGCCTGTCAATCAGCTGGAGTAGGGGGAGAGAGAGAAGAGATTGGATTTATACCCCACCCTTCACTCAGAGTCTCAGAGTGGTTTACAAATTCCTTTCCCTTCCTCTCCCCACAATAGACACCCTGTGTGGTAGGTGGGGCTGAGAGAGCTCTGTCAGAAACTGCTCTTTTTCAAGAACAGCTCTGACAGGACTATGGCTTGCCCAAGGTCATCCAGCAGCTGAAAGTGGAGGAGTGGGGAATCAAACCCGATTCTCCCAGATAGAGTCCACACACTTAACCACTTAACCAATCTGACTCTAGAGTCCGTGCACTTAACTACTACACCAAACTGTAGGATTAGGGCCTACGCAGTCCCTTCCCAGTAGAGAGCAGCTGGAGGCAGTGGGTCAAGTTCTGCAGGGTCAGCAGTTTGGTGGGAGGGAGGGAGCTTTGGTCTTCCATCTGGGCCTGCCTTTTCTGTAGCTTTTAGAAAACTAGTAGCTGATTTGGGCTTGCTGCTCACTTCCGCCCCGACCCCGGCACCTGCATATTCTTATATTTTGGAGCTGAAACTGGAAGTTTGCCTTATCCTATGATGGTCCAGACTAGCCTGATCTTGTCAGATCTTGGAAGTTAAACAGGGTTGACCCTAGTTTGTACTTGGATGGGAGACCACCTCTGAACGTCTCTTGCCTTGAAAACCCTGTAGGCTTGCTGTAGGTTGGCTGCAACTTGACATCACGTTCCACCACCACACTGAGAGTAAATTTTAGCCATTTCATCATGTCTTTCCTCCTGGGAGCTCAGGGCAGTGTACATGACGTTATAATTCCCCCCCTCCCCATTTAATCCTCAGAAGAATGCTGTGAGGTACAGAAAGTCACTGGCCTACAGTTGTCTAGTGACTGTCATGGCAGAGTGAAGATTGTAGCCCGGATGTTCCTGATCCTAATCTGATGAACTCCCTATGACGTTTTCCTGTCTGATGATGTCATAGGTTGTTGGCTCTTTATTTACAGCAATGACAACACAATTAAGTTGAAGAGAGGTTATATACACAAACACCTTTTTGAAGAACCCAGATGCACGAGGAATTATGCTGATTATGGCAGTATGAATTTAACCAGCTTTGGGGGGGGGGGGGCACACACTTTCCATGTCACATGAATGCTCGTGGTACTGGTTTTTCTCCCCCAGTCACCCCATCATTTTGATATACGAGCATGACTGCTTTCCTAGGAGATCATCTCTCATTGTTTTATCTTTAATAGATCTGAAAGATCCACAATAGATGTTGCTTTTATGGAGCTTGAGATTTACATTTCATTATCTATAAAATAATCGTTATCTATAAAATAAACTGAATTAAATAATTCAGTGATTTTCTTCTATTTTTAACACAGGCAACATTGTAGAAATGTGTTAAAAATAGAAGAAAATCACTGAACCTAACCCTGTTTGGGCCTTTTGAAAGTAGCTACATGTCCACCCTATTTAGACAGGGGCAAGGGGGCTATCACATGGCTCACTGTCCTTGCTGTGACATGGGGACTTGCTTACTTGCAGTGTATGGCACAGCTTCCGAGACAGGCCCTCCTGCTTCCCACCCTCTTGGTCACCATAGTCACACTCAGATCTTTTCATCCAGTATTGTGGTTCTGCAGGTCAGCCAAGCATCTGCCTGACTTGACGCCATTTGGAAAATGGAACTGAGAGATCCAGGTGAATTTTGTGACAGTGGCGTTTGAATTCCAGTATTTCCCAGTATAGCTTTTGCACTGGGAAGCTGTTTTTCATGTTTCCTAAAAGGAGATCTGAATTCAGTCACTTATGTTTTTAAAATGAAGGGTGGTAATACAGGAGGTCTCTCTGTTTTGCTTTTAGCTACCAAACTGCTTGGACAGAAGGACATTCTTTGGATGCCCCCACTCTAAAGCTATCTCCAACTTGATGTGGCTGCGAAAAGGTGAGCAGTGGGAGGCTTTTGAGAAGGCCATGATGATATTTTGTGTGCTGGATCCTGTTTGGAACCTATCCTGGCAGAAGAAGAGGGCAGCATACAGAGTCTGGTATGGGTGGAAAAAGTAGTCCTGGTTTAGCTGATGGTGGTTCTAACTGTCTGTTCATCTTATATCCAGACATTGAGATACCTCCTGTCCCGTAAAAGGAGCCCGAGGGGTGCTACAAGGCTTTTAGCCCAGCAGGTCACTGGCTACAGTACTCCTCCCCTTCTGACTATTTTCTCTGCTCCCTGGGGACTGTGGGAAGGTGGAGATGTAGTTGGTACTCGTGCCCTTTTCTACAGAGCAGGGTGAATGTTAATGACACAGGGGCTCATTGGCTTTGGGCTGCCTCTACCACTGTGGGGAGGGGCTTTGGCTCAGTGGAAGAGCCTCTCCTTTGTATGCAGAAGTTCCCGGTCTCAATGCCTGGCATCTCCAGTTAAAACATCTGGCCTTCAGTGATGTGACAGACCTCTGACTGAGACCCTGGGGAGCCGTGGCCAGTCTGAATAGACAGTATTGATCTTGATGGACCAGGGGTCTGATTCAGTATTAGGCAGTTTTGGTTGTGGGTTCATTAAAAAAAGATGCTCCTATTCTGTGGTGCACAGTTGTGTACATTATTGTTGAATAGTCATTGAGTATCCATGGTGGTTAGACAGTGTTATTAAAGCAACGAATATGAAATTAAGCAAACTCTGGAGCATGATGGAAGACAGGAGGGCCTGGCGGGAAGAGTCAGACTCGACTGTGTGACTGAACAACAACAAAATTATGGTGTGCTGTATCCAGTGCCAGGTGTCTTTGGGTTTTTCTGCAGTTGGCACTTTACATCTTGTTTTGTTCTCCCAGAGACTTCCTGGAGGCTTCGCACATCTGGAGTTTCCACTGCAGCAGCTGCCAAGTCTGGAGAGGATGCAGCGCTCAAATGGGGCCTCCTCACTATCCCTGTGGTTACATTTTGCCTTGGCACATGGCAGGTGAGTCTGAGGCTCAGGGTGCTTAGTGGACCGCAGGTGCAGCTAAGAGGAGGATCCTGGTTTCCAAACTCACCATGTGACCTAAAGTGAGCCCCTCCTGGAGCCTGGGGGTGATGGTGACACCAACCCACCTGAATCAGTTTTGTTAGAATTACCAAGTTAATCTGCCTGAAGCTATTTGAACACTCATTTGGCATTCAGTTGATGCTTTTTGTTGCTACTGTTTCTACTGAAGCCTTGCCAGGGCAATCCTTTATAATAATCTGAAAAGCCAGCATCTTGCTCCATCTGCTTTCCCAAGCTGTTGCCATGCTTTGGCAGGCAGAGATCATGTTTGGTCAGATAAGTGACTTGGGGAGGCTGTGGCACAGGACGGGGCACTGAATGCATGCTGCCCCTCTTCTGCCGTGATTCTGCTCTGTTTGCTTTGGGGTTTCTTCCTTCTCCTGCAGGTTCCTCACTTACCATTTAGGGTTTCCTGTCCCTTCTTGCCAAGCTACTTGGTGAATCATAGATGTGAGCTAGATTCGAGTCTAGTAGCACTTTAGAAACAAAACAATATTTTTGTGGTATAAGCTTTTGAGAGTCAAAGGTCCCTTCACCAGATACCTGGATGCCAGCTTTGCTGAGTTCTGAGACGGGAACAGTAATTTCATTTTGCTGTCAGTGTGAGCCTGTAGGGTTTACCAGGCGTGATGTTGGATCTGGTCCAGAAATACACGGGTTCAGCTGGCTGGGATACTCTTTTCGTACCACATTGTTCCATAAGGCCTCTAAGTTCTTGTGTGCTTATCAGGTTCAGCGGCGGAAATGGAAACTGAAGCTGATTGCCGACTTGGAGGCACGAGTTGCGGCAGAGCCAGTCCCGTTGCCATTTGAGTAAGTCTCCAAGCTGGCTCATCATCTGCTGAAAATGGGGGTTTGTGAGATGCAAGTGGTTGCGATTTCTTTCATTGGCTGTGCTCCTGAATTGGAATGGGTGAAGTTTTTCTTTCAATAGAAAGGAAGCGTGGGGAGAGGCTTCGCCCAGCCTCTTGGGCTGCTGTCAGTGGCATAGGAATGGGGCCAGCAGAGAGGCCGCCAGTCCTCCTTTCACTCGTTCACCCTTTATGGACCTCCCCTTCCTCTGTCGTATCCCTGCCGGGCTTTAGATTGAAAATGCTGTGGGATAAGAACCTCTTATGCGGATTTGTCCATTAATGGCATCGTACAGATAAGGCTGGTAATAAACCTGCTGCTGAAATAGATACTGTTAATAAATTTAAACAAGTGGGGGACCTGTTGAGGAGAACTTCATTTTCCCCACCCCCTTCCTCTTTGCTTTCCCTCTTTTGCTTCTTCCCTGTCTGCAGCCTTTCCTTCTCTTCTGGTGTGGTGACTCATGCATGGTACAGTAGTAAAGAGCAGTGGACTCTAATCTAGAGAATCAGGTTTGATTCCCCACTCCTTGGGCCAGTCACTGTTCTCTCAGAGCTGTTCTCTTGAGAGCTCTCTCAGCCCCACCTATCTCACAAGGTGCCTGTTGTGGGGAGAGGAAGGGAGAGGCGATTGTAAGCCACTTTGAGACTCCTGAAGGTAGAGAAAAGCTGAGTATGAAAACCAACTCTTCATCTTCCACCCCCCTCTGTTTCTTCCCCTGGCAGTCTTTGGCCCTGGCCCTGCCACAGGTGTTCCCTTTGTACCTTTTCTGCTTCTCCTCTCTCTCCTTTTGCCTTTCCATGTCTCCCCTTTGCATCATTGGTGCAAATATACTGGAGCCTGGTTTGATCCCAGATCAATTCTACCCATGGTGGCAGTGCTTTCCTCCCTGTAAGAAGGGTCCTAGGTGGTGGCAGGGAGTGCTGCCAAATTGCAGCTGATTCACGATGACCCCTCTTGGGGTTTTCACAGCAAGAGATGCTCAGAGGTGGTTTTCCATGGCCTGCCTCTGTGTAGCGACCCTGGGCTTCCTTGGTGGTCTTACCAGAGCTGACCCTGCTTAGCTTCTGAGAACGGAGGAGATCAGGTTATCCTGGGCCATCGAGGTAAGGTAAAGAAGTGTCCTTGCAACTGAGGAAGGAAGAGCCTCTTGCCTCAGAAAAAGGTTTTTTATGTTAGAGGAAAGCTCTGTGATAGGTGAGTGGCATGGACCTGTGGATCCCTACCACCTTGTCTTGTCATTTGCACTTTCCTTCAGTCTCATTAGAAGCAGCCAGCAGGTTTTGTTTGGTTATGAAGTTATGAAGAAATGCATTTTCTCCTGGAGGGAGGCCGGCAAGCAGCAAGCATCTGCTTGGCATTTTAAAAAGTTATTTTTTTCTTGGGCAGGCTGGGAGGGAAGATGTCCGTCAGTAGCTTTCCAGGTGCACCTCTTAAGAAATGCTAATGGGACTGGCTAGAGACAATGGGATGATCAAACTTCCCCCTTCTCCCTCCCCCCTTCCCCAGGCAGGAAACAGAGTTTGGAGGGCTTTAGGCTAGACCAGCCCCAGATATAGTCTCGAGGAATGGCCTGGAGAAATGCTTCTTTGACCTGGTCAAGGGCGCGGAGACAGAAAATTAATAAAACTTAATAAATCTTCCTTGCAAGAGGAAGTTAGTCTCTTTTTGTTGGGATGCTGAGCTAAACAGACCTCTTGCCTGAGGCTGTGTCAGGTCCTCCAGAAAGTCAGTCAAACACCAGGCTTCATAAAGAAGATAGCGTTTATTGAAAGCAGTTCTAAAAGACACGGTGACACTTCATTGTCAGTGATGTTGTTGTTGTTCAGTCGCACAGTCGAGTCCGACTCTTCGCGACCCCATGGACCAGATTACGCCAGGCCCTCCTGTCTTCCACTGTTCGCTGAAGTTTGCTCAATTTCATGTTCGTTGCATCGATGACACTGTCTAACCATCTCATCCTCTGCCGTCCCCTTCTTCTTTGACCTTCAGTCTTTCCCAGCATCAGCGTCTTCTCCAGTGAATGCTCCCTTTTCATTTGGTGGCCAAAGTATTTGAGCTTCAGCTTCAGGATCTGGCCTTCCAGGGAACAATCAGGGTTGATTTCTTTTAGGATTGACTGATTTGATCTCCTTGCAGTCCAAGGGACTCTCAAGAGTCTTCTCCAGCACCATAGTTCAAAAGAATCTATTCTTCGGCACTCGGCCTTCCTTATAGTCCAACTCTCGCAGCCATACATTGCTACGGGGAATACCATTGCTTTGACCATGCGGACTTTTGTTGGCAAGGTGATGTCTCTGCTTTTTATCATGCTGTTTAGGTTTGCCATCGCTTTCCTCCCAAGGAGCAGGCGTCTTTTAATTTCATGGCTGCAGTCACCATCTGCCGTGATCTGGGATCCCAGGAACGTGAAGTCTGTCACTACTTCTACGACTTCCCCTTCTATTTGCCAAGGAGTGATGGGGCCAGAGGCCATGATCTTAGTTTTTTTGATGTTGAGCTTCAAGCCCACTTTTGCGCTCTCCTCTTTCATCTGTGCAAGAGGCTCTTTAGGTCCTCTTCACTTTCTGCCATCAGAGTGGTATCATCTGCATATCTGAAGTTATTGATCTTTTCCCCAGCAATCTTAACTCCAGCTTGTGATTCATCCAGGCCAGCATTTCGCATGATGTACTCTGCATATAAATTAAATAAGCAAGGTGACAATATACATCCTTGTCGTACTCCTTTTCCTATGCTAAACCAATCAGTTGTTCCATATCCGGTTGTCAGTGATAACTAAATCTAAAAAGCACCCACAGTTATACCAGCTCAAAATCCCCCCCCCAATCTATCTACCAATAGTTGCCGAGCCCGCGCACAGGAAAAAGGGGTGAAAGCAATAAAGCAGTAAATAACCAAAATGCCCAAGAGCTGTCCCAAACAAAGAAGAAGACTCTGTGAGGCCAAGGACATTTGGTGAGATAACAGATTGCCCAGGTGGTGTAACTCAGCGTCTCCTAGGCAACCTGCACACCTCCCTACATTCCAAAGCATGAAAAGTTGCAGACCATCCCTCCCTCCTATCCTTCCATCCATCTGATGTCAGGGTTACCTGACAGGCTGGGAGCGGGCAGCCATTCTGGACCATGCAGCTGGAAGAAGGAGCTGGGAGCAAGGCTTGAGGCCTTTGAGCTTGAAAGGGGAGCTGAGGGCCCCCTATGTTAATCAGGTGGTGGTACTTGAGAGTAAAGGAGAAGCCCCTTCAGGATGTTGGGAACCCCCAAGGGTGGAACGGGGCCTGCAGGCCAGAGCAGGCACATTTTGCCACATAAGTAGTTATCACATCCATAGTGTGTGAAGTATTTGCCTTAGCAAAGAAACTGAGATAGTATCACACATGCCTCTCTATGCTTTTGATGTTGGCTGCAACTTAGCCAGCGCTACCATTTCCTGTTCTTTTGCAGCCTCCTGGAGTTAAAGGAGTTGGAGTACAACCCAGTCAGAGTCCGTGGATATTTTGACCATACAAAGGAGTTGTACATACTTCCACGTTCCCTGGTAGATGGGAAGAAAGAAGCCAGGGCCGCCGGCCAGCTGATGTCGAATCCAGAGAGTGGTGCAAACGTGATCACACCCTTTTACTGCACGGATCTTGGGTAGGTTGGTTAGGAGCTAGAAGGCTTAGACAGGCTCCTCTCATAGATGAGCCAAGTGCTGTACAAGCTAGAAATAAAACTTGTTCTGCTTATAAAAGTAATTTTTGACTCTGTGAATGATCTCTTTCTGAGGCTGTGTTGTGTGACTCACAGTGTAGTCAAGACCCCTGGGTAGCCAGTAGCAGCCAGCTGGCCCAACATCCATTGTAGTTAAGTTTCTGCCTTTGGCTTTGCTTCTGACTGCAGTGCAAGAGTGCTTGAGGGCTTCTCTGTGTGATCCCCTCTGGCTGTAGGAGCTGGCAGTGCTCCGTCTTCTGGGTTGAAGTTGCTGCCTCTTGTGCCTGTGACTAATAAAACTCCTGGGCTTCAGGAATTTGCACTTCCCTCATGGAGGCACCTGACCATTCTCTGCCTTTTAACTGGGGCAGATTCTATGGGCAAAAATTGAAGGCAGCGCAGTTGCACATCATGTTTGTGGCCAGCTGTGATGCTGGTAAATACTCAGAAGTGCCTGTTCAGCTGCTCGAGCATTTCACTCAGATTTCGGCAGCCGTCACAGAATTCAGAGAGCAGCACCTCAGAATCGTAGAGCAACCTATGCATGTTTTGGAGGTGGTGCCTTGCTGGATGCCCTTATAGAAGGGTGAAGCTGTACGTGTGCTGCATCGGCAAAGATGTACAACAAAGCCAGGGCAAAGGCAGGGGAGCAGTTTTGTGTTTAATTTTTTGAGACCTGATACAGAACCTTCAGAACAAGTTTGGGGGGGGAGTTTTATGAAATATTTTTTTCCAGTTTAGAGTGTTCAGTAAAATGATGTTAACATGAAAAAAAAAAGTAGTTAGGAAAGGAACAGTGAGAAGAGGTCAACCAGAAAAAGCATTGCCAGACTGGGTCTCCTTGAGTCTCCACAAAGTCCCTGCTGCCTTTCTCCCATAGTCATATGAGCAGGCCGCCTTGATCCAAGGATGAAAAGAGCTTCCAAGCATTCCAGTGACAGCTTCTGCCAGGCTTTAGGCACACAGGACTCCTCTTCTCAGCCTAGCCATGTTTTCCTTCCCCTTCTTCCAAGCAGGCCATTTCTGTGGTGTCCATTATTTCACTCCCAGTCTTGGAGCTGTTATCAACACATCGCTGGTTAGCAGTTTTCGCTCTAAGCTGAGCTAGTGTGGGCTAGCTCAGTTTTTTAGCCTCTGGCTTACACATATTTGTCTTAGCTCAGGAAGGATGGCTCCAGAGCAAACTAATTTATGCAGTAGCCAAATCGCTCACTCAGTAGCTTTAATGTCAGTAGCTTACAAAGTAGAATTTTGGCTCACAAGATTCCATGGCTTAGAGGGAGCATTTCTGGTTAGCCTCTTTTCCCCACTTTTGCAATATATCCTAAACAACAAAGAATTGTGTGGCATCCTCAAGTCCAACAAATACATTGCACTATAAATTTGGGTGGTTCACAGCCCATCTCCGATGCACAAAGAGAGATCCCTGAGAGAGTGGGTGGGGGAAATCATTCTGGCATCATTTTGGTTGAACGGTAAGTGTACAGGTGGAGCAGCAGGTTGCTGGATATGAAGGCATCCAATATCCAGACAAGGGGACGTCGGTGGTTTCTGTTTTTATCGTTTAAAAATCTTCCTCTGTTTGGGAAAAGATCCACTGTGGGTGTTGGGAGTCTTAACGCCCCAACTGAAGTATTTCTTCCTGTCTCTCCCTCTTGCTCCTCACAGAATCACAATTCTCGTCAACAGGGGCTTTGTTCCAAAAAAGAAGGTGAAGCCAGAGACCAGGCTGCAAGGACAGGTAAAGGCAGATACAGTGACCACACCATGATGGCACCTGGTGCTGTTGCTGCAGTGCAGTCGTAAACAGAATCAGGGCCTTCCTTAGCCCGTTGACTTTATTGGATTTGGAAGGGCACAACTCTGCTTAGGTCTGTAGGGTTAGACAGCCATGTAATGATTTTGCTAACAGGGTAGTCATGGTCCCAGTGGCCAATGGGTGAAAAACAGTCCCCCCCACCTGCTAGATAAACCAAGGCAATTTTCCATTGGACAGAAGCGATGTGATTGGGTGGGTAGGGCCCAGAGTCACTGGATTGATACCCACTGCCTCACATGACATATAAGCAGGGCTGGGTGTTACTAAGTAGCTGATTTCTGCAGCCTCTCCCAGTGAAGCAAAATGTACGTGTTTCTTTTGAACTTAATCTGCCTCACCCCCACCCCCCACCCCGGGACGCACACCTTAAGGTAGCGAGGGGGTCTGTGTGTGCCAGCGAAGCTGAGAGCAATTCCGTAAGGGGTCTGAACTCCTTGCAGAGCTACTTGAGGCAGAATGGTCACAGCTGAGACACCAGACTAAGATGCACCCACCCCCTTGGGGGATCAATGGTCACATCCACAGAAGAGAAGGGACAGTTCCCATGGTGACGGGGGCGGAGGAATCCTTGAGGGGTGGTAGCTACTGGGCAGCAGCTGTAGTGGAAGGGGACCTGGCAGAGTATCTTTCCTAGACAACGGGCAGTGGATATTTCAGCTAACCCAAGTTAGTACCGTGCAGAAGAAGGCCATGGTAAACCACTTCTGACGAACTCTTACCTTGAAAACCCTATGACGAGACAATCCAGAACAAAAAAAGATATAGTGTTGGATGGATTGACTTAATCGAGGAAGCCATGAGGGCCCTCAGTTGGCAAGACCTGAGAATGTCTGTTAATGATAGGACGTTTCGGAGGACATTAATTCATAAGGTCTCTGTAAGTCGGAAATGACTTGATGACACTGAACACACACACACATTTTGCCTCAAGGAGTCAGATGGGGGAGGGGCAGGAGCTGCGCATTCAGTTGTGCTTTGTAGGTTGCCTTGTCTCTTCCTCATTGTGGGAAGAATTGCTCAATTAGTGGGCTTGATCCAGAGCCCTTTGAGTATTGGGCATCTCCGTCAGTACCTTTTGGCTTCTCCTTCAGTGGGGGAAGCCATCCAAACTGGTTAGGTCAGGTCTCCTCTTGCTCCAGGCAGGGCTATGCAAATTTGTGTAGACTGTATGGGCTCAGAGTGAGGCTGACCTTCCAGTTTTCAATAGCCCTGCCGCTCCAAGCAGGATGCTCGAGCCAGCTCTGCTTTCTTGGAGGCTCTTGCCTTACATGGAAGATGGGGAAAAGCCTTGAAGAAAGGCCCCATCGTCAGTCTTAAGAGAAGAAAAAAGAGACCTTTAAGACAAGCCTCTCCTGCCTGAGGTTCCAGGCACCGGAGACTGGCCAATGGCAGAAACATCTACAAGGCCACAAACTGCCCTCAGTGAGAGACTGTTGTGGCAGGCCTCTCCTGCCTGAGGATTTGGGCATCGGAGACTGGCACGGGCCTCAGTCAGTGCTGCCAGACCTGAGGCCTCAGGTCGTTTCTGCAGCCGGACCCCAACTGCGCTGGAAAAACCCAGCAGAGCTCTACTGGGTCCAAACACAGAGCCACTCTCTTGGAGTCTCTTACCCTCTAAGTATGGAAGACGAAAGGGGAGACCATTGTGGCAGGCCTCTCCTTCCTGAGGATTCAGGCATCCGAGACTATCATGGGCCCGTCAGTGCTGGCAGACCTGAGGCTTTGGGTCATTCTCCAGCTGGCCCTCTACTGTGCTGAAGACACCCAACAGAGATCTACTGGGTCTGAACCCAAAGCCAGCCTCTTGGAATCTCTTATCCTGTAAGTATGGAAGACGGAAGGGCCCCATTGCTTGTCTTAGACAGAATGGGGAGACCACTGTGGCAGGCCTCTCCCACCTGAGGATTCACATTGGAGACTGGTCATCGTGGTCTCTGTGCAGTCTCACACATGGCTTGGGCACCTGCATACGACCTCGATTGGAGAAACTTCTAGAGCTTTGCCTCAGAAGAGTTTTGGCGGGTTGTCTTCCCACCCTGGGGAGGAGGCACACACTGCGCATGCCCAGAGCGGGGGAGAGAGCCACCTCCCACTCAGTTCTTCTTCGACCGCCTTCGCATTCACACCTCGCTGCTGTTGCTCCGTCATTGCCTCAGCTGAGTATTTGTTCTCTTTTTCTCTCTTCGTCTTCTTTTTTTTTTCTTCCTATGACTGAAGCCATCAACATCGACTTCAGTCATAGAGCCCGTCATTATTACTGGCTTAACAACTTCGACTCCTGCTTTGGCGTCTACTTCTCAAAATTCTGCTTTACGACCTCCAACGCCACAGCACACTTTGTCCTCGGCTTCTGGCCTTATTCCGCTTGGCCAGTCAACGACATCGCCTCCCACATTATCTTCTCACAGGGACTCCCGATCTCCTTCTAGACACTTCAATCACCCACTCCACGATTTGGAGGGGAGGGAGCTTTTGGTGGATCGCCGTTCTCAATCTCGGTCTCAATATGACCGCAAGCGTCTCATTCGTCAGCAGTCTCCTTCCTCATTGGAATTGCCTTCAGATGATCAATGTTGGTCTCCTGATGAACGCAGGCGACCTCGGTACTGTGCCTATTATTACTCCAGATCTCCAACGCCTCAGCGTTATCATGATCGGCTCTGGCACTCAGAATGTACAGACCACTGTCGCGTGCCTGATTACCCCAGGCACTCCCGATCAGTACCTTCGGCTCATTCTGTAGCTCTTGACCAACTTTCTGAGCTCTCGAGACCTAGGGATGCCCCAAAGTGTTCTCCCTTAGAACCTCGGTATCGTCGCCCTGGTGATGACCAAGTGGCAGCTGATCTTGTTCAGCCATTAAGGTCCTCCTCTCCCATGTCGATTTCTGACCATTCTGACTCTGCAGATCTCGATCCCAATGCCACCCAAGTCGATGATGAGCCTCGCCGGTCGGGTTCTGTTTCACCCACTGAGGGTCCAAAAGCTTATTTAGAGCTGGTTACTAGAATGGCCTCTGCCCTTCAAGTTCAGGGTTCGATGGAGTCTCCCGCTGTGACTGACGTAGTTCATAAGCTGGTTCAGGCCGACCTTCCTCGTTCCACTGTCCTCCCTTTGCTGCCAGTCCACCTTTCTGTTCTTAAGGAATCGTGGGAGCACCCTGCGTCCATTCCCCCAGTCTCTAGATGGTATGATGGTCTTTACAAAATCCAACAGAACTCAGGGAAGTTTCTTATCTCCCACCCGCCGCCGAATTCGCTAGTCATGCATTCTTCGTCGAAGTCGAAGCAACCTGTATGACAGTCTGGGCCGCCCGATCGTGAAGTTCGTAAACTTGACACTCTTGCAAAGAAAGTGTATTCCTTTGCCTCCATGGGTCTCCGTATTGACACCTACCTGCCTTACCTTTCGGCTTATGTCTTCAATGTCGCTAATGCTGTCCGTCCTGTCTTGGACTTTGTCCCCGAGGAGCATCGTCTCACCTTATCAGCCACTTTGTCTGAGATCTGTTCGATCTCAAAACAGCAAATCAACTCTGTTCGCCATGCTGTCACTTGCTCCTTGAAGATCCTTCTCTCTTCTGTTGCTCTTCGCCATCACGCTTGGCTAAGAGGCACCTCTCTGCAGCCCGATGTCAAATTCCGTATAGAGCACCTCCCTTTCGACGGCAACAGTCTCTTCCACTCTACCACTGATGAGGACCTGAAAGCCATCGACGACAGCTGAAAGCAGACTCAAAGCCTGGGAGTCTCCACTTCCACATACCGACTTCGGAACCATTCTTGGAAGCCTTACTATTCTAGGTGCCAACCATCTCTGACATCCAATTCCCAGTGGAGGAGGAAGCCTTATGACTCCCGTCCTTCCTCCAGGCAGTGTCCGCAGCCTCCAAAGAAGTCCCAGCAGCCCAAACAGTCTGACTGTTTCCATCACCTGTCCTCTCCACCATCATACACCCCTCCCATCCAGACCCGACTCTTCCCCTTTCTTCCAATGTGGGAAGCTATTTCCACCAACTCCTGGGTCCTCACCATTCTACGGGTGGGGTATGCCATAGAGTTCGTTTCACCTCCAGTCCTACCGCACTTTGTTGTCACACCCACAGATCCCCTCCTCGATCTTGAGATCTCCGCCCTTTTTGCCAAAGGCGCTATTGAGATCGTCCCGGAGGCGCAACGGACCCTAGGCTTCTACTCAAAGTATTTCCTTGTACCGAAGAGAGACAGTGGCTTCAGGGCCATTCTGGATCTTCGAGATCTGAAAATTCCGCATGGTCACTTTACGGTCCATTCTTCCGCTGATTCTCAAGGCTGCATCGCTAGCATCGGTCGATCTCCAAGACGCATATTTCCATGTAACTATCCATCCCCAGCACCGCAAATTCCTTCGTTTCACAGTCAGGAACGCACATTACCAATACAGGGTCTTTCCAGTCAGTCTCTGTACTACCCCAAGGGTTTTTACCAAACTGATGGCTGTCATGGCTGCGGACCTTCATCGCCGTGGGATTGCACTTTATCCCTATATCAACGACTGGCTTCTCGTGGCTCCAACACAAGCCCAGCTACTTCACGATGTCCGAGAGACTCTTTCTCTCCTTCGTGCCCTCGGCCTTTGTGTCAACCTCTCCAAGTCCTCTCTTCAGCCCGTCCAGGTCCTTCAATTCCTCGGTGCCCGGCTAGATACCAACCTCGAGACTGCATTTCTTCCAGAATCGAGGGCCTCCGACATTCTAGTGCTGGTGTCCCAATTTCGGACCTCCCCTCGGCAGTCCGCTTAATCCGTTATGAGGCTCCTGGGTCATTTGTCATCCATCATGCCAGGTTGAGAATGCGGCCACTTCAACTCTGGCTGCTCCGTGCCTTCGATCCTCTCTGCAGTCCTTGGCACAAAATTCTGTCGATCCCACCCCTAGTCGTCGACTCCCTCACGTGGTGGTCTCACCCTCAGCACCTCCTCTCCAGCATGCCCTTTCGACATCCTCCTCCACAGGTATTGCTGACCATGGATGCTTCCCTCTGGGGTTGGGGAGCCCAGTGCGGAATACTTTCAGCACAGGGGGTCTGGACTCCTCTCGAGGCAACTCTTCACATCAGTGTCGTAGAGCTGTGTGCGGTTCATCTTGCTCTTCGTTCTTTCCTCCCAATCCTTCAGGGTCGAGTTGTTCAGGTTGCTTCCGACCATACCACCTCTGTATACTATATCAACAAACAGGGAGGTACTGCCTCTGTTTGTCTCTGCAACTCGGCCATCGACCTCTGGACTTGGTGCCTTCATCATTCCATTACGCTCTCCGCAATACACATTCCAGGAGCCCAAAACATCGATGCCGATCAGTTGAGCCAGTCCAGGTCGTTGGACAACGAATGGTCCATTCCCCTTTGATACCTAAAACCTCTTTTTCTCGAGTTCGGTCGCCCTCTTGTTGATGGCTTTGCAAATGCTGACAATGCCCGCTGTCGTCTATTCTTCAGCAGGGGTCCCCCATCTGCTCGGTCGCTGAGAGATGCCTTCCTTCACACGTGGAACGGGACCCTCTTTTATTTCTTCCCTCCATTCCCTCTCATCTCCTGGGTCATTCAGAAGATCCTTGCCAATGCCACGTCGTACATCCTAATCACTCCTTGGTGGCCACGCCAAGTCTGGTTTCCACACCTCCTCCAGCTCTCCCGTCACACGTTCTTCCCTCTCCCTGTCGTCCCCAATCTCCTCTCTCGGGCCTGAGGGAGGATCCTGCATCCCAATCCAGGGGTTTTCTGCTTGACGGCCTGGAAGATCCAGTATAACACTTCCCGCCTCAAATCTCCGAAATCCTCCTAAATGCCAGAAAGCCTTCTACTTGGCTTACCTATCGATTGAAGTGGAAGAGATTCCAGTCCTACGCCTCTGATCACTCCTTTGATCCAGTCCAGTCATCTCTCCGTGAGATTTTCTCCTATGTAGTCTTTTTGAAGAACAACGGCCTGGCATACTCGTCCTTAAGGGTCCTTTAGTGGCCATCTCCGCTTATCATCCCTTGATATAAGGATCCTCAGTATTTTCTCACCGTCTAATGAAAACTTTCCTTAAGGGTCTCCTCCGGCTTTGTCCTCCTAGGAAGCCTCTGGTGTCTTCGTGGAGTTTGTCCCTCGTTCTCTCTCAACTAATGTCCAAGCCCTTCGAGCCCATAGCTACGACCGACCTCAGGTTACTCTCCTGGAAAACGGCCTTCCTCATAGCTATTACTACCATTCGAAGAGTAAGGGAACTAGCTGCCTTTAGAGTTGATCCCCCATATACTATTTTCCATAGGGAGGTCGTCCTTAGACCAGATCCTTCGTTCCTCCCTAAGGTCATTTCTGCCTTTCACCTCTCTCAGTCATCTGTCCTGCCTACTTTCTTTCCGAACCTGACTGATGCCTCTCAGAGGGCCTTGCACTGTCTCAATGTTTGCAGAGCACTCTCTTTTTATCTACATAGGACACAGCCCATACGTAAGTCTCCTCGGCTGTTCCTAGCTTATGGCCCCCCGCATCTGGGGGAGCCAATTTCCTCTCAATGACTGTCTAAATGGGTGACTTCCACCATAGCCCTTTGCTATGACCTTGCACGTTAACCTTTCCCTACGTGTCTCACTGCTCATTCCACACGGGCTGTATCGACATCTACCGCTTTCCTGGCTGGTGTCCCATTGGAAGACGTCTGTGTGGCTGCTACGTGGTCCTCGGCATTGACCTTCGTGACCCACTATGCACTCAACATCCGAGCTCAACAGGATGCTGCCTTCGGTCAGACAGTGCTGCGATCTCTCTTCGCTTGACCCTGCTGCTTCCTCAGGTAGGACCATTGGGTGACTTATTTCGTTAATGATGCTGTGTCTTAACCAGTATGCTTGTGTCTTTTTCAGCTGCCAGCTCCCTCCTCCAACTGCTACAGCTCTCGTACTCACCCATGTGTGGGACTGCACAGAGACCACGATGAAGATAAACAGGCTGCTTACTTGTAACTGATGATCTTCGAGTGGTCATCTGTGCAGTACCACAATCCCACCCGGCCTTCCCTGCTGCTGGCATCTCCTGATCTCCTTCCTTTGGCTTGATGGGACTTACCAGTGGCAGTCGAAGGAACTGAGTGGGAGGCGGCTTTCTCCCCCACTCTGGGCATGCGCGGTGCATGCCTCTTCCCCAGGGCAGGAAGAGAGCCCGGCAAAACTCTTCTGAAGCAAAGCTCTAGAAGTTTCTCCAATCGAGGTCATGCGCAGATGCCCAACCCATGTATGGTACTGCACAGATGACCACTCGAAGATCATCAGTTACAGGTAAGCAACCTGTTTTTCCTCTCTCTCCCCACATTCTCCTTCCATACACATTTTGAACGAACACCCCCTCTACAAACCAGTCAACTCCACCCCCTCAGGTGCAGCTACCATCCAATCATAACACACTTCAGTCACTCATCCAGCCACCCCTTTCTTACTCTACAGCCCTACATTTTAACTCAGTGACATATAAAACCCCACATTAAATTACAGAGATAAAACACACCCAAAATACTGTATAGCGAAACACCACAAGTAATCTCACAGAATGGCAGCTAGCACACTTGCTAAATTCTCTGATGAGGTCTTGGAAGTGCTGGAATCTTTGAGTGGGTTTTGCAAAAGCAGAAGGGAGCTGCTATCTGACTCTGTGTTTCAGATCCAGGAAGAAGTTGAGCTCACCGGAGTGGTGAGGTTGTCTGAAACCCGCAAGCCCTTTGTCCCAGAGAACAACGTGGAGCAGAACCACTGGCATTACCGAGACCTGGAAGCCATGGCAAGGGTGACCGGAGCTGAGCCCATTTTTATCGATGCGGATTACAGTAAGCCTCACCTCCCCCGCTTTCCCCTTCCTAAGTTTGGGACTGATAATGAGAGCAGTGCGGAGGATTACAAAGAGTGGGGACCTGACTTTGTTTTCCGCTGAGGTCACTGGGTTCTGCAGTGTCACAGTTATGAAGATCAAGTTCCGTGGAAGCTGGCAATGACTTGCCTTTTGGGTTGCAGGAGGCCAATTTAAAGCAGGACAATGCAGGAGAAAGGCCTATGATCACTGCAGAGCACACATGAACAGGCTGAATGAGTTCAGTAGCTGTGCTGCATAGAACATTTGCAAACATTCTCAGTGCTGCGTGGGACAGCTCATTTAACAAGGGTGATAAATAACACATGGCTGTTAATGAAAAGGAGAGGCGTTTCTCCCAGGAGCACAGGAGGAGCCTCTGGGTGTTGGCAGAGGACTGGGAAGGGGATCTCTTTCACATCATTCACCACCCAGTCTGTGCTGCGTTGTATCCTCTCCCCTGCCCACTCTCAGCCTAGACACTCTTCCCTCACAGAATAAACCGCCAGAACGGCTGTCTCTCCTAACAAAGACACTTCTCCTGCTTGGCTCCTGTGGGACTAACTTTTCCCTCAGTGACTGTTGCTAGGCAACTAAACTTGGTTCTGTCAGTAAAAAGGCAAAGACAGGAGGCCGTTACCAGGCCTTTGTGGAGAACTCATTGGGGCTAGTCTTGACTAGGGTTGCCTGCTCCAGGTTGGGAAATTTTGTGGTGGAGTCTACAGAAGCCAGGGTTTGGGGCGGGGAGAGGCCTCAGCTGAATGCAATGCCATAGAGTCCACCCTTCAAAGCAGCTATTTTCTCCAGGAGGTGAGAGAGATCTATTGTGAGTTCAGTTGTGATATGAGGTGATCTCAGAGCCAGTGTGGTGTAGAAGTTAGCACTTCAGAGCAGGGTTTGCCAGACCCAGGTTTTTGCCGTGGAAGCTGAGTGGGTGATTTCAGACCAGTCACAGACTTTCGGCCTAATGTACCTCACAGGGTTGTTGTGCAGTTCAAAAGGGGGACAGGAGAATGATGTAAGCTGCTTTGGTCCCCACTGTGGAGAAAGACTGCTTTTCTCCTGGGGAACCACTGTTGCCAATCTCCAAGTTGTGGCTGGAGATCGCTCAGAATTACAACTGTTCTCCAGTCGGCAGAGATCAGTTCCCCTGGAGAAAATGGTGGACTCTGTGTCCTCATACCCTGGTGGGATGCCCCCCCCCCATGACAGCCAGTGTGACATAGCAGTCAGCTTCAGAGCAGGGTAGAGGCTGCAGGTGTGGGGGGAGATGGAAAGCTGGTCAGGGGCAAATAAAGGTAGGTTGATGATTGGCTGGGAAGGAGATAGGATTGCCAGCTCCAGGTTGGGAAATTCCTGGAGATTTGAGGGGTGGAGCCTGGAGAGGGTGAGGTTTGAGGGGTGGAGCCTGGAGAGGGTGAGGTTTGAGAAGGGGTGGAACTTCAGACAGCTACAATGCCAGAGACTCCACCCTCCAAACTGGCCATTTCCTCCTGGGGAACCATTGTTGCCAATTTGCAGGTGAGGGCTGGAGAGCACTCAGAATTACAACTGCTCTCCAGGAGGGAGGGGGAAGGAGATGGAAAGCTGAAGTCAGAGGGGCAGATAATGGTAGGTTGATTACTGGCTGGGAAGGAGAGTTGCCATCTCCAGGTTGGGAAATTCCTGGAGATTTGAGGGGTGGACCCTGGAGACGGTGGGGTTTGAGGAGGGGTGGGACCTCAGACAGGTACAATGCCATAGGCTCCACCCTCCAAACCAGCCATTTCTTCCTGGGGAACCACTGCTGCCAATCTCCAGGTGAGGAGTGGAGATCACTCAAAATTACAGCTGCTCTTCAGATAGCAGAGATCAGTTCCCCTGGAGAAAGCGGTGGACTCTGTGTCATTATTTGCTGCTGAGGTCAGTACAGCAAATTGACGCTGAGTGCCCAAAGCAGGGCACCCGCCCAGAGCCTCTTTCTAGAGCTCATTGTATTTATTTCCACAATGGGCCTTATTCCTAGTTTCCCAAATAAATGCATATCTTCTTTTCCTGTAGTCTAGCTAAGATTTACTTCTGTTGCTTTCCTGTATCCATAGAGAGCACAGTCCCAGGGGGGCCAATTGGAGGCCAGACAAGAGTGACCTTGAGAAATGAGCACATGCAGTATGTTATTACCTGGTGAGTAAGCCTTTCCCTCTCTGCAGGGAGTTAGAGGGGTCATTCACCACTGGGCTTTACCGTGAAGGTTGTTCCCAGGGCTGAATGTAGGTGAAGCTCCTGACTATCTCCCATTCACAGATGGCAAATCCTGTGTTTTGTCCTCCTTCAGTGGATGGAGGGTATCCTGGTGATGAACGCTCATCAGCAGACTCAGCATCCCAGATGGATCTCTGCTGCTCTTTACACCTAGCTCTTCAGGGCTGGTCTGGGTGTCATGTCTGACTCTGGTTTTTACCATAGGGCTGGAGGCACTTTCTGGGAAGCCAGGATTCTCTCTATCTGTCTGTTGGGACCTAAGGGGATGAAAGATGCCATGTGCCTGTGTGGGTGACAGATATCCTGCCTGTCCAGCTGCTCCTGGTTTTGGCCACAGTAGAAGCAACAGGAGAGAGCTGATGGATGCTGCCCAGTTCGCATGGCTGCATATAGTGGGAGGATTAGCTGTCGCAACCCATGGAGACTCTTGTGCTGTAAAGTTAAGGAGTCAGCAACTGGCAGCCTAGGGCAAACCGAGAAGTGTGGAAAAAGCGGTAGCTGCAGTAGCAGGACTTGCTTGCAAGAATCTTGGGCCACCCTCTGTATTCTTAGTGGCCCATGAGAAATAAGGAACTGCTAAGCATGATGGAGCAGTTAAGAGGGCTGGATGAAGGTCGAGAAGACCCAGGTTTGAATCCCCCCCCCCAGCTTAGCTTCACAGGATTGCTGTAGGCGGCAGAGCTCCTTTAGGGTCCCCTCCGGGGAGAAGCATTAGGGTATCATCATCTATATACTAATAGCCAAGACGCCCCCTCTGTACGGATATCTAAATCCACACATTGGGGGCACTTGGGGGCAGAGATTTTCCTGCACACTTGGGGCAGTCCCAGGTGTGCAGAAAAATCTGAAACGTTGAAAAAAATATACAGGGGAAACTTAAATCGCCCTGAAAGTAAAAGAGCGTTCTCTGGCCATTGGGGGAGCCACTCAGGCCTCACCTTCAGTGTTGGGGGGAGAAACGGCGGGCCCAGGTCTTGCCAGGGGGGCAGGGGAGAAGGCTCGCTTGTGGCTGCTTCCCCCTCCTCCTCCATGTGGAGCTCCTTCTCTCCCCTGTGAGTATTGTGGGACCTCATTTCTTGTATTCTCTAATAGTGAAGCATGGCCCCCATCTGCAGATTCTTAAATTTGTGGATCAGGGTCACACTGACAGAAGGCGTATTTTCAGTAAACTTGGGGACTCCCAAGGTTTTTTAACAAAATGTACAAACTGAAAATAAGGGAGTGGGAGTTTAAATTCCCCAAAATGAAAGACTGTTGTCTGCCCAAGCACTGATAAAGCTCCTGCAAGTGTTGGGCGGGTGGGCTAGGAAGAAGGTAGGCTCAGACGGGGTGGTGGAGAAGCTGCGGTCAGGTAGGTCTGGGCTTGTGAAACTATAAAATATATCATTGGATGTAGAAAGCCCTGGTACAGTTGCAAGAAAATGCACTTGATTAATCACAAGTCACTGTGTTTACGATGAGCCAGGTTCAAAACCTCTCTGATATATGGTTGATACAGTAATAGGCCTTATTCTGATAGGACGTTATTTGCTTCGGGGCAGAGGGACACATTGGAACACTGTCTTTTAGAGTGTTTCCTATTAACACATATAAGGAAAGAAACTGATTTCTCCTTGTTCACAAGGAGTTATGGATGCACCTGTAGGCAATGAATTGAAATCCCTGCTGGCTCAGATCCTAATGTAACCATATCAGTTGTATTGATAGAAAATAATAGTGTGATGCAGCTCACTGTCTTTAGGCTGACAGAGCTGTATCATTAAAGTAAATCCTCACTGTACCATGATGCCTGTTGGGTGACCTTGGACCAGTGACACTGTCTTCGCCTCATCTGCCTCACAGGGGAGAAGAATCACATACACTGCCCTGAGCTCTCATTTTGGGTTTGTGCCAAAGAACAGGATCACGAACATTAACCCACTTGTGCCCCGAACCATATGTACATAAAGTTTAGCCTAGGGGATTCTCCTGGTTTTACTTTTTGTTCCTTCCTTCTCCACAGGTATGGCTTGTGTGCAGCCACATCATACATGTGGTACAAGAAGTTCATCCAGAGAGTGCACCTCTGAGATTCAGTTCCTTAATGCAATGGCTTGCAAGAGCAGCTGTCTTGTTCAGCCAGAAAGCAGCTATTTCCCAGGTCCCTGATCACGGCTAGAAGGCAGTGTCTGTCTGGGTGTTCCACTGGATGCTGGCTACAGGTATCATAAGCACAAATTAATCTTGGGAGGGCCAGGAGGCTACTTGAATCAAAAGGCTTACCAATCAGGGTTCATTGAAGGCAGAGCTGAAAGGGGAGAAAACAGGATGCCACTCTTTGCAATGAAGGTGCTCCTTCAACTTGAAAAAATCAGTGACTGCACAGCAGTTTGAAGAAAGTTTGGGGCAGAATGCCAGAACTGTAACCCAAGCCATCAGATTTCTTGAAATATGGGTTAATAAATCATAAGGTGTTTTCAGCTTTTTGTCATTTTTATGGTTCCCAAGACTCAAGCCCTGCCACTGTTTTTGTACTACATCATGTTTGAAAATGGGGTTGGCTGCATTTTTTCCTACCTTCCTCTGCATTAAAAAACAAGGGCAGTTACAAAGAGAGAATGCACGATGCTTATAGTGAACTGCGTGCCTGTTTTTTGGGGGAGAACATGCAGGAGGTAGTCATAGCCCCTCCAGTTGGGCTGGTGGAATGTGTGTGCGCAGGAGTCAATAACACCATCCTTTTACACGGTACAGTCATTTTGGCCATTACAAGGGATAATAACTTTTTTATGAAACACTCCATTTTTGTTGACAATTTTATTTTATGTACAGAAAAACTTGAGGCAAATCTGACACATCTACCCGAGCTTTGTGGCCAGTTCTTTAGCTTTGGCTTTTTCAAGCTTGGCAATCCGAGCCACGGACTTGGGCCCCAGGATGTTGCCCCCCCAATGACGGCGGATCTGGAGGAAAAAGGAAAAGCTCATTTTAAATGGAGTCATGCATTTAAACTTTCTCATATGCTGAGACTTCCTGAAACATTTATATAGGGGTTAAAACCAACAAGCTGGACTTATTATGACTACTGCCTTGTGTTCCTTTCCATCATTTTTGGTACACATAATGCTACAACATCTACACACACGTGGAGGCACAAATTAATCCTTATTCTACCTGCTGTAATCTTAATAAAACCAGACAGAGGCCCACGTTGCACCAACGCACGCACGGGGGAAACAGCTTTCCCAGCATTTACAACTGGAAGACAGCCAGCCAGCCTGGGAGGAACCAAATCAGCACATGCTTACCTCATCATATCTCTCATTGTAGTTGGTCTTCACAGCTTCCACCAGTTTAGCCAGGGCTCCCTTGTCTTCCCTATGGAGGAAAAACACAATTCTGCAAAGCAAGAACAGCTTTGAAGGAGAACCACATGCCGGTACCAGTTTTCACTGACAAGGGACCTTCCTAAACAGAACCATTATGACTTGCATAGTTTTTCAGTGCAGAAGAGTTCTTAGTGTAATGGCATTCGTTCAGCTTTCTGTGCAAAGCTGTGGGCATGGGTACTTGGCTGAGGGCTGGCCATTTGGGATTCTGGAGTTCTCCTACATTCTACATTTATCAGAGTGTAATTACAGCAACTATGTTGGTCTGTTGCAGCAAACAGGAAGCCAGTTAGCCTTGAAAATACCACTGGAGTTATCAGCTTTGTTATCAGACTGAATATTGCAAATGTCACAAGACAGTCAGAGCCCAGGGCTTACAAAACTGCCTGAAGCCCAGTGCTCAGCTGTTACCTCACCCCCACCCCCCAAATGGGTTTCTAAGGTCTTTACAGGTTACTCACGGGTTAACTTGTGTGAAAGCAACACAGGTGCAGGTCTTCCGGTGGACAAGGCGGCCCAGCCTGGCCTTGCTCTTGATGATACAATACGGGACTCCCATTTTGCGACACAAGGCGGGCAGGAACACCACCAGCTTTAACAAAGAAGACAAGCAACACACTTAACATGTGGAGGAGCCAATGGTTTGGGGCCCTTGCAACAAGCATGCTAATTTCTTTTTGGGCAGGCCACTGCTCAGGGTTAAAAAGCTCGTATCATTTTGCTCTTCATGGGTATTTTTCAGGTGAAGAAATTCAAACATCATTGCAATAGCCACACCCTGCTTTGGGAGCACTGCAAGGCAGCAAACATAACATATTTTTTAAAAAGGGATCAAGGGGAGAGCCAAGAAATTACAGGGCAGTTAGCATAACTTCTGGGTAAATCAGTAGAACCTAATATTGGCTTGGCTCCTGCAAAGAGAAATCCTGCTTTATCAACCTGTATATGATAGAAAAACATGAGAAGTCACGTTGGATCAGGCCAATAGCCCATCCAGTCCAACACTCACACAGTAGCCAAAACCCACATACTATTAGGAGGCCCACCAGTGGGGTCAGAATCCAAAGGCCTTCCCACTGTCCGCCCCACCCCCACCCCCGGTATGAAGAATATAGAGTATCACAGCCCCAGACATAATGTTCCATCTACACCTTGTGGATAGTAGCCACTGATGGAGTGCTACTTAGCTGGTTTGTAAATGACTTATCAAGGGGACGTGTGAGAAGTGTAGTGGCCAATTTGCAGATGTTACTAAGTTTAGGATCTTGAAAACCAAAGTGGACTCTGAAGAGCTACAAGTGATTGCTACAAACTTGGTGAGTGGGCAGCAACATGGCAAATGAAGTTCAATGTAAGTGCAAGGTGATGTACATTGTGCAAAAATTTCTCCTAACTTTAAATATGGCAATGGAGTCTGAACTGATGGACTTCATGCTAGGGATTAAAAATAAGATGGCTAGTACTATAATGACCTTGTATGGATCTATGGTGCAGCCACGTTTGAAATATTATGTACAGCTCTGAATATGGTGGTGGAAAAGTGCCATCAAGCAGCAACTGACATGGTGACCCACAGAGGGATTCCAAAGCAAGAGACGTTCAGAGGTGGTTTGCCACTAACTGCCTCTGCATAACAACCTTGGACTTCTAAGGCTGACCCTACCAAGCTTCCAAGATCTGACCTAAAAAAGATATTCCAGAGCTGTAAAAAGTACAGAAGAGGGCAATCAAGAAGATTAAGGCAATTGGAGCAACTTTCCTATGAGGAGGCTAAGAGTCTGGGGCTTCTGAAGAACTTTTTCTCCCACTACACTGCATATTGGGGCACCCAATGAACCTGCTAGGCAATGGATTCAGGACAAACAAAAGGAGAAACTTGTTCAACAATTCATTAAATCATAGCATTTGCTGCCAGTGGATGTAGTGATCCCCCCACTGGCGACTGTGCTTTTAGTTCTGCTCTGGACAGAACCCAGAAGTCAACCAATCCTGTTCCCACTCACCCCCAATGCTTCTGCAAAGAACCAGTCAGGAAGTCACTGTTCTGAGGGTTATATAGTGGGGAGGATGGGACAGCCTGTTTCTTTTGTTGTGTGAAACATGACATGTATATGACAAAAAGCACTACATATTTTTTGTTGCAGCTCACTGCAAGGGCTCCAAACTCTGAGCAAGCTTCTTACCTCAATAGGGTCTACATCATGTGCAATCACCACCAGCTGGGCTTTCTTGTTCTCCACCAGGGTTGTGACTGTATTAACACCTGTAAAGGGAATCGGTTTAACAGAGGGGATTACATTTTTTCAAGCAAAAATTCACAGCTCACTCTCCATAGGAAGGTACAGTGAGATGGCCCATCAACGCGAGAGATATTAATGCACAACACCCAGCCATCATTTTTACGGTTGCTGGGCACAGTAAAAAAACAGGAGGAAAACAACCAGCTAAAGCTCAGGGTTAAAAAGCTCGTGTTTTTGCTCTTCAGTCTGCAGCTCAGGTGAAGAAATTCATACATCATAGCAATAGCCTGTTGTTCAGCCACCAACACTCTTACAAGAAAGATGCACACACAAGGCTGACCCTTCTTCCTGGTTACTCAAGCTTCAGCATGTAGATTCGAGGATGTTACCTGCTCTCAGCACTGGGGGCCTCTTGGTAGGGACATCTCCCTTTCCTGCAGCTTTCTGCTCTGCACGAGCAAGCAGCCGCTGTTTCTTCTCTTGCTTGGTCTCAGGCCTGTACTTGTGGGCCAACTTCAGAAGCTGAGTAGCTGTTAAAACAGTGCAGATTTTGTTAAAGGACAGTCAATGCCTTACTGCATGCCCCCCCAAGAGAGATGTTTGTGCATCAGCGATCTTGGTGGTTGGGAGTCATCAAAAAAGCTCAGATAGCAAATATTTGCTAGCATCATCTGCACATTAAGGAAAGCTCTCTTTTTGGGGATGGGCCTTTGCTTGGTACCACCTGCATTTTGCTAATTTTTTTCAAGTCCGTAACTTCCAGCTAACAGTAACAAACCCTGGGCAACTTCTACCCACAAGTCAAAGGTGCTGGTCATCCTGGTTATCAGCTGGAGTTGTACTAAGGACCCTCCAGTAGAAACACTAATTTATTTATTTAGACTTGTATTTCACCCTCCTCGCAAGTGGCCTCCGGGAGCCTATGGCTTGTTACAATGGGTCAATAAATAGATACATTAACACAATATTTAAGAACAGTTTAAGTGTACAGTCTCCAAGACTGGCGTTGTTAGATCCCTAGGTCTCCTTGATCTGGGCTGCGTGAAGATGGAAGGCCAGCCACTTCATCCATAGGCCTAGTGGAACAGCTCCATTTTACAACCCCTGTGGAACGGTAATAGGTCCCACAGGGCCCTGATCTCAAGTGAGAGCTTGTTCAGGCCGGGGCCAGGGCAGAAAAAGCCCCAGGCAGACGTTTCTTGGGCTGTAGACAACCAGCAGAAGTTGACTGGTCAAGTGCAAGGCGATCCCTCATGTACGTTGGTCCCTGGCCACGCAAGGCTTTAAAAGTCAGTACCAGTACCTTGAAGCGGATCTGGTACTCAATCAGAAGCCAGTGCAATTCGCATAGCACTGGTTGAATGGCACCTGCCCTACAAAGACTCCTAAAGTTGCACCTGTTAGTAACCCCCTGCAGCAGGCCAAACAGGGACCTGAATATTTAAAAATCCAGTTTCGGGGGGTCTGCTGCCTGAGGTATTGACAGTATTTGCATCAATACCACCCACCCCGTCACCCCAAGTTTCACCTTCCCAACTCCCAAGCTAATTTAAAATTGCACATCACTCTAAGCCAGAAAAACACCCACAAACTATGAGCCAGAAAGCTCTGACACGTCCTTTACCTGTCTGGCGGTCCAATGCCTGTGTGAACTGGTTAACGGCTGGGGGCACCTTCAGCCGTTTGTAAAGGATGGCTCTTTGGCGCTGAAGTCGGATGTACCGGGGCCATTTCACAAAGCGGGTCAGGTCCCGTTTAGGCTGGATATCCTGCCCTGGAAAGACACCATACAACTCACCACCACTCCCGGACCCACATTTGGGGCCAAAGGGGCACCAGCATCAGCGATCTTGGTGGAAAGCTTGCCAGCAACATAGACAGCAAATATTCATTTGTATCCTTTGCTCGTGGCCTTCCACCCTCTCAGCACCTCTAGGCTAGCCGAAAACCAGTCGCTCTACACAGGCACTTCCCCTCTGTGCCCCTTTCACATGACAGCCAGATGGGAAAGATGCCTATAATTAAACACCTCACTTTAAGCCACCAACAAGTTTTCAAGGTGGAGAACTCAGAGCTTTAGGCAAGACCATGTGGAGACCATGTGCCATCTTGAACTGAGACTGAGTAAATTCCATGTACACATTTTACCTTGCAAATAGCACTGCATGCCTCCTCCACAGTTTGAGGTGGTTTATAAAAATGAAACTCAAATTAAAAAAACCAATATTAAGAAATGCAATATAAAGAATCCAACTATATTCCCAAACAGCTAGACTCTGTATTTTTCCACATTTGAGTATTAACATTCTTCCCTTACTGGGAACTATAGGTTGCAGTTATCCACCACTGAAGAACATAACAGTTATTAAGTGATATCACTTTGTACAAACCACTTAATATATCACTTGGTATAAACCAACTTTATCCCTGCGTCCCCTTGTTCCCCTGCCTCTCCACAGGCTCACCAATGCCAAAGTTCTTGGGCCTCTTCTCAAAGAGAGGGTTGACCACCTTCTTGGCCTCCTGCTTCTTGACTACAGCAGGGGCTGGGGCCACCTTCTTCCCCTTGGCCTTCTTTCCCTTGGGCTGTTGAATTGAAATACAATACAATTAAGACATCCCTGCCACATCCAGACCTCACACACATACCGCATTCGCCCATTCTCATGCAGAGAATCAATCCCAGTTAGAAACTAGGTTTCTCCCCCAGACCATTACACCTTTACGGCAAGGCAGATTCATAAATACCTTTTCTCAACAATGGAACCTTTAACAGTACATAAGAATCCGAGAATTCTGCAGTGCTCACAAAGTCACAAGGGCTCTGAAGCACTGGAAAGTCACAAACCTTCAGTCTTCCCCAGCCACAATAACTTTGCTTTTGGGATGAAACAGCAGCTCCCTGCAGGTACACAAGATCCCTCAACCTGCACTCTAGTAGCCTTATCTGATACTTCTAAGCACAATAAATTCATCCTCTTAATAAGACACGGTGGGGGAAGGGGCTCCCCAACCCCAAAAGATGTACACAAAAATCCAGAGCTACATCCCCCCTGAAACTCACAGAACCACCAGCAGCCAAGGCAAAGTATTCTAAGCTTCTTCATTCTGGGATGGATACTTTCTACCAAGAGCCAGAATCACATGGCAGAAGACAGGGAGGTGCTAAGGGGTGAAAGTGGCATTTACCTCTTCTTCTCAAAACGGAAACCTCTATATCTACATTAAGAAATGGCAACGCTATCAATTCTATAGATTACGAACCCCTGGAAGGAGAGAGCACTTAAAAGAAACCTCAACATCCGAAGGAGGAAGGGCTGTGGTTCAGTGGCAGAGCATCTGCTCCGTATGCGGAAGGTTCCAGGTTCACTCCCCAGCATCTCCTGGTAAAAGGACCAGGCAGTAGGTAATCTGGAAGACCACTGCCTGAGAGCCATGGAGTGAAAGAGCCTCTACTTGGCATGCAAAAAATCCCAGGTTCAATCCCCGGCATCTGACTCTAGTTAAAAAGGCTCGGGTGATATGAAAAACCTCTGCCTGAAACCCTGTAGAGCCGCAGCCAGTCTGAGTAGACAATACTGATCTTGATGGACCGATAGGCTGATTCAGTATAAGGCAGCTTCATCTGCTCATGTGAAGCCGCCAAACTCTCGCAGCCCCCCCCCCCGGCCAAGGAAAGAACACTCGGGCACAAAAAGCAATCTATACCAACCGTAACTGCAACACAAGAATGTATATCCCCCCCAACCCCGAAAAGCCTAAGAGATCTGGGCTCTGCTAAGGGTCGCTCTAGAGGCGAAAGTCAGTTCGCCTCCGGCCGCAATGCCAGATCGCCTTCTCAGGCCACCCGGTGCAGCCCCAAACATGAACCAGTTCAGAGCAGATCCCGCGAAGGCGCCTCTCCTGTTCGGGGAGCCCTGCCACGAGCACCGGCTCCAATGCAAACGCGCCCCATGGCGAACCCTGCAAAGTAACCCGAAGCGCCCACGCAGAACAAGGGCAGAAACGCCCCCGACGGTGCCCAAGGGGTGAACACTCCGGCCAAGGCCTCGCCCGGCCCATGCGAGACGTTTAACCGCCACCGCCCCATAGATATCAACTCCGAAAGAGGCGCCAGGCTGCCCCGTCTTTCGCCCACCAGCCACAGCTCAGTCGGCCTTCCATTCCAAGGGCGGATGCCGATGGATTGAGAGCCTCCCCCAGCCCCGCCATTAAACCTGATCGTAGCTTCCCCTCACCATCTTGTCTCGCGGGAGGAAAAAGGAAGAGCGCAAGGCATGCCGGGTAATATAATCCCAGCGGCGCCGGCTCCCGCGAGAGCACCGACGTAAATCGCGCTCGAAGCGACGGTAGGAGTCCGTAGAGGTAGGGGCGGACTAACTGCCGCCCTTTACTTCCGGACTTGATTCGATGCCCCCCTCTTTTTATTCTTCTGTTGCACGCGACATAAAAGCGTCAGCTGTCCCGAGGAAACACTGAAGGGGGGGGGGCGTGTCTCTAGGACTTTTGCATTATGGTGGCAAAAAGCTGGAGTCGATGTGAATTTGCAGCACAATTAAACAAGGGGAGGAAGGAATCACTTTTTAAAAATTACATTTTGATTTCTGGTGGGTCGCCGAGTTGGTCTGAAGCAGCAGAATAAAGTCTGAGTCCAGGGGCACCTTTAAGGTCAACAAAGTTTTATTCAAGGTATAAAAGCTTTCGTGTGCAAAGCCCACGTCTTCAAAGTGCACGCACACAAAAGCTTATACCGACGATTAAACTTTGCTGGTCTTAAAGGTGCCCCACTGCATTCAGACTTTGTTCTACATTTTTATTTCTGGAATTATCCCCGTTGTGATTTCTCTATCATGTTATAAAGATTTTTTTTTAAAATTAACGAAAGCATGTATGAAATTTCCCACATTTCTCTCTATAAACCCCAGAACAGTCATTCCTCCTCAAACCAGAAGCGGGGGCAAGTTCTTCTAGGGGCGGAAAGAAAACGTCACTTCCTGATTACGCGGCCTGAGGCTCCTCGTGTGCAGTTGAATGAGGGCGAGGTGAAGTCCAGCAGCGGGTGGAAAGGCGAGCCCAGGCAGGAAGCTGCCCATCCAAGGGTAAGAGGAGTGGCCGTCATTCTGGACTTTGCAGGGGAAATGGTCTCGTTCTGAAGAGATGGAGCCTGGCTTTATAGCGTTGCCAACTTCCAGGTGGGGCCTGGAGTTCCCCCGGAGTTACAACTGATTCCCGACTGCAGAGATCAGTTCCCCTGGAGAAAATGGTTGCACTGAGGTCCCCCTCCCCAAACCCGACCTCCTCAGGCTCCACCTCCAAATATCCGAGAAAGTCTCGAGTGGAGTGCTGCAGGGCTCGGTCCTGGGCCCGGTGTTGTTCAGTGTTTTTATAAATGACCTGGAGGAAGACATAGAGGGGATGCTTATCAAATCTGCAGATGACACAAAGCTGGGTGGGATTGCTAACTCTGAAGAAGACAGAGTCAGGATTCAAAATGATCTAGATAGGCTGGAACAGTGGGCTGAGGCAAATAAAATGAATATCAGTAGAGATGTGCAAAGTCCTACACCTAGAACACAAAAAATCAAAGGCACAGATATAGAATGGGAGGGACTTGGCTTGACAGCAGCACATGTGAAAGGGATCCAGGTGTTCTGGTTGATCACAAGCTCAACATGAGCCTGCAGTGTGATGTGGCTGTGAAGAAAGCTAATGCAATCTTAGGATGCATTAACAGAAGCATTGTGTCCAGATCACGTGAGGTGGTAGTTCCGCTCTGTTCTGCTATGGTCAGGCCTCACCTGGAGTACTGTGTCCAGTTCTGGGCTCCACATTTTAGGAAGGACACTGACAAGCTCCAGCGTGTCCAGAAGAGGGCAACCAGGATGGTGAGAGGGTTGGAATCCAAGTCTTATGAGGAAAGGCTGAGAGAGTTGGGTCTGTTTAGCCTGGGAAAGAGAAGGCTTAGAGGGGACATGATGGCAGTCTTCCAATACACTGAAGGGCTGTCATGTAGAAGATGGAGCAGATCTATTCTCTCTTGCTCCAGATTGCAAGACTAGATCTAATGGGTGGAAATTACAAGGGAGTCGTTACCGGCTAAATATCAGGAGAAACTCCCTAACTGTAAGAGTAGTTGAGCAGTGGAACAGACTGCCTTGGGAGGTGGTGGATGCTCCTTCACTGGACATTTTTAAGTGGAGGCTGGATTACCATCTTTCGGGTATGTTGTAGGGCTATCTTTCGGTTACGCTCCTGCAGAGTGCAGGGGATTGGACTAGATGACCTGCAAGGTCCCTTCCAACTCTAACATTCTTTGATTCTTAACCCAGAGGTGGCAACTCTTTCTGGAGGGAGTGTTCATGCAAGTTAGTTGCTGTTGAAGCACAGCTTAAGGTGCCCCACTGTGGTTTTCAAGCCCTCTTTTGTAAGTGTTTGGCTTAAATCTGCAATAAATAATCTTCATTGTTTAGCCATCAGGGAAACTGTGTGCTTCCAGCAGGCTAGGACGATCTGGCCATTTGGCCACGTCTTTCGGGTTTTTCCTCTCTGGGCTACTTTTGGGTGGCCTGTTGGAAGTGGCCTGGGATTACATTCCTCGGGTGTCTGCTTTCCCTTAGGGTGGCATGAAGAGGGGCAGGTGCAAATCAATGGACCGAATGATCTAAGGTGCAGCTTCCTTCCTTTTCCTCCGTAACCCTGTCTCCAGATGGCAAATGCTCCTCAGTGTGTAGGAGAAGCAGCTGGTGCTCAGTTGTCTGAAGAGTTTTAGCCAAGCTGAAATTTTGCGGGGTGTTGGTCTTTGTTGGAATACAACCTGTTATGCAGCTGTTGTTGTTGGAGGTTCCGGTGGTTCATTGCATCTCCCTATAGTTTTCTTCTGCTGCCTAGAATGAGTAAAGTTATGGACTGCATGTGTTGGTGGGAGAAGACAGTGCAAGCCTCAGTAGAATGACACTCTTCTAAGCCTTCAACAGGCTCTGTTTAGGACGGCACAGGGTATAAAAAAAATGGAAACCAAGCTGGATGCTACACACTCCCATTAATGGAGTGTGCGAAGAATGTGTTGAAAGATCAGTTTGCCAGATGAATAACTGCCACTGTTGTTTCAAGAAGGACTTGGATGTTGATTTTCACTTCCACATCTTTGGTTTGCATGTTTGGGAGATGGAGCCAAGAAAGAGCATAGTAATAAGAATTCTGCTCTCTGGATTTTGGTTCCAGGCTGTTTGGGGGCTGGAGTTTATATATGTGTGTTCCTGTAATCTGGCGTCAGTCTCAGAGAAAAAAGTGGAAGAAAGGCAAGTAACAAAGTAAATCCTTTATGTAGATAGATGACTGGCTTTGCAACACACAGATTTTGAAATGGCATAAGGAAAATACAGGCGTTGATGGTTCTGCCTTCTAACACTTCGTGTCCTTTGTTCACAGCTAAAGTATCTCCTCTCCCATAATGTCACAGCAACGTGTCCTTCCTCAGAGTAAAGAAACCCTCCTTCAGTCCTTTAATAAAAGACTGAAAGATGATATCAAGTCCATCATGGACAACTTCACAGAGATCATCAAGACTGCAAAGGTGTGTGTTTGGAGGAGACAACCTCACAAAGTCACTTCTTTTGTTTCCCCTCTTTCCCCTGCCAGTGTTCCCCAATTTTTGCAGACCTGACTCTTTAAAGTAACACAGGCAGCTCAACTCAGTGAGCCGAGACAGGTGCTGCAGGGTTGGTGAAAAAGGTCAGCCAGTCTGATGTGGGGAAGATTCAGAACCCTTTTTAAGAGCTGGAGCACTAAAATCCCCAGCGCGGGGAATAACATTGGCTGGTGAGTGTTATGCCAAACCAGTTGTGTTCTTCTCAAAGCAGTGACAGGTGCAAAGAAAAGATGTATAGCCAAAAACTGAAACCTCTGAGTGCAGTGGGAACCCTGGAACAGAAAGCAAGCCAGTGGGGTGTAGCCATTAGAGGGTCAGACCAGATCTTGGAGACTGGGTTCAGATCCCCACTCTGCCAGGGAAGCTGGCTGGGTGACCTCAGGTTTGTCAGCCTAACCTACCTCACAGGGTAATTGTGAGGATAAAATGGAGGAGAGGAGACTAATGTAAGCTGCTTTGGGTTCCCATTGAGGAGAAAGGTGGGGTATAAACGAAATAAATGAAGAAGTCACAAGGCCCCAGAATGCCGTGTTCCACTTCCTTCTGCAGATTGAAGAAGAAACCCAGGTGTCTCGGGCAACCCAAGGCGAGCAAGACAACTATGAGATGCACGTCAGAGCAGCAAACATTGTGAGTCGGGGTGGCCTGAGCCCCTGGAAGGGGATGCTGGGGGGCAGGTCCCATGGTTTAGAGGTCCCAAATCCACCTTTAGCCATAGTGATGGATTTCCTCCCTCTTCCTTCAGGGATCTGTTGCTCTCCCTCCCTGATCTGTTTGCTGAGGAAAGTGGGATTAATTCTGCCCCACGGCAGATGGGGAAGGAGAATGTGCACCAGGAGTAGGGTTGCCAGGTCTGGGTTGGAAAATACCTGGAGACTTTGGGGGTGGATCCAGGAGAGGGCGGGGTTTGGGGAGGGGAGGGTCGTCAGCATGGGACAATGCCATAGAGTCTCCCCACCTAAGCAGCTATTTTCTCCGGGGGAGCTGATCTCTGTAAGCTGGAGGTCAGTGGTAAAAGCGGGAGATCCCCAGGCCCCACCTGGAGGCTGGCAACCCTAACCAGGAGGACCTAGGCAGGCAAAGGTGGGCTCCTGCCGCATCAGTACCCTGCGAGGCAGGCACCGGAGCCTGTCTAAAGGAGTGGCACTGACCTCTGCAGGTCGCAGGAGGAAGGGCATTTGATGTCCCTTAATAGTTTTTTATTTTTTAAGACAAAACAAACATGTAAGTAAGCGGGGCGGGGGGATTTCTCTTCCATTTGTATCTTTAACAAAGTCATGCCTAAATTATAATAAATTTATATATTTCACCTTATATCATTAAAATATTATCTGCAAAAGTATCAAGTTTTTAACTATATATGTCCTAAACAAGTTTAGATGTCTTGGTGAATGTAATCTTCAAACCAATTATAAAATCTTGCCCATGTATCTTTGAATGTAGTTTCTGGTTTTCCTTTCAGAATTAAAGTTAGTTTGTCCATTTCCACGGTTTCCAAAGTTTGTTTAAAATTTCTTCTCTCAAAGGGGTTTCTATTCTTCTCCAATATTTAGCATAGTGTATTCTGGCAGTTGTAGCAAAATACAATATGAGATACGAGTCATTTTTTTTTTTACAGTTTTCGGGTACAATACTCAACAAAAATATTTCTGCCACAAAAAGTACAGGACATTTTAGGATTTTTTGTAAAATTATATGAATCCAAGCCCAATATTTTTTTGCTTTATCACATCACCACCACATATGATAAAAGGATTTTGACATTTCGAACAAAGATTTGAGCATTTAATATCAAACTTGGCCAACTTATCTGGTGTAATATACCATCTATAAAACATCGTATATATATATTTTCCTTATATGAAATTGCTTTCGTAATCTTTTAAAAAATTTCCACACCTGTAACCATTGGTCTAACTCAATGTTATGGCCCATATTTTATGCCCATTTTATCATAACATTTTAAACCATTTCATCTTGAGTCTTATTTTCTAAAACCAATACATAAATTTTCTTAATAAATTTCTCATCAACATACAACAATATCTTATCTGTTTCTAATATTTTGTCATAAAAACCTGTTGGTTTACCTTTACTAAATCTGGATTCAATTTGAACTTTTTGCCACCAAGTTAAATTTTCTGTTGGTTTAAGTTCGTTTCTACTATCCAGTAGGTCTTCAGATCTGAATTTTTTTTCATCCTGGGATATATTGGGGTTTGTAAAGACTTCTAAAGGTGCAACCCATCTTGGAATCTTAGTATAGAAATTGTTTTTAAATTGCTCCCAAACTTTCAGTAGAAAAACTCTAATAAAATGTTGTCATATTTATGGGTTTCTGCCCTCCTGTACCAAGTAAAGGCATGCCATCCTAGCAGGAGATCACATCCTTCTATTTTCAGAAACCTTGTATTTTCCAAAGAAATCCAGTCTTTTATCCGTGCCAGAGCTGCCGCTTTGTAGTAAAGCAAGCAAGGTGATAGTGCGAAGCCAGCCCTCTCTTTGGCATCTTGTAAAGCTTTAAGCCTTATTCTTGGCCTCCTACCTTGCCAAATAAATTGTAACATCATTTTGTCAAGTTCTTTAAAGTATTTTTGATTTTGAAGAATTGGAATAGTTTGGAATAAAAAGATCAGTCTTGGTAATATATTCATTTTAATAGTGGAGATTCTTCCCATTAAAGATATTTGCAGATTTTCCCATTTTTCAAGGTCTTTCTTAATTTCTTTCATCAATTTCAGGTAGTTATTTTCCATCAAAGAACTACATCTATTTGTTAAATTTATTCCCAAATATTTGATCTTCTTTTGTATCTCTAAACCTACTAATTCTTGCCGTTGGTGAGCTTGAGGATGTGTCATGTTTTTAATAAGCATTTTTTGGGATTTTGCAATTAATTTTAATGCCTGCCACTTCTGCATAACCTTGCAAAACGGTTATCAATTGTTTTATAGAGCACAGTGGATTCTCAAAAATAAATACTAAGTCATCTGCAAATGCCAAAAGCTTGTATTCTTCCTCTCTTAGTCTAAGACCTCTAATTTGCTGATCTATTCTAATCACATCATTTAAAACTTCCAAAGCAAAAATGAACAATAAAGGTGACAGGGGGCAACCTTGTCTGGTTCCTTTATGAATTTCAATATTTCTTGTTAAGTCTCCATTAATAAGAATATTGGCTTGTTGTTTCGTATATATTGCTTTAATCATTTTATAAAACTCTGTACGAGCCTGAGACTTTAAAAGTAATTTGAGCATAAAGTTCCAACTGACATTATCAAAGACTTTTTCTGCATCAAGAAAGATTAAGGCCATTTGTTTTTCAGGATGTGCTTCATAATATTCTAACACATTCAACATTATCCTCACGTTATTTCTCAGTTGTCTTTTAGGAAGAAAACTTGCTTGGTTTTTATGGATCACTAGGAGTAAGGCCCGTTGTGGAAATAAATACAACGAGCTCTAGAAAGAGGCTCTGGGAGAGTGCCCTGGCTTTGGGAACACAGTGTGAATTTGCTGTGGTGACCTCAGCAGGGTATAATGACAGAGACCACAATGTTCTCCAGAGGAACTGATCTCTGCTACCTGAAGAGCAGTTGTAGTTTTGAGTGATCTCCAGTCCTCACCTGGAGATTGGCAACAATTGTTACCCGGGAGGAAATGCCTGGTTTGGAGGGTGGAGTCTACGGCATTCTACCTGCCTGAGGTCCAACCCCTCCTCAAACCCCATCCTCTCCAGGTTCCACCCCTCAAATCCCCAGGAATTTGCCAACCTGGAGTTGGCAACCCCATCTCCTTCCCAGCTAACCATCAACCTACTGTTATCTTCCCCTCTGATTTCAGCTGACTTCTGCCCTGTCTCCTGCAGAGCAGTTGTAATTCTGAGTGGTCTCCAGCCCTCACCTGGAGATTGGCAACAATGGTTCCCCATGAGGGACTGGCTGGTTTGGAGGGTGGAGTCTATGGCATTGTACCTGTCTGAGACCCCACCCCTCCTCAAACCTCACCATCTCCAGGCTCTACACCTCAAGTCTCCAGAAATTTCCCAACCTGGAGTTGGCAACTCTGTCTCCCTCCCAGCCAATTATCAACCTACCATTATCTGCCCCCTGACTTCAGCTTTCCATCTCCTCCCCTCTCCCTCCTGGAGAGCAGTTGTAATTCTGATTGATCTCCAGCCCCCACCTGGAGATTGGCAACAATGGTTCCCCAGGATGGAATGGCTAGTTTGATGGGTGGAGTCTATGGCATTGTACCTGTCTGAGGTCCCACCCCTCCTGAAACCTCACCTGCTTCAGGCTCCATCCCTCAAATCTCCAGGAATTTCCCATCTGGAGTTGGCAATCCTATCAGGACTGGCCCCAATGAGTTTTCTCTCAAAGGCCAAAACAGGTGACAGGACCAAGCTTGGTTGCCTACCAACAGGCACTGAGGGGAAAGTAGGGTTGCCAGCTCTAAGTAGGGAAATACCTGGAGATTTTGGGGGTGGATCCTGTGGAGGGCAGCATGGGGGGGCGGAAGGACTCAGCAGGGTATAATGCCATAGGGTCTACCCTCCAAAGCAGCCATTTTCTCCAGGGGAACTGATCTTGGTCATCTGGAGATAAATTGTAACAGCAGGAGATCTCCAGGTCCCACCTGGAGATTGGCAACCCTAGGGGAAAGACAGCTGCACAGCAGGGGGTGGAAGAGAATGGTTTGATGGCCACTGGGCCAAGATTGGCAACAATAGTTCCCTAGGAGAAAATGGCTGGTTTGGAGGGTGGAGTCTATGGCACTGTACCTGTCTGCGGTCCCACCCCTCCTCAAACCTCACCCTCTCTGGGCTCCACCCCTCAAATCTCCAGGAATTTCCATACCTATAGTTGGCAACTTTATCTCATCCCCTCTCAGCAGCCTCTTCCTAGGCAAAATTCTTTCTTTCTCATTAGCAGGGAGCAAAACAGTTTACTTCATTCTTTTCGGCTTTGTGATCTGTACAGCAACCCTGTAAGGCAGGTTAGGCAGAAAGTTTCCGGCTGGTCCGAAATCACCCAGGCAGTTTCCATAGGGATGCTCCTGCTGAACAGGAGCGAGCAGCCAGGCCTAGGGTTGCCATTGCCAACAAAGACAAATTGATGCAAAGCAGAATGGAAAAGTCTCCATATCTCTATTTTGCCTTCAATTGGTTTTGATGCCAGCAGAGTGAGAAAATGCCAGAGGCTCTGGGTGGGTACCCCATGGTAAATGCACCAAACAATTCCTAAAGATTTTCCGCTGTGTCGATAAATCATTTTCTGCACTCACAGCGTCCCCTGCCAGAATTAGTACCAGAGCTTTTTTTGCCTTGTGGTATTCTGCTTGTGGTGTGACCTGTCTTTTTTGTGGTGTGGCATGCATGGTTGTGTTATTGGGTTTGTTTCTTTTGAAGGGGAAGTGTTGTGAGTGAGGATATATTTTACCTCAGAATACAACAGGTTCATAAACAACTGACAATTCCAACTGTCTTGCGGGGGGTGGTGGTTTGAGGTGCGAAATGGAGTGAAGTCCAATCAGCTTCTGTATGCAAATAAGCTTGAAATGCTGGCCCAATCAGAGAAGAGTGGCCTAGGCTGCAGTGGGTGGGAGAGAACTCAGGCAACGCAGCTAGTGGATAGGGACAGATTCTGAGCGACATACCAGGGAGCGAATTGATTTTGCCAAGCATAGAATCTTGCCAGACCACTACCCTTTTATTTAATAGGACAGGATTTGAGAGAGAACTTTTTTTCATTCTTGTTGCTAAAATGGAAGCGTAAATTTTATAATCCACATTTAACAAAGAAATTGCTCTGTAGTTTTTAATTTCTTTTTCATCAGAATTTTGCTTGTGTGTGAGTGTTACCAGAGCTTCTTTCTATGAATCTGGAACTTCTCATTCATTTATTATATTTTGCAATACCATTTTTAATGGCCTTATCACACTTCAAGAAACAGAGGTTAGAAAAATATCTTCAGATTCAAGACCAGATTAAACAACAGGAAGAGAAGATGAAACAGGAGCCTTCAATTGAACAGAAAAAAAACTAAACTTAGATTTTTGCAACATCAAGTGAATTGCCTATTCACACAGGAAATGGCAAAAAAAAATGTATGCCAAACAAAATTATTTTGAAAATGCCAATACACCAACGAGATGGCTAGCTTATAAATTACGGAAAGAAAGGGGGGAAAGATACATTAAAATACTAACAAATGATATGGGAGAAGAGAAAAATAAATTGGAAGATTTGAAAAGTATTGTGGAAGTATAACTATGAAAACCTATATAAGAAAAGAGAAGCATCACAGGAACAAATTAAAAAAATACTTGGAAACTAATAAAACTAAAATATTTACAGAAAGTCAGAGAAGAGCCTTGAATGATCCAATATCTATTGCTGAACTGATAGAAGCATTGAAGAAACAAAAGGGGGCAAAAACCCCAGGCCCAGATGGGCTCCCAGCAGAATTTTACCATACTTTTGAAGATCAGTTGATAGGGCCACTCCTCATTTGAGAGGTTTCAGGCTACCCAGAGTTAAGACTCTTGTCTTTCCCTCCCTCTGAGCTTTCAGGAGGTACCTATTTTGCCAGCATTGGCAAAGTTGGAGGAGGTGAGCAAACAAGCTCACCAGGGTGAGATACATTGTTGTAGAAAACGTCTCCGTTTGGTGTAGTGGTTAAGAGTGGCGGACTCTAATCTGGAGAACCAGGTTTGATTCCCCACTTGTCCACATGCAACTTCTGGGTGACCTTGGGTCAGTCAAAGTTTTCTGAGAGCTGTTGTCTCAGAGCTCTCTCAGCCCCACCTACTGTCAGGTGCCCGATGCATTTTATGGTGCGCCTGCCGTGGAGGAAGGAGGAGGGAGAGAGTGGGCTGTGAAATCCGAAATGCTTTCACTTTCCTAAAGGCTTTGATGCGTCAGACACTATGTCACTGAGACATGGTATTCTACTTTATTTCTGTAGAGGGGTATGTGCTTAGTAGGGGGGTGGTTGACTGTTAATTCTGGTGGGCAAATGCCATGAGGTGATTGGGTCCTGATCTTTAGTACCTTTGCTTGAACCCAATATGTCTGCAATCTCCACCCTTTCGCCTTCAATTCTAACACAGAGAGTCTTCAGTCCAGTATCTGTAACTGTCCCAATAAACTTATCTTTCTTCGAAATGAATGTTATTGGGAACTGATTTAACGAGGAAGCTGACACCTACTCCCAGGGTGTCTGTTGTGGGGAGAGGAAGGAAAGGAGATTGTAAGCCGCTCTGAGACTCTGAGTGAAGGGCGGGGTATGAATCCAATCTCTCCTCCTCCTTCTGCCATCTGTGTCTGCAGCTCTTTGAAAAACCATGCAAACAAAAAAACTGTTCCTTGTTCATAGGCTTAGAATTCAACACGTATATATTTTTTGTCTTTACCCTGACCTGGACAGATCTCAGAATCTAAGCAGGGTTGGCCCGAGTTAGTTCTTGGATGGGAGGCCACCAAGGAAGTCCAGGGTTGCTACGCAGAAACAGGTGATGGCAAACATCTCTGCCTTGAATATTTCTTCCCTTGGAAACTCTGTGGGGTTGCCATGACATGACTTGATGGCAAAAAACAAAACAGAAAGCTGTTGTCTTCAGGAGAGAGCAGCTGTATTGTTTAAATTTCTGACTGTTCCAAGTAGGTCCGGGCCGGGGAGTCACTCATGAAGCTCGTCTCCGACCTGAAGCAGTTCCTGATCCTCAATGACTTCCCCTCCGTCAACGAAGCCATCAACCAGCGTAACCAACAGCTGCGCAGCCTGCAGGAGGAGTGCGACAAGAAGCTGATCGCGCTGCGGGATGAGATCTCCATCGACCTTTATGAGTTGGAAGAAGAATATTACTCTTCCAGGTATAAATAAAGCCCTGGGCGACCCAGACTGACCTCATGCCCCGGCCTGTCTCTGACCCTCAGACTGCAGCTGCCCTGGTAGACCTCCTGAAGCATCAGTGCCTTGGCAGCTGAATCTGCACTGTGCGGCGGGGTCCAGCGCAGCCCCAATGCAATTGGATGAGCACTTTCTGCTTGCAATTCAGTGCCCCCAGTTAGGTGGCAAAACCGTGCGATGCAAATCGGGGCTTGCTTCGTGGAGATGCAGGGTCAGAGCATCTTCCCCAGATGGCATCTCCAGGTTTTGCCAGCCAATAGTTTGGACTGGCAGGCAAGAGTCCTAAACATCCCTGGCACTGTTGGTGTATTGCTTCTGCCCCAGATGTTATCAGCTGGCTTTTGTTTGGGGGTGCGGGTAGATGCACTTGTCTTTATTCCAGGACCAGAAAAGAAATATTTAACATGATATAGAATCCCAAGAAGCCTTTTATAATAATTTTACCAACACTTCCAGCTCCCCATATGGCTTGATACTGGTGAACAGCTTTCCTGCACTTTGGTGTTGCATTAGCATGGATATTTTTATTCTGTGTATAATGTAAAACAAAGAACTCTTTGATGAGGTGAGGAACTGTAGCTTAAGATGCTTTAAAAGAGTGACAAGTTGACAGCAGTGTTTCATTCTAATGGGATCTCTCTGCAGTCCATGTCCACCTTGCAGCTGCGTCAACAAAAGTGACCCACCTTCAGAGCTGGCAAGTTTGGTTTTTTTACCAGCCACCCTATCCATAAGCTAGTTACACATGTGGAATTAAGAAGTGCCTGAAACAGGAACCTGCTATTTAAATTCAGCAACACCTGGCCTGCTCCTTCTTGTTGCCAAAGACCAGCACAGTGGTAGTGGCTGTCACAGAAAGGGGAAGTTGGCCATCTGGCTGGCCAAATCCTTTTGCCTCTGTGAGGTTTCAGTCAGATAAAAGGAAGTACTTCTTCATCCAAAGAGTGATTAACACATGGAATTCACTGCCACAGGAGGTGGTGGCAGCTACAAGCATGGACAGTTTCAAGAGGGAATTAGATAAACGTATGGAGCAAAAGTCCATCAGTGGCTATTAGCTAGTTAGATGGGAACTCTCAGTCTGGGGCAGGTGATGCACTCTATTCTTGGTGCTGGAGGGGGCAGCAGTGGGAGGGCTTCTAGTGTCCTGGCCCCACTGCTGGACCTCCTGAGGGCACTTGGTATATTTTGGCCGCTGTGTGACAGAGTGTTGGACTAGATGGGCCACTGGCCTGATTCAGCATTGGTTTCTCTTATGTTCTTACGTACTTAACTCCTCCATTTGTGTGTGATAGTTATCCAAAGAAGTTTCCTTAGCTGTTCAGAGAGAAAATTGAACTTTTTAGTGATTTCCGTAGTCTGGCTTGTATGCTTTAAAAAAAAAACCTGCTCAGGCAGCAGTGGTTTGGGTTTCCCCCCTCCTTCGTAAGCTATGAATGATGCTTGGAGCATGGAGCATTTGGGTGGTGCGGGGGCACTGGGCAGCTTTTGTGATCGCCAGGGGCTTCCTCTCCTGCGTCTTCTCCAAACACAACTGGTTTTCCTTTGGGCCAGTTCCACCCTAGCAATCAATTTTGCTCAAGTGTTAGTCTTTATAGCATTGTCCTTGCATGACACCTGATGAGCCCATCAGTCAGTTCAGGACTTGAAAAAGGAGGTGGTTCACATGATGTGTGAGCCCATTCTGTATAGAATTCAATGCCACAGGATGTGGTGACAGGCACGGACTTAAATGGCTCTTTTTAAAAAACAATGACATGTTCATGGCAGCTGAGGTCTGTTCAAGAGTAGCACTCGGCCATGCCTGGAGGCAGTGTACCTGTTCTCCGCTGGCCCTCCTGTTCAGCCTTTTCCTTCCTGCACCCTTCTGGCTTCAGGCTTATAGTGGCATTTTGTGTCATGGGCACCAAAGAAACCAAACTCCTGCCCTGCTAGGCTGAAGCCTGGGATCTGGGTGGAAGGGTCTCTCTGGCTCACGGGGTCTCCAGCACAGTGGGCGGGGAATGGCCTGCAGCAGGCAGCGCATCCTTCTTCGTTGGCCAGAGGCTTCGTACTGCCCGGTGGGGTGGGGACCCTGTGCTGTGGTTGGACCCTGAGTGTGTTCACCCTCCCACCTCCCCCCACCCCCCCTTCCCAGGCCTTGTGCCACTTCTTGCACTTCAGGTTCCAAGTGTCATTTGTTTTTTTCTGCGTGGCCCTCCATGGTGACTGGATCCAGTGCTGATAGGTTAAGATGATATTACATAATAGTTAAAAATATTTACCTTAAAGCATTGAATCATGCTTTTATATATTTATATATACATATATATATAGGAAAAAAAATATATGTGTAGCCTCTATTTATACATAAAACATGTCCCACGAGAATCTCTGCATACTATTATAAATAAAACAGCCGTGAACCAAACCGCCATGGCTGTCCTGGACTGGTTTTATTTGATACGTCTTCCCAGGTGGCCCGGCCTTTGGGCAAGCGGCTCCTTTACCCTCCTTTCCACACACAGCCTGCTTCTCTGCCTCTCTTTGTTTCTCAGACTTTCAGTATTTCCTCTGCTTCCTTCTGCATCTCCTGTGCCCTTCAGAGGGGAGCTCTAGCCTGGGATGAGGACTGAGGGAGGGTGCCAGTCATTCCGCCTGCTCTTTGAACACTCCCCTGTCAGCGCAGCGGGAGGCCATGCCCCAGTTTGGCCCTGGGTGTTCATGGCATGTGCAGAGATTGCCTCCTGCTGGGAGATTGGAGATCTGCATCCGCAATGTCCTCACTTTCCCTGAAACATCTACCCACGAGAAGGCTTGAAAATTAGTCTTTGGCTCTGTAAGCAATATGGGGAGGTCAGCAAAAGGAGGCCAACTCCAGCCCCCTAAGGAATATGGGGACGAGGGGGGGGGCAGCTGTTGTCATTCCCCTTGGCCTTTCCCGGACCCCACCCCCTTCGCAGATCGACCCTCCAGGAAAACTAGTTCCTGAACATGGAGGCTTTTTGGTTAAAAAGCAAGATGAAGATGGAATTATAAATAAAGCATGATTTTCTTCAAGGTCTCTTATCTAATTGCCAAGGACATTGCCGTGTATCCTTTAATTTGAGTATTTTATTAATTTTTGTTCAACTCCACAGACTCCAGTCCTGAGTCTTCCCATAGGACAAAGCCTTTTCAGAGTTCTTACCTTTCCTGGCCCAAAAGCAAACAACAAGCTTGTCACTCAGACACTATCAACTTAACTGAGTTTACCCAAAGAGGATATTTCAGACTCCCCATCGCCATGCCTACTTTAAGATAAGCTGCTAAGCCTAAAAGAAGGGGTGGGAGAAACTTATTGTTGCATCCAATGACAGTTTGCTGTTTTCTTAACGCTTGCCTCTCTCGCTTTTCTCCCTCTTTCTCTCCCTTTGCTGCTCCCTTCTGCTTTCGTCTCCTTCCTGCCTCTCTTCGGCTGGGAAGCTACAGCCTGTGTGATGCCAACGACCTTCCACTGTGTGAGGCCTACTGGAGACAAGAACCTGCTGGGGGCTCCCCTGAAGGCCTCCCCATGCCTCTGGCAGCTGCCATGATGGAGCAAGGCATCCCAGCCCCCCAGGGGCCTACCCCCTCACACCCCCATATCAACGGACACGGCGCAGCCCCCACGGAGCATGCCTGAAAAGGACCCCTCCGTGCCGCGGCCCGGCTGCATTCTGAGGCTGGAAGGTCTCGGCTCTTGGGTTGAGCCCAGCAGCTTCTAGCTCTCAGGAGGTCTGCTGTGTTCGCCAGAGACCCTTCTCAGCTGCATCTCATGAAACGGCAGAGGAAATACGAAGAGGGGCTGGCAAGCTAGAGGCAAAAGAGTTGGTAGTTTTGATAGGACTCTGGCCATGTTGGGAGCCAGTTTGTTATGAAGGCTTCAGAACAGGACAGTCGGGTTATTTCTCTCTGGGGAGGCGTTTTGGTCTGCAGTCGCACCTGAGACACCAACAGGACTGGGCGGGGGTGTGTGCAAGGTTATGAGAGTCGATGCTCCTTTTGTCTCTCATGCCTGACAGAGAGAGCTCTAACTCTAAGCAGCTCACACCCTGAACATCTTGTTGCTCTTGAAAATGCCTCGAACCCAACTATTCCTCTGATAGAATTCCTCTTTGAAAAATAGATGCTCATATAGCATGATGCTCATATTACCTCAGTAGGGATTTTGGAATGGGTTTTTATATTTTACATTTTATTCTCTGGACTCCAAGGGAATTAAGCTTCATGAACACCTGCTCCATTCCTGTTCAGGTAGGTCATCTGGACTTTGGTGTTAAGTGTTCATTGTAGGGAGGAGCTGTCCTGCCTCCCCCCCCCCCCCGCTCCTTTGCCTTCTGGCGGGCAGGAAGCAGGTGAAGTGTTTCACATCACCCACCTTGGCTCTGGAGGGCTTTTGTCTGTTGAATTTCTGCATGTTTGTCTGGCTTTCAAAGGCACAGGGTCAGTAGAACAAGCAGAGATCGGTGCCCCTGCTTTCCGCTCAGCCCCTTGAAGGATCTGCCACCTTTTAAATTTTTCTTCTGCCCCTGTGCCTTTGAGAAGCCCGGCACATTAAAGCAAGTGAAGTTTTCTGGGCATGGAGACAAAATGAGGGAGAAAGCTCTGCCTGCATTTTTCTGTTAATTTTGGAAGGTGCTCCTGTCCGTTATTCCATGGTGCTTGGCCCAAAATACTTGGGTGTCTCATTTTCAGTGTTCTTCCTCCAGATCAGGCATGTAGGCTAAACTAGTTCTGCCCTCCCCATTTTGCGGATGTATTGCACATTTTAACTCCCCCCACCCCCAACCACCTCCCAGTCTCCAGGGCTCTCCTGACCTCTCCTTGAGACTGGCGAAGGACTCATCACTGCACAGTGTTTCTTCTTTTTCTCAGGAGCTTTGTTGGTGACTACAGCTGCAGTTCCAAGCACACTTTGCTGGAAGTAGGTGCCATTGGCTTAAATGCTGAGTAGACCTTAGAACTGGTCTCCAAGCATTTTGGGTTATGGCCTTGTATCTTAGGAACTCTGTAAGTGGAGTTTCTAAAGCAGGACTTCTCTTCCTCTCCTCCCCCATTTATGAACATCATGGCTGGGGGCGGGGGATTGCAATGGGAAGGGCTCAGCAGAAATCACCTCCCTTCTTCCTCCTCCAACAATAAAAATGCTCATCAGCTGTTGGAAGCCTTCTCTGCAGTATAAGATCGGGATTGTAACAGGCATGCAGTAGGGGACTGGGCCATTGGAAGCAAATGTGGAACTGTTGAGGTGCCCCCAGATTTCGCAGTCTTGCTCCTGGGCCTCTGATGGCAGGACTGCATGCAGCCATTAAGCTGCAAAAGCATTTCTCCCCCTGCTTTCTGTCGACAGCAGCTCTGCCGCCTTCATATCTGTGTGTGTTCTTGCTGCTAGAGGCCCAGGAGAGAGGCCAATAAAAAAAGCTGGCAACCTGGGCCATAAACATTTCAGTGTTTTGTAGTTTGTGTGTAGAGCAAAATGTTTTTCTAAGTGTAAGCAGATGGCTGAATAAAGCCCACTGAGTTTTGTATTGCTACAAAGATACGTACGCAGCTGTTTTGTTTGCTGGGATTGGACAGACTGCAGAGGAAGACAAAAACAGGAAGGAGAAGACAACTCCCCCTGTCAAAGTATTTGTCCATATCATCTTTCATTTCACAGGGGGAAACAGACCCCACTTGTATTTGTTTCTTAATGAAAACATTTCCTTTCCACTCTGCAGTGTGTCTTATAAAAACAAAAGAATCTATTGCAGCATTGAAATTATGAGAAATCCAACAGCATAAAAGCCTAGATGCCAGATCAAATAAAATGTCAAGTGACCCAAGACCTGAATGAGAAATTCAAGCTCCAAAAGCTGATAGCTGCTTTTTCTCCCCACCCCAAGATGTGCTGCCTGACCTCATAAACACTTTCAGTATTGCAGACAATCCTTAAGCTTGTCAGGATGGGCAGGGGCCTTATTGGTAATCGTGCTCTTCCCTTCCCATTAAAGATCCAAGTTTTTATCTAACTGCTGCCTGCTCAGAGGTCCTCTGCCCTCTGAGCCGTGTTTCCATTGCAGCAACAGGGATCACTGGCTGCTGCTCAAGTCCTTATTTAGCTTACTGGTTATTGTGTTCCTGTTGCTTTATGTCTGGCATCCCTCCCTGCAGGTATTTAAACTACAGGTTTTTATGGTGGACATAAAGTGGTGTAATATTAAACCAACCACTAGAGGGAGCAAAACACTTGTGGAAGTGCAAGGAAAATGAGTGCAGAAATGTCCATGGAAATGGTCCTCAGCTGGCAGAAGGGCCAGCTGTCAGCCATGGCACTGGATGCCCAGTGAGATGAAAACTTCCATCTTCAGTCATGGTGTGGCCCAAGAAAGTGAGAAGTTTATGCAAGCAATGGAGATCCGGTGGAGATGCATCTCCCGTATTTAGAAAATTGGCGTCTGCCACAGAATGTGAGATGGAAGACGCTGAACCAGGCCAGTCAGTGTTTTGGGCTTGCTTCTTTCTGGAGTGCAGGGCTTCTAATTTCGTGAGCCTAGTCCTGTTGTATTGTCTCACGCTATTGATGGCATTGCATTACTTTGGGTTGTCCACCTGGCATCTCAGTGAGAAAGGTGGCTTGTAAGTGAAGATAAAAAATAAGTAAACCAAGGCAGGGTTGTCAGAGAAAGAAAACCCCTCTGTTTCAAGGTTCAAAAGACTTGGCTGACTCCTGTGCAACAGAAATCTAGGCCATAAGAATTAAGGGCGCAGCCCTATTTTATTTAGGCTGCATGGAAAAATGCATCTATGTCCCAATGCCTACAAAGAAAAGAGTTGCCAATACCATCTGCTCTCTGTGGGTACAACCTTAAATACCATCCTCAATTTGGATGGCCGTTTGTGAGAAAACCTGAACTGGACCTTTTTCTGCGCACTCTAAGACAAGGCTTCTCCGATGGGAAAATATGCAGACACTTGGACCTTGCAGGATTCAGTCACCCAGTCTCTGTTAATTACCATGAGGGGGGGGACTCATTTTCTTCCATTTGAGTTTACACTGGCAATTTCGCTTACTGAGGGCTTCTTCACAAAGGTCTTATCCCTAGAAACATCTACCTTTCTGATGCTACCTCTGAGTCAGATTGTACTCTTTTCCTGAGGGCAGTCAGCAGATTCTCTGTAGATTCCACACAAATGCTCAAAAGTAAAGGATTTATTAAATGAAAACCATAATGTTTATAACTTTAGAACAAATTTAGAGTCTAGTGGCACCTTTAACACCGACAAAGGTTTAATCAAGGTATGAGCTTTTGTGTGTGCAAGGCACACTTTTTCAAATAGATTGGAATGGGAGGTAAGGTATTTATACTTGAAAAAGTGTGCATGCACATGAAAGCTCATACCTTGAATAAATCTTTGATGGTCTTCAAGGTGCCACAGGACTCTAAATTTGTTCTGCTGCTTCAGACCAACACAGCTGGCTACCTGGGTTTATAACTTTAGTATTCAAGCTTAACACTTGCCACAGGTTTTCATCCAAACAGACATGATTTCCTTCAGATAGCCCTAGCTAATGCCTAATAACTAACTATATTTTCCTTTCAGCTTATCAACTCTGGGTACAGAAATTCCTGGAGATTTGGGCATGGAGCCTGGGGAGGGCAGGGTTTGGGAAGGGAATGAACTTCAGTGGGGCATCGTGCATCCTCCAAAGCGGCTCTTTTCTCCAAGGGAACTGAACTTTATTGTCTGGAGATCAGTTTAAATTCTGGGAGATTTTGAGGCCCCACCTGGAGGTTGGCAACCCTACCTGTGTCATGTCAGTCTTGAGGATTCTGTGAAAAATCCTTAACATCCAAGCACATTACTGGATGTCTTTCTTGTCATAAGAACAGTAGAGAAGCCATGTTGGATTAGGTCAGTGGCCCATCCAGTCCAACACCCTGTGGCACCCAGGGGCCATCAGGAGGTCCCCCAGTGGGGCCAGACCTCCCAGTTGAACTGACAACTGTGACCTGCCATTTCCTACCTCTCCCCGCCCTAGAGAAACCCCATCCTAAGTGGCTCACACGGCTGGGACTCGGAGCACAAGAAAAGCCAGGCTGGATCAGGCCTGCGGCCCACCCAGTCCAACCCCCTACGTCACCGGGTGGCCAAAGCCCAGGGGCCATCGGGAGGGCTCCCAGCGGGGCCAGCAGGCCAAAGCGGTTCTGCCACCGCAACCCGCCCGGGAACGCCGTTTGACTTTCCCCCCTTTGACTCCCTCTCTCTCTGGCTACCCAAGAACAGTCGAAGCGACGCCCGGGCCGCAGGGAACGCGCCTGCTGGCGGCGCCCGACAAGACGCCCTCGCCGGAGACGCGCGCGGGAGGAGGAGGAGGGGGAGGGGGAACACAGCCCCGCCCCCTCCCAGGGCGGCCCAACGGAGCGCGGAGCCGGCGGAAGGCCGCCCTCGCCGCCAGACGGCGCCTCCTCCTCCTCCGCCTCCGCCTCCTCCTCCTCGCGGGCCAGCCGGGCGGGGCGCCTCGTGGGTTTGGCGCGGCGCGGCAGGCGGGCGGGCAAGGAGGGCAGCGGCCGGCGGGGCTTCCCTCGCGCGGGCTTTCCCGGTGGTGGGCGGGCCCACGCGCGCGTCTCGCCCCCCCAGCCCCGCCCCGCGCCCCGTCTGCGGGAGGCCACGGAGGGACCCTGCCCGCGGGGCGGCCTCTTCCCGTCTCTCTTCCCTGCCGGCGGAGCCCCGGCACCGGTCCCGGTGAGTCGGTCGCCTGCAGACGAGCGCGGGGGGGGGAGGGGGCGGGATCAGAGGCGCCTCCGGACTCAGTCATGCTTCCGATCCTAAGCGTGTTCCCCCGGCCGCATGGCGCGCTTTCCAACTCCGCTTGCACACCGCGGTCCCACGTACTAAATAATCCACTTTCACTGCATTTTCCAACTAGATCCTGCCAGTTCCCACGATAAAATCCAGTTGGGAAGTGCACTGAAAGTGGATTGCATATGGATGATTTCGTGTGTGCGACCGGAGCCCATGCTCGCCCAAACGGGTGGGGAGCGCTGTTCGGCAGAGAGCTCACGAGGTGGTATCTTTGCTCCCGGGGCCTCTAGAGGTCAGCCTCGGGCCAGCTCCTGGCAAAGGGGGTTTTACTTCGTCGGCCGCCGCAGTTCCGGGTGCCCTCAGGCTTGGGGCTTCCTTTCTGCCGAAGTGAACACCGTTTGAGTCCCAGGGGCGTCTTTATGACCAACAAAGTTTTATTCTGGGCATAAGCTTTCCTGTGCACACAGAAGCTCACACCTAGAAGAAAACCTTTTTCGTCATCAAGGTGCCCTGGACTCAAACCTTGTTTTTCTGCTTCAGACCAACAGGGCTGGGGGGGGGGCATCTTTCTGCCTCAGTGTACCTGAGATCAGGAGGCAGCTGGAGTTTCTGCCTCGAAGCCCCATTCGCTCATCTTGAAGGCATTTTGGCATCTTTTGTGTCTTGTTGCCTTTCTCCTTGATGCTTGGGCAGCCACTGAAGAGCTGCCACACAATACATGCCCTTCTGCTGACATTTATTTCTAATTCTTGTTTCTTGTTCTCTAGGTTTAATGTCTACGTTCAAGATGAGGGACAGATAAGTACCGTGTGGAGACCTCCTTGCTGCAGGAAGAGGCTTGTTTAGGCTGTTGGCCCAGAGGGGCTCCGTGGAGACCAAGGAGGAAGAGCCATTCTCCTTCTCTGTGCTTTTCTTACAAACTGTGGGTTACCCCGTCACAAGGCCTTGTTCAGAAATGGCCTCTTTAGCCAACAAAGACTCTTATTTACAGCAACTGGCTAAGAAAATTTGCACCCAGGAAGTGCAGGAGCCACGAAAAAGAAAATTTGGTACAGTTCCTGGGATTTACATTGATCTTTGTGGTTGCCGTATTACCAAATGTGCTTCCCCTTAGGCTGTAAGCGCCTCTAGGCGGCGAGCCCATTGGGATAAATGAATTGCTTTGGCCTTCAAGCTGTGGCTCCCCTGATCTCTAGCACAGTTGCACAGTGCCCTCTGAGAACAGAGCTGTTGCTCCAATACTGGGTGATTGTGCAATTCTGAAGCTTCTGTAACATCCAGGCTAGCCACTCGAATTCCTCCTGAGTGAATATTCATTCATAGGCTTATTTTTAAAGAAAAGCATCTCTTGGGGAGGTTCACAGCAATTGTGTGTGTTACAGTGACACTATGAGTTAATGACCTGTGTCTGGTAATTAATAGCCTTGCTCAGGTCTTTCTTAAACTGAAGGTCAACGCCATGCTTTATCAAGTCAATCCATCTCATGATGAGTCTTCCTCTTTTCTTACCAACTTCAGCTTCTCCTGCTGCCTCTTGTCTTTTCCAGTGAGTCTTGTCTTCTTTTAATGTGACCAAAGTACAGTTTTTTAAAAAAAATTTAAAACACTTATTGTAGGAGCTTGTCTTGTTGGGTCCGATTAAACATCCATCCATTTTAGCTGGATTCCTCTGAGTCCTATAAGCAGGGTGCAAAGGCCATTGCTCTCCCCCATTGATTATCCTCAGTATATAGCATTCAGATTAGATAGACTGCCTCTGAACATGAAGGTTCCATTTAGCTATTCTGTGAAAAATCCTTAACATCCAAGCACATTACTGGATGTCTTTCTTGTCATAAGAACAGTAGAGAAGTCATGTTGGATTAGGTCAGTGGCCGATCCAGTCCAACACCCTGTGGCACCCAGGGGCCATCAGGAGGTCCACCAGTGGGCCAGACCTCCCAGTTGAACTGACAACTATGAACTGCCATTTCCTACCTCTTCCCACCCTAGAGAAACCCCATCCTAAGTGGCTCACACATACATGGGCCGGAGAGCTTGTGCTCAGCTGGTCAAGATTGGCTGGTTGTCCCCGGCACAAGGGACGTCCACTTAGCCTTGACCAGAGCCAGGGCGTCGAATAACAGCTGGCCTCCCCTACTGAAGTTTTTACCATCTCCATGCAGCCTAGATCAAGAAGACCTCAGAGACCTAGTGGCACCAGAGACTGTGCATGTGAACAAATAGTGTAACTTGTTTTTATGTTTCTGCTCATTGTAATGAGCTGAGTGGCTCAAAATTTGTTTGAGATCCGCCCTGAGCCCACTCGCAGGGAGGGCAGAATATAAATTTATAGAAATACATAAGTATATCTATCCTTCGCATTTAAAAAACTGTCTCAGAAAGCAGATTTATGGAAAACAACTCTTCTCCTCCTGGTAATTTCCACTCTTGCTGGTGTGAAACTCTTTGAAATTATAGTAAATTAGAGAATTTGTCCAGAATTTGAGGCATTTGTTTCTGTATTTAATGCAAGAATATACCACTCTTTCTGTTTAGTTGCCAAAAAGTAGTTTGCAATTTAAATATAAAAAAACAACCCAAAAAACAATGAGCAACAGACATTGTCTTGGGCATTTGGCTGTTTTGGGTAGTCTTAGCAGCCTGGTCCAGTTTTATCTCCTGTCGTCTTTTCAGGCCACAGGGAAAGGGCCACCCCCATTGGTGGAGGTCTTCTGAGCTGTTGGGGATCCCTTCAGTCCTGGAGACAGATGTTCCCTGAAACTCACTTCTCTGCCTTCCCACTTCCCCAGGAACTGGGTCAGGGGAGGACAATGCTCAACCAAAGAAGAAGAAAAGAAAGAAGCCAAAGCAGCATGCCCAGGGCGTGAGAGGTGCCCCTCCAGGCAAGCCAGCAGTCACTGATGCCTGCAGAGCAGAGGCTAAGCCAACAGCAGTGATGTCCAAGAAGCCAGGCCCTGGGGTCCATGTTGCATCCAGTGCCAGCAGGTTGGCTGCTGCTGGGAAGAATGGGAGCAGAGCCCAGAATGGCATTACAGGTGAGGATGTTTCCGTGGTCAGCAAGAGCAGGGAGTGGGCTGGTGGGACAGAAAAAAACAGCCATGACGGGAGCTGTGCAGATGGGGTCAGGCTGGATTCTTTGTGGTCATCAGTGCCGTATTATTTGTTAAGAGTGTTTTCACCCCATGTTTCTCCCTGGCGGGGACCCAAAAGACTTACAAAACACACAAGAATAAAAAGCCATAGTATGATACGCCAATGTTCTGGGCCAGTCCTGGATCTCCTTTTCTCCTTCCCTCCAGGACTCAGCTTCAAGCTCGGCCACAAAACACGCACAAGAGCCCTTTGGCTTCTGCCTTTGGCTGTGTCCAGGCTGAACACTTAACATGGAGGAGAAACAGAAGCTCAGCTCCGATTTCATCCAGCTGGCAAAGAGCTGTTCCCAGCCATGCCCCCCAAGGGCACTTCTCTCTGTTTTCTTCCATTCAGTGCATGGGGAGGGACTGGAAGAGAGACAAGTGGGGTATTGGGGGTGGAGAGAAAATCAGGGAAATACTGGGAAGGAAGTACTGGTGGGGGGAATACAAAACAGGATTGCACTTCCCATCGACTGGTCTTCTGTGCAGGCACGCATCCCTGCCTCCTGCACCTCTAGAGCCTTTTGTTTCTTGGGCTCTCTGGCAGCTGCATGCACTAAGGGAGCAGTGCCCCTCCTCCCAGTCATGTGATTATTTCGGTGGGAAAGCACCAGAGGGAGGAAGATGCTCCTTGTCTGCTAGAAAGCTTTGGAAATCACGGTGAGCCTGCGGTTAGCAAGGATTGGTCATGTACAAACAAGCATGTTGTAACCATAGGGACTAGAACCTTGCTTTTTTGAGGGGAAAAAGCTGAGATTATCAGGAAACTGAACAGACCCCTTTTGCTCTTTGCCTCTGGGACTGCACTATGGGCCTAGCCCTGACCCTGAGGTGCACATCCTCATGTGTCCCCTTTCTGAGTAAGGTCCTGTGCTGTGCATGGGAGATATACCACCTCTGTTTTGGTTTCTTTTGTTCCTGAAGAGTTGGAAGTGCAGACCCTGGTTTCCAGCTTCCTGAGGCCATGAACTCCGTGTTGGATGAACCGGAAGACTTGCAGGAAGGAGGAGCAGGACAGTGTGCTTCTTTAGACAGGTGCAGGACTGGGTTTCTGGTATCCCAAGATCCTTAGCTGTCTTCTTCACTTTCCACAGTATACTTCTTGTTTTGACTGAAGAACAGACAGTGCCTGGTGTCAGACAAGCAGAACCTGTCCTTTCTTGGTTTCACTGCTGCTTCCTGTCTTTTGCTTAAAGAGTCTCCGCCCTTCTTTCCATGCAGATAGCCAAAGCAAGCCCGATTCCTTCTCCACCATGACTCTGTTGCGTCAGAGGCTGCATGAGAAAATGCAAGAAGTCTCGAGGCAGGTACGGTCTGCACTGTTGTTGAAATAATGGTTCTCAGAGGATGGTGAAGGGTCTGAGGGTTAAACCAGCTTAGATGTGTGGCTCTGGACCTCTCCCCACCAGTCTTTATCCTAGCAATTCTGTACCACTTTGCTGCTTTCTGTCTACTGTGTAGATCCTAACTAAAACATTCCAAACCCTACACAAGGATAGGTTTTGCAATTGAAATAACCTAAAGAAGTTTTTGTTGCAACATTACCTGAATTCTGAGTAGAAGATGTGATGGGAGTTTAGTTCAGAGTATATCCGTTTCCAGTATCCTGTGTGTAAAATACCATATGATACGGAATGCAGAATTCGACTTGCTGATGATCTTGGTTAATGTGTTTCTTCCCCTTCCCCTTTTCTCACAACATCACATTTCTAGACAGAATCGCTGCAAAGAGAGGCTTGTACCTCAGCTGTCAATGCATTGTCCAGAGGTTGTGCTGTATGCCTCCTTGTTCCTCTTCATTACAAGTACAGGCAGAATAAATTAGGCTAGTAAGCCAAAACATGTGGATTGAGCACATTTGCGTAATTTAGACACATTGTGGAGTTTAGTGTTATTCTGCAATTTTTTTTAAAGTGCAAAGGACATGGTTTTCCCTGCCTCTTAATAGCTAAACTTTCTCCTGGTCCCATAAGTGATTCTGCTTTCTTTTCAAGTTGCTGTTTCTTAACAGGGAAGGCCCAAAGAGCTGTCACCGGCTGCACTGAAGAAGCAACAGCGGAGGAAATATGAGAAGGAGAGAAAGAAACGCCGGAGAAAAGAATTAAGGATGAAGGAAAAAACTGAGAAGAAGGAAGCGGGAGAGGTGTCGACGGGGACCATTTTGGAGCTTGCGGCCCCCAAGAACGATGGCAAGTCCAACATGGCCTTCAACAAGGTTGAAGTGCATGAAGAGCAGCTGAGCAAAGCAAAGAAGAGGAAAGAGAAGAGGAAGACTGTGAAAGGCAACCTCACCCCACTGACAGGGAAGAATTACAAGCAGCTCTTGAGTCGGCTGGAGGTTCGGAAGAACAAGCTGGAAGACCTGAAGGACAAGGATGAGAAGAAGGCTCAGGAGCTGGAGACCAAGATGAGATGGACTAACATCCTCTACAAGGCCGAAGGTGTCAAGATTCATGACGATGAGAATCGGCTGAAGAAGGCCCTCAAGCGGAAGGAGCAGCGCAAGGTCCAGCGCCAGAAGCAGTGGGAAAAGCGGACTGAGCAAGTGGTGGAGAAGATGCAGCAGCGCCAGGACAAGCGCCGCAAGAACCTCCATAAGAAGAAGCTGGCCAAGACAGAGCGGAAGAAGAGCAAGGCCCGCAAGAGGGGCCGTGTCTTGCCGGAGGATCTGGAGAAAACGGGCTCCAAATGAGCTAAACTTAGTGGATGGTTTCACCTGCTTCAAATGAACTGAACTTAGCAGATGTTTTTACCTGTTCCAAAGTGGATTATTGAGGGACCTGTTAATAAAACTACTGTCTGTAATTCTTGGGTGCTGTTTATATTTTGGACCCAAACCTCCTTGGCTGTGATTAAGCAGAATACAGGACTATACAAGGATGTATACCTCACTGGCCAACCGCGGAGGAGAACACCACACAAACTTTCCTATTTGTCTTTGTGATTCCTCATCCTGCTACAGTGTTAAAAAACACGAGCCTGGTTTTACCTTTAGCCACTTAATAGAGTTCGTGTGTCAAATTGCCATTGGAGGGTTTTCTTTTTTTGAAGAAGCAACTTTATCAGAGTAGGGCTGTGGGGAAGAGGGAGGGGAATGAATATAGTAACTACATCAGTTTGGTGTAGTGGTTAAGAGGGGCAGGCTCTAATCTGGAGAACCGGGTTTGATTCCCCACTCCTCTACATGCAGGCAGCTGGGTGACCTTGGGTCAGTCACAGTTCTCTCAGAGCTGTCCTCTCAAGAGCAGTTCACTCAGAGCTCTTCCAACCCCACCTACCTCACAGGGTGTCTTTTGTGGGGAGAGGAATGGAAGGATTGAGACACTGCGTAAAGGGCGAGGTATAAATCCAGCTCTTCTTCAGTGTTTGTAATTGGTGAGAGAAGAGTGAGTTTTAGTTTATTAAAACCATTTCTAGACCACCAGTTTACACAATACCAAGAATTATTACCAAAGAAGGTAAAGTTAAACCAATAAATAAAACATGCAAAAACACTAGTGATGAGGTTTTGACAATGTCCACAAGCCTGCCCGGGCGCCTCAGATTCGTTTCCCTCAAATTAATTAGAGCCGTAAACCAAGATGTCTTGCATCCCTTACTAAACTGAAGGAAGGATGGCAACACCCTTCCTGACCTCTTCTAGATGAAAGTTCCAAAGAGAAGGGATTCCCCCCTGGATTGCACTGAATGAACATTTTGTGGCTCCTTAACTCTGCTGGTCACAGGGTTTTCCTTTAGCTTTCTCCTGAGAACAAACCATGAATCTGAGTGTCTCATTTTATAAATATCATTTTAAACAACAATCAGTGGACTGTATCCAGTGCCCATTAATTGCTAGATTATCTTTCTTCAGTGACAGCTGCTTTGAACTGGCTGCCAGAGTATTTTTTGAGTTTAGTCTAAAAGGCTGGCACTTATTTGGATAACTCTTCGATGTTAGCCAGATTGCTTAATGTATTAATAACTATGGGGAATTATGATATTTAAGAACTGTTGGCAACTAAGGGGACACAAGCCTTTATATACAGGAGTCCCGCCTTTTCCAGTAAAACCAAGAATAAACAGAAACCAAGTCTTTTAGAGAAATGGATTCTTTACTGAGGGTTTTCACAAACATACAATAAATTCAAACACATACACACTTATTCAGACCTAGGAAAATTAGAAAGAGATAGCGACATTCGCATGAGCAGGTAAAGTCATTGGTGAGTGATACTTACCTGATCCTGGAGAGATGAAGTGATCCACAGGAAAAATAAGGAAGCCTATAAGGGATTAAGGCTCGTATTCTGTACCAGCAGAACACGTGGTTAGACTCAGGCAGCGCTACACCTAGAGTCAGCAAGATAGGGCAGGGTTTGGGTATGGAGAGAGAGCACATGGCCAGGCTGGCTCTTTTATGCTATTTTGGGGCTTGGGGGTGGGCTTCACTGGCCAACTCCCCTTGGTCAGTCCCAGGAAGTTTCTTAATCAAAAACCAGTTTCAGGGGGAAGGGGGCTTAAGGGTTGGGGAATGTTGCTTCTAATTACTTTAACAGTGGCACCTTTGGAGAACAATAGCTGAGTCCAGGGGTATTGTCTTTTGTTGACTCTGGCTGATGAGTTGATGGGTTTAGCTGGGCTGTGGCAGTCCATTAATCCACTTATGGCTGCAAAGCTTTTGTTATGCCCAAGAGCCTACGTGCAGTCTCTGGTGGAGGTGAAGGGTGTGTGTGTGGGGGGTTGCCTGCATGTTAAAGGAAAGGTTTTGCTCATGGAGTCCCTTCAGGATTTTAAGTCCCTTTGCAGAATATGGCGTTCCTCTATAGCAAATGGTTGCTGGCTTCATGGTGCTTCATGTGGCTAGCTAGGGAGCTGGTCTCTCTTCCTGCTGCACTGCCTCAGGAACCATTGGCACATCATCTCAGGAGAAGGCTTTTCCTCTGCTGGAGTGTGTCTGCAGCTGGCATCACTTTAGGGTCATCACACAGTTCAGTCCCTTTTGCACACTAGTTGCACAGTCCAGTTTATCACTGATGAACTATAAGTCCATAAGAGTGCTACATGTGCCTTGCAGGACACCTACAGACCTGCAGGGCCACCTCTGTACCCTCAGCCCCAATGGAGAGCTGGCCAATAGATTTGATTAAATGTCCTGTCTATTTCAGTGCAAAGCAGAGATGTAAACAAGATGAGGCAAATGGCTGTTCACAACAGCAGTAATCACTGATGTCACAACTTCCTACACTGGAAAATTAATTCAATTAGGATCTCTTAAAACCCCTCTTTCCCCTGCATATCAGGCACCTGAGCTGTATTGCAAGCTTAAACAATTGGAATAATGAACAACAAGACATCCAAACTCAAAGAAGAAAAAGTGCAGCAAAAAATTGAAAACAACCTTCAGGTATTTCCAGCATGTCCACAAACTGCAGACAGAGTGAGCCCCTGAACCTGTTAATATCCTGCCTCACTTCTGAAGTGGGGAAACCTGGAGCGGGGCTTTGACTGACAATCTTGTTCAGTGGTCATGGGCAGTATTCCCTATAAGCTGAGCTAGTGTGAGCTTAGCCTCTGGCTCACACTTTTTTGTTTTAGCTCAGGAAGGATGGCTCCAGAGAAAACTAATTTACGCAGTATATTCTAATTCAGCAGCGTTGTGCTGAACTGTCTCTGTGTATCTCTTGTGCTGAATAAACTGAGTTTCAGGCCAGCAGCAGAATGTCTCGGGGGACTGAAATGTTCTTCCATTATTTTCTGAATGTTGCCATTTTTATGCTATATTTTGTTGGATGAGAGCCAGAATGGTGCAATGACTGGAGGGTCAGATTTTAGGGTGTGTGTCAGGTAATCCTGCCATGAGATAGATGGAAGGGAAAGAGGGAGGGATGGTCTGCAACTTTTCATGTTTGGAATGTAGGGAGGTGTGCAGGTTGCCTAGGAGATTCGGGATTCCATGGCCCAGGCACTCTGTTATCTCACCAAATGTCCTTGGTCTCACAGTTCTTGTTTCCTCTGTCTGAGACAGCTTTGGGGCAGTTTGGTTATTTACTGCTTTAGTACTTTCACACCTCTTCCCGCGCGCAGGCTTAGTGACTATTGGTAGATGGAGAGGGGGGGCACTTCGAGCGGGTATAACGGTGGGTGCCTCTTTAGATTTAGTCATCCCTGACAAAGAGATGTTACCATGCCTTTAGAACTGCTTTCAATAAACGCTATCTTCTTTATGAAGCCTGGTGTTTGACTGACTTTCTGAAGAGCCTGACAGATTGTCAGGGATCCTTTCATTCTGAACTCGGTTCTACACCGCACTTCTCTCGTAGAGATGAGTGACGAGGAAGAAACCATGATCCCGATCCAAACATCCACATCAGGGGACGGGGTCCCCGTATCTACCGCGCCTGCAACGACGGCGTCAGTGACCCAAGAGAACCCGGTCTCGACCACCACTGCACCGTGGGGTCCGGAATACAACCTGGGAGGGTTCTATGGAGAGGTGTACGGGGGAGTGTTCGCTGGAGTGACGACCCAGCCGCGGAAGAGGCAAGATTGGGCCAAGCCGCTAGCGGAGAGGCAAGAGACGTGGTTCCTCACCCCCCAGGCATCGATCCAAGAGAGCCGATTTGAAAGGTCGGTCTATCGTCTGAGCACGGCGGAGGGGGGAGAAGATACCCACCCAGGAGCCAGAGAGCCGGATGGGGCCGTGGGAGGACGGAGATGGAGCGGGGATCCCAGCCAGGACCGCTTACTCCGCCTGATAGACGAATCTCTGCAACGCATCCCGAAGATGATTTCAGACGGGATATGAGAAGAGATGGACAGACAGCAACTCCAGGTGCTGCCGGGACCCCAAGACCAAAGACCTCCTCCGCAGCCACTTGGACCGCCGCCTGGACCGCAACCCAGGGCACCTCCAGACCAACCGGCGGGGCCACCCGTAGGGCCGCCGGCACCGAGACCACTGGGAGTACTGCTGCTGCCTAACCCGGCTGATCTATTGGATGCCACCTACGACAGAACTCTGGAGAAGTTCTCGTTCTTTCTCGTGAGGGCTGAGAAGTTCGTAGAGAATTGGGGCCACTTGTTCCCAAACGAGGAACGCATCGTAGACGTGATCGCCTCCCACCTGAAAGATGCCGCCACCGACTGGTATGTGGCCCTACACCAAGAGGATGGGCACGAGCTGAGAGAGGTTGACGCGTTCATGTGGGCCATGAAAGACCACTTCGAAGACGCCAACGCGAACAAAACGGCTCGAGCCTTCCTCTGCACCTTCCGACAAGGGACGAAAACGGTGCGTGAGTACACTGAAGAATTTCGGAGACAAGCTGCCAAAATCAGAGGATGGCCGGATGGAGTACTGGCTGAGCAATACCGGTTGGGGTTGAACCCAGAAATCCGACGCACAGTCATGAGGGGCCGAGATCCCGAAACCTTATCGGGATGGATGAAGGAAGCTGTGGCTACCAAAACCCACCTGCAGACCATCCGGCTGGACGATGCAGCCGCCTTAGGGAAGGTGACCCAGCAGACCAGCACCCCGCTGAAAGGAAAGCCAGCAACCACCCCTCACAGGCAGAAAGACGGAACCCGCGAGCTACGGATGAAGCAAGGACTGTGCCTGAAATGTGGAGAGCCGGGCCACTTCACCGCCGGATGCCCAGGGGCCACCCCATCACCGAGCGCACCCAGGGGGGTCAAGAAGAAGTTCGAGACCTCCACCCCGAAACCTGTGGCAAAGCCCAGAGGGGCGAGGGCCCTCCAGGCCACCCCGTTGGGTGAGGAAGTCATCAGAGGAGGAGACCACCCCGGTGGCGGGAAACGAGAAGGACCTGCTGTGAACAGCACTGAACAGCAGGTCCCCGACTCCCAGGCGCTGAACCCGGTGAGCAAAAACCCTTCCCTCTTCTTTATGACTGTGACTTTAATGGACCCCGAGCTACAGACCCATGTAAGAGTATGGGCTCTGGTAGACTTGGGGTGCGGGAGAGACATTATAAATCCCTCATTGGTGAGGGGGTTGGGAACTGAAGTAATAAAATTGATGGAGCCCTTGATCTTTACCCACGATGAGGGAGCCCTGCAAATACGAGATTGTACCATTACGAATGGGGGTGGGGAAGCATTGGGAAGTGAGACCTTTCGTTGTAACCACCGCGGCAAGGTTCCCACTAGTCTTGGGGAGCCCGTGGTTTTTCGAACATGACCCGCACATACTGTGGGAGGCGGGGGTAGTCAACTTCATCTCCCCTCGCTGCGAGGCCCACGTCTGGAAAGGCGCTTGGGGCTCCACCCCCCATGGAGTTAACACGGTACCAGTGGGGTTGGCGGAGGCAGAATGGAACTCGATCCCCCAGGAATATTGGGACTTGTCGGCTGTATTTGAGGAGGAGGAGGCAGATGAATTACCCCCCACAGAAACTCCGATTGTGCCATAGAACTACTACCCAACCAGAAACTACCCAAAGGGAAACTGTATTCTATGAGTCCGGCCGAGAAGGTGGAATTGAGAAAATTCATTGACAAGAATTTGGCGAGGGGTTTTATCCGGCCTGCATCCTCGCCCTGCGCTGCCCCTGTGTTGTTCTGGGGAAAAAAAGGATGGGGGGTTGAGACTTTGCACGAACTACCGGGGCCTTAATGCAGTCTCGGCAACTAACGCTTACCCGCTACCATTGATCAAGGACTTGCTTGCGGCCGTAGTGGGGGGGGGATTTTCTCTAAGCTTGATCTAAGAGACGCGTACTTTCGGGTGCGCATCAGGGAGGGGGATGAGTACAAAACCGCGTTCAATACCCCGCTTGGTCAATTCGAATAGTTGGTGATGCCGTTCGGTTTACAAGGGGCCCCTGGAGTATTTATGAACTTAATCAATGAAGTACTGCATAAGTATTTGTTCAAGGGGGTCCTTGTTTACCTTGATGATATCTTGCTGTACTCCCCTGACAAACAATCTCACGTCAAGTTGGTGCGTGAGGTGCTCCAAACGTTGCACAAGCACAAACTGTATGCCAAGCTGTCCAAGTGCGAGTTCCATCGGTTGGAAATCTCCTTCCTGGGCTACCGCATTTCTCGGAGAGGGATTGAGATGACATGGTCTGGAAGAAGTCATACTTGAGGAAGTCATGCATGGGCTTGTAGGCCGGGATGGTCCAGAAGGCGTTGAAGTAGACATTGATGACAAAGAGCCAGATGACCAAGGTCAAGGCAGCCAGTTTAGTCTTGAAGCCAATGGCCACGAGGATCATCAGAGCTGTGCCCACAATGTTTTGCAAAATCTGCCATGGGGGGAGGGGAGAGGCAATGCAACGTCAGAAAGCTGGAACACGGCAACCCCACCCGCACTGCTAAGCGGATGCCCCAGAGGCTGGCTGGCCCGCCCAGGCACCAAGCATCCTGACGGTGGTGCACATCATCATAACATGCACTGAAGATGCACAGGAGTCAGAATGCACAGCGATCTCAGAGGGAAGACATGAACCTCAGCAGGGGAGTTGGAGTGTGGCTGGGAACTCTGGGGGCCTCCCGCAGAAAAACAAGGCTCTGAAATAAGCTTTTTCCTCCACAATGTGACAAAATGTCCAAGGAAATCCTGGCAGAAGAAGGCCCTCTCCTCCCCCCACCCCAGACCGTTTTTTCTGCTTAACTGGGCCCAGGTGCCACAAATGGACCCGATCCTCCTTTGAGTGCTCTAAGCAACGTGTGACTAACAGAATGCTGCATATGACCAAGTATCTGCATGACATTCTGGAAGCAGTCAGATTCAGGAGTCATGTGTGAGACCACAAGGCAGGTGAGAGAATGCGAGGGGCACGTTAAAGTTTTTCTGTGCCTATCCCTTTTTTCCTTCCCTTTTACCACCAGACCTAGAAAATTACCTTTAACAATATATGAACATAGCAAACTAAACCAGGAAATTTGGTCTAGGGGTGTGCATTCGGGAATCCCAAAACGGGAAAAAAACCCGAAAAAAGCATTTTCGGGTTTTTTCGGCTTTCGGGATCCCGGACAGGCTATTCACGGTAATCTTCGAATTCCGGAAAAAAACCCCGGAAAATTCGGGATTTTTCGGCATTTTCCGGCATTGCCAAAAACCAGCGTTGTGGGGGGTTTAAACTGTTAAAGGGCCCAGGAATTCCTTTTCCCGCCTTTTCCTCCTGTTTCCAGGAGGGGGGAGGCTCCAGACAGCCAATCACTGCAATGCATTTGCAAAATGCATTGCAGTTTGCAAGTTTGCAAGGCTGTTGTTGCTGCCTGCAGCCCAACTACCAGTTTGCTCCTTTCCCAGGGAAGGAGCACTGTGGTGGCCAATAGGGTTCTGGCATCTGCTCTCTGGCCAATCACAGAAGGTTTTTCCTTTTTGAAATCCTTCTGTGTATGCTCAGAGAGCATAAAAGGAGCCAGTCTCTGGGCTGACTCTCATTGCTGTGTTCCTGGATCCTGCTGGCTGGTGAGAGAGCTGCCTGGCTTGGCTGTTGGAGATTGTGGCTGGCTGGCTTCTGCTGCCCCCTGCTCCTGAGTCTGCCCTGCTTTCCTCCCTGCTCTTCGTGGACCTCGGATCAATACCTCAGAAGACTTCAGACTGGTTTGATTTATTAGGGCACTTTTAAATTTAATTTCTTTTCTCTTTATTTTATTCTTCCTTAGGGTTGGTTTGGGAGAGACCTGGGGTTGGTGGGGTGGTGATTGCACATGGTCTGCTGTTGGCTTGGCAAACATGCCCCCTCACACCACCACCACACCTCTCAGGTTTTTTTACAGGGAGAATCTGCTTGCCTGATCCATTCCCATAGGAAACAATGGAGAACTGGGGGCACCCTCTTTGGATGCCCCTAGAATTGGACCCCCTGGTCCAATCTTTTCAAAACTTGGGGGTCTTTTGGGGAGAGGCTCCAGCAGCTACAGTCCAAATTTGGAGTCTCTACCTCAACCCCCCCCTCCAGCCCCCTGCAAACTTTCCAGAAAATTTTGCCATTGAAGTCAATGGCCCCATTGGATATAATGGACCCGAATTTTTCGGAAATCCCAAAAATTTTCGGATTTCAATGCTTTATAGGTATAGGTATTCGGGTTTTTTTGGGAATACCGAAAAAATTCGGGTCCAATATGCCCAAATCTGAATTTTACCGAATTTTTTTTTTTTGCACACCCCTAGTGGTGGGGTGGGAGCCCCCCAAAACACGGAGGCAATTACAAGCTTTCCTCGGGTTCGCGAATTTTTACAGATCGTTTTTAGCAAACTTCGCCCAGGTGGCCCTGCCCCTCATGGACCTCCTTAAGACAAAGGGGAGGGGTCCAGACAGTACTAGACCAGGGGCTAAGCTGGAGTGGACGGCTGAATGCCAAGAGGTGTTTAACCAGCTGAAAACCCTATTCACATCGGAGCCCGTTTTAGCACACCCCTCCCCTTTGGGTGTTGTCCATGTTGACGCTTCGGATGTCGCTATGGGAGGGGCCATCTTACAGGAGGGGGACGATGGGAAACTTCACCCCCTAGCTTATGTGTCAAAAAAGTTTAATGACACCAAGAGAAACTGGTCGGTATGGGAGAAAGAGGCAGGGTCGATAAAGTTAGCCCTCTCAACCTGGCGGCACTGGCTGGAGGGAGCACGAGTGCCGTTCGAGGTATGGACTGATCACAAAAAACCTCGAATTGTTACGCTCCCCGAGGAACCTGAACGCAAAACAACTTCGGTGGGCTGACTTCTAAGTTTAACTTTGCACCATTTCCCGGGCAAGGTGAACTCTCTGGCCGATGCCTTGTCCCGCCTTCCCCAACACGACAGCAAGAGGGAGGAGGTCCGGGACTCAGTGTTCACGCCTTCCCAGCTGGGCGGGGTGGTGACGACACGAAGCCAGTCCAGGAAGCTGCCTACCTCCCCCCCGACTCCCTCTTGGGAGCTTAAACTCATGTCCGCCCTTTCTGACACTGACCGCGCCTCCTTGGAGAAGGAGGGGGGGTGACGCAAGATGAACAGGGCTGTTGGCAGAAAAACGGGAAAATCTTCATCCCGCTCTTCCTGAGGGGGGAAATTATGGAGTGGGCACACGGGACTAAAGTGGCTGGACATACAGGCTTTGTTAAATCCCTGCAATTGCTACAAAGACAATTTTAGTGGCCAGGGATGAGGAAAGATTTGTCTTTATTTGTGCAAGCATGCCAAATGTGTTTGATGAGCAAACCCCGCCCTGGGAGGCCCCCGGGCTTGCTACAGTCGCTGCCAACCCCCACCCGACCCTGGGAGGTTATCTCTATGGATTTTATAACGGAACTACCCCCTAGTGGGGGGAAAACCATCATATGAGTTGTGGTGGATCTGTTCTCTAAACAAGCTCATTTTGTGCCCTTTAAATCGATCCTGTCGGCAAAGAAGCTTGCGTGAGCTTTCTTGCAACACGTTGTAAGACTCCATACTCTTCCCACTAAGGTGGTCTCAGATAGGGGGTCTCAGTTCGTTTCGCACTTCTGGGGGAATTGATGGCACTGTTGGGGGTGGAGAGGGCGGTTAGCAGTGCGTATCACCCAGAAACGGATGGCCAGACTGAGCGGGTTAATCAAACTCTGGAACAATACCTCAGATGTTTCACCAATTTCCAACAAGACGATTGGGAAGCACTGTTACCTTTAGCGGAGTTCTGCTACAATAACACATGCCACACATCCACGGGAGTCTCTCCTTTCATGGCGGTGCATGGTTCTGAAGCTCCCCCTCCCATTTTTGTTGCAACAAACTCTACCGGCTGGGGAGGCAGGGGACTGGTGCAAGCAGCTTCAGGCCGCGTGGCCTATTTTAGCACAAACGTTGGATGATGCTAAATCAGTCTATAAGGCTCAAGCAGACAAGAAGAGGGACAAAGGGTGGGACCCCAAACCAGGGGATTTTGTGTATTTGTCCACCCAAAACATCAAGGGACTTCAGCCCAGTCGGAAACTGGGTTGGAAGTATGTGGGACCTTTTGAAATCAAACGGGTACTTAATGCTGTGACTGTTGAACTGATCTTACCCAAATAATTGAGAGCAATTCATCCTGTATTTCACCTCAGGTTGTTAAGACGTTCACCTGGGAAGAACCAATGGAGACCATAACGACCAGCACCGCCCCCCTTGATGGTGTGTGGGGGGAACCACACTACGAAGTCGCGGAAATCTTGGACTCTAAAATTTCTTGGAACCGCTTGTATTATCTGATTGAATGGGTGGATTTGGGGCCTGAACAGAGGGAATGGGTGAGGGAGGAACATGTTCACGCCCCACGTTTGGTCCGCCGGTTCCACAAATTGTATCCCCATAAACCTGGTAGGGGGGGTCTGTTATCGGAGGGGCAGAATGTCAGGTAATCCTGCCATGAGATGGATGGAAGGGAAGGAGGGAGGGATGGTCTGCAACTTTTCATGTTTGGAATGTAGGGAGGTGTGCAGGTTGCCTAGGAGATTCGGGATTCCATGGCCCGGGCACTCTGTTATCTAAACAAATGTCCTTGGTCTCACAGTTCTTGTTTCCTCTGTCTGAGACAGCTTTGGAGCAGTTTGGTTATTTACTGCTTTAGTACTTTCACACCTCTTCCCGCATGCGGGCTTAGTGACTATTGGTAGATGGAGGGGGGGCACTTCGAGTGGGTATAACGGTGGGTGCCTCTTTAGATTTAGTCATCCCTGACAAAGAGATGTTACCATGCCTTTAGAACTGCTTTCAATAAACTCTATCTTCTTTATGAAGCCTGGTGTTTGACTGACTTTCTGAAGAGCCTGACAGTATGGGAGAACTGGATTGAAGTCCCCGTTCTGTTGCGAAGTGTGCTGGGTGACCTTGGGCCAATTATCCACATTCAGGAACAGGCTCCCATGTGAGATCAGGGCACTGCGGGACCTACTGCCATTCTGCCAGGCCATTGGTTGAGGTGGTGGGCGTCCACTGAAGAAGTCAACTTCCAGTGCTGAATTTAGAGTTCAGTGGCACCTTTAAGACCAACAAAAGCTTATTCAGGTTATGAGCTTTCATGTGAAGACAAACTAAGTTGAATAAACTTTTGTTGGTCTTAAAGGTGCCACTGGTCTCTAAACTTGATCTGCTGCTTCAGACCAACACAGCTGACCACCTGGAACCTATCCCCTGCTAAAGTCCACCATCTCTATGTGGCCTGATCAAGCAGACCTCAGAAACTCAGTGGCACCAGCTCTGGAGATTGTGGGCACCAACAAATAGTGCAATCTGTTTTAAATTGTTGTTCTTAACTGTTTTAACTCAGAACCAGAACTGGGTGGTATTCCTCCTACCTGATGGCAGAGTTCCAAGATGGCGCCAAGGCTGTAGCATTGATTAACAACACTCTGTTCTCCTGACGCATCAAGTTTTATTGCTGAGATAAGCCTAGGATGTGTTTTACGGAAAACAGCAGCTTGAACAGAAAAAAGCACTTGAACAGAGTTTCTCAGGCACCCTAGCCTTTTTGCTTCTGCTTCAATCTCAATAGGTTGCTTGCAAGAATACAACAACAATACAACAGCCATTTGAGCATTTACCTTAATTAAACATACTTCTGTAGCCTACTCACAAGTAGGATGGACTTAACAAAAGGAAGTAAGAGAGCCCGAGACCAGGCTTGCCAAGAACTTACCACACGCCGGCGGGGGACAGATATGTCCTGGCAGGACCATCCCCGGGGCAAGGAAACATGCGGCGCACAATACCGTCACCAGGAAGTGTCGCTGGGTGACGCTCTGTCAGAAGTCCTAACTTAGTCAGCAAAACACCAGGCCTTGAGATGCAAGCAAGGTTAGCATTTATTAAGCTGCAATAGATAGATCACTGGTACAGGTATCTTGTTCAGAATGACTTGGTTACAGAAAGCAAGCGGTTATACAGGGAAGGGGGTGAATGGGGACCCCCCCTTCCTCCACTCTAAGAATAGCATGCGCCTGGGAAATCGAAAGTTACTAAACTAATGAATTTCCCATCGCCCCATTACTACCCACAGCTGCTACATCTATGCCAGCGATAGGGAAGCGCGCAGCCTGACTTGCCAAGGTCAGAACGTCTAGGCTGCAAGAGATAATAGTAATAAAAGCCACATTCCATTCTCACACCCGAGGTGTAAATCAGCAACTCCCCGGATTCCAACCTCCCGCCTGTCACGCCACCAAGGCGCCTATAGCCCACCGCCCTCCCTTCCATCCATAGCCCACCGCCCTCCCTTCCATCCATCATGGCAGGGCTACCTGACATGCAGCCCCCTCGAAAATAGTCCTACCCCTTTGGTTTATGGGGGTACAACTTGTGAAACGCTTCGACAAGCCGGGGGCCAGAACATTTTCCGCTCGAACCCACTCCCTCTGCTCCGGCCCAAAGTCAATCCATTCAACCAGGTAAAACAAGCGATTGCGAGAGATTTTAGAGTCCAGAATCTGCGACAGTTCGTAGTGAGGTTCCCCTCCCACCAGCAGTGGAGGAGGGGTCGGCCGTTGCGGTCTCCATCTGTTCTCTTCAGGCGCTTTGCGTAGAAGCCTCACATGAAAAACAGGATGAACAGACTTTAGAGATTTAGGCAAGGCAAGTTCAACAGTCACATTGTTAATCACTCTTATAATCTCAAAAGGCCCAACATATTTCCAACCAAGTTTGCGACTCGGCTGAATTCGACGCAAATGTTGGGTGGATAAGTAAACAAACTCTCCGCATTTTGGAATCCAAGCAAGACTACGTTTCTTATCTGCCTGGAGTTTATATGCTGCCTTAGCCTCCTCCAGAGTTTTAGCTAAGGAGCCCCACGCCTCCTGTAATTGTTTGCACCAGTCCCCAGCGTCCCCCGCCGGGAGGTCGGGAGAAGTCAAAAATGGCAATGGCGGGGCATCATATCCATGTACTGCTTTAAACGGGGACATCCCCGTCGACGAGTGCTGAGTATTATTGTAACAGAACTCAGCCAAAGGTAGGAGAGAATGCCAATTGTCCTGCTGAAAGTTAGAAAAACATCGCAAGTATTGTTCCAGAGTCTGATTTACACATTCGGTCTGCCCATCCGATTCAGGATGGTATGCACTGCTCACCCCCTCTCCACCCCGAGCAGTGACATAAGTTCGCTCCAGAACTTAGAAACGAATTGAACCCCTCTGTCCGAGATCACCTTGGCAGGTAAGGTGTGGAGTCTCACAACGTGTTGTAAGAAAGCAGAGGCCAATTTTCTAGCCGAGGGGATGGAGGCAAACGGAACGAAATGCGCCTGTTTAGTAAACAGGTCAACTATCACCCAGATGACTGTTTTCCCCCCACTAGGGGGTAGATCCGTAATAAAGTCCATAGAAATCACCTCCCATGGGCGAGCCGGGGTGGGGAGAGGCTGTAGGGCACCAGGGGGTTTACCGGGCCGAGGTTTACTCATCAAACACGTTTGGCAGGCTGACGTGAAGAGAGACATATCTTTCCGTAGGCCCGGCCACCAAAATTGTCTTTGCAAGAGCTGGAGAGATTTCACAAACCCCGTGTGACCAGCTAGCTTTGATCCGTGCGCCCAGCCCATTACCTCCCCCCTGAGAGATCGTGGGACAAAGAGTTTGTTATTTTTAGTCCAGCAGCCATGTTCATCCCTGGACATTCCTTCTTCCCCCTCCACCTCCTCCCTGTCCGCATCCGAGAGTTCTGTGGAAAATTTCACCGCCCATTCATTGGGGGGAGGATCGGGCGGTGGGGGGGAATGTTTGGCCTGCCTCCGGGTGGTTACCGCTCCTCCCAACTGGGAAGGAGTAAAAATCGAGTCACGAATCTCCTCCCTTTTGCTGTCGTGTTGAGGGAGGCGTGACAGGGCATCGGCCAGCGAGTTAGATGTCCCCGGGAAATGGTGCAGTGTGAAATTGAACTTGGAGAAGAAATCAGCCCAGCGGAGCTGTTTGGCGTTCAAGGAGCGGGGGGAGCGGAGCAGCTCGAGGTTTTTGTGATCAGTCCAGACCTTGAACGGGACTCGTGCCCCCTCTAACCAATGGCGCCAGGTAGACAACGCTAAGCGGATCGATCCCGCTTCTTTTTCCCACACTGACCAATTCCGTTCAGTATCGTTAAACTTTTTAGAAACATAGGCAAGGGGTGCAACTTGCCATCCTCCCCTCTTGGAGGATCGCCCCCCCATTGCAACGTCCGAGGCGTCAACCTGAACAATGAATTTTTTAAGTTCATTCGGGTGGGCCAACACGGGTTCCGACGTAAAAGGGCTTTCAATTTGTCGAACGCCCGCTGGCACTCTGGCGACCAATCCAATTTGGCCCCGGGCCGAGTGCATTCGGGTGGCTTCCCTTTGGTTCTCAGTAGGTCAGTTAAGGGAAGGGCCACCTGGGCAAAGTTCGAGAGGAACGATCTATAAAAGTTCGCGAATCCGAGGAACCCCTGGAGTTGCCTTCTCGTTTTTGGAGGCTCCCACCCCACAACATCTTTAACTTTGTCAGGGTCCATCTCAATCCCCTTCTGAGAAATGCGGTAGCCCAGAAAAGGGATCTCTGTTTTGTGAAATTCACACTTGGACAGTTTGGCAAACAGTTTATGCTTGTGCAACGTTTGTAGTACCTCCCGCACCAGTTTCACATGCGATTTAAGGTCGGGGGAGTACAAAAGAATGTCATCAAGGTAAACAAGGACCCCCTTAAACAAGTACTTATGCAGCACTTCGTTAATCAAGTTCATGAAGACTCCAGGAGCCCCCTGGAGCCCGAATGGCATGACTAAGTATTCAAACTGGCCGAGGGGTGTGTTGAACGCCGTTTTAAATTCATCCCCCTCCCGTATGCGGACTCTGAAATAGGCATCCCGGAGGTCTAGCTTAGAGAAAATTTTCCCCCCAGCCACGGCCGCCAGTAAGTCTTTTATGAGGGGCATGGGGTAAGCGTTTGTGTTTGACACTGCATTCAAGCCGCGGTAGTCAGTACAGAGCCGCAATCCCCCATCCTTCTTTTTCCGGAAAAGCACGGGAGCCGCAAACGGGGAGGATGCTGGCCGTATAAAGCCCCTACTGAGGTTTTTGTCGATGAATTTCCTCAGTTCCACCTTTTCCGAAGGGCTCATAGAATACAGCTTTCCCTTCGGTAATTTTTGGTTGGGTAAAATTTCAATAGCACAGTCAGAGTTTCTGTGGGGGGTAATTCATCAGCCTCCTCCTCTCCAAAAACGGGAGCGAGGTCGTGATATTCGGGGGGAATGCCTTCCAGTTCCGCGGTTGCCACCCCCGCCGTCACTAGGAGTTGCCCCCATCATGGGTCCCCACTCCTTTTTCCATGCATGGGACTGGCACTTCTTGGAGATGAAGTTGACCTTCCCCTCCCCCCACAGTACATGAGGATCGTGATCAAAGAACCATGGGCTCCCTAGGACCAAGGGAAATCGGGCTGAAGGGGTAACCACGAAAGGTCTCTCTTCCCAGTGTTGCCCGAGTCCCACCCGTAAGGGCACAGTCTCATATTTGCAAGGTTCTTTCATTGTGGACCCGTCCATTTGCGTAAAAATCAAGGGGTCAGTTAATTTAACAACTTTCGCCCCAAGTCCCGTTAGTAGTGTGGGGTTAATGAGGTCTCTCCCACACCCAGAGTCAATGAGAGCACGTACTCTCACATGGGTCAATAGACCCGGGTCCATTAGAGTCACCGTGAGAAAGAAAAGAGAGGGGGTTTGCTCACCGGGAGTTGCGCCTGGGGAGGTGGGACCTGCTGTTCAGCGCTGTTTACAGCAGGTCCGTGTCGTTTCCCTGCGGCACGGTCTCGCCATCTGATGAGTCGGATGCTTCACTGAGCGGCTTGGCTTGCAGAGCCCTTGCCCCCTTCGGTTTCGCCACGTGTTTTGGCGTGGATGTGTCAAACTTCTTCTTGGTTCCCTTCGGGGCTCCGGGTGCTGCAGCTGAAGTTGGGCAGTTCGCGGCGAAATGGCCCCCTTCTCCGCATTTGAGGCAAAGACCTTGCTTCATCCGGAGCTCCCTCGTGCCATCCCTCTGTTTCGGGTTGGGTGCTGGAGTCTTCCCTCTCGCAGCCGGTGCAGGGCCCTTGTTAGCCATCGCTGCAGCGTCGTCCAGCTTGATGGTCTTCAGGCGGTTCTCCATCGTGACGGCTGCCTGAACCCATCCGGTGAGGGTGTTCGGGTCTTGAGTCCTGGTGACTTCTCGGCGGATTTCCGCGTTGAGTCCCCACTTGTAGAAGTCCACGAGGTTCCCTTCTCCTCGGAGTTTGGCGGCACATCTGCGGAACTCCGAGGTGTAGTCTCTCACCGATCGCGCTCCCTGTTTGAGGCTTCGGATCGTTGCTTTCGCTGCCTTGGTAGAGTGCACATCCTCAAATTGCTCTTTCATGGCCCACATGAAAGAATCGATTTCTCTCAGCTCGCACCCGTCGACTTGATGGAGTCCCACATACCAGTCAGCAGCCGCTCCTTTAGGTGGGCTGCTATGACATCGACCATTCGCTCTTCCCGCTGGAATAGGTGGCGAAACCGAAGGGGGCAAGGACCCCCCTTCCTCCCTCTAAGAATAGCATGCGCCTGGGAAATCGAAAGTTACTAAACTAATGAATTTCCCATCGCCCCATTACTACCCACAGCTGCTACATCTATGCCAGCGATAGGGAAGCGCGCAGCCTGACTTGCCAAGGTCAGAACGTCTAGGCTGCAAGAGATAATAGTAATAAAAGCCACATTCCATTCTCACACCCGAGGTGGCAATGGGGATGGAAACCCGATGGTACCATTGAGTTTCCAGCCCCATTGCCAGAGCGTCACCCGGCGTCACTTCCTGGCGATGGCATCATGCGGTGTGGGTGTTGCCCGGGGGAATGTTCCAGCCGGGGACTGTGCGTTCCCCCCGTCGGCGTACAGTAAGTACTTGGGAAGCCTACCCGAGACTCAGAAGATATAACTCCTCTTCCAGCAAGCAAACAGAAGAAGATAAAGTATTATTTTGTAACTAAGGAAACTCTAGTTTTTAATATTCCTACATCAAATAGATATGCTCCTCTTGATCCAGTTACTACTCCAGGGTATAATTCAGATACTCCTCCTAATCCAGCTACTACTCCAGAGTATACTTTGGATACTCAAATGTTACAACAATTATCTATGAAAGTAGGGCTGCCTGACAACTCAGAGAAAGATTTATATTATGTTAACTGCAGAGACAGTGAAATTTATATTTGGGGCTTTACGTGGGATGAGAAGCAACCGTGAAGGGATTACTAAAATGATAGCTAAGTTAGCGAGCCCAGCAATACTCCTGAGTGTAGCTGAGAGTGCAGCTGGCGTTTTACACACAGGCAGAACTCCAAAAAATGACATCATAGGAGAAAAGCTAACCTGTAGTAAGAGACTTTACAACTTGTTTGCAAGCTCATAAGGTCTGTATCACAGTGAGCCACTACAAGGGTATGATGCCTAATTGGAAATCTGTAAAACAGGCTGCTTTTCATCTGAGATCCCTTTTCCTGGAGTAAAATGCTGCAGTCGACTTAATTTATTTAGAAGTGCTACCTAGTGCTATCTGAGCCCACATTGGAAGGGCGGGATATAAATCCAATAAATAAATAAATAGTACAAACCAAGCACAGAGATTACTGCTGAACTTCAAGACCCCCAAAATGCCCACATTGATCCTGAAATACAGGGGCTATTTGTCGTCAAAAGGAATTCTACCAACTAGGGTTTTTGCTAATACCACCATTACTTCCTTACTTCCTAAAGAAAAGTATACAAGATCTACAGTGACTGATAAAAAGGCTTATGTCCACAAGCCACCATCTCCAAATGTTGATATGCACTCTAAAAGTAACTTAACTGGAACACCTATGGACATTGATAACAATAGAGGCTGTTCCTATCTGGAAAACTCAATTGAAGGGGATTTAATCAAAGCCTTTCCAAAGATGCCTGAAGAGGAACAAGCAGACATTATATCAAGATTGGACTGGCTAAAAACCGAACTGTTTTAACTCGTTTACTAACATATTGATACTGTGATGCTGAATGGCCCTGTGATCTGCCCTGAGCCGACTTGTGGGGAAGGCAGAATATCAGTTTGGGAAATAAATAAAATGAAGGGAGAATAACATATGCAGAGAGATGGGAGTGGATGAACAGGTGGATGTGCCCAGATGAGGTGACTCATGTTATTTGGAGTAGTGTTGCCTGACTGGATAAGGGGATAAAAGTTGGCATCTGGACTCTCTGGGCTGCATATCCCAGTTCCTGTTTTTCTGTCCCTTTCAGGCAACCTGTCAGTGTTGCTAAGTGGCTCTCCCACCCCGGATCTAACCTAGTCCCCTGTACCAGCCAGTCGGTGTTCACTTGCGATCCTCCCTTGTGATGCCATGTCATCGTATGTTGGCAATGCTGTCCACATTCCTGCAAGGAGGGCAGGATAAATAAAATAAATAAATAATACAGAGGATACATCGTTTCTGCAGGAATGGACGGACAGGCAGAAAAGCAGACATTAAAACGGCAGTACTGAAGGAATTAGGAGCTGCGGTGGCTCAAGTGGTTAAGACGCTGAACTGCAGGCTGTGGAAGGTCAGTAGTTCAGCAGTTCGAGACCCGAGTAGTGCCGCAGGACGGGGTGAGCTCCCGTCTCTCGTTCCAGCTCCTGCCAACCTAGCAGTTCGAAAGCAAGAAATTGCAAGTAGATAAATAGGTACCACTTCGGTGGGAAGGTAACAGCGTTCTGTGCACCTTGGTGTTTAGTCATGCCGGCCACATGACCATGGAAACGTCTTTGGACAGCGCTGGCTCTTCGGCTTTGAAACGGAGATGAGCACCGCAACCCTAGAGTCGGATTCGACTGGCTTTCGAGCAAGGGAACCTTTACCTTTACCTTTTACTGAAGGAATTTGTAGGAGAACATTTCAGTCTCCCAGGATGCTCTGTTGGTGAAAGAGCTCCAGTGTGAAATTGCTGCATTCAAACATAGCAGGAAGTTTGATTCTCTCTATTTGTATCTGAGTTGAGATAAGTTCCTTTCATCCTATGGCCATTAAATTCACTTGGTGCATTGAACTAGCTGTTGTTCAGGCTGCTGTGAAGGTCACTGTGTGTATTAATACATTGAAACATATCCCGCCCTTCTGCATGTTCATGGTTGGCTTATCTCACATTTGTTTGGGCTTTGCATAAATATCATAATTGCATTTCATTAGCTTTCGATTCCATTGTTTACAAAATTACAGGTTCTGAGGTTTGCAGATATGTTCCTTGATAAACTCCAGAGAAGTCTCTGCTGACCTCAGGAAAGGCACACATGCCCCATGAAACCAGCCAGCCGTACAGCCCCCTTGCCTTTGAAAAGCCTCGGAAGGTACCCTGAGGAGCTGACCAGTTCTCAGAAAAGCAATGGCAGTAGGACCAGGGGCTTAATGCCACTGCTTTGCACACACCACCACTACAGAAAGGCTGCACCATGCCTCTCCTTTTGGAAAGGAGAAACAGCCATGCTCAGTCAAACCGTCGGTTCCCCTAGCTCTGCTGTCTGCTGTAGCATTCTGTATATGCTTAGAGAATTTGTGTGTTAGATCCTTCACTCCTGAGGTCAAGCGTAACAGCTGAGGCAAAATGGCTACTGGGAAATGTTTGCCACCCAAAGTGACAGGCAACTGTGTCTGGTGGGCAATGAACAAAAATGGCCATCAGAAATGCACTCATTGTAGAAAGAGGGTGAGAGACTGCTTCTGATGGGAAGCCCCAGCAGAAACCTCACTGCCGGAATCAGGATCCAGCAAAATACTAAGCTCCGGAAACAGATTAAATCTTAAGATTTCCTGTATCCCATGTTCTCATTTAGAAAAAAACTGCTAGAAATGTCAGAAGCTGAAAAGAAAAATAGGAATTCTGAAATAAGATGGTGTATTCCCAGACTGTGTCGTGAGAGTTTGTTCTGTGCCATTTCTTGAAAGATCCTGTTCCAATCCTGTGTGCCTGATCTTTGTAGTTAATATCCTGGCATGTAAAACAACGGGCTACCCAGCTCAAAAGCATTTCACATGTGCTCAGAGGCATTGTTTCCTCATGTTGTGGCAGTAGTATAATGTGTACTTCATATTAAGCAAGGAAGGAAGACTTATTTTGCCATGCCCTAAAAGATTCTGTGATTCCTCACTGCATTTTGTACTTGATACCTAGCTAGTGATGGTTGCCATAGCCCAAAGACAAACTCCATGTGCTCTGAGGTATCCTTAACAGAGGAATGCCCTCCATGTATCAAAATCTGATGATTGCCTGTTTTTGTTGTTCAGTGCAACAAAAACAGCTTCTGTGTGCTAGGCAGTTTTTGACAGAAAAGTGGTTTTGGTTGCCCAGGGTGGGGCAGAATCTGACAGGAGGATGGTGTTGTCATGACGCAGGCAGAGATCCTTCTCACATACACTGCACGAGGTCCTTCAGTTATGGATGGTGCAAATTGAACCTTGACTGTGGTACATGAAGCAAGAATCTTCTGCACTGAGCATTTTTATACATCCCAAAATTTCTCATTACGTGGCAGATTGCTTGCTGAATTAGGAGAGGATGGTTGAGTATAACAATGACATGTATTTCTTGACACTTTAGGTCAGATTTGTCTAGGGATGAATTTGAAGAATGTGGATGCTGTGTTCTGACTCATGAACCAGCTCTATCTTTTCTTATGTTAAGCTTGAGTCATGCAAAGGATTGTAAGCACTGACACTCCCATTGGTTGATTTGTGTTAAACCTTGTATATAGCCAATCAGAACTGAATGTAACTTTATGGAGGGAACAGACCTCATTGGTCTTTATCCCTCAATCCTTATTGGATGTTAACTGAAGTATGGGTGTGGCTTTAACAGCCTGGATTATTTAAAAAGAGAGCTGTGCTCCACTGTTTTGTGTGTTGTCTGATCGTCTAGTTGCTGTTATAATAAAGCTGAAATCACTTGTTGAAATCACTACTTTGTTAAGTCTCATACTTAACAATTGGTGACGAGGATGGAATTCTAAGAGTGGATAGGCAGCCCCGCTGAATCGATGCAAGAACAGCAGACGAGGACATACACCCAGCTGCACCAACTGAAGCTCCACCCGCCACAGTGGCCACTCAACCAGCTGCTATGGCCGTCAACCCAGCATTCAAGGCCTTCGACCCGAACACGGAGGACTGGGACTCTTACCTGGCACGGTTCGAGTTCCACCTCCATGTGAACCAGATCACAGACGAAGTGTGGAAGAAGGCGACCCTTCTGAGCTTCTGCAGCAAAGCTGTTTTTGGTGTCGCCCAGTCCCTGGTCGCTCCAACCAAGCTCAGTGTGGCTTCGTGGGAAGACATCACAAGCAAGTTGAAGGGCCACTTCTCGCCTCAGCCATCAAAAATCGCTTGTAGGCATGCATTCTACAAGCACAGTCAGGGGCCAACCAAGACTATCGCAGAGTACATCACTGCCCTGAGAAAGGCTGCCAGGCTGTGCGATTTCACTGATCTCAAGGAGGCCATCCTCGATTGTCCTGTCTGTTGCCTATGGGACAAGCGTCTGCAGCAGCGCCTGTTTGCCAGAACCAAGCTGACCTACACTGTGGCGTACACTGAGGCCGTCGCTGCCGAGGCTGCCAAAAGGGTAACATTTGAGGTCCATCAGCACCAGATTCTGAGTGGAAAGGAGCATTCAGTGCACCAGCAGTTGACCAGTGAGTCTGAGGGGGAGGCCAATGACATTTGCAGGATGCGAGCTGCACGCCCTTCACAGACCCCACTGAAGACTGCGTTCCTTTGCTGGTTGCGGCAGCAAGCATGAGAGGGATCACTGCTGGGTGAAGGAAATTGTGTGCCGTTCCTGTGGTAAGCGGGGTCATCTGGCAAGAGTCTGCAGAGCCGTGAAGAAATCACCACCATCCTCTCCATGTGCAAAGCCTTGGGTTCATGTGCGGGACAGTGACGGAGCATCCAATTGCCACCAGACTGACACCTGCTGCCCATCAACAGTCTTGACCACAGGAGCCCAGCCGAGCAGGAAGATCCACATCATGCTTCGCCTGGACGGCATTGCCTGCACAATGGAGGTGGATTCCAGATCGTCCGTCACAGTCATCTCGATGCAGACATGGCAGTATTTATTTCCACAGAGGAGTCGCTGCCATTTGACACCGGTCTCAACCCGCCTGACCGACTTTCAGGGCAGGCACATTCCTCTAGCAGGAAGGGCAAGTTTTGAGGTAGAGTTCAAGGATCGGAAGGCAGTGCTACCACTCCTGGTTGCCGAGGGTGAGGGGGTCAGCTTATTGGGCCTGGATTGGTTCGAGGCCCTCGGCATTGTCATAACTGGTATTAACCAAATATGTCTGAGTAAAGGGGAATGTCTGCATGACAAGTTTCCTGAGGTTTTTGGTGGAGGGCTTGGTCGGTATTCAGGGCTCCCAGTAACCTTTGACCTAGACCCCTCTGTTCACCCTGTCAGGTTAAAATATCAGAAGGTGCCTCTTGCTTTGAATGCAAAAATAGAGGCTGAACTTGATAAGCTCGTAGCCCAAGGTATTCTCGAGCCGGTTCCATATGCAAAATGGGAAACACCAATTGTAACTGCTGTAAAACTCGATGGCTCTGTACGAATTTGCACCGATTATAAGTGTACATTAAACCGGGTTCTGCAAGAGCACTCCTACCCCATACCAGTGATTAGCCATGTGTTGGCGTCTCTGAGAGGAGGCAAGGTTTTTGCGAAATTAGATCTTGTGCAGGCATACCAGCAGCTCCCAGTGGACGATGCGGCTGCTGAGGCGCAAACTATTGTAACCCACAGGGGTGTGTTCAGAGTAAAACGATTACAGTTTGGTGTTAATGTGGCCCCTGGTATATTCCAAAGCCTTATGGAAGGGCTACTCAGGGGGTTGCCAGGGGTCGTCCCTTATTTTGACGACGTCTTAATCGCTGGGGCTACTGAAAATGAACTAATGGCTCGGTTGCGAAGAGTATTGGGCCGATTCAGGGAGGCTGGCCTGAAGGTAAAATGCTTTAAGTGCTGTATAGGGGTGAAACAGGTTGAATTCTTAGGATTCCTGATTGATGCGGATGGTGTTCACCCCACTGCTGATAAGGTGTCCGCCATTCAAAACGCCCCCCCCCCAAGGTCGAAAAAAGAGCTGCAATCATTTTTAGGAATCCTGGACTTTTATCATTCATTTCTGCCACACAAAGCGTCGGTGGCAGAACCGTTACATGCACTCCTACACAAAAATGTATGGTGAGAGTGGGGGGAGAAACATAAGTGGGCTGTTATCCTCAAGGGCCATCTTAACTCATTTCGATGAGTCAAAGCTGTTAGTACTGGCCGCTGACGCGTCCCCTTATGGGGTGGGCGCTGTACTGAGTCATGTAATGCCGGATGGTACTGAGGTGCCGATCGCCTATTACTCACGGTCTCTGATGGCCGCAGAAAAAAACTATGCCCAGATTGACAAGGAGGGCCTCGCCCTCATCACCAGAGTAAAGAAGTTCCATGACTTTGTGTACAGGTGCAGGTTCCTCCTTGTCACAGACCACAAACCACTATTGGGCCTTTTCACCCCAGACCGCTAAACACCGAACATTCTGTTGCCACGCATGCTGTGTTGGGCGGTGTTTTTGGTGGCCTATGACTTTGACCTTGAGCACCGGTCTGGCAAGGCCATCGGGCACGCTGATGCCCTCAGCTGCTGCCCCCCTCCAGCATTGGACTCTGACCCTGAGCCAGACTTTGACATCCTTGCCATTGATGAACTGCCGCAAGCCCCGGTCACTTCCTTGGAGATTGTGGCTGCGACGGCTAAGGACTCTGTTCTCGCCCATGTCCTTAATTGGGCATGGAGGGGGTGACTGGTGGGAAAAGTTGAGTCTGATTTTAAACCTTACTGTTTGCGACAAAATGAACTATCAGTAAGTAAAGGGTGTTTGCTCTGGGGGAATCGGATTGTGGTTCCCACCAAACTAAGGGAAAGAGTCCTGGAGGCTCTACATTCGGGTCATCCGGGCATTGTACATATGAAAGCCCTTGTCAGGGGATATGTCTGGTGGCCCAAAATGGGGGATGACATAGAAGGGTGGGTCAAAGGGTGTATGGTCTGCCAGCAGTCGAGACCTTAACCTCCACCGGCTCCTGTTCAACCCTGGGGAAAAACACGGAAACCACGGTCATGCCTCCAGAGCCAGTTTGGTATAGTGGTTAAGTACGTGGACTCTAATCTGGGAGAACCAGGTTTGATTCCCCACTCCTCCACTTGCACTTGGCTGGATGACCTTGGGCAAGCCATAGTTCTGATAAGAGCTGTTCTTGAAAAAAGAGCAGTTTCTGTCAAGAGCTCTCTCTCAGTCCCACCTAGAAGAAGAAGAAGAAGAAGAAGAAGAATTTGGATTTATACCCCGCCCTTCACTGCCCAAAGGTGTCTCAGAGCGGCTTACAAACTCCTTTCCCTTCCCCTCCCCACAACAAACACCCTGTGAGTTAGGTGGGGCTGAGAGAACTTCTGACAGAAACTGTCCTTGAGAAACAGCTGTGCCAGAGCTTGTGACTGACCCAAGGTCACATCAGCAGATGCAAGTGGAGGAGTGGGGAATCAAACCCGGTTCTCCCAGATAAGAGTCCGTGCACTTAACCACTACACCAAACTGACTCCAAACCACTACCTACCTCACAGGGTGTCTGTTGTGGGGAGGGGAAGGGAAAGGAGATTGTAAGCCACTCTGAGACACCTTTGGGTAGTGAAGGGCGGGGTATAAATCCAATCTCTTCTTCTTCTTCTTCATATTGATTTTGCAGGGCCTTTTCAGGGCAAAATGTTTTTAGTTATCGTTGATTCGTTTTCCAAGTGGCTGGAGGTGGTAGATATGCACTCTATGAGTGCAACCTCTGTAATTAATGTGCTGTGCCGCCTTATTGCCACCCATGGACTGCCAGACGTTCTGGTGTCCAACAACAGGCCCCAATTCACCTCGGGGGAGTTTTCCAAATTCCTGGGGGATAATATGATCTACCATGTAACATCGGCTCCGTTTCACCCTGCCTCAAACGGGCAAGCCGAACGGTTGGTACGATCGGCAAAGGAGGCTCTTAAGCACCTGCCGAGTGGGGACTGGGGGCAAAAGTTAGTCTCGTACCTCTTGAGGCCCTGCGCAGCCACAGAGAGGAGCCCCGTGGAACTTCTAATGGGCCACAAGCTTATCACCCTGTTTGACCGGCTCCATCCGGACAACCAAGTCCAAGCCTTGGCAGGCTGAGGTCCTGGAAAAGGTGTGAACATTCAAATGCGGGGACAAAGGGTTCGCAAGGAACTATGCAGAGGGTCACTTATGGCTTCCTACCATAATAACAATGGTCTTGGGCTCTCGCATGTATGTGGCGCAGCTTCCACCACATAGACCAACTCAGGGAACAGTGGGCTGACTCGAGCCTTGAGTCCAGGGCTGGCTCACCTAGGGCGTGCTGGCCCACAGGGGCACCAAACTGCACACTGCGCCCCCACAAAAGCCCACCACTGCCGCCAGTGAAGAGCGCCCCGGTGGGGCTCAGGAGGTGGCAGCGGAGCTTGCCCGCCCTCCCCTCCCCCTTGGGTAGCCAGCACCACCAGCAAAGAATGCCCTGGCGGGCGCTCAAACACAAGCTGGTGCTCAAAGGGAAGAGGTGGGGGTTTAAACCCCCGCCACATCTCCAGGCCCCACCAGGAGGTTGGCATTGCTGGGGGGCATGGGTGCCACAAGCTGGCCTGCCTAGGGCACACAGACACCTCGGGCCGGCCCTGCTTGAGTCCAGCCCAGAACCTGAGCAGGTGTCTGATAAGCAGCAAGGGCCTCCGGTCGAGGAGGTGAGTACTGCAGAGCCCAGGACTGACCAGGAGTTTGGGCAGACCCCAACTCCTGAAAACGGTCTCTCTGAACTGGACTCCCCAGTCTCACTAGACAGTGAGTCCGCCAGGGCCCCCAGCACTTTTGTTGCTCTACCGCCACAGGAGCAAAGACCTCTGCGAAGGTCTCAGTGTAATCGTTGTGCCCCCTCCTGTCTAAAGGACTATATTTGGAATGGGAACGGAGCTCCTGCCCACCCGGCAACGCCGCTGGTGGGCGGGGGCTTTTTTGCCGCTCCGTTGGGGTGGAGGCGGCAACAGAGCGGGACGCAGCGTCCCGACCTGGCTGGGGGCGGAGCCGGCCGCTTCAAAGGGCCAGGCTCCGCTCCCGCCCGATGTCAGTTGCTCAGCGTGCTCGGCGTATAGCAGAGCACGCAGAGGAGCTCCTTTTAGCTCTAGGCCGTTGAGGCCTTTAACGGACCGGCGTCGAAGCGAGCCTTCTATGAGGGCTTGGCCGGTTGTTCCAATGGCCCCTTTGCCATTTGAGGCGGCGGCAGCTGTGTGAGGCGGCGGGGCGATCGGCCCTTGCAGCGTTCCAGGCCGGAGGTGGTGGGGGCGGCTGGCAAGCCCCCCCCAGGTCTTTGTAAAAAAGAAAAAAAAATCCCCCCCCCCCTTCACGCTTTTACTTTGGTGGCTGCAGTTGGTGAGGCTGCTTGGGCCATCTTTTAAGTTCTAGTCCTAGCTCTGTCTTTGCCTCTCCCTACACCGTGTGGAAAAGCCCCCCCCCACTTTATTTGTGTAAGGGACTTGGGAGGGCGGCAGGCGCGGCAGCTATCCTTGGAAGTCCTCACCGGGGGTGGCCATCTTAGGCTGTTCCTGGAGGCAGCCATCTTAATAGGCTAGTCAGGGGTGGCCGGCTTGAATTTTCAGGTCCCTGGCGGCCATTTTAGGGAATTCCCATGGCAGCCATTTTATATAGTGGGTTGGTTATTTGAGGGGTTACCGGGTTCCCTGTTGGGGGGCCTTGTCACGTCAATTCTATTTAGAGGGTACAGTTGGTGAGATTGTTATTTGAGATGGCTCCTAAGAAAGGGCTAGGTAAGGCCAAGGGGAAGCAGCCAGCCCCTAAGCGACCCCCTGTACGGCCAGAGCCAGTGCTCCCATCTAGTGATGAGGAGGATGATCCTATAAATGCTGCTATTTTGCAGCGGTTGGAGGCTCTGGAGAAGGAGCGGGGTGCCCATTCGACGAAGGGTAGGAAGAAGCGTTTTGTAGGAGGCTCTAATGCTTCTTTTCAAGAGCAGGTGCTGGCTCGGCTGGCCTTTTTGGAAGACGACGGAGGTGATGCTTCAACGTCTGGTCAACAGGAGCCGGGTACCGCTGAATTGCGAGTTGAGTTATACAAGGAGCCACAGAAGGATGGTAAGGAGGTGCAGGGTGATAGGAGCAGTTCACATTGGCCATGGGGCCCAAGCCCTCAGAATGCCCCTGGGCCTGTACCACAGTTGGCGCCAATTACTGGTCAGCACTTTACGGGTTGGGGCTGTGGGTATCCACCGCCCCTCCCGGGGTTTGGCCTGGCTGGGGCTATACGCTGCCAGGGACAGGGTTTACAAATGTGGCAGCTGTTTCCTATGATACAGTATCAGCGGGTGCCATGCCATCGGGAGACTCAGCATTGCCTCTTGGGGACCATCTTTCTATCGCCACTAAGGAGAAAATCCTTAAGGGAGAATACATTGATATCTTCACATTATTATATAGAGACCTGGAGAAGAAGGACAGGGAGGAGCTAGACGACCGTGAGAAAGAACGCCTGAAGAGGCAGGTGGTGGACAGGACCTGGGCGAATTGGTTCCCAGGGTTTTTGATTTATGCTTCAGTGATTGTCCGGCACCATCCATGGAGAGCTGTAACTTTGCTCCAATACATGGACATTATTTATAAGGCCTTTACGGATTTTCCGAGCCCGGCTTGGTCGCAGTACGACGAGGAATTCCGTATGCGGGCAGCCATGAATGCAGCCATGCGATGGGACCGGATACATCCTGATCTATGGTTGCAGATTATGTCCACTATTAGAACACCGGGGAGTGAGAGGACTCATAGTGGTCATTCCGTCCGTAGGTTGCAAGCGCAGTCAGGCACCCGCGCCCAGGCGGGGCAGGCGGTTCAGCGACGCCCGCTTTGCTGGGAGTTTACCTCCCATGGGACGTGTAGTCGGAAGTCGTGTTCATTCCGGCACGAGTGCCCTCTATGTGCCGGGCCTCATTCCCTCTCCAATTGCCCTAAACCTAAGGGCCGGGGCGGAGGTAGAGGTGGTAAGCGCCCTGGAGGTGGTGGGGGCTACAACCCCCCTCCTGATAAAGGGACCTAGTCCAATAAAGTTGGAGGTTTTAGCGCGTTGGTTACGGGATTACCCGAACCAGCGTAATCGTGTTTACCTGTTGGATGGTTTTAGGTTAGGTTTTAGGATACCTTTCCAGGGTTCTCGGGCTCCATACATGGCTCCTAATTTGAAATCAGTACATGGTATGGAGCAATTAGTGGGGCAAAAAATTGCCAAACAATGTGCGGAGGGCAGAGTTCTGGGTCCTTTTTCTTTTCCCCCAGTTGTTAATTTGAGGGTTTCCCCTTTGGGAGTTGTGCCAAAAAAGGCACCTGGAGAATATCGCCTCTGTAATGTATCCACAGGAGAACATGGGCTCTGGACAGCCATGTGCTTGGACTGGTTCTAACCGGTCCACCATGTGGCCAGGCGAAGGGCCTGAGCTTCGCCCCGAAGGACAATGGACTAGTGGATCCTGACTCCCCTCCAATGGAGGAGCAGGAGTTAATCCAATCAATGTAAATAGCGAATCACCGGGTGTGTGTGTGTTTGGGGTGTGGGTCACTTGGGAATAAAAGCCGGCCTGCGAGCCGGCTCAGTTGTCGTGTTCTTCATCTAATAAAGTATGTGAGAGCTGAAATCACTAGTAAGTCTCAGTACTTTTCACTGGCGACGAAGGTGGGATGCCAACTCCCTCCATGAACAACGACCACGAGACGAGCACCACTGACCGCCCCAACGCCGAAAGCACCGAACGCCGCCGCCGAGCTTCGTGTCCGCCTCTTCGGTTCCTGGGCACCGCACCGCTCCCTAGCACCGCTGACCCCGAGAGCAGCCTCGCTTCCAACGCCGCCAACTCTACGCCTGAACCGCGACCTCCACGGGTGAGCACCATGGCCGCTAGCAACGAGAGCTTCCCCGCCTTCGACATCTCTCGTACCGCACACTGGGAGACCTGGATCGAGACGCTGGAGCGTCACTTCGAGATCCATGGCATCACGGATGCGGGTATGAAGAAGGCCTATCTCCTGCGCTACTGCGGCATCGAGGCACACCTCCTCCTGAAGGACCTGGTAAAACCCCTCCTGCCGAAAGACGCGGCCGCCACCTATGACATGCTGGTCAAGGCGTTTACTGACCACTTGGCACCAAAGCCCACCAAGTTCGCGGAACGAATGGAGTTCTTCGCGAGAATGCAGGGCCCCGACGAAACATCTCCGGAATTCCTGGCCGGACTACGCCGCGCAGCCACAAGGTGTGCCTTCCCCAACCTCGCAGATACCCTCCTAAACCAGTTCTTGGTGGGGCTGAAGGAGGCGAAGCTGCGCCGCAGGCTCGTCAGCCGGGACGACCTCACTCTGGAGGCCGCCGTCCAAGAAGCGGCCGCCTACGAGAAGTCCCACGCAGATCGCCGGCCTAAGACGGTCCATCGCCTCCAGGACTCCGGCCCCTCGGATGACTCGAACGATGAGGAGGTCCTACAGGTGAACCGCCGATCACAGCCACGCACCCAACGCAACAGGGGATCTCCCGCACCACCAAACCAGCCCAACGCATCTGCCTGTGCCAGCTGTGGCGACGCTCACGAGCGCCGGACCTGCCGTTTCCAGGACGCCGTCTGCAGGACCTGCAACAAGGCCGGACACCTCGCCCGAGTCTGCCGCTCCAAGGGCAAGTGCCTGGGATCCACTGCCCAGCTGGACGCCGCAAGCCTGCACACCGTGACGACACAGCGCCAGCAGACGGTATGTAACTTGCCCCCTGAAAGCCCAGACAAGGTGCATGTGACTGTCCAAATAGAGGGGTCCCCCTGCCAAATGGAAATAGACTCAGGGTCCTCGTTCTCTATAATTTCCGCGGAGACCCTTAAAACGCTATGCCCCAAGGGGGACCCCGACTGCACAAGCCACGGGGGTTGAAACTGACGGACTTTAACAAAAACCCAGTGGCAGTCCGTGGCTGGGTCAAGTTTCAAGTCCGATTTAAAGGGTTCTCGGGCTTGCTGGACCTGCTGGTTGTGGAGGGGTGCCTCTCAAGCCTCCTGGGACTGTCGTGGTTTGGGCCTTTGGGACTCCAAATAGCAGGAGTAAACCACCTCGGGACCGCTGACTGGGAGGCAGTTTGCCGGGAGTTCCCCAAAGTATTCGATGGGACCCTGGGGAGGTACAATGGGACCCCGATTTCGCTAGATCTGGACCCTAACGTACGACCCATCCGCATAAAGGCACGGCCCCCTCCCCTAGCCATGCGGGAAAAAATAGAGGCCGAGCTCGACCGCCTGGTCGCCCAAGGCGTGCTGGAACCGGTTGCGTCAGCGCGCTGGGAAACCCCCATTGTAACGCCAATGAAACCGAATGGGGCTATACGCATTTGTGCAGATTACAAATGCACCATAAATAAGGCTCTGCAGGACCACGCCTATCCGGTCCCGGTAGTGAGCCATGTCCTGGCCTCCCTGACGGGGGCCAAAGTTTTCGGCAAATTGGACCTGGCGCAGGCTTACCAGCAGCTGCCAGTGGACACGGCCGCTGCGGAAGCGCAAACCATCACCACCCACAAGGGGGCTTTCCGGGTCAATAGACTGCAGTTTGGGGTTTCAGTGGCGCCAGGGATTTTTCAATCTTTCATGGATTCCCTCCTGAAAGGAATTCCAGGCGTCCAGCCCTTTTTAGATGATGTCATCATCGCGGCACCGGATTCCACCGCCTTCACCGAACGGCTGCGTCAGGTCCTGCAGAGGTTCAACGAGGCGGGCCTCAAGGTGAAGAAGGAGAAATGCCTCCTGGGTGTGCCCCGCATCGAATTCCTGGGGTTCGCAGTCGATGCACAAGGCATCCACCCCACAGACGAGAAAATTAGAGCGATCACACAAGCCCCGGTCCCCACGTCCAAGCCGGAACTCCAGGCCTTCCTAGGCCTCTTGAATTTTTACCACGCGTTTCTGCCCCAAAAGGCAACGGTGGCTGAACCCCTCCACCGGCTGCTGGACAAGGAGGCGCCGTGGGCCTGGAAGCCGGAGCATGCGGCAGCTTTCCAGGCGGTAAAAGACTTGTTGGTCTCCAACGGGGTGCTGCACCACTTCTGCGAGGCTTTACCTGTGGTTCTGGCGTGTGATGCGTCGCCCTACGGGGTGGGGGCGGTGTTGGGGCATCGGTTGCCGGATGGCCGGGAGGTTCCGGTCGCCTACTATTCTCGGACCCTGTCTTCTGCGGAGCGTAATTACGCGCAGATAGACAAGGAGGCACTAGCGATAGTGGCGGGGGTTAAAAAATTCCACCATTATCTCTATGGCCGCCCGTTCGAGATCCTTACAGACCACAAGCCTCTCCTGGGCCTCCTTGCGCCCGATCGACAGACGCCGCAGATGGTCTTGCCCAGGGTTCTCCGCTGGTCCATATTCCTGGCGGGGTACTCTTACACCCTCACCCACCGCCCGGGAAAGGCCATGGGTCACGCGGACGCGCTCATCCGCCTCCCACTGCCCGCAACGGACCCAGACCCGGCCCCCGCCCACGTCATCGCACTCCTAGAATCGCTGCCCGATCGCCCAGTACATGTCAAGGAGGTGGCCCGCCTCACGGGCCGCGACAGGGTTCTCTGCCGGGTTTTGAACTGGGTGGGGAGGGGATGGCCGACAGCTAGACAAGACCCGGAGTTTGCGCCTTTTGTCACAAGGCGCGATGAGCTGTCGACCTATAAGGGGTGCCTAATGTGGGGAGGCAGGGTGGTCATTCCGAAACCACTACAGGAACGGGTACTGAGGGACCTTCATGAGAACCACCCTGGGGTAGTCAGGATGAAGGCTCTGGCGCGGGGGTATGTCTGGTGGCCAGGGTTAGACCGGGATATTGAGGACATTGTAAAAAGGTGTCAACCCTGCCAGGCCTCCCGACCCGCACCCCCGACGGCCCCAGACAGGGCCTGGGAATCCTCTCACCGCCCCTGGTCGCGCCTGCACCTCGACTTTGCGGGCCCGTTCCAGGGGCAGCTGTTTTTTATACTTGTAGACGCCTACAGTAAGTGGCTAGAAGTAGAGCCGGTGCCATCCACCTCCTCCCGGGCGGCCATCCGAGCGATGTGGCGGATTTTCAGCTCGCACGGACTCCCCGACACCCTGGTCACCGACAACGGGACGGCCTTCACGTCTGGGGAGTTCCAGGAGTTCACCCGCCAGCACGGGATTCGCCACATCAGGTCGGCCCCGTTCCACCCCGCCACCAATGGCCAAGCCGAACGCATGGTGCGGACGGCCAAAGAGGCGCTCCGTCGGACCGAAGGAACGGACTGGGACTTCAGGCTGGCGCACTTCCTGTTCGGCCAGAGAACGACGCCCCATGCGACAACCGGCCGGAGCCCGGCGGAACTATTGATGGGCCGACGCCTCACCACCAGACTGGACCGGTTACATCCCGATTGAGCGCCCGAGCGGGAGCCCTGCACGGAAACGCCAGCGGCGGCACGAGGGTTCTTCCCAGAGGACCCGGTATACGCACGGAACTACGCGAGAGGGCCCCCGTGGTTTCCCGCCCGAGTAGTCCGGGTCCGTGGCCCCCGGTCCTACGAAGTCTCGGTGGAAGACGGCCAGATCCTGCATCACCACATCGATCAGCTACGTCGCCGGGTGCTACCCCTGGAGCCGGATGAGGGGGAGGAGTGGGACGAGCCAGCTCAACCAGACGCGGGGGCGGACGCAACAGAAGAAATCCCGGGGGACTTCAACTCCGGACTGACAGCCACCGCAAATGACACACCGGCCGAGATGGTGAGCCCAGCCCCGCCAACACCAGAGCGGCCACCAGTCCCCACAGCCGCCCGGGAGGCTGTCAGTTCCCCCATGCCAGAGCCCCGTCGCTCCACGCGAGAGCGGCGGCCCCCCTGCTATTTGAAAGACTATGTGTGCGGGTGTTTATCGGACCAAGGGGGGAGGGGTGTAATGTATCCACAGGAGAACATGGGCTCTGGACAGCCATGTGCTTGGACTGGTTCTAACCGGTCCACCATGTGGCCAGGCGAAGGGCCTGAGCTTCGCCCCGAAGGACAATGGACTAGTGGATCCTGACTCCCCTCCAATGGAGGAGCAGGAGTTAATCCAATCAATGTAAATAGCGAATCACCGGGTGTGTGTGTGTTTGGGGTGTGGGTCACTTGGGAATAAAAGCCGGCCTGCGAGCCGGCTCAGTTGTCGTGTTCTTCATCTAATAAAGTATGTGAGAGCTGAAATCACTAGTAAGTCTCAGTACTTTTCAGCCTCATTCACCACTTGTCTTACCCACGTGGGGAGTCGGTGAACGACGCAATACCTGAGGAGTTGTGTTCTGTTAGGTACACCTCCTTTGATCAGGCCTTGAGGGTAGTCCGTCGCTGTGGACAGGGAGCAGAGCTGGCAAAATGTGACATTAAGTCAGCCTTCCGTCTCCTTCCTGTCCACCCGGATGACTTTGAGCTCCTGGGTTTTGCCTTTGAGGGCAAATTCTACATGGATAGGGCTCTTCCTATGGGGTGCTCAGTATCCTGCGCCGCTTTTGAGAGGTTCAGTTCCTTTCTGGAATGGGCCTTGCGGTACAGGACGGGCCTCGGCAGTACTGCCCATTACCTTGATGATTTTTTATTGGCAGGAAGGAGGGGTACGGGTCAATGTGCATTTTTGCTGTCCAGCTTCATTAATCTGGCAAGGGAGCTGGGAGTTCCTCTGGCTGAGGAAAAAACTGAAGGCCCGGCCCTTATTTTGACTTTCCTGGGAATAGAAATTGACACGGTGGGACAGTTCTGCAGATTGCCTTTGGATAAATTAACTTCACTACAGGCATTAATAGACATAACGAGTAGGAAGAATAAAATAACCCTTCTGGAGTTGCAGCAGTTGGTTGGTCACCTCAACTTTGCATGCAAAGTTGTGGCACCTGGACGGGCTTTTGTTAGGAGACTTTGCGAGTCTATGAGGGGTTTGCGTCTTCCCCATCATAGGACTCGGGTCACCAGGGGGATCCGGGACGACCTCCTTGTATGGAAGCAATTTTTGGAGTCATACAACGGGGTGTCCTTTTGGCGTGAGGACCTATTAGTCGAGGCGGAGCTGCAGGTCGCTTCTGATACGGCGGGTTCCTCCGGCTTTGGAGTATATTTCCGGCGTCATTGGTGTGCTGGGGACTGGCCTGAGGAGTGGTTTCAGGCAGGGTGGGTCACTGACCTCACCTTCCTGGAATTTTTCCCGATTGTTGCAGCAGTGTGGATTTGGTCAGGGGACTTTGCCAACCACACCGTCCACTTCTGGTGCGACAACATGTCCACAGTACATGTAATTAACTCCTTGACGTCCAAATCCCCCAGGGTCATGGCTCTGGTCAGATCCTTCACTCTGCAGTGTCTACACAATAATATAATGTTCAAGGCTAGGCATGTGCCGGGAGTTAATAATGGGGTCGCTGACGCTCTCTCTCGTAAACAGATGGAGAGATTCCGTCAGCTGGCTCCAGAGGCCGACCAGTTCCCGGTGCGTATGCCAGACGAGGTGTGGCAGATTGGCGGGCTGAGGCCGATAGGCAATGAGCTTGGCACTCGCCCCTTCCACTCGCAGGGCTTACATGAGGGCGGGTAAGCAATTCCTCTCCTTTAGGGAGGGGGCAGGCTTGCGGCAGCTTTGGCCCATACCTGTTCCTCATTTAATGGAGTTCTGCGTGACGTTGAGGAGGGAGGGCCTCTCGGCTCGTACCATCAGATCCAAGTTGGTTGCTCTGGCCTATGCTAGCAAAGCATCGGGACATGTAGATCATACGGGCGACTTCCGTATTCGGAAGATGCTCGAGGGTTGGTCCAGGGAGAGCGGCATAGTGGCTGATCCCAGAGAACCCCTGACCCCAGCTATTTTGAAGGGTCTCAGGGACCAGTGGCACACAGTCTGCGCTGATAGCTATGAAGCTGCTTTGTTTCATGCGGCGTCGCTGGTCGCCTTTTGGGGCTCTGCGGGTCAGTGAGCTGGTTGCTAGCTCACGGCAGGATGTGTCTGGCCTAGCTCTTGAACGGCGTGACGTTTCTGTCTCAGATTCCAAAGTGGGTATTCGGCTACGCAGGTCGAAGACCAATCAGTGTGGCAAGGGGAAGTTTATTGAGCTTGACCAATGTTCAGAGGTCGAATTGTGCCCAGTGTGGGCCTTGAGCCATTTTTTGGCATTAAGAGGTGAGGGTAGGGGCTACCTATTCCAGCATAGGGATGGAACCCCCCTCACTAAATTTCAATTTTGGAGTGTGACACAGAAGGCGCTTGCTCAATTGGGGTTGGGTGGTGTTCACTTTGGCACCCACTCCTTCCGGATAGGAGCGGCATCAACGGCGACGGCTATGGGGTACACTGGTAGTGACATTCAAAGGATAGGGCGTTGGAAGTCCAGGTGCTACAAGGGTTATGTCCGGAATTGTGCTATTTGAATATCCTCACTGTACTTTCGCTTATTAATGTTTGTTTTGTTACAGATGCTGCAGGCCGCAGGATGCGACAGAGGGTTACTGTCTGCGGCCACAGCATGGTCTTCTGGGCGGCTCAGCAGGCCAAGAGGACATCCAGCGGCTCTCAGCTTGGCCTTAGCGCATGGGCGGAGGTGGAATGGTTGGGTCGGAGGGGCATGCGGTGGCCTGCGCTCCTTCCCTTGCTGTTCCACGAGAGGACGGGGCCTCCCCCGCACGTACTGGTCATACACCTGGGGGGCAATGATTTGGGTCTATTGAAGGGCAAGGCCCTTGTGTTGCAGGCTGAGGCAGACCTTGCGAGGATAAGAGCAAGGTGGCCCAGCGTAACGATAGTATGGTCTGCCATACTGCCCCGCCAGGTGTGGCAGAACTTAGAGGACCCCAGGTGTATTGACCGCGCCCGGCGTAAAGTGAATAGGCAGCTGAGAAAGGCCATGGATGCTGGATTGGGGATGTTTCTGCCGCACCCCGATATACGGGTCGTGTTCCCAGACCTGTATAGGGATGACGGGGTGCACTTGTCTTTCAAGGGCAATGGGATCTTTTTACAGGACTTGCAGCAAGGAATTAGGTCGGCACTAGGTTGCTGAGTGGGGAGCAAAGGCCAAAGCAGAGGCTTGACCTTGGCTATGGCAGGTTTATGCAAGCAAGAAACGGAACTGGTGAGCACCTTTCGGCATATCCTGTTTGGGAACAGGCGGTCACCAGGAACTGCCTTCGGATTTCAGGGTCCAGGGTGGGGAATGGTGATCACCTCCACTGGGAACCTTTTATGGCGGGCTCCTCCCTGCAAGTTGAAAGGCTTCAGGGGTAGGCGCTCCAGGAAGGCAACCAGTTGCTGGGCTGCTGGTCACGAGCCAGAGAGTAAATGGCTCACGGCTGGAGCTGGGTGACCCGCCCTTTAAGGGCAAGGGGGTTGGTCAGGGAAGTGACGCCTGCCTTGCCTGTTCCATGCTTGCTTAGTTGTTATCGCTGCAATGTTCTGTTAAATAGTTAATAAAGTGGCCCTTGTTTAATTCCATTCTGTTGTCCGTCTCGTTATTCCAACTGGGGGGGCAATGTCTCATCTTAGGGGGAAGGAATTGTTGTGTTCTGACTCATGAACCAGCTCTATCTTTTCTTATTTTTTAAAAAACAAATTGTATTAGGATATACAGTACTTCACAGTTTAGTCAAAGTCATGTAAATCATATCCTTTTCTTCAAACTCCCCTTCCCCCCCATTGGCTCCCAGCATGGTTTCCATCATTTTATCAATACATAATACATATTAATTCACTGTTATCATATAAATTCTACAGGTAACGCAGTTTACTTATTTGTAACTATTAGTACTTATTGATTGTATACATTTATTACATCACTAGTAGTTTTCCAAACTAAATATACTATCCTTCATTTCCCAATGTTTCTGTATATATTCTTTAAGGTCATTCCAGTCTACCAAAAACGTCTCTGCTTCTAAGTTGTTGAGTTTCTTGTCCATTTGTCCATTTCTGCCATAAATAGTAGTTTTCTTATCCAGTCCCAGAGATCAGGAATCTTTTCATTTTTCCAATTTTGAACATAAATCATTCTAGCAGTTGTTACCATGTACCATATCAGTGTTCTTTTACTCAAATTTATTTCTTCTTGTTTAAGACCTAAAAGAAACATTTCAGGTTCTTTCTTGAAAGTACATTTCAAAATTTTTTCCATCTCTGTATGTATTACAGTCCAAAATGTTTTTGCTTTATCACAAGTCCACCATTTATGATAAAAGGAACCTTCGGCATGTTTACATTTCCAACATTTGTTAGAAAGATTTTTACCTATATTAGCTATCTTTTTTGGTGTCATATACCATCTATACATCATTTTAAAACAATTTTCTTTAAGGTTGGTACATGTAGATATTTTCATAGGATTTTTCCATAAAAATTCCCAAGATGACATAGGTATTTCCTTATTCATATTAATTGCCCATTTAATCATTTGCTCTTTAACTACTTCATCTTCTGTATACCATTTTAACAAAATTTTATACATTTTCAATATCATTTTCTTCCCTCCCTCCAGCCATACATTTTCAATTTCATTATGGTTTTCCCTGAACCCAACCATTTTTTAATCAGTCCTGTACAAATCATAAATCTGTCTGTAACACAACCAATCATATTTAAAGTCTAATTGGCTTTCTTCTTTTAACACATATGATTTCCCTTCAGGTCTCAGCAGTTCCCTGTATTTCAACCAATTTTGTCCCTTATGTTCTGAAAAAGGTTTTATTACTTCTGCTGGTACAATCCACATTGGTTTTTCTTCAGGAAAAAAGTTTTTGTACTTAGTCCATGCATCAAAAAGAGCTCTTCTGATATAATGATGCTTTAAAAATTATCCATTTTCAACTTACCATAGTAAAGATATGCCTGCCAGCCAAACCTGCAATCGTATCCTTCTAATGCCAACAATTTTCTATTTTCAAGAGTGATCCACTGTTCTAACCATGTCAGACAGACCGCATCATGATAAAGTCTCAAATTTGGTAGCTGAAAGCCTCCTCTTTCCTTTGCATCGCATAAAATCTTCATTTCGATTCTCGTTTTTTTCCCTGCCCACACAAATTTAGAAATTTCCTTTTGCCAAGAATTAAATGCTTTCGAGTCTTTTACAATGGGAATTGTCTGGAATAGAAACATAAAATGTGGCAAAATATTCATTTTAACCACCGAAATTCTGCCCAACAAAGATAAATTTAGTGTGTTCCATTTTTTGATGTCCTTTAAGATTTGTGACCATAATTTTTCATAGTTGTTTTTGAAAAGGACAATATTCTTCATTGTCAAGTCTATACCTAGATATTTGGTTTTTTTCACTACTTTGCAGCCTATAGACTTCTGCAGCTCCATTTGTTTAGACCTTGTCATATTTTTACACATCACCTTAGATTTCTGTCTGTTCACATAGAAGCCTGCTATATCTCCAAATTCTTTTATTTTATGTAATAGAAGCGGTAGGGTTTTCAATGGTTCCTCTGCTAAAAACATAACGTCATCAGCAAAGGCTCTGTACTTATATGTGAATCCCTTAATTGTCAAACCTTTAATTTCCTTGTCTTCTTTAATGTTCCGAAGCAAAACCTCTAAAATCCATATGAATGCGGGCAGCCTTGTCTTGTTCCTTTTTGCGCTTTAAAATATTCCGTTGTTTCATTGTTGACCACTATTGTTGCTTTTTGTTCCGAGTATATTGCTTTAATTATCTTTAAAAAAGGTTCTCCAATCTCCATTTTTTCCATAACTCTGAACATAAATTCCCAATTCAAATTATCAAAAGCTTTTTCTGCATCGACAAAGAAGAAGCCGACCTCCTTTTCTGGATGCTTATCATAATATCCAATTGCATCTACTACCATTCTGATATTATCCCTTATTTGTCTGTCTGGCAAAAATCCAGCTTGTTCTTCTGCAATTAGGTCTTTCAAATATATTTTTAGTCTCTCGGCCATAATTTTGGCAAATAGTCATTATTTAGAAGTGAAATTGGCCTATAATTTTTCACATTTGTTAAATCTTGTGCTTCTTTTGGGATAAGAGAAATGGTTGCTTCTTTCCAAGAATCTGATATTTTCCTTGTATCTCTAATCTCATTTGTTAAGACTTCAAAAATTGGGGCTAGCTCCTCTTTTAGTTTTTTATAAAATTTAGCTGAAAAGCCATCTGGACCTGGAGCTTTCCCCAATTTTGCGTCATCAATAGCTTTGCAAATCTCCTCTATGGTAATAGGGTTGTTAAGCATATCTTTTATTTTTCCTGTAGGACTTGACATTTTTAAGTTCTGCAAATATTTTTGGCCTTTTACTTGATCCATTGGATTTGCCTGGAAAAGCTTTGCATAATATTTTAAAAATTCTCTCTTTATCCTTTTACAGTCCACAATTTCTTTATCTCCTGTCACAATTTTGCTTATTACCTTTTTTCCCCTTCTTTTCTTAAGTTGCCATGCCAAATATCTTCCTGGTTTATTAGCTCCTTCGAAAGACTTTTGTTGAAGTTTCTTTAAATTCTGATAGATTTCTTGATTTAATATAACATTCAGTTGGTCTTGTAGAATTTGTATCTCTTTCAGTATTTTCTTTTTCCCTGGTCTTTTCTTTAATTCTTTCTCTTTCATTCTAATCTTTTCCACGAGGTGACTCTGTTGTGCCCTTCTTTCTTTTATCTCTTTGTTATTTAACGAAATTAATATTCCTCTCAACACTGCTTTATAAGCATCCCATACCATTTGGATCCGTATATCTTGATTCAAATTTGCCTGAAAAAAGAGCTTTGTTTTTTTGCGTAAATTTTCGACTTCGATCTGCTTATCCAATAAATCTTCATTCAACCTCCATCTGAATTGTTTTTTCCCTTGTTTAGATGTCCACATTAGTGGGTTGTGATCCAAATTTATTTTTGGCATTATTTCAATTTTATGAGTTTTAAATGCTAGATCTCCTGACATCCATATCATATCTATTCTGGAAAAAGAGTCATGCCTGTTAGAATAAAAAGTAAAGTCTTTGCATTTCCTCCATACATCTTCCAAATTTTCCTGTTTGACTAGTTCAAAAAAAGCCTTTGGTAACTTCCCTAGTTTTTCGTCAAGTTTTTTTGTTTTCCGGTCCAAATTGTTACTAATCATTCCATTGAAATCTCCCATCAAAATGATTTGCTCATATGTCACTTGGTCTAATTCCGATATTAAGTCTTTAATTTTTTTTTCTTTTGTTCCATTTGGTGCACAGATGTTAATAACCAATGATTTTTTCTCATGTAAAACAATTTCTATTGCAATATATCTTCCTTCTTTATCCTTAAAAATTTCTTTAGGTTCCAATTCTTTTTTAACATATGTTACTACTCCTTTCTTTTTGTTGACTGCCAAGGAAAAAAATTCTTCACCCAATTTTTTGTTAATTAAAAATTTATAATCCTGCTTTTTAATATGAACTTCCTGCAAACAAATTAAGTTGCACTTTTGTTTTTCCAACCAGTGTCTTATTATTTTTCTCTTGTTGGGTGAATTTAGTCCATTTACATTCCAAGAACTAAATTTGTAATCCATAGTAGTATGCAGGGGTCTTTTCGTAGAAAAAGAGCTGCAGGAGCTCATTAGCATATGGTATGCTAATGAGCTATTAGGCTATTAGCATATGCCATGCCCCCTGACATCACCAGAAGTTATGTCAGAAGGGGAAGCAAAAGGGGGGAGAGGCATCTTCAAAAGCCTCCCCTTCCCTTCCCCAGCTGGTCTGGGTGGGGGAGCTAAGAGAGAAGGGGTTTAAAATTTAAACTCCTTCTCATGAGAGTTGGGCCACAGAAGGAGGAAAGAGAGAGAGTAGAGAGAAAGAAAGAAGGAAGGAAAGAGGGAAAGAAAGAGAAGGAAAGGGAGGGAAAGAAAGAGAGGGAAGAAGGAGGGAAACAGGGAAAGGAGGAAAAAAGAGAAGAGAAGAAGGTGGGAAAGAAAGAAAGAGAGAAGAGAAGAAGGAGGGAAGGAGGAAAAAGAGAGAAGGAAAGAACGGCAATTCGGCCCCATTATATCCTATGGGCCATTGAAGTCAATGGTGAAAACATAGGGTATATTCTGGGGGCTGGAGGAGGGGTTTGAGGGAGGGGCTCCAAACTCACAGGATAGCTGGTGGAGCCTCTCCCCAAGATACCCACCAAGTTTCAAAAACATTGGACCAGGGGTCCAATTCTATGGGCCCCCAAACAGGTTGCCCCTATTCCCTCCATTGTTCTCTATGGTGGGAAAAAAGTTTGTTCTGTATGGTGGGAAAAAGTTACTTTTTTCCCACCATAGAGAACAATGGAGGGAATAGGGGCAACCTGTTTAGGGGCCCATAGAATTGGACCCCCTGATCCAATGTTCTTGAAACTTGGTGGGTATCTTGGGGAGAGGCTCCATCAGCTACCCTGTGAGTTTGGAGCCTCTCCCTCAAACCCGTTCCCCTTCAGCCCCAGAATATACCCTATGTTTTCACCATTGACTTCAATGGCCCATAGGATATAATGGAGCTGAAATTGACATTCGGCTGCCTGAAAGACTCCCGGGGACGCCGGCTGGGGGCGAGGCTTGGCTCCTGAGCTCCCAGAGCTGCGCTCCAGTGCGCTCCCCCCCAAAAGACCCCTGGTAGTATGTAATTATTTGTCTCCAAAATCTTTGTCATTGTCCAATATAAATGTCAACATCTGCTCTTGATCTTTGATGGTGTGTCTCACACGTTGGAAGTTGAAACAACCCTTGTGGGATCTCCCATCTGAATCTCATATTCTTTTGTTTCAACGTCTGTTAGCTGTTTGAATTTCTTTCTTTCTTGGATGATTGCCCTTGGGAGTTCTTTCATAATTCTTATCTGTTTCCCATCTATTTCCAATGGTTCCTTAAATTGTTTTCTAAAAGTCTCTTCCTTAATTCTCTTAGTCGTGAACTGAACTATCACATCCCTTGGTAAATTTTTCTTCTGGGCATAAGCTGAGTTAACTCTATAGATCAGATCAATGCTGTATTTTATTTCTTGTTCTTCCATTTTCAGATAGTCTGACAATGCTTCAATGATCACATTACAAATATTCTCATTCAAATTTTCTTCAATGCCTCTTAGTCTAAGATGTGTCTCCATTCCCCTATATTCCATCATTGTATCAATTCTGTGGGTCTCTTTCGTCACTGTTTGGACATTCTTTTCCATTACTTGCATCTTGTTCTCCATATCAGTAGATTTTTGTGTAAGATTCTGTAGTTCCTTTGTAATTCCTGAAATCTCATTTTTAAGTTCAGCAGCCACTTTGTCTAAATTTGAGGTTTGGACTTCTTCCATCTTCTCCATTTGTTTCCCCAACCCTTGTATCGCCTCCATCATTCTTTTTTCTATCGCCTCCATTGCTAATTGCCAATCTTTGTCTTTTTTCGATGTCATCCTTGGTGAGGACCACGAGCCCACTCTCTGCCTTGGCCTTAGATCTGTTTTTAGTGTTTTAATCCAGTGGTTTAACAAGCCTTGTTTACTACAGTTTTAATCGAATATTAAGGCTTGTAAAACTTAACTTCTATATCCTTATTCTTTAGTCCTTTATATGCTTAGCCAAATCGCCTACTTTTTGCCTCACCAAACTTGCTAATTACTTGGCAATTTTAATTTAAAGTTTTAAAAATTTTGACCTTCTCAAAATGGCGGGCATCTTTTCTCTATGGCATAAGGTCAGAGTCCACCACTTCCTGCTGCTTCTTCCTGTCTGTCTGCTTCTCTTGTCCTCCTTACGTTTCCAGGTTGTCCCTTCCTTTTTTAACATAGTCCTCCTTGAGCCTGTCTATTACAATCTTCTTGTCTCCTCTGGCCACAGTCGTCACATCCAGTTATACAATCCACCAATCGGGGCCGCCCAGCTAGAAAGTCTTGCATTGAACTGCTTAGTTTCCAGCCCCTTATCTCTCTGCAAGCCGCAGGAATGATAAACAACCTGTCCTTTTTGGTTCTTTTACCTCTAAAATTCGACTTTTTCCATGGGAAAATACACAGTTACTGTTATTTTGCTGCAAATGCTTCTCCAGATGATTTTGCTAATCGCTCCTTCCTGATCCTGGTAAGGAAATCAGTTTTCGTTACCTTTGCTGCTGCTTCTAAGGTGTACACAATGCTTCTTCTTTTATACTCTTTCTTCTTGTCTCAAGAAATTGGGGTGGTGGTGGTTTTAAGCTGGATTCCCAGCCCAGCTCAGTCCTCTAGTGATGATCGCAATGCCCGCTTCGAGAGAGGGGATCAAAGCGAGAAACAATTCTCCTCCGAGGCTTATCTCTCACCAATCTCAACTCTCTCTTGGGTCTTCAGCGCTTGCTGGTCTTCCCCCTGCCTGGGGAAAGCTGCGTTGGGCGCAGAATTCACCCAAACTGTCAAAAAGGACGGCCGTCCACCCTGAGTAATTACAGGGTGCGTCAAATCGCCATCTTACCCTGACCGGAAGCCCTATCTTTTCTTATGTTAAGCTTGAGTCTTGCAAAGGATTGTAAGCATCGACATTCCCATTGGTTGATCTGTGTTGAACCTTGTATATAGCCAATCAGAACTGAATGTAACTTTATGGAGGAAACAGACCTCATTGGTCTTTATCCCTCAATCCCTATTGGACGTTAACTGAAGTAAGGGTGTGGCCTGGATTATTTAAAAAGAGAGCTGTGTTCCACTGATTTGTATGTTGTCTGATTGTCTAGTTGCTGTTATAATAAAGCTGAAATCACTTGATGAAATCACTACCTTGTTCGGTCTCATACTTAACAGAGGAGGACCAATGTGGGCCAGGCATCAGGAGCATCATTCTGGCTGGGGACTGGCAGATGCCCCTGAGCCATCCAGAGGCCTTCCCCAGAGTCAATGGGAAATGGATATTTCCCAGTGGGAGGGGCTGCTGCTGAGCAGTAGTGAAGTGTCAGAGTATTGTGGTCTGCTCCCTCTTTTGCGATGTGGACCCTCTTTCGTGAGGAAAAGCGAGTCACTTTGAGAGGCCCCTGTGTGTCTTTGAGGGGGGGAACTAGGCCGGAAGGTGGATTCTGGAGAGGGGAGGGTATAGAATCTTAGAATCATACACACAGAGTTGGAAGAGGCCTTATAGGCCATTTAGTCCAACCCCCTGCTCAATGCAGGATCAGCCTAGAGCATCCATATGATTCTGTCAAGTTCATTTTAACTATAAGAGTAAAAAAGGAACTGCTGCCTCAGAAATGCCTTGCCTCAGGAAAAGAGAGATTACCCGGGAGGCCATTTTGTCATCCTGCTGAGTTGAAAACCCACTTTGGAATGAGAGGAGTGCAGGAGGCAGTGGGGTTCAGGCACAGAAATGCTCTTGTCTGACATGGCATCCTCATGAGGGCTTGGCCTCCTTTCTGGAGCCAGAGGCAGGACATGCAGACGTGGTCATGGTGACCATGTGTGACCCACGCATCAAGGGCAAGATCACCAAGAAAACCAACGAACTCATTCACTGGAGAGACGAGGTCTCCCAGCAAGCTGAGTGCACGCAGGCCAAGAGGGGCACATTGGTGCGAGCTGACAAAGAGGGAGACGAAAGCAGCTCTGCTGCTGTTCTTCCCCCACCTCCCCTTCTATGCAGCATCTCCCTCCCACAGCTACCACCATGATGACCTGTGAGATGGCACTCATTGGGTGGATACTCAACCCCTCTGGGAGTGGTAGGCACATGAGACAGGAGGACAAGGTGGCTGCAATGGTGAGGCAATACCTTGCGAAGCCTTATGAGCTTTGGGGATGAGAGTATTCCAAGTCACAGGCCACCAGTTCACTGAGCTACTGGGCCATGAAGGAGGTGGTCTGGTCGGACCTCTCTGCTATGGCCCTGTAATGTATCCACTTGAGAACATGGGCTCAGGGCAGCCATGTGCTTGGACTGGTTCTAACCGGTCCACCATGTGGCCAGGTGAAGGGCTTGAGCTTCGCCCCGAAAGACAATGGACTAGAGGATCCTGGCTCCCCTCCAATTGAGGAGCAGGAGTTAACTCAATCAATGTAAATAGCGAATCACCGTGTGTGTGTGTGTTTAGGGTGTGGTTCACTTGGGAATAAAAGCTGGCCTGCGAGCCGGCTTAGGTTGTCTTGTTCTTCAACTAATAAAGTATGTGAGAGCTGAAATCACTCATTGGTCTCAGTACTTTTCACTGGCGACGAGAATGGGTTGCCAACTCCCTCCATGAACAACGACCACGAGACGAGCACCGCTGACCGCTCCAACGCTGAAAGCACCAAACGGCGCCGCCGAGCTTCGTGTCCGCTTCTCCGGTTCCTGGACGCAGCACCGCTCCCAAGCACTGCTGACCCCGAGAGCAGCCTCGCTTCCAACGCCACCAACCCTACGCCTGAACCGTGACCTCCACGGGTGAACGAAATGGCCACTAGCAACGAGAGCTTCCCTGCCTTCGACATCTCTCGTCCTGCACACTGGGAGACCTGGATCGAGACGCTGGAGCATCACTTCGAGATTCATGGCATCACGGATGCGGGTATGAAGAAGGCCTATCTCCTACGCTACTGCAGTATTGAGGCACACCTCCTCCTGAAGGACCTGATGAACCCCCTACAGCCGAAAGATGCGGCCGCCACCTACGAGATGCTGGTCAAGGTGTTTACCGACCACTTGGCCCCGAAGCCCACCAAGTTCACAGAATGAATGGAGTTCTTCGCAAGAACGCAGGGCCCCGACGAAACATCTCCGGAATTCCTGGCTGGCCTACGCTGTGCAGCAACAAGGTGTGCCTTCCCCAGCCTCACAGATGCCCTCCTAAACCAGTTCCTGGTGGGGCTGAAGGAGCCAAAGCTGCGCCGCAGGCTCATCAGCCGGGATGACCTCACTCTGGAGGCCGCCATCAAGGAAGCGGCCGCCTATGAGAAGTCCCACGCGGATCGCCGGCCGAAGACGGTCCATCGCCTCCAGGACTCCGGGCCATCCAACGACTCGAATGATGAGGAGGTCCTACAGGTAAACCGCCGATTGCAACAACGCACCCAACGCATCAAGGGATCCCCCGCGGCACCAACTCAGCCCAACACCTCTGCCTGTGCCAGCTGTGGCAACGCTCATGAGCGCCGGACCTGCCGTTTCCAGGATGCCATCTGCAGGACCTGCAACAAGGCCAGACACCTCGCCCGAGTCTGCCGCTCCAAGGGCAAGCACCTGGGGTCCACTGCCCAGCTGGACGCCGCAAGCCTGCACACCATGATGACCCAGCGCCGGCAGATGGTATGTAACTTGCCCCCAGAAGGCCCGGGCAAGGTGCATGTGATTGTCCAAATAGAGGGGTCCCCCTGCCAAATGGAAATAGACTCGGGGTCCTCTTTCTCTATAATTTCCGCAGAAACCCTCAAAATGCTATGCCCCAAGGGGGGACCCTGCCTGCACAAGCCACAGGGTTTGAAACTAACAGACTTTAACAAAAAAACGGTGGCGGTCCGTGGCTGGGGCAAGTTTCAGGTCCAATTTAAAGGGTTCTCGGGCTTGCTGGACCTGCTGGTGGTGGAAGGGCGCCTCTCGAGTCTCTTGGGGTTGTCATGGTTTAAGCCTCTGGGACTCCAAATAGCGGGAGTAAACCGCCTGGGGACCGCGGACTGGGAGGCAGTCTGCCACAATTTCCCCAAGGTGTTTGATGGGACCCTGGGGAGGTACAATGGGGCCCTGATATCGCTCGACCTGGACCCCAATGTTCAGCCCATCCGCATCAAAGCATGGCCCCCTCCCATAGCAATGTGGGAAAAAATAGAGGCCGAGCTCAACCACCTGGTCGCCCAAGGAGTGCTGGAACCAGTTGCATCAGCACGCTGGGAGACCCCCATTGTGACGCCGATTAAACCTAATGGGACCATACGCATTTGTGCCAACTACAAATGCACCATAAATAAGGCCCTGCAGGACCACGCCTATCCGGTCCCTGTAGTGAGCCATGTCCTGGCCTCCCTTACGGGGGCCAAGGTTTTCGGTAAACTGGACTTGGCACAGGCTTACCAGCAGCCTGGGGCCGCTGCGGAAGCACAGACCATCACCACTCACAAGGGGGCTTTCTGGGTCAACAGACTACAGTTTGGGGTTTTGGTAGCACCAGGGATCTTCCAATCTTTCATGGATTCCCTTCTTAAAGGAATTCCAGGGATCCAGCCCTTTCTAGATGACGTCATCATTGCGGCGCCGGACTCCACCACCTTCGCCGACCGGCTGCCTCAGGTCCTGCAGAGGTTCAACGACACCGGCCTCAAGGTGAAGAAGGAAAAGTGCCTCCTGGGGGTGCCCCGCATCGAATTTCTGGGATTTGCAGTCGATGCACAAGGCATCCATCCCACGGATGACAAAATAAAGGCCATCACACAAGCCCCGGTTCCCACGTCCAAAACGGAACTACAGGCTTTCCTAGGCCTCCTAAATTTTTACCACGCTTTTCTGCCCCTGAAAGCCACGGTGGCAGAGCCCCGCCACCGCCTGCTAGACAAAGAGGCACCGTGGGCCTGGAAGCCGGAGCATGCGGTGGCATTCCAGGCGGTGAAAGACTTGCTGGTCTCCAACACGGTACTGCACCACTTCTGCGAGGCTTTACCGGTTGTTCTCGCGTGCGATCCTTTGCCCTACGGGGTGGGGGTGGTGTTGGGGCATAGGCTGCCGGATGGCCAGGAAGTCCTGGTCGCCTATTACTCTCGGACCCTGTCGTCTGCAGAGTGTAACTACGCGCAGATTGACAAGGAGGCGCTGGCGATAGTGGCGGGGGTTAAAAAATTCCACCACTATCTCTATGGCCGCCCATTTGAGATCCTAACTGACCACAAGCCTCTCCTGGGCCTCCTCGCGCCTGATTGGCAAACGCCGCAGATGGTCTCGCCTAGGGTTCTCCGCTGGTCCATATTCCTGGCGGGGTACTCTTATGCCCTCACCCACTGCCCGGGAAAAGCCATGGGGCACGCTGACGCCCTCAGCCGCCTACCGCTGCCCACCATGGACCCGGACCCCGCCCCCACCCACGAAGTCGCCCTCCTAGAATCGCTGCCCGGTTGCCCAGTCCACGTCAAGGAGGTGGCCCGTCTCACGAGCCACGACAAGGTTCTCTGTCAGGTCTTGGACTGAGTGGGGAGGGGGTGGCTGACAGCTAAACAAAACCCGGAATTTGCGCCCTTCGACACAAGGCACGATGAGCTGTCGACCTATAAGGGGTGCCTAATGTGGGGAGGTAGAGTGGTCATTCCAAAACCACTACAGCCACGGGTACTGAAGGACCTTCATGAGCACCACCCTGGGGTGGTCAGAATGAAGGCCCTGGTGCGGGGGTATGTCTGGTGGCCGGGGTTAGACCGGGACATTCAGGACATTGTAAAAAGGTGTCAACCCTGCCAGGCCTCCCAACCTGCACCTCCGGTGGCGCCGGAAAGGGCCTGGGAATCCTCTCACCGCCCCTGGTCGCGCCTGCACCTCGACTTTGCGGGCCCGTTCCAGGGGCAGCTGTTTTTTATACTCGTAGACGCCTACAGTAAGTGGCTCGAGGTTGAGCCCGTGCCGTCCACCTTCTCCCAAGCGGCCATCCGAGCGATGTGGCGGATTTTCAGCTCGCACGGACTCCCTGACACCCTGGTCACCGACAATGGGACGGCCTTCACGTCCGGGGAGTTCCAGGAGTTCACCCGTCAGCACGGGATTCGCCATGTCAGGTCGGCCCCGTTCCACCCCGCCACCAATGGCCAAGCCGAACGCATGGTGAGAATGGCAAAAGAGGTGCTCCGCCGGACCGAAGGAACTGACTGGGACTTTAGCCTAGCGCACTTCTTGTTCAGCCAGAGAACTACGCCCCATCCAACAACCGGCCGAAGCCCAGCGGAACTACTGATGGGCCGACATCTCATAAGAACATAAGAACATAAGAGAAGCCAATGTTGAATCAGGCCAATGGCCCATCTAGTCCAACACTCTGTCATACAGCGGCCAAAATATACCAGGTGCAATCAGGAGGTCCAGCAGTGGGGACAGGACACTAGAAGCCCTCCCACTGCTGCCCCCTCCAGCACCAAGAATAGAATGCATCACCTGCCCCAGACTGAGAGTTCCCATCTATACCCTGTGGCTAATAGCCACTGATAGACTTCTACTCCATATGTTTATCTAATTCCCTCTTGAAACTCTCCATGCTTGTAGCTGCCACGACCTCCTGTGGCAGTGAATTCCATATGTTAATCACTCTTTGGGTGAAGAAGTATTTCCTTTTATCCGTTCTAACCCGACTGCTCAGCAATTTCATGGAGTGCCCACGAGTTCTTGTATTGTGAGAAAGGGAGAAAAGTACTTCTTTCTCAACCTGCTCAATCCCATTCATAATCTTATAAACCTCGATCATGTCACCCCTCAGCCGTCGCTTCTCCAAGCTAAAGAGCCCCAAGCATTTTAACCTTTCTTCATAGGGAAAGTGTTCCAACCCTTTTATCAATCTAGTTGCCCTTCTCTGCACTTTTTCCAATGCTATAATATCCTTTTTGAGATGTGGTGACCAGAACTGTACACAGTATTCCAAATGAGGTCGCACCAATGATTTATACAGGGGCATGATGATACTGGCTGATTTGTTTTCAGTTCCCTTCCTAATAATCCCCAGCATAGCGTTGGCCTTCTTTATTGCAGCTACACACTGTGTAGACATTTTCATTGAGTTATCTACTAGGACTCCAAGATCTCTCTCTTGGTCCGTCTCTGCCAGTTCAGACCCCATCAACGTGTATTTATATTTAGGATTTTTGGTTCCAATGTGCATCACTTTGCACTTGGCCACATTGAACCCCATTTGCCACGTTGACGCCCACTCACCCATCCTCAACAGATCCCTTTGGAGTGCCTCACACTCCTCCCTGGTTTTCACCACCCGGAACAACTTCGTGTCATCTGCAAATTTAGCCACTTCACTGCTTACTCCCAATTCCAAATCATTAATAAACAAGTTAAAAAGCATCGGACCGAGTACTGATCCCTGTGGTACCCCACTGCTTACCACCCTCCACTGGGAAAGTTTCCCATTTATACTCACTCTCTGTTTTCTATTTATAAGCCAGTTTTCGATCCACAAGAGGCCTTGTCCTTTTATCCCATGACTATTGAGCTTACTTAGGAGCCTTTGATGAGGAACTGTATCAAAAGCTTTCTGGAAGTCAAGGTAAATAATATCTATTGGGTCCCCCTTGTCCACATGTTTGTTCACTCCCTCAAAAAACACTAACAGGTTAGTGAAACAAGATCTTCCCTTACAGAACCCATGCTGAGTCTGCCTCAATAGCTTTTGTACATCAATGTGCCTATTAATTCTCTCCTTAATAACAGTTTCCACCAACTTACCCGGTATTGATGTCAGACTGACTGGCCTGTAATTTCCTGGATCTCCCCTGGAGCCCTTTTTAAAGATGGGAGTGACATTAGCTACCTTCCAGTCCTCAGGAATGGAGACAGATTTTAAAGAAAGATTACATATTTTTGTCAGGAGATCCACAAGTTCACATTTGAGTTCTTTCAGAACTCTCGGATGAATGCCATCTGGGCCTGGTGATTTATTAGTTTTTAAATTGTCCATCAGTCGGAGGACTTCCTCTCTTGTCACCGCAATCTGATTCAGGCTAGACCGGTTACACCCTGATCGAGCGCCAGAGCAGGAGCCCTCCACAGAAACTCCAGTGGCGGCGCAGGGGTTTTTCCCGGAGGACCCGGTGTACGCACGGAACTATGCGAAAGGGCCCCCGTGGATTCCCGCCCGAGTAGTACGGGTCCGAGGCCCCCGATCTTATGAAGTCTCCGGAGAGGATGGCCAGATCCTGCATCGCCACATCGATCAGCTACGCCACCGGGTGCTACCCCTGGAGGGGGAGGAGTGGAACGAGCCAGCTCAATCAGACGCGGCGGCGGACGCACCAGAGGAAATCCCTGTGGACTTCAACTCCGGACAGCCAGCAACCACAAGCAACGCACCGGGCGAGATGGTGAGCCCAGCCCCTCTGACACCAGAGCGGCCGCCGGGCCCCACGCCCACTCAGGAGGCCGTTAGTTCCCCCATGCCAGAGCTCTGCCACTCCACATGGGAGCGGCGCCCCCCAGCTATTTGAAAGACTATGTGTGCGGGTGTTTATCGGACCAAGGGGGGAGGGGTGTAATGTATCCACTTGAGTACATGGGCTCAGGGCAGCCATGTGCTTGGACTGGTTCTAACCGGTCCATCATGTGGCCAGGCGAAGGGCCTGAGCTTCGCCCCGAAAGACAATGGACTAGAGGATCCTGGCCCCCCTCCAATTGAGGAGCAGGAGTTAACTCAATCAATGTAAATAGTGAATCACCGGGTGTGTGTGTGTTTAGGGTGTGGTTCACTTGGGAATAAAAGCCGGCCTGCGAGCCGGCTTAGGTTGTCTTGTTCTTCAACTAATAAAGTATGTGAGAGCTGAAATCACTCATCGGTCTCAGTACTTTTCAGGCCCAGAGGCTCCTCTCATGCTTGGAGAAATGATGGCTGAGGGGTGACATCATCAAGGTTTATAAGATTATGCATGGGATAGAGCAGGTAGAGAAAGAGGTACTTTTCTCCCTTTCTCACAATACAAGAACTCGTGGGCATTCAATGAAGCTGCTGAGCAGTCAGGCTAGAATGGATAAAAGGAAGTCCTTCTTCACCCAAAGAGTGATTAACACATGGCATTCACTGCCACAGGAGGTGGTGGTGGCTGCAAGCATGGACGGTTTCAAGAGAGAATTAGATGAGCTTATGGAGCAGAGGTCCATCAATGGCTAATAGCCAAGGTATAGATAGGAACTCTCAGTCTGGGGCAAGTGATGCACTCTATTCTTGGTGCTTGGCGTGGGGGGGCAACAGTGGGAGGGCTTCTAGTGTCCTGGCCCCACTGCTGGACCTCCTGATGGCACCGGGTATTTTTGGCCACTGTGTGACACAGAGTGTTGGACTGGATGGGCCATTGGCCCGATCCAACATTGGCTTCTCTTATGTTCTTATGCCCTCCAACAAGCGTGCAGAGTGAGCAGGTTTTTCCCATGCAGGCAACATTGTCAGCTCACATCGCTCCTGCATGTTCCCCTGGACAGTTGAGCGGTTGGTCTTCCTGAAGAAGAAGAAGAAGAGTTTGGATTTATACCCCGCTCTTCACTGCCCAAAGGCGTCTCAGAGCGGCTTACAAACTCCTTTCCCTTCCCCTCCCCACAACAGACACCCTGTGAGGTAGGTGGGGCTGAGAGAACTCTAACACAAACTGTCCTTGAGAGAACAGCTGCGCCAGAGCTTGTGACTGACCCAAGGTCACATCAGCAGGTGCAAGTGGAGGAGTGGGGAATCAAACCCGGTTCTCCCAGATAAGAGTCCGCACACTTAACCACTTCACCAAATTGGCTCTCACCTTCTGGTCCTGGACTTTGAGGGTGACTGAAGTCAGCACATACTTGTTCCTGTATCCTGTCTCAGTCTGTGCTGGGAAGTTGGGGCAAAACACCATTCCCAAAATTAAAATGAGACTGGAAAGAAGTAGCAGGGGGTCATTAACTGGTTGGATTGGCACAGAAATGCACCATGTCCCACCAATCTCACCACTGCCATTCTGAAGCCACCTGCACCAAAATACCTCTACAGAACCTTGGTAGGAGTGCAGCACGGGGGATGTTGAAGGTGGTGTACTCAAGTTCACTCACCAAGTCACCACCAGCCACCCCAACTAAAATTACATGCTGAACTTAAAGTAAAGGTAAAGGTTTCCCTTGCTCGAAAGCTAGTCGAATCTGACTCTAGGGGGCGGTGCTCGTCTCTGTTTCCAGGCCGAAGAGCCAGTGCTGTCCAAAGATGTTTCTGTGGTCATGTGGCCAGCATGACTAAACGCCGAGGTGCACGAAACGCTGTTACTTTCCCACCAAAGAGGTACCTATTTATCTACTTGCAATTTCTTCCTTTTGAACCACTAAGTTGGCTGGAGCTGGGCAAAAACTGTTCTTCATCTTGATGGAGATGAAAGGGTAGAGTAGGATAATGAGACCTGTGTGCCAAACGGAAACCAGCAGAACCCACAGGAGCACCATAAATAATGAAGCTAATTTGCTGTGGGATGTTCTTCTTTGCGGGGGTGGGAGGTGGGAAAGGGTGAGCCTGTGATGAAGGGCAGCTGCCGCGCTGAGCCTGAGGCTCGTCCACTGAGGCAGCGATGGTGGGTGGGTGCTGCTGCTGCTGCTGCTGAGAGAGGAGGATCAGGGTGGACACGGCCCCCTCCCTCCCTCCCACTTTCTGAGGCCTTCCCTGGGGAAATGGTGTATCAGGTTTCTCTGAGTTTGCCCTTGGCTGTGGAAGAAAACACCCTGGGCTAACAGAAGTGCCTCCAGTAGGGATAAGGTGCCCCCAAACTGCCCCAATCCGCCCCAAACTGCCACTCAGGCAGGCAGGCCACACTCCCTTTTTTATTTTGTGAGAGTGAAAGCCTTCGAGTCAATGATTCCAGGCACGGCTTGAAAGGTAAATCAAATTTATTAACTTAGGGAGTGTTGCACTCCCTCCAGGCAAAAGGTCATAAAACAAATAAACCTCACTTTTACTACATAAAATCTGCCTGTCTGAAAACTTTATACCTTACTGCCTTCAAGTATCTCTGAATGGCATTCCTTGGTCATCCGTCTTACTGATCCGATAGGATACAGGCTCTCTTCATGCTCAGCTGGTTACAACAAGGAGACATCCTGAACTGGGAAAAGGTAAAGCGTAGCCATTCTGTGTGCATTAAGAAACTGTCTTTTCTAGCAACCAGTGCATCACCCAGCAACTCAATAGCCAATCAGGGCTGTAATGTATCCACAGGAGAACATGGGCTCTGGACAGCCATGTGCTTGGACTGGTTCTAACCGGTCCACCATGTGGCCAGGCGAAGGGCCTGAGCTTCGCCCCGAAGGACAATGGACTAGTGGATCCTGACTCCCCTCCAATGGAGGAGCAGGAGTTAATCCAATCAATGTAAATAGCGAATCACCGGGTGTGTGTGTGTTTGGGGTGTGGGTCACTTGGGAATAAAAGCCGGCCTGCGAGCCGGCTCTGTTGTCTTGTTCTTCATCTAATAAAGTATGTGAGAGCTGAAATCACTAGTAAGTCTCAGTACTTTTCACTGGCGACGAGGATGGGATGCCAACTCCCTCCATGAACAACGACCACGAGACAAGCACTGCTGACCGCCCCAACGCCGAAAGCACCGAACGCCGCCGCCGAGCTTCGTGTCCGCCTCTTCGGTTCCTGGGCACCGCACCGCTCCCTAGCACCGCTGACCCCGAGAGCAGCCTCGCTTCCAACGCCGCCAACTCCACGCCTGAACCGTGACCTCCACGGGTGAGCACCATGGCCGCTAGCAACGAGAGCTTCCCCGCCTTCGACATCTCTCGTCCCGCACACTGGGAGACCTGGATCGAGACGCTGGAGCGTCACTTCGAGATCCATGGCATCACGGATGCGGGTACGAAGAAGGCCTATCTCCTCCGCTACTGCAGCATCGAGGCACACCTCCTCCTGAAGGACCTGGTAAACCCCCTCCTGCCGAAAGCCGCGGCCGCCACCTACAACATGCTGGTCAAGGCGTTTACTGACCACTTGGCACCAAAGCCCACCAAGTTCGCGGAACGAATGGAGTTCTTCGCGAGAATGCAGGGCCCCGACGAAACATCTCCGGAATTCCTGGCCGGACTACGCCGCGCAGCCACAAGGTGTGCCTTCCCCAACCTCGCAGATACCCTCCTAAACCAGTTCTTGGTGGGGCTGAAGGAGGCGAAGCTGCGCCGCAGGCTCGTCAGCCGGGACGACCTCACTCTGGAGGCCGCCATCCAAGAAGCGGCCGCCTACGAGAAGTCCCACGCAGATCGCCGGCCTAAGACGGTCCATCGCCTCCAGGACTCCGGCCCCTCGGATGACTCGAACGATGAGAAGGTCCTACAGGTGAACCGCCGATCACAGCCACGCACCCAACGCAACAGGGGATCCCCCGCACCACCAAACCAGCCCAACGCATCTGCCTGTGCCAGCTGTGGCGACGCTCACGAGCGCCGGACCTGCCGTTTCCGGGACGCCGTCTGCAGGACCTGCAACAAGGCCGGACACCTCGCCCGAGTCTGCCGCTCCAAGGGCAAGCGCCTGGGATCCACTGCCCAGCTGGACGCCGCAAGCCTGCACACCGTGACGACACAGCACCGGCAGACGGTATGTAACTTGCCCCCTGAAAGCCCGGACAAGGTGCATGTGACTGTCCAAATAGAGGGGTCCCCCTGCCAAATGGAAATAGACTCAGGGTCCTCGTTCTCTATAATTTCCGCGGAGACCCTTAAAACGCTATGCCCCAAGGGGGGACCCCGACTGCACAAGCCACGGGGGTTGAAACTGACGGACTTTAACAAAAACCCAGTGGCAGTCCGTGGCTGGGGCAAGTTTCAAGTCCGATTTAAAGGGTTCTCGGGCTTGCTGGACCTGCTGGTTGTGGAGGGGCGCCTCTCAAGCCTCCTGGGACTGTCGTGGTTTGGGCCTTTGGGACTCCAAATAGCAGGAGTAAACCACCTCGGGACCGCTGACTGGGAGGCAGTTTGCCGGGAGTTCCCCAAAGTATTCGATGGGACCCTGGGGAGGTACAATGGGACCCCGATTTTGCTAGATCTGGACCCTAACGTACGACCCATCCGCATAAAGGCACGGCCCCCTCCCCTAGCCATGCGGGAAAAAATAGAGGCCGAGCTCGACTGCCTGGTCGCCCAAGGCGTGCTGGAACCGGTCGCGTCAGCGTGCTGGGAAACCCCCATTGTAACGCCAATGAAACCGAATGGGGCTATACGCATTTGTGCAGATTACAAATGCACCATAAATAAGGCTCTGCAGGACCACGCCTATCCGGTCCCGGTAGTGAGCCATGTCCTGGCCTCCCTGACGGGGGCCAAAGTTTTCGGCAAATTGGACCTGGCGCAGGCTTACCAGCAGCTGCCAGTGGACACGGCCGCTGCGGAAGCACAAACCATCACCACCCACAAGGGGGCTTTCCGGGTCAATAGACTGCAGTTTGGGGTTTCAGTGGCGCCAGGGATTTTTCAATCTTTCATGGATTCCCTCCTGAAAGGAATTCCAGGGGTCCAGCCCTTTTTAGATGATGTCATCATCGCGGCACCGGACTCCACCGCCTTCACCGAACGGCTGCGTCAGGTCCTGCAGAGGTTCAACGAGGCTGGCCTCAAGGTGAAGAAGGAGAAATGCCTCCTGGGTGTGCCCCGCATCGAATTCCTGGGGTTTGCAGTCGATGCACAAGGCATCCACCCCACAGACGAGAAAATTAGAGCGATCACACAAGCCCCGGTCCCCACGTCCAAGCCGGAACTCCAGGCCTTCCTAGGCCTCTTGAATTTTTATCACGCGTTTCTGCCCCAAAAGGCAACGGTGGCTGAACCCCTCCACTGGCTGCTGGACAAGGAGGCACCGTGGGCCTGGAAGCCGGAGCATGCGGCAGCTTTCCAGGCGGTAAAAGACTTGTTGGTCTCCAACGGGGTGCTGCACCACTTCTGCGAGGCTTTACCTGTGGTTCTGGCGTGTGATGCGTCGCCCTACGGGGTGGGGGCGGTGTTGGGGCATCGGTTGCCGGATGGCCGGGAGGTTCCGGTCGCCTACTATTCTCGGACCCTGTCTTCTGCGGAGCGTAATTACGCGCAGATAGACAAGGAGGCATTAGCGATAGTGGCGGGGGTTAAAAAATTCCACCATTATCTCTATGGCCGCCCGTTCGAGATCCTTACAGACCACAAGCCTCTCCTGGGCCTCCTTGCGCCCGATCGACAGACGCCGCAGATGGTCTCGCCCAGGGTTCTCCGCTGGTCCATATTCCTGGCGGGGTACTCTTACACCCTCACCCACCGCCCGGGAAAGGCCATGGGTCACGCGGACGCGCTCAGCCGCCTCCCACTGCCCGCAACGGACCCAGACCCGGCCCCCGCCCACGTCATCGCACTCCTAGAATCGCTGCCCGATCGCCCAGTACATGTCAAGGAGGTGGCCCGCCTCACGGGCCGCGACAGGGTTCTCTGTCGGGTTTTGAACTGGGTGGGGAGGGGATGGCCGACAGCTAGACAAGACCCGGAGTTTGCGCCTTTTGTCACAAGGCGCGATGAGCTGTCGACCTATAAGGGGTGCCTAATGTGGGGAGGCAGGGTGGTCATTCCGAAACCACTACAGGAACGGGTACTGAGGGACCTTCATGAGCACCACCCTGGGGTAGTCAGGATGAAGGCTCTGGCGCGGGGGTATGTCTGGTGGCCAGGGTTAGACCGGGATATTGAGGACATTGTAAAAAGGTGTCAACCCTGCCAGGCCTCCCGACCCGCACCCCCGACGGCCCCAGACAGGGCCTGGGAATCCTCTCACCGCCCCTGGTCGCGCCTGCACCTCGACTTTGCGGGCCTGTTCCAGGGGCAGCTGTTTTTTATACTTGTAGACGCCTACAGTAAGTGGCTAGAAGTAGAGCCGGTACCATCCACCTCCTCCCGGGCGGCCATCCGAGCGATGTGGCGGATTTTCAGCTCGCACGGACTCCCCGACACCCTGGTCACCGACAACGGGACGGCCTTCACGTCTGGGGAGTTCCAGGAGTTCACCCGCCAGCACGGGATTCGCCACATCAGGTCGGCCCCATTCCACCCCGCCACCAATGGCCAAGCCGAACGCATGGTGCGGACGGCCAAAGAGGCGCTCCGTCGGACCGAAGGAACGGACTGGGACTTCAGGCTGGCGCACTTCCTGTTCGGCCAGAGAACGACGCCCCATGCGACAACCGGCCGGAGCCCGGCGGAACTATTGATGGGCCGACGCCTCACCACCAGGCTGGACCGGTTACATCCCGATCGAGCGCCCGAGCGGGAGCCCTGCACGGAAACGCCAGCGGCGGCGCGAGGGTTCTTCCCAGAGGACCCGGTGTACGCACGGAACTACGCGAGAGGGCCCCCGTGGATTCCCGCCCGAGTAGTCCGGGTCCGTGGCCCCCGGTCCTACGAAGTCTCAGTGGAAGACGGCCAGATCCTGCATCGCCACATCGATCAGCTACGTCGCCGGGTGCTACCCCTGGAGCCGGATGAGGGGGAGGAGTGGGACGAGCCAGCTCAACCAGACGCGGGGGCGGACGCACCAGAAGAAATCCCGGGGGACTTCAACTCAGGACTGACAGCCACCGCAAATGACACACTGGCCGAGATGGTGAGCCCAGCCCCGCCAACACCAGAGCGGCCACCCGTCCCCACAGCCGCCCGGGAGGCTGTCAGTTTCCCCATGCCAGAGCCCCGTCGCTCCACGCGAGAGCGGCGGCCCCCCAGCTATTTGAAAGACTATGTGTGCGGGTGTTTATCGGACCAAGGGGGAGGGGTGTAATGTATCCACAGGAGAACATGGGCTCTGGACAGCCATGTGCTTGGACTGGTTCTAACCGGTCCACCATGTGGCCAGGCGAAGGGCCTGAGCTTCGCCCCGAAGGACAATGGACTAGTGGATCCTGACTCCCCTCCAATGGAGGAGCAGGAGTTAATCCAATCAATGTAAATAGCGAATCACCGGGTGTGTGTGTGTTTGGGGTGTGGGTCACTTGGGAATAAAAGCCGGCCTGCGAGCCGGCTCTGTTGTCTTGTTCTTCATCTAATAAAGTATGTGAGAGCTGAAATCACTAGTAAGTCTCAGTACTTTTCAAGGGCTGACCAGTTAATTAGCATCTGGTGGCAGAAGAAAACTAGGGAGGAGGGACTCTGAGAGACAGTCTTCCAAGGTCGAATCTTCAAGGAACAGAAACTGCTCATGGGTATTACTAATCCTCAGAGGGAGCACTTCTATATAGGCCAGAATCCCAACAACACTTAGGGTTCTGAAGGAAGGACCAGTCACCTTAATAGAACCTGAAGCCTAAATTATCCGGTTCCTTACACGCCCCCGCCCCCCCCCAACCACTGAATATATCCCAGGACTGATTTGCCATTGCCTTTAATGGTCCCCATAAGGTATAATGAACCTGAAAACATTCAGAATTCCTGAATAATTACCAAACTCGAATACCATACCAGTATTGGGATTTGAGAATATCAGGAAATACCAATATTTTTTCAGGACAAGTATACTCAAATCCAAAAAAAAACCTTTTATCCTCCTTGCACACCTCAGTCTGGAGCCATTCTGACATCTGAACAAGGAAGCTGATGAAGAAAGGACAGCCGTCATCACTGCCAAGTTTTTGGACTATGTACAGGAGGGCTTAGAGACACCAGCACCACTTTTTACAAAGCACTGTTGTCACCAACTGCCACGTATATCTGCATGCTTCAAGCTACCACTCTGCACACCTCAAACAATCCACAGTCTACAGTCAAGGACAACATTACAAATGCATTTGTGCCAGTCCCTCAGACAGGGACCCTCACTTGAAGGGTTTCCAACAAGATTTCAGACTCTCACCTGAAAAAGTAAAGAAACGGATTGCCAGAGTCAGGCTAGTTCCCAGAACAGCAGGCTACAGGACTGGCCCAAAGGAGATAGCAACAGTACACCAGTGCTTGTCACCTACAGCTCCCAGTTCAAAACCAGCCCACGGCATCATCAGTGGCCTGCAGCCCATGTTGGATAATGACGTCTTTCTCTCTCATATGCAGGCTGTACCCAAAGATGCTGGTTGGATCTGGATGCCACAGGAGTCAACAGCTGCCTGACTTTTCCAGGGGTCAGAAGGAGGGGCTTCAGCTCTCTGTCTCTTCACGTGACTAGAAGCAGCAGAACAAATTAGGGGAAATGGCAATGCTTTGAACAGGACTCCCCATTGATATAAAAATGTTCTTTCATTGCAATATAGTACTCATGCAACATGCTGTCCACCATCTTACTTTGTAAGCTCTTTTCCTTTCCTTTGGAAAAATGCTTTGATAAAACTGTATGATTTGTATCTTTCTTCTGTCCCCTCAAAGAAATAAGAATGTCATATTTTAATATGGGTAATGTTCTGGGTGCAACTGTTTTAATTTAGATCTGGTTGAGTTGTACTGATATTTCCATGAACAAGTTCAAAACAAAGGGAAAGACTCCAGAATGTACAGGCTTTTTGAAGAGTATTAGTTTACGTTAATGTACATTTATTATGTACAAATATATGATTTTTACAGTAATTATAATTAGTCCTACTAATGAAGACTTATCATTTATGGGGGGTTGAGTCCAATGACATCCACCAAGTCTTTGTCCAATGGAGAAAGAGTTTCTCCATCAGGGAACTGTTTCCATCGGAAAAACCCTTCTCCATTGGAGGAAGAGCAGCAGAAAGAGGGTCCAACCCACAGGCTGCCGCTTGATCGAGAATTGAGATGCACAGAATCCATCCAGCCCTGCTCATAACCTGCTCTGGCTGGTGCACTCAACTGATAACCTCTTACCTCAGAAGGGAGGGACAGTGTTGTGTGAGAGAGAGAGACAAGGTCCCCCCCCCCCCTGCCAGTAATAATTGTTTCAACAGGTAGCTGTTGCTAAGGCACTTCCCAACCACTTTCTCTACCCTTCGGTGGAGAGCAAGAAGTTCGCAGTGCAAATGGATCAGAGTGAGTACTTTTTGCGGCTTCTGTTGTTGGTGTTTTCCGAGAGAATTCATTTGGGGTGTCATGCTCCCTCTGAGCTGTGGAGTCTTGTGAGCAAAAATTCTACTTTCTGAGCTACTGGCATTAAAGTTGTGAGCCAGCGATTTGGCTACTACATAAGAGAGAACGATTTTCCACATAGATGCAGGGGAAATCGGGCAAAGCTGTGGGGCAAAATGCGGCCACGCAGCACATGGTGTGAAATTGACACGTATGAATGGGGCAAAGGGAAGAGCGAGCATGGAGCAGCAGTTTGTGGGAAATTGGTCTTAGTTTTGCTCTGGAGCCGTTCTTCCTGAGGCTAAAATAAGTGCGACCTAGCTCACACTAACTCACACTAAGGAACACTCTGATTTGGGGCAAAGAATAGCAATGTGTGGGAATTCCGTATGGTCTAGAAATACAGTTTTCCTTCTAATCATGGAAGGATGATTACGCAAAATCAGAGGGGAGCAACAGACCTTCAATGTTTAACATGTTAAATGGAAATCTGAAGCTCTTGGGCCTTATATCAAGATAGAGTATGCTGAATTTGTGTATTGGGGGGGGCTTCTGACTTCCAGAAAACTGTATTAATAGAATCTGTGGTAAAGCTCTGTAGTGTGGGCCCTGAATTTGGTGTGTAACTGATGAAACAAGAAAAAAACTAACACGCATTGAGTTTTATGGCAGTCACCTTGTAAGAACACCTTTCCCCATGCATTTATACTTTTCCTCCCCACATCAGGCCTCTTCCTCTTCTAGAGGGACGAGAATTGAGCTGCGCACAAAGGGAGGAGATCCGCTTGTGCATGAGACAGAAAGGTAGTGTTGCCAGGAGGGGAAAGGAGGCAAACATGGGACACTGCAAAGCCACAATCTGATCCCCCACCCTCTCTCTCAACATTTGTAAGTGGCACATCCCCTTTTAGTTTGGTGTAGTGGTTAAGTGTGCAGACTCTAATCTGGGAGAACCGGGTTTGATTCCCCACTCCTCCACTTGTAGCTGCTGGATGACCTTGGGTAAGCCATAGTTCCGTCAGAGCTGTCCTCGAAAGAGCTCTCTCAGCCCCGCCTACCTCACAGGGTGTCTGTTGTGAGAGGGGAAGGGAAAGGAGTTTGTATGCCACTCTGAGACTCCCTTGGCTAGTGAAGGGCAGGGTATGAATCCAATCTCTTCTTCTTTTAGGGAAAAGTGAGGGGAAAGGTCAGGGCTGCAGGTGCTCCTAGCGCAATCACCAGTGTCCCTACAGTCTGGGTGGGAAAGGGGAGGAGCTGGAGCAGGTATGAGGTTGTCAGCCATGGGATGGGAAAGTCCTGGAGATTTGGGGGTGGAGTCTGGGGAGGGTGGGGGAGAGACTTCAGTGGGGTACAAGGCCACAGAGTCTGCCCTCCAAAGCAGTCGTTTTCTCCACGGGAAGTGATCTCTGCATCCTGGAAACCAGCTGGAACTCTGGGAGGTCTCCAGCTACCACCCGGAGAGAGGTGTCCTGCCTGTTCCCCCCACACAGCGTGCTGGTGCTGTCACGGTGAGCCCTTGCATGCACATGTGCTCCTTTTTGGAAGCTTCCCAAGATCCAGATTACCTCACTTTTGGTTTGGTTGTACTAGTTCATTTGCCCAAGGGCTGAGCTTTTGATGTTCAGCAGCCACAGATTAGCAACAGAAGTCTCTCTCGGACCATGTCTCGGGGCCCAGGTCAGCCATAGGCTGGCTGTTTCCACATGGAGACAGTTCTCAGTGTCGCTCTCATGCTGCTGCAGATGCAGAGAGGCTTTTGCTGTGGCAACTGAGCAATCACATGGGGGAGGAACATTCATCGTACCTTCCTCATCTCAGCACACCATTACTGCCATTTTCCTGGTGTCATCAGAGGGTTTTTTCTGGCTTAAAATAATTCAGGAAAAGCTAGATCGCTATAGCATCATGACACTAGAATATTAGTTGCCATTATGTATTAGTTCCCAGCAGGGTTGCCAGGTCCCCCCTGGCAGGGGATGGGGGCGTAGGCTTGCCAGATCCAGCCTGGGAAACTCCTGGAAACTGCAGGGGCCAGGGACCTCAGTGGGGTAGATCACTGTAGAGTCCCCCCTCCAAAGCATCCATTTTCTCCAGGGGAACTGATCTCTGCAGTCGGGAGATGAGCTGTAATTCCAGGGGGACCCTAGGTCTCACCTGGAGGGTGGCATCTCTTGTTCCCAGCTTGCTTTAAAAACAACAACAACAACAAAACAAAAACTATTGTGGACTTACAAGGAGAAATGTCAACCTGCACTTTTTCACCTATAATTCTCACAAAAGTCTAAAATGAAAGCTGAAAACTAGTACATTGTTGCAAAAGACCATTGTGATGTCATTGTATTATAGTGATCTGTCAATTAGTGGGGGTTTTTTAGCTCTCCAGACCCAGAGAGAAAAGTAGTAATGGGTAAAAAAGCAGGGACAGTGTGGGTGAGACCTGCAAAAATGCCCACCATCCCATCCACATGCTGTCCTAAGGTGCTGTGGCCCTTATTTTTTTTTTAAAAAAAATAACTGTACCAAACCAAATTTTGGAAAGAGTGCAATAAAGCAGGGGGGAAACACAGAAGCAGGACGAATAGAGGATGGCATCATGTGGCTGCTCCTGAAATCAGCACAGCTGTAATGAAGCCAAAGAGGGACCAGACATCCATGTGGAAACTGCCATTTTCATAAAGACCATTCAGATTTTTATCCCATGAAGTAGGCTTGTGGTGTGGCTGCTGGATGTCCTGTCTGCCCTTTCCCCAAACTCCATGTGTCCATCCCAGGGCACATGGAGCCCAGGGAAGGAGCAAACAGCCCCCTACCTGTGGCTGTGGCTGTTTCCTCTAACAAAAAAGGCACAAGCAGGAAGCCTGACACCCTTCCCCCCTTGCATTGTTTGAAGCCATGCGGAATGATGGAGATATTCCTAAAGGTTATTCCTGGCCTGAATATGTGGCTGGGAGTGGGGCTGGGCCCCTTTGACCTGACTGAAGTCACACGTAATGAGTGCTTTAGCTCTAATCCTATTCCTCATCTCAGACACTTTCCCCATACTGTTCCTGTTCTCCTGGCCTCCCTATTTATGGAAATAATAAAACTGACCCACAATAATGTGTCCTGAAGCTCACGTACCAAACAGGCTATCCATGATTGCCCTAGCTTGAAAAGCATTGCCTTTGCCAGTGAAAACATAGGCTGCAGTGCTGAGTTGGATGAAAGTATGACACCCTGTGACAGAAGCACAGTCTTGGATCCTGCACAAGTTATTGGTTTGCAGAGTAAATGCGGGTGGTGAGGAAAGGGGCATATTTATATGGACCTGAACTGGCATACAGACCCCTGGTCTCAAACAGTTTTGTTATCTTGCAGGGAAAACAAGAATCAGAGTTCTTTGTTCAAGGTATCGTGCTCTTCTAGTCTTTGGGCTGTGCTTATTACCATCATTCTTCTTGGGATTCTTGTGGTAAGCCATTCATTTGATGGAAACAGTTGTTTTCAAAGTTGCATTGCAGGGAAGGGAACCCCGTGTCAGGCTCCAGAGAAACCACTCTTTACACAGTGTTCTTCAGTTAAGGTTTATTGGCAAGATTTGGTCTTCTGTAAAGGTGAGCGTTTTTGTCAGGACTGGCGAGGCCAAAGCAAGAGAATAGATATCAAAGTGTAAGGCCCACATTCCAGGCATACATCATTCTTGCCAGCGTTACTATAGGTCATGACAGTAATAAGACCCAACTAGCTATTCCCAAAGCCTTATCTCTCTCCCAAGGTTGTCTCTCAGGCTAAGCCCTGAGAACATCTTGGGGGCTGCGTTCAGAAGAGTTACAATTCAGTGCATAATTAAAACTACAGACACTCATACACACACACGTGTAGGAATTACATGTCAGGCGAGGGCAATAAGAGGTTGAGAGCAAAGCCGGATGTGTCAAGCAGGGATACAAAAGCAAAACTAAGCATTCGCAGAACAAAGGATTACATTACAGAGATCAATAACCACAAATCAAGGGCTGGAGTCTGACACGCTGTGGGTTTTTCTCGGAAGCTCATCAATGAGGTCACTCTTTGCAGACTGCATCACCTTGCTCACTCTGGCCCCCAACAATAAATGTTCAGAAACAGAACAAAATAAGAAAAACAAAGGTCCAGAATGAAGTAACAGAAGAACCACCAAAGGCAGGCCAGGGGTTGCAGAACAAGTTTTATGACGTTCTGGCATTCTCTATGTCAGTGCACAATGTTAATAGGTGTAGCCCAGTGAACAAAAGACCCTGCCTGAAACATGGAAGATGTTAACAAGGCTCTCGCCTGGAAGTGGCTGGTAATTTCCCATCAGGTAGGAGGGGAAGGGTCTAGTGGACTGCACAGGAAGGAGACTCTTGGACATTTGTATGTGTGTTGAAAGGAGAGCTCAGGAATTCTTTTGGAGAGTCTGAGAGGAGTCAGACCTCAAGGAAGGAGACCAACAAAACAGCAGAATCAGGGAGCTTTAATATTGTTCTGCCTGCCTCTTCATTCCCCACCTTAGAGGATGGAGAATGCACGTATTACTCATTTTATTTTCCCAGGATGAGAGGATGCACATATTACTCATTTTATTTTCCTTTGTTCAGATGTTGCTTTCTCTTTTTATAAACGGTGACCATTTGTGAAGTAAAGTTAAATTTTTCTCCCTTTGAAATTGTTATGGTGGTTGGGCTGCATCAATATGAAAAGACTTATCTGGCTTGTGCTTAATAAGATTCAAAGAGAAGGCGAGTTTCAGAGGGCAGCCACATTGGTAAGCAGTAAAACCGCTAGCTTCGAGTCCAGTAGTACAGTAGAGAGCAAGATTTCTGGAAAGTGAGCTTTCTAGAGTCAAAGCTCCCTTAGACAAATACAAGTCAGAATGGAGAAAAGGCAGGTGATGAAGCCAACAACAGAAAAGCTAAATGCAGCCTAAATGAGATTCTGACAGGGCTTTCCGCTTAGTCTACAAATCAGTAATAAAGGCTTTACTGTGCAAGTACAGTACAAGGTGGAACAAAGACACTCTGGGGATGTCTACATCTGATCATCCAATAACTCCTCAGTTGCAGAATGGCCCATCTTTGGACCCTGAAGTGAAACCCATGCCATGCACTCAGTGTGGCCCTGAAGTGAAACCCATGCCATGCACTCAGTGTGGCCCTGAAGTGAAACCCATGCCATGCACTCAGTGTGGCCCTGAAGTGAAACCCATGCCATGCACTCAGTGTGGCCATGAAGTGAAACCCATGCCATGCACTCAGTGTGACCCTGAGGTGAAACCCATGCCATGCACTCAGTGTGGCCCTGAAGTGAAACCCATGCCATGCACTCAGTGTGACCCTGAAGTGAAACCCATGCCATGCACTCAGTGTGATACTTCCTCAGAGAATCCATGCAGCTCTTGGGTTAGATTCTTCCAAGTGAAAGCAGAAGTGGAAGAGAAGTTTTACTTAATGCAGTACCATTTCTTCAAAAGCTGCTGTAATCCCAAGTGTTGTTTTGTTTTTTATTTCAGATCAGTGTGGCTGTGTATACAAAATCAAGAGACAAAAAGCTATTTTGAGCAGTCATTATAGTATAATTTGGAAGTAGAATGATTTTATTGAAGAAGGTTGTTATTTGGCATTTGTTGCTGATATATACCTTGCACAATGTGTTGGGCAAGCAACAAAGCAAGACAGGACAGGGTCAAGGCTGCAATAGGGGGCGCTGGCACACAACATCTTAGCTGGCAGTGCAGCCTACAAGTGAACTGAGATCAGGCATTTCCCCCCTCCATTGGAAACAAGGGAGGATGAGGGCATCTCTTTTTGGGGCCCATAGAATTGGACCCCTTGGTCCAATCTTTTTGAAACTTGGGTTTTTTTTTTTTGAGGTAGAGGCACCAGCAGCTATGCTGCAAATTTGGTGCCTTTACCTAAAAAAATAGCCTCCTCCCAGAGCCCCAGATCAATTCTCCATTATAGCCTATGGGGCCCATTGGCTATAATGGGCCCCATAGGCTATAATGCAGCCAGAAAAAATCGGGGGAGGGGGTTGCACACCCCTAATGCTTTTCAGTATGATTTGTAAGCTGTCTTGAGTCACAGGAAAAAGTGGAATATAAATATTTGTATAAATAAGTAGTTTGGGCAGATTGATAACATTTAAACAAATTCCTGTTTCTGTTTGTTAGGTTAAACTGGGTTCTGACAGTGATTGTTCCACTTCTTATATTTGACCTGTAATGCTGGTTGTTGTATGTCACTAAAAAAAAAGGTAGACTGCAAGAGTCCCCCCCCCCCCCCAAGTGCTGGTATATTTTCTAAGGCTCAGCACAGGGCGATCGTCCAAGGCCAGATCTACCAATATAGTGGACTGAGATGGGTAGACCTGTTCTCCAGAGGCCAGGTCTACCAATATAGTGGAAAGGAGTGGGTAAAATTTGACTTGATTCTGTTTTCTCTTATATCGTTTAAATTATTCTTAAAATATAGTTTAAATATAATGTAAAATAATTTATCCTGAGATTTTTACAAGGTTATGGAAATAATCTTCTAAAAAACCTAATTTACATGATAATCAAATGTAGACTCATTCACAACTTTAATGCTACTGGCTTTTTTCACTGCGGAGCTTAGAGGGAACATTGAGCAAGAGCTAGATTTGAGTTCAATAGGACCTCAGAGACCAACAAGATTTTCAGTGTCTTGAGAGTCACAGCTCCATTCGCCAGATGTGGTAGTCAAGTAGGCAGAGCACAGGGGCTGCTTCACTGTGGCTTTCTTGTGTTCCTGCTGGAGTATAGAAGAGTTCTTGTGCAAGTGGAAATGTTCCATGGGATCCTGCACATTAACTATATATGGAAGAGTCAGGTTATGTTTGTTCGGTCATGAAACTTTTACTAGTGTTTATAACACTTCTATCAGTAGGCAACATTCATGGACTTTGTTCTTCATGGACTTTGTTTGCTTTTAAATGCATCTTGAGCATATAAAAGTATACAAGCTAGGGTCAGACCTTGTCTTTATGTCCCAAAATGTGCCACAGGTATTTATAGCAAAGAGCTGGGAAAGGGAAAGATTTAGATCCTTCCTTTTATTTTCCTATTGTTGTTCCTTACCAGACCATCTTAACATGCCCGTGTTAACTCACATCTTAAAGGTCTGAGGCTGCCCAGTCTTGGATAGTAGTGGGGGGAGGCAGAGAGGAGACAAAGGAAAAAGGAGATTGTACTAGCTAAGTTCCTAGGCACACTCAGTGATGGCCCCAGGATTTTTCGCCCACTAGATGAGGATATATTCTGGCGCCCCCACCCCCATGCAGGGCAGGATGGAGGCGGGCACCGGAGCCGCAGCAGTCAGGCTGAGGGGGTGAGCTGCAAATGCATGCGGGGGGGAATTGCTTGAGGGGAGAGGGAGGGGGCCTGTGCCAGGCTGCAGAAGGAGCTCCAAAGAGACTGTGGGGGCAGGGGCGGCAGAGGGCAAGTGGCACTTTCCCGTTGTCCTGGGCTGTTCCCCGTGTCTGTCCCCCCGCCTTCTTATCTTTCTGTCTGGGGGCCTGCAAAGAGGGAAGTCTCTTGCCGTGGACAGGCAAGAAGCCAGCAAGTGAGGATTCCTGTGCAGGGCGAAGAGGGAACGAGGCCAGCCAGAATGGCGCCCTCGTCGAGCCATCGCCCTAAGCGACAGTTTAAAATTTAACAATAATGGGCCGGCCCTGGGCAGACTTACTCCAAGATGCCAATCAATTTCCATGGCTTTAGACTGGAGTAACTCTGGATAGGTGTTGCAGGGCAGGGAACACAGGCTGGGATCCACTGCTTCACCTGCACCATCCATTTCCTCTCCAGCCTCCAGCATGCTGGCCCTTGGCTGGGATGAAAAGGGAACTGCACATGAAGGGCACTTAGCACTAATAGCCAAAGTCTGAATGATTATACAAATCATAGAATCATAGAGTTGGAAGGGACCTCCAGGGTCATCTAATCCAACCCCCTGCACAATGCAGGAAATTCACAAATACCTTCCCCTCACACCCCCAGTGACCTCTGCCCCATGCTCAGGAAAAGATAAAATACCTCCAGGATCCCTGGCCAAACCAGCCTGAAGAAAAATTGCTTCCTGGCCCCAAAGTGGCGATCAGCATTTCCCTGGGTGTGTAAAAAAGGGGCCTCGAGAACTAAGTACTGAGGCAACCCTTCTTGCCCTCCTTTTCATGATCTGCCTAAGTTCACACAATCAGCATTGCTGTCAGATGGCCATCTAGCCTCTGCTTGAAAACCTCCAAAGAAGGAGAGCCCATCACCACCCGAGGAAGCTTGTTCCACTGAGGAACTGCTCTAAATGTCATGAAGTTCTTCCTAACATTTAGCTGAAAACTTTTCTGATTTAATTTCAACATGTTGGTTCTGGTCCGACCATCTGGGGCAACAGAAAACAACTCTGTACCATCCTCTATATGACAGCCCTTCAAGTACTTGAAGATGGTTATCATATCGCCTCTCACAACACAAAGTACACTAAGCAAGGAAAATGGAACATAGGAAAAATACATCCCTAAATCTAAGTTACAACTGCTGTCACTAATACTGTAGTCCTAGCACATTTATCAGGGAGTACTCCCTATTGAGCTCAATAGGACTATGTCAAGGAGTTCCAGGCTGGACCCCATAGGCCCCCAAGGCAGTTGTACACAAGTAACTAGACCACTGTTTAATTTTGTAAAGGATTTATAAAGTTTATTTCAGTTTCCGTCAATATGAAAGTTTAATGTATAGCCAACACATTACTCTAAAATCATGCAGCAAGAAAACAAGAAAACTAGCTTAACTATCAAACACTTTTTGGAATTTGTGTTAGATGACCCAAACCTTAAATTCAAGAGTCAAAGGCCAAAGTGCAGGCGTTCTCTATGTTGCTGGCAATTGCAGTTCGAGCTGGTCATAGTTCAGGCCTTTAGTCCATCAAAAACCCCAGCTAATCTCTCTTCTTCAGGGCCGTAGCTCAATTATAGTTTTTGGCCCAGAGGCGAGAAAGAAGGAGACGCTCCTGAGCTCGTGCGGCAAGGCCGCCTTCGACATCGCCCGGTCCCTGGTTGCACCGACTGAACTGAGTGCAGCAACGTGGGCTGAGATTATGGCCAAGCTCAAAGGCCATTTCTCGCCACAACCATCTCGGATCGCATGCCGGCATGCCTTTCACAAGCGGTGCCAAGGGCCTTCCGAGTCGATAGCCGAGTTTGTCACCGCCTTACAGAAGGCGGCAAGGCCATGTGAGTTCTCGGATTTAGAGGAAGCCCTCCTCGACCGTTTGGTGTGCGGCCTTCGGGACGAGCGCCTTCAACAGCGTCTCTTTGCCCACACCCAACTGACATATGCGGTTGCCTACGCCGAGGCCATTGCAGCAGAGGCCGCGGACAAGTCGACGCGAGAGGTTTGACAGCGGCAGACTCAGGTCAGCAAGGAGCCTGCAGTTCACCGGCAGTCCATCAGCGAGTCTGACAGCTACGCCGACGGCGTGTGTCGAACTCGAGAGACTCGCCCATCGCGGACCAGACTGAGAACTTCGACGACCCGTCCCTGCGCAGGCTGCAGCAATAAGCACAACAGAGACCTCTGTCGGGCTAAAGAGCTCATCTGCCACTCCTGCGGGAAGCGAGGTCATCTGGCTCGAGTTTGTCGGGCTGCGAGGAAATCGCCACCGTCTTCGCGACGAGCAGACCCCAAGGTTCGGCCTCCAGATGACAGCAGAACGTCCGACTGCCACCAGACTGACACCTGCCCATCGACCGTCCTGGCGACCGGTGACAAGGCCACTCGGAAAATTCACATCACGCTTTGGCTGGACGGCGTTCCGTGTACAATGGAGGTGGACTCCGGCTCATCCATCACCGTCATCTCCACCGAAACATGGCAGCGCTTATTTCTGAGGAGGAGCCAACGTCGCCTGTCTCCAGTAACAACGCATCTCACCGACTTCCAGGGACGACGCATTCCGTTGGTGGGACGAGCTACCTTCCAGGTGGAGTTCAAGGAACGGAAGGCTGAGCTGTCCCTCCTGGTTGCAGAGGGTGAGAGGGTCAGTTTGTTGGGCCTTGATTGGTTCGAGGCTCTAGGTATTGCCATCTCTGGTATTAACAGCATTTGTGACAATAAAAGGGACTCATTATATAGAGAGTTTCCTGAAGTCTTTGGGGAAGAGCTTGGATTGTATACTGGGCCCCCGGTTTCTTTTGATTTAAACCCTTCAGTTCATCCCATACGGCTGAAGTACAGAAAGGTACCCCTCGCTCTCAAAGCAAAGATCGAGGCAGAGCTGGACAAGCTAGTTAATCAGGGTATCCTCGAGCTGGTGCCCTATGGTCGGTGGGAGACCCCCATAGTAACGCCCGTAAAGGCAGACGGGTCAATATGCATATGTGCTGATTATAAGTGCACCATGAACAAAGCGCTCCAGCAGCACTCCTACCCAGTGCCGGTCATCAGCCATGTGTTGGCTTCACTGGGAGGATGAAGGATTTTTGCTAAACTTGACTTAGCCCAAGCTTATCAGCAGTTGCCCGTAGACGATGCAACTGCTGACGCCCGGACCATTGTGACCCACAAAGGGGCATTTCGGGTCAAAAGACTGCAATTTGGGGTTAATGTAGCCCCGGGCATTTTCCAGGGTTTGATGGAGGGGCTCCTGCATGGGCTACCCGGAGTGGTGCCCTATTTTGATGACGTTTTGGTGGCGGGCTCTGACGAGTGCGAACTCATGGCTCAGCTCAGAGCAGTACTAAGCCGGTTTAAAGAAGCCGGACTACGGGTCAAACGCTCCAAATGTGTGGTTGGAGCAGACAGGGTAGTGTTCTTGGGATTCCTGATTGACGCAGATGGAGTCCATCCTACACCAGATAAGGTATCCGCCATCAAGAACGCGCCCCCGCCACGGTCAAAAAAGGATCTCCAGTCATTCCTGGGGATCCTAAATTTCTATCATGCCTTCCTGCCCCACAAGGCATCGGTTGCAGAACCCCTGCATGCTCTGCTCCACAAAAACGCAAAGTGGGAGTGGGGAGAGCGGCAGGAACAAGCTTTCACGGCCGTGAAAGAACTCCTCTCGTCAAGTGCGGTGCTGACCCACTTTGACGAGAACAAACTGCTGGTACTTGCAGCTGACGCGTCCCCTTACGGGGTGGGCGCCGTTCTCAGCCACCTAATGCTGGACGGGTCAGAAGCACCAATCGCTTTTTACTCGCGGTCACTTACAGCGGCGGAGAAGAACTATGCCCAGTTCGACAAGGAGGGCCTCGCCTTAATCGCTGGAATTAAAAAATTCCATGACTTTGTTTATGGGCGGAGGTTCCTCCTTGTAACAGATCACAAACCGCTTCTGGGCATCTTCTCCCCGGACCGGCAGACACCGAAAATATTGTCCCCCAGGATGCTGAGGTGGGCAGTCTTCATGTTGGCGTACGACTTTGAACTAGAGCACCGCCCGGGGAAGGCTATCAGGCATGCCGACGCCCTGAGCCGTTGCCCCGCACCACTGGACACCAGAGAACTCGAGCCGGAGCTGGACATTCTGGCGCTTGAGGAGCTCCCGGAGGCACCGGTTACCTCCTCAGACATTGCCGCTGCGACGGCTAAGGACCCTGTGCTTGCCCATGTCCTTAATTGGGCATGGAGGGGGTGGCCGGCAGGGAAAACGGCGCCTGAGTTTAAACCGTTCGTTTCGCGCTAGAACGAGTTATCGGTGATGAAGGGCTGTTTGCTTTGGGGGAGTCGGGTGGTGATTCCCGCCAAACTGAGGGAGGATGTTTTGGAGGCATTACATGTGGGCCACTCTGGCATGGTCCACATGAAAGCCCTTGCCAGAGAGTATGTGTGGTGGCCAAAGCTGGATGAGGACATTGAGGCCTGGGTAAGGCAGTGTATGGAGTGTCAACGGTCCCGTCCAGAACCACCACAGGCTCCCATTCAGCCCTGGGAGAAGACAAGGAGGCCCTGGTCCCGCCTCCATATTGATTTCGCGGGCCCATACCATGGGCAAATGTTTTTTATTTGTGTTGATAGCTACTCCAAATGGTTGGAGGTGGTGCCCATGAGGTCAACAGGGTCCTGGGCAGTAATCAATGCCCTCAGGAGGTTGTTCTCGACTCACGGGCTGCTGGACTGTTTGGTCTCAGACAACGGGCCACAGTTCGTGTCAGCAAAGTTTGAGAAGTTCCTAAAAGACAACCTCATCCGCCATGTGACTTCTGCGCCGTTCCATCCGGCCTCCAACGGTCAGGCCGAGTGGATGGTACGGACGGCGAAGGAGTCACTTGGGCGCCTGACGTGTGGGGACTGGAGCCAGAAAATTGCCTCTTTCCTCCTGAGGCAACACATCACCCTGTGTTCAACGACGGGGAGGAGTCCAGCTGAACTGTTTATGGGCCGTAAGCTGGCTTCCTTACTAGACCGCCTGCACCCTGACCTCAACCAGTCAAAGCAGCGGTCAGAAACCCCAGAGCAGGGGAGAGTTTTCCTAGTTGGGGACAAAGTGTTTCCCACAACTATGCGGAAGGTCATCGGTGGCTACCAGCCGTGGTCACCAAGGTAGCAGGGTCCAGGCTGTACGTGGTCCGGCTTCCCAGCGGACGGGAGATACGCTGCCATGTAGACCAGCTCAGGGAGCGCTGGGCAGACTCAAGCGCCGAGTCGGTGCCCAAACCTGAGCTGGTCCCCGAGCAGGAGGGGCCTCCCACCGAGGAGGTGAGTGCTGCGGAACGGGAATCAGAGTCTGGGCAGTCCCCAACTCCAGTGCCTGAGATCCCTGTTAGTGTTCCTCCTTCTCCTGCGAGAGAAGTCGAAGGAGTCCCCGAAGAGTGTGCCGCTCCACCGCCATTGGAGTAGAGACCACTGCGCCGGTCGAGCCAAAGCCGAGGTGCCCCCCCCACCTGAAAGATTATGTTTGGAAGGGTAATGCTCCATCTTAGGGGGGAGGAATTTGTTATGTATTGAACTGTGAATCAAGCCTATTCTTTTCTATGTTAAGCTTGATTCTGAATGTGGATTCTAAGCTGTCGCATTCCTATTGGTCGGTTTCTGCGAAACCAGTGTAAATAGCCAATCACTGTGTGATAATGTTGCAAAGAGGGAACAGTCCTGATTGGTCTTTATCCCTGCAATGCCATTGGTCTTTAACTTGTTATGGGTGTGGCTTTGACAGCCTGGGAGAGTTTAAAAAGGAGCTGTGCTCCACTGTATTTGTTGTGTGTTCCTGAGTTGGTGTTTGTCGTTAATAAAGCTGAAATCACTTGTTGAGCTTACTTCGTTGTTGAGTCTCATACTTAACAACATCCAATCAGGACACGCTTTCAGGAGAACCCACTAGAAGATTACCTAATCACCACCCCACTCTCCCCCTCCCATCACACAGACCTGGAGGTTCTCATGAAAAGCTGATCACCCCACTTCCATCTCTGGCCTTGAAGATGATAAGAGCCCTCTAGGCCTAGAGACCTGTTAGAAAGACTGTTACTGTTCACATTAGCCTATAAGGTGAGGCCAGGGGTGCCTTGTCTCACAGACTTACTTCTGAGTAAACATGCTTAGGATTGCACTGAAAGATTTCAGTACTGTGCATGGATATTTGGACATCACTATCTCCGATACATTTGTATGTAAGCCATACATACCTGTTTTTAATGGGCTTTTCCAGGTCATTTTTTCCAAATGTCCTTATTGTCAGAGAAACCACTTTTCGCACAATATTCGTCAGTTAAGGTTTATTAGTAAGATTTGTCTTCTGTAAGGGTGAGCGTCTTTGTCAGGACTGGCGAGGCCAAAACATGGGAGTAGATATCAAAGTGTAAGGTCCACATTCCAAGCATACATCATTCTTGCCAGCATTACTATAGGTCATGACAGTAATAAGACTCAACTAGCTATTCCCAAAGTCTTATCTCTCTCCCAAGGTTGTCTCCCAGGCTAAGCCCTGAGAGTACCTTGGGGGCTGCGTTCAGAAGAGTTACAGTTCAGCACATCATTAAAACTACAGACATTCACACTCACACCTGTAGGAATTACATGTCAGGTGAGGGCAAGACAATAAGGGGCTCAGAGCAAAGCCAGATGTGCCAAGCAGGGATACAAAAGCGAAACTAAGCATTTGCAGTACAGAAGATAGCACTACAGAGATCAATAACCACAAATCAAGGGCCCGAGTCTGACAGTATCCACGTTAGTCTGCTGTATCAAAATCAAACAAAAGTCCAGGCGCACCTGAAAGACTGACAACTAGGGTTGCCAGGTCCCTTCCTTTTTCCAGCAGGGGGGAGAAGCTCTTTTCCTGGGGTTTTCTGGCGCGTGCGCATAGTGGGCGCACCACGATGACATCACCCGGAAGTGATGTCATCATGCTAGGCACATCACCAGGGGGGTGCTCTAGCATTTGGCTAGAAACCAACTCTATGATACCAGAGAGTTTTCATGCTAAATGCTAGAGTGTCCCCCTGGCAACGTGCCCAGCATGATGATGTCACCTCTGGGTGCCATCATTGCACCAGGAACGTCAGTCCGGTCCAGGCACTTTGGAGGCGGGGTTCCCCCTGCTGATTGGATCTGGGCTGGCGGATGGGGGGAGCCTAAAATGAGCAAAACCCCGCCCCCTGGGGGATCTGGCAGCCCTACTGACAACACTTATTTCAGGTAGGTAGCCATGTTGGTCTGAAGCAGCAGAACAAAGTTTGAGTCCCATGGCAGTGTGCATGCACACAGAAGATTACACCTAAAATAAATCTTTGTTGGTCTGAAAGGTGCCACGGGGCTCAAACTTTGTTCTAATTTTATTTCAGCCAGAGCTTTTGTGAGTCTTTGCTCACTTCATCAGAAGTGACTCACAGGAGGTTACACTGACATAAATGTGGGGTGAGTCGTTCAGGTGCCCCTGGACTGTTGTTTGATTTTTCTTTCCCTGCCCCTTCTGCAGCTGACTTCCCACTCTGTCCAAAGAGCCCATGATTTTGGAAAACAGCTTGCAACCCCAACCTATCACAAGCAAAAGCCAAGCAGCATTGAATTGATGTCAATCATAAAGTCAAAGGTAACTGACTAGACCTGCTACTTTGTTGCTCAGTTTGTGGTGGCCAGAGTGGAGATATCCATACTATTCTGCATGTAAAAAAGGATGCTTTTATTTTATTCCAGGCAGACATCTAAAGGACGTTGGTTGAACAGGAGGATCTCAATATTATGTGAAACACAGAGGTACCTTCAAAGCCTTATACAGCCTTATACAGCCTAGGACCAACATACCTAAGGGACTGCCTCTTCCCATATATGCCTTAGAGAGCATTACACTCTGATAGTCAACATCTCCTGGTGTTCCCTGGCCCAAAGGACATCCGCCTAGCCTCAACCAGGGCCAGGGCTTTTTCTGGTGGAACATGCTCCCAACTGGGATCAGAGCCCTGAGGGATCTTATTCAATTCCGCAGGGCCTGCAAGATGAAGCTGCTTCGCTGAGGCAGTGGGCATCGACATATGCCCCCCCCCAAGGCTGCGATCTCCCACCCACTGATAATCGGTCATACATAGCTACATCAATGGGCCGGATTCTCCCTACAGCAAGCATGATTATTGATTTTATATGTTTTAACATGTTTTAAATTTTATTTTATTTTATTTTATTTTATTTTATTTTATTTATTGAACTGTTGTAACCCGCCCTGAGACCATTTTTGGGCTGGGTGGGATATAAAAGCAATAAATAAATAGATAAAATGTGCCTGGGTGCAGGGGCCTCTAGGCGAGATAGGTTTCAAATGGGGCTACCGAGAGGCAGGTTTTAAACAAGCCTTAAGAGTGGAAAAAATGAACAATATTTTAAAATTAACTTTAATTCAGTTAAAATGAATTGTACTGTTTTTTCATAGCTGACACACTACAGTATTAAAGCAAAACGTTGTTTTATATTCTGAATAATTATTACTATGACTTTTTTGTGTCAACTGGAGTCCATAATTTCTTCTTCCACAGAAACAAAATCTGGTTTGCTGGAAACAGAGCTATCCGGGTGCACTTTGGGGTTATTCTTTTCATGTCTGAACTTGGGGAGGGGCCATAAGCATGAGGTGGTGGGCATGCTTTGCATGCATAAGCCATCAACCTCGGTCATCAACATTTCCAGTTAAAAGGATCTTGGGTTCTGGAGCAGGGAAAGATCCTGCAACTATAAAGCTAAACACTTGTTTTATATTCTGAGGAATGGTTACTGTGACATTTATTCATCTGCATCCACTGTTTTCTCCAGTTTTTCCTTTCACAGAAACAAGACTGATCTCTTGGATGGTTTACCAGAAATAGAGTTACCGAGGTACCATTTTGTGTTACATTGGTTTGCATTTGAACACGGGAAAGTGCAGTCACTATATGGTAGCACATATGCTTTGTACCAGACGGAGTCTCTGGCATCTTGCATTGTGGAGTTGGGAAAAACCTCCTGACGTCCAGCATTAGAGAGCTGCTGCTTCCTGAGGGTCACTGGTACAACTCCTCAAAAGGCAGGATGTACATAGGTTGTGGGGCCATGACTTGGTGGCAGGCACCTTCCTTGCATGCTCAAAGTCTTAGATGCAATCACTGACCTCATTGGCTAAAACAGATTTGAATGGCAGAGCTTTCTGCAACCAAGACCTTGGGGGGCTGCTACCAGTCAGAGGAGACAGCTCTGAACTGCAATGCACCATTGGTCCAATTCAGGAGCTGGGGGAGATGGGGGTCCCCCACTGCCAGGCCCTGCCCTCCAGCTTCCAATCAGCTGGCCAGTAAAAGAAGGCAGCCTAGGCCACGATGCCAGCATCACACAGGAAGCAATGTCTTCATGCCAGCGACTTGTGGGCAACACTCTGGTATTTGGGTAAAAACTCTGTGGTAGGACCAGGTTTTACCATAGAGTTTTTGTCCAAATACTGGAGCATCACTCGGAAGTCATAGGCATGGTGCCATCACTTCCTGTGCAATGCTGGTGATGTGGCCCAGGCCTTCTTCTTTCTACTAGTAAGTCCCTCCCTCCCCCACTGATTTCCAGCAGACCCTATCAGGACTGGCAGGGGAGTCAAACAAGGATGCCTCTTAGTGCCTTTACTTTTCAACTTTTACATCAATGACCCGGTAACATATCTAAATAAGCCTGAGTTCCATCCCACTAAGTTAAGTAACAAACATATAGGGATCCTTTTATACGCAGATGATGCTGTTTTACTCTCAAGGACTCCAATAGGCTTGAGGAAAGCTATGAATACTTTTACCCAATACTGCCATGAAAATAAATTAGAGGTCAATTACTCTACAACAAAAGTTGTAAAAGAAAAAGTTGTAAAAAAACCCCACAAAACCAAAAATCTATCGCTGGTCCTTAAATGCAATCCCGATTGAACAAGTTTCATATTTTAAGTAACTGGGAGTCTTCTTCCAGGCAAATGGCTCAAGATCAGTGAATATAAATACTGAAAAGTACTGAGGCCAGAGGCTCAGCATAGTGAAATCAGCAAGATGTTTATTGATTACACAGCAGAATGAAGCATGCTTTAGCCGATCTGTGCCCGGTTTATATGCATACACCCGTACCACACCTACACACCCCCATCACCTGTAATTGGCCCTATTTACAAGTCTTTCTTTCAATAGATTCCCCTTTCGTATCCGGGTGAGCCCATTGGCTCTAGGATCCAAGGTGGCTATTGTCTTTAGGACCGAAGGACCGAGGGTCTGTCCGACTGCATGGCCCAGCTGGCAGGCCGTGGTGATCTTTTACATCTTAATACACAACACCCCTCCCCCCATAGTTCAGATGTATTAGCAGACGTAGTTCTTTAAAAATTCGGGCTGCCGCCATTCCCATGTAGATCTGCGTGGCTCTGTTCTGGGGCGGTCAGGGGTGTGCCTAATAACCTCTGGCAGGGCTGTTGGTTCAGACTGTACCACCAGCATAGCACCAGGGTCACCTTGACTGCTGGCCTGTTTTCTACGTCCTCCTCTATGGCCTCTCTGCTAGGTACCACAGGTTCCGGTTCAGTCTCACTATCACCCACCTTCCTCATCTGTGGCTCGTCTAAGGGCAGCAGGCGGTGGCATATCTGGTCCATGTGCCTGCAGAGTAGTTGGCCAGCCTCTGTTGAGACCTTGAAGGATAGAGGCCCCGTCACCCACACTACACAGGCTGGGATCCATGTTGACCCACGTGCATATTTTTGGGCATACATGGGGTCTTCTGGGAAGAACCCATGGGGTGCGTCTCGTTGTTCCATGCCTGGAGCTTTTTCGGGTCTCGATCCGGGTGAAGGCGATCTAGCCGGGTTGTCAGTCGCCTGCCCATGAGCAGCTCCGCAGGGCAGCAGCCAGTGGTGGTGTGGGGAGTGGTCCTTTAACCGAATAGGAAGGTGGCTAACCTGTGGTCCCATTCGCCTTGCACGATCCTCCAAAGTGCTTCTTTTGTTATCCGCACCATCTGTTCCACCTGCCCGTTGGTAGCCAGGTGGAAGAGCACGGGGCAGATGTTCTGAATCCCGTAGTACCATATGAAGTCTCCGAATTCAGCAGATGTGAGGGCCGCCCCATTATCAGAGACTAACGTGTCTGAATATCCTCAACATGGCCTTGATCGCAGCCCAGGATGATGTGGAGGATACCGGGATGACTTCCAGCCATTTGGAGTACGCGTCTACAAGGATAAAAAATATCTGCCCCTGGAACAGGCCTGCAAAGTCCAGATGCAGGCAAGCCCAGGGTTTGCCGTAAGATCGAGCACCCATGGACACACAGGGGCTCCAGGGAGGGCTGGCCGTGACTCTTGGCAGGTCTGGCAGTGTTCGACTAGGTCCTCTATCTCTCCATCCAAACCAGGCCACCAGACGTAGCTGTGTGCTAGGGCTTTCATGTGCACGATTCCCGGATGGGTCTCGTGCAGCGCAGTGAGTGTGCGTTTGTATAGGGGAGGGGGATGACAACCCTGCTACCCCACAAGAGGCATCCCTTGTGGGCAGACAGCTCATCCTGGCGGAACGAGAAGGCTATGAATTCCAGGCCCACTTTCCCTGTGGGCCAGCCCCTCCCCACCCAGTCTAGCACCCGGGAGAGGACGTGGTCTTTCCCAGTGAACTTGGCAATCTCGGAAACCTGGATTGGTTGGTTGGGGAGTTCCTCCAGGAGCAGGATCTGGTGTGCCGGGGCCAGGTCCAGTTCACAGCCTGGAAGAGGCTGTATTGGTAACCTGCGAGGAATATCGACCACCGCAACACCCACGGTGACAACATTTGGGGCGTTTGGTGATCAAGAGCCATGAAACCCAGGAGCGGCTTGTGGTCTGTGATGACAGAGAAGGGGCGGCTGTAGAGGTAGTGGTGGAACTTGCGAACACCCGCTACAATGGCCAAAGCTTCTTTATCTATCTGGGCATAGTTGTGCTCCGTGGATGATAGTGTTCTAGAATAGTATGCCACCAGCACCTCCTGCCCATCTGGCAACTGGTGTCCCAAGACCTCCCCCACCCCATAGGGCGATGCATCGCACATGAACACGACTGGTGAATCCTCATTGAAATGTGCTAGTACCGCGTTCAGAACCAGCAAGTCCTTGACCGCTCGGAAAGCGGTGGTGTGTTTAGGGACCCATGTCCAGGGAGCATTCTTGTCCAGAAGCCTGTGGAGGGGTTTGGCCACTGCTGTTTTGTGTGGGAGAAAGGCATGGTAAAAATTAAGCAGGCCCAAGAAGGCCTGAAGTTCCACTTTGGAGGAGGGAGTTGGGGCGTCTGTGATTGCTGCGATCTCCTGAGTAGGGTGGATCCCTCTCACATCTACTCGGAATCCCAGGAAATCCACGTTCAGGACCCCCAGCAGGCACTTTTAGCACTTTACTTTCAACCCAGTGGTGGCGAAGCACTGTAGAACCTCCTTCAGTTGGTCGGCGAAGACCTCTGATGATGGCACCATGATTAGAATGTCATCGAAGAAAGGCTGTACCCCAGGAATCCCTTTAAGCAAAGAGTCCATCAGATTTTGAAAAATTCCTGAAGCCACTCACCCCGAACTTCTCCGCACTCTAAAAGCGCCCCGGTGTGTCCAGGGCCAGCCCAAGATTTTTCGGCACCCTAGGTGAAACTAGCTTCCCCACAGGCGAGGCTGCCTTGCAGCGCCCCCCCCTCACCTTGTGTCTCCCCCCTGCCACCGCGTGCCTCTCCGGTGCTCAAGCCAGGTGCTAAGCTGGGCGCATCGGGTGGAGGGGAGAGGGGGCTACAGGCCTCTTCCAACTGCGGCCCTTCTGCTTTTTCTTCCCCCCCACCTGCTTCCCCCCATCTCTCCTTCCCCCCTGGGGGACCAGGACCCCCCAGCCATGTGCGCCCCCACTGGGACGGTGCCAAGAAGACTCACCAAGGGCAGTGTGGAGGAGTTGTCCGGTCCGAGCAGGCCTGTCTCAGAGGAGGAAGCAGCGGTGGGTCTGCTCCAGCCCCCTCTATGCACCACGCATGCCTACCTGAGCCACCCTGCCGCTGGGCCCTTCAGGCAGCACTGTCCACTTTCTCCCCGCCCTGCAGGCCACCTGTGCCTCAGGACAGGCCCCGAGCACAGCAGGGGAGGGCGATTCCTCCCTCCTCGCTTCCTTCCCTGCCTGCTTCTGGGTGCACTGGGTGCTGGACTCGGGGTGAAAGAGTCTGCGGCAGCGGTCCCCTGGTCAGGGACAAGATGCATGCAGGGCTTTTGGCGGTGGGTGCTTTTGGTGGGGGGGGCGGATGCAATTTGGCACCCCTAAGGGCCAGCTGCTCTAGGCGAATGCCTAGTGAGCGAGCTGGCCCTGGGTGAGTCACAGTCGTTTGGGCTTCAGCCATGGCGTCATCCACTGGGAACTGTTGGTAGGCCTGGGCCAAGTCCAACTTCCCCAAAACTTTTACCCGGGCCAGGGATGCAAGAACATGGCTGACCATGGGAACTGGGTATGCTTGGTCTTGTAGCGTTTTGTTAATTGTGCATTTGTAGTCTGCACAGATCCTCACGTCCCCGTTGGGTTTCACCGGAGTGACTAGTGGCGTTTCCCACACGACGTGAGGAACGGGCTCTAACACCCCTTGGCTGACCAGGTAATCCAGTTCCACCTCTATCTTCGGCCAGAGCGCTAATGGGAGATGCCTGGCTTTCACTTGAATGGGATGCACTGTTGGATCCAGGGCCAGTGTTACTGGCAGCCTGGTATAATGCCTGAGTGCACCATCAAAGATGGCTGGGAAGACTTGGCACACTTGACTGTAGTCCCGGTGCCCCACCTGATTGGTCCTGGTTACCGCTAAGCTGAGTGCATCGAACCAGGATAGGCCCAACAAACTGGTGAGTGGGGCCCTTACTACAACCAATTCTAAGAGGCTGTCAGATGCCTTGTACTGTACGCGAAACTGGCCCACCCCCTTGATTTCAACCGGGTTTTTCTGAAAGTCTCTTAGCCTGATGCCAGTGTTTCCTAGAGAGGGTTCCCCCATTAGGGCATATCCTCCTGAGGGTATCCTCAGAAATAATGGAAAGAGACGATCCCGTATCTAATTCCATCTCACACGGGGTCCCCTCTATTAACACAGTTACAGTCAGTTTGTGGGCCAACCCCTGGGGCAAGTAATGTACCTGATTTTGGTTGACCGTGGTGGAGTTGAGTTCGGTTTTCCCGTGGTATGCCGAGGTGTTCTGGTGATTCCCTCATGAACGGCAGGCATGGACGATGTGGCCCTGTTTGCCACACGTGCAGCAGATGGCGTTGCGGAATCTGCAGGACCTTTGTTCGTGGAGATCTCTGCAGCTGGCACATGGAGTTGACTCAGGTTGTTTCGTGGGCCCTTGTGATGACACACGGCTGGCCGGTGCACTGCTCTTGTGGGCATTGGGCCAGGCGTGATGACGAACCTGATGGGCTCCTATTCCTTCATCCTCTGAGAGGTTGGAGTTCTGAGTGGCCATGGTCTGGTATGTGGAGCATGTTTGTCGGTCCTTCTGCGATTTCTCAAACATGGTGGCTGTTTGCAGTGCTGAGTCGAGTTTCAGGTCAGTCTGGGCGATGAGTTTCCACCGCAGCTTCGATTCGCTGACCCCCCAGATGAATTGGGTCAGAAAGCGTGTCTTCTAGGAAGGGAAACTCACATTTGGTGGTGAAGCAGCGGAGGTCAGCAAGGAATTCGGTGGTGGACTCCCCGGGCTTTTCCATGCGTCCCAGGAAATCCATCCTGATGGCCCATTTCGATGGTTTTGGGGCATAGTAATTGGTCAGTGCGGTGAGCAGCTCATCATAGGTGGCAGTCTCCAGCATCTTTGGCACAATGAAATTCTGTGCCAGCCAGAATGTGGCCGATGCCACATGTGCTCAGCAGCCATGATTTCTTGAGTTTTGCATTGGTTTCTCCTTGAATGTTTAAAAAGTGTTTCAGCTGAGTGACCCAGGCTCCCCAGTACTCAGGATGGGTCGGGTTGAAGGCCGAGAGGTGCTGTCCCGGAGCTGAAGCCATGACTCATTGTGTCGGAGCTGGGGCTGGTTGCGATGATGCAGTGGCCACAACCTGTGGATCGCCGGTGGATGGAGGTGTGGGGCGGGAGTCCTCGGGCTCCGTGGTGGTTGTCAGTGAGGTGCTCTTGGGTGCGGAGGAGTCAGGCTTGCTCTCAGTTTCCCACCTTCATCGCCAGAGAAAAGTATTGAGGCCAGAGGCTCAGCATAGTGAAATCAGCAAGACATTTATTGAGTACATAGCAGAACAAGGCATGCTTTAGCCGGTCCGTGCCCGGTTTATATGCATACACCCGTACCACACCCACATGCCCCCATCACCTGTAATTGGCTTTATTTACAAGTTTTTCTTTCAATAGGTTCCCTTTCGGATCCAGGTGAGCCCATTGGCCCTAGGATCCAAGGTGGCTATTGTCTTTAGGACCGAAGGTCCGAGGGTCTGTCCGACCGCTTGGCTCGGCTGGCAGGCTGCAGCCATCTTTTACATCTTAATGCACAACAAATATTGTTGTTTCAGAGGCCAAAAGGAGTTCTGGGGCAACCCCAAAATTTTACTGGAATAAAGGGGGTAAATGTCCAGTGGCTGCCCTTAGACTATTTAAGGCCAAATCTTTGCCTCAGGTCACATATGGAGCCCCCATCAACATTACAGCAAACCTCAAGAAAGCAGATACAGTTCAGTCGAAATTCTTGAGAGCAATTTTACAAGCCCCCAATGGGGTTCCAAATGCTCTTATTCGTATAGAGACAGGTATGGTCACAGTTGAGGCAAAGCTATGGATTGCAGTGACCAGGGGTCATTTTGTAGAAAAAGAGGTGCAGGAGCTCATTAGCATAACTCATTAGCATATGCCATAAGACCTGACATCACTGGAAGTGTGTCAGAAGGCAACACCCACCGCTCAGGCTCTACCCCAAAAATCTCAGAAAAAAGAAAGTACCATTCAGAAAAGGCTCTTTGCACATGCTCAAAGGTCCTACACGTAATACATACAGGTCTGAACCAAAATGTCTGCAACTTTCTCCTAGCCCTCTGTAGGCCTCCCCTGGGTTGAATTCTGGTTGGTAAGCAGTTCAGGACAGAGACCTGCATTTTTGATAGCTACTCTGTGTCCTGCCCAGTGACTGCGCTGCATAATAATAATTTCTACAAGATGTTACCTGATGGCAATGCTCCCTCTAAGCTGTAGAGTCTCGTGAGCAAAAATTGTACTTTGTGAGCTCCTGGCATTAAAGTGGTGAGCCAGCGATTTGGCTGCTACATAAATTAGTTTGCTCTGGAGCCATCCTTCCTGAGCTAAGACAAAAATGTGTGAGCCAAGGGCTAAGAAACTGTGAGCTAGCTCACACTAGCTCAGCTTAGAGAGAACACTGCCTGGCAATTCCATGGAATGGCTCAGAGGAAACTGGCCAAAAGGCTTTTTTAAACAGACACTTTGTCCAGCTCAGGGAACTACACTCTGCACATGCTCAGAGGCCTGGCTATGGCCTTTTAAAACACTTTGTCCAGCTCAGGGAACACATACTGCCAAATGCTTAGGAACTCTTTAACCGCAGTGTGTGGTTTTTTAAAAAATAACATACTTTTTTTCCAGCTCGGTGAAGGTTATTCCACATATGTTCAAAGATCTTTTACTCATGAGCTCTAAAACAAACAAAACCCATTCTGTGGTGCTATAAAAGCATATTACCTATTATTTTCAAATACAACCCTTGTTTTCAGGTAAGACACTCCACACATGCTCAGGTTCAGAAGCTCTGAACCATATCTTTACCCAAAGGCAACCCCCTCCTGCTCTATGTTTCTTTTTTCTCAGAGAAAAACTTTCCTCCTCAGACCCCCCCCCCACCTGGCCCATGTAGAGCGGCCCATGCTTGTGTGCCAGGCACTGTGCTTCTTGCACTCCTCCAGGGACCCACACAGCCCAGCTGCTCAAGTAAATGTGCAGCCCTATGCAACCTCTAGAGAAGCCACACCAGCAGGACCGGTGCCAGGGTTTTTTGCACACCAAGCGAGGCTATCTTCTGGCACCACCCCCCATGCACCCACCAATTTTCAAACATAAATGCATTTTAGGAAGAATGAAAAACACAGCATTTGAAATTGCCAGTCTCCAGGAATTTTACAACCTGGAGCTGACAACCCAGCCCATGGCCAAGGGAAACCTGGAAATCCTTAGGGGGAGGGGGAGAGGCTAAGAGGTGTCAGCTGCCCAGCAGGGCTGGGGGCAATGTTTCCATTTTGTGTTAATAGCTGAACAAAGTTTGAGTCCAGTGGCACTTTTAAGAATAGACCAACAAAGTTTTATTCATGGTATAAGCTTCCCTGTGCAAGCACACTTCCTCAGATACACTGGAAAGAATGTCCTCAACCATTACTTATAGGGGGCAGGGGTTGTTGTCAGAGAGGACCATTTGGAGTCAAGATGCATAAGTACTGGATGATTATAGCTGAGTGGCGACCAGGCCGCGCACACAGTTGGGTCTGGAAACATCATGGTCCTCACACACATTGTGCAGGATGACGCAGGCAGCAATGACCGGCCTGAAGTTCTGCAGCTCCACTGGCACCTGCGGTAGCAGGCACTGCCACCATGCCTTCAGCCAACCAAAGGCACGTTCTACAACATTGCGGACCCTGCCGTGCATCTTGTTGAAGAGCACACAACATTGCGGACCCTGCCGTGCAGTGAGGTGCCCTTTGTAGGGAGGGATGAGCCATCATCGCAGGGGGTATGCTGCATCCGCCAGTATGAGTGGCAGCACCTGGACCCCCTTGATTGTGCGGGTGGGGTTCCCAGGCACCCACAGTCCCACATCCATTGCAGCCATGATGTTGGAGCACAGCAGGACATGTGCATCGTGGCTCTGGCTGCTTTGCCCCACAACTATGTCCATGAAATGGCCCACATTATCAGCGGTGGCCTGCCGGAGGACCAAGCAGTAGTTCTTGCGGTTCATGTAGTGCTTGTCCAGGTGGACTGGTACTCGCATGCGGATGTGGCATCCATTCATTGCAGTCCGAGGTGGTGACCACACCCCTGCCCCATGGTTTCTGGAAGCGTGCTCCTTCCTCAGCAGTTTTTTAGTCCGCATCTTTGGCAGGAAGCTGCGGGTTGGCCACGGGAGTGCTACCCTTCCCAGATGTTCCAGTGTGATCGCGCCCGGATAATCCACTGGACTACTGTGCCTTCAGCGGGGCAAATGCGCCATGTGACTGGGCTCTTACACTGGTTTCCAGGAGGGACATGGCAACCTTAAAGCTACGTGTAATGCATTCATTGCAGTCCGAGGTGGTGACCACACCAGGTCATTCATCCGGACCCCAGGGAGCGGGGAAGACGGGGGGCGTGGAGGGGGAGGGGGATAATTCTGATTTGTTTCTGTTTGGTTCCTGTTGTTCCTGTTTGTCGTTAATAAAGTTGTGTTGGCTTACATCACTGTCTTTGTCCTCTGTGGGCTCACCCTCCCCCCGTCCCCCCATGGACTGACGCCAAGACAGGTATGTGGCTGTGTATGAAGGCATTTTTATTTTGCACGGCAACTGCGCACAGGGGGGGAACTGCCACCTTTGAAGCTGGTGGGCCACGGCAGCTGGATGGTTCCAGCATGCCCTGGGTGGCGGGAGCATCCTGTCCCTGTCCGTCTCCCCTGGATGGTACCCAGGGCAGCCGCTGTGGCCCCCCCTTGGGAGGCCACAGTGGCATCGACCTTGATGAGTCGACACCGGCATTGCCCCTTGGCCTGTCGTGATGTGGACACGTTGTCTGCGGCTGTATGCCCATGGACAGCTTTGGTGGGGTGGCCTGTGCCACAGAGGGGTGGGAGGGGCCAACGCCCACCTCCACTGGTGCCTGGTGACAGTGCGTCCCCCTACTGCGGTGGGGAATAGGGCTGTGGCTTCTTCCTCTTTCGAAGTGGCCTCCTGCTGTTGCCAGATGCCTCGGTGTTCTCGCTGGTGGGGTCTGGCTGCACGGCCTTGGCCATGGGAGTCTCTGTGGCCATGGTGCGTGCACCTGGCTGCATGGCCTGGGCTGCAGGAGCCCCTGTGGCACGGTGCTGGCACCTGACTGCACAGCCTTGGCCATGGGAGCCCCTGGGGCCACAGTGTGGGCATCTGGCTGCACGGGCTTGGTCATGGGGAACCTTGGGGCCATGGTGCTGGCACCTGGCTGCACGGGCTCGGCCAATGGCGTGCGTGCATGGACAGTCTCAACCAGCAGGGTGACTGCATGTGTCAGCTCTACCATGGCATTGGTGGATGTGTTCATGGACCGGCGCATTGCTGTCCGGTCCTCTTGGTCCTCTGCACAGCCGACCCTCAGCTCTGCCAGGACCTCCTCATGCTGCCGCTGCTCCGCCCTCATGGCTGCTCTGCTCTCCTCCCTGCCCTGGGCAGCAAGGTGTTCTCCGACATGCTGGAGGGCGGAGACCTGCTTCCTCCTGGCCATGATGAGCGCTGCCCTCTCGCTAGCTGTGAGGTCTCCCATGTTGACGTCTGGTGGCAGACCTGGGGAGTCATAGCAAGATGGGGATCACCGTGGTGGCTCAGCCACCATGCGCCCCCCGAGGTGCCACATGGTCCCACCTCCTGGCCCTGGCCCATGCTGCCACTCATGTTCTGAATCCCGGTGGCCGGCCTCCACTGGCTGTGCTGCCTCCTCATCACCATCCTATGATTCGTCTGTTGTTCCTGGGGGAGAAACAGATGGCTGTGGTGTGGGGCCACTGAGCCCTGGTGGCCAGCCCGACAGTGCCTGGGCTGCCGCATGGCCAGGGATGGGTCGCTGTTATGATGGCCTGTAAGGGTGCCCACCCTGCCCTTGTGACTTACCCTGGTGGGGTGGTGGAGCCATTGCCACATCGCCAACATCACTCCCTCGTCATGACTGCTTGGTTGCTGGACTACACCCTGGGAGTCTGAACCTGGGAAGGGAAGGGGTCATCAGGACTGTTTCTGCCGTCTGTGCTAGTGCTGGCCATGCTTGGGACACCTCCTCCCGCCTGGTGCCACTGCTGCCTGTGGCCTCCTGTGGACAGGTGTAGGGCCCCTGTGGTCTCCCCTCGGGTGTGGTTGCATAGGCTTGTGGCAGTGTGTGGTGGCTGGGTGGTGCCGTGATCTCCCTGGTATCTTCCCCCCTGCCCTGTGGCTTGGTGTTTTGGCACGTTATGCCCCTCAACTTCCATGGGGTGCCTCAGAGGTCACTGCGGGGGCTTGAGGGGTATCTCTGTGGCATCTGGTTTTGTGTGCTAACCCATAGGGACACTGTTCCCTGCGTTCTCTGTGTTGCCTATCCACTGGGGGCACCCATGTGAGTCATTGTGGAACAGCTACAGGGACACCTCCTGAGAGGCAGTGGATGGGCCCCAGGAGGCGACTCGGGCACTACCTGGCTGGCTGCTGGTGGATGACCGTGGCTCCCAATGTATCCTGTGAGTTGTCGTGGACACGTTGTCTGCGGCTGTATGCACCTGCTGAGAGGAGGTGGATGGGCCCTGGGAGGTGACTCGGGCAGGAACCGGGTCTGTAGTCTGGTGCAGCTCTTCTGTCCATATCTCTTTCTCAGTGTAGAGGATTCTATCCAGCTCCTCATACTAGGGGCATGTGTTTCTGCCGCCACCGGACTGTGCATTCAATGCCACAGCCTTTTTGTATTTCAGGTGCATGTCCTTGGCTTTTGCGTGGCACTCTTCCGCAGTCCGCTGATGGCCTCGGGCGATCACACCTCTTTGAATAGCTCTATGTTTCTGTGGGACTGTTTCAGGGCGGTCTGGACCACCTTGTCTCCCCACAGGTCCAAGAGGTCTAGGGTCTCTGGTCACTTCCATGAGGGGCCACGCACTCCACGCGCCCTACCCCTCCCACCTGTGGTTTTTCCTGCCGGTTGTGTGGAGGCCGGTGTGGTCGCCACTCGCCGTGCAGGATCGCCACGCAGCGTTTTCAAAGTTCGCTTCATGGTGGATTGTCGCAACAGATTGGGTTTATGCACATGCGCAGTGTGGCGGAGCGGTGGTGCTCTTGATTTTGAGTTCAAACGCATGTGCCGTGCCGCAGGGTGATGACGGTCCTTTCGCTTTACTTTCTCTGTGCATGCGCCGTCGGGTGGTTGTGCGCATCCTGTGGAGACTTAAAAAAAATCCGGTTTGCAGCGGAACACGGACGGATGCCAGATGCCACGGGATTCGGGCGCACCCACGATCAGACGCCTTCCTCTGCCCCATGGTTTCTGGAAGCATGCTCCTTCCTCGGCAGTTTTTTAGTCCGCATCTTTGGCAGGAAGCTGCGGGTTGGCCAAGGGAGTGCTACCCTTCCCAGATGTTCCAGTGTGATCGCGCCCGGATAATCTGCTGGACTACTGTGCCTTCAGCGGGGCAAATGCGCCATGTGACTGGGCTCTTACACTGGTTTCCAGGAGGGACATGGCAACCCTAAAGCTACGTGTAATGCAAAATACTTGACTACCCACCATGCATCTATTCTCTGCCTTCCAATTGTAATGATTGTTATGATAGCATGTATTGCTTCTCACTAATTATAATGAAAATACTAAAAGATACAAGATCTCAAAATGATGAAAAAAGACAAAAAAACCCAATGTAGGGTGAGAATCAAACAAGACCAATGAAAAACAATGCAAGAGACTAATTAGATAGCAAAAATTAAGTGATATTTTTAAAATGTAACTCATCAGTTCTAAAAATGCAGTGAGATGGAGTGGGGAGCAACCATGAGGGTTTTTATTTTGTGAAAATGTAGGATGCTTAAAAGACCTTTGGTAGCATGTTTATTTCTTTCTAGGAATTTGAGGACAAACTCTCTTTACCCACTCCCCCTTTACAGGACAAACTCAAATAACCAAGTGCCCAGGTGAGGTAAAGTACCTTCCTGCCTTCCCCAAGCACAGAGGTACATTTCACCTGTCTCCTGCCTTGGTAATTAAGATGGAATAACCTTCTTCACTTGTGAGAACCAAGAAGGAGAGCAGAAGTAACAAACACTTTATTTCCTTGGAAGGGGAAATAATGGTTTTGCTGTTAAAAATATCATGTTGGTGTTTATACATATGAGCATGTGAGAGCCAGAAACGACAAAGTGAAAGTCAGTCTCTCTCTTTCCAATACACTGTGTGAGATGTAGGGTTAAGAGATTTCCCTCAGATTTCTTTAGTCCTGGATCCACAACAGACTCCCACCAAAAAATGAATAGAGAATTTTATTGTGTATGTGTCAGGAGTCAGGTCACTATTGCTTTGAACAGGGCTTTTTTTGTAAAAAAGAAGAAAAGAAAAGCCCAGCAGGAACTCATTAGCATAACAGGCCACAACCCTGACAGCACAGTATATTAGCATATTAAGTCACACCCCCATATAACCAGAAGTGTGGTCATCCAGCCACACCAACCTTTTGCTTCTTATTTTATTTACCTTGTTTGTTGTCAAAACCCAGGGCTTTTTTTGTAGCAGGAACTTCTTTGCATGTTTGGCCACACACCCCTAATGTAGCCAATCCTAATGGGCTTCTGCTGTTGGGTGTGGCCTATTATGCTAATGAGTTCCTGCTGGGCATGGCCAACTCAGGAGCCAGCTGGAACTCCGTTCCTGTGCATTCCTGCCCAAAAATAGCCCTGGCTTTGAAATTTTCTTTGATAGACATTCCAATGCTGGGATGTTTTTCCTGTAGCCGCCATTTTTCAAGATGGCAGATATTGTTATTTTGATATTTAAAATACATGTGGGATGCTCATCTTGGTGTCAAAAATATGTTTTTGAGGTTGATCAAGCCAAATACACTATTATATTACTTGCAGAGGCAACCATTTTAGCTGTAGCTGCCATTTTGGAAGATGGCAGATCTTCCTTCACATTCTTGGGGTCAACCAAATATACTGTTCTTTTAAAGTATTCTGCAGGAGGAGGTGCCAAATGGAACTCTTGGGAAAAAGTAAAGCCTGAAGGGCCGGTGTAAAAAATGAAGCCTGAAGGACTGCTCACTGGTACTCCTGATTCTCCGTGGCAAAACCCCTCCATTTGAATGAGGGCAGCCAAAAACTTGCCATGCCTTACAAGGGCCTTGCCCACTTTCTGAAAAGCTTGGTGGGCACCAAGGGAAGTGCTAATGGGCACCATGGAGTCCATGGGCTCTAAGTTAGGGACCCCTGGACCTTCCCGTATCCAGGGCTGACCCAGCTTAGTTTCCCAGCTTAGTTTCCAACTTCTATTAAGATTGGACTAGCCTGGACTATTCAGGTCAGGGCAGTACAGCCAGGCATTCCCCTCTCACTGTGTTTGCAGACCTTATACGTAAGGGAAGACTATTGCAGAGCTTACTGTTCAATACCTTGACATTTTGGCATCTGAAATAAGGGACACTCACACATTGTCCTACAAACTGAAGATCTTTCTGGGCTAAAGAACAACTTTCTAGAACCAGGGTCGTGGCCTCAGAGAATGGATTGCTAATGCAGCCAGCTGTTGCCCCTGCCCCCATTCAGAGCCTGCCTGCCTGAGAGCCTTGATGGATCTGATCGTGCGGTGAAACCCTCAATGGCTCTGAGTCCCACCAAGTCCCCAGTTGCCTTAACCACTACTACCAGCAAATTCTCTGTAATGGAGACAAAGTGAGCTGAATGTAGCCCAAAATGTTGAGAATAACTTTGTAGAAAGGCCTGCAGGGATTCTTCACTCTATGGAGAACTATTCCTAAAACCCACCTTCTCTCTTTCTTTCAGAATGGTTTACTCAAAGCCACACATCTTTAAGCCACCGTAAGTAATGCTCAGAATGGCTCAACATTTGCCAGGACCGCTGTTCTGGGCACCTGATGAATTCTGCCCCAGCCCCACTGGGGAAAGTCTGATAATTACGGTTTTTAAAAAGTTGTCCTCTTATCTTGCGGGTCAGTGTGGTGTAGAGGTCAGAATGTTGGAGCAGAATCTAGGAGACCTGAGTATGAATGTTCAGTCTGCCGTGGAAGCTTGCTGGGTGATTGCTTGGGCCAGTTACATACAGCCTAACCTACCTCACAGGGTTGTTGTGAGGATAAAATGGAGGAGCAGAAAATGATGTAAGGGGAAGTTTGGGTCTCCCGTTGGAGAGGAAAGGAGGAGTAGAAACAAGCAAACAAATATAAACACTGTCTGTGCAGCTCTGTAATGTGATTCTGAAGAAATCTTCTTTCCCCACAGGAGAACTGACGTCCTTACAGTGACTCCCTGGCTTGCCCCGATTATTTGGGAAGGGACCTTCAGCTTGGATATCTTGAATGAACAGTTCAGGAACACGACCATTGGACTGACGGTGTTTGCTATCAAAAAGTGAGCCTGGCTTAACTGGAGAGTGAAGCAAGCAGTAGGGGATACGTGCAATGCTCCCTCTAAGCTGGGGAGTCTTGTGAGCAAAAATTCTACTTTGTGATCTGCTGGCATTAAAGTTGTGAGTGAGGAATTTGGCTGCTCTGGAGCCATCCTTCCTGAGCTAAGGCAAAAATGTGTAAGCCAGAGGCTAAAAAACTGAGCTAGTTCACACTAATTCAGGTTGGAGGGAACACTCATGAGGTGTCTTCCTCTCTGGAGTCTGACTTTTCATGAGTATGAGGCTTTATTCTTTCTGCTGCTGGTCTCTCCCCCACTCCCCTGTCTTGTGGTGGGGTAGCCGTGGTGCTAACCGAATGATCTGAGCCTTCCTCATGTAGAGACAGGGCAGAAAAACTTTCCCTGCTTCCAGGGTGTCAGGCCAAAACACTGAATCATGGGGTGTGATCACATGAGCAGTTTGGCCTGATGAAATGGGTGCAGTCACACAAGCCACATCTGTCAGGCATTCCCCAGGCACACTCACCCCACTGTAGGACAACTTGGAGCTGGGTTGAAAAGGCACCACACCGCAAATGGAGTTTTTGGTTCCCCATGCTTTCATTGTTCATGGCTGGATGTCTGAGTGTGGGGGAGCACGCACAAAATGAATTGGCAGTCTGAACCTGCTGATCTGTTTGTGCCACTGGGATGTGCTTTTTATTTTTGCCTATATGAGCATGAGTGCACATGTGCATGTGCATGAGCACATATGAGCCCACCTGCATTTTTAAAAAGGGACAGGCAACATGCTCCGTGGCTGAGGTGCTGCAGTTATGTGGATGCTTGACCAGCAGACGGCCGTGTAGGTAACTCACAGCAGGGTGTGCAGTGGCTGTCTGGATGATATGCCCCGCAACATTTTAAACTGGTACAATTAGAGGCAGTGCCGTATTGCGCCAAGCCGCCAATGTGATCACACCCATGCAGTAGGCAGCCTCGTTTGTCTGTGGTGCTTTCTTATTATCCCACCTTTCTTATGTGACATGCAAAGTATTCCCAGGAGGCCTTCTACCTGGTAACTGCCTTCATTTTAGACACTGAAGATTGATTTTCAGAAGGTGGATGTCACATACTGGGACCCAAACTGTCAAATATTGCTTCCTGCACATGATGTTCCGATTCTGGATTGGGACTGCAGAACTGTGCAGAAAGAGCTTTAGTGTCTCCCCCCCACAGGCACCCCGGGGCACAAAAGGGAATTGTTACTTCCCTGCTGGACCATTTGTGTTCTAAGTAACACTGGGGGTGGGGAAGGTCAAAGCTCCTTCTGCACTGTGCCGCATTCCCAATCTATAACAGGACCAGCTCATGTCAGAGATGAGGAGGTACCCAAGTGAGGGGTGACTGTGAGAGAGTTCTTAGGATGGGTCTGGGGTTCCCAGCCTCTTGTACCCTGTGGACTCTGCCTTGTGGAATTTGACTTGAAGCCTCCTTTCTGGGGCTGAGGCTGCCCCCTCCATATGTATTTATGGGGATTGAGGTAACATAAGAAATCCCTGGCACAAAGAGCATTTTGCATCCCGTCCCTTGGTGCCCTCTGTTATCACTATGCATTGTAAGCCCTAAATTCTGGTTGCCCAGGTGAAGAGAAAGCCCCGCACTCAGGTGTCACCTGGTCCTGACTTCTGAGACAGGAGTTGTTTTCTTTGAGAACTGTTGCAGGGTAACCTGAAGCAGAGGAACACCCTTCTAAGGTGGTTGACTTCTGGTGATTTGGTACCATCGAGTGGCAGCTGACTTCTGGCAACATTGTGGGGTTTTCAAGGCAGGAGAGGTTCAGGGGCGGTTTGCCATTGCCTGCCTCTGCAGAGCAACCCTTGACTTCCTTGGTGGCCTCCCACCCAAGTCCTAAGCAGGGCCAATCCTGCTTAGCCTCCAAGCTCTGACTGGATTGGGCTAGGCGGGGCCATCCAGGTCGGGTCTCTGTTGTTTTGTTGTTGTTGTCGTTCAGTTGCACAGTTGAGTCCGACTCTTCACGACCCCATGGACCACATCACGCCAGGCCCTCCTGTCTTCCGTCATACTCCGAAGTTTGCTTAATTTCATGTTCATTGTCTTGATAACACTGTCTAACCATCTCATCCTTTGCCATCCCCTTCTTCTTTGACCTTCAATCTTTCCCAGCAGGGAAAGACCCAGGGTCTTCTAACGTGAGTGCTCCCTTCTCATCTGGTGGCCAAAGTATTTGAGCTTCTGCTTCAATATCTGGCCTTCCAGGAAACAGGGTTGATTTCTTTTAGGATTGACTGATTTGATCTCCTTGCAGTCCAGGGGACTCTCAAGAGTCTTCTCCAGTGCCATAATTCAAAAGAATCTATTCTTCAGCGCTCAGCCTTCTTTATGGTCCAACTCTCACAGCCATACAGTACTACTGGGAATACCATTACTTTGACCATACAGATTTTTGTTGGCAAGGTGATGTCTCTACTTATGTTGTTTAAGTTTGCCATCGCTTTCCTCCCAAGGAGCAGGTGTCTTTTAATTTCATGGCTGCAATCACCGTCTGCAGTGATCTTGGATCCTAGGAATGTGAAGTCTGTCACTGCTTCCACGACTTCCCCTTCTATTTACCAAGGAGTGATGGGGCCAGATGCCATGATCCTCGTTTTTTGGATGTTGAGTTTCAAGCCAACCTTTGCGCTCTCCTCTTTTACCCTCAGGAAGAGGCTCTTTAGGTCCTCTTCACTTTCTGCCATTAGAGTGGTATCGTCTGCATATCTGAGGTTGTTGATGTTTTTTCCCAGCAATCTTAATTCCGGCTTCTAAATCATCCAAGCTGGCATTTCACATGATGTACTCTGCATATAAATTAAATAAACTTAGTATTGTACTGTAAAAGTGCAGTAAAACTCTAAACTGCTGGTGGCCGCAGCAGTAAGATCTCAGGACAGGAGAGGTCATTTGCATCATTATCTCTCCACCCCTTCCCTGTTTTCATCAGTTACAACTGATGATGATAATGATGATCATGATACCTTTAGAACTGTTACTATATTTACTGCATATTGGCATCTTGGAACAAAATTATTGGCATCTTGGAGCAACATTGCCGAATGAAATAATACACAATGGACCCTTTCTCCCTCAGATTGGGTCGCTAACGGTGTCAGAAAATTTCCTGTTTCTTGTCTGAACAAAAATGTGTAAAATTTGCTTCATTTATGACTCAAAATTCTGCTTGAATCTGGACAGTTTACTTTTGTATTCATATTCCATAACTGATGATAAAAGCCTTCTTGTTTCTTCCAGGTATGTTGTCTTCCTCGAGAAGTTTCTAGAAACTGCAGAGACTTATTTCATGGTTGGGCATAGAGTGAAGTATTATATCTTCACCGATAGGCCTGAAGCTGTTCCTAACATAACTGTCAAAGCTGGAAGGGAAATAGTCCCTCTCAGAGTCCAAAATTACCCCAGGTGGCAAGAAATCTCCATGCGCCGGATGGAGATGATCAGTCACTACATTCAACAGCGCTTTATCCATGAAGTTGACTTTCTGGTGTGTGTCGATGTAGACATGTGGTTTAGTGACCATGTTGGAGTGGAGATTTTGAGTGAGGTATTTGGCACGATTCACCCGGGTTTCTATCCCTCTGAGCGCAGAGCATTCACCTACGAACGTCGTCCCGCGTCTGAAGCTTTCATTCCCCGAGACGAGGGTGATTTTTACTATGCTGGAGGCTTCTTTGGAGGAACTGTGGCCGAAGTTTACAAGCTCACCAAGAAGTGCCACGAAGCCATCATGGCTGACAAAAACAGAAGCATGGAGGCCATTTGGCAGGAAGAGAGTCACCTAAACAAGTATTTTTTGTACCATAAACCAACAAAAATACTTTCCCCAGAATATTTGTGGTTTAATGAACGCTATAGCCCACGTTTTCTCAAGAAGAAGAGGTTTATTGAGATCCCAAAGGACCGTAATGCAATTAGAAATAAAAGATATCTGCATGTGAAATGATAGCTGGACTTTTTCTGCAGAATGAATAATATCTGAAATAAAATATCATTATTTAATATAAAAGAAGCTTGTAGTTACAAGGTGTCTTTAGTCAAGTAAGAACAGGTCCATATGAGGGCAAAATGGAACAACCTCCTAACTGGGACATGGAGCGATCCCACTTTTCAGACATCTCCCAAGGCAGACAACATCAGACTAGAGACATAGGCCTCTGCCTTGAAGTTTACAAACATTTTGAGTCTAGCATGATCTTTAATGGGCTAGAGCCACCTTCATCAGGTACATGAGAGGATCCTCTGTGGACAGAAGTTATGGAGAAAGTGTTGCAAATTTATTCTGACCTCCTTCTTCATAACCATTAGCAGAGGGATCCACCTGATACATTCTACAAGGTGGGCTCTAGTCCATGAAAACTATTTTGTGAATGTTAGTCTTTAAGGTGCTGATGTTTTGTGGAATAGATGAACAGTGCAATCCTATGCAAAATCTAAGCCCAGTCCTTCCAATAGGATGGATTCCATAGGATTGCACTGTAATATGGTTACACCTCCAGGACTGGCAGACTGACAAGGGAAGCAGGGGGTATGGAGGGAAGTATGGGGCAGTGATGCTCTATCTCCTTGGTGTTTGGGGGGCTTCTGGAGTTCTGGCCCCACTGGTGGATGTCCTGATGGCAGCTGGGTTTTGGCCGCTGTGTGACACAGAGGACTGGACTGGATGGGGCATTGGCTTGATTGAACATGGCTTCTCTTATGTTCTTGTTCTTACGTTCAGGCAAGGGTCGGTTTCATAGTCAGCATTTCTCTCCAGTTGGAAACAACCTATCCCTCCCCCCGCCATACTTCTTTGGGTGGGGTGCCATCTCCTGGTGATTTTTGGACCAGTGGCAGAGACCAGAGAGTCCGTCTACTCTTTTCTGTAGCTATTAGCAGTTGGGGCAGGAATTGTTCAAGTGGTGGGGGAGGGAAACAAGCTTGTTTTAGAGACATACAACCAGCAGGGGAACCTTTTGCTGAGATGGAGAAAAAGTAAAGGAAAATTAGATTTCTGCATCTCAGAGAGCTCTTTAAGGCACTGGACCGTGTGTGTGTGTGTGTGTGTGTGTGTGTGGCATTTCTAGAAGGTCCTTCTGGAGTTACAGGCAGAGGGCTTTTCACACAGTCCTGCAAGTTCCTGAGGTGCCACAGCCGATCTTGACTTCTTTGTATGAGAGAGAGAGAGCCAGAATGTGCGTGTCTGTGTCCAATGTGTGCACACTTACTTTGTCCTTACTTCTTGTTCATGATATACTTTCAAGTACACTCCTGAACACCCTGGGTATAGATCTTAAAAAGCCATGGAACAGGAGGGGAACAGGTGGAGCTGCTAACTTTGTTTCTGGAAAGGTGCCTGCCCTTTTAGCAGCAGCATGGCAGGAAGGAATTCTGGTCTACAGATGCAGGGATCGAGAAACACCCCACATTTTGCATGCATGCCTGACTGCCTGCAATACTAAATACACCAAGTAAAAATATAATTGCTGTTTCCTTTCTGCTGAAAATCCTCCATCAGGTGACCAAGGCCACTTCAGCTCCAAACCTCAGGCCTAAATCCAGGATCTGAACACAAGGCAGCTCAGCAACAGTACTTCGGGCTACTTTGTGATTTTTAGAGGGAGGATGGTGTCACATTCTCTATGGACCTTCATTTTACAATATTAAACCTTTACTCCTGCAAAAAAACCCCACCTGGCTGATCCACCTCCTGCCAGCACTATATGTGTGGGTGGCACAGCAATGCTGTACCATGATCACATCAGCACCCTGCAGCTCTCTAATGCCACCTTCCTGGACAGGTGGCCATCTAAGCCCTGAGAGAGGAGCTCAGCTCAGCACCACAGGGCCAGGGACCCGGGTCCAGCCCCAGGGCCATCCCCATGTTACAGAAGGTGCTGCTGTCTCACTGATTCCTACTCACTGTCTCATTTCAAGCGGTTGTGGCCAGCGTCCTGGAGGTGTCCCAGTTGTCAGCGAGCCAGTGCTTCCAAAGTTGCCATGTTGGCCCATCTGTAGGAGCATGTGCACTTCCCCATGGAGGGGACTGAGCTGGCACGCATCCAGGCCTCATTTTTGGGCTTCCTTAACATCATGGGGGCCATGGACTGATCATGGCTATGGCCATGTGCTGATTACCCCCAGTAGGAGCCACAAGTGTACCACAACTGTCACTGCTTCCACAGCCTGAATGTGCAGTCTGAATATGCCACTGCCAGGGAATCTTTACAGACTTCCAGGCTGGGCAGCTTGGGCATGTAAAGGCAGTTTGTAATGAGCACCTCTTGGGTTTCTCCATTTGGGAGCTTGCAGTTGATTGTCCCGGAGCCCATGCCTTCAGCCCATCTGCAACACTTAATTTCTCTTTCTTTTGCTCATCCAGCATTTTAAGAAATCCTTCATCAGCACACATATGCTGTGTGGAGCTGCTGTTAATGGACCACGTATCATTTTTGGGGGCTCCTGGTGATAATATAAAACATTTCTTTATGGGCTGCCCCCTAAATTTGATCAGACATTCTTGCAGTCTCTACCCCATCCTGCTTTGGGAAAGGCCTTTCTCTAGTTAAAGTTAGCACAATTCCCCTTTATGTGCCCGCCCACAGAGATGATAAATTTTCTCACCTTTGTTATTATATCCAAAGTCATTTAGCTAGTCTCTGATTTCTTAAATTCACTTTTCCTTGTGGCAGTGTATGATTCTTTACAATTAATTAATAATGCTTTGGAGGGGCAAATCATTCTTAGATTCAATCCCAGAAGCTATATTTCCATATGATTCTGACAGGCTGATTAAAATTAACACCAGCATATTCTCATCTGGAATTTCCTTTCCTCGGCCAGTTCTAGCATCTTGTCAAGATGTTGGTGGAGGTTCTTATCTTCCTGTGTTCTTATGCTAAACAATCTTTTATGAAGATACAGCTGGCTCCTTAAGGAGGGTTTTACATGCAACCTCTGCAATTCAGGTCAAAGAGCTTTAGCCGTTGGCATCTTAGGCTGCGATCACACACACTAAATAACCCACTTTCAATCAACTTTCTAACTGGATTTTGCCAGTTCACACAGTAAAATCCAGTTGGAACGTGCACTGAAAGAGGATTGAAAGTGAATTCTATACCGAGAAGTCAATAGGACTACTCTCATGTAAATCTGACTCAGGTTCCTCTTAGAATAAATCTTTAATACTTTTCCTTGAAATCCAACTGATATCGAGTCTTGACCAGGAGTCGTGTCTAGCCGGAGAAAAAGTATATTGCTGTTCTGATGGGTTTCTCACTCTCTAAGCACAGACTGTTCCCAGTGCATTTCAGTAGGAGTATGAAAACGCATCATTCTCTCTGGTAGTCCTCAGGGCGGTCATTTTCGAGAGACAAATCACTCCGAACTGCTCTCTCCTTTTTCTGCATCAGACTGTCGAGAGCATCTGATTCCTGACACCATGGTAAATGCACTGAAGCCAATGGGACTACTCTAATGTAGATGTGCACCACAGGAAATTCACTGAATGCACACTCAGTAAATTCATTCAGTAAATGCACTCAGTAAAGGCACAGAAGTCAATAGGACTACACTCATGTAAATCTGACTCAGGTTCCTCTTCCAATAAATCTTTAGTCATTTTGCTTGAAATCCAACTGATATCGAGTCTTGACCAGGAGTCCTGTCTAGACAGAGAAAAAGTATATTGCTGATCTTATGGGCTTCTCATTCTCTAAGCACAGACTGTTCCCAGTGCATTTCAGTACAAGTATGAAAACGCATCATTCTCTCTGGTAGTCCTCAGGGCGGTCATTTTCGAGTGACAAATCACTCCGAACTCCTCTCTCCTTTTTCTGCATCAGACTATAGAGAGCATCTGATTCCTGACAGAAGGGTAAACGCACTGAAACCAATGGGATTACTCTAATGTAGATGTGCACCACAAGAAATTCACTGAATGCACACTCAGTAAATTCATTCAGTAAATGCACTCAGTAAATGCACAGAAGTCAATAGGACTACTCTCATGTAAATCTGACTCAGGTTCCTCTTCCAATAAATCTTTACTCATTTTGCTTAAAATCCAACTGATATCGAGTCTTGACTAGGAGTAGTGTCTAGACGGAGAAAAAGTATATTGCTGCTCTTATCGGTTTCTCATTCTCTAATCACAGACTGTTCCCAGTGCATTTCAGTAGGAGTATGAAAACGTATAATTCTCTCTGGTAGTCCTCAAGGCGGTCATTTTCGAGTGACAAATCACCCGAAACTGCTCTCTCCTTTTTCTGCATCAGAATGTTGAGAGCATCTGATTCCTGACACAAGGGTAAATGCACTGCAGCCAATGGGACTACTCTAGTGTAGATGTGCACCACAGGAAATTCACTGAATGCACACTCAGTGAATTCATTCAGTAAATGCACTCAGTAAAGGCACAGAAGTCAATAGGACTACTCTCATGTAAATCTGACTCATGTTCCTCTTCCAATAAATCTTTAGTCATTTTGCTTAAAATCCAACTGATATCGAGTCTTGACCAGGAGTCGTGTCTAGACAGAGAAAAAGTATATTGCTGTTCTTATGGGTTTCTCATTCTCTAAGCACAGACTGTTCCCAGTGCATTTCAGTACAAGTATGAAAACGCATCATTCTCTCTGGTAGTCCTCAGGGCGGTCATTTTCGAGTGACAAATCACCCCAAACTCCTCTTTCCTTTTTCTGCATCAGACTGTAGAGAGCATGTGAATCCTGACACAAGGGTAAATGCACTGAAGCCAATGGGATTACTCTAATGTAGGTGTGCACAACAGGAAATTCACTGAATGCACACTCAGTAAATTCATTCAGTAAATGCACTCAGTAAATGCACAGAAGACAATAGGACTACTCTCATGTAAATCTGACTCAGGTTCCTCTTCCAATAAATCTTTACTCATTTTGCTTCAAATCCAACTGATATCGAGTCTTGACTAGGAGTATTGTCTAGACGGAGAAAAGGTATATTGCTGCTCTTATCGGTTTCTCATTCTCTAATCACAGACTGTTCCCAGTGCATTTCAGTAGGAGTATGAAAACATATAATTCTCTCTGGTAGTCCTCAGGGCGATCATTTTCGAGTGACAAATCACCCCAAACTCCTCTTTCCTTTTTCTGCATCAGACCGTTGAGAGCATCTCATTCCTGACACAAGGGTAAATGCACTGCAGCCAATGGGACTACTCTAATGTAGAAGTGCACCACAGAAAATTCACTGAATGCACACTCAGTAAATTCATTCAGTAAATGCACTCAGTAAATGTACAGAAGTCAATGGGACTACTCTCATGTAAAAATGACCCAGCTTTTCTTCGAATAAATCTTTAGTCATTTTGCTTGAAATCCAAATGATATCAAGTCTTGACCAGGCTTCGTGTCTAGACAGAGAAAAAGTATATTGCTGCTCTTATCAGTTATTCATTCTCAAAGCACAGAATGTTCCCAGTGCATTTCAGTAGGAGTATGAAAACGAATAATTCTCTCTGGTAGTCCTCAGGGCGATCATTTTCGAGTGACAAATCACCCCAAACTCCTCTTTCGTTTTTCTGCATCAGACTGTAGAGAGCATACGAATCCTGACACAAGGGTAAACGCACTGAAGCCAATGGGATTGCTCTAATGTAGGTGTGTACAACAGGAAAATCACTGAATGCACACTCAGTAAATTCATTCAGTAAATGCACTCAGTAAATGCACAGAAGTCAATAGGACTACTCTCATATAAATCTGACTCAGGTTCCTCTTCCAATAAATCTCTAGTCGTTTTGCTTGAAATCCAAATGATTTCGAGTCTTGACTAGGAGTATTGTCTAGACGGAGAAAAAGTATATCGCTGTTCTTATGGGTTTCTCACTCTCTAAGCACAGACTGTTCCCAGTGCATTTCAGTAGAAGTATGAAAACGCATCATTCTTTTTTTTTTTTTTTTAAAATACAATTTATTATTGGACATATCACATGTTCATACAATTTAAACAAACCAATACATATCCATTTTTCTTTCTCCCTCTCCCCCCCAAACAAGGCTTCCCGCACTGCTCCAACCCCCTTGATATTTCTCTTATACAATTACATTTACTAATAAACAAATTTCTTTTACTAATGGTAACAATTCAAAGATCTAAGTCTCTTTCCACTTCTCCTCAATAGCTGTCAAAACAAATCAAACCACGTTTTACATCCCAATTCTTCAACAAGTATTCTTGAAAGTCTTTCCAGTCTCCGAAAAAGGTTTCGTCTTCTTCATTGTTTAATTTTCTTGTTAATTTGTCCATTTCTGCCATAAACAACGTCTTTTTAATCCATTCCCATGTTTCAGGTACTTTATCTTGTTTCCAACATTGAGCAAAAGTCAGTCTAGCTGCTGTAATCAAGTACCATAGTAATGTTCTCTTGGCTACATTTATTTCTTCCATTTTAAGACCTAACAATAACATCTGTGGGTCTTTCTTAAAAGTACATTTCAAAATTTTTTGTATCTCATTGTGGATCTCAGTCCAATACTTTACTTCTTTATCACATGTCCACCACATATGGTAAAAAGACCCTTCATGTTTCTTACATTTCCAACATTTGTTAGACATACTTTCATTTATAATAGCAATTTTTTTAGGCGTCATATACCATCTGTACATCATTTTATAACAATTCTCTTTAACATTTACACAAGTTGAAATTTTCATTGACTTTTTCCACAAATATTCCCAAGATGTCATTAATATCTCATTATTAATATTTACCGCCCATTTTATCATTTGCTATTTTACAATTTCGTCCTCAGTATACCATTTCAATAAAACCTTTTACAGTTTAGAAATCTGACTCAGGTTCCTCTTCCAAGAAATCTTTTGTCATTTTGCTTGAAATCCAACTGATATCGAGTCTTGACCAGAAGTCGTGTCTAGACAGAGGAAAAGTATATTGCTGTTCTTATTGGTTTCTCACTCTCTAAGGACAGACTGTTCCCAGTGCATTTCAGTAGGAGTATGAAAACGCATCATTCTCTCTGGTAGTCCTCAGGGCGGTCATTTTCGAGTGACAAATCACTCCGAACACCCCTCTCCTTTTTCTGCATCCGACTGTTTAGAGTATCTCATTTCTGACACTAGGGTGAATGCACTGAAGCCAATGGGATTACGCTAATGTAGATGTGCACCACAAGAAACTCACTGAATGCACTCTCAGTAAATTCATTCAGTAAATGCACTCAGTAAATGCACAGAAGTCAATAGGACTACTCTCATGTAAATCTGACTCAGGTTGCTCTTCGAATAAATCTTTAGTCACTTTGCTTGAAATCCAACTGATATCGAGTCTTGACCAGGAGTCGTGTCTAGACAGAGAAAAAGTATGTTGCTGTTCTTATGGGTTTCTCACTCTCTAAGCACAGACTTTTCCCAGTGTATTTCAGTAGGAGTTTGAAAATGCATCATTCTCTCTGGTAGTCCTCAGGGCGGTCATTTTCGAGAGACAAATCACCCCAAACTCCTCTTTCCTTTTTCTGCATTAGACTGTAGAGAGCATCTGATTCCTGACAGAAGGGTAAACGCACTGAAGCCAATGGGACTACTCTCATGAAGTTGTGCACCACAAGAAATTCACTGAATTCACTCTCAGCAAATTCATTCAGTAAATGCACTCAGTAAATGCGCAAAAGTCAATAGGAGTCATGTAAATCTGACTCAGGTTCCTATTCCAATAAATCTTTAGTCATTTTGCTTGAAATCCAACTGATATTGAATCTTGACTAGGAGTAGTGTCTAGATTGAGAAAAAGTATTTCGTTGTTCTTATGGGTTTCTCACTCTCTAAGCACAGAATGTTTCCAGTGCATTTCAGTAGAAGTTTGAAAACGCATCATTCTCTCGTAGTCTTCACGGAATCATTTTCGAGTGACAAATCACCCGGAACTGCTCTTTCCTTTTTCTACATTAGACTATTGAGAGCATCTGATTCCTGACACAAGGGTAAATGCACTGAACCCAACGGGACTACTCTAATGTAGATGTGCACCACAAGAAATTCACTGAATGCACACTCAGTGAATTCATTCAGTAAATGCACTCAGTAAATGAACAGAAGTCAATAAGACTAATCTCATGTAAATCAGACTCAGGTTCCTCTTCGAATAAATCGTTAGTCATTTTGCTTGAAATCCAACTGATATCGAGTCTTGACCAGGAGTCGTGTCTAGACAGAGAAAAAGTATATTGCAGTTCTTATGGGTTTCTCACTCTCTAAGCAGAGACTTTTCCTAGTGCATTTCAGTAGGAGTATGAAAACACATAATTCTCTATGGTAGTCCTCAGGGCGGTCATTTTCGAGTGACAAAGCACTCCTCTTTCCTTTTTCTGCATTAGACTGTAGAGAGCATCTGATTCCTGAATGACTTCTGTGCATTTACTGAGTGCATTTACTGAATGAATTTACTGAGTTTGCATTCGGTGAATTTCCTGTGGGGCACATCTACATTAAAGTAGTCCCATTGGATGCAGTGCATTTACCCTAGTGTCATGAATCAGATGCACTCTACAGTCTAATGCAGAAAAAGGAAAGAGGAGTGGTTTGCCACTGGAAAATGACCGCCCTGAGGACTACCAGAGAGAATGATGCGTTTTCATACTCTATTGAAATGCACTGGGGACACTCTGTGCTTAGAGAATGAGAAACCCATAAGAACAGCAACATACTTTTTCTCTGTCTAGACACGACTCCTGGTCAAGACTCGATATCAGTTGGATTTCAAGCAAAATGACTAAAGATTTATTGGAAGAGGAACCTGAGTCAGATTTACATGAGAGTAGTACTATTGACTTCTGAGCATTTACTGAGCGCATTTAGTGAATGAATTTACTGAGTGTGTATTCAGTGAATTTCCTGTTGTTCACACCTACATTAGAGTAATCCCATTGTCTTCAGTGCATTTACCCTAGTGTCAGGAATCAGATGCTCTCAACAGTCGGATGCAGAAAAAGGAGAGAGGAGTTCGGGGTGATTTGTCACTCGAAAATGACCGCCCTGAGGACTACCAGAGAGAATGATGCGTTTTCATACTCCTACTGAAATGCACTGGGAACAGTCTGTGCTTAGAGAGTGAGAAACCCATAAGAACAGCAATATACTTTTCCTCTGTCTAGACATGACTTCTTGTCAAGACTCGATATCAGTTGGATTTCAAGCAAAATGACTAAAGATTTATTCGTAGATGAAACTGAGTCAGATTTACATGAGAGTAGTCCTATTGACTTCTGTGCATTTACTGAGTGCATTTACTGAATGAATTTACTGAGTGTGCATTCAGTGAATTTCCTGTTGTGCACATCTACATTAGAGTAATCCCATTGGCTTCATTGTGTTTATCCTAGTGTCAGGAATCAGATACTCTCAACAGTCGGATGCAGAAAAAGGAGAGGGGAGTTTGGGGTGATTTGTCACTCGAAAATGACCGCCCTGAGGACTACCAGAGAGAATGATGCGTTTTCATACTCCTACTGAAATGCACTGGGAACAGTCTGTGCTTAGAGAGTGAGAAACCCATAAGAACAGCAATATACTTTTTCTCTGTCTAGACACGACTCCTGGTCAAGACTCGATATCAGTTGGATTTTTAGCAAAATGAGTAAAGATTTATTGGAATAGGAACCTGAGTCAGATTTACATGAGAGTAGTCCTATTGACTTCTGTGCATTTACTGAGTGCATTTACTGAATGAATTTACTGAGTGTGCATTCAGTGAATTTCCTGTTGTGCACATCTACATTAGAGTAATCCCATTGGCTTCAGTGCATTTACCCTTGTGTCAGAAATCAGATGCTCTCAACAGTTGGATGCAGAAAAAGGAGAGGGGAGTTCGAAGTGATTTGTCACTCGAAAATGACCGCCCTGAGGACTACCAGAGAGAATGATGCGTTTTCATACTTCTACTGAAATGCACTGGGAACAGTCTGTGCTTAGAGAATGAGAAACCCATAAGAACAGCAATATACTTTTTCTCCGTCTAGACACTACTCCTAGTCAAGACTCGATATCATTTGGATTTCAAGCAAAATGACTAAAGATTTATTGGAAGAGGAACCTGAGTCAGATTTACATGAGAGTAGTCCTATTGACTTCTGTGCATTTACTGAGTGCATTTACTGAACGAATTTACTGAGTGTGCATTCAGTGAATTTCCTGTTGTGCACACATACATTAGAGTAATCCCATTGGCTTCAGTGCATTTACCCTTGTGTCAGGACTCAGATGCCCTCTACAGTCTGATGCAGAAAAAGGAAAGAGGAGTTTGGGGTGATTTGTCTCTCGAAAATGACTACCCAGAGGACTACCAGAGAGAATGATGCGTTTTCATACTCCTACTGAAATGCACTGGGAACAGTCTGTGCCTAGAGATTGAGAAACCCATAAGAACAGCAATATACTTTTTCTCTGTCTAGACACGACTCCTGGTCAAGACTCGATATCAGTTGGATTTCAAGCAAAATGACTAAAGATTTATTGGAAGAGGAACATGAGTCAGATTTACATGAGAGTATTCCTATTGACTTTTTTGCATTTACTGAGTGCATTTACTGAATGAATTTACTGAGTGTGCATTCAGTGAATTTTCTGTGGTGCACATCTACATTTGAGTAGTCCCATTGGCTTCAGTGCATTTACCATGGTGTCAGGAATCAGATGCTCTCAACAGTCTGAAGCTGAAAAAGGAGAGAGCAGTTCGGAGTGATTTGTCACTCGAAAATGACCACCCTGAGGACTACCAGAGAGAATGATGCGTTTTCATACTCCTACTGAAATGCACTGGGAACAGTCTGTGCTTAGAGAGTGAGAAACCCATAAGAACTGCAATATACTTTTTCTCCGTCTATACACGACTCCTGGTCAAGACTCGATATCATTTGGATTTCAAGCCAAATGACTAAAGATTTATTCGAAGAGGAACCTGATTCAGATTTACATGAGAGTAGTCCTATTGACTTCTGTGCATTTACTGAGTGCATTTACTGAATGAATTTACTGAGTGTGCATTCAGTGAATTTTCTGTGGTGCACATCTATCATTAGAGTAGTCCCATTGGCTTCAGTGCATTTATCTTTGTGTCAGGAATCAGATGCTCTCAACAGTCTGATGCAGAAAAAGGAGAGGGCAGTTCTGGGTGATTTGTCACTCGAAAATGACCACCCTGAGGACTACCAGAGAGAATGATGTGTTTTCATACTCCATCTGAAATGCACTGGGAGCAGTCTGTCCTTAGAGAATGAGAAACCCATAAGAACTGCAATATACTTTTTCTCTGTCTAGATACAACTCTTGGTCAAGACTCGATATCATTTGGATTTCAAGCAAAATGACAAAAGATTTATTTGAAGGGGAACCTTAGTCAGATTTATATGAGAGTAGTCCTATTGACTTCTGTGCATTTACTGAGTGCATTTACTGAACGAATTTACTGAGTCTGCATTCAGTGAATTTCCTGTCGTGCACACCTACATTAGAGTAATCCCATTGGCTACAGTGCGTTTACCCTTGTGTCAGGAATGAGATGCTCTCTGCAGTCTGATGTAGAAAAAGGAAAGAGGAGTTTGGGGTGATTTGTCACTCGAAAATGACCGCCCTGAGGACTACCAGAGAGAATTATGCGTTTTCATACTCCTACTGAAATGCATTGGGAACAGTCTGTGCCTAGAGATTGAGAAACCCATAAGAACAGCAATATACCTTTTCTCTGTCTAGACACGACTCCTGGTCAAGACTCGATTTCAGTTGGATTTCAAGCAAAATGACTAAAGATTTATTGGAAGAGGAACCTGAGCCAGATTTACATGAGAGGAATCCTATTGACTTCTGTGCATTTACTGAGTGCATTTACTGAATGAATTCACTGAGTGTGCATTCAGTCAATTTCCTGTGGGGCACATCTACATTAGAGTAGTCCCTTTGGCTTCAGTGCGTTTACCCTTGTGTCAGGAATCAGATGCTCTCTACAGTCTGATGTAGAAAAAGGAAAGAGCAGTTCCGGGTGATTTTTCACTCGAAAATGACTCCCTGAGGACTACGAGAGAGAATGATGCGTTTTCATACTTCTACTGAAATGCACTGGGAACAGTCTGTGCTTAGAGAGTGAGAAACCTGTCAGAACAGCGATATACTTTTTCTCCGTCAAGACACTACTCCTGGTCAATACTCAGTATCATTTGGATTTCAAGCAAAATGACTAAAGATTTATTGGAAGAGGGACCTGACTGAGATTTATATGAGAGTAGTCCTATTGACTTCTGTGCATTTATTGAGTGCATTTACTGAATGAATTTACTGAGTGTGCATTCAGTAAATTTCCTGTTGTTCACACCAACATTAGTGTAATCCCATTGGCTTCCGTGCGTTTACCCTTGTGTCAGGAATCAGATGCTCTCTACAGTCTAATGCAGAAAAAGGAAAGAGGAGTTTGGGGTGATTTGTCTCTCGAAAATTACTGCCCGGAGGACTACCAGAGAAAATAATGCGTTTTCATACTTCTACTGAAATGCACTGGGAACAGTCTGTGCTTAGAGAATGGGAAACGGAAAAGAACAGCAATATACTTTTTCTCTGTCTAGACACGACTCCTGGTCAAGACTCGATATCATTTGGATTTCAAGCAAAATGACTAAAGATTTACATGAGAGTAGTCCTATTGACTTGTAGGCATTTACTGAGTGCATTTACTGAATGAATTTACTTAGTATGCATTCATTGACTTTCCTGTGGTGCACATCTATATTAGCGAAGTCCCATTGGCTTCAGTGCGTTTACACTTGTGTCAGGAATCAGATGCTCTCAAGAGTCTGATGCAGAAACAGGAGAGAGGAGTTTGGGGTGATTTGTCTCTCGAAAATGACTCCCCCGAGGACTACCAGAGAGAATGATGCGTTTTCATACTCCTACTGAAATGCACTGGGAACAATCTGTGCTTAGAGAGAGAGAAACCCATAGGAACAGCAATATACTTTTTATCTGGCTAGAAATGACTCCTGGTCAAGACTCGATATCAGTTGGATTTCAAGAAAAATGACTAAAGATTCATTGGAAGCGGAACCTGAGTCAGATATACATGAGAGTAGTCCTATTGACTTCTGTGGATTTACTGAGTGCATTTACTGAATGAATTTACTGAGTGTGCATTCACTGAATTTCCTGTGGTTCACAACTACATTAGAGGAGTCCGATTGACTTCAGTGCGTTTACCATTGTGTCAGGAATCGGATGCTCTCAGGAGTCCGATGTAGAAACAGGAGAGAGGAGTTCGGGGTGATTTGTCACTCGAAATTGACCGCCCTGAGTACGACCAGAGGGAATGAGGCGTTTTCATTCTCGTACTGAAATGCACTGGGAACAGTCTGTGCTTAGAGATTGAGAAACCCATAAGAACAGCAATATACATTTTCTCTGTCTAGACACGACTCCTGGTCAAGACTCGATATCAGTTGGATTTCAAGCAAAATGACTAAAATATTTATTGGAAGAGGAACCTGAGTCAGATTTACATGAGAGTAGTCCTATTGACTTCTGTGCATTTACTGAGTGCATTTACTGAATGAATTTACTGAGTGTGCATTCAGTGAATTTCCTGTGGTGCACATCTACATTAGAGTAGTCCCATTGGCTGCAGTGCATTTATCTTTGTGTCAGGAATCAGATGCTCTCAACAGTCTGATGCAGAAAAAGGAGAGAGGAGTTCTGGGTGATTTGTCACTCGAAAATGACCGCCCTGAGGACTACCAGAGAGAATTATGCGTTTTCATACTCCATCTGAAATGCACTGGGAACAGTCTGTCCTTAGAGAATGAGAAACCCATAAGAACTGCAATATACTTTTTCTCTGTCTAGATACGACTCTTGGTCAAGACTCGATATCATTTGGATTTCAAGCAAAATGACAAAAGATTTATTTGAAGGGGAACCTTAGTCAGATTTATATGAGAGTAGTCCTATTGACTTCTGTGCATTTACTGAGTGCATTTACTGAACGAATTTACTGAGTGTGCATTCAGTGAATTTCCTGTTGTGCACACCTAGATTAGAGTAATCCCATTGGCTTCAGTGCGTTTATCCTTGTGTCAGGACTCAGATGCCCTCTACAGTCTGATGCAGAAAAAGGAAAGAGGAGTTTGGGGTGATTTGTCACTCGAAAATGACCGCCCTGAGGACTACCAGAGAGAATTATGCGTTTTCATACTCCTACTGAAATGCATTGGGAACAGTCTGTGCCTAGAGATTGAGAAACCCATAAGAACAGCAATATACCTTTTCTCTGTCTAGACACGACTCCTGGTCAAGACTCGATATCAGTTGGATTTCAAGCAAAATGACTAAAGATTTATTGGAAGAGGAACCTGAGTCAGATTTACATGAGAGGAATCCTATTGACTTCTGTGCATTTACTGAGTGCATTTACTGAATGAATTCACTGAGTGTGCATTCAGTCAATTTCCTGTGGGGCACATCTACATTAAAGTAGTCCCTTTGGCTTCAGTGCATTTACCCTTGTGTCACGAATCAGATGCTCTCTACAGTCTGATGTAGAAAAAGGAAAGAGCAGTTCCGGGTGATTTTTCACTTGAAAATGACTCCCTGAGGACTACTAGAGAGAATGATGCGTTTTCATACTTCTACTGAAATGCACTGGGAACAGTCTGTGCTTAGAGAGTGAGAAACCTGTCAGAACAGCGATATACTTTTTCTCCGTCAAGACACTACTCCTGGTCAATACTCAGTATCATTTGGATTTCAAGCAAAATGACTAAAGATTTATTGGAAGAGGGACCTGACTGAGATTTATATGAGAGTAGTCCTATTGACTTCTGTGCATTTACTGAGTGCATTTACTGAATGAATTTACTGAGTGTGCATTCAGTAAATTTCCTGTTGTTCACACCAACATTAGTGTAATCCCATTGGCTTCCGTGCGTTTACCCTTGTGTCAGGAATCAGATGCTCTCTACAGTCTAATGCAGAAAAAGGAAAGAGGAGTTTGGGGTGATTTGTCTCTCGAAAATTACTGCCCGGAGGACTACCAGAGAAAATAATGCGTTTTCATACTTCTACTGAAATGCACTGGGAACAGTCTGTGCTTAGAGAATGGGAAACGGATAAGAACAGCAATATACTTTTTCTCTGTCTAGACACGACTCCTGGTCAAGACTCGATATCATTTGGATTTCAAGCAAAATGACTAAAGATTATACATGAGAGTAGTCCTATTGACTTGTAGTGCATTTACTGAGTGCATTTACTGAATGAATTTACTTAGTATGCATTCATTGACTTTCCTGTGGTGCACATCTATATTAGCGAAGTCCCATTGGCTTCAGTGCGTTTACACTTGTGTCAGGAATCAGATGCTCTCAAGAGTCTGATGCAGAAACAGGAGAGAGGAGTTTGGGGTGATTTGTCTCTCGAAAATGACTCGCCCTGAGGACTACCAGAGAGAATGATGCGTTTTCATACTCCTACTGAAATGCACTGGGAACAATCTGTGCTTAGAGAGAGAGAAACCCATAGGAACAGCAATATACTTTTTATCTGGCTAGAAATGACTCCTGGTCAAGACTCGATATCAGTTGGATTTCAAGAAAAATGACTAAAGATTCATTGGAAGCGGAACCTGAGTCAGATATACATGAGAGTAGTCCTATTGACTTCTGTGGATTTACTGAGTGCATTTACTGAATGAATTTACTGAGTGTGCATTCACTGAATTTCCTGTGGTTCACAACTACATTAGAGGAGTCCGATTGACTTCAGTGCGTTTACCCTTGTGTCAGGAATCGGATGCTCTCAGGAGTCCGATGCAGAAACAGGAGAGAGGAGTTCGGGGTGATTTGTCACTCGAAAATGACCGCCCTGAGTACGACCAGAGAGAATGAGGCGTTTTCATTCTCGTACTGAAATGCACTGGGAACAGTCTGTGCTTAGAGATTGAGAAACCCATAAGAACAGCAATATACATTTTCTCTGGCTAGACACGACTCCTGGTCAAGACTCGGTATCTGTTGGATTTTAAGCAAAATGTCTCAAGATTTATTGGAAGAGGAACCGGAGTCAGATTTTCATGAGAGTAGTCCTATTGACTTCTTTGCATTTACTTAGGCCATTTACTGAATGAATTTACTGAGTGTGCATTCAGTGAATTTTCTGAGGTGCACATCTACATTAGAGTAGTCCCATTGGCTGCAGTGCATTTATCTTTGTGTCAGGAATCAGATGCTCTCAACAGTCTGATGCAGAAAAAGGAGAGAGGAGTTCTGGGTGATTTGTCACTCGAAAATGACCACCCTGAGGACTACCAGAGAGAATGATGTGTTTTCATACTCCATCTGAAATGCACTGGGAGCAGTCTGTCCTTAGAGAATGAGAAACCCATAAGAACTGCAATATACTTTTTCTCTGTCTAGATACGACTCTTGGTCAAGACTCGATATCATTTGGATTTCAAGCGAAAATGACAAAAGATTTATTTGAAGGGGAACCTTAGTCAGATTTATATGAGAGTAGTCCTATTGACTTCTGTGCATTTACTGAGTGCATTTACTGAACGAATTTACTGAGTGTGCATTCAGTGAATTTCCTGTTGTGCACACCTAGATTAGAGTAATCCCATTGGCTTCAGTGCGTTTATCCTTGTGTCAGGATTCAGATGCTCTCTACAGTCTGATGCAGAAAAAGGAAAGAGGAGTTTGGGGTGATTTGTCACTCGAAAATGACCGCCCTGAGGACTACCAGAGAGAATTATGCGTTTTCATACTCCTACTGAAATGCACTGGGAACAGTCTGTGCCTAGAGAATGAGAAACCCATAAGAACAGAAATATACTTTTTCTCTGACTAGACACGACTCCTGGTCAAGACTCGATATCAGTTGGATTTCAAGCAAAATGTGTAAAGATTTATTGGAAGAGGAACCTCGGTCAGATTTACATGAGAGTAGTTCTATGACTTCTGTGCATTTACTGAGTGCATTTAATGAATGAATTCAATGAGTGTGAATTCAGTGAATTTCTTGTGGTACACATCTACATTAGAGTAGTCCCATTGGCTTCAGTGCATTTACCCTTGTGTCAGGAATCAGATGCTCTCAACAGTCTAATGTAGAAAAAGGAAAGAGCAGTTCCGGGTGATTTGTCACTCGAAAATGACCGCCCTGAAGACTACGAGAGAGAATGATGCGTTTTCAAACTTCTACTGAAATGGACTGGGAACAGTCTGTGCTTAGAGAGTGAGAAACCTGTCAGAACAGCGATATACTTTTTCTCCGTCTAGACACTACTCCTGGTCAAGACTCAGTATCATTTGGATTTCAAGCAAAATGACTAAAGATTTATTGGAAGAGGGACCTGACTGAGATTTATATGAGAGTAGTCCTATTGACTTCTGTGCATTTACTGAGTGCATTTACTGAATGAATTTACTGAGTGTGCATTCAGTGAATTTCCTGTTGTTCACACCAACATTAGTGTAATCCCATTGGCTTCAGTGCGTTTACCCTTGTGTCAGGAATCAGATGCTCTCTACAGTCTAATGCAGAAAAAGGAAAGAGCAGTTTGGGGTGATTTGTCACTCGAAAATGACTGCCCTAAGGACTACTAGAGAAAATGATGCGTTTTCATACTCCTACTGAAATGCACTGGGAACATTCTGTGCTTAGAGAATGAGAAACCGAAAAGAACAGCAATATACTTTTTCTCTGTCTAGACACAACTCCTGGTCAAGACTCGATATCATTTGGATTTCAAGAAATGACAAGATTATTTGAAGGGAACCTAAGTCAGATTTACATGAGAGTAGTCCTATTGACTTGTAGTGCATTTACTGAGTGCATTTACTGAATGAATTTACTTAGTATGCATTCATTGACTTTCCTGTGGTGCACATCTATATTAGCGTAAGTCCCATTGGCTTCAGTGCGTTTACACTTGTGTCAGGAATCAGATGCTCTCAAGAGTCTGATGCAGAAACAGGAGAGAGGAGTTTGGGGTGATTTGTCACTCGAAAATGACTCGCCCTGCGGACTACCAGAGAGAATGATGCGTTTTCATACTCCTACTGAAATGCACTGGGAACAGTCTGTGCTTAGAGAGTGAGAAACCCATAAGAACAGCAATATACTTTTTATCTGGCTAGAAATGACTCCTGGTCAAGACTCGATATCAGTTGGATTTCAAGAAAAATGACTAAAGATTCATTGGAAGCGGAACCTGAGTCAGATTTACATGAGAGTAGTCCTATTGACTTCTGTGGATTTACTGAGTGCATTTACTGAATGAATTTACTGAGTGTGCATTCACTGAATTTCCTGTGGTTCACAACTACATTAGAGTAGTCCGATTGACTTCAGTGCGTTTACCATTGTGTCAGGAATCGGATGCTCTCAGGAGTCCGATGCTAGAAACAGGAGAGAGGAGTTCGGGGTGATTTGTCACTCGAAAATGACCGCCCTGAGGACTACCAGAGGGAATGAGGCGTTTTCATTCTCGTACTGAAATGCACTGGGAACAGTCTGTGCTTAGAGAGTGAGAAACCCATAAGAACAGCAATATACATTTTCTCTGTCTAGACACGACTCCTGGTCAAGACTCGATATCAGTTGGATTTCAAGCAAAATGACTAAAATATTTATTGGAAGAGGAACCTGAGTCAGATTTACATGAGAGTAGTCCTATTGACTTCTGTGCATTTACTGAGTGCATTTACTGAATGAGTTTACTGAGTGTGCATTCAGTGAATTTTCTGTGGTGCACATCTTCATTAGAGTAGTCCCATTGGCTGCAGTGCATTTATCTTTGTGTCAGGAATCAGATGCTCTCAACAGTCTGATGCAGAAAAAGGAGAGTGGAGTTCTGGGTGATTTGTCACTCGATAATGACCACCCTGAGGACTACCAGAGAGAATGATGTGTTTTCATACTCCATCTGAAATGCACTGGGAGCAGTCTGTCCTTAGAGAATGAGAAACCCATAAGAACTGCAATATACTTTTTCTCTGTCTAGATACGACTCTTGGTCAAGACTCGATATCATTTGGATTTCAAGCAAAATGACAAAAGATTTATTTGAAGGGGAACCTTAGTCAGATTTATATGAGAGTAGTCCTATTGACTTCTGTGCATTTACTGAGTGCATTTACTGAACGAATTTACTGAGTGTGCATTCAGTGAATTTCCTGTTGTGCACACCTAGATTAGAGTAATCCCATTGGCTTCAGTGCGTTTATCCTTGTGTCAGGACTCAGATGCCCTCTACAGTCTGATGCAGAAAAAGGAAAGAGGAGTTTGGGGTGATTTGTCACTCGAAAATGACCGCCCTGAGGACTACCAGAGAGAATTATGCGTTTTCATACTCCTACTGAAATGCATTGGGAACAGTCTGTGCCTAGAGATTGAGAAACCCATAAGAACAGCAATATACCTTTTCTCTGTCTAGACACGACTCCTGGTCAAGACTCGATATCAGTTGGATTTCAAGCAAAATGACTAAAGATTTATTGGAAGAGGAACCTGAGCCAGATTTACATGAGAGGAATCCTATTGACTTCTGTGCATTTACTGAGTGCATTTACTGAATGAATTCACTGAGTGTGCATTCAGTCAATTTCCTGTGGGGCACATCTACATTAAAGTAGTCCCTTTGGCTTCAGTGCATTTACCCTTGTGTCACGAATCAGATGCTCTCTACAGTCTGATGTAAAAAAAGGAAAGAGCAGTTCCGGGTGATTTTTCACTCGAAAATGACTCCCTGAGGACTACGAGAGAGAATGATGCGTTTTCATACTTCTACTGAAATGCACTGGGAACAGTCTGTGCTTAGAGAGTGAGAAACCTGTCAGAACAGCGATATACTTTTTCTCCGTCAAGACACTACTCCTGGTCAATACTCAGTATCATTTGGATTTCAAGCAAAATGACTAAAGATTTATTGGAAGAGGGACCTGACTGAGATTTATATGAGAGTAGTCCTATTGACTTCTGTGCATTTATTGAGTGCATTTACTGAATGAATTTACTGAGTGTGCATTCAGTAAATTTCCTGTTGTTCACACCAACATTAGTGTAATCCCATTGGCTTCCGTGCGTTTACCCTTGTGTCAGGAATCAGATGCTCTCTACAGTCTAATGCAGAAAAAGGAAAGAGGAGTTTGGGGTGATTTGTCTCTCAAAAATTACTGCCCGGAGGACTACCAGAGAAAATAATGCGTTTTCATACTTCTACTGAAATGCACTGGGAACAGTCTGTGCTTAGAGAATGGGAAACGGAAAAGAACAGCAATATACTTTTTCTCTGTCTAGACACGACTCCTGGTCAAGACTCGATATCATTTGGATTTCAAGCAAAATGACTAAAGATTTACATGAGAGTAGTCCTATTGACTTGTAGGCATTTACTGAGTGCATTTACTGAATGAATTTACTTAGTATGCATTCATTGACTTTCCTGTGGTGCACATCTATATTAGCGAAGTCCCATTGGCTTCAGTGCGTTTACACTTGTGTCAGGAATCAGATGCTCTCAAGAGTCTGATGCAGAAACAGGAGAGAGGAGTTTGGGGTGATTTGTCTCTCGAAAATGACTCCCCCGCGGACTACCAGAGAGAATGATGCGTTTTCATACTCCTACTGAAATGCACTGGGAACAATCTGTGCTTAGAGAGAGAGAAACCCATAGGAACAGCAATATACTTTTTATCTGGCTAGAAATGACTCCTGGTCAAGACTCGATATCAGTTGGATTTCAAGAAAAATGACTAAAGATTCATTGGAAGCGGAACCTGAGTCAGATATACATGAGAGTAGTCCTATTGAATTCTGTGGATTTACTGAGTGCATTTACTGAATGAATTTACTGAGTGTGCATTCACTGAATTTCCTGTGGTTCACAACTACATTAGAGGAGTCCGATTGACTTCAGTGCGTTTACCATTGTGTCAGGAATCGGATGCTCTCAGGAGTCCGATGTAGAAACAGGAGAGAGGAGTTCGGGGTGATTTGTCACTCGAAATTGACCGCCCTGAGTACGACCAGAGGGAATGAGGCGTTTTCATTCTCGTACTGAAATGCACTGGGAACAGTCTGTGCTTAGAGATTGAGAAACCCATAAAAGAGCAATATACATTTTCTCTTTCTGGCTAGACACGACTCCTGGTCAAGACTCGATATCAGTTGGATTTCAAGCAAAATGACTAAAATATTTATTGGAAGAGGGACCTGAGTCAGATTTGCATGAGAGTAGTCCTATTGACTTCTGTGCATTTACTGAGTGCATTTACTGAATGAATTTACTGAGTGTGCATTCAGTGAATTTCCTGTGGTGCACATCTACATTAGAGTAGTCCCATTGGCTGCAGTGCATTTATCTTTGTGTCAGGAATCAGATGCTCTCAACAGTCTGATGCAGAAAAAGGAGAGAGGAGTTCTGGGTGATTTGTCACTCGAAAATGACCGCCCTGAGGACTACCAGAGAGAATTATGTGTTTTCATACTCCATCTGAAATGCACTGGGAGCAGTCTGTCCTTAGAGAATGAGAAACCCATAAGAACTGCAATATACTTTTTCTCTGTCTAGATACGACTCTTGGTCAAGACTCGATATCATTTGGATTTCAAGCAAAATGACAAAATATTTATTTGAAGGGGAACCTTAGTCAGATTTATATGAGAGTAGTCCTATTGACTTCTGTGCATTTACTGAGTGCATTTACTGAACGAATTTACTGAGTGTGCATTCAGTGAATTTCCTGTTGTGCACACCTAGATTAGAGTAATCCCATTGGCTTCAGTGCGTTTATCCTTGTGTCAGGACTCAGATGCCCTCTACAGTCTGATGCAGAAAAAGGAAAGAGGAGTTTGGGGTGATTTGTCACTCGAAAATGACCGCCCTGAGGACTACCAGAGAGAATTATGCGTTTTCATACTCCTACTGAAATGCATTGGGAACAGTCTGTGCCTAGAGATTGAGAAACCCATAAGAACAGCAATATACCTTTTCTCTGTCTAGACACGACTCCTGGTCAAGACTCGATATCAGTTGGATTTCAAGCAAAATGACTAAAGATTTATTGGAAGAGGAACCTGAGTCAGATTTACATGAGAGGAATCCTATTGACTTCTGTGCATTTACTGAGTGCATTTACTGAATGAATTCACTGAGTGTGCATTCAGTCAATTTCCTGTGGGGCACATCTACATTAAAGTAGTCCCTTTGGCTTCAGTGCATTTACCCTTGTGTCACGAATCAGATGCTCTCTACAGTCTGATGTAGAAAAAGGAAAGAGCAGTTCCGGGTGATTTTTCACTCGAAAATGACTCCCTGAGGACTACGAGAGAGAATGATGCGTTTTCATACTTCTACTGAAATGCACTGGGAACAGTCTGTGCTTAGAGAGTGAGAAACCTGTCAGAACAGCGATATACTTTTTCTCCGTCAAGACACTACTCCTGGTCAATACTCAGTATCATTTGGATTTCAAGCAAAATGACTAAAGATTTATTGGAAGAGGGACCTGACTGAGATTTATATGAGAGTAGTCCTATTGACTTCTGTGCATTTACTGAGTGCATTTACTGAATGAATTTACTGAGTGTGCATTCAGTAAATTTCCTGTTGTTCACACCAACATTAGTGTAATCCCATTTGCTTCCGTGCGTTTACCCTTGTGTCAGGAATCAGATGCTCTCTACAGTCTAATGCAGAAAAAGGAAAGAGGAGTTTGGGGTGATTTGTCTCTCAAAAATTACTGCCCGGAGGACTACCAGAGAAAATAATGCGTTTTCATACTTCTACTGAAATGCACTGGGAACAGTCTGTGCTTAGAGAATGGGAAACGGAAAAGAACAGCAATATACTTTTTCTCTGTCTAGACACGACTCCTGGTCAAGACTCGATATCATTTGGATTTCAAGCAAAATGACTAAAGATTTACATGAGAGTAGTCCTATTGACTTGTAGGCATTTACTGAGTGCATTTACTGAATGAATTTACTTAGTATGCATTCATTGACTTTCCTGTGGTGCACATCTATATTAGCGAAGTCCCATTGGCTTCAGTGCGTTTACACTTGTGTCAGGAATCAGATGCTCTCAAGAGTCTGATGCAGAAACAGGAGAGAGGAGTTTGGGGTGATTTGTCTCTCGAAAATGACTCCCCCGCGGACTACCAGAGAGAATGATGCGTTTTCATACTCCTACTGAAATGCACTGGGAACAATCTGTGCTTAGAGAGAGAGAAACCCATAGGAACAGCAATATACTTTTTATCTGGCTAGAAATGACTCCTGGTCAAGACTCGATATCACTTGGATTTCAAGAAAAATGACTAAAGATTCATTGGAAGCGGAACCTGATTCAGATATACATGAGAGTAGTCCTATTGACTTCTGTGGATTTACTGAGTGCATTTACTGAATGAATTTACTGAGTGTGCATTCACTGAATTTCCTGTGGTTCACAACTACATTAGAGGAGTCCGATTGACTTCAGTGCGTTTACCATTGTGTCAGGAATCGGATGCTCTCAGGAGTCCGATGTAGAAACAGGAGAGAGGAGTTCGGGGTGATTTGTCACTCGAAATTGACCGCCCTGAGTACGACCAGAGGGAATGAGGCGTTTTCATTCTCGTACTGAAATGCACTGGGAACAGTCTGTGCTTAGAGATTGAGAAACCCATAAAAGAGCAATATACTTTTTCTCTGGCTAGACACGACTCCTGGTCAAGACTCGATATCAGTTGGATTTCAAGCAAAATGACAAAATATTTATTGGAAGAGGGACCTGAGTCAGATTTGCATGAGAGTAGTCCTATTGACTTCTGTGCATTTACTGAGTGCATTTACAGAATGAATTTACTGAGTGTGCATTCAGTGAATTTCCTGTGGTGCACATCTACATTAGAGTAGTCCTATTGGCTTCATTGCGTTTACCCTTGTGTTAGGAATCGGATGCTCTCAAGAGTCTAATGCAGAAACAGGAGAGAGGAGTTCGTGATGATTTGTCACTTGAAAATGACCGCCCCAAGGACTACCTGAGAGAATGATGTGTTTTCATACTCCTACTGAAACGCTCTAGGAACAGTCTGTGCTTAGAGAGTGAGAAACCCATAAGAACAGCAGTATGCTTTTTATTTGGCTAGACACAACTCCTGGTCAAGACTTGATATCAGTTGGATTTCAAGCACAATGATGAACAATTTATTGGAAGCGGAACCTGAGTCAGATTTACATGAGAGTAGTCCTATTGACTTCTGTGCATTTACTGAGTGCATTTACTGAATGAATTTACTGAGTGTTCATTTATTGAATTTCCTGTGGTGCACAGCTATAGTAGTGTACTCCCATTGGCTTCAGTGCATTTACCCTTGTATCAGGAACCGGATGCTCTCAAGAGTCTGATGTTGAAACAGGAGAGAGGAATTGGTGGTGATTTGTCCCTCGAAAATGACTCCCCCGAGGACTACCAGAGGCAATGATGGTTTTTCATCCTCCTATTGACATGCACTGGGAACGGTCTGTGCTTAGAGAGTGAGAAACCCATAGCAACAGCATTTGACCATTTACTGAGTGATTTTACTGAGTGTGTATTCAGTGAATTTCCTGTGGTTCAGATATAAATGAGAGTAGTCCCATTGACTTCAGTGCCTTAACCCTTGTGTCACTAATCGGATGCTCTCAAGAATCTGATGCAGAAACAGCAGAGAAGAGTTGGGGGTGATTTGTCACTCGAAAATGACTCCCGTGAATACTACGACAGGAATGATACGTTTTCATACTCCTAATGACAGTCACTGGGAACAGTCTGTGTTTACAGAGTGAGCAACCCATAGGAACAGTAGTATACTTTTTCTCTGGCTAGACAGGTCTTCTGGTCAAGACTCGATATTTCTTGGATTTCAAGCAGAATGAAAAAAGATTTATAGGAAGTGGAACCTGAGCCAGATTTACATGAGAGTAGTCCTATTGACTTCTGTGCATTTATTGACTGCATTTACTGAGTGATTTTACTGAGTGTGCATTCAGTGAATTTCCTGTGGTGTAGATATACTTGAGAGTAGTCCCATTGACTTCAGTGGATTTACCCTTGTGTCACTAATCAGATGCTCTCAAGAATCTGATGCAGAAACAGGAGAGAGGAGTTGGGGGTGATTTGTGACTCAAAAATGACTCCTGTGAGGACTACCAGAGGAATGATGCATTTTCATACTCCTAATGACAGTCACTGAGAACAGTCTGTGCTTACAGAGTGAGAAAACCGTAGGAACAGCAGTGTACTTTTTTCCGGCTAGACACGACTTCTGGTCAAGACTCAATATCTGTTGGATTTCAAGCAGAATGACTAAAGATTTATTGGAAGTGGAACCTGAGGCAGATTTACATGAGAGAAGTCCTGTTGACTTCTTTGCATTTTCTGAGTGAATTTACTGAGTGCGCATTCAGTGAAATTCCTGAGATGCTGATCTATATAAGAGTAGTCCTATTGACTTCAGTGGATTTATCCTTGTATCACTAATCGGATGCTCTCAAGAATCTGATGCAGAAACAGCAGAGAGGAGTTGGGGGTGATTTGTCACTCGAAAATGACTCCCGTGAGGACTACCAGAGGAATGATACGTTTTCGTACTCCTATTGACAGTCACTGGGAAGAGTCTGTTTTTACAGAGTGAGACCCCATAGGAACAGTAGTATACTTTTTCTCCGGCTAGACACGACTCCTGGTCAAGACTCGATATTTCTTGGATTTCAAGCAGAATGACTAAAGATTTATTGGAAGTGAAACCGAGGAAGATTTACATGAGAGAAGTCCTGTTCACTTCTTTGCATTTTCTGGAGATCTATTTTGAAGCGAAAATTTGAAACCCCCCGCAAGCGTATAAGCGGATGGGAGGAGGGCGGAATCCCCACCCCCTTTGAGAAACGGGACTTATAAAAGAAAAGCGGAGGGGAGTAAAGGGAAAAAAGAGTTGGTGAAGATACCTTTGGGGAAGCATTGAAGATTAAGAGTTTGTTGGTCTCCTGAGTGACGCGGCACAAACTTTGATAAAGTAAACAATTAAAAAGATGTCGGCATTTAAAAAGGTCCCGCAGAAGCCAGAAAAGAAGGGGGGAGGAGCTTCTGGTCTGGGCACCCCCCACCGTAGCCAGCTGTCAATCAACAGAAAAGCGAGTCACTGCGCCCTCTGCTGGATCAAATGCAGAAAATCAGCGAAACTTTGTGTAACATGGAAAGTGTTCTCAACAGTCAACAAAAACAATTAACAGAAACAACAAAGAAGATGTAGGAGATTGCGCAAAAAAGTTTGGTCTCAACGGAAGAGTGACAAAAAAAACCCAACTCCTCTTTCCTGTTTATGCATCAGATTCTTGAGAGCATCCGATTAGTGACACAAGGGTAAATTCAGTGAAGTCAATGGGACTACTATCATGTAGATCTTCACCACAGGAAATTCACTGACTGCAGACTCAGTAAATTCACTCAGTAAATGCACTCAGTATATCCACAGAAGTCAATAGGACTACTCTCATTTAAATCTGCCTCAGCTTTCGCTTCCAATAAATCTTTAGTCATTGTGCTTGATATCCAACAGATATCAAGTCTTGACCAAAAGTCGTGTCTAGCCGGAGAAAAAGTATACAGCTTTTCCTATGGGTTTCTCACTCTCTAAGAACAGACTGTTCCCAGTGCAAGTCATTAGGAGTATGGAAACACATCATTGTGTCTGGTAGTCCACAGGGGAGTCATTTTAGGAAGACAAATCACCACGTAACTCCACTCTCCTGTTTCTGCATCAGACTCTTGAGAGCATCTCATTCCTGATACAAGGGTAAATGCACTGAAGTCAATGGGACTACTCTCATGTAGATCTGCACCACAGGAAATTCACTGAATGCACACTCATAAATTCACTCAGTTAGTGCATAGAAGTCAATAGGACTACTCTCATGTAAATCTGCCTCAGGTTTCACTTACAATAAATGTTTAGTCATTCTGCTTGAAATCCAACAGATAACAAGTCTTGACCAGAAGTCGTGTCTAGCCGAAGAAAAAGTATATTGCTGTTACTATGGGTTTCTCACTCTCTAAGCACAGAGTGTTCCCAGTTCATGTCGTTAGGAGTATGAAAACGCATCATTGCCTCTGGTAGTCCTCAGGGGAGTCATTTTCGAGAGACAAATCACCGCCAACTCCTCTCTCCTGTTTCTTCATCAGACTCTTGAGAGCATCCGATTAGTGACACAAGGGTAAATTCACTGAAGTCAATGGGACTACTCTCATGTAGATCTTCAACACAGAAAATTCACTGAATGCACACTCTGTAAATTCACTCAGTAAATGCACAGAAGTCAATAGGACTACTCTCATGTAAATCTGCCTTAGGTTCCGCTTCCAATAAATCTTTAGTCATTGTGCTTGAAATCCAACTGATATCGAGTTTTGACCAGGAGTCGTGTCTAGCCAGAGAAAAAGTATACTCCTGTTCCTATGGGTTTCTCAGTCTCTAAGCACTGACTGTTCCCAGTGCATTTCAGTTGAAGTATGAAAAATAATCATTGCCTCTGGTAATTCTCAGGGGAGTCATTTTCGAGAAACAAATCACCCCCAACTCCTCTCTCCTGTTTCTGCATCAGACTCTTTTTTTTTATAGAACAAAGATTTTTATTGGAATATATTCAACATTGTTAAACGCCATTTCCAAAACAACTTATAAGCTATATCCCTTCCCCCTTCCCCCCAATAGGCTTTCAACACTGCTTTTGCCAATAACAAAAGAAATTTAAAAGTAATCAGGTTTAAACTTATAACAATCGATAAACCAGGTGACATATTTTTTATATACAGAAATCTTACTCAACTAACAGAATTCCATTTTCAATAAGAATCAAAGTTATACTTTTCCCCTTTCATTTTATATTCAGTTTCCATATATATTTTCAGGTCTTCCCATTCATTTAAATACTGTTCTGCCATTTGTCCATTTAATTTTTTAGTCATTTAGTCAGCTAAGAATAGAAGTTTTCTTAACCAGTCTTGTATATCTGGTACTTTATTCGATTTCCACTGTTGTGCAAAAGCTATTCTCACCGACGTGATCATGTACCATAATACTGTTCTCTTTTCTTGCTTGATTTTTTCCATTGTCAAACCTAAGAGTAGAAGTTCCGGACTTTTTCTAATAAGGATTTTCAATATTTTCTGCATCTCACAATGTACATTTGACCAGTATACTTTTGCTTTCTCGCATGTCCACCATATGTGATAAAAAGAACCCTCTATTTTTTTACATTTCCAACATTTATTACTCAGGTTCTTGTCCATACTTATATTAGCAATCTTTTTTGGTGTCATATACCACCTATAAAGCATCTTATAACAATTTTCTTTTACATTAACACAAGTTGAAATTTTTAGCGCTGATGTCAGGTAGCCCTGCCATGATGGATGGAGAAGGGAGGGCAGATGGGCTTTTTGTTTTGTGAAGGGAGGGTGGATGGGATCGTGGGGTGTTGATTTATGCACCTGGAGTGTTCGAATGGAATGCGGGGAGCTGCCTCGACTGCCTGGCCGTGCAGGCCGTATCTTACTCAGACCTAACACACTGACCTTGGAGGAGACAGGCTGTTAGCTTCCTATCGCTTTCAAAAGCAACAGCTAGGCTGGGAAAATCGGTGGGAACTACATTAATTATCACTGTCTCCAGTTCCTGCGCGCATGCTTCTATTGGTGGAGGGGGTTGTCAGGTTTAAAATCAAGTAGATCCAGTCATTCTTGCACAAAGAAAGGTTTATTAGGATTATCTTGCTAAAACCCACAGTAGGAGGTCATTGTCAGGAATGGGGGGACAAAGCAAGCTAACTTATAGTGTGATGCAATGAAGCGCCAGCGAATAAACTTGAGCACTCGCGGGAACTCCCGGCGGGAGAACTTGATGAGCGGAGACTACTCCCCCCCTTGCCTTCCCAGGACTGAAAATTCTCAGCTAAACAAGAATAGCCCAAAGCCTACATTCAGGCCACCGTGATAGGAAAAGCGGCAGGAAGAAGCTCCCACGTTTCTGCCTGCATGCTACGCGCAAAGCGGTAGGAAACATAAAACAATGGATTCAGTGAGAAACATCAAAGGCATCTTTTCTGACAGGGGTCCCCATTCTCCCCCTTCTGGTATAACTGCTTGCTTCATGTAACCAAGGTATTCTTAACAATGATTCTGTTCCAGTAACCTACTATTGCAGCTTTAAAATAAATACTATTCTTGCTTCACTGAACAAGGCCTGGTATTTTGCTGACTAAGTTAAGGACTCTGACAGTTTGTTAAGAATCCCTCATTTTCGGGGCTGGTCGGAAACCCGCGACTCCTACATGAGTGGCGGTGAAGAAGACACTCTCCCGATTAAAGACGAAAAGAAGGAGGACAAGAAACCTCCTGTGACGACAGTACCCATGGAAGCCCCTGGACCATATGTGCCGGTGACATGGGGGCAGGAGTACGACTTTGGGGGGCCCTACGGGGACCCTTATGGAGCGGCCTACGGAGGGGTGACCACCCGACCTAAGCAAAGACGAGATTGGGTGAAACCCCTGGCCGAAACCCATGAGACGTGGTTCACGACTCCGCGAGCCTCAGTGCGAGTGAGTCACGCCGAGAGGTCAGTCCGCCGACTGATCACCGCAGAAGGGTTGGAGGACACCTACCGAGACTCTGGTGACCTGGAAGGGGCCGTGGTGAGCCGGAGGTGGAGTGGCGACCCGATCCAAGACCGCTTGTTCCGCATCCTAGATGAATCCCTCGCCCGCATCCCCCAGATGATTGCGGAGGGCATCCGAGAGCAGAGGGAACGACAACGGCGGGAGGCGCCCCCCGACCAACAACTTCCGGACCAGCAAAATGTGCCGGTTCCGGACCAGCAGAACGTGCCTGCCCAACCCCTCGATCAACCAGCAGGGCCGGGGCCGCAGGGGCCGCAGGGACCGCCGGTATTGCAACCCCAACGATCCTGGGGTTTCCTGCCACCGAAACCTGCCGAGCTACTCGACGCAGACTTCGACGGGACCCCGGAAAAGTTCCCCTTTTTCTTAGTGAGAACTGAAAAATTCATTGAGAACTGGGGCCACCTGTTCCAGAGTGAGGATCGGATGGTGGATGCGATAGCCTCGCACCTGAAAGATGCAGCGGCTGACTGGTATGTAGCACTGCACCAGGCTGACGGGCGAGAGCTCAGAGAGATCGATGCGTTCATGTGGGCTATGAAGGAACACTTTGAAGATGTCAATGCCAACAAGATGGCCAGAGCGGCTATACGGGCCCTCAAGCAAGGATCCAAGTCGGTGAGAGAATACACAGCGGAATTCCGCAGGTGCGCCGCCAAAACACGAGGCTGGGAAGACGGGGTCCTGGCAGACCACTATAAGTTGGGGCTCAACGCAGAGATTCGCCGTTCCGTCACAAGAACCCAGGATCCGGACACGTTAACGGGCTGGATACAAGCGGCTGTCACCATGGAAAACCGCCTGAAAACCATCCGACTGGACGATGCCGCGGTGATGAGTAAAGGGGGCCAATCGGGTCCCACACCTGCTCCGCGAGGGAAGAATCAACCACCGAACCAGAAACCCAAAGATGGCACGAGGGAGATCCGGATGAAGCAAGGGCTCTGCCTGAAGTGCGGGGAGGGGGGCCACTTTGCAGCGAACTGCCCAGGCTCCCCCGCACCAACTGGGGCCCCGAAAGGGACCAAAAAGAAGTTTGACACCTCCACCCCGAAGCCGGTGGCGAAACTGAGAGGGGCGAGGGCCCTGCAAGCCAAACCCCTCAGCGAGGCGTCGGATTCATCGGATGGCGAGACCGCGCAGCCGGGAAACGAGACGGACCTGCTGTAAATAGCGCTGAACAGCAGGTCCCGGACTCTCAAGCGCAAATCCCGGTGAGCCGACCCCCCTCTCTTTTCTTTCTCACAGTGACTTTAATGGACCCGGGTCTACTGACCCATGTGAGAGTACGAGCTCTCATTGACTCTGAGTGTGGAAAAGACCTCATTAACCCCACACTGGTGACGGGACTGGGGGCGAAAGTGGTGAAATTGACTGATCCCCTGATTTTCACGCAGATGGACAGCTCTACAATGAAAGAGCCGTGCAAATATGAAACTGTACCCTTACGGGTGGGGATCGGGAACCACTGGGAAGAAAGGCCCTTCGTCGTCACCCCTTCTGCTCGATTTCCCCTAGTGTTGGGTAGCGCATGGTTCTTCGACCATGATCCACACGTCCTATGGGGAGAGGGGAAAGTTAATTTCATTTCCGAGAAATGCCAACCACATCTGTGGAAATGGGATTGGGGTGCCCCGATGGTGGGTGGGGACCTCATAATGGCGGGGGTGGCTGAAACGGAACTGGAGGCGGTTCCCCAAGAATATCGAGACCTAGCCGCCGTTTTTGGGGAGGAGGAAGCGGATGAACTGCCCCCCCACAGAAACTCTGACTGTGCAATTGAAATTTTACCAAACCAAAAGTTACCCAAGGGGAAACTATACTCCATGAGCCCCTCGGAGAAGGTGGAGTTGAGAAAGTTTATCGACAAAAACTTAGAAAGGGGGTTTATACGACTCGCATCCTCCCCGTTTGCTGCTCCTGTTCTTTTCCGGAAAAAAAAGGACGGGGGGCTGCGGCTGTGCACAGACTATCGAGGGCTGAATGCAGTTTCTAACACGAACGCTTACCCTATGCCCCTGATCAAAGACCTGTTGACCGCGGTGGCAGGGGGGAAGGTATTCTCGAAGCTAGACTTGAGGGATGCCCACTTCAGGGCGCGGATAAGGGAGGGGGACGAGTTCAAAACGGCTTTCAATACCCTGCTGGGTCAATTTGAATATTTAGTAATGCCGTTCGGGCTCCAGGGAGCGCCGGGAGTTTTCATGAACTTGATTAATGAAGTGCTCCACAAGTATTTATTCAAGGGGGTCCTTGTTTACCTTGATGACATACTTTTGTACTCCCCTGACCTGAAAGCACACATCAAACTGGTGAGAGAAGTTCTCCAAACATTGCACAAGCACAAACTCTTTGCTAAGCTGTCCAAATGCGAATTTCACAAGTCAGAGATCCCCTTCCTGGGCTACCGCATATCACAGAGGGGAATTGAGATGGATCCTGACAAAGTAAAAGATGGGTGGGGTGGGAAACCCCTAAAACTCGGAGGCAACTCCAGGGTTTCCTCGGTTTCGCAAACTTTTACAGATCATTTTCGTCAAACTTTACTCAAGTGGCTCTCCCCCTAACTGACTTGCTTAAAACGAAGGGGAAGCCTCCTGACTGCACCCGTCCTGGGGCAAAGCTAGAATGGTCCCCAGAATGCCAACACGCCTTCGACCGGCTAAAAGCTCTTTTTACGTCGGAGCCTGTTTTGGCGCACCTGAATGAACTTAAAAAATTCATTGTACAAGTCGACGCATCAGATGTTGCGATGGGAGGGGCGATCCTCCAAGAGGGGGACGATGGTAAACTGCACCGCCTCGCCTTTAATGATACTGAGCGAAATTGGTCGGTGTGGGAGAAAGAAGCAGGATCGATCCGCTTAGCGCTGGCGACCTGGCGCCATTGGCTTGAGGGGGCGCGGGTTCCGTTTGAGGTTTGGACTGATCATAAAAACCTTGAGCTCCTCCGCTCCCCCTGCTCATTGAACGCCAAACAGCTCCGTTGGGCTGATTTCTTCTCTAAGTTCAACTTCACTCTGCACCATTTTCCTGGCAAATCTAACTCGCTAGCTGATGCACTTTCACGCCTCCCACAACACGATAGTAAGAGGGAGGAGATTCATGACTCTGTTTTCACGCCCTCCCAATTGGGAGGAGCGGTAACCACTCGTAAGCAAGCGAAGCTTTCCCCCCCTTCCCCTACCCCTCCCGCAGATGACTGGGCCGCGAAATTCTCTACGGCTATGTCCGACGCCGACAGGGAGGAGGTAGGGGGGGGAGGACGGAGTTACTCAAGATGCACAGGGCTGCTGGCTGAAAAATGGCAAAATGTTTGTTCCCCATTCCCTTCGGGGGGAGGTGATGGCTTAGGTGCACGGATCGAAACTGGCGGGGCACACGGGGTTTGTTAAATCGCTCCAACTATTGCAGAGACAGTTCTGGTGGCCTGGGCTACGCAAAGACATTTCTTTGTTCACTTCTGCTTGCCAAACGTGTTTGATGAGTAAACCCAGGCCAGGTAAACCCCCCGGAGCACTGCAACCCCTCCCCACGCCAACTCGACCATGGGAAGTGATCTCAATGGACTTCATTACAGATCTACCCCCTAGTGGGGGGAATACTGTTATTTGGGTCGTGGTGGATCTTTTCACTAAACAAGCCCACTTCGTTCCATTTGCATTAATCCCCTCGGCCAAGAAGTTAGCCTCGGCGTTTCTCCAACACGTAGTGAGGCTCCACACTTTGCCAGCTAAAATGATCTCAGACAGGGGGGTGGAATTCGTTTCTCATTTCTGGACTGAACTTATGTCACTGCTTGGGGTGGAGCGGGGGGTTGGCAGTGCGTACCACCCAGAGACTGATGGACAAACCGAGCGTGTCAATCAAACCCTTGAACAATATTTAAGATATTTTACGAACTTTCAACAGGACAATTGGCATTCCCTTTTGCCTTTAGCTGAGTTCTGTTACAATAACACTCAGCACTCTTCTACGGGCATGTCCCCATTCAAGGCGGTCCATGGATATGAAGCCCCGCCATTACCGTTTTTGACTTCTCCCGACCTCCCGGCGGGAGATGCTGGTGACTGGTGCAAAAAGTTGCAAGCAGCTTGGCCGCTATTATCTAAAACTCTTGACGATGCGAAGGAGGCTTATAAAACCCAGGCTGACAAAAAACGCAACCTTTCCTGGGTCCCAAAATGTGGGGAGTTTGCCTACCTTTCCACTCAAAACTTGCGTGGAATTCAACCGAGCCGTAAACTTGGCTGGAAATTTATTGGACCTTTTGAAATTGTGCGAGTGATTAACAATGTGACTGTGGAACTTGCTTTGCCTAAATCACTAAAGTCTGTTCATCCTGTCTTTCATGTAAGGCTCCTATGCCGCGCGCCTGAGGAGAACAAATGGAGACCGCGACAACCCACCCCGCCTCCGCTGCTGGTGGGGGGGGGAACCACACTATGAAGTTTCACAGATTCTGGACTCTAAAATCTCTCGCAATTGCTTGTTCTATTTGGTCGAATGGACGGACTTTGGGCCTGAACAGAGGGAGTGGGTGCGGGCGGAACATGTTCTGGCCCCCAAGATGGTCCGGGCTTTTCATAAATTGTATCCCCACAAGCCAAAGGGATAGATTTGTTATCAGGAGGGCAGGATGTCAGGTAGCCCTGCCATGATGGATGGAGAAGGGAGGGTGGATGGGCTTTTTGTTTTGTGAAGGGAGGGTGGATGGGATCGTGGGGTATTGATTTATGCACCTGGAGTGTTCGAATGGAATGCGGGGAGCTGCCTCGACTGCCTGGCCGTGCAGGCCGTATCTTACTCAGACCTAACACGCTGACTTTGGAGGAGACAGGCTGTTAGCTTCCTATCGCTTTCAAAAGCAACAGCTAGGCTGGGAAAATGGGGGCAGTGGGAACTACATTAATTATCACTGTCTCCAGTTCCTGTGCGCGCTATGCTTCTATTGGTGGAGGGGGGGTCCCCATTCTCCCCCTTCTGGTATAACTGCTTGCTTCATGTAACCAAGGTATTCTTAACAATGATTCTGTTCCAGTAACCTACTATTGCAGCTTTAAAATAAATACTATTCTTGCTTCACTGAACAAGGCCTGGTATTTAGCTGACTAAGTTAAGGACTCTGATAGCTTTCCTCCATAAAAATTCCCAAGATTCCATTGAAATTTCCTTATACATATTTATGGCCCATTTTATCATTTGCTCTTTAACAGTTTCATCCAAAGTGTATACAGTTAACAATATTTTATACAACTTAGAAATCATTTTTCCTCCTTTTTCCAATCAAATATCAATTCCCAAATACTTAACTTTTTTAACCACTTCATATTCTGTCATTTTTTGTAACCATTGTTGCCTTGCAGTAGTCATATTTTTACATAATATTTTCAATTTGTTTTTATTTACATAAAACCCAGTGAGTTCACCAAACTCTTTCACTTTTTCAAAAACCAATGGCATAGTGTTAACAGGATCTTCCACAATAAACATATCATCAGCAAACGGTCTTAATTTATATGAGAAACCTCTAATGCTAAGACCTTTTATATTTTTATCATCTCTGATCGCTTGCAGCAATATTTCCAAAATCCAGATAAATAACAATGGCAATAAAGGACAGCCCTGTCTAGTTCCTTTTCTGACCCGGAATATTTTTGTTGACTCTGCATTAACAATCACTGTAGCTTTTTGCTCTTTGTAAATCGATTTAATCATTCTTGAAAATTTTTCACCCATCTGCAATTTTTCAATCACTCTAAACATAAATTCCCAGTTCATGTTATCAAATGCCTTTTCCGCATCCAAAAATAAAAAACCGACTTCCTTTGCAGGGTGATTGTCATAATATTCTATTGCGTCCAATACAACCCTTAGATTATCTTTTATTTGCCTATCCGGTAGAAAACCAGCCTGGTCTTCGGCAATGACTCCTTTCAGATACTTTTTAAGGTGTTCTGCTTGTACTTTTGCAAAAATGTTATAGTCATTATTCAAGAGCGAAATAGGTCAGTAATTTTTAACGTTAGTTAAATCTTGTGACTCTTTTGGTATCAAGGTGATTGCTGCTTCTTTCCAGGAGTCCGGGATATTCCCATATTCTCTGATTTCGTTTAAAAGAATCTCTAAAACCGGCACCAGGTCTTCTTGAAATTTCTTATAGAATTTGGCTGAAAATCCATCTGGTCCTGGGACTTTGGAGATTTTTGCTTCCCCTATTGCTTTGCTGATTTCTTCTTTAGTTATTGCAGCATTCAAAAATTCTTTTATTCAAGTATAAAAACTTTGTAGAAAAGATGGCGCCGGGCTCCTCGACAGAGGGTGTGTGATGTTTACGCTCCTCTGTCCTTGGGATTTCCTAGGCTATTTCAACGCCTCAAACTTTTTCTAGTGATGAAAGAGTTTGGCAGGGGGCTTTATAGCAAAAGCTTGGGGGGTGGCGACCTCCAGGGGCTTGCTGCTATCTGCCCTGAAGCAAGAAATCCCAGCTTAACCAAAGAAAGCTGAAGGAAGCTTCGACGAGACCTGCAAGTCACGCTGGGCACAAGGAGAGCCGAGGAAGACCAACAAAGTCACAAGAAGAGAGAAAATAAAGGAATGAAGCTAAGTATCTTAAAATAATACTTTTCTTTCTGGGGGGGTAAGAGAAATAATGGAAGCCAGTGAGAGTAGGGTCCAACAATAATAATAAGCACGTAAGGGGAGAAGGAGCGGCTAGAAAAAGAAAAAGTGCACCTTTAGGGGGTTAGTTCTAAGGACAAAGAAAGGGTAAAGCAGGAAGAAGCGGGTTCTGCAAAAAATTTTTTTTTTTTTGTTTGTTTCTTTAAACAGATGATTGAAATACCTCTTTAAAGCATCGGGGAGTGACGAGGCGGATTTGGAGGACGCGGAGACCGGAGAGTTGGGGGTGGAGACGTACAGAGCAAGCGCCGAAGGTCAGACGCGACGAGAGGAGACCAGGAGGAGAGCGACGGGTTGAGAGGCGAGAAGGGCGGGGCTGCTGAGAGGAGGAACGTCGCGACGAGAGACCAGATGGAGATTTTGACAGTTGCGGAGCAGGGGAGTGGAGATTTCTAAAGCGACGGAATTGGCTGCAGTGTCAAGCTAAAGAACTTAGTAGAGACGTGCTGGAGTGAGACGAAAGGAGGAAATAATAAAAACGGAGGTTGCAGAGAAGAGAGAGAGCTGGAAGAAAGGAAGGAGGCAGATGCTAGACCATCATCTTAAAGGAACAGAGGCTGTAAAAGAACTGAACATAGAAACTGTTAGAAGGTGGAGGGCTTTATAGTTATTATAGAAATAAGTTTAATAGATAAGAAGAATTGGGTAAAGCACGTACGTATAAAGTAATAATGTACAATATATTAACAGAGTGATAAAATAGGAGAAAAGTACCATAGGAAAAAAAGTGAACCTTATGGCCGCGGGAGGTAATAGAAAGCCCTCATTATCCTCACCGGGTCAATTAGGAGGAACGGGTCAGTTTAAGATTACAAATATGAGTAATACCCAACTGTCTGCAAAAGAACTTAACAAAATGATACAGGAGAGTGTGACTCAGGTTGTATCGCAAGCGGTCTCACAGGCAGTGAAATCAGCAGTTGAGAGCACCCTTCCTGCCTTAATTAAAAAGGAAATAGAGCCTATTAGACTAAAAATGGAAGAATTAACAACACAAATAAAAAAAGAGACAGAAGAAATTAAAAATCAAATTAAAAATAATAAACAGGAAATAATAAAAATAGTAACCAACCAGGGGAAATTAAAAGAGAAAGTGCGAGACTTGGACTTAGATATGCAAGAAATTAAAAGTAATAATGAAAGAATGGAGGAGACACTTATAAACTTGGAAATGGATAAGGCTGCATTTATTATAAGGTGCCAAAATATTCCAGAGACGATAGACAAGAATCTTAAAAAAGAATTTGTGTCTACTTTGGTGGAACAACTGAAAATAGGTACGATAGAAGAAGTTGAGGAGGGAATTGAGGCAATCTATAGAAGGAGCTCGGCCTACGCCAAAAAATACAGGAAACCTAGGGAAGTGCACGTCAAGTTCTATAGAAGAGAGATGAAAGAGAGAATTTTAAGAGCATCAAATGAAATTAAGGTAACTATACAAGGAGAAGAGATAGTTTTCTTAAAGGAGGTGCCTTGGAGGGTAAGGGAAAGAAGGCGACCATACACTACACTTACAAACCTTTTGAAAAATAACAGAATTATGTTCTGATGGTTGGTACCAGAAGGACTGTTATTTACATTTGAAAGCCAAAGACATAGGATAGATTCTGTGTTCAAGGCAGAGCATTTTCTGGAAAAATTTGGAGAAGACCTAGGTCTGCAAAAGGAAGAAGTAGGGGAGGAGGAAGCTGAAAAAGAGGAGGAAGTGGAAGAAGAAGAATTGGAGGAAGAAAGTAGTGTGCACGAGACTAGGAAAGGGAAAGCTCCAAGAAGAAGCAAAAGTAAATTAAACAAATCAACTTATCAAATTCTGACTAGATTTAAATATAAAAATAAGGGGAAAAAACATTAAATACTAAGATGACACCGGTGCAGAAATTCAAATTAGTATCTATAAATATTAATGGATTGAACAGTCCTCAAAAAAGAAGGAAAACATTTCATCAATTACAAAAATTGAAAGTAGATATTGTATGTCTTCAAGAAACTCATATTAAACGGGAAAATGCAAAATATTTAGAGTGTAAAAAATTGGGTAAAGAATTTACGGCGTTAGCCTCTGAAAAGAAACGAGGGGTGGTGATATATGTGAGAGAAGATTTGAATGCAGAATTGATTTATAGTTCAGAGGATGGGAGGATGGTGGCGATAACTTTGGTAAGAAATGGGGAAAAGATGTTATTAGTCAATATATATGCTCCTAATCAAAGTCAAAAACAAAGAGTGTTCTTTCAAGACCTACAAGCGGTTTTAAGATTAGTGGAGGTGAATAATACTTGTATCGTTGGAGATTATAACTCAGTTCTAGAACCAGGCATAGATAGAAAGACAAGAAGAAATAGAAGGAAAAAGGGGAACTTGTTACCCAATAGTTTTATGCAAATAGTGGAAGAATATAACTTGATTGACGCATGGAGAGTTAGAAATATACATAAAAAGGATTACACATTTTACTCGCCTAGACATAATTCCTGGTCTAGGATTGATATGGTATGGATGTCGGCCAGCCTGCTAAGGGACACGATAGATTGTGAGATATTACCAAATACCTTCGCGGACCATAGCCCTATTTTGTTGGTATTTAAAGATGGTCATAAGAAAAATAGATGTTATATGAATTTAAAGTTACTGAGAGACCAGAGATTTGTTGAAAAATGTAAAAAAGAGATTATGGAGTTTTTTCAGATAAATAATAATCATGAAACCTCGGGTGCAATAGTTTGGGACACTTTTAAAGCTTATATGAGGGGTTTATTTATTAACCAAAGTGTCTGGAAAGCTAAACAAGCTAAAAAGAAATATGAGCAGTTAACTAAACAAATTAGTGTCCAAGAAAGTATTATGAAGAATTGCAATGATATTGCTTTAGCCCGAAATAAGCTTAATTTTCTACATCATAAGATGAATGTAATGTTGAACTACGAATTAGAGAAAAAAATAGAGTTCACAAAGCAGTACTACTTTGAGAATGTAAACAAACCCAATAGGTGGCTAGCATATAAGATAAGAAAAGAAAGAGGAAAGCGAATGATTGTTCAATTAAGAAATGATAAAAATGAAATGAAATGTGGAATGCAAGACTTGAAAGAGATAGTTGAGAAGTTCTATAAAAATTTATATCAAAAAGATGAACAAGATAAGGATCTAACGGTGGAATATTTGAAAGGGAAGGGGAAAAAGATCAATGAAGAATATAAAAAATATTTAAATGATCCGATAACGATGTGTGAAGTATCGGAGGCAATTAAGAAACAAAAAAGGAAGAAAACACCGGGCCCGGATGGTATTCCGGCAGAGTTTTATCAAAATTTTGAAGAGCAAATAGGTAGTCACTTTAAAGAGTTACTCCAGAATGTAGGCATGCAAGCGAAGAGCCCAGAATCTTGGAATTATGCATTAATTACACTGATACTAAAACCTAATGGAGATCAGGGAGATATTAAAAATTATAGACCTATATCTTTGCTAAACGTAGATTATAAAATTTTTGCAGGTATTCTGGCGGACAGGTTAAAAAAGGTACTATCGAAAGTTATACACCAAGACCAGACAGGATTTTTGCCCAGGAGACAGATGAAAAACAATTTAAGAATAATAATGGATGTACTAGAATTCTATGAGGAACACCCAGACAAAGAAGTAGCGCTATTGTTTCTAGACGCAGAAAAAGCATTCGATAATCTATCCTGGACATTTTTATTGGAAAAACTAAAGATGGTAGATTGTGGTCAATATTTTTTCTCTATGGTTAGTGCGATCTATGGTACTCAATACGCTAAGGTAATAGTAAACGGTGATGTAACAAGTAATATAGAAATACAAAAGGGCTCCAGGCAAGGTTGTCCGTTGTCGCCATTATTGTTTATTTTCGCATTAGAATCATTAAATGATGCTGTAAGAGAAAATACATTAATACAGGGATTGAAAATAAGAGGGGAAGATTATAAGTTACTGGCGTTTGCGGATGATCTTGTGTTTATATTGGAAGAGCCGGAGACATCCATTATTTATTTGATAGATACTATTAAAAAGTATGGGCAGGTGGCTGGCCTTAAGATAAACTACAAAAAATCTAAAGTGTTACCTAAAAATTGCCTTCCAAGAACAATACAAAAGCTACAAGAATTGTCTGATATGGAGATGGTGAAGAAGGTAAAATATTTGGGAATTAACTTTACAAACAAGTGCAGCTCTTTATTAGAAGATAACTACAATAAATTATTAGAGGAGGTTAAAAGAGATTTGTTGAAATGGAAAAAGATTCCTCTTTCATTTATGGGTAGAATTACATTGGTTAAAATTAATATACTGCCTAGGTTCTTATTTTTAGCGCAAAGCATTCCGATTTTAAAAAATCAGAAGTTTTTCGAAAGATTGAATAAAATTACGAGGGAATTTATTTGGCAGTACAAAAGGGCTAGAATAAGTTGGAAGGTTCTACAGGACAGGAAAGAAAGGGGAGGAATGAATGTACCCAACTGGTATTTATATTATCAAGCGGCCGCCCTGGTTTGGATAAAGGAGTGGATCACTTTAGAAAATGATAGGATTTTGGTACTAGAAGGCCATGATTTGTATATGGGGTGGCACGCGTACATTTGGTACGGAAAAGATAAAATCCACTCAAATTTTGGTAGACATCTTTTAAGAGATGCATTAAATAAAGTATGGATTAGGATAAAAGAGAGGTGGTACAGGAAAACACCAAGATGGGTCTCCCCCATAGAAGCCTTTATAACTCCGTCGCTTCTAACAAGGAGTAAGAAAGAAAGTTACCAAGGCCTGTTAAGTAGAAATAATAAATTAAAAGCGCAGGAGAAATTAGTAAATGAAAATAATTTATCTTGGTGGGAACAAATAATGTTACAAGATAGATTCCAAAAAGACAGGTTAAGAGGATTTGAGGATCAAAATAATGAACTTGACAAAATTTGGTTGTCGTCCAATGACAAATTAATTCAAAAGTTATATGGTTTCTTGTTGGATGAATATGAACACGACGAGATAATTAAATCCGTGATGATAGCTTGGATGAGGGATCTGGGTCATAATGTGGAATTTGATCAGTGGGAAAAAATTTGGAAGTCTATTAAGTACATGAGAGCTATTGCGTATAAAGAGAATTTATATAAAATGTTTTACAGGTGGTACTGGTCCCCGGAGAAATTAGCGAAATGTTATCCTGGACACTCCACGCAATGTTGGAAGTGTAAAGCTAACGAGGGGTCTTTTTACCACTTGTGGTGGAAATGTGATAAAATACAAGGTTACTGGAGAATGGTCAGAAGAATGATTCAAGAGATTTTGGAGAAAAATGTAGAGTTAAGGCCAGAAATTTATCTTTTAAATATGATTCCCAACGGTTACGATCAACAAGAAAGTTACTTATTATCATATCTTATAACTGCTGCACGTATGTTACTGGCTAAAAATTGGAAAACAGAATTAATACCCTCAAGAAAAGAATTAATAGCTAAGGTGTTAGAACTAGCACAAATGGATGATTTGAGTTTGAGATTACAAAACAAAAGTGAAAAGATACATAAGAAGAGGTGGTGTAAGGTATACAATTGGGTAGAAAAGTTATTGGATGTATGAGACTGTACTTGAGATGTAATTTGTGATGGATTGTTTATGTTTCACAGAAAACGAAAATAAAACTATTAAAAAAAATTCTTTTATTTTTTCACTCGGTTGCATTAGGTTTACCTTTTGTAAGTAATCCTGAATTTTCTGTGGATCCACTTGTTTTGCCTGAAAAAGAGTAGCGTAATATTTATAAAATTCTCTCTGGATTCCTCCTGCATCTGTAGTTTCCTTGTTCCCATCTTTCAGTTTGGTTATTGTTTTATTTTCTCTTCTTTTCTTCAATTGCCATGCCAAGTACTTCCCTGGTTTATTTGCTCCTTCAAAGGACTTCTGTTGCAGTTTCTTCAAATTCCAATAAACTTCTTTATTTAACCTTGCATCATATTGTTCCTTTAAAATCCTCAGTTCTCTCACAATTTTCTTTTTGCCAGGTCTCTTCTTAAGCTCTGCTTCTTTCTTTTGGATATTTTCCAAAATTTCCTTATCTATTTTAAGTTGTTCTTTTCTTTCATTGTTATTAATTGCAATAAAATGCCCTCTCATCACAACTTTGTAAGCATCCCATACCGTCTGCATTTGTACTTCTTTATTCAGATTTATTTGAAAATACGTTTTGGTTTCTGTCCTTATCTTATCCAAAATGCTTTGTTTGTCCAGTAGATCCTCATTGAGTCTCCATCGATATTTCTTTTTCTTAACGTAAGTTGACCATTTTATCAGACTGTGGTCAGAAATAGTTCTAGGTAATATTTCTATTTTGCGCGTTTGTATTATTAGGTTGTCAGACATCCAAATCATATCAATTCTTGAAAAAGATTCGTGTCTAGATGAGTAAAAAGTATAATCTTTAATCTTTGAGTTTTTTACTCTCCGAGCATCTTCCAAGTGTTCATGCTTTGCCAATTAAAAAAATACTTTCGGAAGTTTACCTAATTCTTCATTTCCTTTTTTTGATTTTCTGTCCATTGCATTATTAACAGTACCATTAAAGTAACCCATCAATATCATTTGTTCATAAGTTTTTTTTTTTTTTTTTGTAAAACTCTCTTAAAAAAAGAGAGAATTTTATTCTTTTTATAAGAAAAGGGAAAGGTAGACAGATGGAGAAAGAAAAAGGTGGAGTGAAATTTTTTTCTGTTAGTGAGAGTTAGTTTAGGTTAATAACCAATACCAAGATTTGGCATCCATCATGGTTAGAAGATCTTCTTTTTAACTAAAGCAAAGTCCAAAATCACTCTGTTAATGCAGTTAGTAAAGTCCATTGGGGTTAGTAATTAAACAGCTCCTTCCAGATGTAACACGAACAGTCCTCAAAGTATCTTCTTCTTAATTTTCTTCCAGTTATGGATTAAGTCCATTTTAACTTTGAAGTCTTCCGTTCCATCACCTTCCCCTGGGCTGCTGTCATCTGCACTTATCCCAATTTTGAATGCTGCATCCTTCTTCCTGCTGGCGTGTCTCTTCAGGAGTTTCTGTGTTTTGAAGATGAAATCCTTCTTCTTTCTTTTCTTTTTTTAAACTTCTGGCCTTCAAGCTTCCAGGGCTCCACAAACTCAGCAGATGAAATTAGATCTCCCGTTTGTCGCCTGCTATGCTCGACATCCCCTTCTACTGGCAGAGTATTTCTTTTTATAAAGGTGGAATAGGCTTTGGGAGCCTTATCCACCTCTTCTTTAACTTTATCGCTTCACTGCCAGTTAGGGGTGTCAAGACATTTGTCAAGGTAAATCCGAGATCTTCTTTCTCCTCTTCTTTAGCGCCCTGGAAACCTGGAATCAAATTCGATTTCTGTTCAATCTCCTTCATCTTTCTAGTTGTTTCCAATATCTGTTTCTGTCGACTGATGAGAACACTTTCCATTTTAAACAAAGTTTGGTTGATCTTCTGCAATTGTTCCAGCAGGGGGCACAGCATCTCCTTTTTCTGTTGATTGACAGCAAGCTCTTGGGGGGGCTATCTGGACCGGAAGTCCCTCCTCTCTTCTCTTCCGGTATCTGCAGGGCTTTTTCCATTATCGACATTTTGTTTTTTTGTTTACTTTTAAAAAGTTCGTGCCGCATCCCCCAGGAAGCTAAGATGAACACATTCTTCCATGCAGCCCCAACGGTACTTTCACCAACACTTTGTTTTCTTTCTGCCCCCCTTCGCGCTCCCCTTGAATAGCTTGCTTCTCGAGGGGGTGGGGACTCCTCCCTCCTCCCAACGCTTATACGCATACAGGGGGTTCCGATTTACGCCTCAAAATAGATCTTCAACTCACGATTCGATGCCACTACTTCTTTTTATGTTGAACCATAGCGCTGTTTTCACTCCTGGAATTCGGTGGCGCCGCTAAGTCCCATTACGGGCACGCCGCAGCGGGGCCGATTGGGGCGGGGAGAAAGCCTCAATTTCCCGGCTGTCTGCCGGCAAAGAGGCTACTCCCCAAGCGCCCCCGGTTCGGAGCCTTACCTAAGGCTCACTAGGGTCTTTCGCATATGCGAAGACCCCCCTAACTGCGCGTGGGCTAACCGCCTCCGGGAGCGTCCCGAGAAGCGGCCGCCATTCGCGACGCCGGAAACCGAAACCAGTGTTCATAAGTTAACTGATGTAATTCTTCTCATAAATTTTGGAAAAAAAAATTCCTTGGCTCCATTCGGAGCATAGAGGTTTACAATTAAAGCCTTTTTATTCTGGAGCATAATTTCCACTGCCAAAAATCTTCCTTCTTTGTCTTTAAAAATTTCTTTTGGTTCCAGTTCTTTTTTTACATATGTGACAACTCCTTTTTTCTTCTGCGAGGAGAGAGAATAAAATTCTTCTCCCAATCTATTTTGAATCAGAAATTTGGCATCTTTTTTTTAATATGTGTTTCTTGCAAACAAACAATATCACATTTTTGCTTTTCCAACCACAGTCTGACTTTTTTCCTTTTTTGGGGGGAGTTAAGTCCATTTACATTCCACGAAATAATTTGACTCTCCATATTCTTTTGTATTTACTTATCAGAATCTTTAAAATTGTCTCTAATGAACTTGGTCATTTGTTCTACTGATCTGATGGTGACTCTCTTCTGCTTAAATGTAAAGCTCACACCTTTTGGAATTTCCCATCTGTACCTGACACCCTCTGTTTTCAGTTTGTCAATCAGGTCTTTAAAAAGTCGTCTGTCCTGAAGGACTGTTCTGGGTAATTCCTTCAATATCATTATTTTCTTTTGCCCAATCATGAAATCTTCCTGGAATTGTTGTTTAAACAAATCTTCCTTGACTCTTTTGGATATAAACTGGACAATCACATCCCTGGGTAATTTCTTCTTTTGAGCAATCACAGAGTTGACTCTGTACACCAAATCAATATGTACCGCCAACTTCTCCTCTTCCATTTTTAAAAAATCTGCAACAGCATCCACCATGACTGAGTGGATGTTTTCATTTTTATCTTCAGGGATCCCCCTGAATCTCAGATGGTTCAGCATTCCATTATACTCTACCATTACATTAGCCTTTAATGCTTCTTTGGTAACTTCTGCTACACCCGTTTCCACTCCTCATACTCTCTCTTACACATCAGTTGTTCTTTTGTTCAATGTCTGTATTTCTGTTGTAATTCCAACTAGATCTTTTTTCAAATCAGCTACTTCTTCAGCCACTTTACCTAGAGTTTTTTCTATTTTTTGCATGACATCCATCATCTGTTTTTCCATACCTTCCATCATGCCCTGCAGTTTTTTCTCCTCTTTAGCAGTCATTTTTGGGGAGGACCAGGAGTTTGCCCTCTGTCTTTGCTGGAGGTCGTAAGCCGTTGTTCAAAGTGGTCATAAAACTCACATCAAATTAAAGCTCTTTAAATGCCCAGTTAAACCGCTATATTTTCGCTTTTTTTACTTCAGGTGTTTAGCCGTAATTTAATTAAAAAGTTTTGACCTTCCCAAAATGGCGGACGCTATTTCTCTATGGTGTTTGGCTTTTCCTGTTCCTTACTTCCTGTCCGGCAGTCTTATTTGTCCCCCTGTCTTCTGGTTCCTTCCCGTTTTGACTGCAGGTCTCAGCAAACTCCTTCCAGCCTCCTCGGTTGTCTCTAGGAAATGCAGCTTGTCTCACCTGAGATCATTTCCTGTTCTGGTGTTTTCTGTCGCAGCTTGAGTAACTTTCCACTTTATTTCTCATGGGATTTAATGATAGTTTATATTTTAAAGTCAATATCCCGACCGCAGGAATGATCAACAAACCGGCTTTTTGGCTTTTTTTAGTCTTTAAATCACGTTTTCTGGAATCAGTGTTAGTATATAGTATGCTGCGTGATCATGCGCTTCAACGGATGTTACTTATCTTCAAAATCAACGCGTCTCCGGTAAGCAATTTTTTAAAAGTTACCATCAAAGTCAATGTTTTGCAATAGCAGTGTTTCTTTGGTATCAGTTTCCGTAGAATGTCTCAGAGGTCTGGGTCATGCGTTCTTATGTTGAGAATCCAACTCGGTGGGGTCTTTTAGAGAAATCACGAAGTGCCCACTTGGGGGGGAGGGGATCAAGGCTGGTCGTGGCGCTCCTTAAAGACCCGCTATCAGCCGATCTTAACTCCCTCTTGGGCCGATGCTCATTGCTGGTCACTCCCCTAACTGTGGAGATCTGCGGCAGGCTAGTAGCCTGCCCTGTTGTGAAGACCCTCCGTTTGCTCTGGGAACAAAGCCAGAACACGTTAGGATGCCATGGATCCCAGACCGGAAGCCTCCTGCATCAGACTCTTGAGAGCATCCGATTCCTAGCACAAGGGTAAATGCACTGAAGTCAATGGGACTAAACTCATGTAGATCTGCAGCACAGGAAATTCACTGAATACACACTCAGTAAATGCACTCAGTAAATGCAAAAAAGATAATAAGACTACTCTTCTGACTCAGGTTCCACTTCCAATAACTCTTTAGTCATTCTGCTTCTTCCAATAACTCTTTAGTCATTCTGCTTGAAATCCAACATATATAGAGTCTTTTTTTTTTTGTAAAAACCTCTCCTAAAAAGGAGAGAATTTTATTGTTTTTTTAATAAGAAAAAGGTAGGGTATATAGATGGGCAAAGAAAAAGGTTGGAGTGAATTTTCTGTTAAAGTGTTAGTTTTAGTTAGTACAAATATAGTTTTTGGCATCCACCGTGCTTGGAAGATCTTCTTTTCATCTACCGAAAGTCCAAAATAACTCTGTTAGTTAAATTAGTAAAGTCCTTTGGGGTTAGTTGCTGATCAGCTCCCTTCTGATGCCCCACGAACAGTCGCTATATCTTGGGATGTCTTCTTTTTAAGTCTCTCAGATTATATGATGGGCCCTCTTTTGCTTTCTCGTCTCCCGCTCCGGCACCTCCCCCCTCTGGGCCGCTGTCCTCTTCGCTGCTTAACTTTGTCCAATTGGCGAGTTCTGCATCTTCCTCTGAGCTGGCGTGTCTCTTCAGAAATTCTTGAGCTTTGAAGACGGAGTCAATCTTCTCTCTTTTATCCTTGAATTTGAACGTTAGTCCTTCGGGAAAGCACCATCTGTAAATGGTTTGATGTCTTTGTAGGAACGTGGTCAATCCTTTATATGCTTTCCTTTTCATACAAATTTCATATGGAACATCTTTTAAAGTTCTGATATTCTGCTCTCCAATCTTCAAGGGCACCGCTGAAACTGCACGCAAAATTTGATCTCTAGTACGCTGTTTGATAAACTTGACAACCACTTCTGCTGGCAGATTATTTTTCTTTGTGAAGCTGGAATAGGCTCTATAGGCCATATCCATCTCATCCTTTAATTCTTGCGCTTCTCTGCCAGTTAGAGGTGCCAAGGCATTCACCAGTAAAGCTCTGAGATCTTCTTTCTCTTCTTCCTTTATGCCCTGAAAACGGAGAGTCAGATTTGATTTCTCCATCTGAAGCATTAAATTTTTTTTTCTTGCATATCTTGATGTTTTTCTAATTTGTTGACCCTTTTCTTGATTTTCTTGGTGTCTTCCGTTGAGACCAAACATTTCTGTGTGATCTCCTCCATCTTCTTTGCTGTTTCTGTTAGTTGTTTTTGTTGACTGTTGAGAACACTTTCCATGTTACAGAGGGTTTCGCTGATTTTCTGCATTTGATCCAGCAGAGGGCGCAGTGGCTCGCTTTTCTGTTGATTGACAGCTGGCTCTAGGGGGAGGCTGCCAGGACCGGAAGTCCCTCCCCCCTTCTTTACCGGCTTCTCAGGGACCTTTTTCTGCCCCTGTTTGTTTACTTTAACAAAGTTCGTGCCGCGTCACCCGGGAAACAAGCTAGCTTCTTGATATTCTGTAAAACCCCAACGGTACTTTCACCAAGCCACTTTTTTGCTTCGCCCCCCTTCACTCTTCCTTTAACAGTCCCGTTTTTCAAAGGGGGTGGGGATTCCTCCCTCCTCCCATGCGCTCATACGTTTACGGAGGGGAGCACATTTATGCCGCTTCAAAACAGATTCCCCAACTCACGATTCACTGCCGATTCTCCTTTTATTTTAATTCATTCCGCTGTTTCTCCACTCCTGGAAGTCGGTGGCGTTGCTACTTCCCATACGGGCACAACGCAGCGTGGCCGACTGGGGCGGGGAGAAAGCCTCAATTTCCCGGCTGTTTGCAGGCAAAGAGGCTACTCCCCAAGCGCCCCTGGTTCGGAGCCTTTGCCTAAGGCTCACTAGGGTCTTTCGCATAAGCGAAGACCCCCCCAACCGCGTGTGGGCTAACCGCCTCCGGGAGCGTCCCGAGAGGTGGCCGCCATTCGCTCCGCCGAAACCAAAACACCAACATATATAGAGTCTTGACGAGGAGTCCTGTCAAGACGAAGAAAAAATATACTGCTGTTCCTATGGGTTTCTCACTCTCGCACAGACCTTTCCCAGTGCAGGTCATTAGGAGTATGGAAACGCATCATTGTATTTGGTAGTCCTCAGGGGAGTCATTTTCGAGAGACAAATCACGCCCAACTCCTGTCCCCTGTTTCTGTATCAGACTCTTGAGAGCATCCCATTCCTGACACAAGGGTAAATGAACTGAAGTCAATGGGACTACTCTCACATAGATCTGCACCACAGGATATTCACTGAATGCACACTCAGTAGATTCATTCGATAAATGCACAGAAGTCAATAGGACTACTCTCATGTAAATCTGCCTCAGGTTCCGCTTCCAATAAATCTTTAGTCATTGTGTTTGAAATCCAACTGATATCGAGTCTTGACCAGGAGTCGTGTCTAGCCAGAGAAAAAGTACATTGCAGTTCCTATGGGTTTCTCAGTCTCTAGGCACAGACTGTTCCAGTGTATGTCAGTAGGAGTATGAAAAAGTATCATTGCCTCTGGTAGTCCTCGGGGGAGTCATTTTCGAGTGACAAATCACCACCAACTCCTCTCTCCTATTTCTGCATCAGACTCTTGAGAGCATCCGATTCCAGACACAAGGGTAAATACACTGAAGTCAATGGGAATACTCTCATGTAAATCTGCCTAAGGTTCCACTTCCAATAAATTTTTAGTCATTCTGCTTGAAATCCAACAATCGAGTCTTGACCAGAAGTCGTGTCTAGCCGGACAAAAAGTATACTGCTGTTCCTATGGGTTTCTCACTCTCTAAGAACAGACTTTTTCCAGTGCATGTCAGTAGGAGTATGAAAACGCATCATTCTTTCTGGTAGTCCTCAGAGGAGTCTTTTTCGAGTGACAAATCGCCCCCAACTCCTCTCTCATGTATCTGCATCAGATTCTTGAGAGCATCCAATTAGTGAAACAAGGGTAAATGCACTGAAGTCAATGGGACTATTCTCATGTAGATCTTCACCATAGGAAATTCACTGAATGCACACTCAGTAAATTCACTCAGTAAATGCACAGTAGTCAATAGGACTACTCTCATGTAAACCTGCCTCAGGTTCCGCTTCCAATAAAACTTCAGTCATTGTTCTTCAAATTCAACTGATATCGAGTCTTGACCAGCAGTCGTGTCAAGCCAGAGAAAGAGTATACTGATATTCCTATGGATTTCTCACTCTCTAAGCACAGACTATTCCCAGTGCATGTCAGTCAAAGTATGAAAGAGAATCATTGCCTCCGGTAGTCCTCAGGGGAGTCATTTTCGAGAAACAAATCACCCCCAACTCCTCTCTCCTGTTTCTGCATCAGACTCTGGAGAGCATCCAATTCCTGACACGAGGGTATATGCACTGAAGTCAATGGGACAAAATTTATGTAGATCCGCACCACAGGAAATTCACTGAATGCACACTCAGTAAAATCACTCAGTAAATGCACTCAGTAAATCCACAGAAGTCAATAGTACTACTCCCATGTAAATCTGCATCGGGGTTTCACTTCCAATAACTCTTTAGTCATTCTGCTTAAAATCCAACTGTCAGGTTTATAAACAAGCAGATCCAGTCATTCTTGCACAAAGAAAGGTTTATTTGGACTATCTTGCTAAAACCCACAGTAGGAGGTCATTGTCAGGAATGGGGGCGAAGCAAAGCAAGCTAACTTATAGTGTGATGCAATGAAGCGCCTAGCAAATGAAACTTGAGCACTCGCGCGGGAACTCCCGGCGGGAGAAATACTTCATGAACGGGAGACTACTCTCCCCTCCCCTTGCCTTCCCAGGACTGGAAAATTCTCAGCAAAACAAGAATAGTCCAAAGCCTACATTCAAGGCCACCGTGATAAGGAAAAGTGGCAGGGAAGAAGCTCCCACGTTTCTGCCTGCATAGCTACGCAAGCGCAAAGCAGGGTAGGGAACACAAAACAATGGATTCAGTGAGAAACATCACAGGCATTTTCTGACATTCTGCCCTTCCCAAAATACCACCCACCCACCACTCAGGAAGGAGAGAATGAAGGGCCCCCAGGTTTATTTGGGTATCGAGTGTGAAATTCTTTCAGGTGATCAGGTGCATTAATATCAGACACTTTCACCCACTCCCTGTGTTGGGGCCCGAAGTGTACCCATTCCACAAGGTACAGGAGTTGTCCACGAAGAATCTTAGAGTCCAAAATGTCAGCAATTTCGTAGTGCTCCTCATCGTCAACCATCAAAGGGGGGGGAGGTGCTGGACGCTCAGGATGCCATTTAGTTGGGGGTAAAGCTGGCTTGAGGAGGCTGTAATGGAAAATTGGATGTATTGCTTTAAGAGATTTAGGCAAATCTAGTTGTACAGTTACTGGATTTATACATCTCAAAACTTTGAATGTACCAATATATTTCCAAGCAAGTTTCCGGGATTGTTGCGTTAATCTTAAGTTCTTGGTTGAAAGGTAGACCGAGTCTCCTGGTTGCAATTTCCAGCCACCCACTCTCTTTTTGTCTGCCTGTTTTTTGTACTGTGCCTTGGCCTCATTCAATGTCTCTACAATTAGGGGCCAAGAGTCCCGGAAAGTTTTACACCATGCTGAGGCTTCCCCTTTAGTCTCACCGGGCTTCAAAAAGGGAAGAGGGGGGCTGTCATAGCCCATGGCAGCTTTGAAGGGAGACATATTCGTAGAAGCATGCCATGAGTTGTTGTACGCAAACTCCGCCAGTGGTAATAAATCCACCCAATTGTCTTGTTGATAGTTAGAGAAACACCTTAAGTATTGTTCTAAAGTTTGGTTTACTCTCTCCGTTTGCCCATCGGTTTCAGGGTGATAGGCGGTACTGAGAGCGCGTTCAATACCCATAAGAGTCATCAACTCCGACCACAGCTTTGAAACAAATTGAACCCCCTGTCGGAGATTATCTTGAGTGGTAACGTATGTAGTCTGGCAATGTGTTGAAGGAAGGCTTTGGCTAGGACTTTGGCTGTTGGCAGGCTGGGAAACGGTATGAAATGAGCTTGTTTCGAGAACAGGTCCACTACCACCCAAATGACTGTCATATGTTTAGAGGGGGAAGATCTGTGATAAAGTCCATAGAGATTACTTCCCAGGGTCGGCTCGGGGTGGGTAGAGGCTGTAAAAGACCTGGAGGTTTCCCTGGTCTGGTTTTGCAATGATTGCACGTTGGACAGGACTGTATATAAAGGGTTAAATCCTGTCTCATTCGGGGCCACCAGAAGCCGCGTTGTAGTAGGTGTAAGGTTTTTACATATCCAAAGTGCCCCGCAGACTTTGAGTCATGGGCTGATTGCAACACTTGGGATCGGGTAGCTTCTGGAACAAACATTTTATTGCCCCTGTACCAACAGCCATTAGTACCACATTTCATATCATCCCGAGCTTGTAATTCAATTTTTTCTTGTGGGGTGATGTCAGTGGCAAATTGCTTTTCCCAGGTTATAGCCTGGATTGGGGGCAACAATTGTGCGCGACTGGTTTTTCGGGTTACAACTGCTCCAACTAACTGTTCAGGGGTGAACATAGATTCTCTTATTTCGGTCCTCTTACACAGGTGTTGGGGAAGGCGAGAGAGAGCATCCGCCAGATGATTGGATTTACCTGGAAAATGGTGAAGGGTGAATTGAAATTTAGAGAAAAACTCAGCCCACCGGAATTGTTTTGCATTTAGATTCCGGGGTTTCCGCAGTACCTCAAGATTTTTGTGATCAGTCCAGATTTCAAAAGGTACTCGGGACCCTTCTAACCAGTGCCTCCAGGTGATCAATGCTAAACGTATAGACGCTGCTTCTTTATCCCAAATGGGCCAAAATCTCTCCGTGTCATTAAACTTTTTGGACACATAAGCAAGGGGTTGTAGTTGCCCCTGAGCATTTTCTTGCAATATCACCCCACCCATAGCGGTATCCGACGCGTCTACTTGGACCACAATTTTTTTTGTCTCATCAGGGTGTGCTAGTATAGGTTCAGACGTGAATAACTGTTTTAGTTGTTCAAAAGCTTCCTGGCACTGGGGAGTCCAGTTTAAAGGGGCCCTGGGCATTGAAGCCTTAGTTCCCTTCCCCTTCGTCTTTAGCAGTTCTGTGAGGGGGAGGGCCACTTGGGCAAAATGTGGCAGGAATTGACGGTAAAAATTGGCAAAACCGAGAAAACTTTGGAGCTGCCGCCTGGTTTTGGGGGCTCCCACATCAAAACATCTTGGACCTTCTTTGGGTCCATTTCTAACCCTGCAGAGGATATGCGGTATCCCAAAAAGTCAATGCACTCCTGGTGGAATTCACATTTTGACAGTTTAACAAACAGTTTGTGTTCTAACAGCGTTTCCAATACCTTTCGCATAAGAGCAGTGTGAGATTCTTGATCCGGGGTGTAGACCAAGATATCATCCAAGTAAACAACCACCCCCTTGAATAAGTAGGGGTGTAACACTTCATTGATTAAATTCATGAAGACCCCTGGTGCCCCCTGTAATCCGAAGGGCATAACCCGATATTCAAATTGCCCCAGCGGGGTATTAAACGCAGTCTTATATTCATCACCCTGTCTGATACGGACCCGGAAATAGGCATCTCGTAAATCCAGTTTAGAAAACACTTTCCCCTTTGCCACCTCTGCCAACAAGTCTTTGATGAGGGGCATTGGGTAGGCATTAGTTGCAGAAACTGCATTTAGCCCCCGATAATCCGTGCAGAGTCTGAGCCCCCCATCTTTCTTTTTACAAAACAATATGGGTGCTGCAAAAGGGGACGACGCTGGCCTGATAAATCCACGGGCCAGATTCTTATCGATAAAGCGGCGTAGTTCTTCCTTTTCATTGGGACTCATGGCATAAATTTTCCCTTTTGGCAACTTTTGGCCTGGAAGGATTTCAATCGCACAGTCAGAGTTACGGTGGGGGGTAGTTCATCTGCTTCCTCCTCCTCAAACACCCTGGTTACATACCGGTAGTCCTTAGGAATGCTGTTAAGGTCCTCCGTGGCTAAACAAGCTCGTGGAGGTTCATTGCAAGGGGTTTTTCCCCAACCTGGGTCCCATTTGTGCTCTGCACACTTCGGGGAGATAAATTGTACGCTCCCTTCTTCCCATAGAATATACGGATCGTGGCCATGTAACCATGGGCTACCCAACACCAATGGGAACTGGGCTTGAGGGGCTATTACAAACGAGCATAGCTCCCAGTGTTCACCAATGCCTACTCTTAAAGGAACCGTCTCAAATTGGCATGGTTCTTTCATTGGAGACCCATCCATTTGAGTAAAAGTTATTGGGTCTTTCAAATTAACAACGGTTGCCTCCAACCCCATAACCATAGATGGGTTTATCAGGTCCCTCCCACACCCTGAGTCAATGAGGGCTCGAACCCGAATATGGGTCATCATCGCTGGATTCATCACAAGTACAGTCACAAAGAAGAGAGAGGGGTAATTGCTCACCAGTTTAGGCGCCTCAGGTATGGGGTCCTGTTGTGTAGCGCCATTCACAAACAGGACCAGTTCGTTTCCCTGCATCTCACTCTCTTCCTCCAGCATCATGGTGTCCGCTTGGTCGGGGCTGGCAAAAAGAGCCCGTGTGTTGCGTGGTTTCGCTGTACCTCTTCTCGGGGTAGGAGTTGGCCACCGTCTAGGCTCCTCTTGTGGTAGGGATCTATTGGGATCCCCTTTTGGGCAGGATGCAGCAAAATGCCCTTTTTCCCCACACCGCAGGCAGAGGCCCTGTCGCATATGCTGATCTCTCATCCCGCTTGAAGTGGAGGTTGGTTTGGGTCTGGCCTGGCCTGCCACGAGACTCGGACGGTTATTGCCCAGAGATAGATCCAGTTTCATGACACGCAAGCGACTTTCCGCTTTTTCGGCTTCTTCCATCCAGCCCTGGAGAGTGCGAGGCTGCTGAGAACTGAGGACATTATTGCGGATGTCTACTGCTAATCCCATTCGATATTGTTGAGCCAGCACCGCATCTGTCCAGTCCCGAATTTTCACTGCATGCCTTTGAAACTCTCTTGAATACTCCCGCACGGTGAGTTTGCCTTGTCTAAATGTGCGAAGGAAGGCTTCAGCTTTTTGGGCCGCCCCCAGGTCCTCGAAACGGTTTCTCAAGGCCCACATGAAGTCATCGACATTCCCCAATTCCGCTGCCTCCAGATCATGAAGGGCTACATACCAACTAGTAGCACTCCCCCGGAACCTGGAAGCGATAAACTCCACCTGTTGCTCCTCGTCTGGGAACACATAGCCCCATCTCTGCACAAATTTCCCTACTTGCAATATGAAAAACGACACAGTTTCTGGGTCCCCATCAAACGTGATCTCCAACATGTCTTTGGGGCGGATTACTGGGGGGGCCGGGGCCATGATCGGTGCTGGAACTGGTTGCGGGAGAGGTGCTGGAGCAGGGGGTTGAGGCGGGGGCAGAGCTGGTGGCTGGATAGGTCCTGGTGCTGGGCCGGCAGGTGGAGGTAGGACCGGTGCTGGCTGGCCCGGCCCTGGGGCCGGAAGAACAGGAGGTGGCTGTCCCGGTGGCACCGGTGGTGCAGTTGCTGGTGCGGGTCTAGGTTGTGTCAGCGGATGAGCTCGAATTGCTTGGTCCATCATCTGTGGTAGGGATTGCATTAGCTTACTCATGTCCCGTACCAGACATCGGGTATCCTCTTGGATAGAGTCCATGCGAGCCTCGGTATCTGAACCGGATCCTGTTCTGGGCGATCCTCGAGACATCCGTCCCTGGGGAAGTCCAAAACTACCTCTAGGATCCAAAAGGCTGTCCCGGCTCTGGCTCCCCGGCATGGACCAAGTTGTCTGGGTAGTATCCAACAGGTTTTTAGTCCAATCGCGTGATCTGCGATAGGTCACCCCTTTATCCCAGGGTGTTGGGGCTCCCGGCACGTAAGTTCGTGGAACCGCTCCCCCTTGACTCTGCATTGGCCCGGTCGGGCTATAGATTGGGAGAGTGTACGCAGCACCCACTGTGCTGATCGATGGAGGGGTTACCAACCCTGCTGCTGATTGTGAGGTCGGTGCTGCCAAAACCGAAGTTGTAGTCACTGGAACAACGGTGGTGGTCGGAATGGTGACCACTGGAGTTGCCACGGTGGTAACTGGGGCTGTGGCTCCCGGAGTAGTAGTCACTGGAACGGCGCCCGTGGCTCCCGGAGTAGTAGTCACTGGAACTGCGCCCGTGGCTCCCGGAGTAGTAGTCACGGGGACTGCACCCGTGGCGCCCCCCGCAGCTCCGCTCATCGTGGTAGACGGCGGAAACTGGTGGAGGTGGAGTAATGGTGATTCCTGACAATATCTGTCAGGTTTATAAACAAGCAGATCCAGTCATTCTTGCACAAAGAAAGGTTTATTTGGACTATCTTGCTAAAACCCACAGTAGGATGTCATTGTCAGGAATGGGGGGCGAAGCAAAGCAAGCTAACTTATAGTGTGATGCAATGAAGCGCCTAGCAAATGAAACTTGAGCACTCGCGCGGGAACTCCCGGCGGGAGAAATACTTCATGAACGGGAGACTACTCTCCCCCTCCCCTTGCCTTCCCAGGACTGGAAAATTCTCAGCAAAACAAGAATAGTCCAAAGCCTACATTCAAGGCCACCGTGATAAGGAAAAGCGGCAGGGAAGAAGCTCCCACGTTTCTGCCTGCATAGCTACGCAAGCGCAAAGCAGGGTAGGGAACACAAAACAATGGATTCAGTGAGAAACATCACAGGCATTTTCTGACACCAACATATATAGAGTCTTGACCAGAAGTCGTGTCTAGCCGGAGAAAAAGTATACTGCTGTTCCTATGGGTCTCTCAATCTCTAAGCACAGAGTGTTCCAAGTGCATGTCATTAGGAGTATGAAAACGCATCATTGCCTCTGGTAGTCCTCAGGGGAGTCATTTATAAGAGGCAAATCACCCCCAACTCCTTTCTCTTGTTTCTGCGTCATATTCTTGAGAGCATTCGATTAGAGACAGAAGGGTAGATGCACCGAAGTCAATGAGACTACTCTCATGTAGATCTTCACCACAGGAAATTCACTGAATGCACACTCAGTAAATTCACTCAGTAGATGCACAGAAGTCAATAGGACTACTCTCATGTAAATCTGCCTCAGGTTCCGCTTCCAATAAATCTTTAGTCATTGTGCTTGAAATCCACCGGATACCGAGTCTTGACCAGGAGTCCTGTAATCCCGGAGAAAAAGTATACTGCTGTTCCTATGGGTTTCTCACTCTCTAAGAACAGACTTTTCCCAGTGCTCATCAATAGGAGTATGGAAACGCATCATTGTGTCTGGTAGTCCTCAGGGGAGTCATTTTCGAGAGACAGATCACTCCCAACTCCTCTCTCCTGTTTCTGCATCAGACTCTTGAGAGCATCCAATTCCTGACACAAGGGTAAAGGCACTAAAGTCAATGGGACTACTCTCATGTAGACCTTCACCACATGAAATTCACTGAATGCACACTCAGTAAATGCACTCAGTAAATGCACAGAAGTCAATCGGACTACTCTCATGTAAATCTGCCTCAGGTTCCACTTCCAATAAATCTTTAGTCATTGTGCTTGAAATCCAACATATATATAGTCTTGACCAGGAGTCGTGTCTAGCCAGAGAAAAAGTATACTGCTGTTCCTATGGGTTTCTCACTCTCTAAGCACAGACTGTTCTCAGTGCATGTCATTAGGAGTATTAAAACTCATCATTCCTCTGGTAGTCCTCGGGGGAGTCATTTTCGAGTGACAAATCGCCCCCAACTCCTCTCTCTCGTTTATGCGTCAGATTCTTGATAGCATCTGATTAGTGACACAAGGGTAAATGCACTGAAGTCAATGAGACTACTCTCATGTAGATATGCCTCAGGTTCCACTTCCAATAAATCTTTAGTCATTGTGCTTGAAATCCAACTGATATCGAGTCTTGCCCAGGAGTCGTGTCTAGCCAGAGAAAAAGTATACTGCTGTTTTTATGGGTTTCTCAGTCTGTCAGTGCATGTCAGTAGGAGCATGAAAAACCATCATGGCATCTGGTAGTCCCCGGGGGAGTCATTTTTGAGGGACAAATCACGGCCAATTCCTCTCTCCTGTTTCTGTATCAGACTCTTGAGAGCATCCCATTCCTGACACAAGGGTAAATGAACTGAAGTCAATGGGACTACTCTCACATAGATCTGCACCACAGGATATTCACTGAATGCACACTCAGTAGATTCATTCGATAAATGCACAGAAGTCAATAGGACTACTCTCATGTAAATCTGCCTCAGGTTCCGCTTCCAATAAATCTTTAGTCATTGTGTTTGAAATCCAACTGATATCGAGTCTTGACCAGGAGTCATGTCTAGCCAGAGAAAAAGTACATTGCAGGTCCTATGGGTTTCTCAGTCTCTCGGCACAGACTGTTCCAGTGTATGTCAGTAGGAGTATGAAAAAGTATCATTGCCTCTGGTAGTCCTCGGGGAGTAATTTTCGACTGACAAATCACCACCAACTCCTCTCTCCTGTTTCTGCATCTGACTCTTCAGAGCATCCGATTCCTGACACAAGGGTAAATGCACTGAAGTCAATAGGACTACTCTCATGTAGATATGCATCACAGGAAATTCACTGAATGCACACTTAGTAAATTCACACAGTAAATACACAGAAGTCAATAGAACTACTCCCATGTAAATCTGCCTCAGGTTTCGCTTCCAATAAATCTTTTGTCATTGTGCTTAAAATCCAACTGATATCGAGTCTTGACCAGGAGTCGTGTCTATCCAGAGAAAAAGTATACTGCTGTTCCTATGGATTCATCACTCTCTAAGCACAGACTGTTCACAGTGCATGTCAGTCGGAGTATGAAAAAGCATCATTGCCTCTGGTAGTCCTCGGGGAGTCCTTTTCGAGGGACAGATCACCCCCAACTCCTCTCTCCTGTTTCTGCATCAGACTCTTGAGAGCATCCGATTCCTGACACAAGAGTACATGCACTGAAGTTATTGAGAATACATTCATGTAGCTCTGCACCACAGGAAATTCACTGAATGCACACTCAGTAGAATCACTGAGTAAATGCACTCAGTAAATGCACAGAAGTCAATAGGACTACTCTCATGTAAATCTACCTGAGGTTAAACTTCCAATAAATCTTTAGACATTCTGCTTCAAATCGAACAGATATCGAGTCTTGACCATAAGTCGTGCCTAGCCGGAGAAAAGGTATACTGCTGTTCCTATGGGTTTCTGACACTCTAAGCACAGACTGTTCCCAGGGCATTTCAGTAGGAGTATGAAAACGCATCATTCTCTCTGGTAGTCCTCAGGGGAGTCATTTTCGAGTTACAAATCACCCCCAACTCCTCTCTGCATCCGATTAGTGACAAAAGGTTAAATGCACTGAAGTCAATGGGACTACTCTCATTTAGATCTGCACCACAGGATATTCACTGAATGCACACTCAGTAAAATCACTCAGTAAATGCAGTCACTAAATGCACAGAAGTCAATAGGACTACTCTCATGTAAATCTGCCTCAGATTCCGCTTCCAATAAATCTTTCGTCATTGTGCTTGAAATCCAACTGATATCAACTCTTCAGGAGGAGTTGTATCTAGCCAGAGAAAAAGTACACTGCTGTTCCTACGTTTTTCTCACTCTGTAAGCACAGACTGATCCCAGTGCTTGTCAGTCGGAATATGAAAACGCATTATTCCTCTGGTAGTCCTCATGGGAGTCATTTTCGAGTGAAAAATCACCCCCAATTCCTCTCTGCTGTTTCTGCATCAGATTCTTGAGAGCATCCGATTAGTGACACAAGGGTAAATCCACTGAAGTCAATGGGACTACTCTCAAGTATATCTACACCACAGGAAATTCACTGAATGCACACTCAGTAAAATCACTCAGTAAATGCACTCAGTAAATGCACAGAAGTCAATAGGACTGCTCTCATGTAAATCTGCCTCAGGTTCCACTTCCTATAAATCTTTTTTCATTCTGCTTGAAATCCAAGAAATATCGAGTCTTGACCAGAAGACCTGTCTAGCCAGAGAAAAAGTATACTACTGTTCCTATGGGTTGCTCACTCTGTAAACACAGACTGTTCTCAGTGACTGTCATTAGGAGTATGAAAACGTATCATTCCTCTCGTAGTATTCACGGGAGTCATTGTCGAGTCACAAATCACCCCCAACTCTTCTCTGCATCCGATTAGTGACACAAGGGTAAAGGCACTGAAGTCAAAGGGACTACTGTCATGTAGATCTGCACCACAGGAAATTCACTGAATGCACACTCAGTAAATTCACTCAGAAAATACACAGAAGTCAATAGGATTACTCTCATGTAAATCTGCCTCAGGTTCCACTTCCAATAAATCTTTAGGCATTCTACTTGAAATCCAACATATATCGAGTCTTCACCAAAGGTTGTGTCTAGCCGAAGAAAAAGTATACTGCTGTTCCTATGGGTTGCTCACTCTGTAAACAGAGACTGTTCCCAGTGACTGTCATTAGGAATATGAAAATGCATCATTCCTCTGGTAGTCCTCAGGGGAGTAATTTTCGAGTGACAAATCACCCCCAACTCCTCTCTGCTGTTTCTGCATCAGATTCTTGAGAGCATCCGATTAGTGACAAAAGGTTAAATGCACTGAAGTCAATGGGACTACTCTCATTTAGATCTGCACCACAGGATATTCACTGAATGCACACTCAGCAAAATCAGTCAGTAAATGCACAGAAGTCAACAGGACTACTCTCATGTAAACCTGCCTCGGGTTCCGCTTCCAATAAATCTTTTGTCATTGTGCTTGAAATCCAACTGATATCGAGTCTTGAGCAGGAGTCGTATCTAGCCAGAGAAAAAGTATACTGCTGTTCCTATGGGTTTCTCACTCTCTAGGCACAGACTATTCCCAGTGCTTGTCAGTCGGAATATTGAAAACATCATTGCCTCTGGTAGTCCTAGGGGGAGTCACAGTCGAAGGACAAATCACCACCAACTCCGCTCTCCTATTTCTGGATCAGACTCTTGAGAGCATCCCATTCCAGACAGAAGTAAAAATGCACTTAAGTCAATGGGACTACTCTCATGTAGATCTGCACCACAGAAAAATTCACTGAATGCACACTCAGTAAATTGACTCAGTGAATGCACAGAAGTCAATTGGATTACTCTCATGTAAATCTGCCTCAGGTTCCACTTCCAATAAATCTTTAGTCATTAGGCTTGAAATGAAAGAAATAACGAGTCTTGACCAGAAGTCGTGTCTAGCCGGAGAAAAAGTATACTGCTGTTCCTACAGTTTTCTCACTATGTAAGCACAGACTGTTCCCAGTGACTGTCATTAGGAGTATGAAAACGCATCATTCCTCTGGTAGAACCCACGGGAGTCATTATCGAGTGACAAATCACCCCCAACTCCTCTCTGCTGTTTCTGCATCAGATTCTTGAGAGCATACGATTAGTGACAGAAGGGTAAATCCACTGAAGTCAATAGGACTACTCTTATATAGATCAGCACCTCAGGAAATTCACTGAATGCACACTCAGTAAATTCACACAGAAAATGCAAAGAAGTCAACAGGACTTCTCTCATGTAAATCTTCCTCAGGTTCCACTTCCAATAAATCTTTAGTCATTCTGCTTGAAATCCAAGAAATATCGAGTCTTGACCAGAAGTCGTGTCTAGCCGGAGAAAAAGTACACTGCTGTTCCTACGGTTTTCTCACTCTGTATCACAGACTGTTCCCAGTGACTGTCATTAGGAGTATGAAAACGCATCATTGCCTCTGGTAGTCCTCACGGGAGTCATTTTCGAGTCACAAATCACCCCCAACTCCTCTCTCCTGTTTCTGCATCAGACTCTTGAGAGCATCCGATTCCTGACACAAGGGTACATGCACTGAAGTTAATGGGACTACATTCATCTAGATCTGCACCACAGGAAATTCACTGAATGCACACTCAGTAAAATCACTCAGTAAATGCACTCAGTAAATGCACAGAATTCAATTCGACTACTCTCATGTAAATCTGACTCAGGTTCCACTTCCAATAAATCTTTAGTCATTCTGCTTGAAAACCAACAATCGAGTCTTGACCAGAAGTCGTATCTAGCCGGAGAAAAAGTGTACTGCTGTTCCTATGGGTTTCTAACTTTCTAAGCACGGACTGTTCACAGTGCATGTCAGTAGGAGTATCAAAACGCATCATTGCCTCTGGTAGTCCTCAGGGGAGTCATTTTCGAGTGACAAATCACTCCCAACTCCTCTCTCCTGTTTCTGCATCAGACTCTTGAGAGCATCCGATTAGTGACGCAAGGGTAAATGCACTGAAGTCAATGGGACTACTCTCATGTTGACCTTCACTACATGAAATTCACTGAATGCACACTCAGTAAATGCATTCAGTAAATGCACAGAAGTCAATAGGACTACTCTCATGTAAATTTTCCTAAGGTTCCACTTCCAATAAATCTTTAGTCATTCTGCTTGAAATCCATCAGATATCGAGTCTTGACCAGGATTCGTATCTAGCCAGAGAAAAAGTATACTGCTGTTCCTATGGGTTTCTCAGTCTCTAAGCACAGACTGTTCCCAGTGCATGTCAGTCGGAGTATGAAAAAGCATCATTGCGTCTGGTAGACCTCGGGGGAGTCATTGGGACTACTCTCAATATTTACTGAGTTCATTTACTGAGTGAATTTACTGAGTGTGGATTCAGGGAATTTCCTGTGGTGAAGGTCTACATGAGAGTAGTCCCATTGACTTAAGTGCATTTACCCTTGTGTCAGGAATCGGATGCTCTCTAGAGTCTGATGCAGAAAGAGGAGAGAGGAGTTGGTGGTGATTTGTCCCTCGAAAAGGACTCCCCCGAGAACTACCAGAGGCAATGATTCTTTTTCATACTTCGACTGAAATGCACTGGGAACAGTCTGTGCTTAGAGAGTGAGAAACCGTTAGGAACAGCCGTATACTTTTTCTCCGGCTAGACACGACTTCTGGTCAATACTGTTGGATTTCCAGAAGAATGACTAAAGATTTATTGGACGTTGAACCTGAGGCAGATTTACACGAGAGTAGTCCTATTGACCTCTGTGCATTTACTAAGTGATTTTACTGAGTGTGCATTCAGTGAATTTTCTGTGGTGAAGATCTACATGATAGTAGTCCCATTGACTTCACTGCATTTAATTTTCTGTCAGGAATTGATTGCTCTCAAGCATCCATTTCCTGACAGAAGGGTAAACGCACAGAAGTCAAGGGAACTATTCTCATGTATATCTGCACCACAGTAAATGCGCTGAATACACAGTCAGTATATGCACTCAGTATATGCACTAAAGTCAATAAGACTACTCTCTTGTAAATCTACCTCAGGTTCCGCTTTTTATAAATCTTTAGTCATTGTGCTTGAAATCCAACAGATATCGATGCTTGACCAGGAGTCGTGTCTTTCCGGAGAAAAAGTATACTGGTGTTCCTATGGGTTTCTCACTAAGTTTGAATCTTTCGTGTGAAAATGTCTCTGGTCTTTGTCTTAAGAATGTGTTTGGGATTGCAGGAGAGAAAATATTTAAGACCTTGTCTTTCTCTCACCCCTCTGCCCTCGTCTCTCTCTGGTGCCAAGAGAGAGAGGAGGGGGTTTCCCAAAGAAACTGACTTTATTAAGTTACAATATATGGTCTTGCCTTACACAGCAGGGTGAAGAATTTTTGTTTAGTGGTTTAATATTTGAGAAATAAGTATGCCTGTTCTTAACACAGTTGCAATATTCAAATCAACAACAATGATAAGTTGGGAAAACCCCAGGAGTTTTCCTTAACCTCAGACGGGAGGTTTTTGGGGGGATTCCAGGAACTTCTCTGTAATCTGTCTCCAGCAACCTGCTTGTTTCCATCTACAAGCATTGTTTTAACAGTTTTAACTTGGTTGCCCCAGGCAGCTACAGTCATTGCTCTGGTGACAGCCTTGGGCTCCTTCTGGCTACTTTGCCGGGAGGAGTGCAGGGCTCTTGCCAAATTGTGGTTCTGGAATGTAATAAGGGAGAACAATGAGAAGAAGTGTTAAATCCAACAAGAAGGGAGTCCCTGTCACCACTGGACTGCCTTCTTGTTGGAGAGCAGTCACCATTAAGAGCCCGCATGGTTGGAAAAGTCCAGGATTTGATCTTGGACATAATGTAATGTGAAAATCGAGCAATCAGTTGCAGCTCTACGTCTGTAGACATTCATTTATTTGGTATAAAGAAATTTCGTTGTTAAAAACTTAGCCATTCATTTTAAAAGAGTTACAAGATTAAATTCAGCAATTCTCTTGCCTCTTCCTGTAGGGGAGGGGGAAGAGAGCACACCTTCTGATTCAAATAAGCACCCTCCCATCCATTCATTGATGTTTGCTTTAATTTGGCAGTGTATAGTTGGAGATTTTTATTAATGTTATATGGGGTTAAAAAGAATGATTACAATTGGGCTTTAAAAGGCAGCTCCTTGCTAGAGGGGACCCCTTGGAGAATCCGGAACTCTAAGGGGTTGTCACAGCCAGAGAAAACTGCTATAAACTGTAATAAATAGGGGGAGGCTTTAGCTAGTTTGTATAACCTGGCCCGGGAGACATTACAGGAGAAATAGGAGATCAGAGAGCTTGTAACCAGCTCCTGGCCTTCTGACTGCACGCGCGCATACACACACACACACACGATAACTGGCTCCGTTTTATCTACAGTAACAAGTTTTTTCAACAGTAACAATTTTAATTGCCAGGAAAATGCTTGCCACTCTCACGGCAATGGCCTTGGGCCTCTCCTGATATTTTTGCGAGGAGAAAAGAGCTTGTTTGCCAGCCCTTGCAATTTTGGAATTTGGAATGGAAGCGGGGTGGGGTAGGAAAAGTTTCAATCAGTAATATAGTTAGGATAGATGTTTAAATTGTTGTTCTGTTTTTGAAACTCCTTCTTTCCTGAGCGGCGGAACGAAGGATGGCCATGGGGACGCCCATACGCCCACAGTGGGACCCCAGTATTAAAGTCTGGATCCCGTGGTCTGCAAAAATGTCAGCACCATGGCCCTCCTGGTTGCTAATTGCCCCGGGAGGTCATTAAGCTCTGTGGTTTTTCTGCCTCCACAACTTTTGCAGGAATCCACATTGCACCTTGCTAATGCACGCATTTAAAACTGTGAGCCCAGATTTTGTTAGTTACCAAATTTTGTTTATGATCCAGCTGCTCATTAGCAAGGGAGTGTTGGTTTTGACATCTGGCCACCCTCCCTCCACTGCTAGTGAAGGGGGGGGTGCACTGAAACTATGACAACTTCTTGCATGCAACCTTAAGTTTAAGCATGTCTTGGACTCCTGGTATTCTTTATGTTTGTTTGTTTTATGAGGCCTGCACCACAGTGCTGCCATGGTTACTACACACACACACACACACAAAATAACATCTCCAATCTCTTGGACGAGGGACCGGGAGCTTCCAACGAATGGTCTGTTAAAGTGCCCATGCAGGCCTCTTGTAATCTGCCTGCCTGGAAAGGGGGGTGGGGGGAGTAGCAATTTAACATCCTGGTTTTGATTGCGAATGTGGGAGACCCAGGCTTGCCTTATCTAATAAAAAGTTGACACTAGAAGGAAGTAATTGCATAAGTGTATCGAATTGCTATCGAATAAAGATTGTACACATTTGCTTAAATTATTAACTTAGATAGAAGGAATTCTTATGAATAGCCCATTATGTTTTTAGAGCCATAGACCCCACACTGAAGTGACCCCACTGAGGTAAAGCCAAGTAATCATTTAATTCAATTATTTTATTTTTGAAACATTTTTAACAAGGTACCCATTTGTGAGCCTGAAATCTCCTTTCTGTCTCGGCTGATGTGGCTTGCCCCTGACATCTACCCTGGAGATCAAGGCTGGCTACTGATGCTTCTATCCAACAGCATTTGGCTGCTCCTGGCCTCCTTTGACGTTTCTGGCGACCACCACTGCTCCATTGCTTGAGGGAAATGCCATCCTGGTTTCACGTCTTTCACACATGACAAGTTGTGTCTCCGGTGGACCCTGAGCCTGACCTGACATCAGTTTCCAGACGCCTATCTGGACCTGCAGCAGGTGGAAGTTCCAGGAGCTGAGGCCCTATCTGTGCCTGACACATTTGCTATCGGTGTCACAGCAGTAGCAGCTGGTCCCACAGCCGTTCCAGTGGGACCCACCCCTTTGCATTTTGTGTCCTTGCAGGCAAGCTTTGAAGCCTGCACTTGCACAACACCTTTGACAGTGCACAGCCAGCACTCTTACTATTCCAGCTTTGTTCCCGTTTCATTCCTGTGTGTTTCAGAACTATTCCAGCTTTGTTCCTGAACAATAAATTTTGCAAGCAGCCAGCCGACACAAAACTCTTTATATCAGCAAGAGATTACAGTGATAGTGACAGCGACTGTAGTGACCTTAGTGAATGTTTTTGGGTTTTCATTTTGTTGTACTCATTTTTATGTTGATGTATATGAGCAGGACTATCAGGGGGAATGTTTAACGATTATATTTGTATGTGCTTCCCAAACAAATTTGGTGTATGAAAAGTTTATTGGGCCAAAATATATAGTGTCCCCAATTTACTGGAGTGTGAATGATAGAAGGAAACAATGGCACTTTACTTCTCCGTGGTACCTGGTAACCCTACCCCACATATCCAGAGGTATCTGACCGGATGGGAGAACTGTTACAGTAGGTTTGTGCAGATTGTTTTTAGATGTTTGTTGTTGTTACAGTAGGTTTGTTTTAGATGTAGTTTCAGGTTTAAGTTTGAAGGAAACAGTAAGTTGAAGATGGTAGGAGATATGTCATTTTATAGTGGTTTATCTGACATGCATTGCTACTGGGCTGGAACATCCATATAGATCTAACATATGAAAAAAGTGGGGCAATTCAATGATCATTAACCAAACTTTATGGTATATGCAAGCAAGAAGGTCTGTTAGGGCCAAATGGGGGTGTACCATCAAATTCAGTTTAACTTCACAGGGACTTGGCAATGCCAGCATTCCAGTTTATGTAATCATAGTCAAGCATATTCAGCACCAATTGCAACCATGTTCAGAAAACCATTTGGTTTAAGGGGGAGCCTTTGAAGTGCTCCATAGAATGATGATGTGTGCGTATTCAAGAAGAATCAATGGATAGAGGTATACCATATGAAATGTTAAAATGTATGACTTTATATGATAAGACTATGTTTATGTCCAGAACCCTACAAAAAAAAGAAGAAGTTAGTATGTTATTCTTGTGAATGCAAATTTCTAGAATATTCTTCATTTGCGATATGAATGCTTTCAACGTCTTTCCCTATGAAAGTAATTATGAAAACATACCTTGTTTTTATTTATTTATTTTGAGATTTTGGGGTTTTCTTGGATTTTGTGGTTGTATTCAATGCCTTCCTTTTTGGTTTGTCTTGTTGCTAGGCATTCCCATCATCTATTTCCTGAGGGAATTACATTATGATGCACTCATTGTCACATAGAGATTGATAGTGGTAGCAGTGAGCCTGTATTTGGTCACTGTACCAAAGGGGGGACTTGTAGTACAAGTGGGAATATAAAGATTTTTTATATAGGTTTTTTCTTCTTGATTGTTCATATTCATATTTTTTCTTGGTTTTCTGGATTCCTCTTTTAAGTAATATTTTATTAGGATATAAGGAAGGCCTGTTATATTGAAGACTTTACTCTTGTAAGTCTGATATTGTCAGCAGACAACATAATAGGTACAAAGTTCATGATTCTGTAGTTCTTAAGGGCAACACGTTGCAGTGTCTGGGTCAGATAAGATTTTGGTTTCATATTAAGAACAACAAACACTTTTGTTTAGGATATGAAGAATCCTTGCCCATTATCATTTAGGTTAGGTTAAGTAAACACTTAGGTTTTATGTAGATTTGATGTAAATATGTTTCTTTACATCTGACAAATCAGAGGCTTATTATTCAAATGACCACTGTCTTTTGTAACCAATTATGCTTTTTGAATATTGTTTTTTTGATGATGTCAGTCCATGTATAAAATATCATGTATTTCCTGAATATGCTCAGAATATGTTCAAGAAGAAGAAGAAGAAAAAGAAGAAGAAAGTTTTCAATTTTTGATGAGTTATTTGGTCTAATTGTTTTCCTGTTAATTGAAGCCTATCTCCCAAATATGCTGAGAAGAAAGTAGTCAATTTTGGATGGACTATTTGATCCAACTGTTTTCCTGTTAATTGCAATAAAAAGATAGAACTTCCTCCTCATTTGACTTCATTTTTGACATGGAATCAAATATGTACAACAAATTTGGCGACCCAGATGGGACTTTCCTGCTGGTGGCTCGGATTTTGCTGCTAGAAGCGGGGGGGCCAGATGCTTTGAAGGAAGGTGCACCTGGCTGTTTTTTTCTCCAGCTATCCTCTGGCCTCAGGTCTACCCATGGAAGTAGCTGTCTTGGGCATCAGTAGGCGGCCCCTGGAGTCCAGTGACGAGGAACCAGCTTCTGTTAGCCGGCAAAAGAGGTACCTTTTTGGGGTGGGTCTGTAAATACTTTGTCAGTCTTCCTTACAGAGGGAGCAGGGGTGTGCCACCTGAGTGGTTTCTGGGTTTTGAAGTATTTAGATGATTAATTTGCAAGGATTTTAAAGTATTGGGACAATTTGGTTTTATAATGGCTGGGTTCCTCTGGTGTTTGTGGTTTGTTGTGTGTGTCTCCCTTTTGTGGTCTTGTCTCCCTTGTCAGTGGGCTGTGTGTTGTTTTGTGCTAAGATGGGGAACTGGGGAGGGGGGAGCTAGTTTAAGGTTCATCTCTTTTCCTTATCATAGAAGTAAGATAAAAGGTTTTAAGTTTCTTTTGTGATCAGCCTGTATGAATGTGATGAGTTATTAATATAATCTGTTGAATAAAATAGTATGAGTGAAAATATCCCCTTCCCTTTACCCTTCCTGGCCAACTTGGGGCAGACGTCTGGAATTGGTGGAGACAATTCCAGCCTGTTTCGATGGAAGAGTGAGCAATCACACTCTCTCCAGAAGCTGAAGGCTCGTCTGACATTGTGTTCACAAAAGCACCAGTACACGGTTTATTATGTTTCTCCAAGGGTGATTCCGCACAACCACTTGTTCTGGTGTCACCACCCATCAAGATTCGGGGCAATTGACCAGTTCCCCACATGTTGCCCCAGATCGGCGTTTGACCCGATTCAAATGGTGGTTCCCCCCGGATTTTCCGTATCCGACATTTTCACGATCTTTTTTTCTTATACAGGTTTGGAGTCGGGGCATTTCAGTGGGGAACTATGGAATCGCGGCCGTACCTGCTCCACCCCTTTAACGCCCCTCTGCCTCTTCCACTCCCCTTCCCACCTTCCCGCCTCCATTCCAATTGGCCACTCCCTTTCTTTTTTATCTCCCCGCCTGCATTGCGTTGCAACGCACTAATGACCCACTAAGCAAATGGCATTTAAGCATACTTTTTCACACACACACCCTTGGTGAGCGTGTACTGCACTCATGTTCCTTTTTTCTCCTGTTTTGCCTCCTTCCCTCCCCACAACTTCCCTCCCCGCAACCTCCAGCCCTCAGCTGTGAAGGGTATTTTTCCTTAAATCCTCACTTGTGTTGTGTTGCAACGTAATAACAGGCCACCGAGGAGTGATCAAATGCCCAATTTTCCTTTAAGCAATGTTTCTGTGGCCAGTTGCAATGTGTTTTTCAGTGCAGTGTATTAAAAGCTAACATGGATGAAGGAAATTGCAGTTGGTGTCTTTGAGGCATGGACGCTAGAAGATCAACTCCACATTCATCCCCCCGCCACCCGGTGGAAGGGTTTTCTCAGGGGTGTCGGGCGCTGCATTCAGAAGTATTAATAAGCAGTCCTTAACTTGCCATTCAATTACCCTTTGAATGCCCAACCTGTGGCATTCTGTGGCGCAATTACTTCTGTGCAGATGAGGTCTGTCCTGCGTTCATGCGTTGCAACGCAGTACCGACCCATCATTTAATTGTGCATTTCAGTTCCCCTTAAATGTCTGCAGACACTTATCCAAGTCACCATTTTGCCATTTCCCTGTTTCGCAGGTACTGACCCACATCGGAACATGCAGTGATGGAGGCATGTGGGCGTGGACACATACCTGGGGTCACCTAGGGGGCTGTTCCTTTACTGCCACTGGCTGTCGCCCTAGCCCAAGGAATGACCGCCACACATACAGCCAATCATAACGTGTTTCAGGTTTTGGGGTCACAAGGGACGATCTGGCCATGCACAGAGGGATCTTGGGTGAAAGACCATTCGCCATTTTGCAGCATTCCTCTGCAACCTCCTGCCTTTTGCCCTGCTAGAATGTCTTCAAGCTCGAAGATGCAAGGAGTCCGGGGGGTATCATGGAGAGAGAAGGAAATGCTGGATCTTATAGCGATCTGGGGCCAGGAGGACGTACAGGAGACTCTTGCCTCCTGCCACAGAAATATTGATGTATTTGAGTGAATAGCTAGGGAAATGCATGCTCTGGGGCATAAACGGTCTGCGTCGGAGTGCAGGACCAAAACTAAGACTCTTCGCCAAGAGTATAAGAGAGTGGTTGGCCACAACCAGAAATCTGGTGTATCGCCGAGGTACTGCCAATTTTTCAAGCAGCTTGACCGCATCATGTGGAAGGACGCTAGTGACCGGCCACCCCAGATTAAACCGAGCCTGAAGGCTAGGTACATTAAACCAGCGTTGATTAGGGAGACAGAACCAGCCCCGGGATCAGAGGAAATGTTCAGTCCAGATCCCGACTTGCTGACTATCAACCATGAAGATCTACGCACATCAACTCCCATTGACAATCTCAGTAAGTACTGTGTTGTGGGGGGGGGTTGCTCATGAGCTCGCATGTGCTGTGTCCATGCAGATGACTGATCCCTTGTGTTTCACTTCTAGGCCACGGGGAAAGATTTCTCGATAGTCAGCCTCAGGAGTTTGAAAGTGGAGGGGAAGAAGTGGAATCCATGTCGCAAACACCCACTGGTGAGTGGGTGCGTTGCAACGCAACATTGTCCCCGTTTAAATTCCCATACACAGGAGTCCAATCACAATTATACCACTCAACTATCTCTACTTAAGAAAACCAGATGCTTAACTATCATGATGTTCTCCTACACACTCCTGCAAGTGGTTTTTGGTGTTGTTCCTTCAACACCACTGGGTGTTGGGATACGTGCTTACACTCCACTGGTTTCCTCCCCCTAAAACACTTTCCCTGTATGTATGTACCAAATGGATTTCCTTTGCTTGAGCCAGGATACTAAGCCTACTCATCCTCAATGTAAGACAATGGGGGGGTCCCACCTAAAACCTGGTGCAGGGCTGGGAAGTGATTTGTAAAGTTTCCAACTTTTCCAGCATGGGAAAGTAACTTGGCTGTTCTGTGTTAATGAACACATTTCGATCCCTGCCCAGAGAAAATGCCTGACTCCATTTGGCTGTGGGTCATTGATTAAACAACCTTGATTAGGTTATGACTGCTGTACTCACTAATTACTCCATGCAGGGAGATGCACAGAGGAAGGAGGCCCCACTGAAGAGGATGTTTTGGAGCAACAGGATCCTGAACATGACAGGGCAGCCACACAGGATGAAGGTATGTTAATGGGCCACATCACATGCAGTGTTCTCCTCCATGCATCACAGTGCTCTCTACTAGGGCTGTGTATGACAGCTGAGTATCAGTTGGGTAATTTAACAGTTCATGTGACAGACATCTAGGACATTTTTGTTTGAATTTGGGTACGTAGCCCATCAACGCCATTCGCAGAATGCGAGAAATCTGTAGGGTTTCCCCAAAATCTAAATTCCCAACCTACTGCAGTTGCAGCCACTAATGCACCCCCGGATACCCTTTAACAGTGCCATGTGGATTTCTTCCTGTAGCTTCACCTTAGTGTCTTTGGCATCCGCATGTGTGCTGTGGTCTAATGCTTAATGGAAAACATTGTATTCCTGTCAAACAATTACAGATGGGCTGGAGCAGAGACGACCTCCACAGAGTGGTGCACACCAGTCTGCAGAAAGCAGGCTCGCTGAATTACAGACTAGGCAACATCGTGTGGCCCTACTGAATAACATTGCTGAGAAGATGCTGGATCAGGGACGTTCTGACCAGAGGGAGGCGATTGAGCGCAATGATAACTGGAAGGAATTGGAGGAGAGGAAATTTAAAGCCATGCTCGAGGAAGGCGAACTTGACAGGCAAGCAATGCAGGAAACTATCCAGATGAATGCCAACATAATGAAGTCTGCAGTGGATGCCCTCAATCGTCTTGGGGATATCCTCAAAGGTATGCAGGAAAGTCCTGTGTCCACTCCACGTTCCATTACCAGTAGGAAAAGAGTGGCCGAAGCATCGGGAACACCCAGGAGTAATTCCACTGTAAGTGAGCCGGGTGCATTGAGTGCGAATGTTACTGGAGATAAGGACACAGGTACTTGTAGTCAAAGCCTCCTGTCCACGGTGACTACCAGCACCCCTCAGTCAGGGAATGAGTGTAGGTCAAGTAAGCGCACACGAGCACCAAAGAAATTTTTCTTGTTTGATGACTGACAGTGTACTTTGAAATTGTCTGTGGTAACAGCGCATGTAATCTGCTAAGATTACCATGTACCGATCTTGATACATGTAAACCTTCATTGAATAAAGAAGCACCGTACACAGCTTAAGGTTAGATAAGCACAGTCTCCCCCTTTTTTTTATTAATCAGTGCCAACACGTTAACAGTGCAAAAAAATAAATAAAGGGCTGACATTCCCCCATACTGCATGTGAAAATATACAAGCGCTATGAGTCCTCAGCTGAGGGTGCAGCCGCACCATTTGCATCTCTCTCTGTAGCCTGTCCCACTCGGAGCCTATCCCATTCTTCGTTGTATCCTTTCTACGGCCACCAGATGTTCACCAAATGCCCTCACTAGGAAAAAAACAGAAGTATAATGAGTTTATCCTTTACTGATTGGCATACATGCACTCTAGAACTGTTGCCTCAGTAAGACTACATGTGCTCACATGTGGATAGGCAGCGTGTCTCCAAGCGCTGGACTGCATCCAGTGTGGTTTCTTGGTTTGCTGCTGCAGGGCCCCTGCCTCCACTGGCTGTTGCCATTGAAGGCCCCTGGCCCACTTGAGAGTTCGGTCTCCCTCTACCACCAACATCTATTTGGAAAAAGGAATTTTGCTACCATCAGCAATGACCTAACTGTATTGATCTAGAGAACATGGTTATTTTGCAAGATAAGTTTCCTGTTCATGACAGTTTACTGGCAGTTATCTGCCATGCCTCTACATGCCTTAAGTAACGCTGCAATTCATTTCTTACTACCTGGTGCTGCACTTTCCACAGCTTGAGGACTGGTGCCTCCACCAAAGTCCTCCTGTTCTCCTCCTCTGTGCACCAAAACATTTCCCCCTTCCACTCTCCCAGGAGAAGCAGTTGGTGGTGGTTCCTCCTCTGGATTACGTCCATGTGGATGTGTTGCTGTTGTAATGATGCAAGGCGAAGGGAAAATTTAAGCCTTCCTGACCCATTTTGGCACATCAACAGATTAGACATCACACCTCCCTCTTACTGTATGCATTTTGCTATGCTTATCCTGTATATCCACAGTGACACTTGTCATATTCAATGGACAGTTACAGACGCCAGTGTCCTGTGGGTGGCTGGCAAAAGTATACGTCGGCATACAGAATCTGCCTGCTTAGATAACAGGAAACATGTCTGCATCTATCACTGATTTCCACAATTTGGGAAATTTTTATTTCCACTTACTGTAAGTGGCAGCGTCCCACAAGCATATGGCAGTGATAATCACAATAATAAATGCTTTTTGACTGGTTGTGTGTCTCTGCTTAAAGTACCTGGTCTTTACTTTGAAAACAGGGATAGTTCCACTTGTCTGTTATCTCTTCATGCCTGAGGTGCCCATATGAACAAAGTGCAGTGGGTCCCAACCAGTACTCTGACATTCCAGTGTATTGGTAACGTATTGTGCATGTAGAAGAGGAAGCGCGGTGAGAACTACCAGTTCACCAGTAATCTAGTCAGTGGAGTACAGGCTCAGTTCATTCCAAGAGGCATATGTGGCTTATGAGCAGTCAGGACTACACCTGTCTGGTTTCTCAGCATTATGATATATGCAATGACCTACCCTCATGGTGCCTATCTTCCCAGCGTGGTCTGCCTGCATCGGTCCATAGCTGCACCAGCTTTGCGTGGTGTGATGTTTGGCCACTTGCACGAGGGACCCCCCCCCCAAGCTTCCAGGCTGGCCATGAAGTCACACTTCAGGTGTTTAAATTTCAACCTACATTGATCTGGGGTGCGGTTAAAACCCCTCCTGGCCAGTCTCCTAGCCAGCCTCATACTTTGATTTTGAGGACAGGTGAGTGCTGGCCATGAAGTCTGCAACGTAGCCTGACCGGTGGATTATGTCCAGCAAGTGCTCAACCTCATCCCGCTGCCAGAATGTGCCTCTCCGTGAGGTAGCCATTTGCAATGTAATGTTGCAACGGTACTCCGTCCCTTCATTGTGCTTTCATTTTTGGGTAGCCAATCAGAAACTTCCCGCCCCATTTCCTTACCATCTACGCACAATCCCATGTATTTTACTGTTTTAACCCTGTAGCAACCGTGTAACCAAACAAGGTTTGGGAAAGAATGGGGGCGGATACGAATCTCGTTCTGTGCCCAAGACAAACAGTGTTGGGGGGGGGATGAAAGTTGGGACTCTGAAGATGGGATCAGGACTCAAGCATCTACTGAATTAGGGGAAGGATCCGCAGGGGCTAAGCATGCAGGGGGTTAGCGATGCAAGATACGTGCAAGCATGATGGCTGGTTAGGCTGCTGGTGCGCTAGGCTCAGGCTAAGTTGGGGTATCACATCAAAGGGGGCAGCAGCGAGAGAAGTGGAATGGCGGGCACATACAAGCAGAACACTACAAGTTACCTTAGTATTCTTACAATGCAGACAAAATTGGACGTTACTGAAAATTTATTCCTCACAATGAGGTATTACAAGGGAGAACGATAGCATATGCAAGGGCACATTTAAAAGGACATATAAACCCCGGGTAACGTTGAAACAGTATTGCGTTGTAATGCAGCAATGAGGGCAATGTGCAACATAAAGCACGGTACAAGTATGTGTTATGGGTGCAGTTTAAAGACACAGCAGTGTTTAAATTCCCTGCTGTGAAAACATGAACTCAGCGAGAGCATCCCGAACCCTCCAAATGTCTGCCATTTACTGCTCGGTGGTTCTCCATGCCCACATCTGGAAGGATCAAGGTGCCCTGCTCCTCTCCATCTAGGCACACATCATGCCCCTTCTCCTCACAAATGTTGTGAAGAATAACACAGGATGTGACTATGGAGCCTACGTTTTCAACAGACACCTTTAGCCTTGTTGAAAGAATGCGCCAATGAGCCTTCAGTCTTCCGAAGGCTCGTTCCACAATGTTGCGGGCAGAACTCTGTTTCTTATTGAAGAAACGCTGAACCCTAGTTCTAGGAGTGCAGTAGGGTGTCATCATCCACCGCCTCATTGGATATGCCCCACCACCCAGAATGATTGCAGGAATGGTTTTACATTGTTTATACATTGTAGCACATACCAGTTCTCCATTCTTTACATTTTGTACATTTTGATTGTAGCTTCCTTGTATACATCATTCTCTATTACAAGTTCTTCAGCTTTTTGGCAAGTCGTAATTGTTGAGTCTGCTAAGTACACTTGTTTTTGTCTTCTATTATCAGTATTCAGGAATGCCAGTGCATCCACTCCATGTTTCCAGCTGCCTTAACTCCCCTCTTCAAAGTCAAGCCATTTGGGAAGTCTGAACCTTCCCTTCCATTTCTGCTTCCTTTTGTTGTTGTTTTTTAGATCAGGTTTGCATAAGTGCATCATTGCCCCTGGTAGTCCCCAGGGGAGTAATTTTCGAGTGACAAATCCCCCCAACTCCTCTCTCCTGTTTCTGCATCAGGCTCTTTTTTTTTTTTTGAAACAAAATTTTTATTGGGATATATTCAACATTTCCAATCACGCTACCAATACAGTTTCCAAAAAGTAAGATCCCAATCCCCCCACCCCCCTAATAGGCTTCCAACACTGCTAATAACAAACAGAAAAAATTATAAGGCAATCAAGTTTAGACTTAAATACCTCGACAAACCAGGTAACACATTTAAATTATATATAACCTCTACAATTTCAGCATATTATGTATAACAGTACATACAGTTCAAAATTCATTTCACTTCTCATTCAATATCCGTACGTATCCAAATTATATATTTTCCCCTTCATTCTATATTCAGTTTCTAGATACAATTTCAATCCTTCCCAGTCTTTTAAGTACTGTTCTGCCATTTGTCCATTTAATTTCTTTGTCATTTTGTCCATTTCTGCTAAAAATAACAATTTTCTCAACCAGTCATGTATATCTGGTACCTTCTCCATTTTCCAATGCTGAGCAAAGGCCATTCTCGCCGACGTAATCATGTACCATAACAGTGTCCTTTTCTCTTGTGGAATTTTTTCCATTGTCAAACCGAGGAGAAAAAGTTCAGGCTTTCTCTCAATTGGGGTTTTCAATATTTTCTGCATCACACAATGTATATTAGACCAGTATGCTTTCGCTTTATCACATGACCACCACATATGGTAAAAAGAACCCTCTACTTTTTTACATTTCCAACATTTATTACTCAAGTTCTTATCCATACTAATATTAGCAATCTTTTTTGGTGTCATATACCATCTATACATCATCTTATAGCAATTTTCTTTTACGTTAATACAAGTGGACATTTTAAAAGATCTTTTCCACAAAAATTCCCATGATTCCATAGAAATTTCTTTGTTCATATTTATGGCCCACTTTATCATTTGTTCTTTAACGGTTTCATCCAAAGTATATACAGTCAACAAAGTTTTATACATTTTGATATCATTTTCCGTTCTTTTTTCAACCATATATTCTCAAAATCATCATTCATAGCCCTAAAACCAAACTCTTTACAATCTTTTTTATAAATGTCCCTTATTTGACAATATTGTAGCCAACCATACTCAAATTCTAATTCATTATTTGGTTTTAAAACATATTTTTCCCTTCTCTTTGCAACAATTCCTGATACTTCAACCAATCATTGCCTCTATATTGTGAAAACAAATGTATAACTGCAGCTGGAACAATCCACAGAGGCCTTTCATCCGATATTGTATCCTTATACCTGGTCCATGCATCAAACAATGTCCTCCTTACATAATGATGCTTAAACATGGAGTCAGCTTTGTTTTTCCCATACCAAAGATAGGCATGCCAGCCAAATCTGCAATCGTGCCCCTCAAGAGCTAAAAGTTTTCTATTTTCCAAATTTACCCATTCAGATAACCAAGACATACATACTGCTTCATGATACAAACGCAAATTCGGGACTTGGAAGCCACCTCTGTCCTTAGTATCATACATTATCTTCATTTTTATTCTTGGCTTCTTCCCTGCCCAGATAAACTTAAAGATTTCTCTTTGCCATTTTACCAACACTTTTCCATCTTTCACAATTGGTATTGTCTGAAACAAAAACATTAACCTGGGCAGTACATTCATTTTAATAACGGCAATTTTTCCAAGAAGAGATAACCTTAGTTTTTCCCATTTTTCTAAATCACTCTTTATCGAACCCCACAATTTTTCATAATTATTCTTGAACAAATCTATATTTTTCATTGTAATTTCAACTCCCAGATACTTAACCCTTTTAACCACTTCACATTCTGTCACATTTTGTAACATTTGTTGCTTTGTACCAATCATATTTTTACACAGTATCTTAGATTTATTTTTGTTGACATAAAACCCTGCAAGATCACCAAACTCTCTTACTTTTTCAAATACCTTAGGCATATTATTAACAGGATCTTCAACAATAAACATGATATCATCCGCAAATGCTCTTAATTTAAATGAAAAACCTCCAATATTCAACCCTTTTATATTAACATCATCTCTGACCGCTTGTAGCAAAATCTCCAAAATCCAGATAAATAACAATGGTGACAGGGGACAACCTTGTCTAGTACCTTTTCTTACCCGGAACATATCTGTTGATTCTGCATTAACAATCACCGAAGCTTTTTGTTCTTTATATATCAATTGGATCATTCTTGTAAATTCTACGCCCATCATAGATTTCTCAAGCACTTTAAACATAAATTCCCAATTTAAATTATCAAAGGCCTTCTCTGCGTCCAAAAATAAAAAAGCGACTTCTTTTTCAGGATGTTTGTCATAATACTCAATTGCGTCCAATACAACCCTCATATTGTCTTTAATTTGTCTATTTGGTAAAAAACCAGCTTGATCTTCCACAATAGTATCTTTCAAAAACTTTTTAAGGCGCTCTGCCAATATTTTTGCAAATATTTTATAATCGTTGTTCAATAATGAAATGGGCCGATAGTTTTTAACATTTGTTAAATCTTGCATTTCTTTAGGAATTAAGGTGATTGCAGCTTCATTCTAGGAGTCAGGGATCTTTCCTGTCTTTCTAATTTCATTTAAAAGAATCTCCAGCACCGGAACCAAATCTTCATGAAATTTTTTATAAAATTTAGCTGAAAAGCCATCCGGGCCTGGGACTTTGGAGATTTTTGCCTCGGCTATTGCTTTACTAATTTCGTCCTTAGTTATTGCAGCATTTAGGAGTGTTTTCATTTCTGGATTTGGTTGTATCAAATTAACTTTGGATAGGTAATCCAACATTTTTTGAGGATCTGCTTGTTTCGATTGAAAGAGAGTCGCATAGTATTTGAAAAATTCCCTTTTAATTCCTCCTGGGTCCAAAATCTCTTTATTTCCATCTTTCAAACAAGTGATTGTTCTATTCTCTCTTCTTTTCTTTAATTGCCATGCTAAATATTTGCCAGGTTTATTTGCACCTTCAAAGGATTTCTGTTGCAATTTTTTCAAGTTCCAAAATACTTCTTTGTTCAACCTTGCCGCATATTGCTCCCTTAGGATCCTCAATTCTCTCAAAATCTTCTTTTTACCAGGCCTTTTCTTAAGTTCTGTTTCTTTTTTCCGAATATTTTCCATAATTTCTTTGTCTATTTTCATTTGTTGTTTCCTTTCATTATTATTAATTGCAATCAGATGTCCTCTCATCACAGCCTTGTAGGCTTCCCATACCGTTTGCGTCTGTACACTTTTATTTAAGTTCAGTTGAAAGTATGTTTGGGTTTCTGTCCTTATTTTATCCACAATATTTTGCTTGTCCAGCAAATCTTCGTTGAGTCGCCATCGAAATTTTTTTCTCTTAACATACGTTGACCATTTTATCGGACTGTGGTCAGAAAGAGTCCTAGGTAGTATCTCAATTTTGCGTGTTTGCAAGATTAGGTTCTCTGTCATCCACATCATATCTATCCTGGAAAAAGACTTGTGTCTTGATGAATAAAAGAGTACTCACTGTCTCTGGGATGTTTAGTTCTCCAAACGTCTGCCAAATGTTCATGTTTAATCAATTGGAAAAAGACTTTAGGAAGTTTGCCCATGGCCTAAATTCCTTTTTTTGATTTTCTATCAACAACATTGTCAACAGTACCATTAAAATCGCCCATTAAAATCATTTGCTCATAGGTCAACTGTCGTAGTTGTTCCCACAAATTCTGAAAAAAGTTTTCTTTTGCCCCATTGGGAGCATAGAGATTAACAATTAATGTCTTTTTATTCTGCAGCACAACTTCTACCGCCAAAAATTTCCCTTCATTGTCTTTGAAAATTTCATGATCGTGCACTATCTGTTGTACTAACATTGGAGCGGAAAAAGTGCAGTTAAACAGCTAAAAAAGGCCAAAAAGCCGAATTGTTGATCATTCCTGCGGTTAAATTATTGACTTTAAAATAGAAACTAACAGTAACTCCGCGAGAATTGCAGTGGAAAAGTACTGGAGCTGCTGCAGCAGAAATCGGCAAAACAGGAAGTGACTTCAGAACAGACAAGTAATCATCCTAGAGAAGACCAAGGAGGCCGGAAGAAGGGAAGAAATCAGGAACAAGGGGGACCATTAAGATTGCCGGACAGGAAGTGAGTACCCGGAAGAACCATTTACCATAGAGAAATTGCGCCCGCCATTTTGGGAAGGTCAGAAAAATTTTCTTTGATTTTAAACGAAAGACTTAATATAAAAAAGTGAAACCAGTGCGATTTAGGTGGGCACAAGAAGGACTTTGATTTAGAGTGTGTTGGAGGGAAGATTGTGAACAACGGCTTACGACCTGCGGCAACGACAGAGGGCAAATACCTGGTCCTCCCCGAAAATGGCTGGAAAAGAGGAAAAAAAGCTACAGGGCATGATGGAAGCTATGGAAAAACGAGTGATGGACGCGATTCTGAAGCTTGAAAAGACCGTTATATCAGATGTAACAGAGCTGAAAAAAGAAATGTCTGGAATTACAAAAGAGATACAGACGCTGACCAAAAGAGCAGATGAGATGGATGTAAGGGTGAAGGGAGTAGCATCCAATATAGCTGAGGTCACTTTAGAAACAGATAAAGTGAATGTGATGGTCCAATACAATGCAATGATTAATCATATGAGATTCAGGGGGATCCCTGAAGATAAGAATGAGGACATCTATTCAGTCATGGTAGATGCTGTTGCAGATTTTTTGAAAATGGAAGAGGAGAGAGTGGCGGCACAGATTGATGTGGTATACAGAATCAATTCTGCGATTGCGCAAAGGAAAAAATTACCTAGAGATGTAATTGTCCAGTTTATATCTAAGAAGTTGAAGGAGGATTTGTTTAAGCAACAATTTCAGGACGACTTCACAATTGGCAACAAGAAAATCATGGTCCTAAAGGAACTACCCAGAGCGATGCTTCAGGACAGACGACTTTTTAAAGACCTGATTGACAAGCTGAAATCAGAGGGCATAAGATATAGATGGGAAATTCCTAAAGGTGTCAGTTTTTCGTTCAAACAGAAGAGAGTCACCATCAAGTCAGTTGACCAAATGACCAGATTCATCAATGATAATTTTATAGACTCTGATAAATAATTACAGAATCAACATGGAGAGTCAAATAATTTCATGGAATGTTAATGGACTGAACTCACCCCAAAAAAGGAAAAATGTCAGACTCTGGTTGGAAAAACAGAAATGCGATATTGTTTGCTTGCAAGAAACACATATTAAAAAATCAGATGCCAAATTTTTGATTCAAAAAAGATTAGGAGAGGAATTTTATTCACTCTCCTCTCAAAAGAAAAAAGGAGTAGTTACATATATTAAAAAAAAAGAGTTGCATCAGACTCTTGAGACACAAGGGTAAATGCACTGAAGTCAATGGGACTACTCTAATGTAGATCTGCAATTCAGTAAATGCACTCAGTAAATGAAGCCAATGGGAGTACTCTCATGTAAGTCTGCCTCAGTTTCCACTTCCAATAAGTCTTTACTCACTGTGCTTGAAATCCAACAAATATCGAGTCTTTACCAGGAGTCATGACTAGCCGGAAAAAGGTATATTGTTATTATCAGAACTCAGGAATGCCAGTGCTTCCACTCCATGTTTCCAGCTGTCTTAACTCCCCTCTTGCAAAGTCAAGCCATTTGGTAAGCCTGAACCTTCCCTTCCATATCTACTTCCTTTTGTGGGTTTTTTTGGATCAGGTTTGCATAAGCACATCAGTGCCCGTGGTAGTCCCCAGGGGAGTCATTTTCGAGTGACAATCCCCCCCAACTCCTCTCTCCTGTTTCTGCATCAGACTCTTGAGAGCATCCCATTATTGACACAAGGATAAATGCACTGAAGTCAATGGGACTACTCTCATGTAGATCTGAACCTCAGTAAATGCACTGAATGCACATTCAGTAAATGCACTCAGTAAATGCACTGAGGTCAATGGGACTACTCTCATGTAGATCTGCAACTCCGTAAATGCACTGAATGCACACTCAGTAAATGCACTCAGTAAATGCAGTGAAGTCAATGGGACTACTCTCATGTAAATCTACCTCAGTTTCCACTTCCAATAAATCTTTAGTCATTGTGCTTGAAATCCAACACATATCGAGTTTTGACCTGGAGTCATGTCTAGCCGGAAAAAAGTATATTGCTGTTTTTTTGGGTTTCACGCTCTCTAAGCATCCATTAACTTCCACTCTTCTATCAGTTTATATAGTGTCTCTGGAAATTCATTACCTCCCGTCAGGGGTCTTTTCGTAGAAAAGCAGCTGCAGGAGCTCATTAGCATATGGTATGCTAATGAGCTATTAGGCTATTAGCATATGCCACGCCCTCTGACATCACCAGAAACTGATGTCAGAAGGGGAAGCAAAAGGGGGGGGAGGCATCTTCAAAAGCCTCCCCTTCCCTTCCCCAGCTGGTCTGGGTGCGGGAGCTAAGAGAGAAGGGGTTTAAAGTTTAAACTCCTTCTCATGAGAGTTGGGCCACAGAAGGAGGAAAGAGAGAAGGAAGAGGGAAAGAAAGAGAAGGAAAGAAGGAGAGGGAAGAAGGAGGGAAACAGGGAAAGGAGGAAAAAGAGAAGAGAAGAAGGTGGGAAAGAAAGAAAGAGAGAAGAGAAGAAGGAGGGAAAGAGGAAAAGGAGAGAAGGAAAGGAGGGAATGAAAGAAATTTGGTGGCAATTTGGCCCCATTATATCCTATGGGCCATTGAAGTCAATGGTGAAAACATAGGGTATATTCTGGGGGCTGGAGGGTAGGGGGTTTGAGGGAGAGGCTCCAAACTCACAGGGTAGCTGTTGGAGCCTCTCCCCAAGATACCCACCAAGTTTCAAGTACATTGGACCAGAGGGTCCAATTCTATGGGCCCCCAAACAGGTTGCCCCTATTCCCTCCATTGTTCTCTATAATGAGAAAAAAAGTTACTTTTTCCCACCATAGAGAACAATGGAGGGAATAGGGGCAATCTGTTTGGGGGCCCATAGAATTGGACCCCCTGATCCAAGGTTCTTGAAACTTGGTGGTATCTTGGGGAGAGGCTCCAACAGCTACCCTGTGAGTTTGGAGCCTCTCCATCAAACCCCTCCCTCCAGCCCCCAGAATATGCCCTATGTTTTCACCATTGACTTCAATGGCCCATAGGATATAATGGAGCTGAAATTGACATTCGGCTGCCTGAAAGACTCCCTGGGAAGCCGGCTGGGGGCGGGGCTTGGCTCCTGAGCTCCCAGAGCTGCACTCCGGTGCGCTCCCCCAAAAAAAGACCCCTGCCTCCTGTTTTCTTCCCTTGAACAGTTGCGTTTCTATTTTCCTTCTGGGAGTCATGTCTAGCCGGAAAAAAGTATATTATCAGAACGCAGGAATACCTGTGCTTTCACTCCATGTTTCTAGCTGCCTTAACTCCCCTCTTTCAAAGTGAAGCCATTTGGGAAGTCTGAACCTTCTTTTCCATTTCTGCTTCCTTTTTTTTTTTTTTGATCAGGTAGTGATGTTTTCATCAGCGCATAATTTCTCTTGGTGTTGTCAATCACCTCAACGAATTAGTCATTCTGGATTGGGAATCCCGAGGGGAGTCATTTTTGAGTGACAATTCCCCCAAACTTCTGTCTCCTGTTTCTGCGTGAGACTCTGAGAGCATCCCATTATTGGCAGAAGAGTAAATGCACTGAAATAAATGACTACTCTTATGTAAATCTGCACTTTAACACCCCCCGCCCCAAAATTCCACAGAAGAGAAGCAAAGCCAGATTGTGTTGCTAAAGGATACTCTCAGTGGTATGGAGAAGACTATGAGAAAACCTTCACACCAGTGGTGAGATATACTTGGTTTTGAGTATGGTGAAATACTTCAACATCTGAATCAAGAAATGAAAGTGAAAGAATTAGGAAGCATCAACTGCTATCTTGGAATACAAGGAGAATGAGAGGAAGTCAGAAGCTATCTTCTCAACCAGGTAGAGAAAATGCTAGAATTTCTAGACTATATGAATATGAAAGAAGCTAAGCCAGCAAGCACCCCTGTAAAAATGACCCACCTGAACCAGCAAGGAAGTAGTGAACTTCTGCCTGACAACAAGCAATTGTTAGGTTCTGCAGTAACCCCTCCGTACACAGTAGTCCTTTAGCAGGTTTATTGGCAAGGTATGGCTTCTGGACAGGTGAATTCCTTTGCCAAAACTGGCAGTAAATAACATGGGATGAAAGGAATGGGGTTATGGTACACCCTCAAGCATACATCACACTGAGACACAGGGTTCGTAGGGGCTGCTTGGGAAACAATACACTTCTCATACAGTCACATGCTCCCCGCCCCTTTGGAATGTCAGGGAGGACAGATAGGCATAGATATTGCAGATTCATCATGGTAAACATACAAGCATCGCCTCATAGGAGAAAGGTTCGAACCGGACATAATGCCCCCCCAGCTTCCCCCCCAGTTTATCAGGATACATTCTGTGGAATTTCCGGAGGAGGGCAGGGGCTCTCACATGCTTAGAAGCCACCCATTCGTTCTCTTCAGGCCCAAAATCTTTCCACTTGATCAGAACCTGTTTGGGTGCCCATAGAATTAGGCCCATTGGTCCAATTGCTTTGAGACGTGGGGGTGTATGTGGGGAGAGGCTCCTGAAGCTACCCTGAAAATTTAGAGCCTCTCCCTCAAACTAACAGCAGCGTGGAAAAAAGTAACTTTCCCCCTACCATAGAGAACAATGGAGGGGATGGGGTAACCTGTTTGGGGGCCCATAGAATTGGACCCCCTGGTCCAATGTTCTTGAAACATGGTGGGTATCTTGGGGAGAGGCTCCAACAGCTACCCTGTGAGTTTGGAGCCTCTCCCTCAAACCCCCTCCCCTCCAGCCCCCAGAATATACCCTATGTTTTCACCATTTACTTCAGTGGCCCTTAGGATATAATGGGGCCGAATTGCCACCAAATTTCTTTCATTCCCTCCTTTCCTTCTCTCCTTTTCCTTGTACTTTTTGTAGTGTTAAAAAATGCAAATACAAAAATTCCCCTTTGGGGGGCCAAAAAAACAAAACAAAAAGGAAGGAGGCCAGTTTGTAATCCCAGTCTGGGGAGTCGAGCCAGCGTAGTGTGTCTTTTGCAGTCCAGACCATCTGTTCTGCTTGGCCGTTAGTGGCGGGATGGAACAGAGCAGACCACACATCCCGTAGTAAGCCGTGAAGTTCTGGAACTCCCCGGAGGTAAACGTGGTGCCATTGTCTGTTACCAGTGCGTCCGGCAGTCCTTGAGCACTGAAGATCCACCACATGGCCCTGATGGCGGATCTCGAGGAAGTGGATGGCACTGGGACGATCTCCAGCCTTTTGCTGTATGAGTCCACCAGTATGAAAAAGAGTTGCTCCTGGAATGTGACGCGCAGACTGCATAAGCAAGGTGTAGCCACCTAGAGCCACCAGGATTGTGCAGCAACTCCAGCACTTTAGCAAAGTAACTGCTATATAGCACCACAGAGTCAGAGCTGTGGAAAACTATATACAGTGTTTATTCACAATATACTCCAACAAACTGCTCCGCCAGACACACACTTTGAGAGAAGAAGAACTGTACAGTACAAGACATTTACATTTATACATATGACAACCAATCAGCATCATGCTGAGTCATTGCCCACTGACCTCATACCTGGGCCGGTCTGAACAGGTCAGGACTTGTTCCAAGCAGCTTGCCAGCTGTCAGTTAGATCATGCTGATCTAGCTGCTGGATATTAACAACCAACAGAATGGCCCTGCAAAATCCAGGTGGAGCCGAGACCATGGGCGGTGGGAGGACTCCCAGGCTCTCTCCAGAGCCCGTGGCGGTTTGGGGCGTGAGGCTTGGCAGGGTTGACATCGTTTCACTTTGTCCTCGATTTCCCGATTGAGGCCTGGCCACCAGACATAGCTCCATGCTCAGGCCTTCATCCTCACTGCTCCCGGGTGATGCTCATGCAAAGCCTCCAATACGCGCTGCTGGAGCAGAGCTGGAATCACCACCTGGCCTCCCCACATCAAGCACCCTTTGTATGTTGACAGTTCATGTTTCCGCATTGCAAAGGAAGTGAACTCAGGGCCCTCCTTGGCCACTGGCCACCCCCTCCCCACTCAGTCCAAGACCTGGCAGAGGATTTTATCCCGAGCTGAGAGGCAGGCCACTTCCCGCACGTGGACCGGCTGGTTGGGGAGCGACTCCAAGAGGGTGACCATGTATATGGGAGCCAGGTCGGGGTCTGCGACAGCCAGAGGCAGCTGGCTGAGGGTGTCCACATGGCCCATCGCCTTACCTGGCCAATGGGTGAGGGAATAGGAGTACTTTGCCAGAAAAATGGACCACCTTAGGACCCTGGGGGAGACCATCTGCAGCATCTGACGGTCCGAGGTGAGGAGGCCCAGGAGTGGCTTGTGGTCAGTCATGATCTCAAAGGGCTGGCCATAGAGATAGCGTGAAATTTTTTCACCCTGGCCACAATTGTCAATGCCTCCTTGTCGATCTGCACGTAATTGCACTCCACAGACGACAATGTCCTAGAGTAGTATGTGACCGGGACCTCCCGGCCATCTGGCAACCAGTGGCCCAAGACTGCCTCGACCCCGTAGGGAGGGCGTCGCAGGCGAGGACCACCGGGAGCGATTCCGTAAAATGGTGTAAGACCGCGCTCGAGACCAGTAAGTCCTTGATGCCCTGGAATGCCGCGACGTGCACCGGCCCTCAAGCCCAAGGCGCCTCCTTGTCCAGGAGACAGTGGAGCAGTTCCGCCACGGCCGCCTTGAGGGGCAGAAAAGCGTGATAAAAATTGAGCAGGCCTAAGAAAGCCTGCAATTCTGCTTTGAACGAGGGTGGAGGGATGTGTGTGATTGCCCTCACTTTATCGTCCATGGGGTGGATCCCCTGGGCGTCCACCGCAAACCCCAAGAACTCAATGCGGGGCACCCCAGGAGGCATTTTTCCTTCTTCAGCTTGAGGCTGGTGGTGTCGAACCTCTGGGGAACCTGTTGGAGCCAGTCTGCGAAGGAAGTGGGTCCGGCGCCGCGACAATCACGTTGTCTAAAAAAGGTTGAACTCCAGAGATGCCTTTTAGGAGAGAATCCATGAAAGACTGAAAAATCCCGCAAGCCACACAAACCCCAAACTGTAGCCGTGTGACCCAGAATGCCCCTTTGTGGGTAGCGATAGTCTGGGCCTCGGCGGCGGCTGCATCTGCAGGCAGCTGCTGGTAAGCTTGTGCCAACTCGAGCTTACCGAAGACCTTGACCCCTGCCAGCGAAGCTCAGGCCCTTCACCTGGCCGCATGTCTGACTGGTTGGAAACAGTCAGAGCACATGGCTGTCCTGAGCACATGTTCTCTGATGGATACATTACAGTACTGTGATCCACCTTGAGGCACTGTGAGAAATGCTGAGTATAAGTAATGTAAATAATTCTTTTTAATCTGGTCTATGTAGTTTACAGTGCATCAGAAGTGAGAGAGCCTTCCTGACTCTCCCAGGCAGGCCACGTCATTGCACATTAGACAAAATTTGCAAATAAGGAAGTAAGACCTGCAAATAACAACCTGGAAATCACCTGGTGAGCAATGAGGAGGGCAAAGTCCACCCAAGTGCAATGTCTACTAGAAAGCAAGTTTCTCTGGAGAGTAAGATGTTTGCAATGCATATTGATCACAGTAAGTTCTTTTTGATGTGTCTTACTGCTTGCATTTTCAGGGAGAATTCTTTTGGGGGTGTTAATTCTGAGGGGAAGGAGGAGGTGAGAAACAGCAGGATGTGGGTGTTTGGTATGGATAGTAAAAAGACTTTTTTCGTAACATGGAAGGATGATCCAAATATCATTGTGGAGATCACAACACACATAGGAGAGAGTATTTGAGCTCCCATTCTCTGTGGAAATCTACTTCTCTGACGCTAATGGAACTTATGTTGGGGCAGCATGCCAAAAACTGCGGCATCACAATTTATTATGAAGGTCAGTAGATTGTGGAATAAGCTTAATTGAACGACTATGGACAAAAGGCTCCGAGGTCTTCTCCAGTGACTTTATTCAGGCTCAACTGCCCAAGCATGTTGTGGGTATGAAGGGCACTTAACACATTTATTTAACTTGAAAAAGGGGGTATGACTGGGATGTTTGCTGGATCCTTCTTTATTCAACTTAGATCTAAACGATACCCTTGACAACTGGTGCCACCCACCCAAACTAGCTGAGACTTGTGTCCTGTCCTGCTTTATGCGGATCAGGCTGTTATTTTGTCTCGAACCAGGGTGGGTCTGCAAAGAGCCTTGCAATCTCTCTCCAGTTACTGTTCCCAAGAAAGCTTGATGATAATTATCTGAAATCTAAGATCTTAGTTTTCACCATGACAAGTTAATGGAACTCATTTCAATGGGCAATCAACAGGTCCAATACTGACCTTCTCCTATTTGGGGATTCTGTTCTCAGCAGATTTCCCTTGTAACCCCCTTAGAACACTGCAGGGAAACCGTGCAGATCTGCCCTCACAGAGGAGGGAGAGCTTGTACCTCAATAAACCTTGGTCTTAAAGGTGCCAATGGACTCTTTTGGATGGCCGTCAAGCACTTACGTGCATGGCTGCTCGTGGTTCGAAGAGGGCGGCACAGAGAACGCACATGGCCTCGAGCAGGTAGGGGGCCAGGGCAGTGGCAGGGCAGAGGCGCAGGAGGAGGCCAAGTAGGCACAGGAGGCCAGGGCACCACGGCCATGCCAGGGCCAGCATGAGGATGGGCAGAGCCTGAGTGGGCTGGATACCATGGCAGTGGTGGAACAGCTCGAGGGCCAGCTCATGGCAGCACTCCACTGTGATGGCCAGTGGGTCGGGAGAGGCATGGGGGCTGCTGGGAGCAAGAGGCGGGACTTGCTGCATGTGCCCACCCCTGGGCCCCTTCACTCCTGTCCGCTCCTGCAGGAAATGAGTCCTGGTTTTAACTATTTGATTACATTGTTACTTTGTGATTTGTAACCCACCCTGAGCCTGCTTGCGGGGAGGGTGGGATGAAAATTGTATTAAATAAATAAATAAATTCCCTCGATGGTTCTAGAGGGGAGATTTCTGAATAAGGATGGACACAAACCTCATCACAAACCTAAATTCGTCACAAAAATTGCCCGGTTCATGGTTTGTGAGCCGAGGGCCGTGCAATCACATCTGCAATGAACCTCCCACAAAACTCCATGGTCTTTGTGGAGTGTTGATGGTTCACGTGGCAGACATGCTGGCGCCAATCAATTAATTGACAAAGCAACCTGGAAGGTGGACTTCTGCAGCTCTTCTGCAGCCCTGGAAACACCAATAGTGGCCTCCAAAACTTGACAAGCAGTCCAGTAGTCAAGATTTGTTTGTTTGGGGGCATTGAAATTTTTAAGGGAGCAGTTAAATCACTGTTAATTAAATTAATCTGAATGCCTGTCTTTAAAGTGGGAGGCTCCGCGCCTGTTGCAAGGGTTAGCAAGGGTTAGCAAGCAAGCACACCTGTTCCTAGGAAAAAACAGCTCAGAGGACTTTTAACTGCCGAGCTTAACATCATCAGTTGTCCTTGCTCTGCCTGCCCCTCATCTTGGTTTTCCAGCTTTTCACCTCTCCAGGCCTCCTACAGGGCCCCCCTTTTGCACTTTGGATCCTAGGCTTCTGGGCACCCCATGCTGGGCTTAACATCATCAGGCCTATAGCCAGGATTTTTTTAATCCGGGGGGGGGCTGGGGTTCTGGTGAGGGGCTGCTGGTGCCAGGGGGCTTAATTTAAAATAAAAATTTAAACTCGGTGAGGGTTTAAATGAACCTCCCCTCTCTTCCTCTGGCAGCCTGCTGAGCTCAGCTGGCAGGTGGGGGGAAGAGGGGGGGTGGCTGTGTGGCCTCCATTGCCGGCAGCTGAGCTTCCTGCTAGCAAACAGGGAGAAGACTCTGCTGGCAAGGGAGGAGGGCTGTCCCTTTAAGGGAGGGGGCAGAGCCCCAATAGCCCCACCATAGCTATGGACCAGGCTGACTTTGCTGTAGGCACCTGCCTGGCACACATCCACCAAGGATCCTCTTTAGACAAAGAGACTTGGAAAGAAGCCTAACTTCAACCATGAAGAATAACATCTGGTGAGCATGAATTAAGATTGTACTGTGTAGTTATAAACTTACTATGTAGTTTTCTTGTTTTCTGCTACCTGGTTTGTTCTTTGGAAATATTCTGTACTTCAGACGCTTCAATCTAATTCCAGTACCTTAGATTTAAAGCGTCCACCTACTGGTTAATTATTAGTGGTAACTCATTCTGCAATGGCCAACCTTGCAGGGCTGATTTCCTGGTTTATTCCCTGGAAGACTGGAAGTTTGCCCTCTGGCTTCTAATCATGGTATCGTCAAAAGGGCTGGTGGCGGGCCAGGGTTGCTTTGTAATTTTGAGCTCTGCCCACCCATAACAAGGATCCCCTGGATTGGGAATTCTTGACAGTAGCACCTAGAAATGTCACAAAGGGTGTGTCTTGCATTCTTTAGCCTTTTAATACCAACATTCATATTTTCTTCCTGGTGTGAAGTTCCGCCTGCAAGACAGCCTCTTTAAAATGGGCTCCTGTGAGAAGCTGAGGGGGGGGGGTGTTGCCAAGCCTGGCTGGGGAATTGCTGGATATTTGGGGCTGGAACCTTGGGAAAGCAGCGAGGGGAGAGAGCTCAGTGGGGTATAATGCCTCCAAAGCTGCCATTCCCTCCAGGGGAACAGATCTCTATTGCCTGCAGATCAGTTGTAATTCCAAGAGATCTCCAGCCACCAGCTGGAGGTTGGCAGCCCTAGTTTAGGAAGGACACAGCTCTGGGATTGAGAAGAGCTGCTCTCCTGGGACAGAGAAGGAACCCGCCCCCTTCTTTCCCCATTCTGAGGGCTTGGGAGACCCACCAGAGGAACACCAGTGAAACTGCTTGGATTTGCATTTTATGGACAGAACAAGAACCATGATCTTGTGTGCTGGAAAATTTAAGAAAAGAAATAGCCTCATAGCCTTTCCTAAATTTCCTAATAATTTATTCACTCCTTCCATTTCTTCTAAGTCCCCTGCTTGTTCTTTCTAATACCAAAGTTGGCCCCGGTCACACGGGCCAGATAACACGGGGCGGGGGAGGCGTGGCTCTTTGTGCCGTTGCAATTAGACCCTCCAGAACGCGATCAGTCATGACGGTGGCATAAACGAGGACAGCCGGGGAAAGCCGCACGATCGCACTGAACAGTTCTGTGGCAAACCATTTGCTAGCACATCCAATGTGCTACTTTTTAACTGTGCAGCTTCAGCGGGCTGGCCACAGGTGTGCTACGCCTCCCAGATGTTCTGATGTGATTGCGCCAGGAAACTCCACCGGACTATCATGGCTTCCATGCGGCAAATGCTCCGTGTAACCGGGGCCGTTGATGGTTAATTGCTAGTCAGTAAGGAGGTGAAGCCAAAGAATTCACAGAGTAAGCAAGAGGGTTAATCCATCATTAATTGCTGTTACTTCCAATTCTTAGATGTTTTACAAAATCCAATTCTTAGATGTTTTACAAAAAATCTGTATTGTTTTGGATAGTTTTCCATTTATTATTAAATTTTACTACAGCTTAAATGGCAGTCCCCATTTATAACATAAGTTATGTGCCAGTAATTGTCAAAAAATCACGGTCTTCTCTCTTTTGCCATGTCAAAGAAGGTAGGTCAGCTAAGAATTCCTGACTGCCAACTGTTAACTGATGGAGTAATCCTTAGCAGTTCTACTCAGAAGTATTCAGTATGTTATTCAGTGGGACTTTTCCCCATAAAGCGTCCTTAGGATCACAGCCTGAGGTTCATCCCAAACAGCTCTTCATAATTCATATTTCACATAAATGCTTTGAATGACTATTATGTCTCTCTTACAGCTAGTGTTGCAGACCTCAAGGTGGTAGCCGCTTTGGAAGGCAAACTCTATGGCATTATATCTCACTGAAGTCCCTCCCCTCCCCAAACCCCGCCCTCCTCAAGCTCCACCCAAAAATCTCTAGGTATTTCCCAGCCTGAAGCTGGCAACCCAAAGGATAGCCCCTTTCTTGTACTTTCCTCAAACTGACAATATACGCAGGTTCTGTATCTTTAGCAATATGAGATCAAAATATTGTAATAAATGGTTCTTCCAAAAAAGCTTACGATGTTACCTTCAGTTCCTTTAAACCTTGATGATTCAGCTTATGTTGTCTCCTTTTAAAATATAGAATTCCTTATTTATCTTCAAGATTTTGCATACAGGAACTATTATTGACTTGATTTTAAGCTGTTGGTTTTGTGGTTTTATTTCCTCTGTTTCCTTCCCAAAATATTTATAACTTTCCAGTGAGCAGCATGTAGTTTAGTCTGAGTTTGGGGAAAACGCAACACCCTGTAACAGAAGCACATCCTAAGGGAACACATCTGGATGCTGCACAAATGAATGGCTTGCAGAGTAAATGGATGGCGTCCAGAGAGGCAAATTTAGATGGACTGGAGCTGGTGTACAGACCTCTCATCTCATACAATGTTGTTCTCTTGCAGGGAAAACAAGAATCATTCTGGTCCTTGGGCTATGCTTATTATCATCATTCTTCCTGGGATTCTTGTGGTAAGCGGTTGTTTTTATTATAACGGCTGTATTCAGATTCTGCTCCAGGGAGCCATGTGGGTTCTTCCTTGGAAACTCTTCAGGAGCTTTTTCATTGAGAAGGTGAGTCAGTTATTGCAGACAGGATCAGTTTGCCCACTATGGACCATCGTCCTCGCAAATGATCAGAAACGGAAGAACGAGACGAAATCAAGGTCCAAAGAAAATGAAAGGATGGCAAGCTAAACAGGGTTTTCAGCACCCCACTCACCAGCACAAAACAATTAAGCTACACGGTGACTTAACAGAGGTAACAACATCCTGCCACCTGCATAAACCAAGAAAAGAAACCAGGAGAGTAAAAGAGCTGCATGGAATGTCATTTCAAAGATCAGAGGGAGCTCTTTTCCCACTTAGAACTGTAGGGTGGTGGAGGGAGGGGCTCCTGAGTCCCCCCATGCCATCTTCAGAAGCTGAAATTGCCCCCCCCAAAAAAGGGAATCATTAACATTACTTTGGAGTGGCACATAGTTGATCCTTCATGTGCCACTCCCAGGTTATGTACATTACTGCCGGCTAACATCATTTCAGCTTCAGAATCTCCCTGCTCCCACCAGCTACAGTTCCAAGCCAAAAAGGGCCATGTCTGATCTTTGGAATGACGTTCCCTGCAGCTGCACTGGAAAGGAGGTGGGTTGGGGGAAGCCAGTACCGACTGGCCAAAGAATGAGCTGTTTAGTTTGGCCCGTTGTTCATCAATTCTAGGATAATCCTCCGGTAGGTGCTGCGACAAAGTGACAAACTGAACTTTATGTTCTTTGGTGAGTCGGTACTGGCTTCCATAGATATTTCCTCTGTATAAAACTGAGGAAAGAACAAAGTTCCTTTAGTTTATGACTCACAGCCACTTACTTTCAAGTGGGTAATTGTGCTAGTCTGTAGTAGTAGAACAAAATTGGAATATAGTAGCACCTTAAAAACCAACAGAACTTTCTGGGGTTACAAGAAGAGGGACCCGCGATATTCGCGGGAAGGCTCTGGCGATGTCCTCTCCTCCACCCCCGTTCCGGCGATCACCTCCTCCCCACCCCTGGCCCTAGCAATCTCCTCTGCTGCCACCGCCAATCTCCTCCCTCCCCCACCTGGCTCCTGTCACCCTCCTCTGCCGCCGCCGATCTCCTCCCTCCCCCCGGCTCCAGCTATGTCCCCCTCCTTCCCCCACCCCCCGACTTCGGAGGTGAGGCCCGAGCAGCTTCCAGCCGCTGGGCCCGCCGATCTCCTCCCCCCGGCTCCGGCGATCCTCCTCCTCCCCCCACCCCCCGGCTCCGGAGGCGAGGCCCGAGCGGCTTCCAGCCGCCGGGCCCGCCGATCTCCCCCCCTTCCAGCTCTCTCCTCTCCCCCCTGGCTCCGGTGGCGAGGACTGAGCGGCTTTTAGCTGCCAGCCGCCGCAGAGTTCCCAGAGCGTTCCCTGCGCATGCGCAGGGAACGCTCTTACTTTTTGGGGATTCTGATATCCCCCCTAGACTTTTTAACACTTTTTAGATTTTTCTGCACACGTGGGGACTGCCCCACGTGCGCAGGAAAATCTCCCTGCCCCAGGTGCCCCCGATGTGCGGATTTAGATATCCGCACGCAGGGGGCCACTTGGGAATTAGATATATAGATAAGCTCCACTGAGTCAAAGCTCATTTCATCTGATACTACTACCAAATGTCTGACAAAAGAAATTCTCTGACCCACAAAAGTTTATACCCTGGAAGGTTTGGTTGGTCTTCAAGGTGCTACTGGGCTTGAATGTATGTCACACGAGTCACTTTGAAACAGTTGTCTTCTTGCAAAGTTCTGCTGATGTCCAAGGGGCCTTGCAACAGATAGCAAGGAATCAGAACAGCTTCCTTCCCGGCAGACAGAAGCCGTCCTGTATGGAGGATGCGCATCAGAGTTTAGTCACTTTGGTTGGGGATACTTCTGGCTGTCAAGGGCTGTATGCACGAAGTAGTCCTAGACTGAGTGGCCTGCGTGTGTGTTTGTGGAGAAGTGTTAACTCAGCACTCTTCACATTCAGCAAACAGAAGGAGCTTCAGGTGGGCACAGCTCAGGGCCCTCCGGCCAGCCGTTTCCCGTAAAAGGATCCTTTGGGCAGTGGAGAGAGGGGGAGACACGCTTCCCTTGAATTCTGTGTAGGCTCAGCTGGTCCGTCATTACAGGCTTGTCGAAAGGCCCTTCATAGGCCTTTCTTTTTGGAAATGGAAAATGCCACATCCGGATCCAGGTGAACTCTGTGGGGGTGAGGCGGAGGCCAAGGTGGCCTCTCACAGGGAATACCTCTCAGCACATGGGCCTCTCAGCACATGGCACCTTAAAGACTAGCAGCATTTATGCTTTTGCAAGTCAGAAGAACTCACTTCCTCAGGGGCACTGGAAAGAAAGAACATTATTTTCCTCATTTTTATCAGGTAATTGAACAAGTGAAGGGGAGGAACTGAGCAAAGAGATGCTTGGTGTCATAAATCACTGTTCCCTCTAAGCTGAGTTAGTGTGGGCTGGCTCACATTTTTTAGCCTCAGCAGGGTGAATGGTAGCTCCCTGGGGCTTTTTCACATTGGCAGCGGGGAGACAGACTGCTATTTAGACAGTCTGGTTGTGACAAGAGTATTATAAGACTAAGGGAGGGAGAATTGGAAGCTAATTAATCAACTTAGTTCTGCCTAAGGAATTGATGATGAAGAGTGCTAGCCGTGTGAAGTAGGAGAAGAGGCAACAGAGATTTTTTTAAATTTCTGCTTTTTATAATCCATCAGATATCATCATCTTAACTATGGGTATAAGAAGAGTGTACCTCTATCAGGTCCCCTCTGTTGACCAAGCAATCTAGATTGGAGGATTTTTTTTGCACCGGTATAATTACTGAATAAATATTCCTGTCTTAAGGCCAACGGGGATGGAGATGATGAAGGGGAGGACTGCTTCTTGGTTCAAATTACTCTAAATGTAGTCCAAAAACAGACTCAAGAGCTGTCCTGACCTGGATAGCACAGGTAAGCCCAACCTCCTCAGATCTTGGAAGCTAAGCAGGATGGACTCTGGCAAGTACTTGAATGGGAGACCTCCTTGAAATACCAGAGGTGGGGGGGGCACACTTTATTCAGTCAGTTCTCTGAATATCCTCCAGGCCCACTGTAGGGATCAGTCACCAGAGGTCGCCATGACTTCCAGGTGCATGCACACTCACACACATGCACATATAAAAATACCAAAAAAGAAAAGACCCCAGAACCAAATTTATTGTTCTAACTGGAGACTAGGTCCAAAACTGAGCACAGTATGGAGAGGGACACTTTAGGACACCAAAGCTATCTTGGTGGTGGAAACAGACCACTATCAGTTGTGCAAAAATGTTTTCAGTGGCTCATATAATTAGTTGGGAAATTTTATGTACAGATTTTAAATGTTAGTAAATTCCAACTGTTGTGTTAGCAGGGTTGACCTTTTGTATTCTATTTACTTTATTGTAAACCTTTTGATCTTTTGATTTGTACTGGTCATAGCCCGGATAAATCTGAATGTGATATGAAGTAGTAATGAAAAGGGCCTCTGAGCATGCACAGAGTGAGGCAGTGGATGGAAGAAGGTGAGTGAAGGTGGATGGAAGAAGAGGGAATGTTGGCAGATGCCACTTGGCATGAGGGAGTGAATAAGTGTGGTGTCATGGCTAAACAGTTGTCCTTGTACTGGGGAGTCTTGGGTTCAAATATTTGTTCAGTCATGAAGTGCATTAGACTGTCGTGGATCTCAGCCATACTGACCTCATAGGGTCATTGTGAGGATGCATATATCCATCCATCTATTGTATTTTTACTTCACCATTCCACCAAGAAGCTCAGGACTGTGTACATGGGTCTCTATTTCCTGCATTGTGCCGGTGGTTGGACTAGATCATCCTGGAGGTCCCTTCCAACTCTATAGTTCTGTGATTCTTGCTTCCCAGACATTCTGTGAGTTAAAGAATGAGTGGCCCTGGGACAGTAAGGTTCGTGGTTGAGTGTGGTTTTGAACTTGGATCTCCTCAGTCCTAAGCCAGCACTTGAAATGCGTCATCACGAGGAGGAGGCCAATGTGGTACTCCTTGGGGAAAGAAGGAGATACAAAGTCTTTCTCCTGCTTTGCATTCAAAACATCCCAACCTGGGCTTAAAGCAAAGCAACTTCTGCAATTTCTGCACTGCACGGTAGGGATTCTCCCCCAAAAACTCCATGTGTAAAAAGGGATTTAATTTTTTTTATTCCAGGCAGACCTCCGAAGGACATTGGCTGAACAGAGGGCTCTCGATACTATGTGAAACACAGAGGTAATATGCACCTGGGTGCAGGGGCCTCTGGGTGGGATGGGTTTCAAATGGGACCCCTGTGAGGCTGATTTTAAACAAAACAGTGGGGAAAACAAACAATATTTTAAAATTAGCTTTAATTCAGTTAAAACAAATTGTACTGTCTTTTTGCAGCTGACAAGCTACAGTACTAAATCAAAACATTGTTTTGTATTCTGAATAATGATTGCTGTGACTTTTATTGTATTAACTGGACTCCATAATTTCTTCTGGTTTGCCAGAAACAGGGCTATCCAGGTGCAGTTTGGGGTTACCCTTTTCACGTCTGAACTTGGGGAGGGGCCATAAGCATGAGGTGGTGGGCATGCTTTGCATATACATAAGGCATCAACCGCACTCATCAGCATTTCCACTTAAAAGGATCTTGGGTTCTGGAGCAGAGAAAGATCCTGCAACTATAAAACTAAACACTTGTTTTATATAATGAGGAATGGTTGGTTACTATGACATTAATTTGTATCCATTGGATTCTCCAGTTTCCCCTTCCACAGAAACAAGACTGAGCTCCTGAATGGTTTACCCGAAATAGAGTTACCGAGGTACCATTTTGTGTTACGTTGGTTCGCATTTGAATATGGGAAAGAACTGTCACCGTGTGGTAGCGCACATGCTTTGTACCAGACGGAGTCTCTGGCATCTTGCACTGTGGAGTTGAGAAAAGCCTTCTGACTGAGGCATTAGATGGCTGCTGCTTCCTTGGGGGGGGGGCGGTCATTGGTGCAACTCCTCAAAAGGCAGGATGTGCATAGGATGTGAGGCCTGACTTGGTGGCAGGCACATGCCTTGCATGCACAAAGTCTTAGATGCAATCGTTGATTGGCTAAAACAGTCTTGGATAGTAGAGCTTTTGGCACCTGAGACCCTGGAGCTGCATGCACCATTGGTCCAATTCAGGTGCTGGGGGAGGTGGGGGTACCCCGCTGCCTGGCCCTTCCCCCAGCTGCTAATCAGCTGGTAAGGACGGGAGGACTTACCAGTAGAAAGAAGGCGGCCTGGCCATATTGCCAGCATCATACAGGAAGCAACATAATCATGTCAGCTATTTCTGGGAGACACTATGGTATTTGGGCAAAAACTCTATAGTAGAATATAGATCGGGCATGATGATGTTGCTTCCTGTGTGAAGCTGGTGATGTGACCTAGGCTTTATCCTTTTACTGGTAAGTCCCCCCCTCCCCCACCAGTTTCCAGAAGTGACCTGACAACCCTAAAGCTATGTGTAATGCAAAATGCATGACTACCTACCATGCATCTATTCCCTGCCTTCCATTTGTAATGATTATTAAGATAGCATGTATTTTGTACATGCTTCTCCTTCCACTTGTACAGTTTCTCCTTCCACAGAAATAAGACTGATCTCTTGGATGGTTTACCAGAAATAGAGGTGCTGAGGTACCATTCTGTGTAACATTGGTTAGCATTTGAATACGGGAAAAGTGCTGTCTCTGTGGTAGCTCACACATTTTGTACCAGTCAAAATGGCATCTCTGGCATCATGCATTGAGGAGCTGGGGAAAACCTCCTAAGTAAAGCTTAGAACTGGTGCCAGGTAGTCATGGAAGAGATGGGTCAAGATGTGCAGAGACTGTGAGGCCAGGATCTGATGGCAGGCACCTGCTTTGCATGCAGAAAGTCCTAGATGCAAGTGTGACCCCTTTGGCTAAAACAGTCCTGGGCAGCAGACCTTTCTCCACCCAAGACCCTGGAGGCCTCCTGTCAGGCAGAGGAGAGAACACTGATCTGCATGGACCTTCTGCATGCAGAAGGAAACTTCATGAGACATCCAAGTTATGTGTGTTGCAAAACACATGACTGCCTGCCACCCACCCACTCCCCACCTTCCATTTGGGAATAATGACTAAGATGGCATGTATTCGCTGGAATATTTTTACCTTGCTGAATGGTAAAGAGTACCACTCAAACCTATATTCTTAAACTATGATGGCAAACCTGGAGCAGCACATGCTCAGTGCAGAGCCCAGCCCCCCACTTCCTGTGATTGCCCCCCTTGTTTTAAGAAGGCTGCTGGACATGGTGGGCAAGATTTGACCCTCCTAATGAGATGGGGTGGAGCACTGTACCCACTGCCTGAAATCTGGCTAGCTCTAGTCTTAACAAAAGGGAAGTACAGAAGGAAGTCCTTGCATTTGTTCCTTAATGGCTCTGGGCCCCAGGTTCTGCCCAATTGCCCTTACCACGTATCTGGTACGTTCTGGGGGAATTTTGCCAAAAGATCCATGGAAACTCTTCCCTCTGTGGAGAATGATTCCTCTCTCTCTCTCTCTCTTTCAGAATGGTTTACCCAAAGCCATTTAAACCCATAGCCAGGGCTGACCCAGTTTAGCTTCCAGCATCTCTTAAGATTGGATTACCTTGGACCGTTCAGGTCAGGGCAGTAAAGCGAGGCATTCGGGGAGGGCGGGATACAAATTGAAACAAATAAACAAATAAATTCCCCTTTCACTGTGAAAAACTATTTGCAGACCTTATAAGTATGGAAGGACTATTGCAGACTGTTCATTACCTTGGCATTTTGGCTTCTGAAATAAGGGACACTCACACAACGTCCTACGAACCGAGGATCTTTCCAGTGTAACAGGCCGGATTCACCCCCGGCCAGAGTAACCCCGGGTTTACTCTGGCCTAGCCTAGAATAACCCCTGCCAGGCCAGGCCAGAGTAACCCCGGGGGTTAATCCAGACTAACCCCTGCCAGACAAACCTCTGCCGGGCTCTGTTGACTAATGAGATTGGATTTATAGCCTGTTCTTCACTACCCAGAGGAATCTCAGATTGGCTGACAAGTTTTTCATGGACCTCAAACCCTCAGAAGCTGACACTGTGCTGGTCACAATGACATTTAACTTACCACTCTATATTGGGGACTGGGAGACCCAGGTTCAGATAGTTTGGCATAGGCAACTTTACACCCGAGGGGTTACTTTGGCCTGGGGTTACAGGTTGTTGTGTTGTGCAGTTGGGGTAACTCTGGTGTGGCCCGGCAGAGGTTTGTCTGGCAGGGGTTAGTCTGGATTAACCCCCGGGGTTACTCTGGCCCGGCCTGGCAGGGATTACTCTGGCCTAGGCCAAAGTAACCCCTCCGGGGTTATTCTAGGCTACGCCAGAGTAACCCTGGGGTTACTCTGGCCGTAGGGTGAATCCAGCCTGTTACACCGGGCTAAAGAACAACTTTCTAGAATCAGGGATGTGGCCTCAGAGAATGGATTGCTAATGCAGCCAGCTGTTGCCCCTGCCCCCCTTCAGAGCCTGTCTTTTTGAGAACCTTGATGGAGCTGATCATGTGGGGAAACTCTCAATGGCGCTGAGTCCCACCAAGTCCCCAGTTGCCCTTACCACTACTACTGGCAAAGTCTCTGTAATGGAGACAAGTGAGCTGAATGTAGCCCAAAATGTTGGAATAATTTTGCAGAATTGGCTTGCAGGGATTCTTTACTCTATGGAGAACTATTCCTAAAACCCAGCTTCTTTTTTTCTTTCAGAATGGTTTACTCAAAGCCACACATCTTTAAGCCACCGTAAGTAATGCTCACAATGGCTCAACATTTGCCAGGACCGCTGTTCTGGGAACCGACCTGATCACTTCTGCCCCAGCCCCACTGGGGAAAGTTTGATAATTATGGAGTTTTTAAAAAGTTGTCCTCTTTGTCTTGCGAGTCAGTGTGGTGTAGAGGTCAGAATGTTGGAGTAGAATCTAGAAGACCTTGTTGCCCTGCAAGGCTTTTTATGCTTTTTGTGGACTATAATAAAATATGAACTGTGCAAAGTATGCTTAAGGAACTGTACAACATGGTAGCCCATTATGATGCCAGACTGAGAATGCACCCTGAGAGAAAGGCACCTTTCCTTCTTTATTGCTGCTCCAGTGTCCCTGCAAGGTTACCAGCCCTCTTTTACCTGATGGACGACGGATCAGTTCCATAGTATGCACAAAGCACCAAGCCATGCCATGCTGAGGCATGAGGACAAAGGACTCCAAAACACCATTAGGAGACCTCTCCAGTGTATGCAGGCAGACCCCTTTCCTCCCCCAACATACCTGCAAAGCTATACATAGCCCAAAGACTCTATTCATAGTTGCTTAGCAACTAATCACTGACCCATCAAAGACCCGGCTGAGACCATCAAGAAGACAATGGCCTTGGCCCAATGACTCATCTCACCTACACTCAGGTGTCAGACTCCAGTCTAAGTTGCTAATTCTCAGTATTGCCCACTCCCCTAGACCCTTCCCCCTTGAACCCAACACCAATCAGCATGTTTGGGGGACAGACTAATAGGAGATGGGGCCAAGACATGTGACCAGCTTAGGCCGCCCCCATGTGACTAGGACATGAGGCCAGCCTGGCCCAACCCCCAAGCCCCCTCATAAAAAGGGGCACCCAGCCATGTGGTCTCTCTCTACTTCCCCCCCCGCAATGACCTCTATACTCTCTTACTCTTGAACTTGTGGCTATCTTGCCACACCTTACCCTGAGGCTCTTGGATGGCTGCCAGAGTCTTCCATGTGCTTTCTGCTGGTTCAATTTGCACTCCCCATTTTCCTAGCATAATCCCCATTTTTCTATCATTCCCTTATTTTTCCATTTGGAAGCCTTCATCTCACTGGACAGGTAACTATTACCGAAACAACAAATATCCTGCTTATGCAAATGTGCTGGTTATCTATCTTTATTTCCTAGAATCTGAATAATTGTATGTGTGACTGTGTATTGTTTGTGTGTGAAGAAAACTACAGTAAAGACATCATTTTAAACTAATAACAGCCTCAGTGTCTGTTATTGGTGCCTCTGGAAGGGTGGGACCTCTGTATAAACTGGTGTTCGTTCCCTAATTTGCCTATTGCCAATTAATAATACTAAATTCCCCTACATTAATTAGAAATTAAGGCAATTTGGCTAACAACCTGAGTTTGAATGTTCAGTCTGTCATGGAAGCTTGCTGGGTGACTGCTTGGGCCAGTCACATACAGCCTAACCTAACTCATGGGGGGGGTTTTGTGAGGATAAAATGGAAGAACAGAAAATGATGTAAGGGGATGTTTGAGTCTCTCATTGGAGAGGAAAGGAGGAGTAGAAACAAGCACAGAAATATAAGCACTGTCTGTGCAGCTCTGTAATGTGATTCTGAAAAAGTCTCCTTTCCCCACAGGAGAACCGACGTCCTTACAGTGACTCCCTGGCTTGCCCCAATTATTTGGGAAGGGACCTTCAACTTGGATATCTTGAATGAGCAGTTCAGGCAAAGGAACACAACCGTTGGACTGACGGTGTTTGCTATCAAAAAGTGAGCCTGGCTTAACTGGGGAATGAAGTAAGCAGTGGGGTTAGGCGTCTTCCTCTCTGGACCTTTCATGAGTATGAGGCTTTATTCTTTCTGCTGCTGGTTATTACACAGTTGGTGGAGGGAGAGAGGCGGGTTGCTGCTGACTAAAATGTCCAGGTATACCTTCCGCAGAGATGTAGGTAGGGTTGCCACCAATGCCTTGGCAAATGCCAGGAGTCTTTGAGAGCAGTGCACAGGGAGGATGTGACATCATGTTTGGGTGACAACCTATAAATGTCTCCACATCTCTATTGTATAAACCATTGTGTCATGGGGAAATTTCTAGAGTATCACCATGGAAGCCATTTTCTAGCCATTTTTCCTCCAGCTCCTATTTCTTGAAGGCTGGGGATTTGGGCCGAAGCCGAGGCAAATGGCAACCACAGTCATGCCAGAATCTCTTGCCTTGCTTGCAGGTTGATTGGAAGGTTGCTGGGTCAAAGCAGTGAATCATACAGAGACACTGTAGGCAGGCACATCCTTCTGTGGAATACAAGAATGAATAAACAGTGTTCCCAGGAGGTCTTTCACCCAGTTTGTAGCTGAGCGCTACCTCCCCCAGCCTTTGATGGGCATTTTTTTGTGGACTGAACCAATGCTAGAGGTCCCTGGCTCAGAGAGCACTTTAGATCTCCTCCACCAATGGCAGCTGCTGGAAGGAGCTGGAGGCCCCAAACTCCAGTTGCCCAAGTGAAGAGAAGTCACAACCCCAGGTGTTACCTGGTCCTTATCTCTCTAGAGCACTTCTCAGGTAGGGGCCATTTGATTTAGGGATTTTACAGTGCAATTCTAAGCAGAGCTGCATCCTTGTAAGCCTACTGGTCAATGGGCAGAAACGTATAAATCTGTTAAGACTGCCCTGTAAAAGTGCAGCAGTAAAATCTAATGAGACATTCTGCATCATTACATCCTTATTGCCTTTATCAGTTACATTTGATTGCTTTATTATTTTTTATTTTGTTTTTTGTGTCCTTCTCTTCTCTCTTTCTTTCTTTCCCACCTTCTTCTCTTCTCTTTTTTCATCCTTTCCCTGTTTCCCTCCTTCTTCCCTCTCCTTCTTTCCTTCTCTTTCTTTCCCTCTTTCCTTCCTTCTTTCTTTCTTTCTCTCTTTCCTCCTTCTGTGGCCCAACTCTCATGAGAAGGAGTTTAAACTTTAAACCCCTTCTCTCTTAGCTCCCGCACCCAGACCAGCTGGGGAAGGGAAGGGGAGGCTTTTGAAGATGCCTCCCCCTTTTGCTTCCCCTTCTGACATCACTTTCTGGTGATGTCAGAGGGCGTGGCATATGCTAATAGCCTAATAGCTCATTAGCATACCATATGCTAATGAGCTCCTGCAGCTGTTTTTCTACGAAAGACCCCAATGCCTATATGGGTCTAAATCAAAAGTCCTAAGTAAAGTTTCTTAATACAATATTTAGAAGTAGATATTTAAAAAGCCAAGTGTGGATGGGGAAAACATGTCACTTCGGGTGCCTTTTTTTATACAGGAAAGTTATGTACTTCATGCATTGAAGTCTCCTTAGCACAGTGGGCTGTGCATCAGCCTCATAATCAGAAGGTTCTTAGTTTGAACCTCAGAGGGGGCAGAGTATTTTGCTTTAAGTGGGCATTTTAGAAAAAGCAACCCCTGAATAACCCATTTTTCTGAAGAAGTGACCAATGACTCACAAAAGCTCCTGTCCTGCCACAAATTATATTAGTCTTCAAAGTGCTACAGGACTCTTTTCTACTGCTGCACACAGATGAACACAGCTACCCATCTTGTTTTTTTCTAAATGGTCACTTTAAGTCCTCCACCAAGTACTGCAGCTGTTCCTTTAGGAAGACAACAAGCAATCCCAGGCTTTCTGACCTCTCCAGGTTGCAGGCAAGCCCCACCCCCATTTTTAAAACTCACACACACACACATATTTAAAAAACACAAAATATTGATTGTGTTATAAACACAAGTTTGACCATTACAATACAACAGAGTGTGTTTTTTAAAAAATGCATGCCCTGACAGCACCTTCCCACAGCAGCACCTCCAAGTCAACTGCCTCATAGCAGCCAAGGGGTGAGGGTGCCTGGTGTGGCTCGCACAGCTGAGGCTGAAGATGGTGGGCGGCCAGCTCGAGCCCTGGGGGGAGCAAAAGGTGGACTCTATCCTCTTGGCTGCGCTGCACAGATTCTTGAGAAATGTTAACACTCTCATAGAATCATAGAATTGGAAGGGATCTCCAGGGTCATCTAGTTGAACACCCTGCACAATGCAGGAAATTCACAACCTAACCCTAACCATGTTCCACGCACAGAAGATGACAAAAAAACCCACCAGGCTCTCTAGCCAAACTGGCCTGGAGAAAAATTGCTTCCTGGCCCCAAAGTGGTGATCAGCATTTCCCTGGGCGTGCAAGAAAGGGCCACGAGAACTAAGCTCTAATGCAACACTTCCTTCCCTCCCTCTCATGAACTGCCTAAGTCCACAGAATCAGTATTGTTGTCAGATGGCCATCTAGCCTCTGTTGGAAAACCTCCAAAGGGGAGCCCCCCCCCAAGGAAGCACTGAGGAGCTGCTCTGTCAGAAAGTTCTTCCTAATGTTTAGCTGAAGACTCTCTTGATTTAATTTCAACCCGTTGGTTCTGGTCCAACCTTCTAGGGCAACAGAAAACAACTCCGTACTATCGTCTATATGGTAGCCCTTCAACTATTTGAAGATGGTTATCATAACACCTCTCAGTCATCTCCTCTCCAGGCTAAACAATACCCAGCTCCTTCAACCTTTCCTCCAGACCCCTCAGCATCTTTGTTTCCCAGTTCTGGACATCTTCCAGCTTGTCTATATCTTTCTTAAATGGTGCTGCCCAAAATTGAACTTAATATTCTAGGTGAGGTCTAACTAGTGTGAGGTCGCTTCACATGATCTGGACACTATACTTCTGTTGATACAGCCCAAAATTGCATTTGCCTTTTTAGCTACCGCATCACACTGCTGACTCATGTTCAGTTAAAGGTCACAGTACATCTTGAAACGTCATCAATAAAATTCAGCACAAATTTATTCCCACTAGGGGTTTGAGTTTTCATTGGTCCACAAACATCACTGTGTATCAGCTCTAGGGGCCACTGTGTTTGGCTTGTCTCATGCCTTTTATTAAAGCTAGGTCTTACCTCCTTTTTGCACATACTACTGCCAAGACAAGTCTCCCCCATCCTATAAATATGTATTTGATTTTTCCTACCTAAATGCAGAACTTTACATTTATCCCCATTGAAATTCATTTTGTTTGTTTTAGCCCAGTTTTCCAGCTTGTTTCCAGTCTCTTTGCTCTCCTCTGCCCGTCTCCTGCTCGTTCCTCATTTTAAAATGAACCCTCTAGAGAGCCTTCAGTCTTGATGCCTTGTTTACACACAGGAAAGTTTATTCGGAGAGCAGCACTGTCTACAGTTATAACATCTTTCCCCCTCCCGCAGTGTTCTGTGGTGCTTTCATTCTCCCCCTCTGATAATGTTACAACATAATTGTGCATGTGCAAAAAATTAAAAAATAGGCTACAACACTGACATAGTGCATGATGGGAGGTGGCTTGGCCCCCTTTGAATTGTTTGTGGAAGGTGTGAGGCAGGTCCAGTACTGAGGCAAAAGCCCTACTGCAGAATGAGTGGGGCAAAGTCAAAGCATCAGATGTGAGTTCCACTCATCACTAAAATGAGGCAAGAAGGTACTGTAGAAATGGTCTGGATCCCTTCTTCCTTAGATCCATGTTTTAACAGCTAATGTTGCTTAGTGTGATCATAGAAAATTTCCTATCTCTAATTTGAAAAAAAAAAGTCAAATGTACTTCACTTTTTATTCAATATTCTCTCCTGAGTCTGGACAAGTTTCCTTTTGTGTTTGTATTCTGTAAGTAATGATAAAAATCTTCTTGTTTCTTCCAGGTATGTCGTCTTCCTCCAGAAGTTTCTAGAAACCGCAGAGACTTATTTCATGGTTGGGCATAGAGTGAACTATTATATCTTCACTGATAGGCCTGAAGCTGTTCCTAACATACCTGTTAACGCTGGAAGGGAAATAGTCCCTCTCAGAGTCCAAAATTACCCCAGGTGGCAAGAAATCTCCATGCGCCGGATGGAGATGATCAGCTACTACTCTCAACAGCACTTTATCCATGAAGTTGACTTTCTGGTGTGTGTTGATGCGGACATGCAGTTTAACGACCATGTTGGAGTAGAGATTTTGAGTGAGGTATTTGGCACGATTCACCCAGTCTTCTATGCCTCCGAGCGCAAAGCATTCACCTACGAACGACGTCCCGAGTCTGAAGCTTACATTCCCCCAGATGAAGGTGATTTTTACTATATGGGAAGCATTTTCGGAGGAACTGTGGCTGAAGTTTACAAGCTCACCAAGAAGTGCCATGAAGCCATCATGGCTGACAAAAAGAAGAACTTGGAGGCCATTTGGCAGGAAGAAAGCCACCTAAACAAGTATTTTGTGTACCATAAACCAACAAAAATACTTTCCCCAGAATACATGTGGGACAATGATTTGGGTAGCCCACAGTTCCTCAGGAAAAAGAGATTTCTTGCAGTCCCAAAGAACCATGCTGCAATCAGAAATAAAAGAAGTTCACACCTGAAATGTTAGCCAGATTTTTTAGTATAGAATGAATAATATTTAAAATAAAGTATCATTTATTTCAAAAGATAGTTTAAAAGTCTTTATTAATCCTGTTTCTTTCATGAAGGAGTGAAGGATGGAAAGAGTTCCTCAGAAGGGCAAAAAGGGAATGGCATCCTAACTGGGAAATCAAAGAATTCAGCAACAATTTCCAGCATTTGATGATGATGATGATGATGATGATGATGATGATGATAATGGTGAAGAAGAAGAAGAAAGATTGTCACAATCAGATATTTGACTGGTAGATGGTGTTCTATGGTTCAAGATCTAGACAAGTCCTTGGAAATTGCAGATGTAACTTCAGAGAATTCTTGCTGTTTCAAGCAACACTGTCATCTGGACCTGAAGCAGTGTTTGCTCAATACCCAGAAAGTCCAGATATTTCTTGAGCCTTTCAGACCCTTCTCCAAGGGCTCCAATGACAACTGGCATGATTGCAACCTTCTCCTAGAGGTGCTCTGTTTGTAGGTCTTGGTATTTGGTGGTCTTCTCATGTTCTTCATTTTCTATTTTGCTGTCTCCTGGAATTGCAATGTCAATGATCCAAACCCTATTTCTAATTTTTACTTCAATTGTGATCTTTTGGGTTTTATGTTCCAGGTGCTTATCTGTTTGTAATTATTATTATTACCCTCATTATCATCTTGCTTTTCTGTAATATAGTTTCAAAGTGCCTTCTCATTTTATTCTCCCTCCTCCACTGTATTGTCGCAACAACCTTGTGTGGTAGGTTGGATGCCAGGGTTCCATGGCAGAGCGAGAATTCAAACTTGGTTGTCTTGTGTCCTAGTCCCAGTCTATAACTACTTTGGTACACCAGCATATATTTATTATACTAGCACCCCACTTTTCAGACTTCTCCAGAAGGAGGTCACATCAGTCCAGAGACTACCTTCAGGCTTACAAACATTTTATTCTAGCACCAGGGATGCTTCAGGAGGCAGTGGTGTGACTCCATTTTTTAAAAAAAAAATCTTTGGACCCTGTGGTCCTGGCCAACTACTGCCTAGTATTGAACCTTCATCTCCAGGTGTTCTTGGATGACTCCTCTACCCTGGATCCATTTCAGTCTGGCTTGCGCCCGAGCCACAGGATGGACAACCTCCAGAGATACTTGAATCAAGGTGGGTCAGTGCTGCTGGTGCTACTCAATCTAATAACAGTGTTCAGCATAGTTGAATATGATCTCCTGATGTGGGGATATGGGGAACTGCCTTGCAATGGCTGTCTTCCTTTCTCCGTGGTCGGGGACAGAGGGTGGCACAGGGGGAGAGGGTCTCGCCATGTTCCCATATGGTTTGTGGCATCCCACAATGGGCAATCCTCTAAAGCCTTATATGCCCTTCGACCCACATATCTGAGGGACCGCCTGCACTACACTCTATGGATCAACATCTCCTGGTTGTCCCCAGCCCAAAGGACATCCATCTTGCCTCAACCAGGGCCTTTTCTGCCCTGGCCCCTGCCTGTGGAACATTCTTCCTGTCGAGATTAGGGCCCTGCTGGATCTTCTTCAATTCTGCAGGGCCTGTAAGATGGAGTTGTTCTGCCAGGCCTTCAGTTGAGGAAGTGGACGTCTCTATATGGCCTCCCTGAAGTGGTTGTCACCCATCCACTTATCAACCCAAATAATATGCCAGGGAACCCCCACAGCCAGCTGATTTGTTAGCAGTGTGAATGTGTTTTACTGTTTATTAATTTTAAAGAGTTTAAATGATTTAATTTTAATTGTATTTATTGTATGTTTTATGCTGTTACCTGCCCTGAGCCCACATTCGGGATAGGCAGGCTATAAATGCAAATAATACATAAATAAATAAAGTTATTTAATGTCTACATGTGCCCACTTGCACAGTTAATCTGGGGGTTTGGGCTGGGTTTTTAAACTCTCTTCTTTCCTGTTGAAGACCCTGGTCACACGGAGAAGTTGCCACGCTGAAGGCATGAATGTCAGATCGATTTTCGGGGTGCGATCATACCACAACATCTGGGAAGCGTAGTGCTCCCATGGCCAACCCATGGCATCCCGCCAAAGATGCGGAGTAAAAAACTATCGAGGAAGAAGCACTAGTTTCTGGAAACTGCGGGGCAAAGGCAGGCATCTAATTGTGGGAGCGCTAGTATCCTGTGGCATCCGGCACCCACCTACATCCCACTGCAAACCAGATGTTGTAAGTCTCCATAGGATGCGCACCAATGTGGAACTGTGCCTGCACACAAACACGACACTGACAGCAGCTCCGCCCCCTGCAATGGTGCATGCGCACAAACAAGAAACTGAAAGCAGTGTGGCTTGTGTGATTATGCCACGCCACTTCTTTGCCACGGTTCAGCATTGCTGTGTGATTGGCAGCTAATAGCCGAAGCATGGCAACTCAGGGGACCATGTGATTGGGCTACAGTGCTTTATTTTGCTCCAGGACGAACAGTCATGCCTCCCCCCCATGTTATCTGGCCTGTGTGACCGGGGTCAAAATTGTGTTTCATAATTTCAACAGGAAAGAAGAGAGTTTAAAAATAAATAGGGCATGGTTTCCTGTCCTGAAAAACACAAAATGCTCTACAGCTGACAATAGCACTACAGATAAGATTAGAGTTTCAATAGCCATTCCACACAAACAAAAGAACCTCCTCAAGAAATAGGAAACCTCCTCAGGAAACAATCCATAGACAAAAGAACCTCCTCAGGAAAGCTCCTCCCTTAGCATGTTCATAGCCTGGAAAACTACTACAAGATAATGACTCAGCCTTACCCCACCTTCCAGGGTAGATATAAATTACCTGTCTACCATTTTTCTGCTCACCTTGACACCTTTCTATGTTATACCTCTGAGAATGCCAGCCACAGCTACTGGCGAAACAATGCCAAGACCACGGCCATACAACCTGGAAAATCTACAGCAACTTGTTAACTTAGCTTCTTTCCATACTTTGTAAGAATCTGGGTGAAGTGCTGGAATAAATCAGTTTTGGCCAGTGAAAATAAAGAGGAATTTGAGTCTAGATTGCTTGGTATCCCAAATCTTTAATGTGGTAAGTAGATAGTTATTGTTTTCTATATTTGGGTTTCTCTGTGCGGGTTTGTTCCAGATTGTCTGTGCGTTGTGTGCCTTCTGTGCTAACCACAGAAGATAACATCTGGAAAACCACAACTGGCTTTAAGTTGATTTTCCTGGAAAATAATCAGTTCCGTTGCCCACTCTTCCCTCTGGTACAGAAAACGTGTGTTGTCTTGGACAGCTAGGCTTGTCTCCATAGCAGAGTTTGCCGTCTGAGCTATATTTTTGAGTGATTGCTTCATTTCTGTCAGCTGGGCAGTGAGAGACTGTAATAAATGTGCTATGGTCAAGGTCATGTTGTACTAATGTTTAAAATCCTAATAAGCATTGGAGCTGGTGTGGGGTTTGAGGGGCTTCTCACCCCAGAACAGCCACTCGTAGAGGCTCCTTCATTTTGGTGCGTGGGGTTTTTGGGGTGCCCCTGGAGTTTTCGGATAGACTTTGGGGGCATGCATACAGATCATCTGGAGGCGATTCTCAGTGTCCCCAGCTTCCCTCACTCAAGCTGCCATCATGGGATTCACGTTGTGCAGCACAGTCTGCAGGATCTGGTGGTTCAGCCCCAGGTGATACTGTTCCACAAGCATGGCTTTGGGCCAGCCCTGGATCTTGGCTGGTAACTGGAACTTCTCTGGTTCCCTCATCACTCATGGTAAGGTATGAGGGCAGAGACGATAGGAATTCTGACACTCTGTCAGAGTCCGGCAGCAATCAGTTCTCAACAATGTTCCTTCAGAAGGTTCAAGTTTATCGAGTACATTCTGTGTCAGAAATAATTGCAAGCCCATTAAATGAGAAGATATACACACTTCAAAACAGGACCTGGTAAATTAGTGGGTCTACGTTCCCAGTGAGAGCATCAGCTGCCTGGTACCAAGGTCACAGCTTAGCAAATAAGATGAGGTGAGGAAAAATGAAAGTTAAGATTCCAGCACAGTAACACTCTACATCTCCCCCCCCCCATCCACCTACTATGGCAGCCATAGTTGACACTTCCCCAAGCACACTGTGGAGAGATACACTTCACCTGTCTCCTGCTTTGGTAATTAAGATGGAATAACCTTCTTCACTTGTGAGAACCAAGAAGGAGAGCAGAAGTAACAAACACTTTATTTCCTTGGAAGGGGAAATAATGGTTTTGCTGTTAAAGATATCATGTTGGTGTTTATACATATGAGCATGTGAGAGCCAGAAACGACAAAGTGAAAGTCAGTCTCTCTCTTTCCAATACACTGTGTGAGATGTAGGGTTAAGAGATTTCCCTCAGATTTCTTTAGTCCTGGATCCAAAACAGACCCCTACCAAAAAATGTACACAGAATTTTATTCCGTGTGTGTCTCAGGAGTCAGGACACTAGTGCTTTGAAATGATTTTTCAAGATGCCAGATATTGTTATTTTGATTTTTTTTATTTTCTATTTTTTCCATGTTACAATCAAACACATCCCTGTTCACATACATCTTATATGCTCTACCCTCCCTCCTCCCTCCTCCAGTTTATAGCTGTTTCTGTATCTTCAGCAGTAGTCCTTTTTATAAATCCTTCTTCTGTCCTTCTTGCTTCCTCTGTTTCCTCTTGTCCTTCATGCTCTTCTTCTTTCTTTTTCTCTTTAATTTCGTGTCCTATAATCAGAGGTGGGGAGTTTTAGTATATCTTGGATGGTTATTTTTCTCACGTATTATTCATCTGCGCTTTCTTATTTTCTGCCCCCCCCTTTTAACCACTTAACCTTTCTAGCCAGGGGCACAAACTTAGAAGCTTCCACTGAACATCAGACCTTTGCCCTTCCATGACCCATTTCAAATACAAATGCCACTTTTTCTTAATCTTCCCTATTTTTACTTCCCATTGTTCTTCTTGGTTAAGAATGGTTATTATATCTGATTGAATGTATTCAAATAGATAATTCTGCCAATTTGCTACTGTCCATTTAGTTTTGTCTTTCCATCCAAATGCTATTACGGCTTTTCCTGCTAACACCATTGCTTTAAATAAGTCCTGTCCTCCTTTTCCAATACCTTGGTTACCTAAATTGCTGCTTAGCATCAGTTTCAAATCTATCTTCGGCTTTATTGTGAAGAACTTATAAAGCTGCTCTATTACTTTCTCCCAAAAACTCTGGACTTCTCTGCACTCCCACCACATATGGGAGTACCACCCTCTCCCACTCCTGCAGTGCCAACAGTTTGAGCTTAGTTGTGGGAACATATTGGCTAATGTGGCCGGGGTCCTGTACCATTTAGTATAAAATTTCAATTCCAGTTCTCTAAATTTATGTACTTTTATCTCCTGAATACCTTCTATAATTCTATTAACTATTTGATCCGCTAAGCGGGTTTCTGCACTCCATTTCCCCTGAATAAGGGTTCTTATTTGATCCTTGTCAAACACCATTTTCCTATATATTCTGCCTACTAGTCCTCTTTTTGTATTTGTCATTGATCTTAACAACTCCTCTATTGGCTCTTTCATCGCCAAAGCTTTGTTTTCAACCATCTTTTTAAGCCTATTATATAAACCTGTAATCTTCAACCAATGTTTCCCTCCTATTTCCTCATGTAGTATTGGTAATGGTTTAATTATCTGCCCACGCATTATATCTCATAGCCTAGTATACCCTTTCTGTTTAAGTAATGACCACCATTTCACATCCTCTTCCTCCTCATCTAGAGCCTCTAATGGAGCGTACCTCGATATTCCTTTTAACCACTTCATTTGCCATTTCCTCCAAATCGTTAATGCTGTTCTTCTCGGTCCCCTTTCTAGTTTTTCATATTTGAATTTATCTCCTGTAAATACTCCAAATCTTCCTGCCCCTTTATTTGCTCCATTCTCGACTCTGATCCATTTTTGTTCCCTTTCCTCCCCTGTTTCCATTTATCCTTTTATCCGAAATGCCTCATAATAATTACCTAATTCCGGGAGTCCCCATCCCATATCTGAAAACTTAGCATAAATAAAGTGCCGGGAGACCCTGGTTTTCTTACTACCAAAACCCCACTCTTTTATTTTCACATTCCAACTGTTAATTTTTTGTCTATGAATCTCTAGGGGGATCGTTTGAAACAGATATAAGAGTTTTGAAACCCAAATCATTTTCACCGTGTTGATCTTGGCTGTTACGCTTAACATCTTCCTTCCCCATCTCTTCATTTCTTTCAGTATTGCATTCCATACTCGATTGTAATTCTTCTCTACCATCTTGTTAATATTTTTAACTATATCTAATCCTAGATACCTGAATTTCTTAATGCCTATTCCTGTCCACTTATGTATATCTCTTCTTTCCTCCATTTTTACATTGATATACACTATTTCTGATTTTGTCATATTGATTTTTAATCCTGAGTTTAATTCGAAGTCTTCTAGTATGACTTTTATTTCTTTGATCCCTTCTTCCGGGTTAGATAAAACTATGATCATGTCATCTGCAAACAGGTTTAGTCTAACTTCTTCCTTACCTAAGTGGCATCCCTCTATTCTTCCAGAATTCCTAATACGTTGGGCCAGTTGTTCTATAGCCATAATGAAAAGGGATGGGGAAAGCAGGCATCCTTGCCTAACTCCTCTCTGAATTAAGAATTGTGAAGTATGTTCCCCATTAATTCTAACTACTGCTGTTCCTCCTCTATATATCTCTTGTATTACCTGTATAATTGGTTGCTTGATCCTATATTTAGCCATAACTGTCCATAAAAATTGATGTGAAAGTGTGTCGAAGGCTTTATAAACATCTAATTTCAACAATGCTAGTTTCCTGGATTTATTGTGGCACAAGACATTAATTAAATTCCTTACTGGTTGTGCAATATTCCTGCCTTCTACAAACCCATATTGATCTTCTTTTATTATTTTTGGAATAATATTCTTAAATCTGTTTGCCATTATTTTGGCAAAATTTTTGTAATCTTGGTTCAATAAACTGATTGGTCTGTATGAGCCCACTTCTTGGAGATCTTTCCTAGGTTTTGGAATTACTGTTATTTCTGCCTTCCTCCATGTGTCCAGGGCTTTTCCTCCTTCCAGTATATTGTTGAACACTTCCTGTAATTCTGGGGCCAGAACCTCTTTCATTTCCCTGTAAAATTCCGCTGAGAAGCCATTGAGCCCCGGGGACAATCTTTAGACTGTCTATCACCTGCTCAATCTCCTTTCTTGTTATATTCTTTTCAAGATTCCCTCTTTCATTTTCTGTTAACCTTATCTCTATTTCCTCCTCGAACTCCTTTACTTTTTTCCCCTCATACAGTTTCTTATAAAATTTTTCAAATGCTCCCTTTATCTCTTCTGGATTCTGCGTCACTTTTTTATCTAACCTAATACTCCTCACCCTTTGCCTCTCTTTTCTCTTTTTCAAATAGTTTGCTAATCTTTTAGCTGACTTGAGTGTGTTTCTCTGATATTCATTTTTCACCATCACCTGCTTTTTCCATAATGCCCTGGAGTTGAGAACATCTAACTTCTGCCATAATTCCCTAATTAACTTGTGTCTGTTGGGGCAGAATTTCTGTACTTGCTCACTTTGCAACTTGCCCAACTCCTGTAGTCTCTCTTTTCTATCAGCGTACCATTTTTTCTTTATCTCCTTCTCTTTCATGATACATTGCCCTCTAATTACCGCTTTGGCCGCATCCCATAGTACATTTGTTTCCACTGTCCCCTTATTCTCTTGGAAGTACAGTTTTATTTGCTCCTTAATATGTCGTGTATTCTCTTCCTTGGCCATTATCAAATTGTAATATCTTCATGGTCTATTAATTTGTTTATGTGTTAGTATGATTTTAACACTTATTGGGGCATGATCAGAGATCCATATTGGGTGGGTGGTTATTTTCTTTACTTCCCAGGTACCTGCCCTATTAATGAATACATAGTCTAGACAAGAGGTTGTTTTATGTCTAGTTGAGAAATATGTGGGTTTAGGCACTAGTCCATGAGCTTCGTGCGCTTCTATCAAATCCCATTGTTTCCAATTGATTATGCTGTCCTTGTTAAGATCCTTGTTTAGATCTCCTGCTAATATCACCTCTCCTTCGGAGAAGTTACGTGCCTTCTTTAGCACTTTTAACAAAAAAGTTTTCTGTCCTGTATTTTGAGCATATATATTTATCAGTGTTGTTAATCTATTTTCAATCAGGCACTTAATCATTAAATATCTACCTTCAACATCTCTTATTACTTCTGTTATTTTTATATCATTTCTTTTATGGGCCAATATTGCCACACCCCTTGCCTTTGCTGTTCCCCGTGCTTCTGCCAAGGTCACCCAGTTAGGATCTCTGATCAAAAGTTTTTTTATCTTTTTTTGCCTTGTGCATTTCTTGGAGCCATGCTATATCTATGTTTTGTTGTTTTAGAAATCTGGAAAGTTTGTACCTTTTTAAATCTGAACCCAAACCATTTTTTTAAAGAAAATTTATTAACAGGATACAGTAGCATGTTACATATTTGGCAATCAATTCATAACATATCCTTTTCTGAAAAAAAAAGAAAAGAAAATCACCCCCCTCCCCTGGCTTCCAACGATGCTCCGACTCGATTAACATTTCTAACAATATTCTCTTACATTCAATTCATTTTCAATATTCAGTTCATAATTTTCAATCTTTTCCTTTTCTATTTTTTTACTGTTAGGTAACTTTTCTATTACAATCCCTTTTCTATTACAACACCTCTATTATTAATAACTATCAAAACATAACAGTCTATTTTTCACATCCCAGCTGAGTTCTAAATAGTCATTAAAGTCTTTCCAATCTGCTAGGAATTCTTCGTCTTCTTTTCCATGGAGTTTTCTTGTCAACTTGTCCATTTCAATCATGAAAATCATTTTTTTTATCCATTCCCATTTGTCAGGTACCTGCTCCTGCTTCCAAAACTGAGCATAAGTCATTCTTGCAATTGAAATTAAGTACCATAACAAAGTTCTCTTTGTCATTTTGACTTCTAATTTAAGTCCTAAAAGTAACATTTCTGGCTCTTTTTTCAAAGTACAATTCAGAATTTTCTGAATTTCATTATGAATCTCAGTCCAAAAAGCACCTGCTTTTTCACATGTCCACCACATATGGTAGAATGAGCCCTCTTTTTTCTTACATTTCCAACATTTGTTAGACATATTCTCATTTATATTAGCAATTTTTTTTGGTGTCATGTACCATCTATACTGTCTGTATATTAACCTCTTGATTTAAATTCATTTGAAAAAAAATTTGAGTTTCTTTTCGCAATGTCTCCACTAATTTCGTCTTATCCAATAAATCTTCATTAATTCTCCAATGGTATTGTTTAGCCTTTTCTTTTAATGTCCAAATTAACGGGTTGTGGTCTGAATTCGTCTTTGGCAAAATTTCCACCTTCTGGGTTTTTAATGCAATTTCACCATTGACGTTCAGTGTCAGCATCTGTAATATTCTACCCATATTTGAACCTAAATTTACTCTCCCTTCGTTCCCCTGGCTAGCTATTAAGTTTCTTGTTCCTTTTTATATTATCTACCCTCCCCCTCCCCTTCCCCTTCCCCCCTCCTCCCTCCCTTTGTGTAGAGCCCCCACTTGGGGATGACTACTCATCCCTTCTCTACACGTCTGGAACAAGCTCCACTCCCCGAGTTATGATAATAATCATTTTACATATTAGTTCTATTTGTATACTTCCCTTAATATATTCTAGTCTTGAGACATCCTTGGCCTCTTCTCCTGGTGAGTAGACGGCCCTTCTCCTAATTCCGCCTGGGCCTGATGAGATTCATCCATTGGTGTCGTCTCAGCATTCCTTGTCTCCACCCTCAAGGTTTCTAATAATTCCCGTGCCTCTTCCGGGTTCCTTGCAGAGAGCCTCTTCCCTCCTTGGTAAATAACCAGTGATGCTGGGTATCCCCAGCTGAATTTAATATTGCTTTGGTGAAGCTTCTGTGCAAAGGGCTTCATCTGGCTCCTTTGGTAAAGGGTCTCCTTGCAGAAGTCTTCCTTCACGAAGTCCCTTCTGCCTTTGAATGTCATATCTTTATTTTTCTTGAGGATTTTGAATATTCTCTGCTGCAATTTCTCTCTCGCCAGCTTCATAATTACCGGGCATGGTTCTCCTCCCATTCTTTTTATCTGCAGTCTATGGGCCCGCTCAATGTCATCTGCTTGTATTTCCAGCCCTTGTACTGATAGCCATTCCACTAAGGTTTGCTCTAAATCAGCTGTTGATAGTTCTTCTGAAATGCCAAATAAAATAATATTCCCTCTTCTGTTCCAGTCAGACAACTCTGTTTGTTGTTTTTTCAGTAAATCAATCTCTTTTCTATTTTCATTAGCTATAGCCTTAGCTTCAGATGCGACTCCCGCTGCTATTTTTATCTCTGAGCCCAGATTTTTCATTTCTGTTGCTAATCCACTCAAAGTGTTTTGTATTTTGGTCTGGGAGTCAAGCACTAAAGCTTGGAATTGCGCCAGCTGTTCTGATAAGTTTTTCACTGTGACCGCCATGTTATCTCGAGCTCGGCCCAACCTCCCTTATCTTAAATGCTGAAGAAGTTTAATTGTTTTCTCACCAAGTCCTTCTCGAATCGCTTCTTGTTATTCTGGATGTCTCATAAGTCAATTTCTGCAGCTCCCACTTGCAATTTACATTCTTTTAAGGCTCTTTAACTTTGTTTTCCTCGGAGAGCGGGGACCAGGCGTCTAAATCGTTAGCGTGTGTGCATTGTTCTCTCAAATATTGTTATTTTGATATTTAAAATTCTTGTAGGATGCTCATCTTGGTGTCAAAATTATGTTTTTGAGATTGACCAAGCCAAATATGCTATTATATTAGTTGCAGAGGCAGCCATTTTTTCCTTAGCCATTTTTCCTGTTTTCATTTTGGAAGATGGCAGATCTTTCTTCACATTCTTGTAGGATGCTTGTATTGGGGTCAACCAAATACACTATTCTTTTAAAGTATTCTGCAGGAGGAGGTGCCAAATGGAAATCTTGGGAAAAAGTAAAGTCTTAAGGGCTGGTGTAAAACTTTTTTTTTTTAAGCGCCCCTGAAAGAGGCATTTTTATTATTTTTTTTAGACAAAAATGTTACAACATTACACTACAAACACACAATACATTAACACTACACACAAAACACAACATACCACATTTAACATTCACGGGGGTTACAATTTTTATAACATTCCATCCATTTAAATTTCCTCCTACCTTGCCACCCCTTGTTACTAATAATCTTTTAGTTCTGTATTCTCAAATACTATCTTTCTACCTTATCCACTTCTAATTTAACATATAAGGTTAATAATACTCATTACTTATTATTTCTCTCCATCCTTCCCTCTCTGATCATACCACTCATAGAAGCGTTGCCACGTATTTATGAAGGCTGATTCATCATGTCTTTTCATCATCAAAGTCAATTTATCCATTTCTGCTGCTTCCATTATCTTCTCAATCAACTCTTGTTTGGTTGGTACCACCGTGGATCGCTAATATTTCGCATACAAAGTCCTAGCCGCACTCATTATATATATTATCAAATATCTCTCTTCTCTCCGTACATCTTTTGGACTTACCCAACAACACCACCTCTGGTTTGAACAGAAGAGTACCTTTTATATTTTTCTGCATCATTTTATGCACCCATATCCAGTACTTTTTTGTCACCTCACATGTCCACCACATATGATACAATGACCCTGTCTTTGCATTACATTTCCAACATTTATTAGAACATTTCTCATCATATTTTGCCAGCTTATCGGGCGTGATATACCACCAATACAATATTTTATGCATATTTTTTCTATATGAGACCACCCTAGTTATTTTCACATTCATTTTCCATATTTGGTCCCACTGAACCAACTCAATGCTATAACCAAAGTTCTGCGCCCATTGGATCATATTGCTTTTCACCATTCCGTCTACCATATAATCAGCCAACAACAATGAATATATTTTTTTAAGAAACTTCTCTTCCGGCTCATAAAGTATTTTTTCTAAATCTGTTAATGTCTTCTCAAACCCTATTTTCTTATCTCTTTTATACCTTGATTGAATCTGAACTTTGTGCCACCAAATGATATCCTCATCCAATTCCAACTCCCCCTTTGCATTTATAATGTCCCGATATCTTTGTGGGGGATTTTCACAATACAACCTAGGTAAAGTCACTGCTTTAACCGGGGCTATCAGCCTCGAGGTTTTGGTAAACCACCTCCTCCGGATGGTCTCCCATACTCTACAGAGTGCATCTCATATCCAGTGTTGTCTAAAATATTTTCTTGCTGCCACTTTCTCATCCCACAGAAAAGCGTGCCAGCCTTCCAAAAGGTCATGGCCTTCCAACTTTAAAAGTCTTCTATCTTCCAGCATTACCCATTCCTTAATTCATGCCAAAGCTCCGGCTTTATAATACAATGTCCAATTAGGCAAACCAAACCCTCCTCTTTCTTTCGAGTCTTGTAATGCTTTGAGCCTAATTCTTGCTCTCTTCCCCTGCCAGACAAACTTAGTGGTAATTTGCTCCAACTCTTTCAAAATTGCTCAAATTCTTTCAAAACAGGAATCATTTGAAACAAGAATATCCATCTTGGTAAAATATTCATCTTTATCAAAGCAATTTTTCCCATTAGTGAAAGCTTTAAATTCTTCCATTTTTCCAAATCTTGTTTCGTTGCTCTCAATAATTCTTTATAATTATCTTCTTGTAATGAACTGCACCTGTTCATCAATTTAATTCCTAAATATTTTACCTTCGTACAGAGTTTATATCCCAATTCTTCTTGTAGACACTCTCTGTTCCAATGTCATGTTTTTAGTTAAAATTTTTGTCTTAGCCAGATTTATCTTTAATCGTGCCACTTGCCCATAGTCTTTCAATATCTTATTCAACTCCATAATTGATAATCTGGGTTCCTCCAATATAAACGCAAGATCATCTGCATAGGCCAATAGTTTGTATTGTTCTCCTTGCATCTTCAGGCCCTTCACATCTGGATTCTGTCTTATCTCCTCTGTTACCACCTCCAGAGCAAAGATATATAACAGCGGTGATAGGGGACAGCCTTGCCTCGTACCTTTCTGTATCTGAAATTGCTCAGTCCGTTCCCCATTTACCATAACTCCTGCTCTTTGCTTTGAATAAATGGCTTGAATTGTTTGGATGAATTGCTCTCCCGCTTTAACCTTCTTAAATGTTTCTATTATAAACATCCAATCCAGGTTGCCAAAGGCCTTCTCTGCATCTATAAAAATCATTGCCATTTCTTTTTCTGGGTGTGCTTCATAATATTCCAACACATTCAATAACCGCCTTACATTGTGTTTTATTTGTCTTTTCAGCAAAAATCCAGATTGGTCTCTATGAATCACCTTTGCCAAAATATGTTTCAACCTCTCCACCATAATAGATGCAAAGATCTTATAATCCACATTTAATAAGGAGATCGGCCTATAATTCCCTTCTGTATCTTGCTTATGTATCAGCGAAATCAAGGCTTCTCTCCATGTATCAGGCACTTCCTCTCCTTCCCAGGTTTTTTTATAAACTTCATGTAACTGTGGTAGCAATATTTATTCAAAAATTACATAGAACTCCACTGGTAGACCATCAGTCCCAGGTGCTTTACCTTTATTCTGTCTTTTAAGAGCTTCCACCATTTCCATCATTGTTATTGGTTGATTTAAGCTCTTCTGGTCCCCCTCTGAGAACTTTTGAACTGTGAGTTCTTGTAAATAGTGTAGTATTTTTTCTCTATTTATATCCTCTCTTGCATATAGCTCTTTGTAGACATCTTCCACAATCTTCTTCAGATCTTGAATTCCATTTTGTTCCACCCCATTTTTATCTTTCAATGACTTTATCAATGTCCTTTCAGACTGCTTTCTTACTTGGTAACCCAACCATCTAGTTGGTTTATTGGCATTCTCAAAGTAATTTTGTTTGGCATAGCTCATTTTCTTTGCTAACTCTGCGGTCAATAAGCAATTCATCCTGCGCGTAAGAAGTTTAATCTTAGCTCTCCTATCAAGGCCTCCTCCAGTCTCTCTTTCCTGCTTCTCTTGCTCCAATATTTCTTTCTTCAAATTAAGATACTCCTCATTTCTTTTCCTGTTTTTCTTTGCCGCTTCCTTTATTAAAAGCCCTCTAGCAAAGGCCTTGAACGCATCCCATAGAGTCCATCTCGAGATGTCTGAACTAAGGTTTTCCTTGAAAAAGAAAGTGAATTCAGCTTGCAGACTTCTCACCACCTTACTATCCTTCAATAGGATCTACCCTTAAAATTTGTTCCCTGTAGTTCCACCGTTATCAGGTTGTGATCAACAAATGTACCTGCCTCGATTTCTGCCTCCTGTAATTCCCTTACCAATGAGGATGACATCCAACACATATCCAATCTAGACCAAGAATCATGTCTCACCGAGTAATATATGTATTGTTGCTTTTATAATTTCTTATTCTCCATACATCCACCAGTCACCATTCATCAATGATCAGCAAAAGAGAATTAGTGAATTCATTGCCCTTTATGTTCTTTTCTGGGTATTCATTTTTCGATCCTGTTTATTATCAAACACCGCATTAAAATCACCGATCAAACAAATCTCTTGAAAATCCTATTTGGCTATCAAATTTAGAAGCTTTGCATAAAACTTTTCCTGATTTTGATTTGGTGCATAAATATTCACAATCAAAACCCATTTATTTTGTCTCTGGATAGCCACCATCAATATTCTTCTGTCTTCTGAGGAAAGTACAGATTCTGGTTGCAAATACTCTCTAATATAGGTAGCTACTCCACATTTCTTCTTTTCCTTATCCGTTGCCACAAATACTTTGCCTAATCCTTTGTATTCCAAATATTTTTCATCATTCTTTCTAATATGAGTTTCTTGTATACCTGTTATATCCGCCTTATGTTTCTTCAGTTGATGAAATATTCTTCTTTTCTGGGGTCCATTTAAGCCATTCACATTAACCGATATAAACTTCAACTTCTTTTTATCTGAGTTCTGTATCTGTCTGTGTTCCTTTTTACCTTTCGTTTTTTGTCTTGTGATGATTGGAGATCTCAGTCTAAATCTTCTTACTCTTTGTGGTCTAGCAGGTGGGGCTGAGGCTGTTGCTCCTTGAGATTGGGATTCCAGTTCCCTTTCAACCTCTCCCTCTTCTCTCTCCTCTCTTTCTTCTTAGTCATCCGACAACTCTTCACCATAAGTCTCTAGGAAGTCTTTGGCTTTAAAGACTGACGTAATTCTAAATCTCTTCCCTTCAAAGTTAAAAAAGACTCCTTCTGGCATAATCCACCTGTAAGTGATATTATTGGCTGCCAAAAGTGCTGTTAATTCTGAATATGCCCTTCTTTTCTCCCTCACTGTCCAGGGAATCTCTTTCAACACCTTAATTTCTTCTTGTCCCATCTTCAGTGGTAAGACATTTACCTCTCTCAATATCTTGTCTCTAACCGCCCTCTTATGGAACCACACCTGTACTTCCCTGGGTACCTTGTATCTTCTTCCGTACGCCGAATTCATCCTGAAGACCACATCTATCTCTTTTGCCACATCATTTCTATCTTCGAGCTGTAAATGATTTGCCAACAATTCTGCCATTTTTAAAATCAGATCTTCCTCCTTCTCCTCTGGAATATTCTGAAACCTCAAAATAAATGCAGCTCTCTCCATCTGCAATCTCATCACATCTTGCTCCAACAATGACTGTTTCTCTTTGTTTTCTTGAACTTTCCTTTCCACCTGCCTCATCTTCATCTCAACTTCCTGCACTGTAGTGCTTAATGCCACAATTTTAGTGGTGTTATCGGCTATTTGTTTTTGCAACAACTGTAAGCTCTGGGTAATCTGTTCAGTAATGTCCTTCATAGCATTCTGTATCGGGACTGCCACCTGGGGGGTCATATCTCTTACCTCCTGGATAGCTTGGTTAACGGGTGCTATTGCTTGTGGAACATAATTTCGAATTTTTTCCATGCTGACTTTGATTGGTTCTATGGCATCATTAATTGTGCTTAAAATGGTAGCTTGCACCACAGCTTGCATTTCTTTTTTGGGTTTTTTTTGTCCCGAGCTCCCCAACTTCCCTGTTGCGGAGCTCGGGGCCCCTGGTGAGACCAATGATTGTTTTCTTCCTCCTGTGCTGGACATTTTTGACCATTTAAATACAAATTCCAAATCCCAATCTTAACATGCACAGAGTATATTTCTCACAGTAATTATATTTCCCCCTTTTTATCCCCAATGCCCAGCACTTATCTAATGCTTGGGAACAACACCTGCTTCTTGGCTCTCTTCCCAGACCTTCTATCTCTAATAATTCCAACAACTTATTAGAGGGCACTGATGTTTAGGCTATCTTATTCCCTGGCAAACTTCCCAGAAACTGTTTCTCAAAGCCTGAAAGGAGCTGAAATGGAACTGAGCATAATCTGTAAAAATCCATCTCTAACAAGCCATGAAGTTGGGACAAATAGCTGAACAAGAACTCTATAAATGAGTAATTACCTGGTGATAGATGAAAAGGAGCTGAATAAAGAGCAGAGCTAAAAACAACAGTGCTTAGAGAAGGAAGAGGCAGTGGGAGACCCCTTTGCAGCGCACTCAAATTTTCACCCTAATAGGGGTAGGGTGGAAGAATCGTGGAAGGGGAGGCCCGTTTCAGCACACATGAATTTTTAACCCTATAGGGCCAGGGTGGAAGATTAAGGAAAAGAAAAGAGAAAACTAGAGGTTATTTCAACGTTCCCAATTTTTGCTGCAGTGAACAATGAACATCTCCCCTTTATGCTGCTGTTGATTGGTGTGGATTGAACAAGAGTGTAAAAAGCTCTATTTTTGAAGCAATAACGGGTTTGGTGGCTTATAGCACTGATTTCTCTGGGGGGTGACCTGGAAGTTGGCAAACACACCTGGTTCATGGCATAAATATTATAGAGGGGAACATCCACGGGGAAAGGTGGTTAGTCTGGGAAAACTGCCAATGGGTTGGATGTTTTGTAAACATCTAGGGAAGATAGTGGTGGCATTTCTGGGAAACCGGCCAGAGGAAGAGATAGTCTAAATCATAACTTTCTCAGCAGTTGGTGAATTAATTGCAGATATAACGGTCTGGGCAGAGACCCAAGAAAGCAATTTGTTCCCAAACATTGGATAAGGGTCGAATATAAATATCAATATAAGCATTAATTAATTAGGACTTTAAGTAAACCTCTGTGCATGTCAAAGTGCTGATTTGTGATTGTGAATAATTGGCTTAAAATGTCTAATATTAGAGGAAGAAAACTCCCTATGGCTTCTCCGGAAGCGCTGAGCTCAATGGCGGCAAAGCTGGGAAGCTCTACACAAAAAGAATTGCAGAAAGAGACTCAAAAAGAAATGCAAGCTTTAGTGCAATCCACTATTTTAAGCACAATTAATGATGTAATAGAGCCAACTAAGTGCAGCATGGAAGAAATTTGGAACTCAGTGCCACAAGCGATAGAGCCAATCAACCAAGCGATCCAAGAAGTGAGTGATATGATTCCCCAAGCAGCAGTCCCCATACAGAATGCTATGAAGGATATAACTGAACAATTTACCCAGAGTCTACAGTTGTTGCAAAAGCAAGTATCAGACAATACTATGAAAATTGTATCTTTAAGCACAGCAGTGGAAGGTGTGGAGACAAAAACTAAACAAATGGAGAGGAAGATGCAGGAAAATGAGGATAAACAATCAGCACTAGAGCAGGATGTGATGAAACTGCAAGTGGAAAGAGCGGCATTTGTGCTTAGATTTCAAAATATCCCTGAGGAGGAGGAAGAAGAGCTGGTCACAAAAATGGCAAAATTATTGGCAGAACATATGCATATGGATGACATAAGCATGATGGAACAGGAGATAGATACAGCGTTTAGAATGAATTCAGCTTACGCAAGGAGGTTTAAAGTTCCTAGAGAAATACAGGTGCGATTCCATAAGAGAGCAGTAAGGGATAAAATATTGAGAGAAGTCAATGCTTCACCACTCAGAATGGATCAGGAAGAAATTAAGGTTCTGAAAGAGATTCCATGGAAAGTGAGGGAGAAAAGAAAGGCATATATGGAATTGACAACCCTCTTGAGATCCAATAACATCACCTACAGATGGATTCTCCCAGAAGGCATTTTCTTCACATTTGAAGGGAAAAGATTCAGGATCACATTGGTTTTCAAGGCAAAGGATTTTCTAGAAACCTATGGAGAGGAGCTGTCAGATGATCAGAAAGAAAGAGAAGAGAAAGAAGAGGGTGAGGTGGAAAGGGAATTAGAGCCTCAACTCCAAGGAGCAACAGCACCAATATCACCTGTTAGACCACAAAGACAAAGAAGATTCAGATTTAAGAGATCCCCGATTAATACAAGACAAAGGACGAGAGACGAAAAGGATTGCAAACAGGCGCTGAATTCAGATGTATAAACGAAAATTGAAGGCAATATCGGTTAACGTTAATGGCTTAAATGGACCCCAGAAAAGAAGAATTTCCCATCAACTGAAGAAATATAATGCGGATATAATATGTATACAAGAAACTCATATCAGAACAAAAGATGAAAAATATTTGAACTATAAGGGATTAGGGAAAGTATTTGTAGCTGCAGATAAAGAAAAAAAGAAGCATGGAGTGGCCACTTTTATAAAAGAAATTTTGCAGCCGGAATTTGTACTTGCCTCTAAGGATGGAAGAATATTGATGGTGAGTATTCAAAGACAAAATAAGCAGGTGTTGATTGTAAATATTTATGCGCCAAACCAAAACCAGGAAAAGTTTTATTAAAAACTTTTAAATTTGATTGTAAAACAGAATTTTCAGGAAATTTGTATTATTGGAGACTTTAATGCGGTTTTTGATAACAAGCAAGATCGGAAAATAAATAACCAGAAGAAAAAGACAAAAGGTAATGAATTTACAAATTCACTTCTTCAGATTATAGAGGAGTGGCAATTGGTCGATATATGGAGAACAAGAAATCCGAAAAAACAACAGTGTACTTACTACTCAGCAAGACATGACTCCTGGTCTAGATTGGATATGTGTTGGATGTCATCCTCTTTAGCAAGGGAATTATTGGATGCAGAAATTGAGGCAAGTACATATGCTGATCATAATCCGATAACTTTTGAATTACAGGGAAGAAATATGAGAAGCAGATGGACATTAAACCCCCATCTATTGAAAGTTAGTAAAGTGGTGACACGATTGCAAACAGAATTTACCTTTTTTTTAAAAAAATAAAATGCTAAACCAGATATGCCCAAACGATTGGTGTGGGACACCTTTAAGGCTTTCGCCAGAGGGCATCTAATAAAAGAAGTAGCAAAGAAAAACAGAATAAGAAATGAAGAGTATTACAATTTGAAGAAGAAGATACTGGAGCAAGAGAAAGAAGAGTTAGAACTTGGAAGAGATAAGGATAGAAGGAGTGAGATTAGATTACATGCATAAAATGAACTGCTTGCTGATGGCAGAAATAGCAAGAAAATTGAATTATGCTAAACAGAACTTCTTTGAGAACGCAAATAAACCGACTAGATGGTTGGCATATCAAATAAGAAAACAATCTGAAAAGACATATATAAAAACATTGAAAAATAAGAAAAGAGAAACAGAATTCAAGATTTAAAGAGTATTGTTGAGGACTTCTATAAGGAATTATATGGGAGAGACAGCATAACTAGGGAGAAAATAATTCAATATTTGCAAGAGTATAAGATTCAAAAACTCTCAGAGGAGCAACAGAAGATTTTGAATCAACCAATCACTATGATGGAAATGGTGGAAGCTCTTAAGAGGCAGAATAAAGGCAAAACACCAGATATGGATGGCCTCCCAGTGGAATTCTACATAGTCTTTGAAGAAATACTCTTGCCAAAAGTACATGAAGTCTGTAAAAAAAATTATGGAGGGAGAAGAAGTCCCTGATACATGGAGAGAAGCTTTAATATCACTAATCTATAAGGAGGGTACGGAAAGAAATGAAATTAAGAATTATAGACTGATTTCCTTATTAAATGTTGATTACAAGATCTTTGCCTCTATTATGGCTGAAAGACTAAAACACATCCTAGTAAAGATGATACATAGAGACCAATCTGGATTTTTACCTAAAAGACAAATAAAACACAATGTGAGACGAATATTGGATGTATTGGAGTATTATGAGGCTCATCCAGAAAAGGAGATGGTGCTGATATTTATAGATGCAGAAAAAGCATTTGATAATCTAATTTGGATGTTTATAACAGAGGCACTGAAGAAAATAGAAGCGAGGGAAGAATTCATTCGAATAGTTCAAGCAATATGCTCAAAGCAAAGAGCAGCGGCTATGGTTAATGGAGAATGGACAAGTCAATTTCAGATACAGAAAGGTATGAGGCAAGGCTGTCCTTTGTCACCTTTATTATATATCTTTGCTTTGGAGGTATTAACAGAAGAGATAAGACAAAACTCAAAGGTGAAGGGCTTGAAAATACAAGAGGAAGAATATAAACTATTGGCTTATGCAGATGACCTTGTATTCATACTGGAGGAGCCTAGGTCTTCAATCTTGGAGCTGAATACAATCTTAAGAGACTATGGGCAGGTAGCAGGACTGAGAGTTAACCTGCGTAAAACCAAAATATTAACTAAGAATATGACCTATGAACAGAAAGAAAGCTTACAAGAAGAATCGGGCTACCAACTCTGTACCAAGGTAAAGTATCTAGGAATAAAGCTAACAAACAGATGCAGTTCGCTACAAGAAAATAACTATAATGAATTGTTAAAAGCAACAAAACAGGACCTGGGAAAATGGAAGAATCTAAAGCTCTCATTGATGGGCAGAATTGCCCTGGTAAAGATGAATATTTTACCAAGATGGATCTTTCTATTTCAAACAATCCCGATATTGAAAAACATGACAATCTTTAAAGAGCTGGATCAGAGCATAGTTAAGTTTATGTGGCAAGGGAAAAGAGCCAGAATTAGACTGAAAGCTTTGCAGGATGCGAAAGAAAGAGGTGGGCTCAGTCTACCCAATTGGATCTTATACTACAGAGCTGGAGCATTTGCATGGATTAAGGAATAGATAATGCTGGAAGATAGAAGACTCCTAAAATTGGAGGGTCATGACCTTTTGTTGGGATGGCACGCCTTTCTCTGGGATGTGAAAGCAGCAGCCCACAAATACTTTAGACAACATTGGATACGCGATGCGCTTTCAAGAGTTTGGGAGACTATTTGGAAAAGGTGGTTTACTAAGACCTCAAAATTGGTTGTCCCCTTAGAGGCGGTGATGCTACCTAGGCTGTATCAAGAAGATCCCCCACAGAGATATTTGGATATTATTAATGCGAGTGGGGAACTCGAATTGGACACTGACTTTTCATGATGGCAGAAGATACAAATTCAATTGATATATGTGAAAGATAAAAAAAATAGGGTTTGAGAAGACATTATCAGAATTAGAAAAAATATTGTATGTGCCAGAAGAGAAGTTTATACAAAAATGTACTCTTTATTGTTGGCTGAGATGGTGAAAAATAATATGATTCAATGGGCACAGAACTTTGGTTATAGTATTGAGCTAGACCACTGGGACCAAATATGGAAAACAAATATTAAAATAATTAGAGCGGTGTCATATAGGGAAAATATGTACAAAATGTTTTATAGATGGTATATTACACCTGATAAATTGGCGAAATATGATGAGAAATGCTCTAATAAATGTTGGAAATGTAATAATAAGACAGGTTCATTGTATCATATGTGGTGGACATGCGATGTAACAAAAAGGTTTTGGATATGGATACATAGACTGATACAGAAAATTATAAAAAGTACGGTCCCTTTTAAACCAGAAACTTTACTATTAGGCATACTCCCAAAAGAAACATTGAGAGAGGACCGGTACTTGATAATATACCTAACAACAGCAGCCAGGATTTTATATGCAAAATATTGGTGATCTACAGCAGTACCAACTGAACAAGAATTTATCGTGAAGATAATGGAAGCAGCAGAAATGGATAAACTAACTTTGATGATGAAAGGTTATGATGACTCAGCTTTCCAGAATACGTGGCAACGTTTCTATGATTGGTACAATCAGAAAGGGCAGGATGGAGAGAAGTGAAAATTATTGTTAACTCTTAATATGTATGTTAGATAATTTAGTAAGATAGATAGACTATAGAGAAGATCAGGTAAAAGGTACTGTGGCAAGGTGGAAAGGCTGGATTAATTGTTTGATTTTAGAACTTGTATCCCCCCATGAATGTTAAATGTTGTTTTGTGTTTTGTAGTGTGGTTTTGTATGTTTTGACTGTTTGTAGTGTGTGATGTGTATAAAAATAAAAAAATGCCTCTTTTAGGGGCATCTTAAAAAAAAAGGAAAAGGAAAAAAGCCTGCATGGTTAACAAATAAAGTAATGGAAGCTGTAAAAGGTAAGAAATCCTTTAAGCAGTGGAAAGCTAGTCTCAGTGAGGTTGATAAAAGGGAACACAGGCTGTGGCAATTAAAATGCAAGTCTGTGATCAGGCAAGCAAAAAGGGAATATGAGGAGCATATCGCAAAAAACATAAAGGCAAACAGTAAAACTTTCTTCAAATACATTAGAAGTAGGAAACCAGCCAGGGAGGCAGTGGGGTCCTTGGATGACCAAGGGATAAAAGGACTACTGAAGGATGACAGGGAAATGGCTGAGAACCACTAATATGTAAAAGTCTAAAACTGTTAATCACTCTTTCAGGGAAGAAATACTTCCTTTTACCCATTCTAACCTGACTGCTTGGCAATTTCATTGAGTGCTCACAAGTTCTTGTGAGAAAGGGAGAAAAGTACTTCTTTCTCTTACCTGCTCTATCCCATGCATAGTCTTATAAACCTCGATCATGACAGCCCTCAGCCATCGTTTCTCCAAGCTAAAGAGCCCAAAGGGCTTTAACCTTTCTTCATAGGGAAAGTGTTCCAACCCTTTTATCATTCTAGTTGCCCTTTTCTGCACTTTTTCCAATGCTATAATATCCTTTTTGAGGTGTGGTAACCAGAACTGTACACAGTACTCCAAATGAGGTTGCACCAATTTATACAGGGGCATTATACACTGGCTGATTTGTTGTCAGTTAACCCAGCATAGTGTTGGCCTTTTTTATTGCAGTCACTCACTATCTCGACATTTTCAGTGAGTTATCTGCTACAACTCTAAGATCTCTCTCTTGGTCAGTCTCTGTCAGTTCGGACCCCATCACTATGTATTATAGTTAGGATTTTTGGCTCCAATGTGCATCACCTTGTACTTGGCCACATTTGCCACGTTGATGCCCACTCGCCCATCCTCGACAGATCCCTTTGGAGTGCCTCACAATCCTCACTAGTTCTTACCACCCTGAACAACTTTGTGTCATCCGCAAATTTAGCCACTTCACTGCTTACTCCCAACTCCAAATAATTAATAAAAAAGTTAAAAAGCATTGGACCGAATACCTCTCTGGTACCCCAGTGCTTACCACCCTCCACTAAGAAAATTGCCCATTTATACTCACTCTCTGTTTCCTATTAATTAGTCAGTTTTTGATCCACAAAAGGACTTGTCCTTTTATCCCGTGACTATTAAGCTTACTTAGGGGCCTTTGATGAGGAACTTTATGGCCGAGGTCAGACTGGCAGTTTGGCCTGAGATAGGCACATTTCAAAAATGTTTCACAAACGGATTAAAGGGCCGGTTCACACAGGCACATCTGTCAAGTGTTCCCCAGCCATACTAAACCTGTCTTGTAATGCTTCCCTCTCAAGTTTAAAAAATACCAGGTGAAAGTGTTAGTAAACCCTGGAGAGTGCGTTCATCCCCCTTCAGGGTTGTGTGAATGCGAACAAGCACATGTAATCAGATTACATTACACAAAGCCACTTACAGCCACGAGGGCAGGCCAACAGTGCGAACGCTCCCTTGCGCGTCCTCCTCGGTATGCTCCCACATCAGTCAGTGCAGTGTGACCAGGAAAACCCAGAACACTTTGTTCCAGGTCTTTTTGCCACGACTCCCTCATACTTCAAACTACCAGTCTGACCTCAGCCTATCAAAACATTTCTGGAAGTCAAGGTAAACAACATCTATTGGGTCCCCCTTGTCCACAGGTTTGTTCACTCCCTCAAAGAACACTAATAGGTTAGTGAGACAAGATCTTCCCTTACAGAACCCATGCTGAGTCTGCCTCAATAGTTTTTGTTCATCAGTGTGCTTGCTAATTCTATCCTTAATAACAGTTTCCACCAACTTACCCGGTATCAGTGTCAGAGTGACTGGCCTATAATTTCACAGATCTCCTCTGGAATCCTTTTTAAAGATAGGAGTAACATTAGCTACCTTCCAGTCCTCAGGAATGGAGGCAGATTTTAATGAAAGGGCCTGCAAAGATGGCCGCACTGGTGCGGTAAGTTCATAAGGAACAGGATATCCTTCAGGTATATCATAGAATCATAGAGCTGGAATGGACCTCCAGGGTCATCCAGTCTAACCCTTTGCACAATGCAGGAAATTCACAAATGCCCCCTCCTCCATCTGATGAAGACAGCTGTGTTTCTCGAAAGCTTATGCTACAATAAAGTTTGCTAGTCTTAAAGGTGCTACTAGGCTTTTTACTGTTTTGCAGCAACAGACTAACACAGCCAACTCCCCTGGATCTAGACCTCCAATGAATGCCAGCATAGTAATACAGTGGCAGGCAATGGCAAACCACCTGTGTTCATGTCTGCCTTGACCTGGATAGCCCAGGCTAGCCTGATCTCATCAGAACTGGGAAGCTAAGCAGGGTCAGCCCTGGTTAGTACTTGGATGGGAGCACTTGCAACTGAACAGGCAGGGAAAGGGCCGGCAGTAGAAATCCTGGGCCCCAGCAGCTGCCCCACCTGAGGGTGTGCTGACACCAGTCCTGAGTTACAGTCAACTTATGGCAACCCTACAGGATTTTCAAAACAAGAGACATTCAGATATAAGAACATAAGAACATAAGAGAAGCCAATGTTGAATCAGGCCAATGGCCCATCTAGGCCAACACTCTGTCACACAGCGGCCAAAAATACCACATGCCATCAGGAGGTCCAGCAGTGGGGCCAGGACACTAGAAGCCCTCCCACTGCTGCCCCCTCCAGCACCAAGAAGAGAGTGCATCACCTGCCCCAGACTGAGAATTCCCATCTATACCCTGTGGCTAATAGCCACTGATGGACTTCTGCTCCATATGTTTATCTAATTCCCTCTTAAAACTGTCCATGCTTGTAGCTGCCACCATCTCCTGTGGCAGTGAATTCCATATGTTAATCACTCTTTGGGTGAAGAAGTATTTCCTCTAATCTGTTCTAACCTGACTGCTCAGCAATTTCATGGAGTGCTCACGAGTTCTTGTATTGTGAGAAAGGGAGAAAAGTACTTCTTTCTCTACCTGCTCAATCCCATTCATAATCTTATAAACATCGATCATGTCACCCCTCAGCCATAGTTTCTCCAAGCTAAAGAGCCCCAAGCATTTTAACCTTTCTTCATAGGGAAGGTGTTCCAACCCTTTTATCATTCTAGTTGCCCTTCTCTGCACTTTTTCCAATGCTATAATATCCTTTTTGAGATGTGGTGACCAGAACTGTACACAGTATTCCAAATGAGGTCGCACCAATGATTTATACAGGGGCATGATGATACTGGCTGATTTGTTTTCAATTCCCTTCCTAATAATCCCCAGCATAGCGTTGGCCTTCTTTATTGCAGCTACACACTGTCTAGACATTTTCATTGAGTTATCCACTACACCTTCAAGATCTCTCTCTTGGTCAGTCTCTGCCAGTTCAGACCCCATCAACGTTTATTTATATTTAGGATTTTTGGCTCCAATGTGCATCACTTTGCACTTGGCCACATTGAACCCCATTTGCCAAATTGACGCCCACTCACCCATCCTTGCTTGGTGGTCTCCCATCCAAATACTAACCAGGCCAACCCAATAGCTGCCAGGCAGATCTGTTGTTAATTTTTGGACTGTTGCCTAGGGTGATGGCTCAACAAGGGCACCAATTCTGAAAATGGTGGCGAGAGCTCGGAGGGGCTAGACATGTGAGGAGTGAGCTCCGTGTCTTTACCTCTACAACTTTACTTTTCTTGGCAATGCTATGTGCCAGGGCACTTTCTCGTTTTTGTTTTTGAAGGTGCCTGCAAGAGGCTTCAATCCAACTCAGAAGAGTGGCGACTTTTCTGGGGGGACTTTTTGGTTGGTCTCTATGCGGGAGTAAAGAAGAAGGCAGCAAGAAATGGTTTTTTCTCTCCTTCTTGCTGTGAATCCGGGTGTGGAAGGTCAAAGAGGGAGCAGAATTTACAACCGAGAGAAAGGGAAAGCTCATAAAACCGAAGCTAAGTGTTGTTTTATTTATCTCATGGGATGAGGGATAGGGAGGAGGACGGGACATAATTAACATGAGGGAAAGAGACGGGGGAGAGAAACAGGGGAAAATAAAGTGAAGAAGGATGGGAGCGGCGGCTAGCTAACATATCGCAAAGTGAAGAAAGTAGTCAGAAAGAAAGGTTATAGGTTCCATGGTATTAAAAAAGCGTACTAAACTGCACAAATAATTCTTGCCTGTCTCTTTAAACAGCGGTGCTTACCGGGTGGCCTGACACAGCAAAAAAGGAGCTGGGAAGAGCAAGCAGTGAGCAAACGACCGGGTGTGGTGACGAGAGGTGGAAATGTGACGGAGGAACCCCCTTGAGAGGCGGGAGAGCGACGGAGGCAGCCAGAGAAGGGCGGAGGGAAGAGCAGAGTTCAGATCCGAGTGGAGCGAGGTGGAGGAGAATGGAATGAACAGACGTGGCAAGAACTGATGCTGTGTAACGAAGGAGCTCTCCAGAGATATTGACAGAACTGACGAAGGCTGACGGAGAAGGATGCAAGAAAGGGCGAAGAAGGGAGAACGTGGAGTAGTTTGGAAATGAGATAGTAGTGAAGATAGGAAAAGAAAAATTGTGCAATTTAAAGCGAGAAATCCAGTAATATTCTTATGTTGATTAACATAAACAAAGGGTAAAGGAGACTAATGATATAGGGTTAGGGTTTGACATAGGTTTGTTTAAAGGTATATAAGAATAAATATATATACTTGAAATTAATAATGGCATCAGGGACAGGCAAAAAACTCCAACAGCATCTCCTAGCCAAACAGGGGGCTCTCTCAATTAAAGCCCTACATATCAGCAACGGAGCTACAAAATATGATGAAGAACTTTTTGCAGATAGCGGCGGAACAAAATGCGGATATTATCAAAAAAGAATTGGAACCTATGCAAAATAAAATGGACCTGATAGCAAACCAATTAAAAAGTGATACAGAGGAAATTAAAACAGAAATTAAAAAACTGATAAAAACTACAAACCAACTAAAGGAAAGGGTGGAGGACATAGATCAAGAGGTAATGGATTTAAAGGTTAGGTCAGAGAAAATTGAGGAATCATTAATAACTCTAGAAATGGAAAAAATCAGAAATGATTCTGAGATTTCAAAACGTGCCTGAGAAATTAGAAAAGAATTTGAAGGAAGAGCTTGCTAGAAATATTAGCGAACAGTTTAACATCTTCAATGAAGCAGAAATAGCCTATAACATTGAGGTGGCTTACAGGAGAAATTCGGCATATGCCAGAAGAAATAAAGCCCCAAGGGAGGTCCACGCCAAATTTATATGGAAATCCATGAGGGACCAGATATTACAAGAGGCAAATAAGAAAACATTAAAAATTGCAGGGGAGGAAATAAGGATCCTAAAAGATATTCCTTGGAGAGTGAGGGAAAAGCGACAAAAATATACCTGTTTAGCAGAGTTACTCCGTAAGAGCCAAACCCAATACAGGTGGTTGATACCAGAAGGCTTGCTATTTACATATAAAGCTCAAAGGTGGAGGATTGACTCCACATTTAAATTGGAGAACTTTTTAGAAAGGTATGGAGAAGAAATGGGGTGGCAAAAGCCATCAGATTATGAAGAAGATCTGGAAGATGAAGAAGTGGAAAGAGACCCAAGGACAAGTGAAGAAATGGAAGGAAAGGAGACTAGGGGTCACATGGTAGCCCCAATAAGAGAGCAAAAGAAAACAAGTTACAGGAAACAGCAAATAAAGGACAGAGCGGAATCTCAAATACAAACTAGGCAACAACTTAAGAAATTTAGCTATCTGGGAAAGAAATAATAAAAAGATGGTAAATAAAAATGTATCCTTAGTATCAATTAATGTTAACGGACTGAATAGTCCCCAAAAGAGAAGAAGAATATTCCACCAGGCTTCTAAGTTAAAAAGTGATATTACATGCCTACAAGAAACACACATTAAACAACAACAAGAAAAGTATTTGTTATGCAAAAAATTAGGGCTAGCATTTGTTGCCTCAGATGAAACAAAAAAGCGAGGGGTAGTTACCTATGTCAAGGAAAAACTGAATCCAATATTGAGGTTCAAGTCCCCTAATGGAAGGATTGTGGGGGTACAAGTTAAGATTAATGAGACAGATATACTAGTTGTAAACATATACGCACCAAATCAAAACCAAGATAGTTTTTTTTTAGAACTTACTAATCTTATCACTAAAGAAAACCCTGAGAACTTATGCATTATTGGAGACTACAATGCAGTACTAGATGCTAAGGAAGATAGGAAAAAGGAAAGAAAACTCATAAAGCGGGGCTAGTATTACCAAAAAAATGTTTGGATTTAGTAGAAGAGTTTAATCTTATAGATGTATGGAGAACCAGAAATCCCCAAAAAAGAGATTATACTTTCTTTTCAAACAGACACAAGTCTTGGTCGAGAATAGACATGATTTGGATGAATATTAACCTAATAAGGCATGTCACGGAAGTGGAGATTCTGGCAAATACCTATGCAGACCATAACCCAATGTGGCTTGCACTACAGGGATCACAGAAAATAAATAGAGGGAGGATAAATACAAATTTGGTTAAAGATAAGGAATTTGTCAAAAAACTTAAACAAGAGGTAAAGGAGTTTATACAAATAAATAAAAGAGAAGATACGTCATTGTTTAATACGTGGGATACCTTAAAAGCGTTCATAAGAGGTATTTTTATAAGACAAGAAGCGGGAAGAAATAAGCAAAAAAGAGAAAAGTTTAAAAAGCTAACTTTGGAACTAAGGGAAATGGAAAAGTTGAGTCAGAAAGCAAAAGATGTGAGGGAACGTAGGATAAAAATAAAATTAGTACAACATCAAATAAATCTATGGTTAATGCAGGAAATAGCGAGAAAGATAGAATGTACTAAAGCATATTTTTTTGAAAATGCAAATAAAATCTCGCGATGGCTAGCATATAAACTTAAAAGGAGAGGGACAAGAAAATAATTGTGGCATTGAAAAACGAAAGACAAGAGGAAAATTTTAAAATACAGGAATTAAAAAATATAGTAGAAAATTTCTATAGAAATTTATATAAACAAAGCCTACAAGATGAACAACAAATTGAAGATTTCTTACTGAAATATGAACCGGGCAAGTTCTCAGAGCAACAAAGAAAACAACTGAACGGGAAAATTACCATGTGTGAAGTAGTGGAGGCAATCAAAAATCAGAAACAAAAAAAATCCCTGGGACCAGATGCAATTGCAGCGGAAATCTATAAAACAATAGAGAATGAAATATCACCTCTATTAAAGGACCTAGTTAATGATGTTATGACCACCAGTAAAATACCGCAGACCTGGAAAGAAGCTTTAATTACCCTCATTCATAAACCAGAATCAGAAAGAAACGACATTAAAAACTATAGACCGATTTCATTATTAAATGTAGACTACAAAATCTTTGCAGCAATCTTAGCAAATAGATTTAAAAGGGTTATGGTAGAGATTATACACAAAGACCAATCAGGATTTCTACCTAAAAGACAAATTAAAAATAATATAAGAAATATTATAAATATCCTAGAATACTATGATCAAAACCCTGGAAGACAATTGGCTTTGGTCTTCTTAGATGCGGAGAAAGCGTTTGATAATGTAAATTGGGAATACATAAAACAGAAATTAAAGTTATGGAACTGCGGACAAGAATTTTTAAACGCAATTAAAGCCATTTATGAAGAACAATACGCAAAAGTTATTGTTAATGGAGAGCTGACTGGTAATATAGCTATCCAGAAAGGAACAAGGCAGGGCTGCCCGCTGTCACCATTACTATTTATCTTTGGATTAGAAACGCTAAATGAGATTGTAAGGAAAAATAAAGATATAACAGGTGCTAAAATCAAAAAAGAACAATATAAACTTCAGGCATTTGCGGATGACCTGGTCTTTATCCTAGAGGAACCTGAATCGTCGCTACCGTTCTTATTGCAGGATCTCCAGACATACGGGCAAGTGGCAGGCCTAAGAATTAACATGAGAAAAACTAAAATACTTACCAAAAATTGTTCTGAAGATCAAAGAATGAAAATTCAAAATATCACAAATATGCAGGTAGTGGACAGGATTAAGTATCTGGGAATAATTCTGACAGATAATAATAAAAACTTATTTAAAAACAACTACACTAAATTACTAGAAGAGATAAGACTGGATCTTAGAAGATGGCACGATTTGCATATCTCATTTATGGGAAGAATTGCGACAATAAAAATGAATATTCTTCCGCGTTTCCTCTTTTTGGCTCAGTACATCCCGATATTGAGGAACATGAAATGGCTCGAAAATTTAAACCGTATAGTCAGGAGATTTATTTGGCACGCCAAAAAACCAAGAATTAATAAAAAACTTCTTACAGATAAAAAAGAAAACGGTGGACTGGGCCTTCCAAACTGGAGGCTATATTACCAGGCAGCGGCTATGGGTTGGATAAGAGATTGGGTCCTCTTGGAAGATGAGAGACTTCTGCAATTGAAGGGACATGACCTGCAGATGGGCTGGCATGCCCACATCTGGTACAATTTGGATAAAAAACAAGTGACATTCCGAAACCATGTATTTAGAGGCCCACTAAGTAAAATATGGAAGGAAATTAAAATGAGGCATTACACTAGAATTCCAAAGTGGGTATCCCCTTTAGAGGCATTCATATTACCATCCTTATATGAAAAAAAGAAAGGACTAACGTATGAAACATTATTGACAAAAGAGAATGAATTAAAATCCCTAGAGAAGCAAGAAATCAAAACAGCAAGCCTAACTATTTGGGAAAAAAACCAATTAAAATCCAGATTTGCTAAAGACCAAAAAATAAATTTTATAAATACACCCACGCAATTGGACAAGATTTGGCTTTCATCAGTGGATAAGTTAATACAGAAGTTGTATAGATTTTTCCTAGGAGAAGATATGATGGACGAAACTATCAAACCAAATATGATTAGGTGGATGGAAGACATAGGGCACACGATTCCGACCGAACAGTGGTCCAGAGCTTGGAGATCTTTGAACCTGTTAAGAGCAACAAATTATAAAGAAAATATCTATAAAATGTTTTACAGATGGCACTGGACCCCAGATAAAGTAGCTAAGTGTTATAAAAAAGCATCTGATAAGTGTTGGAGATGTGGGGGAAAAGTAGGGACCTATATTCATATTTGGTGGGAATGTAGACAAATTAAAGAATTCTGACGAATGATTAACAAAATTGTTAAGGAAATCACTAATGTAAACCTAGAATTTAAGCCCGAAATTTTTCTGCTCAATATGGTACCGGTAGGACTCAAGAAAGAGAATGTAAGATTGATATTGTATATAGTTACGATGGCAAGGATTGGGATAGCCAGACGTTGGAAGACAAATATTATCCCTAGTAAAGAAGAAATAATAGAGAAACTGATGGAAATAGCTGAGACAGATAAACTAAACGTGTTACTCTCAGGAAAGGATGAAACAATATGTCAAGATAGATGGGAAAAAGTATACAGATGGATGAGACAAAATTGTTAATATCCCTCTTCGACCTCAAAACAATTTAAATAGATTAGTAAGAAGACTCGATGTACATTTTTGTTTTATATGTAATGGGGTGATGGGATGACTGCTGTTGTTTAGTGTTTGTAGTGTTCGTTGTTGTGATGTATTGTTATGGGTTATGTGTGACTGTTTGTTGTTGGTGGAATGAAAAACTAAATAACAATAAAATGTAAAAAAACAAACAAACAAGGGCACCATTCTGGCCAGCCTCATCCCCTCCTCACCCAGCACAGGAAGACTCCCTTGCCGGCTTCTTGCTCTGTCCATGGCAAGAGACTCCCCTTTTGCAGGTCCCCAGACAGAAAGAGAAGGGACAGGCGTGGGGAACAGCAAAGTGCCATTCACCCTTCGTCACCCCGCCCCCGCAGTCTCTTTGGAGCTCCTTTGCAGCCTGACACTGGCCCCTCCCCCTCCTCTCAAGCAATCCTGCCCTCTGCATGCCCGCCCACTGCAGCTCTGGCACCCGTCCCCCTCCCAAGTTGCATGAGAGGGCAGAATGTATCCTCACCTAGTGGGGCCGTCACTGGGGCCATCACTGCTTCCTGGGCTATTCAGTCCACGTTCAACTCACTTTATTTTTATTTTTTTGCCCTTCATTTGTAGCAGCCCCTGACCCTGTGGAGTTTTCAAGGCAAGAGACGTTCAGAGGTGGTCTGCCTGAAGAACACAAAAGAGGTCCCACAAATCATCTGGGACCAAACCCAAGAAGGAAGTCATGTTCCAGCCTTTGAATCAATGTGATGAACCAGTCTGGCTGGGCAGCACACCTGGCTTCTGTGGGGCCTGGGCTCGGGCCGTGAAAGAATGGAGGAGAGCCTCTCACTCATTCCAAGATGACCCAGAGCTGGGCTGCATGCGTGTTACCTTGCAAGGCTTTTGAATGCCTTCTAAGGACTTTAATAAAATAATGAACTGTGCAAAAGTATGCTAGAGGGACTGTGCAACATAGTGACCCAATGTGATGCCAGATGAGACTGCACCTTAAGCAAGGGACACCCTCCTTGCCTTCAAAGCTGCTCCAGTGGCCAGCCAAGGTTACCAGCCCATTTTTCTGAAGAAGAAGGGATCAATTCTCCAGTATGCACCAAGCAAAATGACATGCCATGCTAAAGCATGAAGACAAAGAACTCCAAAATCACTATTGGGAGTTCCCTCCAACACATGCAGGCAACCTCTTTCCCTCCCCCTCACCTGAAAAACCTCATGTAAGCCGGAAAGAGACTATTCATGGTTGCCTAGCAACTAATCACTCGCCTGAGTTTCCATGTGTTACTTGCTGGTTCAGGCCACGTGGCCCCCTTGCTTCCATTCTTCCCCTCCATTCTTCCAGAGGAACGTTCTACACAGCAGGACAGGTAAATACCATCCCACCAATGAACTCCTGCTCATGCAGCTGTGCTGTGAATCACTCTTTATTTTCCTAGACTTGAGTAATAGTGTGTGAGACTGTGTATTGTTTGCTTGTGAAGATTTCCAGTAAAAGACTTTATTTTCAACCTCATAAACTCTCCATGTCTGTTGCTGATACTTTCTGGAAGGGGGGGACTTCAGTATATACTGGTTTTCGCTCCCACAGTGAATTGCCTATTAATAACTACACATATTCCCCCTATTGTTGATAACAGATAAGAGCAATCAGGCTAACATGCGGGATGAATGGGAAGAGGAGCCCGCAGGGCCGGCCGTAGGGTTTTTTGTGCCCTAGGCAGGGCTACCTTCTGGCGCCCCCCCATGCCCACCAATTATGGGGTTGCCAACCTCCGGGCAGGGCCTGAAGAGAAGGAAGTGCAGCTGCCCGCCCCCATGAAGGGCTGCCCCCTCCCTCTTCTCTCTCTCTCTCCCATGCAGGTGTGCATGGGCTGCTGAGGGGAGCTCCTGGATCATCCTCCTCACCTGCCTGCTCCACAGTGGCTCCCCCATCACCCCCCCAGGGCCTTGGCGCTTGCCCCCCTGCCTGGCCTCTCCTGACAGTGAGCTGGCATGGCTCATGCTGGCGGGCTCCAGGAAGACAGCTCTCCTCTGTCAGGTGGCAGTGGTGGCAGCTCTTGATCTGGCTGCCCCCCTCCCCACAGGCAAAGCCCAGCTCAGAACCCCCAGCAGCACCCGTAGCAGCAGTAGCAGCATCGTGTCATTCTGCAGCTCGCTGCCACTCTGCCTTGGTCACACCTGGGCCACACGCAGCTGGAGAGGAGGAGGAGGGTGAGGGGGCAGGTGCCAGGCTGCCAAGGTGGGGGAGTGAGCACGGGGCATGGGCAACTGGTGAGAGGCTGCTGCTCCACGAGAAGGAGCCAGTGAAGGCGGCGACATAGCTTCTTCCCCTCCTCCTTGTCTTCTGCCTCCCACCACCACTCTAGGAGCCCGTACCTTGCCTTCGAGGTGCACCACTGAGGCACACTGGGCCAGCCCCTCCACCCGTACTGCTGAGGAGCACAGTGGCACCGCCACCCCTGCCAGGACCCAGGCACCTGGCAGCAGCAGCAGGAGGTGCAGCAGTGCCCAGGAGGGAGCCATGGCCAGCAGGGAGCGGGCGAAGGTGGCCTTCTCCAGGTCATCCTACTTCTGCCTCTCAGCCACCACTGCCACCACCTGTGCACCTTCTGGGTGTGTGTGGGGCGCTGGCTGAGTTGAGGAAGGTGGGAAAGCCACCCTCTGCAGGCACTGGAGCTCTGGGCTTTGGGGGGGGCAGGGTGGATCCTGTTTGGCACTCCAGGGCCAGCCTGTGCTCTAGGTGAATGCCTAGTTCACCTAGTGGGTGAGCTGGCCCTGTGCGCTCGCAAGTAAGAAGACCCAGGCTGGGATGCGAGCTGAGATGAGAGAGCCCAAAGAAGTACTCCAGTTCCTGATCAAGAATTTCCCAAAAGTGGTGAAGGAGCTGATGGAGAAGGAGCCCTCAAGCACCTCCAAGGAGGAGGAAGAGAGTATACCCCAAGGAGAAGAATCTGCACCTCCTCCCCGATCAGTCTCCCACCGGGTGGAGCATGACCGGCCAAGAGACAAACTGGAAGCAATGTTTGATGGGGATCCAGCTAAGCTGGCATTCTTTGTGATCCAGGTGTGCAAGATGCTGCGTGAATGGGGCCACATGTTTGCCTCAGATGAACAGCAGGTGGATTATGTGGGGTCCCACTTACATGAGCATGCTGCTGACTGGTTTGTGGGATTGTATACTGTGGTGGCCCCTGAGATGAGAGATGTTGATGCCTTTATGCAAACCCCGCGGCACCAGTTTGAAGACCCCTTAGAGCTGGAGAAGGCACAGACTTGGCTCTGGGGCATCCGCCAAGGGACCCAGTCAGTCCAAGAGTACTCCAATGAATTCAAAGCCATGGCAGCCAAGCTGTTGGGGTGGCTGGAAGAAGTCCTCATTGAGTTCTACCATGCAGGTCTTTCCTCCATACTACTCAAGAAAGCCCTGGCCCAAGGTAACCCCCTCAAGCTGATGGGATGGATCCAGGTGGCATGCGAAGCAGAGAACTGCCACAACCTGGTGAAGCTCTGTCACCAGCATGGACCCTCAAGAGGGGGGCGTCTGGATGCAGGGCTTGTGGACGTTGCCTTCCCATGCACACACAGAGAGAACAATGATTCAAGAAAGGACTGTGCCTACAATGCAGTCAACCAGGGCACCATGGTACTGAATGTTCCTGGTCCTGGGAGGATGAGCATGACCGCTGGATGTGTGGAGCCAGCCGTGACTTCCATGAGGACCGCTGAGAACACTTCTGCGAGAAGAAAGGTAAGGTGCCCCTAAAAGAGTCAAGTCGCCTTGAGCCCTCCAGATCATGGTATTCCAGTCCTCTAGCACCCCTAAATCCAGTGGACAAGCCTCAGATGCAGGGAAATGGCCAGGACCTGTTGTGAAGGGTGCCCACCAACAGGTCCGTGATTCCCCGGCACAGGAAGCAGTGAGAGATGGCACCTCTATTTTTTCTGACTTTGACTATTGTAAACCCAGAAGGGGGAACCCAATTGAGGGTACAAGCCCTCTTAGACTCTGGTTGTTCTTGTGACCTGATCACTGGTTTTGGGACTATGTCTGTGTACTGATTATAGAGGGTTGAATGCAGTATCAATGTCCAATGCAGTATAAATGTCTAATGCCTACCTTCTACCACTGACACTGGGGGAGGCTGCTAAAGGGAGAATCTTTACAAAACTGGACTTAAGAAATGCCTATTTTCGGGTCCGAATTTGAGAGGGGGGTGAGCATAAGACTGCATTTAACAACCCCCCCCCAGGACAGTTTGAGGACTTGGTTATGCCCTTCAGCTTGGCTGGTGCACCTGGGGTGTTCATGAACTTAATTAATGAAGTGTTGCACAAGCACTTGTTCAAAGGAGTGGTTTGTTATCTAGATGACGTATTGGTATATTCTCAGGACTATGACTTGCATGTGAAGTTAGTACAAGAGGTGTTGACTGCCCTCTATGATAACCAGCTGTATGCCAAGTTATCCAAATGTGAGTTCCATAAGACTGAGATAGATTTCTTGGGTTTGGGATTATTCAACAAGGATTACTCAACATCTGCAGAGTTTCTTAGGATTTTCAAATTTTTACCGTGCCTTCATCCCCAACTTTGCACAGGTGTCCCTTCTCTTGACAGACTTACTAAAAACTAAGGGGGAGGGGCCTGATGCCATGAAAGAGGGAAGTAAGCTGAATTGGACTACTGAGTGCCATCAGGTTTTTGAGAATTTAAAACTCTTGTTCACCTCTGAGCCCGTCCTTCATCATCCAAATGAGGAGAAGAAATTCATAGTCCAACACCTCTGAGGTTGCCATGGGGGCATCCTACAAAAGGGGAAGGATGGAAAGTTACATCCCCAAGCTTATGTGTCTAAAAAATTATCAGCAGTAGAGCATAACTGGGAAGTTTGGGACAAGGAGGCAACAGCAGTTAAATTAGCACTCACGACTTGGTGCCATTGGCTGGAGGGGCTCGTGTGCCATTTGAGGTATGGTCTGACCATAAAAACTTAGAGGTACTCTGGACCCCCCGACAGCTTAATGCAAAACAAGTGTGGTGGGCTGAATTCTTTTCCCAGTTCCGCTTTATTTATTTATTTATTTATTTATTTATTTTGATTTATATCCCGCCCTCCCCGAAGGCTCAGGGCGACTAACAATATAAAGAATTTAAACAATATAAACAATATAAAACAATATCAACCAGATAAAATTATAAAAACAAACAATACAACATAAGCACATTTAAACCCAAGATGACGGGTTTTCGAGGTGGAATATCGAGGTGGAATAGCGGCAGTGGCGGCTCCTACTCAAAAGCCTGGCGGAAGAGCTCCGTCTTGCAGGCCCTGCGGAACTGGACAAGGTCCCGCAGGGCCCGGATCTCCTCTGGGAGCTCCTTCCACCAGGTAGGAGCCGCCACCGAAAAAGCCCTGGCTCTTGTGGCAGCCAGCCTCGCATCTCTGGGGCCAGGAATTTCCAAAAGATGACGGCCCCCAGACCGAAGTGCCCTTGGGGGAACATGTAGGGAAAGGCGGTCCCTCAGGTAAGCCGGACCCTGACCATACAGGGCTTTAAAGGTGATAACCAGCACTTTGAAGCGAATCCGGTACGCTATTGGCAGCCAGTGCAGCGCTTTCAACACAGGCTGAATATGGTCCCTCCTAGAGAGACCCATCAGCAGCCTGGCTGCAGCATTCTGCACTAGCTGCAGCTTCCGGATTTGCGACAAAGGCAGCCCTAAGTAGAGAGCGTTACAGTAGTCTAACCTTGAGGTGACCGTCGCATGGATCACCGTGGCCAGGTCATCGCGGCCAAGGAAGGGGGCCAACTGCCGTGCCTGCCTCAGATGGAAGAAGGCCGACCTGGCAGTGGCTGCTACCTGGGCCTCCATCGTTAGAGAGGAGTCCAGGAGCACTCCCAAACTCCTAACCTCCGACGCCGGCACCAAAGGTACCCCGTCAAAGGCCGGGAGAGGGAGCCCCAGCCCCGAACCGATCCGACTCAGGCCCAGGACCTCCGTCTTTGTCGGGTTTAGTTTCAGCCGGCTCAGTCTGAGCCACCCAGCCACGGCCTGTAACGCCCGATGCAGATCATCCGGAGTGGAGCCCGACTGGCCCCCCAACATCAGATAGAGCTGGGTGTCATCTGCATATTGATGACACCCAAGCCCACAACTCCGGGCAATCTGGGCAAGGGGGCGCATGTAGATGTTGAACAACATCGGGGACAGCACTGCCCCCTGAGGCACCCCACACTCAAGGGGGTGTCTCCGGGACCGCTGTCCCCCTATCACCACCCTCTGTCCCCGACCTTGGAGAAAAGAGGCAAACCATTGAAGGGCAAGCCCCTGAATCCCCACGTCGGCAAGGCGGTGGGCCAGCAACTGGTGGTCGACCGTGTCGAACGCTGCCGACAGATCCAACAACACCAGAGCTGCCACACCGCCCCGATCCAGATGCCTACGGAGATCGTCAGTCAGGGCGACCAGTACCGTCTCCGTCCCATGACCTGGGCGAAAGCCCGGACTGGTAAGGATCTAGGATGGAAGCATCATCCAGAAAGCTCTGCAGCTGCAACGCCACCGCCCTCTCGATAAGTTTGCCCAAATAGGGCAAATTGGACACCGGCCGATAGTTGGCCAATTCGGCTGGGTCCAGAGATGGCTTTTTCAAGAGGGGGCGGACCATCGCGTCCTTGAGCGCCCTGGGGAACCGCCCCTCCAAGAGGGACGTGTTGATAATCTCCCGCAGGGCACCTCGAAACCCCTCATGGCCTGCTTTAATGAGCCATGATGGGCACGGATCAAGGTCGCAAGTGGTTGGACGCACAGATACAAGCAATCTATCAACTTCCTCCAGGCTGAGCAGGCTAAAACACTCTAACCCCGACCCCAAAGACGAGCAAGGGGCCTCAAGTTCTCTAACTGTTTCAATTGTGGCGGGGAGGTCGCGGCGGAGTGCCAAGACTTTATCTGCAAAATAGCTCGCAAAAGCCTCACAGCCAATGTCCAATTCCCTAGCATTTTGCCTGCCCTGTGGCAGAGCCGTCAAGGACCGAATTGTACTAAACAATTGGGCTGGGCGTGAGCTAGCAGACGCAATCGTGACCGCAAAGAAATCTCTCTTTGCGGTCTTGACTGCCATCTCATAGGCTCTCATAAGCGTCCTATAGGATGTTCTTGATGCCTCGTCGCGGGCTCGACGCCACCGTCTCTCTAGCCGTCTCAGTTCTCGCTTCAGCTTGCGCAGCTCCTGGGTGTACCAAGGCGCTCGCCTAGCACGAGTGCGGAGAGGGCGCCTGGGAGCGATCTCGTCGATGGCTGCAGAGAGCCGGACATGCCAGTCCTCCACGAGCTCATCCAACGAGCCGCCAGGGGGTCTTGGATCCCGCAGGGCCATCTGGAACCGTATAGGGGCCATCTGGCGCCACGGGCGAGCAAAATCTGCTCGCCGCCTGAACAGGGTTGGGATGGGATATTCAGTCGGGCCCTCAGGGCCAGGTGGTCCGACCATGGCACTGCCTCTATGGCAATCCGGTCCACCGTCACCCCCGCTGCAAAGATCAGATCGAGCGTGTGACCAGCCCGATGCGTGGGAGCCGAGATGAATTGGGAGAGTCCCAGTGCCGCCATGGACGACACGAGGTCCGTAGCCCGGCCCGAGGCCGCGTCCTCGGCATGGACGTTGAAGTCACCCAAGACAATCAGCCTAGGGTGCTCCAGTGCCCAGCCTGATACGGCCTCAAGCAGGGACAGCAGGCCACTGGCCGGTGCGTTAGGCGGCCGGTACACCAACCAGATCGCCAAACTCTCCTCAGCCTCCAGCATCAAGCCGACACACTCTATGCCCGTGATCTCCACAGATGGAAGCGCCCTGAAGGAGTAAGCCTCCCGAATGAAAATGGCCACTCCTCCCCCCGCCCCCTGGTCCGTGACTGGTGGAGGACCGAAAACCCAGGCGGGGCAAGTTGAGCGAGGGCTACCGTTTCGCCCTCCCGCACCCAGGTCTCGGTCACGCATGCCAGGTCCACTCGTTGATCTTGTACAAAATCCCTAAGGATTGAGGTTTTATTGTTAATAGACCTGGCATTGCACAACACCAGTGACGGAGGGGAGTTCTCCAATCTGACCCCACTGCCAGCCACCGTTGGGATGGGCCGTAGGCTGGAAGGCCGCCGAACCGCTCTGTTTCTCTGCGTCCTTCCCTTAAAGCCCCGCCTCGGCCCACCGCTAAACTTTCCCCGTCCCAAGAACACCGGAATTTGCTGTCCTGCCATGTGTTATCCTGGTGGTCTCTGCCACGCTTCAGACCACCAATAAGAGAGCAACAGGGCAGCTAGATCCACTCCCAAGGCAACAATGCACTAATATCACTAATTCTGCTGCTACCAACAACTGAGCACTGCACAGAACAAATGATGACTACTATTACACTATTACAAATAATGACTGCACAATAACAATACAATACACCAATTGCAGTCTTACACCTTAGCAGTCACCCCCCCACACATTCATCACCCAAACAGCACTCCACCCAAATCTAACAAGCAGACTACACTCAACCATCCACATCCACAACAACTGTTGCCCCTTGGGGGAATCTCTCACTACCTCACCACAACCTCGAGAACAAATATCCCACCGCTGCCAATGCTTGAGGCTGTCTCACAACCGCCCCCAGGAGCCAAAGTTCTGTCCCAGAGGGAGACCGCTCTCCCAAACAACGTCCTGCTCCACGATCCAGCCTCACGCCAGGTCTTGATGACAGGTCCGGGGGCTTTTGATCGGGCTGGGGGATGAGCAGGGGCAGGCGCTGCAGGCCAGATGTATTGGGGCCAGGCAGAGGTGGAAGTGTCAAGTCCAGCCGCCGCGGCTCGCCAGCCAAGGCCCAGCAGCGACAACACCAGTGCTGCAGCCACCCAGCCGACCTCGCCACCGCGATGTCCACAACAGGGAGAAACACCTCTGCCCGGAAATTCCCTGCCCCCAGGTTCTCCCGGCACCAGCCGTTCCCCTGGAGAGGGTCGTCCTGCCGCCAACCGGCCACTCAGAGCAGGCACCGGGGCCACGCCCGCCAACGCCGCCCCAGCTGCCGGCGTGATCAGCGTCGTCAGCCAGGCACCCCCAGCCCCTGCCCAGCACTGGTCCCAAGGCGCCTCCGGCGGGGTGTAGCTCCCAGCGCCACGGGTAGCACCCTCCTTCCCAGCCAAGGCTCCACGCCAGGCTGGGGAGTCGTACCTCAGCCCTCCCAGCCCTAGTCCACCGGGCGTCCTGTCCACCTCACTGGCCACCTCACCGTCGCCCGCCCAAGCACTGCCACGGTAGGTCTCCTCGAAGTTAAAACACCCAGCATTCTTCAGTGGGCTGATTGCTAGTTGCTGGTGTAACGTTCTTTGCTGGGATAGCGTTCTTTAGATGGGCTGGTCGCTGGTGTAACGTTCTTCAGCAGGCTGATTGCTGGTGTAGCATTCTTTAAAGCCGTAAAAGCTGTTCTTAAAAGCTGTTCTTAAAAGCTGTTCTTAGGAGCAGTTGTTAAGTTATTAAGCTCTCCGGGCAGCTGTTATGTTGTTAAGTTCTCAGCCATTCTCTGAGCCGTTCTCCGGGCGGCTGTAAATTCTCCGAGCAGCTGTAAATTCTCTGAGCCGCTGTACACTCCGAGCAGCTGTAAATTCCAAGCAGCTGTAAATTCTCGGTTCTCAGTTCTCACAAGGCAGTTCTCAAAGCAGTTGTTAAGCCTCTAGGAGATATTTTAAGCGATATTCCTCGCAGGAGCTCCCACTACGAGTTCCCTGCGCGCCGCCATCTTGTCACAGAGCGCCATCAATTACCTCCTGAGGGAAATCAAACTTCTTAGCTGATGCTCTCTCTTGCCTCCAGAAACATGCTAGCCAGAGGGAGGAAGTTACTGACACTGTGTTTTCCCCAGCGCAGTTAGGCAGAGCTGTGCAAACTCGCAGCCAAGCAAAGAGACGGGGGGGTGGAAGAAAACCCCGACTGGCTCGAAAAGTTTAAAGATGCCTTTTCAGAGCAAGATCTGGACTTGGTGGTGAGAGAAGGGTTGCAACACCAAAACAATGGCACATGGTGTAAGGGGGAAAGCCTTTGTCTTTACGGGGGGAGATTTTGTCTCAGAGTTATGAAAGCAAACTCTCCAGGCATTTTGGTTATTTGAAAGTCCTGCATCTTGTTCAGAGACAATTTTGGTGGCCAGGCATGAGGAAAGATATGTGTCCTCCTGTCAAAGACCTATGTGTCCTCCTGTCAAACATGTATAATGCGTAAGAGAAAGGGTGGGGGGAAGGGCAACTACAACCCCTGGAAACCCCTGAGCACCCTTCGTCTGTGATTTCTATGGTGGTTTGGGTGGTTGTGAACCTGTTTTGAAAGCAAGCACATTTTATACCATGTAAGAGCATTCCTATCACGAAGCAGCGGGCCACCCTTTTCTTACAATACATGAGTAGGCTGCATGGTTTGCCATAGAAGGTCATGATTGACCGCAGTACACAATTCATTGCCAATTTCTGGTGGGAGCTAATGAAACTCCTCAGGATTGAACGAGGAGTAAGTAGCAGCCACCACCCAGAGACTGATGGCCAAATGGAATGCACTAATCAAATACTGGAACAAGTACTACAATGTTATGTGAACTATCAACAAGATCATTGGGTCTCCCTATTGTCTTTTGCTGAATACAGCTACAACAATTCGGTCCACAGCTGCATAGGGATGAGTCCCTTCAAAGCAGTACATGGATACAGTTCGCAGCTGCCGTGAGGCACTAGCAGTCACTTGAGAGCCTCGCTGCAAACGACTGATCGATCCCTCGGTTTAGAGGTCTCTGGCAAGTTGGAGACCACTCCCATGCTCCAGGGTAGGAGCGATGAGGGCAAGGAGCTTGAGCTGTGGTCCTAGCAAGAAGGCAACTCGCTAGGAGACCTGTGGGCTCACTCTGAAGCAAGCCAGGGGGACGACATCCATCTCAATGGGCAAAGCCTTCGTTACCGTGGAGAACCAAGAGATGATTAAGCGGAAGTGAACAGGAGCATATAAACATGAGTGGAGAAAACTTTTCTGTGTTCCCAAAATAAAGACTGTCATACTGGTAGCCCCTAAACGAACTGAAATCATCCCCAAACCTATTCAAACGACCAAAATTGAAGGGAATACTTCAAAACCCGGCTGGGTTTTTGGCAGAGCAGAGGGGAAGTGGGGCAAAATTATCAAAGTTACCAAAGAACTTCTAGTAGAAGAGCAAGCAGAAAATTGTATTGAAGTGACTGGGCTCTTTAGAATCTTCTGGGAGATAGATCTATCTGAAGCTTGTTGAGGGCTTGAGAGATCATAAGTCCCCACGCAATGCTCTCAAACTTTTCCCTACATCAGGAGGGGGCTGGGACCCTTGTAAATTGGTGGGGTGAAGTTATGAGCTGATTTGGCAACCCAATAAAACTTAACTTTAACTCAACAGAGACTAATAAGCTTGCTATGTCTGAGGATTAGAATCTGACTACTGATTATTGAGGGTTGCTGAGTGTTGAGAGTTTGAGAGAATATAAGTCCTCACTCTATGTTCTCAATTTTTTTCCCCCATTAGGAAGGGGGCTGGAACCCTTACAAAATCAGTGGGGTGAAGCCATGGGCAGATTTGACAACCCAATGGAGTTCAATTCTAACCCAATAGAGATTAATAAGCCTGCTATGTCTATGGATTAGAAACTGACTATTGATTATTAAGGAAATAAATTTGACTCCCCCCCCCAACTGGATTGAGTCTGTGTTGGGAACGGCTGGAAAGGTTGTCCTTGAACAAATAATAAATAAAAAACAATTGCTTAAGTGGACAGTCAAGGCTCTGGGCAGACAGCCAAAGGACTGGGCACACTGCCAAGGCAGCCCTTCTGAAGAAAACAAGCAGGTAACTGAGTCTGAGAGAGAAGCTAGACTGAAATAAATTGTATACAAAAAGAGGAAATAAGATAGCTGACTTGGAACTTGTATAAAGCTCAGAGAAAAACCAGCAAAATGTTAATGTTAAAATGATCCAGACTACAAAACCTCCCTCAATGTCACCAGGGGTGGGAGTGACAGTTAGTAAACTGGCTGGTCCTGTACAAAAGGAAATGCAGAGCATGATTGTGGATGCAGTCAACCCAATTAAAGCACAGATGGAAGGAGCAATGCAACAGCTGACACAACTAACTGAACAACTTGTAAATAACATGCAAGCAATCCAGAGTCAGGTGGTAGAAAACTCAAAGGACATAGCAGAGTTGAAGAAAAACAATGAGAAAATGGAAAAGAGGACTAAAGCAGTAGAAGAGGACACGAGACAAATGGAAGAGAAACAAAGGGAATGTGAGCAAGAGTTAACACTATTACAGGTAGAAAGCGGCTTATGTATTGAGATTCCAGAATATCCCGGAAGAAAAAGAAGATCTCTTGAAAAAGATAGCAGAAATATTGGCTGACCATATAGGGATTGGAAAAGAGGAAATAGAAAAAGAATTTTATCAAGTTTTTTGAATAAATTCAGCACATGCAAGGCGTATGAAAGTCCCTAGAGAAATACAAGTGCATTTCTATAAAAGGATGACAAGGGACAAAGTACTGATGGAAGTTAACGTGAAACCGTTAAAGACCGATACAGGAGAAATAAAAGTCTTAAAAGAAATCCCTTGGAGAGTACATGGGAAGAGAAGAGAATATTCCAGACTAACAGGATTACTAAGGGAAAATGATCTCCAATACAGGTGGTTGCTGACAGAAGGGTTGGTGTTTACTTATCAAAGCAAAAAGTACTGGATTACATCAATTTTAAAGTGGAAGAGTTTCTAAAAAGACATGGTCAGGAATTGGGAATGGAAGAGGAGGAAGAAGAGGAGAGAAAGGATGGGGAACAAGCAGAAGCTGATTTAAAGCCCAAAGAAAGAAGGATTAGGACCAGACAATCCCCGATTGGCATGTGACAATGGAAAAAAGGGAAAGGATACCAACAGAAAGATAAGTATAGTGGATAAGGGAACACTTAGAATCCTATTGGTGAATGTCAACAGACTGAATGGACCTCAGAAAAGAAAAAGGATATTTCTCCAATTACTCAAGCAGAATTTGGATGTAATTTGCATGCAAGAGACACATATTTGCGAGAAGGATGATAAATTTTTACAAAATAGAAGATTGGGGAAAACCTTTGCAGCTTCAGATAAAAAGGAAAAAAAGAGGGGAGTGACAACAATGGTTAAAGAGCACCTGTTTCCAGAGAAAGTATATGCTTCGGAGGATGGCAAAATCTTGATGGTGGAAATTCAGAATCGGGGGAAAAAAAATACTACTTATGAATATTTACGCACTAAACCAAGACCAAGAAAATTTTTATTCAGAACTACATAATCTTATAGTTGAACAGGACTATATGTCTACTTGGAGACTTTAATACAATTGCTGACAAAGATAAAGACAAACCGACAGGTGGGAAGAGGAAGAAGAAAAGGACAGAAATGCCAAAAGTCTAAAAAGTTTATTAGTGGAATTAAACTTGGTGGATGCTTGGAGAATAAGAAACTACTCCTCAAGACAGTTTGCATACTATTCAGCTAGACATGACTCATGGTCCAGAATAGATATGATATGGATCTCAACATTAATGGTTAAGGATTTGTTAGAAGCAGAAATACAGGCGGGGACATATGCGGATCATAAACCGGTGTATATGGAACTACAAGCAATAGGGAAGAGAAAGAGGTGGACCATGAATCTAAAGACTTTAAGAAATGAGAAATTTGTAATGAAAATGAAGGAAGAATTAACAGCCTTTTAAAAAGAAAACAAGAAGCAAGACACATCATTACAGGTGATATGGGATGCAATGAAAGCGTTCTCTAGAGGACTATTGATACAAGAAGCAGCAAGAATTAATAGGCAAAGTAAACAAAGATATGAGAAACTGGAAAAACAAATAAGAGTACAAGAGAACACTATGATGTCTTTAGAAAATAAAAATGGAACCGAAAAAAGATTAAAAATGTTACAGCATCAAATGAACTGGCTATTGAAAGAAGAACTAGCAAAGAAGCTATTCTTTGCAAAACAAAACAAGCCTATGAGATGGCTGGCCTATAAAATCAATCAACAGAAAGAAAGGACATTTATCAAAGTATTGAGAAAAGAAGGGAAAGAAATTTATAGAAATGAAGAAATTAAAAAAGCTATGGAGGAATACTACAAAATTTTATATGGAAGAGTGAACTCGGATGAAAAAGAAATGAAAAACTATAGACTGATATCTCTCCTAAACACTGATTATAAGATTTTTGCATCAATCTTGGTGCAAAGAATGAAAAAGGTGTTAGCGGAAACAATAAATAAAGACCAAGCAGGATTTTTGCCTAAAAGACAAATGAGGAATAATTTGAGAATGTTGATGAATGTACTAGAATATTATGAAATACATCCTGAGAAGCAAATGGCAATAGTTTTCTTGGACGCGAAGAAAGCATTCGATAATGTTAATTGGAATTTTATGATGGAGATGCTCAGGATGTTGGAAGCCGGAGAAAGCTTCATTACTATGACTGAAGCAATTTATAATGACCAACAGGCAAGAGTTGTAGTCAATGGGGAGCTGTCAAATAAATTTGAGATTCAGAAAGGCACGAGGCAAGGATGCCCATTATCACCACTTTTATTCATACTGGTGCTGTAAATAATGAATGAAGCTATAAGAAGGGAGAGTAAAATAACCAGACTTCAAATAAAGAAAGAGCATTATAAACTCTTAGCCTTTGCAGATGACATAGCATTTATATTAGAAAATCTGACAGAAGCAGTGGAGGCATTGAAAAGAAAGATTGAAGAGTATGGAGAAGTAGCAGGCTTTAAAATAAATCTGATTGTATGGGCTCAAAACATTGGGCGTAATATTGACTTAGAGGAGTGGGAACAAGTTTGGTTGAAAAATATTAAAATGACGAATGCTGTGTCATATAAAGAGAATATGTATAAGATGTTTTATAGATGGTATGTTACACCAGACGGATTAGCCAAACAAAATGTAAATTGCTCAGATAAATGCTGGAAGTGTAAAAACAAAACTGGCACTTTTTATCATATGTGGTGGTTGTGTGATAAGGCAAAAAGATTTTGGAGATGGGTTCATAAGATGATGAAAGAAATAACATTCCATTCACTCCAGAGATATTGCTGTTGAATATATTTCCAAAAGATTTTGATAAAGCAGATAGATATCTGACTATTCACATGTTGATAGCTGCGAGAATTTTGTATGCCAAATACTGGAAAACAATGGAGATACCAACAAGGCGAGAGTATGTGAAACGGCAGAGAATGACAAACTGACTTTAGAGATGAGAGCCAGTACAGAGTGGACCTTCCAAAAAACATGGAAGAGATTTTATGAATGGTATAATGTAAGCGCAAATGGACATTAAATGTTGTGATTTGAGAACACAGAAAGAACAAACCTGGTTTGAATATAGAAAACTAGAGAAAAAAAATACAGTTAACTGAAGAAGGAGTAAGAAATAAGTCTCTTGGAATATGTGATACATGTAGTAGCTTAGTGTATGTTAGGTATGTGTATGTTTGTATGTTTGTAGTGTATATTGAAAAATAATAGAAGTGTACCTTATGGTACTTAAAAAAAAAGCAGTACATGGATAGGAGGGGGGGTCCATTGCCGCTGGTTGACTTAGGCCAACCCCTCGCCAATGATGCTTAGGTGTGGTGGTCTAATGTCACCCAGAACTGGGAGGAACAAGTATTACAATGTTATGTGAACTATCAACAAGATAATTGGGTCTCCCTATTATCTTTTGTTGAATACAGCTACAACAATTCGGTCCACAGCTGCATAGGGATGAGTCCCTTCAAAGTAATACATGGATACGAGGGGGTTCATTGCCGTTGATTGACTTAGGCCAACCTCTCGCTAATGATGCTCAGGTGTGGTGGTCTACTGTCACCCAGAACTAGGAGGTACTTCAAAAGACTCTAGACAAAGCCAAACAGAATTATAAATGGTATGCCGATGGGAAACATCCTGAATGGAACCTTTGGTGACTCTGTTGAAGTCTCCACTAAGCACCTGGAAGGATTGCAACCCCGATGGAAATTGGGGTGGAAATACATTGGTTCCTTTAAAGTGGTGCGTGTTATTAACAAGGTAGCTGTTGAACTTGATCTCCCTAAATCTTTGTGTTCTGTGCATCCTGTGTTTCACTTTAGATTGCTGAAACGAGACCCAGGACCATCTTCCTGGACACGCAAAACCCCAGTTCTTCCTCCTCTTCCAATTGATGGGGAATGCCACCATGTAATTGAGGAGGTCTTAGATTCTCAGGTTTTTCATAGACAGTTGCAGTATCTGATCAAGTGGAAAGACTTTGGGCCTGAAGAGAATGAATGGGTGGCTTCTAAGCATGTGAGAGCCCCTGCCCTCCTCCGGAAATTCCACAGAATGTTTCCCAATAAACTGGGGGGAGGAAGCTTGGGGGGCAGTATGTCAGGGTCGGACCTTTCTCCTATGAGATGATGCTTGTATTTTTACTATGATGAATCCCCAATATCTATGCCTATGTGCTGTATACTGTCACTGTTGTTAATGCTGTTAGTTTTGCTTTTGGAACCCCCCTTGCTTCGCTTATTTGCCCTCCCTGACATTCCAAAGGGGTGGGGAGCATGTGACTTTATGAGAGGAGTACTGTAGTAGCTTTGCCGAAAACGGTTTCCTAAGCAGCCCCCATGAGCCCTGTGTCTCGGTGTGACATATGCTTGAGGGTGTACCCTAACCCCTTTCCCTTCATCCCATGTTATTGACTGCCAGTTCTGGCAAAGGTGTTCACCTGTCCAGAAGCTATACCTTGCCAATAAACCTGCTAAAGGACTACTGTGTACTGAGTGGCTACTGTATGACCTGACAATTGCTTGTTGTCAGGCAGAAGTTCACTACTTCCTTGCTGGTTCAGGTGGGTCATTTTTACAGGGGTGCTTAGCTCCTTTCATATTTATGTAGTCCAGAAATTCTAGCATTTTCTCTACCTGGTTGAGAGGATAGCTTCTGACTTCCTCTCATTCTACTTATATTCCAAGATAGCAGTTGATGTTTCCTAATTCTTTCACTTTTACTTCTTGATTCAGATGTTGAACTATTTCACCACAGTCAAGAGCAAGTATGTCTCACCACTGGTGCCAAAGGTTTCATCATAGTCTTCTCCATACTTCTGAGAGTATCCTTTAGCAACCAATCTGGCTTTGCATCTTTGTACTTCTCCTTATGCATCAAGCTTGGTCTTGAAGATCCACTTGCATCCTACAGCCCTCTTGCCTGGAGACAGTTCTGTAAGTGTCCATGCCTGGTTCTTGATCAGAGATTTAATCTCCTCTTCTGCAGCTTTTCTCCATTTTTCTGCTTCTTTGGCACCATTTCAGTTTTTGTATTTTTATCTTTCTTTTCTGGGACATTTTGAAATCTTAAGACATTATCCAGTTCTAGCTTTATGAGTGCCTCTTCCATGGAACTCTGTTTAGAGTTTATTTCTTCTAGTTTAAACTCCATTTCCTCTGATTTATTTTCCACTTTACTCGTCGTTTTTGTCAAATCAAGAATTTCTTGTTTATTCTCTACAAGTTGCTTTTGAACCTCTTCCATTTGAAGTGTCATTTGTTTCACCAGTGAGTCTAATTTAGTCTGCATGGGTTCCATGGCTGCTCTTACTGCACTCTGAACAGCTGTTGTTACCTCTGCTTTGACAGTTGATGCCACTGATTCCTGTATTATTAAAGATCGCAGATCCTTTACAGTGACTTGTGCCAAATTGGCACTTACAGATTTGGCTATTCCTGGTGAGGCACCAGGAATCTTTTTTTTTTGGGGGGGGGTCTACACCACTAGCCATGTTAAGAGTGTCTTGATCCCAGGGTCGACCATTCTCACCGTGCCACAACTGGAAGCCATCCATGATCTTTCTACTTTTAATCAGAGATATGCTTAATCTTGGCCCGTAACTTCTGTTGGCAGAGTAATTAACACAGCAATGGTGCACAAGCTGATTAAAGAGTGGATAAACGCTTATTTAAGAATTAATACACTTGATGGGAAAGAGGAGAGACAGAGATAGGTTCCTAACTACATCTCTAACTGAGAGACAGGGTAAAACTGAGTGTGGCACTTTTTAGAAGAAGGGGAAATTGCCTTAAGAGTAGCAATCTGGGGACAGGCAAGGAATGACACTTAAAAGGAGAGAAAGTGCTAAACTCATTATCCTATGGAATCGTCTTCTTGCTGACCCCTGCCAGGGTCTTCTTCTCTGCTGTGTACACCAGACATTGCCTTTTCCAACATTTCGTACTAAAAGCATTCTAGTTTGTAAAATTAGTTGCCTCAGAAAATGCCATTCCACTTTATTTATTTATCTGTGTTCTCTGTAGTCCACCTTCCTCACTCTGGGTAACACAGTGCAAGCCAATGGAGTCAGTGGGATGCGATATCTGATAAGAAGCATGATAGGACTAGGATTACTTTTACAGCAGTTTGAAACAAAGCGCAAGTATTGTTGTTGTTGTTCAGTCGCACAGTCGAGTCTGACTCTTTGCGACCCCATGGACCAGATTACGCCAGGCGCTCCTATCTTCCGCTGTCCGCTGAAGTTTGCTCAATTTCATGTTCGTTGCATCGATGACACTGTCTAACCATCTCATCCTTTGCCGTCCCCTTCTTCTTTGACCTTCAATCTTTCCCAGCATCAGGGTCTTCTCCAGTGAACGCTCCCTTCTCATTTGGTGGCCAAAGTATTTGAGCTTCAGCTTCAGGATCTGGCCTTCCAGGGAACAGTCAGGGTTGATTTCTTTTAGGATTGACTGATTTGATCTCCTTGCAGTCCAAGGGACTCTCAAGAGTCTTCTCCAGCACCATAGTTCAAAAGAATCTATTCTTCGGCGCTCGGCCTTCCTTATAGTCCAGCTCTCGCAGCCATATATTACTACGGGGAATACCATTGCTTTGACCATGCGGACTTTTGTTGGCAAGGTGATGCCTCTGCTTTTTATCATGCTGTTTAGGTTTGCCATCGCTTTCCTCCCAAGGAGCAGGCGTCTTTTAATATCATGGCTGCAGTCACCATCTGCAGTGATCTGGGATCCTAGGAATGTGAAGTCTGTCACTACTTCTACGACTTCCCCTTCTATTTGCCAAGGAGTGATGGGGCCAGATGCCATGATCTTAGTTTTTTTGATGTTGAGCTTCAAGCCCACTTTTGCGCTCTCCTCTTTGACCCTGAGCAAGAGGCTCTTTAGGTCCTCTTCACTTTCTGCCATCAGAGTGGTATCGTCTGCATATCTGAGGTTATTAGTCTTTTCCCCAGCAATCTTAACTCCAGCTTGTGATTCATCCAGGCCAGCATTTCGCATGATGTACTCTGCATATAAATTAAATAAGCAAGGTGACAATATACATCCTTGTCATACTCCTTTTCCTATGCTAAACCAATCAGTTGTTCCATATCCGGTTCTAACTGTTGCTTCTTGACCCTTATACAGGTTTCTCAGGAGACACGTGAGGTGGTCCGGTACTCCCATCTCTTTAAGAACCTGCCATAATTTATAGTGATCCACACAATCAAAGGCTTTAGCATAGTCAATAAGCAGATGTTTTTCTGGTACTCTCTTGTTTTCTCCATAATCCAGCGAATGTTGGCAATTTGATCTCTAGTTCCTCTACTTCTTCGAAACCCAGCTTGTACTTCTGGCAGTTCTCTATCCACGTACTGTTGGAGCCTAGCTTGTAGGATTTTGAGCATGACCTTGCTAGCGTGTGAAATGAGTGCAATTGTGCGATAGTTTGAACATTCCTTGACATTGCCCTTCTTTGGGATTGGAATGTAAACTGACCTTTTCCAATCCTGTGGCCACTGTTGTGTTTTCCAAATTTGTTGGCAAATTGAGTGCAGCACTTTAACAGCATCTTCTTTTAAGACTTTGAATAACTCAGCTGGGATACCATCACCTCCACTAGCTTTGTTGTTAGTAATGCTTTCTAAGGCCCATTTAACTTCACTTTCCAGGATGTCTGGCTCGAGGTCAGTGATTATACCATCGTGGTTGTCAAGGACACTGAGGTCCTTCTTGTATAGTTCTTCTGTGTATTCTTGCCATCTTTTCCTAATCTCTTCTGCTTCTGTTCTGCTACTGTTTTTGTCCTTTATCATGGCCAGCTTTGCATGGAACGTTCCCTTGATTTCTCCAATTTTCTTGAAGAGATCTCTAGTCCTTCCCAATCTATTGTTTTCCTCCATTACTTTGCATTGTTCATTCAGGAAAGCCTCCTTATCGCTCCTTGCTGTTCTCTGGAAATCTGCATTCAGTTGGGCAAATCTTTCCTTTTCACCGTTGCCTTTAGCTTTCCTTCTTTCCTCTGCTATGTGTAAAGCCTCATCAGACAGCCACTTTGATTTTTTGCATTTCTTTTTCTTTGGGATGGCGGTGATTGCTGCCTCCTTTACAATGTCACGGACCTCTGTCCATAGTTCTTCAGGCACTCTGTCTATCAAATCTAGTCCCTTAAAACTATTCTTCACCTCTACTGTATATTCATTGGGGATGCGATCTAGGTCAAATCTGAATGGCCTAGTGGTTTTCCCAACTTTCCTCAATTTAAGTCTGAATTTTGCAATGAGTAGCTCATGATCTGAGCCACAGTCAGCTCCAGGTCTTGTTTTTACTGACTGGATAGATATTGAATGGTTTGCCTTGGATTCGGACCGAGATCATTCTGTCATTTTTGAGATTGTATCCCAATACTGCCTTTCTCACTCTCTTGTTGACTATAAAGGCCACACCATTTTTTGTACGGGATTCCTGGCCACAGTAGTAGATATAATGGTCCTCTGAGTTAAATTCGCCCATTCCTGTCCACTTTAGTGGACACTTTAGTTCACTGATTCCCAAGATGTCGATGTTCATTCTTGCCATCTCATTTTTGACCACGTCAAGCTTACCTTGATTCATAGATCTTACATTCCAAGTTCCTAAGCAGTATTGTTCTTTGCAGCATCGGACTTTCCTTTCACCATCAGACACATCCACAACTGAGCGTCCTTTAGGTTTCACTCTTTCTGGTGTTACTCATACTTGCCCTCTGCTCTTCCCCAGTAGCATATTGGACACCTTCTGACCTGAGGGGCCCATCTTCTGGCGTCATATCTTTTAGCCTTTTGTTACTGTCCATAGGGTTTTCTTGGCAAAGATACTGGAGTGGGTTGCCATTTCCTTCTCCAGGGGATCACGCTTGGTCTGAGTTCTCTGCTGTAAGTATTAGACATGATATATTAAGCCACGCAGAAAATAGTATTATGTCATTTTAAAAACAAAGCAATGAATGCAGGATAATACCTCTATCCACAGTCCCATTCCCCTTATAAAAACACCTACTTGATCCATTTAGTTATAATGTAGCCCTTCAGAACAATCCCCTCCTGAGTCCTGAGCAATCATTTCTCATGGATCAGACTCAAAGGGTTGCTAATGGAAACCAATTGGCAACAGTGCAGGACCCATGTTTTTCAATCTAGATATGTATAAAAGCCTAGCTGTGATTCCGATGACTCACCTTCTACCTGACTGGGCCGGCCTTTCAAGGTGATTTGCATATATGGGCTGACTGGGCCTCACTCCATTCCACAAGTCATCCTCCCTGCATTTGCATATGCAGCCTGATTGGCCCTCCCCACCAATATCCTTAATATTTTGCTGTTCCTTTCCCTCACCCATAGCCAGTTAGAACACAGAGGTCATTTGCATATGTGGCCTAATTAGCCCTCACCTTGAGCATTCTAAACAGTTTGCTGTTGGGAGTCACTGAACATGTCCTGAGCTAAAATACACCTCCCAATCTCCCCCTAGACATTCACTGGGGTTGCCAATCTCCCTGTGGGGCCTGGAGATCTCCAGGAAATCACTGTGTTCCCCATCCACAGCACATCATTTCCCCTATAGAAAACAGGTGCCTTGACGCCATTGGGGTGTGTGTGTGTGTGTACACAGCTAGCCCATAACACAAGCATGCCACACCAAAAAAAAAAAAAAAGACAGAGCCCACCCCTCAAATCTACAGGTATTTCCCCACCCAGAGTTGACAACCCTGTAACTGGCTACAGAACTGCTTTCCAGACTCTTGGAACCCAGAAAACATTGCATAGGAGAAGGTGCTTTTCTACCTTTGCTGCTATTACATAACCTCTTAGCTGCTACTACATAGCCCCAACCTCCAGGTGGCACCTGGAGAGCTCCAGCTATTACAACTGATCTCCAGATGACCAAGATTAGTTCTCCTGGAGAAAATGGTGCTTTGGGCAGTGGACTCTCTGGCTGCTGAGGTCACTCCTCTCCCCAAACCCTGACCTCCCCAGGCTCTAACACTCAAATCTACAGATATTTCCCAACCCAGAGTTGGCAACCCTGTAACTGGCTATGGAACCACCTCCATCTATTTCTTCCTTCCCTCCACTGTGCCACCAGCCACAGCCAGAACATTCACCTAGAGCCTCTTCCCACAATGGGCCTTACTCCTAGTCACTATATATTACTGTCATTAGGGTCACCAGACCTCCCAGTTCTGCAGGCATTTTGGGAGGGCTCCTTCCTGCCGCCAGCCAGCTGGCTGGGGGGGGGGAGCCCTGCCTCAAGAGAGACCACTGGGCAACCCCAAGAGTGACTACCCGGCCTCCCCCCTCTTCCCAATAGCTTTTAAAGAGAATCTTTAAATGCTGCTGGGAAGAGGCTCATGTGGCCTCCTTGCTTCCCAAGAGCATTTAAAGAAACCCTTTAAACGTTGCTGGGAAGAGGCGGGGGCCACTTGCCTCCACTCCAAGCCCTGAATTTGGGGTTTGGAGTGCAGGCACATGCAGCCTCCCCCCCTCTTCCCAACTGCATTTAAAGACACCCTTTAAATGCTGCTGGGAAGAGGTGCGTGCAGCCCCCACCTCTTTAAATGCTTTTGCAAGAAGCAAGGGCCACTGCTCCACAATGTGATGACCTCACTTCTGTGTGACATCATTACATTGGAGATGTCCCCACCCCCTCCAGTAATGACCCCCACTGGTGATTTTGAGGGACCTCCCAAACCTAGTTGTCATCGATATGCTGACGATACCCAGCTCTATATATACTTGTCTAAATCTCCTGGTGGTTTGGCCCTGGGTAGAAGTCCTGAATTATTTCCTGGCTGTTGCGGTTAATTGGCTAAGGGCTCCCGTCACATGAGAGGATTTGCACCGCTAAACGAATGGGTTTAGGGTGCATCAAATGGGCGAGATCATACGGCAACATCTGGGAAGCGTAGCGCACCCAGCACCAACCTGTACCATTGGCCCAAAGAAGCTGATTTAAAAAGTAGCAGCAAAAGGGTAGTAACAACCAGAAAATGCAGGTCACAGGTGAACGTCGGATCGCGGAAGCGGAGGTAATCCGGCGCATCCGGCACCGACATGCGTCCCGCCGCACCGGATGTGTTTTTTCCAAGCCTCCATAGTATATGAAGAAACGTCAGTGTGCGCATGCACAAGACCCTTTGATGCGCTTCAACATCGCCGGTGTGATCGCCGGCTATCGGCATCTGCGCGGCATCTCAGGGACTGTCTGATCATGCTACCGTGCATCTTTTTGCCCTGGCTCTACTTTGCCTCCCTTCAGCGGCACAGTATCCCACTCGTGTGACCGGGGCCTAAGAGTGAACAAATTGAAACTAAACCTGAAAAGACAGAGGTAATGCTGGTTGGGATGGTGAAGGTCTTGCAGGACATTGTTCTCCCCACTTCTGGTGGCATTCAGCTGACTCTTGCGGACTCATGAGTTAAAAGCCTGGGAGGTTAGGCTGGCTACAGCTTCACTCATTCTTTCCGTGGGGGCCAACCTGCAAACGAGCAAAATCCACGACTGCCCATACGGGTGTCTTCTCTGTTGTAGCCCCCACCTTTTGGACTGGTCTGAGGTCAGGAAGGCTCCCACCCTCCTGGTTTTCCGCAAACTGCGCAAAACTAAATTTTCCAAGAGGGCTTTTCTGCACAGGTTGCGCTGTAAAAAGTGGTTCCTATTACTTGCATAAATGATTCGGGACTGTGGTCCACACTGCTGTGTTACTACTATGTAATTTTGTACTACTTAATATATTAATAGTTCCACTATGCTTCAGTTCTTTCTGGTTGATTCCAGACTTCTACAGTTTGGTGTAGTGGTTAAGTGTGCGGACTCTAATCTGGGAGAACCAGGTTTGATTCCCCACTCCTCCACTTGCATCTGCTGGATGACCTTGGGCAAGCCATAGTTCTGGCACAGCTTTTCTTAAAAAGAGCAGTTTCTGTCAGAGCTCTCTCAGCCCCACCTCCCTCACAGGGTGTCTGTTGTGGGGAGGGGAAGGGAAAGGAGTTTGTAAGCCGCTCTGAGACTCCTCTGGGTAGTGAAGGGAAGGGTAGAAATCTAATCTCTTCTTCTTCTTTTATAGTCCTAATGCCTTGCTTACTGAATGTTCCATAGTGTTGATTGTACTGATTATACTTGAAAAGTACTGAGACTGACGAGTGATTTCAGCTCTCACATACTTTATTAGTTGAAGAACAAGACAAGAGAAGCCGGCTTGCAGGCCAGCTTTTATTCCCAAGGGAACCCACACCCCAACACACACCACACCCCGTGATTGGGCTATTTACAGTGATTGAGTTATTTCCTAGGATTCTGGCTCCCTGATTAGAAGGGAGCTAGGATCCTACAGTCCGTTGTCTTTGGGAGCAAAGCTCAGGCCCTTCGCCTGGCCGCATGTCGGACCGGTTGGAACCTGTCAGAGCACATGGCTGTCCTGAGCACATGTTCTCCGATGGATACATTACAGTACTGTGATCCACCTTGAGGCACTGTGAGAAATGCTGAGTATAAGTAATATAAATAATTCTTGTTAATCTGGTCTATGCAGTTTACAGAGCATCAGAAGTGAGAGAGCCTTCCTGACTCTCCCAGGCAGGCCACGTCATTGCACATTAGACAAAATTTGCAAATAAGGAAGTAAGACCTGCAAATAACAATCTGGAAATCACCTGGTGAGTAATGAGGAGGGCAAAGTCCACCCAAGTGCAATGTCTACTAGAAAGCAAGTTTCTCTGGAGAGTAAGATGTTTGCAATGCATATTGATCACAGTAAGTTCTTTCTGATGTGTCTTACTGCTTGCATTTTCAGGGAGAATTCATTTGGGGGTGTTAATTCTGAGGGGAAGGAGGAGGTGAGAAACAGCAGGATGTGGGTGTTTGGTATGGATAGTAAACAGACTTTTTTCGTAGCATGGAAGGATGATCAAAATATCATTTTGGAGATCACAACACACAGAGGAGAGAGTATTTGAGCTCCCATTCTCTGTGGAAATCTACTTCTCTGACGCTAATGGAACTTATGTTGGGGCAGCATGCCAAAAACTGGGGCATCACAATTTATTATGAACGTCAGTAGATTGTGGAATAAACTTAATTGAACTACTATGGACAAAAAGCTCCAAGGACTTCTCCAGTGACTTTATTCAGGCTCAATTGCCCAAGCATGTTGTGGGTATGAAGGGCACTTAACACATTTATTTAACTTGAAAAAGGGGGTATGACAGGGACGTTTGCTGGATCCTTCTTTATTCAACTTAGATCTAAACGATACCCTTGATGACTGGTGCCACCCACCCAAACTAGCTGAGACTTGTGTCCTGTCCTGCTTTATGCGGATCAGGCTGTTATTTTGTCTCAAACCAGGGTGGGTCTGCAAAGAGCCTTGCAATCTCTCTCCAGTTACTGTTCCCAAGAAAGCTTGATGATAATTATCTGAAATCTAAGATCTTAGTTTTCACCATGACAAGTTAATGGAACCCATTTCAATGGTCAATCAACGGGTCCAATACTGAACTGGTTAAGACCTTCTCCTATTTGGGGATTCTATTCTCAGCAGATTTCCCTTGTGACCCCCCCCCTTAGAACACTGCAGGGAAACCGTGCAGATCTGCCCTCACAGAGGAGGGAGAGCTTGTACCTGAATAAACCTTGGTCTTAAAGGTGCCACTGGACTCTTTTGGATGGCCGTCAAGCACAGGAAAGTGCATGGCTGCTCGTGGATCGAGGAGGGCAGCACAGAGGATGCACATGGCCTCGAGCAGGTAGGGGGCCAGGGCAGTGGCAGGGTAGAGGCGCAGGAAGAGGACAAGTAGGCACAGGAGGCCAGGGCACCACGGCTGTGCCAGGGTCAGCATGAGGACGGGCAGAGCGTGGGTGGGCTGGATACCATGGCAGCGGTGTAACAGCTCGAGGGCCAGCTTGTGGCAGCACTCCACTGGGATGGCCAGTGGGCCGGGAAAGGCAGGGGGGCTGCTGGGAGCAGGGGGCGGGGCTTGCTGCATGTGCCCACCCTCTGGGCCCCTTCACTCCTGTCCGCTCCTGCAGGAAATGAGTCCTGGTTTTAACTATTTGATTACATTGTTACTTTGTGATTTGTAACCCGCCCTGAGCGTGCTTGCGGGCAGGGGGGGATGAAAATTGTATTAAATAAATAAATAAATTCCCTCGATGGTTCTAGAGGGGAGATTTCTGAATAAGGATGGACACAAACCTCATCACAAACCTAAATTCATCACAAAAATTGCCCGGTTCATGGTTTGTGAATCGAGGGCCGTGCAATCACATCTGCAATGAACCTCCCACAAAACTCCATGGTCTTTGTGGAGTGTTGATGGTTCACGTGGCAGACATGCTGGCGCCAATCAATTAATTGCCAAAGCAACCTGGAGGGTGGACTTCTGCAGCTCTTCTGCAGCCCTGGAAACACCAATAGTGGCCTCCAAAACTTGACAAGCAGTCCAGTAGTCAAGATTTGTTTGTTTGGGGGCATTGAAATTTTTAAGGGAGCAGTTAAATCACTGTTAATTAAATTAATCTGAATGCCTGTCTTTAAAGGGGGAGGCTCCGCGCCTGTTGCAAGGGTTAGCAAGGGTTAGCAAGCAAGCACACCTGTTCCTAGGAAAAAACAGCTCAGAGGACTTTTAACTGCCGAGCTTAACATCATCAGTTGTCCTTGCTCTGCCTGCCCCTCAACTTGGTTTTCCAGCTTTTCACCTCTCCAGGCCTCCTGCAGGGCCCCCCTTTGCACTTTGGATCCTAGGCCTCTGGGCACCCCATGCTGGGCTTAACATCATCAGGCCTATAGCCAGGATTTTTTAATTCTGGGGGGGGGCCCTGGGGTTCTGGTGGGGGGCTGCTGGTGCCAGGGGGCTTAATTTAAAATAAAAAATTAAACCCTGTGAGAGTTTAAATGAACCTCCCCTCTCTTCCTCTGGCAGCCTGCTGAGCTCAGGTGGGGGGAAGAGGGGGGGTGGCTGTGTGGCCTCCATTGCCGTCAGCTGAGCTTCCTGCTAGCAAACAGGGAGAAGACTCTGCTGGCAAGGGAGGAGGGCTGTCCCTTTAAGGGAGGGGGCAGAGCCCCAATAGCCCCACCATAGCTATGGGCCAGGCTGACCTTGCTGTAGGTACCTGCCTGGCACACATCCACCAAGGATCCTCTTTAGACAAAGAGACTTGGAAAGAAGCCTAACTTCAACCATGAAGAATAACATCTGGTGAGCATGAATTAAGATTGTACTGTGTAGTTATAAACTTACTATGTAGTTTTCTTGTTTTCTGCTACCTGGTTTGTTCCCCTGGATTGGGAATTCTTGACAGTAGCACCTAGAAATGTCACAAAGGGTGTGTCTTGCATTCTTTAGCCTTTTAATACCAACATTCATATTTTCTTCCTGGTGTGAAGTTCCGCCTGCAAGACAGCCTCTTTAAAATGGGCTCCTGTGAGAAGCTGGGGGGGGGTTGCCAAGCCTGGCTGGGAAATTGCTGGATATTTGGGGCTGGAACTGTGGGAAAGCAGCGAGGGGAGAGAGCTCAGTGGGGTATAATGCCTCCAAAGCTGCCATTCCCTCCAGGGGAACAGATCTCTATTTCCTGCAGATCAGTTGTAATTCCAAGAGATCTCCAGCCACCAGCTGGAGGTTGGCAGCCCTAGTTCAGGAAGGACACAGCTCTGGGATTGAGAAGAGCTGCTCTCCTGGGACAGAGAAGGAACCCGCCCTCTTCTTTCCCCATTCTGAGGGCTTGGGAGACCCACCAGAGGAACACCAGTGAAACTGCTTGGATTTGCATTTTATGGACAGAACAAGAACCATGATCTTGTGTGCTGGAAAATTTAAGAAAAGAAATAGCCTCATAGCCTTTCCTAAATTTCCTAATAATTTATTCACTCCTTCCATTTCTTCTAAGTCCCCTGCTTGTTCTTTCTAATACCAAAGCTGGCCCTGGTCACACGGGCCAGATAACACGGGGGAGAGGCATGGCTCTTTGTGCCGGTGCAATTAGACCCTCCAGAACGCGATTTTTTATTATTATTATTATTATTTATTTCAATTTATATCCTGCCCTCCCCGAAGGCTCAGGGTGGCTAACAATAGGGCATAAATGCCAGTTCAAACAGTGTGAAACAGTATAAAACAAATAAAATCATAACATCATATAGTATGACATCAACATGTAAAACCAAGATGGGGAAGATCAGACGTGATGGCGGCATACCCTGGTTTCGTCAGTCAGCGCGTGTGCATAAACGAGGACAGCCGGGGAAAGCCGCGTGCTGGCACGATCGCACTGAACAGTTCTGAGGGCAGCCCATGGCAAACCATTTGCTAGCACATCCAATGTGCTACTTTTTTTTTTTTTTTTGTAAAAACCTCTCCTAAAAAGGAGAGAATTTTATTGCTTTTTTTGATAAGAAAAGGGTAGGGTATATAGATGGACTAAGAAAAGGATTGGAGTGAATTTTCTGTTAGAGTATTAGTTTTAGTTAGTATAAATACAGTTTTTGGCATCCACCGTGGTTGGAAGATCTTCTTTTCATCTACCGAAAGTCCAAAATAACTCAGTTAAATTAGTAAAGTCCTTTGGGGTTAGTTGTTGATCAGCTCCCTTCTGCTGCCTCATGAACAATTGCTATATCTTGGGATGTCTTCTTTTCAAGTCTCTCAGATTGTATGATGGGCCCTCTTTTGCCTTCTTGTCTCCCGCTCCGGCACCTCCCTCCTCTGGGCCGCTGTCCTCTTCGCTGCTTAACTCTGTCCAATTGGCGAGTTCTGCATCTTCCTCTGAGCTGGCGTGTCTCTTCAGAAATTCTTGAGCTTTGAAGACGGAGTCAATCTTCTCTCTTTTATCCTTGAATCTGAACGTGAGTCCTTCGGGAAAGCACCATCTGTAAATGGTTTGATGTCTTTGTAAAAATGTGGTCAATCCTTTGTATGCTTTCCTTTTCATACGAATTTCATATGGAACATCTTTTAAAGTTCTGATAGTCTGCTCTCCAATCTTCAAGGGCACCGCTGAAACTGCACACAAAATTTGATCTCTAGTACGCTGCTTGATAAACTTGACAACCACTTCTGCTGGCAGATTATTTTTCTTTGTAAAGCTGGAATAGGCTCTATAGGCCATATCCATCTCATCCTTTAATTCTTGCGCTTCTCTGCCAGTTAGGGGTGCCAAGGCATTCGCCAGTATAGCTCTGAGATCTTCTTTCTCTTCTTCCTTTATGCCCTGAAAGCGGAGAGTCAGATTTGATTTCTCCATCTGAAGCATTAAAATTTTTTTTCTTGCATATCGATGTTTTTCTAATTTGTTGACCCTTTTCTTAATTTTCTTGGTGTCTTCCGTTGAGACCAGACACGTCTGTGTGATCTCCTCCATCTTCTTTGCTGTTTCTGTTAATTGTTTTTGTTGACTATTGAGAACACTTTCCATGTTGCAAAGGTTTTCGCTGATTTTCTGCATTTGATCCAGCAGAGGGCGCAGTGGCTCGCTTTTCTGTTGATTGACAGCTGGCTCTAGGGGAAGGCTGCCAGGACCGGAAGTCCCTCCCCCCTTCTTTACCGGCTTCTCAGGGACCCTTTTCTGCCCCGACATTTTTTTGTTTGTTTACTTTAACAAAGTTCGTGCCACGTCACCCAGGAGACAAGCTGGCTTCTTAATCTTCAGTAAAACCCCAAAGCTACTTTCACCAAGCCGCTTTTTGCTTCACCCCCCTTCACTCTTCCTTTAACAGTCCCGTTCTTCAAAGGGGGTGGGGATTCCTCCCTCCTCCTGTGCGCTTATACGTTTACGGGGGGGAGCACATTTGTGCCGCTTCAAAAATAGATCTCCAACTCACGATTCGCTGCCGATTCTTCTTTTTATTTTAATTCATTCCGCTGCTTCTCCACTCCTGGAAGTCGGTGGTGTTCCTACTTCCCATACGGGCACAACGCAAGCGGGGCCGACTGGGGCGGGGAGAAAGCCTCAATTTCCCGGCTGTTTGCCGGCAAAGAGGCTACTCCCCAAGTGCCCCCGGTTTGGAGCCTTTGCCTAAGGCTCACTAGGGTCTTTCGCATATGCGAAGACCCCCCCAACCGCGTGTGGGCTAACCACCTCCGGGAGCATCCCGAGAGGTGGCTGCCATTCGCTCCGCCGAAACCGAAAGTCCCAATGTGCTACTTTTTAACTGTGCAGCTTCAGCGGTTGGCCACGGGCTGGCCACAGGTGCGCTACGCCTCCCAGATGTTCTGGTGTGATTGCGCCAGGAAACTCTGCCGAACTATCATGGCTTCCATGCGGCAAATGCTCTGTGTGACCGGGTCCATTGATGGTTAATTGCTAGCCAGTAAGGAGGTGAAGCCAAAGAATTCACAGAGAAAGCAAGAGGGTTAATCCATCATTAATTGCTGCTACTTCCAATTCTTAGATGTTTTACAAAATCCAATTCTTAGATGTTTTACAAAAAATCTGTATTGTTTTGGATAGTTTCCCATTTATTATTAAATTTTACTACAGCTTAAATGGCAGTCCCCATTTATAACATAAGTTTTGTGCCAGTAATTGTCAAAAAATTACGGTCTTCTCTCTTTTGCCATGTCAAAGAAGGTAGGTCAGCTAAGAATTCCTGACTGCCAACTGTTAACTGAAGGAGTAATCCTTAGCAGTTCTGCTCAGAAGTATTCAGTATGTTATTCAGTGGGACTTTTCCCCATAAAGTGTCCTTAGGATCACAGCCTGAGGTTCATCCCAAACAGCTCTTGATAATTCATATTTCACATAAATGCTTTGAATGACTATTATGTCTCTCCTATAGCTAGCATTGCAGACCTCAAGGTGGTAGCTGGAGATCTCTGGGACAGAGACCAGTTTACATGATGAAAATGGCCACTTTGGAAGGCGAACTCTATGGCATTACATCTCACTGAAGTCCCTCCCCTCCCCAAACCCCACCCTCCTCAAGCTCCACCCAAAAATCTCTAGGTATTTCCCAGCCTGAAGCTGGCAACCCAAAGGATAGCCCCTTTCTTGTACTTTTCTCAAACTGACAATATACGCAGGTTCTGTATCTTTAGCAATATGAGATCAAAATATTGTAATAAATGGTTCTTCCAAAAAAGCTTACGATGTTACCTTCGGCTCCTTTAAACCTTGATGATTCAGCTTATGTTGTCTCCTTTTAAAATATAGAATTCCTTATTTATCTTCAAGATTTTGCATACAGGAACTATTATTGACTTGATTTTAAGCTGTTGGTTTTGGGGTTTTATTTCCTCTGTTTCCTTCCCAAAATATTTATAACTTTCCAGTGAGCAGCATGTAGTTTAGTCTGAGTTTGGGGAAAATGCAACACCCTGCAACAGAAGCACATCCTAAGGCCGCCGTCGGCAAACTGTCTGCGACCCACATGTGGCTCTTTCGCCCCTTGAGTGTGGCTCTTACCCCTCCCTCCCTCCCCCCTCCATAGGCATCAAGTTCGGGGGGGCTGACATGCTAAAGACCACCCCCCAACAACCAGCCCTTGCCGCCCCCTCCATTTTGAAAGCGGAGGGTTTAAGTTCTGCTGGTTTGGGACTGGGAGGGAAGGAAGTCCTGGGAGCTAAGCTCCGCCCCCCACCTCTCCTGAGTTCAGCATGGAGGAGCTGCAGGACTGCACGTGGAGACTGGCTTTCCCACACAGGCAAGCACACACACACACACAGAACGGTAAGGAAGCCTGCTTGCCCAGGAAAGCTAAGCCTCGATTCCTTCTCAGCTTCCTGTGGCTCTTTTAATTCCCTATATTAGCAAACTCCCCCCTGCTTTCTCCATTTGGATGCCACTTTTTTTCAGTCTTTCTCCCCCCCCCACTTTAGAAATGTAAGCTACTATGTGCTTTTCAACTTTCACATTTCTGAGGTGCTTTCCTAGGGCGCAGGTAAAGTTTCTGATAGCCCGGGTCTGAGTTGTGAAGAGAAACAGCCTGCAGGGGTGGGTGGAAAGAAAAAGAAAGTGTGTGTATGGGTGTGCCTATATATCTGTGTGAAAGACAGGGAAAATGCCTGTGTGCAGGTTTGAGTGAAGGAGAAAGACCATGCCTGAGGAAGGAGGGAGGGAGAGGGTTGAAAAGAAAAAGAACTTTTTTGAAGGTCACCCAAATCAGCTGGACACTGCAGGAGAGTCCTTAAAGAGTCCTTTTCCTCTGTCTCTGCATTTGCAAAAGTGAGTCAGTGGCTCACATCTGAAGTATTTCTTCAAAATAAAGGGGATTCCTTCATTATGCTAGATTGGTGCTGCATTTTCCCATTAGCAATCAAGGCAACAATACTAACCATCTCAGCCTGCAATCCTTAAACCACTTTCCTGGAGAGTGAAAAAAATGGGACACTTCTGAGTAGACTGGTTTACTCAGAAACCTTCAGGTTGAAAGACATAAATCCTTTTAAAATATATATAAATAAAAATAGCTCTTCATTTCTGTAGTATTTTGACATTTTTATTAGTTTTTTTAAAATACAGTTCTTAATGAACCCCCTCCAGAAGGGTTTGTGCCAGTTTAAAATAATTATATCAATCTAAAAAATAAAATAGGAATCTCTCCTTATAAATATTTATCTTTTGGTTTCGCAAGATTCCATGAGCTCCCATTGGCTGTAAAATGCCCTCCCTTAGCCATTGGCCCATCAGCCGCCACTCAAAAGAATTCGCGTGCCATTGGCCGGGTGCTGGGTCTGCTCCTCTTCCCCACCCACTCCCCCTGGCAGACAGTTCTCTTGACTCCTGTGAGGGACTGTCCCCTCAGTGGCTGTTGGTAGGCAGCCAAGCTTGGTTCTGTGAGTAAAAAAACAAAGGACTTTCAGCATAACCCCCTCCCTCCCCGCCCATAACCCCCTCCCCAATGGCCACTTTCCTGTCAGAATAAATGGAAAAAGGCTCTTTCTCCTGCTTAGCTTCAGCATGGCTGGCTGGCTGGCTAACGAGGTGGGCCATCAGACCATTTTCTTCAACTCTCCGCTGTGCGGCTGACTTTCCCCTAGGGCTGCCAATCTCCAGGTGGGACCTGGAGATCTCCCACTGTTACAATTGACCTCCAGATGACAGAAATCAGTTCCCTGGGATAAAATGGTTGGTTTGGAGGGTAGATTCTATGGCATTATACCCTGCTGAGTCCTTCCACACACACACACAAAATGCTACCCTCCACAGGATCCATCCCCTCAAATCTCCATGTATTTCCCTAATCAGAGTTGGCACCTGTACTTTCTCCTCTGTCAGTAAAAGGCCCTTTCCACACCTATGTTGGCCTTAGGGAGAAAACTCAGTGGGCCCAGTCCTGATCAGGTTGCCAACTCCAGGTGGGCAATTCCTGGAGATTTGAGGGATGGAGCCTGGAGAGGGTGAGGTTTGAGGAGGGTGGCACCTCAGACAGGTACGATGCCATAGACTCCATCCTCCAATCCAGCCATTCCCTGATGGGGAACCATTGTTGCCAATCTCCAGGTGGTGGCGGGAGACCACTCAAAATTACAACTGCTCTCTAGGAGGGAGGGGGGAGGAGATGGAAAACTAAAGGTAGGTTGATGGTTGGCTGGGAGGGAGATAGGGTTGTCATCTCCAGGTTGGGAAATTCCTGAAGATTTGAGGGGTCGAACCTGGAGAGGGTGAGTGTTGAGGAGGGGTGGGACCTCAGACAGGTACAATGCCATAGACTCCACCCTCCAAACCAGCCACTCCCTCCTGGGGAACCACTGTTACCAATCTTGGGGGTGGGCTGGAGGTCACTCAAAATTACTACTGCTCTTCAGGTAGCAAAGATCAGTTCCTCTGGAGAAAATGGTGGATTCTGTCATTATACCCTGCTGAGATTGCTACAGCTAATTGTCACTGAGTGCCCAAAGCCGGGGCACTCTCCCAGAGCCTCTTTCTAGAGCCCATTGTATTTATTTCCACAATGGGCCTTATTCCTAGTTTAGAATATTACAATACTGTATAGAAGTCAGCTATTAAAAGCCATCCCAAGCAAGGATTTAAAGCACTTCTGGAAAATGTTAAGACTCAAACCTTGGTGATACTGTAGAGGAAGTGAATTCCAAAGCTGTAGGATAGACACCAAGTGTGCTAGCGTACTTTTGTTGTACAAACTTCATTCAAAACACTAGGATATTATGAACGAAAGGAGATGAAACAAGTATACAAGACAAGTGTGGATGGGAGAGTTGGAAGGGGTCGACTTCAGCGAACGTACCTCAATCAGATTGAGGACGTTTTTAGCAAAGGCCAGTTTAGGAGTACCCTAATTAAGTTAATAACAATGTACTTACCTATGTAGTTTAAGTTTAAAAAATTTGGCTCTCAAAAGAAATTTCAGTCGTACTGTTGATATTTGGCTCTCTTGACTAATGAGTTTACCCACCACTGTCCTAAGGGAACACATCTGGATGCTGCACAAATGAATGGCTTGCAGAGTAAATGGATGTCGTCCAGAGAGGCAAATTTAGATGGACTGGAGCTGGTGTACAGACCTCTCATCTCATACAATGTTGTTCTCTTGCAGGGAAAACAAGAATCATTCTGGTCCTTGGGCTATGCTTATTATCATCATTCTTCCTGGGATTCTTGTGGTAAGCGGTTCTTTTTATTATAACGGCTGTATTCAGATTCTGCTCCAGGGAGCCATGTGGGTTCTTCCTTGGAAACTCTTCAGGAGCTTTCTCACTGAGAAGGTGAGTCAGTTATTGCAGACAGGATCAGTTTGCCCACTATGGACCATCGTCCTCGCAAATGATCAGAAACGGAAAAACGAGACGAAATCAAGGTCCAAAGAAAATGAAAGGATGGCAAGCTAAACAGGGTTTTCAGCACCCCACTCACCAGCACAAAACAATTAAGCTACACGGTGACTTAACAGAGGTAACAACATCCTACCACCTGCATAAACCAAGAAAGAAACCAGGAGAGTAAAAGAGCTGCATGGAATGTCATTTCAAAGATCAGAGGGAGCTCTTTTCCCACTTAGAACTGTAGGGTGGTGGAGGGAGGGGCTCCTGAGTCCCCCCATGCCATCTTCAGAAGCTGAAATTGCCCCCCCCCAAAAAAGGGAATCATTAATATTACTTTGGAGTGGCACATAGTTGATCCTTCATGTGCCACTCCCAGGTTATGTACATTACTGCCGGCTAGCATCATTTCAGCTTCAGAATCTCCCTGCTCCCACCAGCTACAGTTCCAAGCCAAAAAGGGCCATGTCTGATCTTTGGAATGACGTTCCCTGCAGCTGCACTGGAAAGGAGGTTGGCCTGGGGGAAGCCAGTACCGACTGGCCAAAGAATGAGCTGTTTAGTTTGGCCCGTTGCTCAACAATTCTAGGATAATCCTCCAATAGGTGCTGCGACAAAGTGACAAACTGAACTTTATGTTCTTTGGTGAGTCGGTACTGACTTCCATAGATACTTCCTCTGTATAAAACTGAGGAAAGAACAAAGTTCCTTTAGTTTATGACTCACAGCCACTTACTTTCAAGTGGGTAATTGTGCTAGTCTGTAGTAGTAGAACAAAATTGGAATATAGTAGCACCTTAAAAACCAACAGAACTTTCTGGGGTTATAAGCTCCACTGAGTCAAAGCTCATTTCATCTGATACTACTACCAAATGTCTGACAAAAGAAATTCTCTGACCCACGAAAGTTTATACCCTGGAAGGTTTGGTTGGTCTTCAAGGTGCTACTGGGCTTGGCTTCCGGTCTGGGATCCATGGCATCCTGACGTGTTCTGGCTTTGCTCTCAGAGCTCCCAGAGCATAGGGAGGGTCTTTACGACAGGGTGGGCTACAAACAGCCCACCGCAGATCTCCCCAGGCAGGGGAGTGACCAGCAACAAGCATCGGCCCGAGAGGGAGTTGAGATCGGCTGATAGCGGGGCTTTAAAGAGCGTCGCGACCAGCCTTGATCCCCTCCCCCCAAGAGGGCACTTCGGAATTTCTCTAAAAGACCCCAATGAGTTGGATTCTCAACATAAGAATGCATGACCCAGACCTCCAAGACATTCTACGGAAATTGATAACAAGGAAACACTGCTATAACAAGACACGGACTTCGAAGGTAACTTTTTAAAAATTGCTCACCGGAGACGCGTTGATCCCGAGAGTAAACAACATCCAATGAAGTGCATGATCGTGCTGTATCTTGTGTACTAACATCGACTCCGAAAAAACACGGCTAAACAGTAAAAAAGGCCAAAAAGCCGGTTTGTTGATCATTCCTGCGGTTGGAATATTGACTTTAAAATAGAAACTAACATCAAGCCCCGCGAGAACTAGTGTGGAAAAGTACTCTAGCTGCAACAGAAAACACCAGAACAGGAAGTGACCTCAGACCAGACAAGTAGCATTTCCTAGAGACGGCCAAGGAGGCCGGAAGAAGGGAGAAAACCAGAAGTCAAGGGGGACGATTAAGATTGCCGGACAGGAAGTAAACAACAGGAAGAGCCATTTACCATAGAGAAATTGCGCCCGCCATTTTGAGAAGGTCAAAACGATTTATTCAGATTTTAGCCAAAAGACTTAACAGAAAAAAGCGAAAATAGAGCGGTTTAACTGCGCACAAGAAGGACTTTAATTTGATGTGAGTTTTATGTGAATTTTAAACAACGGCTTACGATCTTCGGCAACGACAGAGGGCGAACTCTTGGTCCTCCCCGAAAATGGCTGCTAAAGAGGAAAAGAAATTACAGGGCATGATGGAAGCCATGGAGAAACGAGTGATGGACGCTATACAAAAAATGGAAAAAACCCTAGTAACAGAAGTAACAGATTTGAAAAAAGACTTGTCTGGGATCACAAAAGAAATACAGGCGTTGAACAAAAGAGCAGATGAGGTGGAGGAAAGAGTGAAAGGAGTGGAGACTAATGTATCTGAGGTTGCTAAAGAAGCAGCAAAAGCTAACGTAATGGTGGAATACAATGGAATGCTTAATCATATGAGATTTAGGGGAATCCCGGAAGATAAAAATGAGAATATTTATTCTGTTATGGTGGATGCTGTTGCAGATTTTTTAAAACTGGAAGAGGAGAAGGTGGCGGCACAGATTGATTTGGTGTACAGAGTCAACTCTGCGATTGCACAAAGGAAAAAACTACCCAGAGATGTGATTGTCCAGTTTATATCCAAAAAATTGAAGGAAGACTTGTTCAAGCAACAATTTCAGGAAGATTTTACAATCGATAACAAGAAAATTATGATATTAAAGGAACTACCCAGAACAATTCTTCAGGACAGATGACTTTTTAAAGACTTGATTGACAAACTGAAAACAGAGGGCATAAGATACAGATGGGAAGTTCCAAAAGGTGTCAGTTTTACATTCAAGCAGAAGAGAGTCACCATCAAGTCAGTAGAGCAAATGAACAGATTCATCAATGACAATTTTAAAGACTCTGATAAATAAATACAAAGTCAACATGGAAAGTCAAATCATATCTTGGAATGTTAATGGACTTAATTCACCTCATAAAAGAAAAAAACATTAGACTTTGGTTGGAAAAACAAAAATGTGATATTGTTTGTTTGCAAGAAACAAATATTAGAAAGACTGATGCTAAATTTTTGATTCAAAAAAGATTAGGAGAGGAATTCTATTCCCTCTCCTCACAAAAGAAAAAAAGGAGTGGTCACATATATTAAAAAGGAATTGGAGCCAAAAGAAATTTTTAAAGATAATGAAGGGAAATTTTTGGCAGTGGAAGTTTTACTTCAGAGTAAAAAAACTTTAATTGTTAATCTCTATGCTCCGAATGGTGCGAAGGAAATTTTTTTCAGGATTTGTGGGAACAGTTACAACAGTTAACCTATGAGCAAATGATACTGATGGGTGATTTTAATGGTACTGTTAATAATGTTATTGACAGAAAATCAAAAAAAGGAAACAAAGGTATAGGTAAACTTCCGAAAGTTTTTTTTCAAATGGTAAAACATGAACATCTGGAAGATGCATGGAGAACTAAAAACCCTAAGGACAAAGATTATTCTTTTTACTCATCAAGACATGAATCTTTTTCAAGAATTGACATGATGTGGATGACCGAGAATCTGATCTTGCAAACACGTAAAATTGAAATTTTACCTAGAATTCTTTCTGACCACAGCCCGGTAAAGTGGTCAACATATGTTAAAAGAAAGAAATTTCGATGGAGACTCAATGAGGATTTACTGGACAAACAAAATATTGTGGACAAAATAAGGACGGAAACCAAAACATATTTTCAACTGAACTTAAACAAAGATGTACAGACGCAAACGGTATGGGAGGCGTACAAAGCCGTGATGAGAGGGCATCTAATTGCAATTAACAATAATGAAAGAAAACAACAATTGAAAATAGACAAAGAGATTATGGAAAATATTCAAAAAGAAGAAGCAGAGCTCAAGAAAAGACCTGGCAAAAAGAAAATTTTGAGAGAGCTGAGGATCCTAAGGGAACAATACGATGCGAGGTTAAATAAAGAAGTATATTGGAATTTGAAAAAATTGCAACAGAAGTCCTTTGAAGGAGCAAATAAACCAGGGAAATATTTGGCATGGCAACTGAAGAAAAGAAGAGAGAATAAAATAATAACTAAATTGAAAGACGGGAACAGAGAAATCATAGACCCAGGAGGGATCCGGAGGGAATTCTATAAATATTATGCGACTCTTTTTCAAGCAAAACAAGTGGACCAGCAAAAAATTCAAGATTATTTATCTAAAGTTAATTTGATGCAACCAAGCCCAGAAATGAAAGCAATATTAAACGCTGTGATAACTAAAGAAGAAATCAGTAAAGCAATAGGAGAGGCAAAGATCTCCAAAGTTCCAGGACCAGATGGTTTCTCAGCTAAATTTTATAAAAAATTTCAAGAAGACCTGGTTCCGGTTCTAGAGATTCTTCTAAATGAAATTAGGAAAAATGGGAAGATCCCAGATTCTTGGAATGAAGCTGCAATCACCTTAATACCGAAAGAAACACAAGACTTAACAAATGTGAAAAATTATCGACCAATCTCACTTTTAAACAATGATTATAAATTTTTTGCAAAAATTTTAGCAGCGCGCCTTAAAGGGTTTTTGAAAGACACTATTGCTGAAGATCAAGCTGGGTTTTTGCCAAATAGACAAATAAAAGACAATATGAGGGTTGTTTTAGACGCAATTGAGTACTATGATAAGCACCCGGAAAAAGAAGTTGGCTTTTTATTTTTGGACGCAGAAAAGGCATTTGATAATTTGAATTGGGAATTTATGTTTAAAGTGTTCGAGAAGTCCCAGATGGGCGCAGAATTTATAAGAATGATTAAATCAATATATAAAGAACAAAAAGCTACGGTGATTGTGAATGCAGAATCAACAGAAGTGTTCCGGGTCAGAAAAGGAACCAGACAAGGTTGTCCCCTGTCACCATTGCTATTTATCTGGATTTTGGAGATATTGCTGCAAATGGTTAGAGATGACGATAACATAAAAGGTTTGAATATTAGAGGTTTTTCATATAAATTAAGAGCATTTGCTGATGATATTATGCTTATTGTTGAAGATCCTGTTAATAATATGCCTATGGTATTTGAAAAAGTAAAAGAGTTCAGTGATCTCGCAGGGTTCTATGTAAATAAGAATAAATCCAAAATACTGTGTAAAACATGATAGCTACAAAGCAACAAATGTTACAAAACTTGACAGAATGTGAAGTGGTTAAAAAGGTTAAGTATTTGGGAGTTGAAATTACAATGAAAAATATTGACTTGTTTAAGAATAATTATGAAAAACTGTGGGTTTCGATAAAGAGAGATTTAGAAAAATGGGAAAAACTTAGATTATCTCTTCTTGGAAGAATAGCCGTTGTCAAAATGAATGTACTGCCCAGGTTAATGTTTTTGTTTCAGACAATACCAATTGTGAAAGATGTGAAAGTATTGGTGAAATGGCAAAGAGAAATTTTCAAGTTTATCTGGGCAGGAAAGAAGCCAAGAATTAAAATGAAAATAATGTATGATATTAAAGACAGAGGTGGCTTCCAAGTCCTGAATTTGCGTTTGTACCATGAAGCTGTATGTATGTCTTGGTTAACTGACTGGGTTAATTTGGAGAACAGAAAACTTTTGGCCCTTGAGGGTCACGATTGCAGATTTGGCTGGCATGCCTATCTTTGATATGGGAAAAATAAAGTAGACTCAATGTTTAAGCATCATTATGTAAGAAGAACACTGTTTGATGCATGGACCAGATACAAGAACACAGTTTCAGATGAAAGGCCTTTGTGGATTGTTCCTGCTGCAGTTATTCATCCCTTTTCAGAATATAAAGGTAATGATTGGTTGAAATACCAAGAGTTGCTTCAAAAGGAAGGAAAAAAATATGTTTTAAAACCAAATAATGAATTAGAATTTGAGTATGGATGGTTACAATATTGTCAAATACGAGATATTTACAAAAAAGATTGTAAAGAGGTTGGTTTTAGAGCTAAGAACGATGAGTTTGAAGATATATGGTTGAAAAAAGAGCGAAAAATGATATCAAAGATGTATAAAACTCTGTTGACTGTATTTACTTTGGATGAAACTGTTAAAGAGCAAATGATAAAATGGGCCATAAATATGAACAAGGAAATTTCCATGGAAACATGGGAATTTCTTTTTCTGCTTTTTTTTTTTATTTTTTTATTTATCCTTTTTCCAACGTATACACACAAAGAATCAAATCCAAGTCCACAACAAAAAATTACATAAAATTACATATAATCTTTGTACATTTTTGCGTATATACCTTGATTATGTCTATTTCTGTTCCATTAACTATGCAAATTAGGAGTGATTTTGGGAGTATTTGTTTGTTTATTTTATTTATACCTTTTTTCCTATCCAATCATAAATTTTTTTCCATCTATTTGTATAAATTAGGTCATCTCTTCCGGAAAGTATAAGATTTAATCTATCTAATTCGGCTATTTCCAGTATAGAATCTATGATTTCTTCCTCATTGGGGGTGTTCTCATGTTTCCAGTATTTTGCAACTCTGATTCTCGCTGCTGTAATTATATAAAAGATTATTCTTTGATCTTCTTTTTTGATTCTCTCTGGTAACATGGGAATTTCTATGGAAAAACGCTTTTAAAATGTCAACCTGTGTTAATGTAAAAGAAAATTGTTATAAGATGATGTACAGGTGGTACATGACACCAAAAAAGATTGCTAATATTAGTATGGATAAGAACCTGAGTAATAAGTGTTGGAAATGTAAAAAAACAGAGGGTTCTTTTTACCATATGTGGTGGTCATGTGATAAAGTTAAAATATACTGGTCAAATGTACATTGTGAGATGCAGAAAATATTAAAAATTCCTATTAGGAAAAGTCCGGAATTTCTTCTCTTAGGTTTGACAATGGAAAACATTCCACAAGAAAAAAGGACACTATTATGGTACATGATTACTTCGGCGAGAATGTCCTTTGCTCAACAATGGAAAGCGGAGAAAGTGCCAGATATACATGACTGGTTAAGAAAACTGCTGTTTTTAGCTGAAATGGACAAAATGACGAAAAAACTAAATGGACAAATGGCAGAACAATATCTAAAAGACTGGGAAGGCCTGAAATTCTACATGGAAACTGAATATAGAATGAAAGGGAAAATGTACAATCTGGATTTGTATTGATACTGAATGTGAAATGAAATGAATATGTTGGAAATTATGTTGGAAAAAGTCAGGCTTTTATGTATTTGAAATTGGGTTACCTGTTTTGTCGATTGTTACAAGTCTAAACTTGATTACCTTTTAACTTTTTCTTTTTTGTTATTAGCAGTGTTGGAAGCCTATTAGGGGGTGGGGGATGGGATGAAAATCTTTTTAAATTGTATTGGTAACGATGTTTAACAATGTTGAATGCATCCCAATTAAAAAAAAAATTGTTTTTTTTTTTTAAAAGGTGCTACTGGGCTTGAATGTATGTCACACGAGTCACTTTGAAACAGTTGTCTTCTTGCAAAGTTCTGCTGATGTCCAAGGGGCCTTGCAAGAGATAGCAAGGAATCAGAACAGCTTCCTTCCCGGCAGACAGAAGCCGTCCTGTATGGAGGATGCGCATCAGAGTTTAGTCACTTTGGTTGGGGATACTTCTGGCTGTCAAGGGCTGTATGCACGAAGTAGTCCTAGACTGAGTGGCCTGCGTGTGTGTTTGTGGAGAAGTGTTAACTCAGCACTCTTCACATTCAGCAAACAGAAGGAGCTTCAGGTGGGCACAGCTCAGGGCCCTCCGGCCAGCCGTTTCCCGTAAAAGGATCCTTTGGGCAGTGAAGAGAGGGGGAGACACGCTTCCCTTGAATTCTGTGTAGGCTCAGCTGGTCCGTCATGACAGGCTTGTCGAAAGGCCCTTCATATGCCTTTCTTTTTGGAAATGGAAAATGCCACATCCGGATCCAGGCGAGCTCTGTGGGGGTGAGGCGGAGGCCAAGGTGGCCTCTCACAGGGAATACCTCTCAGCTAGGGTTGCCAACCCCCCCGGTTTGGCAGGGGTCCCCCGCTTTGGGGGGGGTTTCTATCTGCCGCTGGCCAAATAGCCGGCAGGGGAAGCCCCGCCCCCAAACCCCAACACCCACAGCCACCCCTCTCCCTTCTCTCTCGAAGGGCTCCCTTTAAATGCACAGAGCTGGCGTTCCCGCTCACCTGAATGCCAGCTCCAAAGGCAGCCTTCCCCGCATGCTGGATCTCAAGCGGAGATCAGGGTGCCTGGAAACTGCTCTTAAAGGGGAAGTGCAGGAAGCTGGCGTTTCCCCGCAAGCTCAATCTCCGCTCAAGATCGAGCGCGCAGGGAAGGCTGCCTGTTTTTAAACGGAGCTGGCATTCGGGTGAGCGGGGAAATGCCAGCTCTCTGCACAGCATTTCCCTGCACGCAAGGGGCCCGCGGCTGGGGGAGGGAGCGGACGTCCCCAATGTGACGTCATCATGTCAGGGATGCCCTGCCCCCTCCAGGAACGGCCCCCAAAGTCCCCCACTGCGGGCAAAGATGAACTTGGCAACCCTACTCTCAGCACATGGGCCTCTCAGCACATGGCACCTTAAAGACTAATAGCATTTATGCTTTTGCGAGTCGGAAGAACTCACTTCCTCAGGGGCACTGGAAAGAAAGAACACTATTTTCCTCATTTTTATCAGGTAATTGAACAAGTGAGGGGGAGGAACTGAGCAAAGAGATGCTTGGTGTCATAAATCACTCTTCCCTCTAAGCTGAGTTAGTGTGGCCTAGCTCAGTTTTTTAGCCTCTGGCTCACGTTTTTGTCTTACCTCAGGAAGGATGGCTGCAGAGCAGGCTAATTTATGCAGTAGTCAAGTCAAGTAATCTATAGTATTTAGCCATTGGCCATTACAAAATACAAAATACCGTGGAGCATTCATAAAACATTAAAACGGTAAAATATAACCTTAGTTATATTTTATATATAAATTAACTGCTATACTGTGATAAAAGGAAGATTAAAACAGATTTGATCACCTGCCCCTTAGATCTAATTTTAGATGCTGCTAAAGCAAACAGGGAAACTCTATGGGCTAGATAAGCATCATTATCTGACAACAGGCACACAATCTTCTCGTTTTCTGGTAGTGCTTGCATACCTAATAGAATTCCTGCTAAAAAATTATCTCTTGGAATATTGTAAAGTGAACAATAGAGCATACAGTGAGGAATGTCCTCCACCTCTGGCAAACCACAAATGCAGAGACATTGCTCTTTTGGCATGTGTGAGTAACAGCCAGCCCAAAGGGCTGTTTTCATAGTTTGGAATCGCAAAGCTGTATAGGGCACTCTGAAGTTGTAGTTAGAGATATTTACTAGGTAATTTGACCTGCAGTGGTCAACTTTGCAGTATTTATACCAGGGAGCCACTTTAGATTTCAGAATCAGAACGGTTGATCCGTGCATCAGCCTTGTATATCCAGTCTCTAAGATGCGAATTCTCAGCTGAGACCCTGAGAAGGTCGTCTGGAATACTATATTTTTGAATGATAGTATTAAGAAAATTAGAACGGCTAGGGTCTTAACCAAAATGGAAGTTGCCTGATTGATGGCTTATAGGCTTGGAGCTCGGGGGGGTGTTCTTTTTCCAGTGTTTTATAACCGCCAGGTGTACCTGGGCCTTCATAGAGGGAAGTCCCAGTTTGGCTCTCATTAAAGATGTGGGAGTACCTCTGGGCAACCCTAACCCTGCAAGGCTATTTATGCCTTTTATGAACTGAAATAAAGTATGAACTGTGCAAAGCATGCGCAAGAAACTGTACAGCATGGTAGCCCACTATGATGCCAGACTGAGACTGCACCCTGAGAGGAAGACACCTTTCCTTCTTTATTGCTGCTCCAGTGGCCCTGCAAGGTTACCAGCCCTCTTTACCTGATGGAAGATGGATCAGTTCCTTGAGTTTGCATAGAGCACCAAACGCCATGCCATGCTGAGGCAGGAGGACAAAGGACTCCGAAACACCATTAGGAGACCTCTCCAACACATGCAGGAAACCTCTTTCTCCCCCCATCACCTGCGAAGCCTCAGAGAATCCATTCATGGTTGCCTAGAGACTAATCACTTGCCCATCAAGGACCCGGCTAAGGCCATCAAGGAACAATGGCTTTGGCCCAGTGACTCATCTCACCTACACCCAGGTGCCAGACTCCAGTCTAAGTTGCTAGTTCTCAGTATTGCCCACTCCCCTAGACCCTTCCTCCTTGAACCCAGCACCAATCAGCATGTTTTGGAGATGGACTAGTAGGTGGACCAAGACATGTGACCAGCTTGGGCCACCCCCAAGAGATATGTGACTAGGACATGTGGCCAGCCTGACCCAACCTCCCCACATCACATTATAAAAGGGGCTACCCGACCACATGCTCTCTCTCTCTCTCTACTTCCCCCCCCAACGACCTCTATACTCTTGAATTTGTGGCTATCTTGCCACACTTTACCCTGAGGCTCTTGGATGGCCGCCAGAGTCTTCCATGCGCTTTCTGCTGGTTCAGTTCGCACTCTCCATTTTTCTAGCATAAGTTCCATTTTTCTATAGTTCCCTTATTTATCCATTTGGAAGCCTTCATCTCATCAGACAGGTAAATATAACCCAAACAATGAATATCCTGCTCATGCAAACATGCTGATTATCTACCTTTGTTTCCTAGAATCTGAATAATTGTTTGTGTGACTGTGTATTGTTTGTGTGTGAAGAAGACTACAGTAAAGACACCATTTTAACCTAACTGCAGCCTCCATGTCTGTTTCTGATAAGTTCTGGAGGGGCAGGACTTCTGTATAAATTGGTGTTGCATCCCGCAACTGATTGCTTATTAATAAGAGCTAATATTCCCCATAATTTTATTAATAAATAAGAGCAATCAGGTTAACAAAGGCTAGAATTTGTCTCATAAACTGATTTTGGATTACCTCCAAATTAGCCACAATATCCTTCTTCCAGCCCCAGACTTCAATTCCATATAAGAGATGGGGGATGACCTTGCTGTTAAATAATTTCAGTGCCGAATCAATCAGACAGCCGACCTTTGTGTGGAAAAAAATGTACAATTGATCTTACCATTCTTAATGCTGAGGCTTTTATTGATGCAAGATGGTTTTTTCAATTCAGAGTCTCTGTGAAGGTAATTTATGCAGTAACTCACGAGTAGAATTTTTACTCACAAGACTCCACAGCTTAGAGGGAGTATTATAATTCAGTATGATGGAACATCAGTCTGACTGACTTGGGCTTTATCACTTGCACATCATGCAATTTAATATATGCCATCAAGAGCCAACAGTGCCCTTCCACTATGTACATTTGACAGAGAATCAGTGAACACGAAACTGATGTAAGAAATCATAAAACTCAGAAACTAGGGGATGAACGTTTCAAGCTTTCTGGACCTATTATTACAGACCTGAAAGTCACTGTTCTGGGTGGGGGGAACCTTCAAAGGGTTCAGGTTACTCAGGGTTGGTTAGCGTATTCAAACAAACTGTATTCTTTAATATTTAGTTCCAGTGTGCTATGGTCAGGCCGCTGGGGCCTAGCACTCTCTCCACAGCTATTCAGCCCTCCCTGGCCTATAGCTCTCAGTCATCTTCCATCTCCACTGCAAATTCTCTGCTGCAGGTGCCTAGACTTCAGCTCTGCCCCTGTTTCCTGAAGTCCTTCAAACCTTTTCCCCTGTCCCTTCTGCTGACCAAGCTAGGTCTACTTATATGTTGAAGGGGGATTGAAAAAATCTGAGTTTTGATTGGCTCCAATCAAAGTTTGATAAAGAGGCCAACAGGATGGCTATGTTCTCTCTGCTGTCTGATTGGTTCTCGTCTAACCAGGCTAAGGGACCAATAAGACAGCTATATTTTCCCTCCTTCTTCTCTAATTTGTTAACTTTCCAAACCCTGAATTTGCATGATCGTGCAGCTCTCTAATATATATACAGATCTTCAATTATACAAATAGATACATTTTTTAAAAAAACAACTCATGAGAATATACAATATGAAAGTACTGCATAAGAAATAAAACACTTTCTGTCATCCTAGAGCAGGGGCCAAATTCAGAACTGCAGCCTGTGTGGACAGGGTGGCTTAATCCTTTACCCTCATGCCTTTCCAAATATGAAAGGCAAATTAAGACAGTGACCTCATCTGTATTAAAAACTTTTATTTAGACAGCCAGTTCAAGAGTGTGACAAGAGTGTTATAAGACTAAGGGAGGGAAAATTGGAAGCTAATTAATCAACTTAGTTCTGCCTAAGAAAATGATGATGAAGAGAACTAATTGTGGGAAGGAGGAGAAGAGGCAATAGAGATTTTTTAATTTCTGCTTTTTATAATCCATCAGGTCTTACCTATGGATATAAAAAGGGTGAACCCCTATAAGTAAGTCAGGTCCCCTCTGTTGAGCAAGCAATCTAGATTGCAGGATTTTCAGGCCGACAGGTATGGAGACTATTATGTACGGATGGAGCTTGGGTCTGAGCGAAGATTCTAAAGGCCTTCAAGACTATTGGTTGTATTGCTGGTAACAGCCAATCATGTTTGTTGCTTATTACCCAAAGCTGCACTGTTAATAGTTACTTTGTATATAGTTCATGTGAATGAAGGATTCTAGCTGCTTACTTGGTATTAGTTGTTGTTTAAGGTAGGTGTGGTTTTTACAAGTATAAATTGGTTCCTGTTGAGCCTGGGTCTTTGGTTCGGAAGTTCAATAAAGAATCATGTTATTATGAAAAGAGCTGCCTCATCTCACTGCTTAATACTGGCAATGAAGATGGGATGCCAACAACAATAGGCTCATCCCAAGCTGAAATCACTCACTGAAATCACCAGTTCATAGCTGTGATCATGGCTGCCAAAGGCCACATTGAACCTTTTGATACAGCAATTGAGGATTAGGATGCCTATCAGGCCCAATTCAAATTTTATCTCACAGCCAATGAGATAGATGAAAAGCAGTGCACAATGTTCTTCAGTATCTGTGGCTGACCCACGTTCAAGGTTGCCTGAGCTCTGGAGGCCCCAGCTCAACTCAAAGACACCCTGTTTGGCACGATCAAGCAGCAACTGAAGGACCATAATTTTGCCACAGCCTTCAGAAATTGCTTGCCACCATGCATTTTACAAGTGTGATCAGGCCTTGTGTGAGATGGTGACCGCCTTCGTCACTGCCCTATGTCAGGTGGCCTGACACTGAAACTTCCCCGACCTTGAGATAGCTGAAATCACCTCATCTGTGGCCTGCAGGATGAGAAATTCCAGCAGTAGCTATTTGCCAAGAAGGTTCTCGATTTCAAGACCATGCTAAAAGAGGTCCTAGCTGCAGAAGCAGCCGACCAATCCACCAGGGAAGTTCAGCAGTAAAGGAGTCTGGTCACCACCCGAAAAGCCGAGATGGTTCACTGGGAAGCTATCACTGAGGACATTGATGAAGACGAGGAGATCCTGTGGAATGACATGAGTGGGAACTGAAAGATTTCAAGGGAGCCCCTTGTGCCAGCTGTGGCGGTTCCCACACAAGGAAGAGATGCCAATTCTAGGACACTGAACTGGTGGCAGGACTGGCCATATTGCCCATGTGTGTTGATGAACAAAAGACAGTGGTAGCCCACAGATGCCACCGTTGCTGGCTCCAAAGAGATCTTCATATCCAGAAGCATGCCACATGGTGGTTCAAACCTGACCCAAGTTGGACTTCTGGTCAGAGTAAAATGGCGAACTGATGCACCTTGCGAATGAGCGGGGTGGACGGCGGCTTCTTCTGACAGTTTGGGCAGTTATATTGCCCAATGTGGCACTCCCCAGGCAGGGGGGTGACAGGCAAGCAACAAGGTCCAAGTGAGAGTTGAGATTGGCATGTACATGTCCCGGAGGGGGCTTGTTTACACTTTGATCCCCTCTCAGAAGCGGGCGATTGCAAGATAGCTCTAAAGAAGCCAACCAAGCTGAAAAATCAGCTTAAATTCGTCATTTCCTGACTTCTTAAGAAACAGAGTGAAGCTGAAAGCAAAAAGAAGTGATGCGAAGTCCCGAGGTAAACACACAAGGTAACAAAAACGATTTGCTTACCGGGATGAAGAGATAATAAAATCTGAGCAAGGCGAATAAGCGCATTAGGTTTAAAGCTGAACAACCAATCCATCGTATAATTTTGAAGAGCTTGTTAAAGCAATAAATTTGGATAAAATAGACTTTGTTTAACATTCCTGTGGTTTAAAGACTGAGAGATAAACGTATGTCCAAATCCGACTGAAAAGATCGCGAGACGAAGGTGTTGTACAAAACAGCGTCCGGCTAGAACTGTGACCAGGCTAGAGAGTTTGCTGGAGGACTGGAAGAGTGGTGGAGCGGAAGTGTTTCTGGTAGGACATTGTTAGCATGGGACCGGAAACAGGAAGTTAAAAGAGAACCTACTCTAGCCTTAGAAACCATGGAGAAATTGCGCCCGCCATTTTGAGGAGGACTAATTTTAAAATCTAATTTTAAGTGTGAAATTGACTGTAAAAAAAAGCGGAAAATGTGGGATTTAAAAGAACAATTAGTAGACAGTTGAAGCATATTGGAAAATTTTCAAAATGGAACCAAAATTTTGGCACAGAGCTGCTTCAGCTGCGAGTCCAAGCATGTCAACAAAAGAGAAGAAAGAGTGGCAAGCTGCAATTGAAGCAATGGAGAAGCGGATGATCGAAGCGATTCAAAGTATGATGAAACAGATAGATCAACAGATAGAGAAACAAATGGAAAAACAGCTGGAACAATTGGAAGAAGTCCAAGAAAAAAATGTGGTGGCCTTGAAAGAATTAGTGTTGGCAGAGGTGGCGGAAATTAAAAAAGAAGTGACAAATACAAGTAGTCAAGTTAAAGCGTTGGCAACAAAATCAACTGAATTGGAGCAAAAGACACAAGCCATAGATAAAAAAAATGGAAACAACTCTACAAGACAACCGCAAACTTGAGGCAATGATGGAATATAGAGTGATGTTAAACCATCTGAGGTTAAGAGGGATAGAAGAAAAAATGGTGGTGGTGATGGCAGCTTTGACTGAATATTTGGGGGAAGATCAAGGAGAATTGGATTCTGACTTTGATTTAATTTACAGAGTGAATTCAGCGTATACTCAAAGGAAAAATTTGCCAAGAGATGTCATCGTTCAATTTGTAACAAGGAAAATGAAAGAGGATATTTTAAAGAAACAATTTACTCAACTACTGGAGATTGATGGTAAAAAGATAATAATACTGAGAGAACTCCCAAGGATAGTCCTACAGGACAGAAAGAAATACAAGAAGTTGGTTGACAAATTGAAGCAGTTAAATATCAGATATAGGTGGGAGATACCACAAGGACTGTCATTTACCTACAATTCGAAAAGACACACAACCAAAACACATGGAGATATGTATAGGTCTAAGGTAGAAAATACAGAAGATTTTGGAGATATTTAAAAACAAGCCAACATGGATTGCAAATTGTTATCGTGGAATGTAAATGGACTTAACTCACCTTCCAAAAGGAAGATAGTGAACTATTGGTTACAAAAGCAGAAATCCAATATTACTTGTTTACAAGAAACCCATATAAAAAAGCGGGATAATAAGTATTTGATCAACAAAAAATTGGGAGAAGAATTTTATTCATTGTAGAGAAAAAAAACAAAGGAGTCGTGATTTATGTAAATAAAGATTTGGAGCCAAGACAAATTTTTAGTGATAGACATGGGAGATATATTGGAGTGGAAATTACAATGCTTCAAAAAAAGACATTGGTAATCAATTTATATGCGCCTAACAGAGCCAAAGAAGATTTTTTTAAAGACTTGACGAAAGGAACTGGACCAAGTGAACTACGACCAGATAATATTTGCAGGAGACTTTAATGGTACTGTCAATAATAAATTAGACAAGCAATCAAAAAAAGGTGATGAGAAGATTGGAAAGCTTCCAAAAAGTTTTTTTAATTTGATGGAACAAGAGAAACTTGTGTCGCGGGTTCAAACAGCGAAAGTGGCAGGCATGGAGTGGGCCAGAAGAGAGTGCGAGTATCCAAATAAATACTGGAGGCTTCAGCTAGGTGCAAATTATGTACATTTATTTACACACCACAGCCACCATCAAACAGAGTGTCAAAGTGCTCTGCTGCAGTCATACAAATGAGGAGGAGAAACTGTACATCACTCACTGTACATTTATACAAACACTAGCCAATCAGGCTTCAGTGCTGAGTCACTGTGATAGCAGTGGCAAGACTGCCCTGAACCAGTTATAGCCAGCTCTTACAGAGATTCCTGGCTGACAGCTACCTGTCACCAGATCAAATACATCTAGCCAGACTTACATAACATGTGGATCTCAACACTCCCCCTTAAGTCTGCATCTGGATGTTCAATTTGATCTTCAACTCAGTAAACGTTTTCACATCAAGGCACTTGTAAAGCATTTGACTTGGAAGCACAATAGGTTAACTTAATTAAACCTCGTTGTAGTACATCTTTAACATTCATGTACCTTATGTTAATGTGCCTGCTTCTTACTCTAATACTCTGTGTATCAGCCAGCTGTTGTGTAGCCACATTGTCACAGAAAACATTGACAGGTAATACATAGTTTACATTGAAGTCAGTTAGCAGTTGTAAAACCCATTCTAACTGCACACAACACTAGCAAGTTTGTGCTATGTAAACCTTCTCAGAGATGGATGCATTTGCCAAAACAAAATGATCCACTCTCATGTTATTTTGCCCTGCTTTTACGAGGGCCAATCTGAAACCAAGCCTCCTTATCAACTGTAGGCATTTGCAATACTTCATGGTAGGTTTGAGGCTCCTTAATGAAAACATGATTGACACCATAGCCATATCTTACAGGTGGTATGCCCTTAGTACTGCGTATAGAAACCCTCGGTAGTACTTTCTCACCTTGCACACCATCAGACTGCACATTTACAGGTTGTTGCTCTTGTTTGATCACAGGCTCATTACTGACACCCTCAGTGATATCAGAGCTAGGTAAAGCAACCATTTATGGTACTTCATTAGCATGAATTTTCCCCCAGTTTTCATGCTCACAAAAAGAGGCAAACCTGCTGAAACTCACTTTGTTGTACTGATCAGCAAATCTATAGGTCTTCATGCCAGACTGATAACCAAGGAAGACCAATTTCCTGGCTTTGGCTCCCCCTTTCCTCCTGTGCTCGAGAGGTATGTTTACCCATGCTTTGGAGCCAAAAACCCTTAGGTATTCCAGATTTGGTAAACGTTTGTACAATAATCTGTATGGTATATCCTCTACAGAGCGTGAATAAATCCAGTTGCTTACATAACAGGCATTTTTCATTGCCTCAGCCCAAAACGCAATACTCAGGCCTGAATCCTTCAACATTGCATACATAATGTTCTGAAGAACCCCACCTTTGCACTCGGCTACACCATTTTCTGCTGGAGTACAGACATTGGCAACCCTCTGTTTTATTCCCTTTTGTTGTAGGAAGTGCTCAAAGGCATTGGAGGTAAATTCCCCTCCCATGTCAGGTTTGGATGGCTAGCACATTGCCAAACTGGTTCTTTACTCTTTTATACCAATATTTGAAGGTTGAGAAGACATCAGACTTACACTTCATCACATACACCCAGCAAAATCTCGACCAGTCATCAGTAATAATGAGAACATACTTGTTACCCGAATGGCTTTTTGGAAAAGGACCAACCACATCCATATGAACCAAAGCCAAAGGCTTTTGAGACTCTCTTAAGCTCTGTTTTGCGACTGGAAACACTTTAGAATTTGCCATCTTACATATTTCACAGTCTAGGTAGTTTTTACACTCTTTTACACCCTCTTGGCCTGTTAGGGCCAGGGTCTTTTGAATAGTTTTGAAACTCACATGACCTAGACGGCAGTGTAACAAATGTTGACAGTTATTATGGGGGTTAACATTGGTAACAGCTTGTACATTTTCTTTAGTGTTGTTCGGCACATAAACATTATTTTGCAACCTGCCTATTGCACACACTTTACCTGCTTTCATAATTTTGCTCTTTGTTAGCAAATACCACTTGGAACCCTGCAGTGTCCAAACTCATAATGCTTAACAAGTTATTTTGTAGACCAGGTACACAAATCACCCCCTTTAAAGTATGGTTTAAGTTGGGGAAAAACACATCCCCCTCAGCTGTAACCTGGGAAGGCGTCCCATCTGTAAGACTTACGTGTGCTAAGGGAGCGGTCCTAGTATTGTGTAGCAGCCCCTTGTCCCTACAATACGTTTGGGATGCACCTGAATCGAGTAGCCAGGATGAAGCCACAAAATTGTCCACAGGGCCCACCATAGCTACAGAAGGCTGAGACTCAGGCTGTTTCTTTCCTTGCTTCTGCCTCTCAGGACAGAAACGGACCAAGTGGTCTGTAGAGCCGCAGAAAAAACATTTCCTCTTGTTCTTGCTGCCTCTGGAAGTATCTTTGGACTGTTCCTGGAGGGTGGCAACAGCAACAGTACAGGTGCTATCTGCTATCTCCTCTGCAGATTGCCTGGAACTGTACCCGGTCACCTTGGCTGACTGCCCAGACTCCCTGGCATGCTGCCTAGATTTAACAAGATGCTCCTCGTGTTGCAGTAGCTTTCCAGTTACGAACTGGACTGTTAAAACTTTTTCATCCACCATCTCGAATGCAGGCAAAAGTGGGTGAAATGATTGTGATAATGATGATAAGATTATGAACGTTTTATCAATCTCCTCAAAAACTTTGCCACGCTACTGAAGCTGACGAAAATAATCCATCAAGACCTTGAGATGGTCTTTCACAGGCTCCTGGGGTGCTTGCAGCTTTCTATACAAATGCCGGGTTAATGATAAGAGACCTGACATTAGCCTGCTGATAAACGTCTTTAAGTGAAGACCAAGCCTGTTCAGCACTTTCAGCTTGAGCAACATAAACAAGCTGATCGTCACTGACACTCAAAACAATCAGTGCTAGGACTTTTTCATCATTTTTCTCATCAAGCAGTGTTGGGTCTTCGGGGGGGTCATTTACATATGTCCAAAGCCCCTCTTTCACAAGAAAGAACCGCATTTTTAGTGCCCAATTGTTATAGTTTGTAGAAGTGAGCTTTTCAACCAGCTGGGAAGTAGGTACCTGAGCCATGATGCTTGCTCCCGGCTCCCGGCTGCTGGTCTCTCGGCTTCGGCTGCTTGGCGTCCTCCTCCACACAGGACTTCCACACACTGCAACCGACCTCCGGCTCCTCCAGCTCACAGCTCCTCCAGCCTGCTTCTCAGACAGCACGGCCAGACACTGCTTTCTCTCCAGCAAAGAAAGCCACAGCAGACAGACAACTCCACAGATACTGCTTCCACAGCTCCCAACAGCTCCAACTTACTCCATGCACAGCCAACCGTAGGCTGGGCCCATAACCCTGTCGCGGGTTCGAACAGCGAAAGTGGCAGGCATGGAGTGGGCCAGAAGAGAGTGCGAGTATCCAAATAAATACTGGAGGCTTCAGCTAGGTGCAAACTATATACATTTATTTACACACCACAGCCACCATCAAACAGAGTGTCAAAGTGCTCTGCTGCAATCATACAAATGAGGAGGAGAAACTGTACATCACTCACTGTACATTTATACAAACACTAGCCAATCAGGCTTCAGTGCTGAGTCACTGTGATAGCAGTGGCAAGACTGCCCTGAACCAGTTATAGCCAGCTCTTACAGAGATTCCTGGCTGACAGCTACCTGTCACCAGATCAAATACATCTAGCCAGACTTACATAACATGTGGATCTCAACAACTTGAAGATGTTTGGAGAAAGTGGAACCCTAAGGTCAAAGATTTTACGTTTTACTCTAATCGACATAAATCCTTTTCCAGAATAGATATGGCATGGATGTCGGGTGAGATGGCATTAAAGACTCAGAAAGTTGAGATTTTGCCAAAGACCAATTTGGATCATAATCCGGTAATTTGGACTTTAAAGGAAAAAAACAAACAGTTCCAGTGGAGAATTAATGAAGATTTATTGGATAAGACAAAGTTAATTGAGACATTACGTAAGGAAACCCAACTTTTCTTTCAAATGAATTTAAATCAGAATGTTAAAATACAGACAGTCTGGGATGCTTATAAGTCTGTGATGAGAGGCTTGTTGATATCAATGAATGTGACTGATAAGAAGCAGAATATCAAGCAACAAAAGGAATTCTAAGAAAAAATCCAGCAAAAAGAAAATGAATTGAAGAGAAGACCAGGGAAAAAGAAACTTATTAAAGAAATTCAAATTTTACAAGACCAACTGAATGTGATAATTAATAGAGAACTCTATTGGAACTTAAAGAAATTGCAAAACAAACCAGGAAAATTTTTGGCTTGGCAACTGAAAAATCAAAGAGAAAGAAGGACAATAAGTAAAATAATTGAGGATGGCAAAGAAATTGTTGATATGAATGGCCTAAAAAGAGTTTTCTTCAAGTATTATGCGAAATTATTTCAAAGGAAGAACATTGATCCTGAGAAAATTAAAAAGTATTTGGATAAAGTGGAATTACCTAAGGTCGACTTAAAAATTAAGGAAATGCTGAATGGTCCAATTCAGAAAGAAGAAATATATAAGGCAATAGAGAATGCCAAGTTGGGGAAAGCTCCAGGTCCAGACGGATTTACCATAAAGTTTTATAAAAAGTTAAAAGAGGAGTTGACCCCGATTTTGGAACTTCTAGCAAATGAGATTCAGGTGACTAAGGTAATACCAGAGACTTGGAAAGAAGCCAATATATCACTCATACCAAAAGAAGGACAAGACCTAACAGATGTCAAGAATTATAGACCAATTTCAGTTTCAGTTTTGGTGTTGCGAATGGCGGTCGGGCTTCTGGGACTCTCCCAGAGACGACCAGCCCATGCACAGTTGGGGGGGTCTCCGCACAAGCGGGGACCCTAGTGAGCCTTTGTTGAAGGCTCCGAACCAAGGGGCGCCTTGGGGAGCAGCCTCTTTGCCGACCTGACAGCCTGGAGATTGAGGCTTTCCCCCAGCCCCAGTGGCCCCACTGTGTTGTGCCCGGATGGGACTCAGCAACGCCACCGACTTCCCGGAGTGAAGCAGTGGAAGATGGTTTAAAAAAAGAAAGAATTGTCAGCAAACCGTGAGTTGAAGATCTGCTTGGAAGTGGTTTAAATGTGCTCCCCCCAATCGTACAAGCGTACGGGAGGAGGGAGGAATCCCCCCCCTCAGAAAGCGGAGCGTATAAACGAGAAAGGAAAGGGGGGGGGAGTGAAAAAGCGGACTAGTGAAGTTACCTTTTGGGGTTCTATTGAAGGAGAAGAAAGTAGCTTGTCTCCTGAGGTGCGTGGCACAGACTTTTTAAAAGTAAACAATAAAAATGTTGGGGCATAAGAAGATCCCAGACAAGCCGGTAAAGAAGCTGGGAGGAACTTCCAGTGCCGGCAACCTCCCCCTGGAGCCAGCTGTCAATCAGCAGAAAAGTGAGTCACTGCGCCCTCTGCTGGATCAAATGCAGAAAATCAGCGAAACCCTTTGTAACATGGAAAGTGTGCTCAATAGTCAGCAGAAGCAGTTAACAGACACAGTTAAGAAGATGGAGGAGATTGCACAGAAATGTTTGATCTCAACGGAAGACACCAAGAAAATTAAGAAAAAGGTCAAAATAGAAAAACATCAAGAGATGCAGGAAAAAAGAATTTTAATGCTTCAGATGGAAAAATCAAATTTGACTCTCCGCTTTCAGGGCATAAAGGAAGAAGAGAAAGAAGATCTCAGAAGTATGTTGGTGAATGCCTTGGCACCTCTAACTGACAGAGAAGCACAAAAATTAAGCGAGGAAATGGATGTGGCCTACAGAGCCTACTCCAACTTTGCCAAGAAAAATAATCTGCCAGTAGAAGTGGTCGTCAAGTTCACTAAGCAGCGTACTAGAGATCAAATCTTAAGAGCAACTTCAGCAATGCCCTTGAAGATTGGTGAGCAGAATATCAGGATTTTAAAAGATGTTCCATATGAAATTCGAATGAAAAGGAAAGCATACAAAGGACTGACCTTGTTTCTACAAAAGCATCAAATTGGCTACAAATGGGGGATTCCCAAAGGATTACTGTTTAAATTCAACGATAAGAGAGAGAAGATCGACTCTGTCTTCAAAGCTCAAGAATTCTTGAAGAGACACGCCAGTTCAGAGGAAGATGCAGAACTCGCTAAATGGACAATGTTAAGCAGCGAAGAAGACAGTGGCCTGGAAGAGGGAGACGCAGAATCGGAAGATGGAGGAGCAAAGAAAGGGCCATCTTACAATTTGAGAGGAAGACACCCCAAGATATAACATTTGTTCATGAGGCGACAAAAGGGAGCAGTTTAATAATTAACCCCAAAGGACTTTACTAACCTATTTAACAGGCTGATTTTGGACTTTTGATAAGATGAAAAGAAGATCTTTCAACCACGGTGGAAGCCAAAAACTTTACTTGTACTAACAAAAAGATTAATGTACTAACAGAGAATTCACTCAACTCTTTTCTTTATCCCTCTGTATACCCTTCCCCCTTTCTATATATAAAAGCAATAAAATCCTCTCCTTTTTAGGAGAGTTTTTTTTAAAAAAAGAACTACAGACCAATTTCGTTACTTAATAATGACTATAAACTGTTTGCCAAAGTAATAGCAGAGAGATTGAAGAATTATCTGAAAGACGTCATAACGGAAGAACAAGCCAGTTTTTTACCGAACAGACAAATCAGAGACAATTTAAGGATGGTGATTGATGCTATTGAATATTATGATAAGCTTCCAGAAAAAGAGGTTGCTTTTCTATTCGTGGATGCTGAAAAAGACTTTGACAATTTAAACTGGGAATTTATGTTTCAAGTGATTGAAAGAATGGACATTGGTCAGCCGTTTTCAAATATGATTAGGGCGATATACTCTGAACAGAAAGCATCGCTAAATGTAAATAAAGAGGTGACGGATCACTTTAAAGTTCAAAAAGGGACTAGACAAGGATGTCCGTTATCCCCTTTACTATTCATATGGATTTTAGAAGTGATGCTGGGGAAAATAAGAGAAGACAAAGATATAAAAGGACTTTCAGTTGGAGGTTTCATGTATAAGTATAGGGCTTTTGCAGACGATGTAATGTTTGTGATTGAAGATCCAGTAACCAATGTACCGTTATTGATGGAAAAAATTAAAGAATTTGGAGATTTGGCTGGATTTTACGTGAATAGGATTAAAACAAAGATGCTTTGCAAAAATATGAGAAAAGAAAAACAACTGGAATTGCAAGAAAAAGTTCAATGTGAAGTGGTGAAAAAAACCAAGTACTTGGGAATTGAGTTCACAATGAAAAATATTGATCTTTTTAAAAATAATTATGAGAAGACCTGGACTAAAATTCAACAGGATATAAAGAAGTGGAATACTTTGAACTTGTCAATTTTGGGAAGAATTTCGGTAGTCAAAATGAACATTTTACCCCGTTTGTTATTTTTATTCCAGACAATTCCTATTGTAAAAGATTGTAAAGTGCTGAATTTGTGGTAGAAAGAGATTTCAAAGTTTGTTTGGTCTGGAAAGAAACCTAGGATTAAAATGAAGATCTTATGTGACGCAAAAGAAAGGGGAGGTCTACAACTCCCCGATTTTAGACTGTATCATGATGCGATGTGTTTGGCTTGGCTTGAACAATGGATTAACTTGGACAATAGAAAAAATGTTGGCGTTAGAAGGGCACAATCGCAAATTTGGATGGCACGCCTATTTATGGTACGAAAAATCCAAAGTGGACAACCTTTTTAAACACCACTTTATAAGAAGATCACTGTTCATGACTTGGATGAGATATAAAAGATTTTTTTTTTTGAAGCAAGACCTTTATGGATAGTTCCAGCAGAAGTAATCGAACCACTTTCAAGGCACAAAGGAGAAGACTGGATACGTTACAGAGATATTCTGAAGGTTGAGGGGAGTAATTTCACTATGAGAGCTAGGGAAGAACTGGAATTTGAATATGATTGGTTAAACTATAGGCAGATCTATGATTTATTTAAGACGGATAAAAAGAGGTATGGTTTCAGGAAAGAGAATAATGAAATAGAAAGGTTATGGGTAGAAAAAGGTAAAAAAATATTTCCAAAATGTATAAAGTTTTGTTAAAATGGCATACAGAGGATGAGATTGTAAAAGAACAAATGGTGAAATGGACTATAAATATAAATAGAGAGATAGACATGTCATCATGGGAGTGTTTGTGGAAAAAATCGATTAAAATCTCAACATGTGTTAATGTGAAAGAAAATTGTTATAAAATGATGTACAGATGGTATATGACACCAAAAAAATCGCTAATATGAATGAGAACATGTCTAGCAAATGTTGGAAATGTAAAAAGAAAGAGGGCTCATTTTACCACATGTGGCTGCTTTTTGGACTGAGATTCATAATGAAATCCAGAAGATCCTGAAATGTACTTTGAAAAAAGAGCCAGAAATGTTACTTTTAGGTCTTAAAATGGAGGAAGTTAACGTGACAAAGAGAACATTGTTATGGTATTTGATTTCAACAGCGAGAATGATATATGCTCAATTTTGGAAGCAGAAGAAGATACCAGATAAATGGGAATGGATAAAGAAGATGATGTTTATGGTAGAAATGGACAAATTGACAAAAAAAACTTAATGGAAAAGAAGATCAAGAATTTTTAGCAGACTGGAAAGACTTTAAAGACTACTTAGAACTGAACTGGGATGCTAAAAATAAGTTACTTTGCTTTGAGAACTATTAAGAGTACAAGTATAGTAAGAAATGGATTGTATTTAAAATGTTACCTAAGAGAGAGAAATAGAAAAGGAAAATGTTTAAATAGAAGATTTGATTATTGAATAAGTGTTTAATGTTAGAGAATGTTGACTGAAATGATAATGGGGCGGAACATCGTTGGAAGCCAGGGGGAGGGGGGGAAAGCTGTGGAAAAGGATATCTTAAGAATTGTCTTTAATTATGGATCATGTTAAAATATCCTGTTAATAAAATATCTTTACAAAAAAAAAACCTGACCCAAGTCCACCATTCAGCTTGGAATTAACTGACAAGGTGCTGGGTTACAGACACATGAGAAAATCAGTGTGACTGTGCTGACTGCGAAACGGAGGTGGACTCCAGGTCAGCACTCTCAATTATCTCAAGAGAAACCTTCCAGCAAGTATGCCCCAGGTAATTGAACCAACAACTGCAACCCTTCGAGGTTCATCTTTCTGACTTCCAGGGCCATTGCATGCCTATGGTGGGGATAGGCCTCATCCAAGTCAGCCACAAAGGCTTCAGTGGAGTCCTGTGCATTGTCGTTGTAGAAGGTCACTGCAGGAGTTTATTGGGACTGGATTGGTGCGAGGTGTTGGGCATCCACGTCACAGGTGTCCAACAAATTGACCAATCAGAATGCAGCACCATCTGTGAGGAGTTTATGGCTGTCTTTGAGGACTCCTTGGGCCAATACACAGACCCACCAGTTTCATTTGAACTCAACCTGGGTATCCAACCAATCAGAGTAAAGCTTTAATGAGTTTCATTTGCACTCAAACCAAAGATCGATGAGCAGTTGGACAAGCTCATCAGCCAAGGCATTCTTGAACCCGTTCCACATGCACACTGGGAAATATGCATAGTCACTCCAGTAAAGCCAGATGGATCTGTGGGCATTTGTGTGGATTACAAATGCACTTTTAACAAGGCCCTGCCACAACACGCCTGCCCTATACCAGTCATGAGCCACATCTTCGCATCATTGGTGGGAGGTCAGGTCTTTACGAAACTTGATCTGGCTCAAGCTTATCAACAGTTGCCATTTGACAAAACCACTGAATGAAGCCCTGCAAAACTCTTGATGGGACAGCAGCTGACATCTCTGCTGAACCGGCTACATTCTGACTTAGCCCTTGACACCCAGCAAAAATGGGAGGTTTTGAGGATGCCACAGAAGTTCCAGGCAGGTGATCTTGTATTTGCCAGGAACTACGGGGAAGGGCCAATCTGGATCCTGGCTTTCGTGCTCAGGGTGACTGGGCTGGTCTCCTATGAGGTGGCTGATGCTGCTGGCAGGATATTTTGGAGACACATTGACCAGGTGTGGCCGTGTTGGCCACAACAGATGCAGGGCCAGGATAGAGACAATGTACCCTGCACCGCTGATATGGGAATTAGCCCGAAGCAACCAAGGACTGAACCAGGGACTGTGGCGAGCCGAGTGGAGATGGTCCAGCAGCCCTGAGTAGTCCAGAAACTCCATTGGTTCTGAGTAGCTCTTCCACTCCTGCTAGCAGGGTAGAGCCCACTGCCAGCACCAGGACACCCATCAGCGGGGCCTCTACAACAGAAGGCTTGCACAGGTCACAGCGGGTATGTCATCCCCTGCATACCTTAGTGACTTAGTTTGCAACAGATGATGAAGATGAGGACTGCTCCTTGGTTCAAATTATTCTAAATGTAGCCCAAAAAAGACCCAAGAACTGCCCTGAACTGGATAGCCCAGGCAAGCCCAATCCTGTCAGTTCTCAGAAACTAGGCAGGGTCGACTTTGGCAAGTACTGGGATGGGAGACCTCCTTGAAATATCAGAAGTGGGAGGTGGGGGCAGGCTTTATTCAGCCAGCTCTCTGAATATTCTCCCAACCGCCAGTAGGGATCAGTCACCAGAATTCGCCATGACTTCCAGGTGTAAATCAATCAAACACAGTAGATGGGACTTCTACAACCCTCCCACTGGTAATGGACCAACCAGCTTTGTTACATCTGTCGTCACTGATGAGAGCGTCTGCTGCAGTAAAATACCAACTATGATCAAATACTAACCATCTGTCCAAAAAGGTGGCAGTAGATTCAGATTGGCCTGAAGAAGAGATAGAAACAAATCTTCTATCTTGCTTTGAAAACCTACCTGAACAGGAACAAGACTCTCTGATAAATAGACTAGACTATCTGGTGTCAACCTTAAAGAGCCTAAGTTCCAAATAGTGAGTTCATACCCTGATCCTCCAGATGCTCTGATGGAGTCTCCAGAAAAAGGAAAATCTTCTTTTGCTGGGAAAAATACCCCCCCCCTTTGGAACCAATTGTTATTATAAAAAAAGAAAACACCAAATCAAGCCTTATTGTTTCCCCAAGCAGTCCTGAATATTAGCTCAAATTCCAAGAGGTTGATAATACCTTCCTAAATCAGATAAGGGAGGGTGATCAACTGAAATGATGGCCACGTGACCAGTGCAAGTCAGACTCACTCAAATATCTGGAATTTGCTACATGGAATGTTGTGGGTTGGAATCTGTGCATAAACCAGGATTCTTCCCTATTCTCCTGGAAATATGATATAATCCTGGTGCAGAAAACCTGGACAACCAATGATCTTGTGATGGATGGATACAAATCTTATACCATCAGGGCCACAACTGGTATGGGTCCAGGGAGGTTAATGGGTGGCTTGGGCATCTTAGTTTCTACCTCCTTAGCAGTGAGGAGTACAGCTTTACATCCTCTGAAAAATTTAGCAATGGCCATCATCATCCAACTAGGTACTGTCTGGATAGTAGTGGTCAGAAGAAGAAGAAGAGACTGGATTTATACCCCGCCCTTCACTACCCAAAGGTGTCTCAGAGTGGCTTACAAACTCCCTTCCCTTCCCCTCCCCGCAACAGACACCCTGTGAGGTAGATGGGGCTGAGAGAGCTCTTGACAGAAACAGCTCTTTTTCAATAACAGCTCTTATCAGTACTACGGCTTGCCCAAGATCATCCAGCCAGGTGCAAATGGAGGAGTGGGGAATCAAACCCGGTTCTCCCAGATTAGAGTCTGTGCACTTAACCACTACAGCAAACATGACCACTTCGACAATCTGGGCTGACTTGGAACAATATTTACAAAACCTTTTCTTAGACAATCAATGGATAAGGTCTTAATAGGTGGAACTGGTCCTAATGATCAGTTCCTCAATGACAAATAGTATAGTAATTGCAGATTATGATCAAACCTTACCCATTATCAGCACCTCTCTAAAGATGGTAAAGTAAATTTTGCTGGCCTTTATTTGGTAGGTATGGCCAGCAGGTCAAACCTTCATATTTTGAATGGACCCATAAATGGAGATAATTCAGGTGGTTTTACACTTACGATGGGGAATAGGTGTAGTACTGTAATCTATTTTCTTATTAGCAGGAACTTGCTTCCACTTTTGAGAAGTCTCCAAGTCTTACTGGCCTTGGAGAGTGATCACTTACTGCAGTAAAATACCAACTATACCAAAATACCAAAATACCAAAAATAACTCAATCCAGTGTCTCGGGAAAATTAGCTCAAAATTCAATTTGGCACACAAATTTCACCAATAGAACATCTAGGATGTCTTGCCAAATGGACATATCAACTGGAGCAAAAGCTGAAGGGATGCTTGGTTGAGGAGAAATCTTTGTCGGATCGAGCAGCTATCGTTGACCATTCAGAGGGTGAAGATCCTTTAATCCCCTATGATAAATTTGTTCATAGATTAAAGCCCCTATTTGTACAAAACACAGAATTACAGAGGAAGAAATTGAGATGCCCTTCTAAGAGATGGTTTGATAAGGATTGTCAAGATGCTAAAAGAACCGGTAATCCTGCGTTCCATGCCTATAAAACTGCATCTGAATCAGATAGTCCAGTCCTCTATCATTCCTAGTTGACCTTAAAGAAATCCTACAATTTAATAGTGGTTAGAAAGAGAAAAGCAGATAAAATGGTAATTTACTTAAGGTGGCTAAAGATAAAAATTCCAAACTATTTTGGAATTTGATTTCTAAATACCCTTCATTTTCACGATGCTGGGGTGCCCCACCTGTAGGGCGTCTAAAACTTGCTGTCTTAATGGGGGAGGGACTACGACCTGGCTTCCCCACAGGAGGCAGCCTTTGCTTAAGGACAGTTCTGTTGAATGTGACTGGAACGGCTGGAATTCGGCCTCTAGCTTCCCAGGTGGCCAGCCCCTCCACATGTAGTTGAATATGCAGCTGAGCATATGATCCCGGGCAGTACAGAAAGCAATGTCAGCAACCGTGAGTCTGAGGAAGTTCTTCAATGAGGAGCGTTTCCTGGATCTGGGCCTCGTGCTGGTCATGCAGTGGCGGGCAGCAGAAGTCATTGGCATGCCCGATGGTTTTCCCGGGCCTGAGGACAAGGGTGAAGTCATAAGCAGAGAGGAGGCTAGCCCAACGCATCATCCGAGGTGACAGGATCTGCGGAGTTTGGCGATCTTTTGTGAAACTGCCAAGCAGTGGTTTGTGGTCAGTGACGATGTTGAATTCACGACTGTAGATGAAATCGTGAAATTTCTTCACCGCTGTGATGATTGCCTCCTGGTCTATCTGGGCATAATTTCTCTCCGCTGTGGATACAGTCCTTGAATAGAATGCTATGGGGGCTTCATGGCCAGTTGGCAGGCTGTGGCTGAGGACTGCCCCAATCCCATAGGGTGATGCATCGCAGGCCAAGATGAATGGCTTCTTTTCATCATAGTGGATGAGTATTCTGTCAGAGACCAGAAGAGCCTTGATGGCTTGGAATGCTGCTTGCTCCTTGCGACCACACTCCCATGGCACGTTTTTGTCTAAACGCCGATGGAGTGGCTTGGTGATAGCTGCTTTATTTGGTAGGAAAGAGTGATAGAAATTAAGGAGTCCTAAGGAGGACTACAGCTCTTTCTTCGATTTTGGTGGGGGTGCTTTGCGGATTGCAGCAACCTTCTCTGGTGCAGGATGGATGCCATCTTTGTCCAAGAGAAAGCCCAGAAATTGGACCTTGGGAACAAAGAATTCACACTTTTCCTTTTTTACTCGAAGGCTGATCTCCTGAAGAAGATGGAGCACCTCTCACACACGAGCAGTCAGTTCTAGTTCTGAGGCCCCGCTATCAATACGTTGTCAAAATAGGGGACGATGCCTGCGAAGTCTTTAAGAAGATGTTCCATCAGTTCCTGGAAAATCCCGGTGCTGACGCTTACCCCGACCTGTAAATGATTCACCTTGAAGGCGCCATGATGCGTCACGATAGTCTGAGCTTTGGCTGTGGCTGTGTCGACAGGCAGTTGTTGATATGCCTGAGCTAAATTAACTTTGATGAACACCTGGCCCACGGAGATGGATGCTAGAAGATGGCTCACCACAGGAACTGGGTATGCATTTGGCTGCAGGGCTTTGTTAAGGGTGCACTTGTAATCTGCGCACAAGCAGATTGAACCGTCTGGTTTGATTGGAGTGATGATTGGAGTTTCCCATTTGGCCTTGGGAACAGGCTCCAGTATGTCTTGAGTTAGCAGCTTGATGAGTTGCTCGTTGATGCATGGCTTGAATGCGATAGGGCATTCCCGTGGCTTTAGGCGTATGGGTTGGACTGCAGGATTCAAAGTGAATGAGACTGGTGGATCTTTGTAACAGCCAAGTTCTGAACTGAAGACATCTGGGAACTCTTCTACAAAATTGGTAACTCTCTCTCTCTTTTTTTTATTAACAGTTTTTTAGATTTAACAATCAATAAAATATAGAAACAATGTCATATAAACAATGTTTTGCATATACGTACAAATATAAGTCAAAAATAATCATTTTTTTATATTGTGCATTATCTGAAATTATATTATTTTCCAACATAAAACTTATAAAAATTGGCAACTCTCAACTGACTGGTGTGGTTGACGCTGATGATGTCAATACCAAGGGCAGTGAACCAGTACGGCGACCTTTAACAATGAGCAAATTAAGACGACCATTGAATTTTTTGACTTGCACAGGGGCAATGCTGACAACAGGAACTTGGTTTCTTTGGAAATCGAAAAGTTGCAGACTGCACTTCTGAAGACGGCATGCAGGAAAATGGGGACAGATTTGTTGGAATGTGTTCCATGAGACGATTGACAGTGCAGAACTGGAATCAACCTCCATCTGGCAAGCACGACCCTCAAGGAAGACAATAACCTATATCTTGGGACAAGTGTGCAGACCTTGGTGTATGTACAGGTGATTGGTGTAGTCTTCTGATACGCTTGCTTCATTGTTGTAGTTAAACCGTTGATTGAACGATTGAGAGGATGAAAAATGAGATGAGTGGCAAGACTTACTGGAAAATCTTTCTGGATGACAGAATACTTCAGGGCTAGAATGACTTTACAACGAGCGGAAGACTTTAACGATGTGGCCCATCTTCCCACAAGAACGACAAATAGCATTGCAAAACTAACAGTCTCTACGAGTATGCGCGCCACTGCAACCAGCACATACTCCTCTTTGCGGGCTTTTTTGAGAACAGCGTGGTTTCTGGTTGGCTCCCATTCTATGGACTCCATCATCAGATAATTCTGAACAGTCATCTCGGAAATCAGATGAATCTGCGGTGTCACCATGGTGAACAGCATTGGTGTGGCATGATGTGTGATTCTGAGCACCCAACTGCAGTTCACGAAGAGAAATGTTGGTGGCCTCCACTCACAGCACTTCTTCAAGTGCCAATTCATAAGTGAGAATTTTTTGTAATAGAAGCGCTTGCCAGATGCTTTTGTCTCTGAGGCCGCAGAGCAAATGATCCATCAGGACTGAATCTAGATGTGGGAACTGGCTGTTATGAGCAGTCCTTCTCAGTGTTGGCGACGTATTCAGTGACAGACTCACCCTCTTTCTGGCTTCGTTGGCAGAAAACACATCGGTGTACAGCAGCAGATGTCTTTGGCACAAAATAACTGTTGAGCCATGCCTTGATGATGCCGAGAGGTGTCTCCAGCAATTTGGACAGAGCTACTAAGTCCTGAGCAATGTCGAATACAGCCTGGCTGCAGGTACTTGAAAAGGTGGTGCAGCAGACATCATCTCCTTCAATACTGTTTGCTATAAGGAAGCATTCAAAATGGTTGAGGTAGGACTCCCAGTTCCCAACCTTGGGGTCGAATGGTTCAATATGGCCCTTGGATGCATCCATAGCAATTTCAGTCTGGGCAGGCGGAGAGTGATTTCCCCCCATTTGGTTAGGCCTGGGACCCCATCCTCATCTCCAGTTTTAAGTATTGACAGGCAGGAGATGATGTTCCATAACAAGGCTTTTATTCAAAACATTACTGCTCTATTATACTCTGATATATAAATTGTTTGTTATTTTATCAAATATTAATTCCAGGGCATCATAGATTAATTTTATAGTTTTTAATCAATTGTGTTTTTAACTGTCTTCAAGTAATCTGATTCCTTTTATTGTCTTATATCTTAACTTTTTAAAATCAATTGGGCCCTCTAATTAACTTCGTAATCAACTTTTCCTGTTAGGGTACTTTGCAATTAATTCTTTGTGGGTCTGATTTTGGCAAACATCTTCACTCTCATATAAATATATTATTGTTTTTAATTTTCTGCAGGGACCACTCAGAAAGAGCAGACATATAAAAACGCTCAAAAATTCATATCCCATCATTATTTCAGCTTCTTACTTGAGTAAAGTACTTTCCAGGGAGGTTCTCTGTTTACGGTTACTTTCATAGCTACCAATGTCAAAAATGTACACAACCGTGTTAAAGGTAATGTCCTTCAGTGTTCGTGGTCTTGGCAGCATCATTAAGAAAAAGAGAGTCTTGACTCAGATTATTAAAAATCGGGCTGATGTGGTTCTTCTTCAACAGACACTTATCAAAAAGCAAGAATCACAGGTTTTTAAAGCAAATAAATTCCCCTATCAATTTTCAGCTGGGGGAACTACTAAATCTAGAGGGTTAGCCATCTTACTCTCCAAAAACGTCTCATTCTCTCTGTTAGATAAATGTATTGACTCACAAGGGAGATTCTTGTGTATAAAAGGAACTTTAAATAATGAACTCACAACTATAGCAGTTATATATGCCCCAAATGTTAATCAGTTAGTTTTTCTGAACTCCACTTTGACTGAACTGAAATCTTTCTCTGACGGGAAAGTTATTGTTGGTGGAGATTTCAATCTAGTGATAGATAAACAGATGGACAGATCTCATTTTATGACTCGACTGAAGAAGTCTTCTGCTAGATATACAGGTCTGGGAAATATTCTGGAAAACAATGACTTAGTGGACATTTGGAGGGTTCTCAACCCCAATGTCAAGGATTACACATATTACTCAGACAGACAATAGGTTCATACTCGAATTGATTTTATCTTGTTTTCATTGTCACTTCAACAACAGGTCTTAGAGGCATCTATTGAACCATCGCATTGGTCTGATCATTCATGGCTGTCATGTATTTTGGACCTAGAAGATAGACTCTGAAAGACCAGGCAGTGGGCTTTGAACACCTCTCTTCTTTCTGACCCAAAGCTCCATCAAGAGGTGGAAGATGCAATTAAGACGTATTTCAAAGATAATCCGTCTGAAGGTGTTTCATCAACGATTCGGTGGGACGCTCTCAAACCAGTTTTATGGGGGGTTTTGATTTCTAAAATGTCCTCTCTTAAAAAACAACGTCAAGAAATTGAGTCAGATCTTAGAAGTAAAATAAAGTTATTGGAACATAAGCACAAACAAACGGCCAGCAATAAGATATATAAACAACTCCTGGTGGCATGCAGGAGTTTGGCACAATTGGAAACATCTCAAATTAAAAAGCAATTAATCTTTACAAAGCAAAAATATTGGTTTCATTCCCCTAGATATTTGAATCTCCTGAAACACAAAATTACAGCCCGAAATACATCTAATAAGATTCCGAATATCAAAAACGATAAGGGAGAGATTCTAACTAAGTCAGAGTCTATCTGTAAGGTATTTGAGGAGTTTTACAAAAAGTTATACTCATCCACAAACCCTACCAGATCTGATATTGATATATTCCTACAACATACTGGGAAACTCCCAAAACTGAAAGAAAGTCATGTGTCCTTATTGGAATCCCCCTTTACAACAAAGGAAATTGCTGATGTAATCAAAAGCCTTAAGCCAGCCAAATCCCCAGGTCCAGATGGCTATCCATCTGACTTCTACAAATCCTTTCAAACGGTGCTGTTGGAACCCTTAACAGAAGCTTGTAATGAGGTTCTGTTACATGAATGCCTCCCACCATCCTGGACGGAAGCTCAGACGATAATGATTCCTAAAAAAGGTAGAGACCCACTAGATCCTGCGTCTTTTAGACCAATATCCCTTCTGAACCAAGATTTCAAGATTTTAACGGCTGGGATAGCAAAAAGAATTAATACTTTTATTGCAGAGTACATTGAACCCGATCAAGTTGGTTTCATCCCAGAGAGAGACCTCCCAGATAATACTATTAAAACCCTAACCATTATAGACCATTGTAAACGTTCCAATACTCCTGCTTTTGTTTTATCGCTTGATGTGGAGAAAGCGTTTGACTCCGTAGAATTTCAATATCTGTATTCCATTCTGGAAAACATAGGCTTTGGCCGAAACTTCTTTAATACTATTCGGATGTTATACGCTTCTCCCACTACAAGAATCAAAGTAAATGGGCAACTCTCTGGGCCGATTCCACTTCTTCGTGGCACGAGACAGGGCTGCCCGCTGTCTCCCCTTCTCTTCGCTTTGGCAGTTGAGCCTCTCGCTATAGCTATTTACCTGGGGTTAAAATTCGCTCCAAGGTATATAAAATTGCACTTTTTGCTGATGATATGATATTATATCTTTCAGAGCCTAAAACCTCCCTTCCCTCCCTCCAAAAGCTGTTGTCTAAATTTGGAGAGATATCTAGTCTCAAAATTAATGATAGTAAGTCGCAAATTTTTCATCTTAATTTACCAGAAGCTGAAGTAGATTGGATTAAGTTAAACTACAACTTTCACTGGGTATCTCAAGCATTATCCTACCTAGGAATCCATATCCCGTTGAATTCTATAGAAGTGTTAGAGTTGAATCATCAACAAATGTTCCATGAATTAGGAGAGACTTTTAGGAACTGGTCTAAACTTAACCTAAACTGGTATGAGTGGTTTAATCTAATCAAATCCTTTGTTCTACCTAAATTTATCTTTTATTTTCGAACAATCCCTTTGCCAGTTCCATTGGCAACTATAAAGAACTGGCAAAGGGCTCTGTTTCAGTTCCTATGGGATCATAAAAAGCCTAGGATTAGTTCTACCATTCTTTACAGGTCTAAGACAAAGGGGGGGTATGCATTTCCCAATTTATTATTGTATTATAGGGCGTCTTTGCTGGCCATCTCAATTAAAATTCTACGCCCCACAAATAAACCTGGTTGGGTTGGCATATACAATGCCAAGCTTCACCCATTGCTCCTTGAAGATCTGTTCTGGAATCCTAGTAGAGGAAAAAATATCCCCAGGGATTCCCTCGATTTGATACAGCCGATTCTTCAAGCTTGGAAAAGATTTGGGAAGAGTAACTTACCTGAAATCTCTAGATTTTCTTCATTTTTGAATCAAGGTTGGTTTTTGCCGGGTAATGGGTTTCCATCTGCGGCTATATGGAAAAATGAAAGAATGTCTCGCATTATTGATGTTACTTCCAAGCAAGGCATGAGAAGTAAGGTTATATTTGAAAAGAGGCTGGGACACTCAATTCACTGTTTTTTTTTATTTACAACTAAGCCACACTATTAATTCCTTGCACATAAAGGAAATGCTTGCTAAGCCTTTAACGGAGATGGAAGTGATTCTTAGAGACTCAGAGGCTTCCAACAGGGGGCTGGTGTCTAAATTATATTTGTTCTTAAAAAAACTAATGAGACATGCCTTCATTATCAACAGGCATGGGAGAAGGACTGTGCTATGATTCTGTCACACGAGCACTGGGAAAATTTTTGGACTTCCTCTAGCTTTTATACAAAATCTATTGCAATACGTATGCAGAATCTAAAAATCATGAGTAGATGGTACATGACACCATTGAGACTTTCGTATATCTCTCCAACACATTCCTCCAATTGTTGGAAAGGTTGTCAGCAAATTGCAGACTATGAGCATTGTTGGTGGTCATGCCCCCTGATTCAACCCTTCTGGCTTAAAATTCTTGCGATAATTAAGGAAGTCACTTCGGTTCAGGTCCCAAATCAACTGGAAACCTTATTTTTAAATATTTGGCCTGATGACCTGTCAGGTAGGGTACACAAAGAGACCATCGAGATAATGCTAGATGCTGCAAAGACCACGATTGCGAATAAATGGAAGGACATTGCAATTCCTTCTACTGAAATGTGGTTCCGTAAACTTTGGAATCACTTCTTAATGGAAGCTGTCACAAACAAACTAGATGTTAATTCCAAATGTCTCGTCAGGAGAACTTTATTGGAAAGTGGTTCTCCATTATGCAGTATATGGCCAAGCATGAATTTGTTTCCTCGGAGTGGTCCCAATACTATAAATGGATTTAGAGTGATGTACTCCTCCCCTTCTTGGCTTTTTATTTTTATTTTACTTTATTGTTTCATGATGTATATAATGTATTTCATATATCTTTTGAAAAAATAAAATTAAAAAATTAAAAAAAAAGAATAGCACCCAAACTTATACTGTTCCACAACTGAACTATATACAATGTAGCTATAAACAGGAGGTCTGATTGGACCTAAGTGGAGCCTTCTGATAGGATAGTGGCTTCAGGACCAATAGAAGGTCTTTATTAGACAGCCAATCACGATAAAGGAACTAGGATACCATTGTGTAATCCATAACTAAAACAGCATAAAATAAACCCAGAACATAACAATATCCTTCAGCAAAAGTTGGAAAAGAAGGTCTTGGAACATCAATGGCCATAAGTTGGAACTACCATATTTAAAGTATGTAGGGGTGATGATTCATTCGTCTGGGACCATGAGTATGTGGTAGCAATAGGCCAAAAATCCACTCGGAGTATTTTAAAATTTGCACAAACCAAAGGAGGTCTCTATGTACTAGCAGCCCCTCAGCTATTCCAGGCAAAAACATTGACTCAACTAATGTACGGGACAATACTCGGACCTCCCTCCTCTTCTTTTGCTCCTTTAGAGCAAATTCAATCAAGATTCCTGGAACATTATTCCATGTACCCAGCTGTGTTTCCAGCACTAGCTTATGGTTTGATTCTGGCATGGTTAAGATGGAGGCTAGCATATAACCCACAGGGCCTGACACTCTTAGTTCACCAAAATAATTACCAATCTTCCTGGGTGAAGGACATCCATTGGAAATTGCAGAATTTAGGATTTTCTTTAGAAAATGCTCTGAAAATGACTGAGCAAAAGCAATACTCAAACAAAGGTTGTTTGATATAAAGCAACAAAGAGACTATAAGGTAAAGGTAAAGGTTTCCAATGCTCGAAAGCTAGTTGCATCCAACTCTAGGTGATGGTGCTCATATCCATTTCCAAGCCGAAGAGCCAACGCCGTCTGAAGATGTTTCCATGGTCATGTGGCCAGCATGACTAAATGCCAAGGTGCACGGAACACTGTTACTTTCCCATCCAAGCAGTACCTATTTATCTACTTGCAATTTCTTGCTTTCAAACTGCTAGTTCACTCCGTCATGCGGCACTAGGGTCTTGAACTGCTGAACTACAGACCTTCTAGTCTGCAGCTCAGCGTCTTAACCTCTGAGCCACTGTGGCCCCTAAAGAGACTATAACAATGTCCCAAATTTTATGATTTCAGAGAAACTTAGATATATTGTCGCTCCAGCACCCCATCTCTCCTTTCTGCCAACAGAGAGCTTTTATGTTGGCAAGATGGCGAGCTCTCCACTTTGCAGTTTTGGAGGGGGGATACAAAAAAAAATCCCCATGAAGGAGAGAATCTGTCCTATGGTATCGAAGAGGTGGAATCAGTTGAGCATGTTTTGTTTTATTGCTGTTTTTATCAGGAAATTCACTCAAAAATAATCTCCCTATTGCTTAAAAGATTTTCAGGCTTTTCTGGTGTTGATATATCAAAGAAGCATTCACTGGGTGTTAATCAACAGACCACTATTAGTTGTGCAAAAACTTTTTCAGTGGCTTGTAAAATACATGGGGAAATTTTATATACAGATTTTAAATTTTAGTAAATTCCAATTGTTGTGTTAGCAGGATTGACCTTTTCTATTCTTCTATTTTCTTTATTGTAAATCTTTTGATCTTTTGATTTGCACTGGTCATGGACTGAATAACTCTGAATCTGAATGTGATATGAAGTATTAATGAAAAGAGCCTCTGAGCATGCGCACAATGCTCAAACTAGATATGAGGGTGGATGGCTAGAAGAAGAGGGAATGTTGTCAAGTTCCACTTGGCATGAGGGAGTGAGAAAGTGAGTCAGTGTGGTGTCATGGCTAAATAGTTGTCCTTGTACTGGGGAGTCTTGGGTTCAAATCTTTGTTCAGTCATGATGTGCATTAGACTACCGTGGATCTCAGCCATACTGACCTCATAGGGTCATTGTGAGGATGCATATATCCATCCATCTATTGTATTTTTACCTCACCATTCCACCAAGAAGCTCAGGACTGTGTACATGGGTCTCTATTTCCTGCATTGTGCCGGGGGTTGGACTAGATGATCCTGGAGGTCCCTTCCCTCTAAGCTGTGGAGTCTTGTGAGCAGAAATTCTACTTTGTGAGCTACTGGTATTAAAATTGTGAGTGAGGGGTTTGGCTACTGCATAAATTAGTTTGCTCTGGAGCCATCCTTCCTGAGCTAAGACAAAAATGTGTGAGCCGGAGGCTAAAAAACTGTGAGCTAGTTCACACTAATTTAGCTTAGAGGGAACACTGCTTCCAACTCTATAATTCTGTGATTCTGTGACTTTTGCTTCCCAGCCATCCTGTGAGTTAAAGAATGAGTGGCCCCGGGACAGTGAGCTTCGTGGATGAGTGTGGTTTTGAACTTGGAGCTCCCCAGTCTTAGCCCAGCATTTGAAATGGAAGAAGCCAGTGTGGTACTCCTTGGGGGAAGAGCAGGATACAAACTCTTTCTCCTGCTTTGCATTCAGAACACCCCAACTTGGGTTTAAAGCAAAGGAGCGTCAGGAAGCAACTTCTGCAACTTCTGCACTGCATGGTAGGGATTCTCCCTCCCTCCATGTGTAAAAAGGGATTTAATTTTTTTTATTCCAGGCAGACCTCTGAAGGACATTGGCTGAACAGGGGGATCTCGATACTATGTGAAACACAGAGGTAATATGCATCTGGGTGCAGGGGCCCCTGGGTGGGATGGGTTTCAAATGGGACCACTGTGAGGCTGATTTTAAACAAAACAGTGGGGAAACAAACAATATTTTAAAATTAACTTTAATTCAGTTAAAATGAATTGTACTGTCTTTTCGCAGCTGACAAGCTACAGTACTAAACCACAACATTGTTTTGTATTCTGAATAATGATTACTGTGACTTTTATTGTGTCAACTGGACCCCCTAATTTCTCCTTCCATAGAGGAGAGAAATTCTGGTTTGCCAGAAACAGGGCTATCCAGGTGCAGTTTGGGGTTACCCTTTTCACATCTGAACTTGGGGAGGGGCCATAAGCATAAGATGGTGGGCATGCTTTGCATCAACCTCAGTTGTCAGCATTTCTGCTCAAAAGGATCTTGGGTTCTGGAGCAGGGAAGGATCCTGCAACTATAAAGCTAAACACTCGTTTTAAATTCTGAGGAATGGTTACCATGACATTAATTTATTTGCATCCACTGGATTCTCCAGTTTCCCCTTCCACAGAAACAAGAATAATCTTTTGGATGGTTCACCAGAAATAGAGTTACCGAGGTACCATTTTGTGATACATTGGTTCGTGTTTGAACATGGGAAAGAACTGTCACTGTGTGGTAGTGAACATGTTTTGTACCAGACGGAGTCTCTGGCATCTTGCATTGTGGATCTGGGGAAAACCTCCTGACTGAAGCATTAGAGAGCTGCTTCCAGAAAGTCCTGGGGAGGATGGGTCATTAGTGCCAAAGGCAGGATGTCATAGGTCGTGGGGCCATAATCTGGTGGCAGGCACCTGCTTTGTATGCAGAAAGTCCTAGATGCAAGTGTGACCTCTTGTCAGGTTTAAAAACAAGTAGATCCAGTCATTCTTGCACAAAGAAAGGTTTTATTGGATTATCTTGCTAAAACCCACAGTAGGAGGTCATTGTCAGGAATGGGGGCGAAGCAATGCAAGCTAACTTATAGTGTGATGCAATAAAGCGCCTAGCAAATGAAACTTGAGCACTCGCGTGGGAACTCCCGGCGGGAGATATACTTCATGAACGGGAGACTACTCCCCCCTCCCTTTGCCTTCCCAGGACTGGAAAATTCTCAGTAAAACAAGAATAGCCCAAAGCCTACATTCAAGGCCACCGTGATAAGGAAAAGCAGCAGGGAAGAAGCTCCCACGTTTCTGCCTGCATAGCTACGCAAGCGCAAAGCAGGGTAGGGAACACAAAACAATGGATTCAGTGAGAAACATCAAAGGCATTTTCTGACATTCTGCCCTTCCCAAAATACCACCCACCCACCACTCAGGAAGGAGAGAATGAGGGGCCCCCAGGTTTATTTGGGTATCGAGTGTGAAATTCTTTCAGGTGATCAGGTGCATTGATATCAGACACTTTCACCCACTCCCTGTGTTGGGGCCCAAAGTGTACCCATTCAACAAGGTACATGAGCTGTCCACGGAGAATCTTAGAGTCCAAAATGTCAGCAATTTCGTAGTGCTCCTCATCGTCAACCATCAATGGGGGGAGGTGCTGGAAGCTCAGGATGCCATTTAGTCGGGGGTAATGCTGGTTTGAGGAGGCTGTAATGGAAAATTGGATGTATTGCTTTAAGAGATTTAGGTAAATCTAGTTGCACAGTTACTTGATTTATACATCTTAAAACTTTGAATGGACCAATATATTTCCAAGCAAGTTTCCGGGATTGTTGCACCAGTCTTAGGTTCTTGGTTGAAAGGTAGACCGAGTCTCCCAGTTGCAGTTTCCAGCCACCCGCCCTTTTTTTGTCTGCCTGCTTTTTGTACTGTGCCTTGGCCTCATTCAATGTTTCAACAATTAGGGGCCAAGAGTCCCGGAAAGTCTTACACCATGCTGAGGCTTCCCCACCAGTCTCGCCGGGCTTCAAAAAGGGAAGAGGGGGCTGTCATAACCCATGGCAGCTTTGAAGGGAGACATATTCGTTGAAGCATGCCATGAGTTGTTGTACGCAAACTCCGCCAGTGGTAATAAATCTACCCAGTTGTCTTGTTGATAGTTAGAGAAACACCTTAAGTATTGCTCTAAAGTCTGGTTTACTCTTTCCGTTTGCCCATCGGTTTCAGGGTGATAGGCAGTACTGAGAGCGCATTCAATACCCATAAGAGTCATCAACTCCGACCACAACTTTGAAACAAATTGAACCCCCTGTCGGAGATTATCTTGAGTGGCAACGTATGTAGCCTGGCAATGTGCTGAAGGAAGGCTTTGGCCAGGACTTTGGCCGTCGGCAGGCTGGGAAATGGTATAAAATGAGCTTGTTTAGAGAATAGGTCCACTACCACCCAAATGACTGTCATATGTTTAGAGGGGGGAAGATCAGTGATAAAGTCCATGGAGATCACTTCCCAGGGTCGGCTCGGGGTGGGTAGAGGCTGTAAAAGACCTGGAGGTTTCCCTGGTCTAGTTTTGCAACGATTGCACGTTGGGCAGGACTGTATATAGAGGGATAAATCCCGTTTCATTCGGGGCCACCAGAAGCCGCGTTGCAGTAGGTGTAAGGATTTTACATATCCGAAGTGCCCCGCAGACTTTGAGTCATGGGCCGATTGCAACACCTGGGATCGGGTAGCTTCCGGAACAAAAATTTTATTGCCCCTGTACCAGCAGCCATTTGTACTACATTTCACATCATCCCGAGCTTGTAATTCAATTGTTTCTTGTGTAGTGATGTCAGTGGCAAATTGCTTTTTCCAGGTTATGGCCTGGATTGGGGTCAACGATTTTGCGCGTCTGGTTTTTCGGGTTACAACTGCTCCAACTAATTGTTCAGGGGTGAACATAGACTCTCGTATTTCTGTCCTCTTACACAGGTGTTGGGGAAGGCGGGAGAGAGCATCTGCCAGATGATTGGATTTACCTGGAAAATGGTGGAGGGTGAATTGAAATTTAGAGAAAAACTCAGCCCACCGGAATTGTTTTGCATTTAGATTCCGGGGTTTCCGCAGTACCTCAAGATTCTTGTGATCAGTCCAGATTTCAAAAGGTACTCGGGACCCTTCTAACCAGTGCCTCCAGGTGATTAATGCTAAACGTATAGACGCTGCTTCTTTATCCCAAATGGGCCAAAATCTCTCCGTATCATTAAACTTTTTGGACACATAAGCAAGGGGTTGTAGTTGCCCCTGAGCATTCTCTTGCAATATCACCCCACCCATAGCAGTATCCGACACGTCTACTTGGACCACAAATTTTTTTGTCTCATCGGGGTGTGCTAGTATGGGTTCAGACGTGAATAACTGTTTTAGTTGTTCAAAAGCTCCCTGACACTGGGGAGTCCAGTTCAAAGGGGCCCCGGGCATTGAAGCCTTAGTTCCCCTCCCCTTAGTCTTTAGCAGTTCTGTGAGGGGGAGGGCCACTTGGGCAAAATGTGGCAGGAATTGACGGTAAAAATTGGCGAAACCGAGGAAACTTTGGAGCTGCCGCCTGGTTTTGGGGGCTCCCACATCAACACATCTTGGACCTTTTTTGGGTCCATTTCTAACCCCGCAGAGGATATGCGGTACCCCAAAAAGTCAATGCACTCCTGGTGGAATTCACATTTTGACAGTTTAACAAACAATTTGTGTTCTAATAGCGTTTCCAATACTTCTCGCATAAGAGCGGTGTGAGATTCTTGATCCGGGGTGTAGACCAAGATATCATCCAAGTAAACAACCACCCCCTTGAATAAGTAGGGGTGTAACACTTCATTGATTAAATTCATGAAGACCCCTGGTGCTCCCTGTAATCCGAAGGGCATAACCCGATATTCAAATTGCCCCAGCGGGGTATTAAATGCAGTCTTATATTCATCACCCTGTCTGATACGGACCTGAAAATAGGCATCTCGTAAATCCAGTTTAGAAAACACTTTCCCCTTTGCCATCTCTGCCAACAGGTCTTTGATGAGGGGCATTGGGTAGGCATTAGTTGCAGACACTGCATTTAGCCCCCTGTAATCCCTGCAGAGTCTGAGCCCCCCATCTTTTTTTTTACAAAACAATACGGGTGCTGCGAAAGGGGACGACGCTGGCCTAATAAATCCACGGGCCAGATTCTTATCAATAAAGCGGCATAGTTCTTCCTTTTCAATGGGACTCATGGCATAAATTTTCCCTTTTGGTAATTTGTGGCCCGGAAGGATTTCAATCGCACAGTCGGAGTTACGGTGGGGGGTAGTTCATCTGCTTCCTCCTCCTCAAACACCCTGGTCACATACCGGTAGTCCTTAGGGATGCGGTTAAGGTCCTCCGTGGCTAGGCAAGCTCGTGGAGGTTCATTGCATGGGGTTTTTCCCCACCCTGGGTCCCATTTGTGCTCTGCACACTTCGGGGAGATAAATTGTACGCTCCCTTCTTCCCATAGAATATACGGATCGTGACCATGTAACCATGGGCTACCCAACACCAATGGGAACTGGGCTTGAGGGGCTATTACAAACGAGCGTAGCTCCCAGTGTTCACCAATGCCTACTCTTAAAGGAACAGTCTCAAATCGGCATGGTTCTTTCATTGGAGACCCATCCATTTGAGTAAAAGTTATCGGGTCTTTCAAATTGACAACGGTTGCCTCCAACCCCATAACCATAGACGGGTTTATCAGATCCCTCCCGCACCCTGAGTCAATGAGGGCTCGAACCCGAATATGGGTCATCATCGCTGGATTCATCACAAGTACAGTCACAAAGAAGAGAGAGGGGTAATTGCTCACCAGTTTAGGCGCCTCAGGTATTGGGTCCTGTTGTGTAGCGCCATTCACAAACAGGACCAATTCGTTTCCCTGCATCTCACTCTCCTCCTCCAGCATCATGGTATCCGCTTGGTCGGGGCTGGCCAAAAGAGCCCGTGTGTTGCGTGGTTTCGCTGTTCCTTTTCTCGGGGTAGGGGTTGGCCATCGTCTGCCCTGTGTAGGGCTCTATTGAGATCCCCTTTCGGGCAGGATGCGGCGAAGTGCCCCTTTTCCCCACACCGCAGGCAGAGGCCCTGTCGCATACGTTGATCTCTCATCCCGCTTGAGGTGGAGGTTGGTTTGGGTCTGGCCTGGCCTGCCGCGAGACTCAGACGGTTATTGCCCAGAGATAGATCCAGTTTCATGACACGCAAGCGACTTTCCGCTTTTTCGGCCTTCTCCATCCAGCCCTGGAGAGTGCGAGGCTGCTGAGAGCTGAGGACATTATTGCGGACGTCTACAGCTAGTCCCATTCGATATTGTTGAGCCAGCACCGCATCGGTCCAGTCCCGAATTTTCACCGCATGCCTTTGAAACTCCCTTGAATACTCCCGCACGGTGAGTTTGCCTTGTCTGAACGTGCGAAGGAAGGCTTCGGCTTTCTGGGCCGCCCCCGGATCCTCAAAATGGTTTCTCAAGGCCCACATGAAGTCATCAACATTCCCCAGTTCCGCTGCCTCCAGATCATGAAGGGCTACATACCAACTAGTAGCACTCCCCCGGAACCTGGAAGCGATAAACTCCACCTGTTGCTCCTCGTCCGGGAACACATAGCCCCATCTCTGCACAAATTTCCCTACTTGCAATATGAAAAAGGACACAGTTTCTGGATCCCCATCAAACGTGATCTCCAACATGTCCTTGGGGCGGATTACTGGAGGGGCCGGGGCCATGATCGGTGCTGGAACTGGCTGCGGGAGGGGTGCTGGAGCAGGGAGTTGAGGCGGAGGCAGAGCTGGTGGCTGGATAGGTCCTGGTTGCCCTGGCCCGGGTCCTGGTGCTGGGCCGACAGGTGGAGGTGGGGCCGGTGCTGGCTGGCCCGGCCCTGGGGCCGGAGGAGCAGGAGGTGGCTGTCCCGGTGGCACCGGTGGTGCAGGCGCTGGTGCCGGTCTAGGTTGCGTCAGCGGATGAGCTCGAATTGCTTGGTCCATCATCTGTGGTAGGGATTGCATTAGTTTGCCCATGTCCCGTACCAGACGTTGGGTATCCTCTTGAATAGAGTCCATGCGAGCCTCTGTATCGGAACCGGATCCTGTTCTAGGAGATCCTCGAGACATCCGTCCCTGGGGAAGTCCAAAACTACCTCTAGGATCCAAAAGGCTGTCCCGGCTCTGGCTCCCCGGCATGGACCAAGTTGTCTGGGTAGTGTCCAACAGGTTTTTAGTCCAATCGCGTGATCTGCGGTAGGTCACCCCTTTATCCCAGGGTGTTGGGGCTCCCAGCACGTAGGTCCGTGGAACCGCTCCCCCTTGACTCTGCGTTGACCTGGCCGGGCTATAGATTGGGAGAGTGTACGCAGCACCCACTGTGCTGATCGATGGAGGGGTGACCAACCCTGCTGCTGATTGCGGGGTTGGCGCTGCCAAAACCGAAGTTGTAGTCACTGGAACAACGGTGGTGGTCGGAGTGGTGACCACTGGAGTTGCCACGGTGGTGACCGGGGCCGTGGCTCCCGGAGTAGTAGTCACTGGGACTGCGCCCGTGGCTCCCCCCCCAGCTCCGCTCATCGTGGTAGACGGCGGAAACTGACGGTGGGGGAATAATGGTGATTCCTGACAATATCTGTCAGGTTTAAAAACAAGTAGATCCAGTCATTCTTGCACAAAGAAAGGTTTTATTGGATTATCTTGCTAAAACCCACAGTAGGAGGTCATTGTCAGGAATGGGGGCGAAGCAATGCAAGCTAACTTATAGTGTGATGCAATAAAGCGCCTAGCAAATGAAACTTGAGCACTCGCGTGGGAACTCCCGGCGGGAGATATACTTCATGAACGGGAGACTACTCCCCCCTCCCTTTGCCTTCCCAGGACTGGAAAATTCTCAGTAAAACAAGAATAGCCCAAAGCCTACATTCAAGGCCACCGTGATAAGGAAAAGCGGCAGGGAAGAAGCTCCCACGTTTCTGCCTGCATAGCTACGCAAGCGCAAAGCAGGGTAGGGAACACAAAACAATGGATTCAGTGAGAAACATCAAAGGCATTTTCTGACACCTCTTTGGCTAAGACAGTCCTGGGAAGCAGAGCTTTCGGCACCTGAGACCCTGGAGGGCTCCTGCCAGGCAGAGGAGAGAACACTGATTGATCTGCATGGACCAATGGTCCTTCTCAGTAAAAGGAAACTTCACAAGAGATCCAAACTACATGTGATGCAAAACTCATGACTGCCTGGCACCCACCTATTCCCCACCTTCTGTTTGGGAATAATGACTCAGATGGCATCAGGGCTGGTCTGAGGCTTTTTTGGGCTCTAGGCGAGGCTAGCTTGTGGTGTCCCCCAGGTGAGGCTGCCTTGTGGTGCCCCCCCTCGCCGTACCCCGCCTCCTCCTGCTCCTCTGATGGGCCCACTCCTGCCTTGCCACCGCTGCCGCCTCTTCCTCATTGTCCTCCAGCCGATTGAAATGCCCCCCCGGTCCTTCCTAGCTCGCCTGTCTCAGTAGGCCATCCTGGAAGGGGCTGGGGGCAGCTCTGTTGGGCTTCTCTGGCTGACCTGCTTCAGCGCGCCAGCCGCAGGAGCCCCAGGAGGGATTGAAATGCCCCCCCGGTCCTTCCTAGCTTTCCTGTCTCAGCGGGCCAGCTAGGAAAGGGCTGGGGGTGGCTCTGTCAGGCTTCTCTGGCTAGCCTGCTTCAGTGCGCCAGCCGCAGAAGCCCCGGAAGGGATTGAAATCCCCCCCCCCCAGTCGTTCTTAGCTCACCTGTCTCAGCGGGCCAGCCTGGAAGGGACAAGGGGGCGGGGCAGCTCTGTCAGGTTTCTCCAGCTGGCCTGCTTCAGCGCGCCAGCTGCAGAAACCTCAGGAGGGATTGAAAGCCCCCCCCCACCCTGCTGGGTCCAGTTCAGGTGGTGGAAGGGGTGCATGCACCCAGGAGCCAATGGGCTTGGGGCGAAGAAAGAGAGTGATTCACTGGAGGGGCGCTGCACTCATTGCCTCCCCGGGCCATGCAAAGGGCTTGGACTGGAGGGGACTGTCCAGAGCCTCCCATCATTTCCTCACCCCACCCTGGCCGCCCACTCACCAGAGCTCCCCCTGACCAGCAGGAGGGCGACTCCCCCAGCAGCAGCCACAGACCGTGCTGGGCTGTGCTCATCGTTGAAGCCTCTCTGCGCCCTCGGTGCGCCCTGGCCCCTGGGGGCAGGGGGGCTTTTGGCGGGGGGCCTGGGTGCAGTTTGGCACCCTAAGGGCCGGCCTGCCCTAGGCGAATGCCTAGTTCGCCTAGTGAGTGAGCTGGCCCTGGATGGCATGTATTCGCTGGAATATTTTTACCTTGCCGAATGGAAAAGTGTACCACTCAAACCTGCATTCTTAAACTATGATGGCAAACCCAGAGCAGCACATGCTCACTTAGTGCAGAGCCCAGCCCCACCCTTTCCTGTGATTGCCCCCCTTGTTTTAAGAAGGCTGCTGGACATGGTGGACAAGATTTGACCCTCCTAGCGGGATGGGGTGAAGCACTGTACCCACTGCCCAAAACCTGGCTAGCTCTAGTCTCGACAAAGGAAAAGTACAGAAGGAAGTCCTTGCATTTGGGGTGGGTTCCTTAATGGCTCTAGGCCCCAGGATCTGCCCACTTGCCCTTACCACGTATCTGGTACGTTCTGGGGGAATTTTGATGAAAGACCCGAGGAAACTCTTCCCTCTGTGGAGAATGATTCCTCAGACCCCACATCTCTCTCTTTCTCTCTTTCAGAATGGTTTACCCAAAGCCATTTAAACCCATAGCCAGGGATGACCCAGTTTAGCTTCCAGAATCTCTTAAGACTGGATTAGCTTGGACCATTCAGGTCAGGGCAGTAAAGCCAGGCATTCCCGTCTCACTGTGTTTACAGACCTTATACATAAGGGAAGACTACTGCAGAGCTTACTCTTCAATACCTTGGCATTTTGGGACATAAAGTGAGAATCTTTCCGGGCTAAAGAACAGCTTTCCAGAATCAGGGTCGTGGCCTCAGAGAATGGATTGCTAATGCAGCCAGCTGTTGCCCCTGCCCCCCTTCAGAGCCTGCCTGCCTGAGAGCCTTGATGGAGCTGATCGTGTGGGGAAACTCTCAATGGCGCTGAGTCTCACCAAGTCCCCAGTTGCCCTTACCACTACTACGAGCAAATTCTCTGTAATGGAGAGAAAGTGAGCTGAATGTAGCCCAAAATGTTGGGAATAATTCTGCAGAAAGGCCTGCAGGGATTCTTCACTCTATGCAGAACTATTCCTAAAACCCAGCTTCTCTTTTTCTTTCAGAATGGTTTACTCAAAGCCACACATCTTTAAGCCACCGTAAGTAATGCTTGTTCACAATGACTCAACATTTGCCAGGACCACTGTTCTGGGCACCTGATGAATTCTGCCCTAGTCCCACTGTGGAAAGTTTGATAATTATGGAGTTTTTTAAAAGTTGTCCTCTTGTCTTTCGAGTCAGTGTGGTGTAGAGGTCAGAGTGTCGAAGTAGAATCTGGGAGACCTGAGTTTGATTGTTCAGTCTGCTGTGGAAGCTTGCTGGGTGACTGCTTGGGTCAGTCACATACAGCCTAACCTAACTCATGGGGGGGGGGGGGCGTTGTGAGGATAAAATGGAAGAGCAGAAAATGATGTAAGGGGATGTTTGGGTCTCCCATTGGAGAGGAAAGGAGTAGTAGAAACAAGCACAGAAATATAAGCACTGTCTGTGCAGCTCTGTAATGTGATTCTGAAGAAGTCTTCTTTCCCCACAGGAGAACCGACGTCCTTACAGTGACTCCCTGGCTTGCCCCGATTATTTGGGAAGGGACCTTCAACTTGGATATCTTGAATGAGCAGTTCAGGCAAAGGAACATGACCGTTGGACTGATGGTGTTTGCTATCAAAAAGTGAGCCTGGCTTAACTGGGGAATGAAGCAAGCAGTGGGGTTAGGCGTCTTCCTCTCTGGAGTCTGACCTTTCATGAGTATGAGGCTTTATTCTTTCTGCTGCTGGTCATTACACAGTTGGTGGAAGGAGAGAGGTGGGTTGCTGCTGACTGAATCGTCCAGACATACCTGCCGCAGAGATGTAGGTAGGGTTGCCACCAATGCCTTGGCAAATGCCAGGAGTCTTTGAGAGCAGTGCACAGGGAGGATGTGACATCATGTTTGGGTGACAACCTATAAATGTCTCCACATCTCTATTGTATAAACCATAGTTTCTGCTGTTCGGTGTGGCCTATTATGCTGATGAGTTCCTGCTGGATTTTTTCTACAAAAACAGCCCTGCCTAGCATATTATATGGGTTGATAAGTAGATGGGTGACAGCCACCTCAGGAAGGCCATATAGAGATGTCCACTGCCTCAACCGAAAGCCTGATGGAACAGCTCTGTCTTACAGGCCCTGCGGAATTTAAGAAGATCCCGCAGGGCCCTAATCTCAATACAAATCTAAATAAATAAATAAATAAATAAATAGATTCCACCAGGCAGGGGCCAGGGCAGAAAAAGCCTTGGCCCTGGTCGAGGCAAGATGAACATCCTTTGGGTCGGGGACAACCAGGGGATGTCGATCTATAGAGCATATATAGGAAGAGGCGGTCCCTCAAAAATGTGGATCCCAGGCCATATAAGTTGATTACCAGCACCTTGACGTGAATCCAAAAGTCAACTGGCAACTAATGCAGTTGGCCAAGTGCCTGCCGGATATGAGCCCACATAGGTGTAGATGTCAGCAGACGCGCTGCCACATTTTGCACCAGCTGCAGTTTCCAGGTCAGCCTCACGGGTAAGCCTACATAGAGCGAGTTGCAGTAATCAAGCCTCGAACTGACTATTGCATGGAACACTGTAGCTAAGTCCTGGAGGGAGAGATATGGTTTCAGCAAAGGCCTTATCTGCCTAAGATGGAAAAATGCAGATCTGGCAATTGCCATAACCTGGGCCTCCATAGAAAGAGAGTGTGGGGAGTCTGATATCCACATCCACACACTCCCGACCCAGGTACAGGACCTCCATCTTTGATGGATTTAGCTTCAACCGGCTCTGCCTCAACCATCCAGCCACGGCTGCCAAAGCCTCAGCCAGAATGTCAGGGGCAGAGAATGGATGGCCATCCATTAACAGATAAAGCTGAGTGTCATCCGCATAGCTCCTGGCTAACTGGGCGAGGGGGTGCATGTTAGATGTTAAATAACATTTATTTATTTATTATTGTCAATGTTTTATATTGTCTGCCGCCTTGAACCGGCTCCCAGCAAGGCAGGATATAAATTGAAGACAATAAATAAATAATAAATAAACATTGGTGAGAGAATCGCCCCTTGTGCCACCCTCTGTCTCCAACCATTGGAGGAGAAGCATTGCAAGGCAGTCCCCCAAACTCCCATGTTGGCAAGGTGGTGTGTCAACAATTCATAGTTGACTGTGTTGAATGCGGCTGTTAGATCTAATAGCAACAGCAGTGCCACCCTGCCCCTATCCAGCTGTCTACGGAGGTCATCTATAAGGGCAACCAGAGCTGTCTCTGTTCCATGGCCAGGGCGGAAGCCAGACTGGAAAGGATCAAGGACAGAAGCATCCTCCAGGAAAGCTTGGAGTTGTTCAGCCACCACTCTCTCAACCATCTTACCCAGAAATGGCAAATTTGATACTGGGAGGTAGTTGGCCGGGACCGTAGGGTCCAATGATGGATTCTTCAAGAGTGGACGAGCTACCGCCTCCTTCAGAGCCCCGCGCCCTCTGCAGCTTCCAATGGGACTACTCGGGAGGAATGCGGTGGGTGGGCGTGGGGGGGAGGATCCGGTGCATCTCTGAAGCAGGAGGTTGGAGCTGCCACCGGGCCCCTTCTTCACCCCCCTCCCCCAAGGCAGCCAGGAGGCAGCAGCAGCCCAGCCCTGGCGAGCCCGGAAGAGGGGACCAGTGCCTGCCCGGGGGTGCCCCCTTGCTGTCCTCTGCTGCCACCTCCTCTTCCTCTGCTTCTGCCTCGCATTATGGGAGACCTGATTCCCCGTGTAAGCCCCCTTTGTCCTCCAGCTGCACGGGTCGCTTCACAGACATCGGGAGGGGAGGGCAGCGTTGGGTGGTGAATCGGTGATGGGTGCATGCAGGGAAGTCCGGGCCCTGCAGGTGGGGTGGGCGTGGCAGTGTGCTTCCTCCCCACTGCACAAGGAGCTGCCAGCCCTCAGTCCCCCCCACTCCGGTTCAGAGGTGTGCTGCGGCAGCCAGGGGCTGTGCGGGGTCAGGCACCAGGAATGCACTCCTCCTCCTCCTCTGAAGAGCAGGAGCAGCAGCAGAGCTCTTGGGGCTGAGCAGCGGCTTTAGGCAGGGCAGGGGCTTTTGGTAGGGGGGGCAGCAGGGCAGTTTGGCGCCCTCCTTGGAGGCCTGCCCTAGGCAAAAGTCCAGTTTGCCTAGTGAGTGAGCTGGCCCTGCCTGAATGCTCTCCCCACAGGCTTTCACCAGCCAGGAAGGGCATGGGGCAAGGAGGCAGGTAGTAGGCCTCACTGCTGCCAAGATCCTGTCAACTTCCTCCTGTGAGAGTTGGCTGAAGTGGTCCAATATTGGACCTGAAGACAGACAAGGGGCTTCCAGTTCCTTTACAGTGTCAATTGGGGTCAGGAGGTCTTGGCGCAGCATTACTATCTTATCTGTGAAATAGCATGCAAATGCCCCATAGCCAATAGCCAATTCCCTACTATTTGGTCTGCCATATGGCAGAGTCGTGATTGACTGAATAGTTCTAAACAGTTGGGCTGGGCGCGAGCTCACAGATGCAATGGAGGCCGCATATAAATCCTTCTTTGCACCCTTCACGCTATCTCATAGGCTTTCATAAGTGTCCTATAAGATGTTCATGACTCTTCATCATGAGCATGCTGCCACCTTTGCTCTAGCCATCTTAGCTCTCGCTTCATCCTCCGCAGCTCCACAGTATTCCATGGTGCTGCTTTGGTGCGAGGGTGTAGAGGAGGCCGGGAGGGGCGCTCTCATCAATGGCTTCAGAGAGCTGGTTTCCCCAGTCCTCCACCAGCTCATCTAAGGAGCCTCCAGTGGGCATTGGATCCCACAGAGCATCTTGAAGTAGATATTTAAAAAGCCAAGTGGGGGTGGGGAAAACATGTCACTCTTGGTGCCTTTTTTATACAGGAAAGTTATAAACTTCGTGCATCGAAGCCTCCTTAGCACAGTGGGCAGTGCGTCAGCCTCATAATCAGAAGGTCCTTCATTTGAACCTCAGAGGGGGCAGAGTATTTTGCTTTAAGTGGGCATTTTGGAAAAAGCACCCCCTGAATGACCCATTTTCCTGAAGAAGTGAGGAGTGACTCACAAAAGCTCCTGCCCTGCCACAAACTTTGTTAGTCTTCAAGGTACCTTTCTACTGCTGCACACAGACGAGCACGGCTACCCATCTTGTTTTTTCTGAATGGTCATTTTAAGTCCTCCACCAAGTACTGCAGCTGCTCCTTTAGGAAGGCAACAAGCAATCCCAGGCTTTCTGACCTCTCCAGCTTGCAGGCAAGCCCCACCCCCATATACATATATATTTAAAAAACACATAATATTGATTGTGTTATAAACGCCAGTCTGACCATTACAATACAGCAGAGTGCGTTTTTAAAAAATGCATGCCCTGACAGCGCCTTCCCACAGCAGCACCTCCAAGTCAACCGCCTCATAGCAGCCGAGGGGTAAGGGTGCCTGGCGTGGCTTGCACAGCTGAGGCTGAAGATGGTGGGCGGCCAGCTCGAGCTATCGGGGGGAGCAAAAGGTGGACTCTATCCTCTTGGCTGCGCTGCCCAGACTCTTGTGAAACTTCAACTGTCTAGTTGCCCGCCTCTCGCTGGCTCCTCATTTTAAAATGAACCCTCTAGAGAGCTTTTAGTCTTGGTGCCTTGTTTACACACAGGAAAGTTTATTTGGATAGGAACACTTTCTACAGTTATAAACATCCCCCCCCCACCCCCCACAGTGGTCTGTGCTGCTTTCGTTCTCCCCCTCTGATAATGTTGCAACATAATTGCACATGTGCAAAAAATAGGCCACATCAATGACGTAGCGCATGATGGGAGGCGGCTTGGCCCTCTTTTGAATTAATTGTGGAAGGTGTGAGGCAGGTCCAGTACTGAGGCAAAAGCCCTACTGCAGAATGAGTGGGGCAAAGTCAAAGCATCAGATGTGAGTTCCACTCACCGCTAAAATGAGGCAAGAAGGTACTGCAGAAATGGTCTGGATCCCTTCTTCCCTAGATCCATGTTTTAAGAGCTAATGTTGCTCAGTAAGATGATGTACATTTTTCATTCAAAATTCTCTCTTGAGTCTGGACAACTTCCTATTGTGTTCATATTCCATAACTAATGATAAAAGTCTTGTTTCTTCTAGGTATGTCATCTTCCTCCAGAAGTTTCTAGAAACTGCAGAGACTTATTTCATGGCTGGGCATAGAGTGAAGTATTATATCTTTACTGATAGGCCCGAAGAGGTTCCTAACATAACTGTCAAAGGTGGAAGGGAGCTAATCACTCTCAGAGTCCAAAATTACCCCAGGTGGCAAGAAATCTCCATGCGCCGGATGGAGATGATCAGCTACTACTCTCAACAGCACTTTATCCATGAGGTTGACTTTCTGGTGTGTGTTGATGCAGACATGCAGTTTAACGACCATGTTGGAGTAGAGATTTTGAGTGAGGTATTTGGCACGATTCACCCAGCCTTCTATGCCTCCGAGCGCAAAGCATTCATCTACGAACGACGTCCCGAGTCTGAAGCTTACATTCCCCCAGATGAAGGTGATTTTTACTATATGGGAAGCGTTTTCGGAGGAACTGTGGCTGGAGTTTACAAGCTCACCAAGAAGTGCCATGAAGCCATCATGGCTGACAAAAAGAAGAACCTGGAGGCTGTCTGGCAGGAAGAAAGCCACCTAAACAAGTATTTTGTGTACCATAAACCAACAAAAGTACTTTCCCCAGAATACATGTGGGACAATGATTTGGGTAGCCCGCAGTTCCTCAGGAAAAAGAGATTTCTTGCAGTCCCAAAGAACCATGCTGCAATCAGAAATAAAAGGAGTTCACACCTAAAATGTTAGCCACTGTCAGAACCCCTAGCCTAGTCAGCCAAACACCAGGTCTTGTTCATTGAAGCAAGAATAATGTTTATTTTATAAAGCTGCAATAGTGGGTTACTGGAACAGATACATTGTTCAGAATAACTTGGTTACAAGAAGCAAGCAGTTATATCAGGAAGGGGTGAATGGGGACCCCCTCCACCAATGAATGCATAGTATGCGCCGGGAACTGAAGATTACAATAATTAATGAAGTTCCCACCCCCCATTTCCAGCCAAGCTGTAGCTTTGAAAGCGATAGGAAGCTCACAGCCTGTCTCCTCCAAGGTCAGCGTGTAAGTCTACTCGAGATAGAGCCTGCACATCCTGGCCCTCCACATTCCAGTCGAACACTCCCGGTGCATAAATCAACACCCCACGATCCCAACCTCCCGCCTACACACACAAAGTCCATCCGCCCACCTCCTCCATCCATCATGGCAGGACTACCTGACAGCCAGTTTTTTTTACTGTAGAATGAATAATATTTAAAATAAAGTATCATTTATTTCAAAGGAAGGGCCATGTTTATAAGGTCCTTATTAATCCTGTTTTTCCATGAAGGAGTGAAGGACAGAAAGAATTCCATGAAGGGCAGAAACAGACTGGCATCCTAATTGGAAAATCAAACAATTCAGCTACAGTTTCCAGCATTTGATGATGGTGATGATGGTGACAATGAAGAATTGTCACAGTCAGATATTTGACTGGTAGATGGTGTTCTGCAGTTCAAGATCTAGCTGGCCTTGGCCAGGAGGGCAGGATAGAAATAAATCAAAGAAATCAAATCAAATGTTCTTGGGAACTGCAGATGTATCTTCACAGAATTCTTGCTGTTTCAAGCAACACTGTCGTCTGGAGCTGAGCTGGTGTCATTTGCCCAATTCCCAGATTGTCCAGGTGTTTCTTGAGCCTTTTAGGCACTACTCAAAGGGCTGGTGCCAACAGTGAGGAGTTTAGGAGTGATCTTCGATGCCTCCCTTTTTATGAATGCCCAGGTCACTAATGTTGCCAGGTCAGCCTTTAGCTGGTCAGGCAACTGGTTCCCTAACTCTCCTCTCGTGACTTGGTGACAGTGATCTGCGCAATGGGCACTTCCAGGCTTGACTACTGAAACTTGCTCTATGTGGGCCTACTCTTAAATCTGTTCTGGAAGCTTCAGCTGGTACAAAATGCAGCAGCATGCCTGCTGACTGGATATCAGTGCAGGCACACATTCAGCCAGTGTTATGTCAGCTGCATTGTTTGCTGGTTGAGTATTGAGTCAGGTTTATGATGCTGACCTTTAAGACCCTATGTGGCCAGGGACCAGCATACCTGCTGGCAGGGCTCTTTTTGTAGCAGGAACACCTTTGCATATTAGGTGACACACCCCTGATGTAGCCAATCCTCCAAAAGCTTACAGAGCTCTTCTTACAGGGGCTACTGTAAGTTCTTGGAGGATTGGCTGCATTAGGGGTGTGTCGCCTAATATGCAAAGGAGTTCTGGCCCTCTCTGGCCCTAAGGACAGCAGGTTGACATCGACCAGGACCAGGGCATTCTCCCTGGTGGCGCTGATTTACTGGAATGAGCTCCCTGGTGAGATCAGGGCCCTGTGGGACCTCCAGCAGTTCCGCATGGTCGTGGAAGCAGAGCTTTTCTGGCAGGCGTTCCAGTAGGAGCGACACCTCATTGGGCAGAGCCTTTGCCAACCCGCCAGTTGAAGTTATTTGAAGTGGTTCACCCTGGAAGGTGTCTTGGATGCACTTTATTATACTGAGCCGCCAATGATAATGCAAATGGTTTTAAATTGTATGTATATTGAAATGAAATTATGTATTTTATATTGTTCACTGTTTTATTGGTTTTATGTAAGCCACCCTGAGCTGCCTTGGTGGGAGGGTGGGGTAAAAGTTAAATTAATAATTAATAAATAAATTCCTGCTACAAAAAGGGCCCTGCCTGCAGGACTGTCTCTCCTCATATGTGCCTTGAAGAGCCTTGTGCTCTTTAGACCAAGCCAATTATATGGCGTGATATTATGCATTTGCACCCTGTTGGTGCAAGAGGAAGGTGAGAGGTAGTCTGTTGGCCAATTTGCTGTTAAAACCTTGTTGCTGTCCTCAACCATATGCCCATCAAGACTGGTTTAGTATTATTAACTTTGTAGCCAGAGATTGCCCCCAAATCCATTATCAATAACATCAGCAAACAACAGCATTTGGATAGTATTCTGTTGGAAATTAATACCCTTAATAACCTGGTGCTGTTGTGTCACGATGCCGAAATTTCGCTTGCTCTATTTAAATAACAATGGTAAGAGTGGGCACCCTGTCTTCCCAGCTGGGAAAAAAGGTGACGTGCTGCCATTACTCACTGTTCTGGCTCTTGGTGCTCTATATAACAGATCAACCCAGTTACAGAATGCTCTGCCATACCTAAAGTGGTCAAAGCTGCGTTTTAAAAGGACAAGTCAATTCTGTATCTATTAAAAAACCCATTGAGAGCACATGTCTTGCTTCAGCAAGGTGGACTAAATGAACTAGCCTTCCAGTACTTCAGGACATTAATTGGCCTTTTAGGAAGCCTGTCTGGTCAGGTCCTGTATAGTCCCCCAGTACTTCATTCAGTTTGTTTGCCAGAATAGTTGATAAGATCTTGTAGTCTTGTAGAGCAGGGAGATGAGCATATAAGATGATACACCATGTGGATCTTCCCCCTTCTTTAAGATAAGGGCTATATTTGCATCTGTCCAGTATTTCAAAACCTCTATATTTTGCGTATATGTATTTTGAAACCTCTGTATTTTGTATATATGCAAATAGTGTGGGACTAGTTCCTCAGCAAATCTTTTCTAACATTTGTTGCTGAATCCATCTGGACCAGGAGATTTTCCTATTTTCCAGTTCCTGATCACTACTCTTATTTTTGTTCTAGAGATTGGTTGGTCTAATAATTCCCTACATTCCAATGATAAGTTGGGGATAGAAATACTATCTATAAATGATGATGTTTGAAAATGGCTTGGCTGTTATTGGGAACTAGATGGAGCATGCATATTCCTCTCATTCTACAGTCACTCCAGCTGACTGCCCATCAGAAAAGAAGAAGAAGAAGAAGAAGAAGAAGAAGAAGAAGAAGAAGAAGAGGAGATTGGATTTATACCCCGCCCTTCACTCCCCAAGGGAGTCTCAGAGCAGCTTACAAACTCCTTTCTATTCCCCTCCCCACAACAGACACCCTGGGAGGTAGGTGGGGCTGAGAGAGCTCTTGACAGAAACTGCCCTTTTTCAAGAACAGCTCTTGTCAGAACTACAGCTTGCCCAAGGTCATCCAGCAGGTGCAAATGGAGGAGTGGGGAATCGAACCCGGTTCTCCCAGATTAGAGTCTGTGCACTTAACCACTACACCAAACTGGTTGCTGGGCTCAGTTTAAGGTACTGGCTACTACACACAAAGCCCTTCATGGCCTTGGACTCTCATACTTGTGAGACCGCATCTCCCTCATGCACTGCCGCTACAGCTTTACTCATCTGAGCAGGGCCTTCTGCAGGTGCCACCCTGCAAATGGGCAAAATCAACGACTACCTTCTCTGTTGTGGCCCCCGCCATGTGGAACGGGCTGCCTGAGGAGGTCAAGGAGCCCCCCCAAAGCCTCCTGGCTTTCCACAAACTATGCAAAACTGGATCATTCAAGAGAGATTTTCTATGCAGGCAATAGAGTTGCACTGTACTAAGTAGGTCACAAACTTCCTTGGATAACTTATTGGGAACTGTGATCTATACTACTGTGTTAAGCTTTCTGAAACTAGAGTCATACAGTGTAATTTTTGTACCATTTAATGTGTCATGTTAAGACTTATGCTTTGCTTCAGTTCTGTTTTTTGACTTCTGGTTGGTTCTACAACACTAACCCTATTGCATTGTTGACTGAATGACCCAAGCTGTCGATTGTATTGACTCACTCTTTGTCATCCTTCTTGAATCCCAGTGAGATAGATGATTTAAATAAATAAAAATAGTGTTTCTTGAAGCTTCAGCAGTTTAATGGTCAGCATTACCTTTGTATTCATACCTGGGACTTCTCCCCATTATTCCTTGCCATGTGGGCAAAATGGAGTTCCCAGATATAGACTTGGTCCTTCATGGGTTGTGTCCATCCCAGAAGAGTAGCAAGGTAGGAGAGCTTCTTTTCCATGCCCTGGGTCCTCATGATCTCCCCTTGGAAAGTCCACCCCCCTGTTCCATTCTGTTCTTTCTTCCTCAAGACAAAGAAACTTTCTAACCCATCTGGTTGTCCGCATCAACTGCACCCCTTTTGGATGTGACATTCCAGCAAGGTGTGACATGCCAGTAAACTATTATGCTACTTTGCCAGAGCAATGAATGTACGCCAGCCCTAAAATACTCTGTGCTTGGGGCTTGATGCTTTATCCTCTGGCCCTCTCCTTTCTGGTAGCTACAACAGAGTGACAATAGAAATACAGTCATGTGTAATCCCAACGGTTGAAACATTGGAGTGAATTCTAGGGTGGAGGGCATTTCTCCACAGAGTGTATGGTTACATAAACTGTGAAAAAGCCTTCTTACAAGCCAAAGTCATGCCTGACAATGAGCTTATGCACTTTGATTAATCTTTGTCCATTAATCTACCATGTGATGTTTCACCACATGGAATAAGGGCAGTAATTTCATATGGTGCCTGATAATCATGAAAGGCCAATAGTATTTCATAGAATCATAGAGCTGGAAGGGAGCTCCAGGGTCATCTAGTCCAACCCCTGGCAGAATGCAAGAAATTCACAACTACACCTCCCACATACCCCCAGTGACCCCTGCTCCATGCCCAGAAGATGGGGAAAAACCATCCAGGATCCATGACCAAAACTGGCCTGGAGAAAATTGCTTCCTGAGCCCGAAGTGGCCATCAGCAGTTCCCTGGGCGTGTAAGAAAGGGCCACGAGAACGAAGCCCTGATGCAACCCTCCCTGCCCTCCCTCTCATGATCTGCCTGAGTTCACAGAATCAGCATTGCAGTCAGATGGCTGTCTGGCCTCTGCTTAACCCCCCCCCCAAGAAATAGAGCCCCCTGATATGATTACCTTTGTGAAAATTTCAGCAAAACATCTGTGTTCAAACAATTTCAGCAGGCAGGAAACATAAATCTGAGACAATTCTGCCCCACTTGGTGGGCTGTTAGAGCAGCTTCCGTACAGTCAGTGCATGGCTTCAGCCTTTTTTCTTTAACTATGTCTTCTTGTAATAAAAGATTACCATTTAATCTCCATCTTCCCCTTCTGTCTCTGTTTTGTTGCCAAGTTACTACTAAAGGATTGTGATCTGCAAAAGTTTTTGGTTGTATCGTTGCACTCTCTAGATTAATAACTACGGTTTTTAATATCCAGCACATATCAATCCTTGAATATGTTTGGTGTCTGTTGAAAAACAAAGTATAGTATTCGGATTTTTGATCTTCCAAGCATCTCCCAGTTGTAACATTCCCATATAATTAAACACATTTTTGGGAAGTGTGCCTCTTGTTTTTTTTTAACTTATCTTTTTTTGGATCCATTACTCCATTCACGTCTCTGAAGACCATTATCTCTCCTTGAAAATCTAAAATGGATTGGAAAACATTTTCATAATTTTTTCTCCTGTATTGTTTGGGGAATATATTGTTGCTAGTGTGTGACTCTTGCCTTCCAGGAGTCTGCTTTTCAAAATAACATATCTTCCTTCAGAGTCTCTTAATTCTTCTGTAACATTTGTTAATTGTTTATGTGACGGATAGCAAGCAATTGCAGGCTTTTAGGCAATGCTGCTGGAGAAAGGGTGCGCTGGCTGAGAAAGATGGACAGCTCACAGAATCCATTCTGATTAGGTGAAGGCAGTTTATTGTGGAATGGAACACTGAGCTGTTTAAAAAATTCAAGTGGGGTTAGCCAGTTGGTATGGAACAGTGAGGAGTTGGAACAAGGGGGCAGAGCTGACAGAAAAAACGCTGATTGAGACTTTGAAGAAAAGTGTCTAATAAGCCCCATCTGTAGTAGAGTGAATGTGTTGTGGCCTCTGCAAATAACAGTCCTGGGGGAGACAGTGATTCTGGCAAAGAAGTGTCGGAACCTCCCCTATTCATGGAGTGGAAGAAAACTCCTTGTGTGAAAACAAAAACACTACTTGAGTGGAGAAGTAGTCGCTCTCAGTAAGGAAGCTTATTAACCCGTTCACAGAGATTGTTCTTCTGGCAGACAGGGAGCTGACAAAAGGTTTGAGGAGGCAGAGATGATAGACAGAACCTCTGTCCCTGGTTGTGTTCGCCCAGGCCAATTTGAGAAAACACACAAAGCAGTCCTTGTAGAGTAGAAGACCAAAAAATAATTCATTCATTAATATGGGAGAGTACAAGGTCTGGAACCCCTGAATACCTAACAGACTCTTTGAGTTTTACAATGGGTGACATAGCATTTTATATTTCACATTACATCAGAGAAAGAAAACAGAATTATTGGTTCCATCAAATTTTGTCAAACTTCCATCACCTATTTCTAACTGGGTTAAAACCTGTGGGTTGGGCTTTCCCAAGTAAACTTTTTTCTTTTAGCTAAAGAATAAGCGCTTCTTTTTCTTAAATTCCAAAAGTATCCATTTATAGCTGATAAGTTTACAGGCTGTTATTGTTCTTCATTTAGCTAAGCGAACTGGTATCAGAGACGTGCACAGTTGTAACCGGCCTCCTAAGGCTGTAAGCTCCAGCGGGATTAGCAGTTTTCATTTTCCCATCATGCATTTAAGCAATAGTCATAAATGAACCAAAGCTGATATCTGAATATATGTTCAAAGTTAATTTCTGTTTATATGGCTAGAATTATAAATGGCACTTAGCATATATGTAGATCTATATCAAGGCAGTGCTAAGTGTGCCTACTAAGTTACCCTGTTAGTCAGTGGCAGAGTACAAAAATGTATAATAATGAAATGCTGAGTGTTTCATAAACTGTGCGTATAACACAGAGGTCCCTCAAGCAAGTCAAAGAAGGTTATTGCTCTTAAGAAGAAGAGAATAATAATCTGGCCAGACGAAGAGGGGGCAGATGCGAAAACCCCAGTCTATAGACATAGGATTAAAGCATAATAAAATCTCAAGTCTGTATGACCATCCAGTAACAAGTTCAAAAGTAAGCACTCTAGTAATTTCTGTAACCCCGTTAAAGCAGTGATTTGTCTCTAACAACATCAAACCAAAGTAAAAAAGGGAAAATAACTCTGTCTCTAGTGTTGTATAAAATAAGTTTTCTCTCTATATTTTTAAACGTCTCTCTACCAATCCTAACCAAGTCACTTGTAAATATAATTTCAATCCCTTGTCTGTGTGTTCTAATGAATTTGACTTCTGTTTCAACTTTAAGTGTGCCTAGGTGCCCATTTCTGAAGGAAAATTCCTAGAAGAACAAACCCGCCTCAAGCACAGTTCCTTAGTTGGGGTAGGAACTGACAAAGTATCTAACAGTAATAAGGTGGGACAATGGCATCATAATAAAATTTATTTACCACATAAGAAGAGTGACACGCTACCTAAAGGCTACCCAATTAACTTACGGGGAACTGAAATTCATAGAAGAAGTGGAGGGAAACTCTGAGGCAATACAAGGGTGATTGTTTGACGGGAGTGCCCGTTTGGTACAGTTTATGTAAACTGTGACTCCTTTTTTATTATAAATTCTTAATAAACACACAAATAATGCTAGCAAACAGGAACAAAGCCCCAAAGAATCATGGGAATTGTAATAGGATACAATGGGAAGAGTGGGCAGACCTGTGCTTCAACTGCCATTGTAACTGAGTCCCCTCACGTGAGTTTGTCAATATTGCCTGGCACTGGGTGACCAGAGGAGGCTCAGCCCTCCCAGCCAAATCTGGGGGTGGGGCCTGAGCCCTAGCCCCCCAAAGTTTACACCTATGTGTCCCATCATATAGACTTTATTGACTGGCTCTCTGCAATCTGCAGAAGAAGATAAAAGACGTGGCCATACAGTCATCGCCTCCTTCATCCTACAAAGAAAGAGCCTACCATTCAACAGCAGTTAGCTCTCCATAAAGCAATGTGGAATTGGGCCTTGGGGGACCTGAAGGCATAACAAGATGGGCTTCCACTCAGATATCAAACCCTTGGGCGTCCTTGAAAATCTGATTCTCAGAATCTCTGGCAGTTTCGCCTCCTTGCGTCAAAAGGATGGATGCGATGGATGGATGACGGATATATATAGGGAGATTGTACAGGTAATTTATCTAGGGTTGCCAAATTGGGGTTGGGAAATTCCTGGAGATTTGGATTACAGCCTGGGGGGGGGGGTTGAGGAGGGGAGGGACCTGTGTGGGATATAATGCCATAAATTATAAACTCCAGAGCAGCCATTTTCTCCAGATGAGTTGTGCTTGTTGTGGGAGATCTCCAACCTTCTCCTGAAGATAGGCAACCCTAGAACTGTCTGCCAGGAAGCCTGAACAAACCCACCTCAACCTTCCCTCCCTCTCCCCATCTTGCAGCCCCCAGTCACATCATCTGCATTCCAAGATGACATCATCTTTCATCATCACTCCAAAGATTCTTTTTCTCCCTCCCTCCCTCCCTCCCTCAGAACCTGCAGGGTTACCATAGGGACGGCAATAAACAATCTTAAATCATAACAATTCTCTGGGGTATTCCATCCTTACTGGTCACTTGGTCCGTTACGAGTGTCAGAGGTGGTCCCTCACTCCAGTGCGTGGTGAGATACTCCTGTAAACCTTCTGAATTGTGACTTTTTCATTCATCATGTCAGGTAGGAAATCCTTAGAATTTGATGTTCACAAGACCTCTTCAGTTCTCCATTTCCCAAGGTAGTTAGCAGAGTGCCATCTTGAGGCCATAGATTCATAGCTGGATGAATTTTGTGGCAGGTTAAAGGAGGTGAAACAAATTAATGGAGAAATGACTGCAGACAGCGAAGAGGGGGGGGAAACAGCCAGAATGCAATTTGGAAGATACCAAATCTAATGCAGCAAAACAAGTCACAACTAAGTCTCGGTCAAGTCCATGGCACTTTGGTGAAGATGAAGAGATCCATTCAATGGTTTCTGATGGGAGTTAGTGATGTCATTGGCTGGACTCTGCCCACAGTATCTTATGTGACATTTTAAAATGAGAATTACGACAATGGTGGAAACATCAGAGATAGGGTAGGGGATGAAGAAGCAAGATATACAAGGTTACGTGCAAGGGAAATTGTATCAATCACTTTCCTACCTCGTCTTGATACATCAAGGTTACATTTGAGTTTAGTGTGAGGGAGAATAGGCAAGAGAAACCCACACAATCCCATGTAGCTGCTGGCCTTTAAAATAAGCATGGTGATGCGAACTGAATCCCTGCCATATTGCTAGTGTTATGTTGAATGGGCACAACTTGCATTATGCCAGAGGACTCCTAGGAAAGGAGAGTTTTTAAATGGGGGGCTGAAAGAACAGAAGCAGTTTGCTTTATGCAAATGGATATATTAGCATCAAGATGTCCAGGTTGGTAGCAACACAGGACCTACTATTCTCATCACGAGAAAAGGGGTCATCAGGTCACTCTGCAGGTCAGGAGGGAGAGAGAGCACAGACTGTCCCTGATAAAACACAAAAGGGTTCTTTTCATTCACAGCATGAGCAACCGAACCAGGAGATGGTGTAGCAAAGTGGCTAAGACCCTGTACAGGAAATTTGGGGTCCAGATCTGGTCAGAGCCAGGAACTGACTAAGAACCCTTAAGCAAGCTATTTTTAATCCAGCCTCAGCTATTCCTGCTGCTCAAGAGGGGGTTAACAATATTAAAAATTTAGACAAGGCCCTTGCATGGACTTGCAGAGATCAATTACATTAGCACTGCAAAATGCAGGCTGTTGAGGCAGCTTGGGGTTTATCTGCTGCTGATAGTCCTCTCAAGGCTCTCAAACACCCAATCCATTTTATTTTTTATTTTCAGATGAGGCCCGTGACAGGTGTCAGCAGAGTATTCCTGCAGAGGCTCCTCGGTGGTTCATCAGAACGTTTGCACCATGTCTGAGCGCTGCTTGGCTCCAGCCTTTGGTTCCCACTCTGGTCGTCCAGCCAACTTCGAGGACTGCCGTCACTTTGAACTATCTGCCATCGCACACCTCTCTCTTGCAGCCACCGCCCAGGAGGGATGAACCGCCACAAATCCTCTGTCCTTCGATCCATGGCTGGGGGATGACTGGCAGTATCCCTGGCCCATTCGTGGGGCCAAAGTCATCTGAATACTGTCCAGTGGAGCAGTGGCATGCTCACCTGCAGCCTGCGGCTAGTCATCAGAGGACAAAAGGTTTGTGCTAGTCTGACTTTTCAAAGGGCACAGGAGTGGGATTATGTGGGATTGCAGTCCCTTACGTGGGATTGCAGCCATTCCTGGGGTCCTACCTGCATAATTCTCATTTGACAATGGTTTTCAAAGAGTCTTCTGGGGAGCTTCGATGTCATCAGGCAGGAGGGGATCAACAATGGCAATCTTCCCACAGACACAGAATAATGCCCCACAGTCAGAAAAGAGGGTTAGATGTGTCTTAGGGCACGCTGAATTTTCAGTTCTTGGGAATGAGAAGCCCCAACAGGCCTGGCCAGCTTGCATACTAAGACACATCCCATAATCCTCCACAAGTCAGAAACTTTGTGACACGGGGTTGGTTCTGCAACCATCAGTCCCATGAATGCAGAAGCTTAACCAGAGCTTGCCCCAAGGGTTTTCTCTCCTGCTAGAGCTGGTGGAACGGGCCAGATCTGTCTCCTTCCTTCTCTTGATGTTGAGTACTTAAGGCTGATATGGAGAAATCACCCAGGACTTCCCTTTAAATGTCCTGGTTTCTCTCGGTATTGTTTAACTCTGTCGTTATTTCCATGCTATATGACTGCTTGGGTTACTTGTGCAGTCTAGCCCAGAGATGTACCACTGACATTGTGCATAAGATCAGGTTTCCAAGTGCTTCATCATGATGGGACGTCACTGTCTCATGTGATCCAGAGAGACTGAACAGGGTGCCATGTTGACTAATGCTCTTTGGCTTTTCTATTCTGAGAGGCCAAGGCTGGGAATAGGCCAATGTTTTACCACTTTCCCAGTGCTCCTGTTCAGCAACAAGCCTCCAAGAGCAGCATCCAATGCTTCTCATATGACTGGTGCCTTGGGCTTGCCTGGAGTCCCTGGAACCAACCATTGGAGAGCCCAAGCTCAGAATATGTCACAGAAGTCCAGGGCACCAGTCATGGACTGCTAGGTTTGGCATTTGCTCCAGGCACAGTCTAATTTGGTGGGTATTTGCTGAAGTTTCTACCAGTGAGACTTGCCCTTTCCTTGGCCTGACCTCAAGGATACTACTATTAGGATTATATAAAGATTAGCAAATTGCTTACAGCGTCTGTGGGGTGCAAAACAAAAAACAAACCAGAAATAATGATACAGATTTGGGTGCATACACCATTTCATTTCTTCAGACCCTTCTTTAGGTCTTTTGCTGCTTTAACTCTTGCCTATTACCAAATACTTTCTCCTCATTGAAATCATTGAGGTCCCATGTTAATTAGGACCCTTCCTGACACCTGGCACTAGTGATCAAGAAGAGATTCTTTGCTCTCTAATAATTACTTTTCTTCCTTCTTACAGTGGCTGATGTGCCCCCTGACACCCAGGAAGCCAGAGGAACGAACAGTGTCCAAACTGGGAGAGGACAGCGCCAGGACAACAACATGCCCACACTGGTGATTCCAAACAAACCAAAGACAGCTTCATTGTCGTTGGCATCCATACAGACTCCAAGCGAAGGGCCAATAGAAATAATTGACCTGTGTGCAGTAGAGGATGAAGGCTCAGGGACATTAGGAGATCAAAAACCTGATCCCCCTGGTCCAGTTCAGAGGGGTCAGGTGACGGAGACAAAAATCCTTTTGGTGTCAACTGGTGCAATTTCAGAGGAATCGAAGAAAGGTGTTTTGAAGCCAACAGAGACTCTCAAAAGAGATCTGGAAACTGAGAAACTGCCACCCAAAAAACGATGGAGAAAGAGAAAGATGGCTGACCAAGCTTCACCCATACAAGCCAAAATAAAGGTCCATATTTCAAATCCACAAACTTTAAGACCAAAGGAAAAGGCTCTAGACATAAAAGTGAGTGGTTCAAGATCCAAAGGTCTGCAGATGGACAAGAAAAATACACAGCCTAAGAAGGCACAAGCACCTAAAGTAATAACTGCAAAAAATAAGATGCAGGGCAAACCGAGAATGGAACCTTTAAAACCAGTGCCCAAGAGTGATCTGGCTTTGCGCATGATGGAGTCTGTGCAGGTCTTCTATCCCCTGGGGAAAAGCAAAGTTTCTACTGTGCCTGCTCAGAAGGCTCCCTCAAGTATTTCTTCAACCATTCCTCCAGTGAAGCCAGTGTCCACATCTGTAAGGCCTGTTCAAAAAGCTCTGCCTATGTCAGTCCCTAAACCACTGGTAAAGCCATTGGCCACCACTCTGACGAAAGCAATGCCACCAACCTCACAGCCGAAACCACCACCCTCCTCGTTGGCTAAACCATCACTGGTACCACAACCAGCTCCAAGAGTTACATCACTGAAGAAGAGTCTACCCAATGTTGTTGGGAGAACATCCACTCTTGACTACAGGCACGGCATTTCAGTGCAACAGAATCAGAGGCTGAGCCATAGCCAAGCTAAGGGAGCAATAAGCACAACACTCAACTTTCGCCCACGAACACTACCGAGAGATCATGGACTAGTTCTTAGATGTCATCCAACTCCACCTGTCTTACCCTTTGAATTAGCCTTCAGAAACTGGAAACCGCCCCCCAAGTACCTGGAAGTCTCAACCCCTATCACAGAGGAGCAACGTCCCTGGAGGGAGATGATGAAGCGACAAGCTCAAAAAGAGAGGGAGGAGGCAGCACGGTGGACTTCTTTGGGGCGCGTGCAGTTTTTTGTGGAGCGCAACAAAGAAAAGGACACATCTGTTATGTTTGGCTATCCTTAATGTCTCTGATACGTCTCCGGGCCAAACTAGACGTGACAGTATCCTCATGGCCGCAAAGACTGCTGCTATTTTAAAACCCTTTCAGAATGCTGTGAGGAGACACAGCGTGGCAGGCTGAGGCACTCTGGTTTGGGCCCTGCAGCTTATGAAATGTGCACATATGCTTTACAGCATTTAATGTTGAATAGTCACATCTTTTTATATATTCTGTATATATGTGTATATATATGTAATTTTCATCTTTGTGGTTTGTGCTTATTTTTAAAATACCAAAATTCACAAAGGGTGCATAGACATTTTATTAGACTGGATTTAATATTAGATTTTTATTATATTCATAGTTATTTTATATCTTTTCACATGACATATTAAAGGTTATATTTTTCTATTCTATATGATAGTATTCGTATCATAAATATTATCCGTGTCTAACCATGCAAAATGCATGATTACAGTTCTCAACACTCTGGGGGCAGGCGATCATAGTCCTGTTGTTTAAGAAAGGAAAGAAGGATAAACCAGCTAATTACAGACCTATTAGTTTGCTTAGTATCATCAACAAACTTTATACTAGTCACCTTCTGGATAAATTCAAAAGCTGGATTGAAGAGAAAAATCACCAAAGAGCAAGCTGGCTTCGGGAAGGGAAGTACCACCTTAAGTCGTAGTTTGATCATGCAACATCAGATTGAAAAATATGCAGTTAACAGTTTGGTTTCATTGCATGCAGCTTTTAAAATCAGTAAAATCTGCATTCCACTCCATCTCCAGAAAAAAAAAATCATGGGAGAAATTAGACGGGATGGCCATAGACTTTTACATCTAATCTGAGCTTTATACTCCAACTCCAGGGTGGATGTAATAGGAAAGGACACCTCTCCGACTCCATTCCAACATTAAAAGGAGTGAAATAAGGATGTGTCCTGGCACCTTTGCTTAACCCAGACTTCCATCCCCCCATGTTAGCGAACCGTAAAATACATTTATTACTGTACACTGATGATACAGTTATACTATCAAGAACACCAGTGGGTCTCAGAAGAGCACGGAAAACATTTGCTCATTTTTGTGAAGAGAACCAGTTAGTGATCAATTATCAGAAAATCAAAATTATGACATTCATCAAGAGGCCCAAGACTAGGACATGGAACATCAGTGGTCACAAGACTGAACATGTGACAAGCTATAAGTACTTGGGAGTAGTGTTACAATCTTCTGGGGCAAGGAAAGCCCACCATGAGCATGAGGCCATAGTGAAATTCTCATGTATTAGAGGAGGGCAATATATTCCAGCAGCCTTCAGATTATACCAGGCTAAAACCCTGCCCCAACTTATGTAAGGTACAACATGTCAGAACTGTGGGGTTCGTGGAACGGTTCCAGGGCCGGTGAGTTAGCTGGGCGTCCTCACTGCTCCTCAGACGCCTGACGGGCTGGTGACTTCACCACCTCCGCCTGCCTGGGCTTATTCTAGAGTCTGTGGTTGGGTCAGATAGGAGTCTCTTTCTCTCTCCGTTCCGGAGACTTCCCCCGAGAGCTCCTCCTGACCGGCTGCACCACCTCTCCCACAGCATAAGCCCCAGGTGTCATCTTCATTGGGCAGCGCCTCCCTGCCTTTTAACTCTCCCTCCTCCTGACTCTGCCCCCCCCTTACTTCAGAGGAGGACAGCCATGGGATGGGCCCAGCCTCCCTTCTCATTGGTGCATTCCCACCCAGCTTCTTCCCTATCAGCCCACCGCCACTGGCCCTCCCCCATGCCCACCTTTGGCCGTGGGTGTTCCATGGGCCAGTTGAGGGGGCAGAATACCTGGGCCCCCGGGGAACCCTCGGAGACTATTGAACTCCAGCTGTCGGCAGAAGGTCAGAATCCCCCTACGCCCCTGTTCCAGGTGTAAACTCCTGGTTCACTCTTTGGTAGGTGCCCTGGGGTCCCTGGGGCTCGGGCCACTGCTCTTTCTGCAAATCGTCATCCTGAGTCCCTATGGCTTGGGCAGAGGGAGGCAGGAGGGATTGCTGGGGATCCCCCTTCTGACACAACACTAAGCCTATCCCCTTCTAGTTACCTGCCACTTGAGCAAGTACAGTCAAACTTTCTAAGATCTTTCTTCCAACTGCCCAGCTGTGTCTCCAATGCAAGTCTGCGTTTAGAATCTGGTCTAGTAAAAGTAGAGGCCAGGATATCCCTCACCTCCATTAGTTTATGGCTCAAACTAAATTTTATTCCTCAGGGCCTAGCACCTTTAATTCTCTGGGATAGTTTTCAGTCTTCCTGGTCAAAGGCAATGCACCAAAAGCTGATGAGTTTGGGCTTTTCTCTGCAAACTATCCTAGAAATGGGATTTGATCAGGTGAAAGCAACCTCAGGCTGACTGGGCCTGCATCAGCTGGCAGGCCCCGCTCTGCCTACCCTTCCTTTGCCTGACCTGGCACCTGAGGGGGCCGTTTTACTCCACTGCCTCATGGTACTGCTGCCACCACGGTCCCTGTCTTGGGCTCTGGTTAGGTGGGACAGCCTACTAACCTCCCTCCGGCATCCCTAGGAACCTGCCTCAGGGCTTCCCAGGGATCTTTGGGGCTCCCCTGGAGAGTTGACAACTGGCCATTTTACCACTTTTCTCCTCCTTAGGGATCCCCTGACCCACTCCTAGCAGTTCCAAGTGGGTGGAGAAATTATGTGGTACAGAGGGACTTCACTCCTTCAAAAATCAAAGGATTTATTTAAAACTCAAGCAACTATATATCCAGGCACATCAAAAGCAAAAGGAAGAAATAAAATAACGTTGACAAAAGTGCTTCATCTCTTTCCCTCCTCTAAACTCAGGCCCTATTTAGGTGGTATGCAGGGCAGGTGCATTACTTTGTCACTCTGGAGTAAGCTAGACAAACACGTCTCGGCCTGGGAAGAGGGCTGTACCTGCTTCTTTTTTTTTGCGAGCTCCGACCCACCGACTGGCTTCCCACCCTAAACCCTTAATTATCTAAACAGCCATTCCCACCTAGGAACTGGCCCTCCTGAAGCCTTTTGGGGCCGACCTCCTCACCGCCTTGATGGATTTTTCCTGTCCTCTCCAGGGAGCTGCCCCCTCAGAATACTGGTTAGAGACGGGAGGGAAGGGGGGATGCGGAGGAGATTAGGCTGAGGCCTATCTCAAGTTTGAAAGTCTCCTCCCATCCAGCCCACAGAATGTGAAACCCGCACACAAGATGGCGTCTTCCCAGTGAGAGTGCTGGCCAGTTGAGGGCTGGCTTGCTGGCCAGGTCTAGCAGCAGCTGCCCTCCCTCCCCAGTGAGCTCAGAGGAGGATGGAGCTGTGCGCCTGGGCGAGGAGGGAGGGCCATGTGGTGTGCCTCCCGGCGAAGAACATCAGTGGCGGGCCAGGTTTGGAGGGGCTCCTAGTGGGGGGAGGGGCTCCAGACAGGTCGTACAGCCATTGGGCAGCAGCAACGGGGTGTTGGGAGGCCGGTGGCTGCAGCAGTGGCCCGCTAACAGTCACCCACAGGTTGCTGGGCAACCAGCGCTTGCCTTTGCTGCCTCCCACACCCACTCTCTGAGCTGCAGGGCTTGCTCCCCCTTCTTGTTGCTCCCACAGTGCAGAGCTGCAGTGGCTGATCAGCTGCTGGGTGGGTGAGCTCACCTTGCTCCCCCCACTCCACGCCCACTCTTTACCAGGTGAGGCTGCATTCGAGTGGCTGAGCAACTTTGAGAGGCCAGCGGCTGCAGCCTGCACATGGGTGTGTTCACCCTGTATGCTGCTCCCGTGTGGTGGAGCTGCAGCAGCCAATCACCCTGCACCCACCCTCTACCACTTTTTCTCAGTACTTCCTCATATAATTTGTAAGTTGACAAGACAGAAATATGTTAATCATATCAAGCCGCATTTCTCAACTGTTACTTTCCCCCTGCTCTTGGTTGCTGACTTTTCTGCCTGAGTTGTGGCATAAATTGTTTGGCTGGGACATTCAGGAAAAAGATAATTTATTTCATGCTCACTTAAGACTGAGTAGCTCATTCAATTTTGTTTACCAATTTCTGCACAGAAGCCACAACAATAAACTTTAATGATACGGAACGTAATTGGTCGGTTTGGGATATGGAGGCGGGAGCTATTAAATTGGCGCTCTCTACGTGGCGACACTGGCTGGAGGGGGCCAGAGTGCCGTTTGAAGTGTGGACTGACCATAGAAACTTGGAAGTGCTTAGAACACCCTGAAATCTGAATGCGAAACAGCTCCGTTGGGCTGATTTCTTTTCTAAGTTCAATTTCACACTCCACCATGTCCCAGGAAAAGCTAATTCCCTAGCAGATGCGTTGTCACACCTCCCACAGCATGACAGTCGGTGAGAGGAAGTTCTTGACTCGATGTTTACACCCTCCCAGTTGGGAGGAGCAGTCGTGACGCGCAGCTAGTTGGCAGCCCAACCCCTCATGGACACGGAATCCTGGGAACTGAAGTTCGCTTCCGCCCTCTCTGACAGTGACCAACTTGAACTACAGAAAGAGGTGGAGGTGGGGGAGCGGGCTAATGGCTGTTGGTACTGTGGCCATAAACTGTTTGTGTCTTTGGCTCTGCGGGGTGATATCATGTTGGCAACAAATTAGCAGGGCACCTGGGGTTTGTAAAATCCCTGCACTTGTTATCATGTCAGCTCTGGTGGCCGGGAATGAGAAAGCACCTCTCTTGGTTTGTTCAGTCTTGCCAAACTTGCATCATGGGCACGCCGAGACCCGGGAAGCTGCCGGGACTCCTGCAACCCCTACCCACACCCGGTAGGCAATGCTCCCTCTAAGCTGTGGAGTCTTGTGAGCAGAAATTCTACTCTGTGAGCTACTGGCATTAAAGTTGTGAGCAAGCGATTTGGCTGCTGCATAAATTAGTTTGCTCTGGAGCCATCCTTCCTGAGCTAAGACAGAAATGTGTGAGCCAGAGGCTAAAGAACTGTGAGCTAGCTCACACTAACTTAGCTTAGAGGGAACACTGCTGGTAGGCCGTGGGAAGTTATCTCTATGGACTTTATCACCAATTTGCCCCCCAGCCATGGCAAGACTGTTATCTGGGTGGTAGTTGATTTGTTTTCGAAACAAGCTCACTTTGTTCCTTTTAAGTCCCTGCCTACTGCCTGTGTGCTGGCCAAGGCTTTTCTCCAACACGTGTTTAGATTGCATACACTTCCCCGGAAGATTATCTCTGATCGGGGCTCACAATTTGTTTCCAAATTTTGGGGTGAGCTGCTGCGTCTCATGGGAGTTGGTCGTGGTTTAAGCAGTGCGTACCAGGCCGAGGCTGATAGTCAGACGAAACTGGTGAACCAAACCCTTGAACAGTACCTCCATTGTTTCACTAACTTTCAACAGGACGATTGGGAAGGGCTCCTCTCCCTGGTGGAGTTTAGCTACAACAATGCATGCCATTCTTCCACAGGGGTCTCCCCCTTTATGACAGCTTATGGCTTTGAGGCACCACCCCTCCCATTTTTGTCTGATGCAGCCCTGCCAGAAGGGGAGGTGGAGGACTGGTGTAAGAAGCTACAGGCAGCCTGGCCACTCCTATGCAAAGCCTTGGACAAGTCCAAATTGGATTATAAACAGCAGGTGGATAAGAAATGCTCTGCGGGCTGGGACATACAGCCTGGTGACTTGGTCTATGTGTCTACCAAGAATATCAAGGGACTCCAGCCTAGTAGAAAGCCGGGCTGGAAATATTTGGGCCCATTCCCTGTGAAATGTAAAATCAATGATGTAACTGTGGAACTTGAGTTGCCAAAAACTTTGAGACAATTGCACCCTGTTTTCCATTTCAGATTACTCCACCAGGATCCTGGACCTAATGCTTGGTGGCCACAACGTGCACCCCCCCCCGATGGTGCAAGGCGAACCACATTATGCAGTTGCTGACATTTTAGACTCTAAGCTTGTTAGGAACAAACTCTTCTATTTGGTTGAATGGGTGGACTTTGGGCCGCAACACAGGGAGTGGGTGGAGGTGGAGCACATTTGCCCCCCCCACCTCTTTTGCTGTTTCCATCATCACTACCCCGACAAGCCAGCCTCTAGCCATTACTGTTCTACTGTCTGTATGTTATCATTTTCCTCACCTTGTAGTGTCTCCAGCTGCAGAACTCCTTTGCTGGGAATCAGTGGCTTTTAAATTGTTTTGCTCGCTTTGCCCGTTTGCTTTGCCTGGCGCACGATCTATACTCATTGGCTTCAGCTCATTTAGGGGGATGTTTGAATCCACTATAATTTAGGGAGCCCTGCTGTACCCTGGTATTCCTGACACAAGCTGTACACATGTATTTAGTTCTGTTTCACCGATAAAGAGATTATTCTACGGAAGCCCTGCCTTGTGTGACCTGGCTAAGGAGCCTGACACCTTGTTCCTTTAGGAACAGACTTGCACTAAGAAATGGAGCTGGGGATTCCTTGCCCATCACTCATCTCTGCGCCAGTCCAAGCTTGACCTGCTGAATGAATGCCAGCAGGCATCTATTAAAGGTAGAGGAACCAGGTGACGGTGAGAAAGGAAGTGGCTGTTCTGGCAATTGACCAGCAAGCCACTCGGCTGGTCTGTGGTGAAAATATAGGTGTGACTCTTCACAGCCCATCAGAGGAACGCACTGTCACACATATGGCCAGACATAAAGGGGAACACTTGCTAGACTGACCAAAAGTATCATAGAAGATGTTGTGGCAAAGATAATCAGAACAAACCTGGCCTTTCAGGGAAGCATACTGAGAAGGGACCCAGAATAGAATAGCCTTGAGGAACAGTCAGAAAAATACAAAGCGCTAGCAGTTATGTGGGCTTGTGTAGATTCAATTTTAGTGTGGTCACACATGCCAGATAACATGGGGGAAGCAAGGTTATTTGTGCCGTAGTAATTTGACCTGCCACTGCATGATCAGACGCAGCAGTAGGTGAATCAGGTTTTTTCCTTTGCCGTGTTTCTGGCACGCTGCATCGAGGGATCACTGACACAATGGGAGCGCACCGGAGTGATCACATGGGAAAGTCCGTCTGTGGCCCACTTGATACTGCACTTTCCCCAGTATTTGTTAACTCCACTTCTTCAGCGGAGCGAAACAGGTTGGCGATGGATGCGGGACGCTTGCCAGATGTTCCTGTGTGATCGCACCCATAAAATCCACCCAGCATTCATGCATATCATGTGGCTACTTCTGTGTGTGATTGGGACCTCAGTGTAGATACAATTTGTTGAAACCCAGGTGCAGAAGCATCTGAGAATCAAAAGAATGCCCCACTCCCCAGAAGATAGATTCAGGTGGGTAGCCAGGTTGGTCTGAAGCAATAGAACATAGTCTGAGTCCAGTGGGGGCACCTTTCAGACCAACAAAGTTTAATTTTGGGTATAAGCTTTCATGTGCATGCAGAATTAAACTCTGTTGGTCTTAAAAGTGCCATGGACTCAGACTTTGTTCTACAACTTCACAGAATTGATGATTCAAGGACGGGAGCCTGGGTTGAGGGCCAAAAGACGTTGATGTGTATGAGAAACTTGTAATCATTATTTTTAAGTAGGCTTTGCTAAGATAAAAAGTGGTGAGAATGAACTGACATTTTTTATATATTCTAAAAAGATATTTTAAGTTTAGATAAACTTGTATAGTGTTCGAGGTTATAAGATAATGACTGGACCAAGATAGGATAGGAGATGATTATCAAGGGATAGGAGATGATTCTAAAACCCTATAAATATGCAAAACTTCACTGACTGAGAACAACTTCTCAGAAAGGGCTCCTTGCCTGTGACCTGCTTACTTTTGAGGTGACATACCTTTATGGACTCATGCAATTGCTCTCCTTTACTTATCTATGTAAAAATGAGGGATGGATTGTATCATGCTTTATGGATTTAGTCAGTATTAAGACTATAAGGCTTATGGTTCAATAAAGAGCTTAGAATGAAAGCAAAGATGCTCTAATAGTATTTATTGTGTGCTATACTCAGAACAAACCCACAGTGTTACTGAGCTGGCTAGAAGTTAGAAAGATAACTAGATGCCGAGGGTTTCTTAAGCGCACTCCTATACCAGAATCAGGCCTGACCAGATTCATGCAGAACAGCATGCAACCCAATGCCAACTTGCCCTACCATTGTGGCCCTGGCCGCCCCCGCCCCCACCCCCACCAGGCACTGTCAGCACTGTCATTTCCCAATATTTTCCCCTTTGTTTGCCTTAATGAGGGATCCATTCCTGTGCTAATGGAGTGATGCCCCAAGCACTTTGCATTCATTGGCTTCCAAGAAGTGTGAAATATTTTGTGCCTCTTTTTGGAGGCAGGCCATTGGCAAGAGAGGGGCGGTTGCCCGTCTCCCTTTCCGAGTAAGGCCATAAACCCAGAGTTCAAGGAGGAGGAGGAGGAGTGGGCTTTGTGAAGTTTTGGAACTGTCCTGCTACACCACTGCCTTGAAAATACAGTCCACTGGATCATTGACAAGGCTGGGATCTGTGCAGTGCCTCAGCCTGCTCTACTGCTCGAGAGCTGGAATCCAAGAATGTGCAGCTTTATGCAGACCACAGGAGAAAACTAAGCAGTTAAGTTTTCCTGTACCCAATGAAGACTGAAAGCCATCTTCTCTGCCACTGCAGTGGGAACGTGACCCTACACGTGTTTAGTGTGACCTAACACCGTGCAGAGTGTTGCCTATACCTGCTCCCACCCCTTGGTTCTAAAAGTTCTATGGTGTGTGCCCCTTACCAAGGCGAGGAGGATATAAACATTAACAGCTCGCTGGAATGCAACACAAGGTTACTTAAACAACAAAACTTCCTTTATTAAAAGTTATCAAGGCCAAAAGGAGAGGACAAATGGACTGTCCTTGTGGTATTGGGTCTTCACCATCCATATAGAAGGGTATTGCAAAAAATCGCGCAAGTGGTGGGTTTAAAGGGTGAGTGTTCTTTAAAGAAAGGCACCCTTTTCGCTGCCCCTGCCCGAATAGAGTTCTGGACATTGCCCACACTCACAGCAATACATTATTCTTCAAGCATAGCAGAAGCCAAATGCATTACAGGAACCTCCACAGGTTATCTGGAAACATCCAGGACCCCAATGGGCCTCAAACTGGCAGCAACTCCCAGCAGCTTGCATTACACCAGCTACATGTGCATATCCTCTTTGTGTGTGTAGTACTGTATAACAAGGCCTAGAAGTAGGTCCCTTGGCTCCTGAAAAATGTTCCCAAGTTATTGACCCCAGTTTAGGGAAATGTGACACACCCATTCCACCACCACCAGACACTGGTCACAGTGTCTGCAGAAAAAAAGTTTATGATAACAATGGGAAATATAATGTTACACAGTTCAGTTTCACAGGGAAATGTGAAAAGAAGGTACCAGTTTATATCACCACTTTCACACAATCCAGAAACCCATTACCTGCATGTGCAGACAACCATTTTATTCAAGGGGGACCATTTGAACAGCTCCACAGGTTAACGGTATGTGGACAAGAGGACTCCTTGGAAGAAAAACTGACAATTCAAGATAAGATGGAAACAATGCAGTGTAGTGTTCTGTTTGATGAGATAGTGAAAGGCACCGAAGAAAACCCATAGGAAATTAACATGGTATTTTTACATTTGCAGCACCCAGGACTCTTTTTCATCTGTGGCAACAATGCTTATAAGATGTTGCTGCCCAAATGGAAAGGACTCTGTACCCTAGGGAATGCTTTTCCCAACATAACTATGTATAATTCTTTGACTGCCTCAGACGCCCCAAATCTGGGAAGTTTTGCCCATAAGATCAAGCCCAGAGGAGTTTCAAATCCATCAGTCTAACACCAGTCAGCCGGATGGCATTTTCTGAGGGTCCTCTTCCCACAAATGGGGGTCTTAGATTTAGAAGCAGCTATTTCTAATGTTTCAGCAGAGGAGGAACATGGTTCTGAAATCACAGGGGACTGGTGAGAAATTTCATAAAGGGATGAAAGGCCATGTAAAGTGCTAATTACAGCTGGTGTGGTATAGAAGTGTTGGGCCAGGGTCCAGGAGAACCAAGTTCAAATCCCTGTTTGGCCTTGAAGCTCACTGGGTGACTTTAGGCCCCTTTCAGCCTCCCCTCACTCACTGGGTTATTGTGAGGATGAAATGGGGAAGGGAGAACCATGGACACCCCTCTGAGCTCCTTGGAGAAAGGGTGGGTGAAAACAGAGAGACACGGAGAGCACATGGGAGACAGACTGCAAATCACAACACAGTCACTCCAGGGAGAAGGTGGTGGAGGAGCCCCGTGCTGGTGTCTCCCCCAGCCGTTGCCCCCAGGCAGGATAAAGGGGATCAGGAGCTCTGCTGGGAAGCCCCAGGGGGCTGGACTGAGCTCCTAGACCACCAGTTGCCCACCCTTCCCACACAAGCAATTCCTGCATGAAACATTCCAGAGTACTGGATCATTAACCATACAGATGGTGAGAGCAGAGATGCTGGCGGACGTGAGTCTTCTTCTGCTACGTTCCATCCTCAGACAAGATTTTTTTTTACATTTATTTTTGAGAAAAAGGTCTGTTAAAAGGAATCATGGCATGCAACAGCATAGTGTTGAATCCTGTACTTCCAAACAACATTTTTACAAAAATTTGGTGTAGTGGTTAGGAGCACAAACTCTAATCTGGGAGAACTGGGTTTGGTTCTCCACTCCTCCACATGCAGCTGCTGGTGTGACCTTGGGTCAGTCACAAGTTCTCTCAGAGCTGTTCTCTCACGAACAGCTCTCGAAAGAGCTCTCTCAGCCACACCAACTTCACAGGGTGTCTCCTATGGGGAGGGTAAGGGTAAGGACATTTTAAGCTGCTCTGAGACTCCTTCAGGTAGTGAAGGGCAGGGTATAAATCCAATCTCTTCTCTCTTCTTCATTCTTTCTTTTTGGGAGAAATTAACTAGAATCAAATTGGCTGTTCAAAAGATGCTGTGTGCATGCTGTTGATGGGCTGCAGAAGTCTGGGCTTTTGCCTTTTTGGGACAGAGGGGCAAGAGGGGGTATCTCCTCCAGATGGCAAACTGTGGTGGGCTGATTCCCATTCTATGCTGAAGGCAGTGTGCCAGCTTTGGAAAGCTGATCCTCACTGGAATGTAGCGAGGGTGGTGGAGGCTGTGCATAGAAGACGTCTGCTATAGATGGATGGGAGCAATGTCCCTTCATTGCTCCTGTGGCACCAGCTCCAGTCTCAGCCTGCTGCCAGCCATTTTCAGGTGCTCGATTTCAGTGCGCCAACCATGCGTACTATGTGCCATCCTGTTGATGCACACAGTCACCATTTTGGGTGAACGGGGCAAAAGGAGCATACTTTCCATGCACAAGGAGCTTTGGTGTGCACAAATGCATTCCCTCAAAAAACTGGGGTTCTTTCACACATACCAAAGCTGTGTATGCATGGAAAATATGCACATTTGCTCCACTCACAGAAAATGATTTACCTTGTGCATCCTGTTACATGCTTCTGGAATGCCTAAAAAGCAAACAAATCTGTTAACACCAGTCCTGGAGATTCCTCCCTTAAGCCAGAACTTCCATCCATGTCTCCCCTCGCAGTTCCAAGCAGGGCAGATGGGTACGCTCATGGCAACCTGCTCACTGCCCACTCGAGCATCCCTCAGGCAAGCTTTGCAGAATGGCCTCCAGGTTGTATCTGTCGCTTTGGATCTCCTCCAGGTCCTTCTCAAAAGCCTCGATCCTCTGCTGCTGCTGCTCAGCCTCCTGCTGCAAGGCCCTCAGCTTCTGCCCCAGGGCTCCGGGCCCAGCCAGGTGCAGCCGCAAATGCTCCAGTTGGAACTTGCTTGCGTTCAGTGCTGCTTCTGCCTGGCTAGTGGGATCCAGGAGGCCTGCACCAAGCAGAATGACAGTGTTACAGTTTCCACTGAGCTGCCTCTGCAAATGGCATCCCTACATCCAAGTTCCCCCCACCACTCCTCCTAAAATGTGACCACTTCCCATTTTGTTCCATCTTCCTGGCCCTGCTCTGCATTTTCCTGGCCCTGCCCTGGCTGTCACTGGTGGGGAGACCGATCCAGCAGCCAGCATCAGCCCTGAAACCACCAGCTTTGCAACAGCAGCCTTACAGTCAGAAATCAAGCTTCTTGAGGTTTTTCACACTTACTCCATGCCAGGAAAAATGTCTCCATCTAAATTTCTACACACCAAACAAAGGCAATGGCTCAGGGCAAGCAAAACAAGGGATTCTTCTGCATTGGCTTTTCCCTCAATTGTTTTACCAAACGCACACTGGAACAGAAATTGCCCTCTGCATTGCATGCTGCTTTCACTTTCTTTGATCATCGGATTTTATGGTACCTTCTGCATAGCTTTATGGCCACTCAGGGGTGACTTCACAGACTGTACAGCATTGCCCTGGGTATTTGAATGTGGTTTTGAACTGCATCTTTTCCTAAGCGTTGAGAAAATGTGGTGCGAATGCCAGATCGGCCATTCACTCAGATCTAAGCACAGCACGGGCATCTTTTAGAACAATATGCTTGTCCAAAAAGAGGATGCAGCCACCTTGTGGAAGTGCTAAGAATTCTGCAAGAGAGAATAGTGGTCCATACTCGCTAGCTAACGGCTAAACTTCACATTATGTGCTACTGGGGCTGCTTTTTGCAGACATTTTTATAAGAGACTGGAAATTTGATCAGAGATGGCAGAAAAGCTGCTTGGCTCCCAGCATTTCTGCATTCAAAATTTCCCCCAGCAACTGCCCAAAAGTTTCTCTCTGTGGGTGGGAAAGTAACCTGCTGTTAAACCACTAGCCAGCTAGGAATCTTCCTGATAGGCTCCTAGAATCCTCAGTATTCTGGCCTTGCTTTATCTCTCTCTTTCAAACTGCTGGGGACCTCCCTTTGGGCTCCAGTCCACAGGAATAAAAGTGGCAGGCTCACCTAGATTGAAGAGCAGATCGTTCAGGGTTGCAATGTCCCTCTTCAAGGAGCTCTGGGCTTCTCTGAGGCTCTGGTCAAGATCATTAATTTCTGTGCCAACCTTGAAACAAAATGCATTTACTGCACTGATGCTCCATTTCAGGAGTTTCCTATCATCAAACCCAGGCTCTATTCATGCACAAGAACATCAGTGGTGGTGGGACCCATGATCTGAAACAATGGCATCTCTGAATTCCAAAAGGTGCATATAGTATCGTTAGCGAGAAGAGAATATTCTCTATATAATTTACTTACACATTCATTTCTATTGGATGATGTGGGTTTCTCAGCTTCATTTGCAGATTCATTATGTATTAAGCACTCACGATGTATGGATCTTATAAACTATTTCTATGTACAACATACATTATTTGTACGCATACCGATGTATAATGCTTATGTCAATGTATAATGCAAATTTATTGACAAATGAAAAATGTGTACATTTGCAGGGAGAATACGGGCATCCAATCACCCACTGTCTCTGTGGAACAGGACTTCCCTTCTGGCCCCGCGTGATGCAGCCCATTGAGCCACCTCCATTTTGTCCCTGGTGCTCAGCAGGGACAGCGTGGGGGCAGTAAAAGTTTGTGTGTGTGTGGGGGTCTGCAGCGAGAGGGGAGGGTGAGCAGAAACCGCTGCCTGCTCTCCCACAAACGGGAATGAAGTTTGTGTGATCAGACTCATGCCAATGGGTGGAAAATGCAGTGCAAATGAAGAGTCACAGGTGCAGCTGGCATAAGGTAGAAAGAAAACCAGAACAGGATGTTTGGGTTGGAATGGCAAGGGTGAGAAAGAACAGGCTGCTTATCTGTAACTGATGATCTTTGAGTGGTCATCTGTGCAGTACCACACATGGTTGGGTGCCTGCGCATGACCTTGATCAGAGAAACTTCTAGAGCTTTGCCTCAGAACGCTTTTGGCGGGCTTCCCGCCCCGGGGGAGAGAGCCACCTCCCACTCAGTTCCTTTGACCGCTACAGGTAAGTCCCATCAAACCAAAGAAAGGAGATCAGGAGATGCCAGCAGCGGGGAAGGCCGGGTGGGACTGTGGTACTGCACAGGCGACCACTCGAAGATCATTAGTTACAGGTAAGCAACCTTCATCGTGGTCTTTGTGCAGTCCCACACATGGGTGATTACAAGAGCTGTACCAGTTGGAGGAGGGAGATGGCAGTTGAAAAAGGCACAAAAATACTGGTTAGGACACAGCATCATGAGCAAAAAAATCACCCAACGGTCCTACCTGAGGAAGCAGCAGGGTCAAGCGAAGAGAGATTGCAGCACCGACTGACTGAAGGCAGCATCCCATTGAGCTTGAACACCGAGCGCGTAGTGGGTCATGAAGGTCGATGCTGAGGACCATGTAGCAGCCTCACAGATGTCTTCCAACGGGACACGAGCCAGGAAAGCGGTGGATGTCAATATCGCCCATGTGGAATGGGCAGTGACACAGGTAGGGACAGGTTGACGGGTAAGCTTATAGCAAAGGTCTATGGTGGAAGTTACCCATTTGGACAAGCGTTGAGAGGAAATTGGCTCCCCTGCATGAGGGGGGCCATAAGCTAGGAACAGCCGAGGAGACTGACGGATAGGCTGAGTCCTATGTAAATAGAAACTCTGCGCACATTGAGGCAGTGCCAGGCTCTCTGAGGTGCATCAGCCAGGTCGGGAAAGAAAGTCGGTAAGACAGACGGCTGAGAGAGGTGAAAGCCAGAAACGACTTTCGGCAGGAAAGAAGGATCTGGTCTAAGGACAACCTTCTCTCTATGAAAAACTGTATAAGGGGGGTCAGCCTGAAAGGCAGCTAGTTCACCTACCCTGCGAGCAGTAGTAATTGCGAAGAGGAAGGTCATCTTCCAGGAGAGTAACCGGAGATCAACCGTAGCCATGGGCTCGAAGGGCTTGGACATAAGTTGAACGAGAACAAGTGACACTCAACGAAGGCACTAGAGGCTTCCTAGCGGGACAAAGCCTTGAGGAACGACTTTGTGAGGAATGACTTCATGAGACAGTAGGAAAAAATTGTGGAGCCCTGTATCAGAGGATGGTATGCGGAGATGCCTGCTAAATGGACCTTTAAAGACGAGTATGCCAGGCCATTGTTGTTTAAAGAGATGACATAGGAAAAAATCTCACAGAGAGATGACTGGACTGGATCGGAGGAGTGATCTGAGGCATAGGACTGGAACCTCCTCCACTTCAAACAATAAGTGACACAAGTAGACGGCTTCCTGGCATTGAGGAGGACTTCAGACACTTCTGGTGGGAAGTCTAGTGCAGGATCTTCCAGGCCGTCAACCAGAAGAAGCCGGGATCGGGGTGCAGGATCCTCCCTTGGGCCCAAGAGAGGAGATTGGGAACAACAGGCAGGGGCCAGAATGTCCGATTGGAAAGACGGAGAAGGTGTGGAAACCAGACTTGGCACGGCCACCATGGAGTGACGAGGATGCACGATGTGGCATCGGCCACAATCTTCTGAACAACTCGGGAGATGAGAGGGAACAGAGGGAAGAAGTAGAATAAGGTCCCGTTCCAGGTGTGGAGAAAGGCATCTCCCAGCGACCAAGCAGACGGGGGACCCCGGCTGAAAAAGAGGCGACATTGGGCATTGGCTGCAGTTGCAAAGCCATCGAAGACAGGCGACCAAATTCGACAAAGACAGGTCTCAGATATCGAAGGGGGATGGACCATTCGTTGTCCAACAACCGGGAACGGCTCAATTGATCGGCATCGATGTTTTGAACACCCGGAATGTGTATTGCGGAGAACATGATGGAATGGCGGAGGCACCAACTCCAGAGATCAATGGCTGACTTGCAGAGATGAAGGGAGGCAGTCCCACCCTGCTTGTTTATGTTGTAAACAGTGGTGGTATTGTCGGAAGCAACCTGAACGACCCGGCCTCAAAGCACCGGGAGGAAAGAGCGGAGAGCAAGGTGAACGGCATGCAGCTCCAGGACGTTGATATGAAGAGCAGCCTCATGATGAGACCAGATCCCCTGTGCTGAAAGCATCCCACACTGGGCTCCCCAACCCCAGAGAGATGCAATGGTGGACAGGGATATCTGTGGAGGAGGATGCCGAAAGGGCATGCTGGAAACGAGGTGTTGAGGATGGGACCACCAGGTGAGGGATTTGACAATGAGGGGCTGGGATCAACAGGATTTTGTGCCATGGACTGCGGAGAGGGTTGAAGGCACAAAGAAGCCACAGTTGAAGGGGACGCATTCTCAACTTGGCATGATGGACTACGAAGGCAGTAGACACAAAATGCCCCAGGAGTCATATGACAGACCGGATGGACTGCCAGGGAGAGGTCTGGAACTGGGACACCAAGGAGAGTATGTCGAACATCCTCGAGCTCGGGAGAAACCCGGTCTCGAGGTTGGTATTGAGCCAGGCACCAAGAAATTGAAGGACCTGGACAGGTTGGAGAGATGACTTGGGTAGGTTGACACAAAGGCCGAGGATACGAAGGAGAGAGAGAGTCATGTGGACGTCTTGGAGGAGCTGATTGTGTGTAGCAGCCACGAGAAGCCAGTTGTCGATATAGAGATACAGAGCAATCCCTCGACGATGAAGGTCCGCAGACATCACAGCCATCAACTTGGTAAAAACACTCCGGGCAGTGCAAAGCCCAAACGGGAGGACTCGGTATTGGTAGTGTGCGTTTCCCACAACGAAGCAAAGGAACTTTTGATGTTGGGGACGGATGGTGATGCCAGCCATGCAGCCTTGGGAATCAGTGTAAGGTGACCATTCGGAACTTCTGACATCGGATGTATCGATTCAGATCCCGAAGATCCATAATTGCTCAGAAGCTGCCATCCCTCTTCAGTATGAGGAAATAATTGGAGTAGAAGCCTAGGGTCTGTTGCACCTCTGGGACGACCTCAATGGCACCCTTGGTGAGAAGCACGGAAATCTCGAGATCGAGGAGAGGATCCGGGGGTGTGATGACAAAGTGAGGTTGGTTGGGAGGTGAAAAGAACTCTATGGCATACCCGACCCGTAGGATGGTAAGGACACAGGAGTCAGTGGAAATGTCTCACCACGCTGGAAGAAAGGGGAAGAGTCAGGTCCGGATGGGAGGGGTATATGACGAAGGAGACGGCAAGCAATGGAAGCAGTGAAACAGACTGCTTGGGCTGCTGGGGCTTTTTAGATGCCTGTTGGCATGGCCTAGTCGAAGGATGGGAGCTGTAGGACCGCTTCATCCACTGGGAAGTGGACGCTCGAGATGGCTGGTGCCTGGAATAGTACGGCTACCAAGAGTGGTAACGAGATTGAGGTGTCGAGTTCGATACACCCAGGTTTCAAGCCAACTTCCGGCTATCATCAATGGCCTTCAAGGCCTCTTCAGTGGTGGAGTGGAAGAGACCCTCTCCATAGAATAGGAAGTCCTCAATGTGGAATTTCATATCGGGCTGTAGAGAGGTACCTGGGATCCAAGCGTGATGATGGAGGGCAATAGAGGAGACAAGGACCTTTGAGGAGTAGGTGACAGCATGACAGGCTGAGTTGATTTGCTGCTTGGAGATTGTACAAATTTACGACAAAGCTCCTGATAAAGTGGGATGGTGTTCCTCTGGAACAAACTCCAAGACAGGACGCATAGCATTAGTTACACTGAAAGCATAAGCCGACAGGTATGACAGGTAAGTCTCAATATGTAGACTCATGGAGGCGAAGGAATACATCTTCCTCACGAGAGCATCCACCTTACGACCCTCATGATCGGACAGCGCCAAGTGCCGGACAGGGTGCTTCGATTTTGCCAAAGAATGTACCACCATCGAATTCGGTGGATGGTAACGGAAGAGAAACTTGCCTGAGTTCTCTTGGACCTTGTAAAGACCATCGTACCATCTGGAGACTTGGGGGGATCAAAGCTGGATGGTCCCATGACTTCTTGAGGGCAGAAAGATGGACCAATAACAAAGGCAAGACCATAGACGGTGGGAGGTCGGCCTGAACCAGATTGTGAACGACATCAGTCACAGCAGAGGACTCAGTCGAACCCCGGATCTGAAGGACAGAGGCCATCCTGATCATAAGCTCCAAATAAGCTTTTGGGCCCTCAGTAGGGGAAATAGAACCCAAGTGCCGAGGCTCATCATCGATTTAGGGAACATCGGGATCGACGTCTCCTGACTCCGAGTGCTTGGAAATCGATATGGGAGAGGAGGATCTCAGTGGTTGAGTGAGATCAGCTGGTGTCTGGTCATCAACAGGGAGATGGTACCGAGGTTCTAAGGGAGAACTCTTTGGGGCATCCCTAGGTCTCGAGAGCTCAGGAGGCTGGTCAGGAGCCTCAGAGCGAGCCGAAGCCATGGATCGAGAACGTCTGGAGTAATCTGGCATGCGACGTTGGTCAGTATGTTCAGAGTTACGGAGCTGATGATAATGGTGCCATTGAGGGGTAGGAGATCTCGAGTAGTAGTAGGAACAATAAGGAGGGTGACTGTGTTCATCGGGGGACCAATATTGGTTGTCAGAAGGTGATCCAGAAGGGGAGGGCGCTAGGCGCCAAATGAGATGCTTCCGATCATATTGAGACTGAGATTGAGAACGACAGCCCACAGAATGCTCCCTGCTGTCCAAAGCATGGATCGGAGTCTGGGAGCATCGAGATGGAGATCGAGAGTCCCGATGAGGTGACAATTTGGGAGGCAATCTCGTAGACTGACCAAGCGGAATGAAGAGAGCGTAGGTGGAGGTATCAGAGGCCGCAAAGTGGACTTTTAGGAAACCACTGCTACTGCAGGAGTCGAGGTTGTTAAACCAGTAATGACAACTGGATCGACAACAGAAGTCGAAGCTGATGTCAAGGGCTTGACTTTTGATTCGGAAGCAGACTTATCCTCTGGCCTTTTAGGTTTAAGCTTTGGTGCCTTCGAAGTCCCACCCGGTCTTTGAGGGAGGGAAGAATGAGAAGCGTCCGAAGACATTGTAGGGAGTAACACTGCCTCTAAAAGTACAGCCCTAAGCCTAGCCTCCCTGTTATGTCTAGCTTGCCTAGTGAAACTAGCACAATGGACACCGCTATTGACCCGATGGGATTCACCAAGACAGAGGAGGCAAAAATCGTGACCGTCGTTGGAAGGTATCTTGGCTGGGCAACGATGACACACCTTAAAAAACTTTGTTTTGCCCATAAAACTGCCACCCCACCCACCAAATGGGGGGGGGCAAAGAGAGAAATGAAAGTCAAGAAAAAGAGGTACTTTAAAAAACATGGAGAAGAAATAGAGGCGAAAGAAGACATGAAGTAAAGAAAGAAGACCAAAAGGCAGACTAACAGAGATACTCAGCTGAGGCAAATACGGAGCAACAGGGACGAGGTGTGAACACAGAGGTGGTCGAAGAAGAACTGAGTGGGAGGTGGCTCTCTCCCCTGCTCCAGGCATGCGCAGTGCGTGCCTGCTCCCAGGGCAGGAAGAGAGCCCGCCAAAAGCGTTCTGAGGCAAAGCTCTAGAAGTTTCTCCAATCGAGATTGTGCGCAGGTGCCCAACCATGTGTGGGACTGCACAGAGACCACGATGAAGATTCTGAAGTTATTGAAGTTTTCGTCAAGGCTCCACCCACACAGAAAGGGCTCCGCAAGGAGAGAACTTTCATTGGTCACTCTCCCAGTCTCAGACCCACAGCAGAGTCTCTCTGACCATATCCTGGCCATATTCCTTTCCTTTCATCCAATAACAGCTCTTTGATACATCCATCGTGAGCAGTGGACAGTTGTTAATCATTTATCACTCAACAGACAAAAGGAGGGATTTTTTTTTGTAACTGCTAGGCTGCGATCACACACATTAAATAATCTACTTTTAATCCACTTTCAGTGCACTGTCCAACTGGATTTTACTGTGTGAACTGGCAAAATCCAATTTGAAAGTGTACTGAAAGTGCATTGAAAGTGGATTATTTAGTGTGTGTGATTACAGCCCTAGAGTTCTTTTCAGATCACTGTCAGAAAGTAAAAAGGTAACTACATCATAGGAATATATATCCGAATGAACTTGCAAAAATACCTCCTGAGATTAGCATACAAAGGACACTCCAGAAGGATATGTGCTATTGTGTCAATCTTACCTAAAGGACAGGGGCAGATTCATTCTGAATAAGGTAAATGCATAAACCTACCCCTCATAACTGCTGAGGGGTAAGCATTTAGTCTGGTCAGAATGAACACGCTTAACAGGCTTTGGGAAGACAACAGATACATACAGGAGAGAAGAGATTTTGGAGCTGGAATACCAAAAAATTGTGACGAACAAGTGTGATGTTCTCTAAAGACAGAGCTTTGGTGATCAATTGATTTTACATGATTTCTCACCAAAGCAAAAGCTCACCAAAGCAAAAGCCCAGGGCCTGGATAGTGTCCAGGTTAACATCAAGAACCAGCAGTTTCTCAAAGACAGTCTTAAACCACATTGACCTACAAGAGTCTTCTTTCAGGAGTGCCAGGTAGCCCTTGCTGCTCAAGTGTGACTTGATGAACAGACTAAATGCTTATAATCAAGCCCTTGCCCCAAGGAAAGGTTAGCTGAGTTCTGAACCACATCGGCCACACTGTGTGGGATGTTTAATAATTTTCTCAGGAAATATAAAAGAAGATGGTCAATGTTTTCATTTGTTGAGACAATTGTTACAGCTACTTCGTAAAGGATAATAGGAATGACTTTTAGGTTAAAGACTTGAACAGCACCTGGAACATACCCACTGCAATTTCAAAAAAGTTTAGTATGCTGTCAGCACAGGTTTTTCTTTTTCTCCTTATCAGTGACTGATGAGGCTCCCATTTTAGGTTAGATGTGAAAAGGATACCCAAATATGAAAACTCCTTCACTTGCTGAATTTCTTCCCTATTCAGAGTCCATCTGAACACTGAAGGATTCCTCTTTTTTGGAGAAAACAACTACTTTAGTTTTTTGGTAGTTTGTTTTCAGGTCTTCCTTAATACAATATTCTGAGAAAACTTTTAATAATCTCTGCAGACCAACTATGGTCTGAGAGAACAGAGCAGAGTCATCAGTGTAAAGCAGAACTGAAATACTGCAACTGGCCAAATGGGGTGGATAACAGAGCTCATTAAAGCAAGTCGAGAGATCATTCATAAATAGGTTGAGCAAAAAAGGGCCCAAAAGGTAGCCCTGCCTAGCCCCTTTATCAAGGTTAAACAGCTCAGTCAGCTCACCGCCACAGCCACCGCCTGAGCTGTAAGGTCCGCATGAAGTTGCTGCATGAGCCATAGTAGCCTTTTATCATTTGTGTGGTGTGTCACAACTTTCCCCAGAGTCTTGTTTGAGGGATGGTATCAAAAGCCCCTTCCAGAACAATAAATCCTATGCAAAGGGAAACTGGTATATTTTGCTATCAGATGATATTGAAATAGACAATGGTCCAAGGTTGAACTCCTCCCCCCCCCGAACCCTATCTAATCCTGGTCCAGAATGTCACCCTGTTCAAGCGAATCAGTTAAGGCTTCTAGCAAATATGAAGAATGTAATTTGCCCAAGCAAGATAATAAGCTAATTAGATGATAGCAGCTTGGGTCTTAGCGTTGACCCTTCTTGAAGATAGGAACTATTATTGTGTGCCTCCAAATTTTTGGGATGACCCCAGACATGTTTATTTGTGAAAACAATGGAGCTAGGGTCCCTGCCCAGGGCCCACGAAGATGGATTTGATTTGAATAATTCATTTGGGATAAGGTCTGCTCCAGGAGCCTTCCCAGAGTGGAGGTGATGGATCAAGTCTTCAACTTGAGAAGGGGTCACCTCAGGCCAGTCAGGAAGAGGGCCATCGGGTTCAAATATCTCAAAAGTAAAAAGTTCCCTTGGAATACCAAGACTCCCAGACCTCTGGGTGAATATAGAAGGGGGGGAGTGACAGCAGAGCCGTGCAGTCACACCCAACTCTGCCTCCACGTTGGCCTCCCACAAAAGAATTAAAATAAAAAAGGGCTGCAATTTAACCACTACAGCTTTATCAAAACAATGGGGAAGAACAGAGGAGCAAAAGGAGGTAAAAATATCTCCTAGTGCTATCCAAAATTCTTCGGAAGAGGATTCTCCTCCCCCGTTTGAAATGGAAGTGATAGCAGCTCAAGCAAGTCAAAGCAAAAGGAAGAGAGAGGACTCCTTAACTAAACAACAATTACAGGAAATGCTGTTAGACATGAAACAAGAACTAAAGGAAGAGATTAGAAACAGCATGACTTGGTGCGCAGGCGTGGTGTGGCGAGACACATGCGCTTTGGCGCGGTGGCGATCTTTCCATCTTCAAAGTGGTTCTTTGATCATCAAAAGGACCCCCTGCTGTCCCGGGAAGGGACGGGCAGTTGCAAGGGGCTTGATCTGAAACCCTGTGTGAGTTGCAACTCACAGGGTGGACCGGATCGCCCCCGACGCAGGACCGAAGTCCGGGCTCAGTTCGTCTGAGCAAAGCCAATGCTCCTACACCGTAAGGGGGGGGAAGAGAAACCTTGCTGACTGAGTGCTTCTGTGAGTATCCATGGAACAAATTATGCGGGTTAAAAGGGCGATTTAATATAATTAGCCCCAAGAAGTAGCATACGTGGGGAGGGCTCTCCCCCCTGAAGAACAGCCAGCTAGTAAGCAAGAATAAACGAGCTTGGCGAGGCCTGAGTGGAGAGGGCAAGAGTGAAAGTGAAATGCCATCTGGAATGATCGGAGCCATGGAAGCTGAGAGAGAAGTGAGCTGGCTATAAAATTACTTAGGCTGGCTGTTAACGGTTTGGGAAGGGAGCTTGGGCTTCACTCTAAGCTCAATTTAAAACCCGAAGAACTGGAAGGTGACTGTATAAGCAATGTGGGCTTGAGGCTGAATCGTTCAGTAAGAGAGATGTTTGGTGAAATCAAAGGGTTCTAAGAAGAAGGTTGGCGGGAGACCCCTTTGAAACGCGCTCAAATTTTCACCCTAACAGGGGTAGGGTAGAAGAAACGTAGAAACGGAGAAGGGGAGGCCCGCTTCATCGCATGCCAATTTTTAACCCTTTAGGGCCAGGGTGGAAGAGTAAGAGGGTGAGAGAAGAGAGTGTTACAACGTTAAATGGATTTATTAAGCGCATGTTTGCTCAAGCGCTCAAACCGGAAGCTTTAAAAAAAAAAAAGCACAAAGAGCCTTCAGACGGCCCTAATCGCAATCATTGCGAAAGATGGGCTGTCCAGATAGGCAAAATCGCGCATTCAAAGCAGAAGTGCCAGGAAAACACTTGATTTTCCAGGGGTCAGGAATAATTGCGTGAGTGAGCTTTCTTTGGGGTGGGAGGCGGATTGGTGCATGTGAACATGAAACTGACATGCGCAAGGAAACAGCAGCAAATCCCGATCAAAACGGCAGTGTGACCGGACCCTAATTCAGGCTAGGAGTTCAAGAGCCGATAAGCAAAAGGAGACGAATGTACTAGAAGATTATAAAGACTCATGCGAGACGAGACCGCAGCTACACAGAGTTTTTTTTATTTTCTCTCTTTTTTCCTTCTTGTTTTGTATTGTCCTTTATATACTGTTTGCTTGTTCTGTTTCATTTCTCTTCTTTTTTTCCTCTCTCTCTCTCCTTCTACTTTAAGGTGATTCGATCCTTAGGCAGGTAGACAGCTGGGTGGCGAACCCGCGTACTGACCGTATGGTGACATGCCTGCCTGGTGCGAAGGTAGCGGACATTACGTGTGTTTTAGATAGGCTGGTAGATAGTGCTGGGGAGGAGCCAGTGGTTGTGGTGCACGTCGGCACCAACGATATGGGGAAATGCAGTTGTGAGGTCCTGGAGGAGAAATTTAGGCTGCTGGGCAGGAAACTCAAGGCCAAGACCTCCAAGGTAGCCTTCTCAGAGTGCTACCTGTTCCATGCGCAGGGCCGGAGAGACAGGCACAGATCAGGAGTCTCAATGCGTGGATGAGACAATGGTGTAGGGGGGAAGGGTTCAAGGGCATGAGTCTGCAGTGTGATACAGCTGTGAAGAAAGCTAATGCAATCTTAGGATGCATTAGCAGAAGCATTGTGTCCAGATCATGGGAGGTGGTAGTTCCGCTGTATTCTGCTATGGTCAGGCCCCACCTGGAGTACTGTGTCCAGTTTTGGGCACCACATTTTCGGAAGGAAACTCAAGGCCAGGACCTCCAAGGTAGCCTTCTCAGAAGTGCTACCTGTTCCATGCGCAGGGCCGGAGAGACAGGCACAGATCAGGAGTCTCAATGCGTGGATGAGACGGTAGTGTAGGCGAGAAGGGTTCAAGTTTGTTAGGCACTGGGATGTGTTTTGGGACAAGAGAGAGCTGTACAAAAGGGACGGTCTCCACTTGTCCCAAGAAGGAACCAGGCTGCTGGCGCTCAAAATCAAAAAGGTGGCAGAGCAGTTTTTAAACTGAATAATGGGGGAAAGCCAACAGGAGATGAAAAGTCTCTGGTTTGGGATGGCTCATCTCAAAGAGATGAAGGGGTAGCTATTACTTTTGTACAAGGAAATGGCTTAAAATTGTCCACTGAGACTGTGGCTAATGATAGGAACTGCCTGGCAAGGTCTCGAGGCAGCAAGAGGAAGGCTGTGGGCTTAACAAATGTGGGAAACTATAAGTGTTTATACACAAATGCTAGAAGTCTCCGAGGTAAAATCGGGGAGTTGGAATGCTTGGTGTTGGGGGGAGAAATAGAAACTTGGTGGGATGAGGAAAATCAGTGGGATACGATGATTCCTGTTTATAAATTATATCGGAAGGATGGGGTGGAAGGGTTGGAGGTGGGGTGGCTCTGTATGTCAGAGAGGGTATACAGTCCAGTAAGATTGAGAGGGTAAGAGAATTGGATTCGCTTCTGGAAATGCTATGGTTTGAAATAGTGGGTCCAAAAGGAGGCTTAACAGTGGGAGTTTGTTATCGCCCACCAGATCAAAAGGTAGAGGAGGATTATAAAATGATGAATGAATTAAAGATAGCAGCTAGATGAAATAACTGTGCCGTAATAGGCGACTTTAACTACCCACACATTGATTGGGTCAATATGAGTTCTAGTCGGGAAAAGAGATTGAGTTTTTAGACACTCTCAATGACTGTGCTATGGAACAGATGGTCACATATCCTACCAGGGGAGAGACGATCCTGGATTTGGTCCTAAGTAACGCCCAAGACCTGGTGAGAGATGTAAAAGTGATTGCACCACTTGGAAACAGTGACCATAATGTCATTGAGTTTAACATTTGTACAGATAGGGAGTTGCCCAAAAAGACTGATGTAACCACTTTTAACTTTAAAAGGGGTAACTTCTCTGGTATGAGGGGACATGTGAGGAAGAAATTGAAAGGAAGAGTGGAGAAGGTCAAAACCATTGGGGCAGCTTGGAGACTATTTAAAAATACAATCCTAGAAGCTCAGAAAAATATATACTGCAGGTTAGGAAAGGCACAAATAGGTATAGAAAAAAGCCTGCATGGTTAACAAATAAAGTAATGGAAGTTGTAAAAGGTAAGAAGGATTCCTTTAAGTGGTGGAAAGCTAGTCTCAGTGAGGTTGATAAAAGGGAACACAGATTATGGCAAATAAAATGCAAGTCTGTGATCAGGCAAGCAAAACGGGAATATGAGGAGCATATCGCAAAAAACATAAAGGCTAACAATAAAACTTTCTTCAAATACATTAGAAGTAGGAAGCCAGCCAGGGAGGCAGTGGGGCCCTTGGATGACCAAGGGGTAAAAGGAGTAGTGAAGGATGATAGGGAAATGGCTGAGAAGCTGAATGCATTTTTTGCCTCTGTCTTCACTGTGGAAGAGGAGAAGTGCTTGCCCGCTCCAGAAGCACCGATTTCGGGAGGAGGTTTGAAAGACCTGAATCAGATTGCGGTGACAAGAGAGGAAGTCCTCCGACTGATGGACAATTTAAAAACTAATAAATCACCAGGCCCGGATGGCATTCATCCGAGAGTTCTGAAAGAACTCAAATGTGAATTTGTGGATCTCCTGACAAAAATATGTAATCTTTCGTTAAAATCTGCCTCCATTCCTGAGGACTGGAAGGTAGCTAATGTCACTCCCATCTTTAAAAAGGGCTCCAGGGGAGAGTCGGGAAATTATAGGCCAGTCAGTCTGACATCAATACTGGGTAAGTTGGTGGAAACTATTATTAAGGAAAGAATTAGTAGGCACATTGATGAACAAAAACTATTGAGGCAGACTCAGCATGGGTTCTGTAAGGGAAGATCTTGTCTCACTAACCTGTTAGTGTTTTTTGAGGGAGTGAACAAACATGTGGACAAGGGGGACCCAATAGATATTATTTACCTTGACTTCCAGAAAGCTTTTGATACAGTTCCTCATCAAAGGACAAGTCCTCTTGTGGATCAAAAACTGGCTTATAAATAGGAAACAGAGAGTGAGTATAAATGGGAAACTTTCTCAGTGGAGGGTGGTAAGTAGTGGGGTACCACAGGGATCAGTACTCAGTCCAATGCTTTTTAACTTGTTTATTAATGATTTGCTAAATTTGCAGATAACACAAAGTTGTTCAGGGTGGTGAAAACCAGGGAGGATTGTGAGGCACTCCAAAGGGATCTGTTGAGGATGGGTGAGTGGGCGTCAATGTGGCAAATGGGGTTCAATGTGGCCAAATGCAAAGTGCTGCACATTGGAGCCAAAAATCCTAAATATAAATACATGTTGATGGGGTCTGAAATGGCAGAGATGGACCAAGAGAGAGATCTTGGAGTCGTAGTAGATAACTCAATGAAAATGTCTAGACAGTGTGTAACTGCAATAAAGAAGGCCAATGCTATGCTGGGGATTATTAGGAAGGGAATTGAAAACAAATCAGCCAGTATCATAATGCCCCTGTATTAATCATTGGTGCGACCTCATTTGGAATACTGTGTACAGTTCTGGTTGCCACATCACAAAAAGGATATTATAGCATTGGAAAAAGTGCAGAGAAGGGCAACTAGAATGATAAAAGGGTTGGAACACCTTCCCTATGAAGAAAGGTTAAAACGCTTGGAGCTTGGAGAAACGACGGCTGAAGGGTGACATGATTGAGGTTTATAAGATTATGAATGGGATTGAGCAGGTTGAGAAAGAAGTACTTTTCTCCCTTTCTCACAATACAAGAACTCGTGGGTACTCCATGAAATTGCTGAGCAGTCGGGTTAGAACGGATAAGAGGAAGTAATTCTTCACCCAAAGAGTGATTAACATATGGAGGTGGTGGCAGCTACAAACATGGACAGTTTCAAGAGGGAATTAGATAAGCATATGGAGCAGAAGTCCATCAGTGGCTATTAGCCACAGGGTATAGATGGGAACTCTCAGTCTTGGGCAGGTGATGCACTCTATTCTTGGTGCTGGAGGGGGCAGCAGTGGGAGGGCTTCTAGTGTCCTGGCCCCACTGCTGGACCTCCTGATGGCACTTGATATATTTTAGCCATGTGTGACAGAGTGTTGGACTAGATGGGCCATTGGCCTGATTCAACATTGGCTTCTCTTATGTTCTTATGTTCTCTTATGTATTCTATATATTCTCCCCTAAGTAAACCAGCCTTGAAGATAAAGTGGGGGGGAGCACGCAGGCAGGACGATTGGGTAGCACCCCCCATCCCTCCCCATTGGGCAAGACTCCCAGTGTGAGTCTTCTCTGGAACAGCTCCAGAGTCCCAGGAGAGGCAACACCAATTCGAAGAGCTCCAGTTTGAAGAAGAAGAATACAATTTAGTAAAGACTTAATAGAACTCACTCAAGAAATGTCGAAATATATTGTTAACTTGTACTTCATTTTTTTTGTTTTATTTTACTGTAACTTATCTCAACATAATGATTCAGAAATGAAATATATACAGATCACATGGTCACTAAACAAGGAGATTCAATGGGAAATTATGGAAGATAGAGTAGACAAGGGTATAAGTACTGGAGCAATTTTGAGAGGCAGTAATATTAATATAAGTGCGCCAATTCTACTGGAATAATAAAAGCTTATGATCTATTAATGAAGTAATAGCAGAATAGGATTGGCATTTTGTGGAAGACTCATGGATCACTGCCTTGTCGTGGCGAGGGGGCTTGCGTGGTTCGATGAGGCTGTGGGCTATGCCGTGGAGAGCCACTCAGGACGGACAGGCCACAGCAGAGAACTCAGACCAAGCGTGATCCCCTGGAGAAGGAAATGGCAACCCACTCTAGTATCTTTGCCAAGAAAACCCCATGGACAGTAACAAAAGGCTAAAAGATATGACGCCGGAAGATGAGCCCCTCAGGTCAAAAGGTGTCCAATATGCTACTGGGGAAGAGCAGAGGGCAAGTACGAGTAACCCCAGAAAGAGTGAAGTGGCTGGGCCAAAGCCGAAAGGACGCTCAGTTGTGGATGTGTCTGACGGTGAAAGGAAAGTTCGATGCTGCAAAGAACAATACTGCATAGGAACCTGGAATGTAAGATCTATGAATCAAAGTAAGCTTGACATGGTCAAAAATGAGATGGCAAGAATGAACATTGACATCTTGGGAATCAGTGAACTAAAGTGGACAGGAATGGGCGAATTTAACTCAGAAGACCATTATATCTACTACTGTGGCCAGGAATCCTGTAGAAAAAATGGTGTGGCCTTTATAGTCAACAAGAGAGTGAGAAAGGCAGTATTGGGATACAATCTCAAAAATGACAGAATGATCTCGGTCCGAATCCAAGGCAAACCATTCAATATCACAGTAATCCAAGTCTATGCCCCAACCACTGATGCAGAAGAGGCTGAAGTGGACCAGTTCTATGAAGACCTACAACAGCTCATAGAACTAACACCAAAAAATGATGTCCTCATCATCATAGGGGACTGGAATGCTAAAGTAGGAAATCAAAAGGTAACCGGAATAACAGACAAGTCTGGCCTTGGAGAACAAAATGAAGCAGGGCAAAGGCTAACAGAGTTTTGTCAAGAGAACACGCTGGTCATAGCGAACACCCTTTTCCAACAACCTAAGAGGTGTCTCTACACATGGACATCACCAGATGGGCAACACCGAAATCAGATTGACTATATAATTTGCAGTCAAAGGTGGAGAAGCTCTATCCAGTCAGTAAAAACAAGACCTGGAGCTGACTGTGGCTCAGATCATGAGCTACTCATTGCAAAATTCAGACTTAAATTGAGGAAAGTTGGGAAAACCACTAGGCCATTCAGATTTGACCTAGATCGCATCCCCAATGAATATACAGTAGAGGTGAAGAATAGGTTTAAGGGACTAGATTTGATAGACAGACTGCCTGAAGAACTATGGACAGAGGTCCGTGACATTGTAAAGGAGGCAGCAATCACCGCCATCCCAAAGAAAAAGAAATGCAAAAAATCAAAGTGGCTGTCTGATGAGGCTTTACACATAGCAGAGGAAAGAAGGAAAGCTAAAGGCAGCGGTGAAAAGGAAAGATTTGCCCAACTGAATGCAGATTTCCAGAGAACAGCAAGGAGCGATAAGGAGGCTTTCCTGAATGAACAATGCAAAGTAATGGAGGAAAACAATAGATTGGGAAGGACTAGAGATCTATTCAAGAAAATTGGAGAAATCAAGGGAACGTTCCATGCAAAGCTGGCCATGATAAAGGACAAAAACGGTAGGGATCTAACAGAAGCAGAAGAGATTAGGAAAAGATGGCAAGAATACACAGAAGAACTATACAAGAAGGACCTCAATGTCCTTGACAACCATGATGGTATAATCACTGACCTCGAGCCAGACATCCTGGAAAGCGAAGTTAAATGGGCCTTAGAAAGCATTACTAACAACAAAGCTAGTGGAGGTGATGGTATCCCAGCTGAGTTATTCAAAGTCTTAAAAGAAGATGCTGTTAAAGTGCTGCACTCAATTTGCCAACAAATTTGGAAAACACAACAGTGGCCACAGGATTGAAAAAGGTCAGTGTACATTCCAATCCCAAAGAAGGGCAATGTCAAGGAATGATCAAACTATCGCACAATTGCACTCATTTCACACGCTAGCAAGGTCATGCTCAAAATCCTACAAGCTAGGCTCCAACAGTACGTGGATAGAGAACTGCCAGAAGTACAAGCTGGGTTTCGAAGAGGTAGAGGAACTAGAGATCAAATTGCCAACATTCGCTGGATTATGGAGAAAGCAAGAGAGTACCAGAAAAACATCTACTTCTGCTTCATTGACTATGCTAAAGCCTTTGATTGTGTGGATCATAATAAACTATGGCACGTTCTTAAAGAGATGGGAGTACCAGACCACCTCACATGTCTCCTGAGAAACCTGTATAAGGGTCAGGAAGCAACAGTTAGAACCGGATATGGAACAGCTGATTGGTTTAGCATAGGAAAAGGAGTACGACAAGGATTTATATTGTCACCTTGCTTATTTAATTTATATGCAGAGTACATCATGTGAAATGCTGGCATGGATGAATCACAAGCTGGAGTTAAGATTGCTGGGGGAAAGATCAATAACCTCAGATATGCAGACGATACCACTCTGATTGTTCCAAGTGAGTTCCCACTGTCTTTCCAAACAAGGCACATGTGGATAGCTCTTTAAGTGGGGATATTTCACTGGAGGAATTTTTAGCTGGTCAGGGTTAAATTGGGGCTGGGTTTCCAGTTTTAACAAATCATTGTTAGGGTTCTTCTTTACAAGAATGAGGTTAACTGAACTGGCCTGGTCCTTTGTAATCAGCATCAATTTTTCTTTAAGATTCTTTAGCTTGTCAATGAGGCTAATCTGGTCCACTTTTGGCAAGAAACAAAAAGACTGCATTTGGCTGGAGTCTGCCCTATCCAAGTCTGAAAAGGTGGAAGACTTTCTTAGGGTCACAGGCACCTCCTTATTATTCCTAGCTGTTGGGATCCAGCTTGGGCATGAATGATCAAATGCCTAGGGGTGATTTTATTCCTCTTTGTTGGTTGTAGGAGATTTGCCACAGGTTTCTTAAAGTAGAGTTTTGTGGGGAAAAGTGGTGTTGGTGCAGGAGGATGGAAACATTTTAGGGATAATTCCACGTGAAGCGAACCACTGATGTTTGTTTATAATCAGTGCAGGAACATGGGGGAATAGAACATAAGTGTAAGTTGTTTTTCTCTAATAGGGCCAGGAAGGGCCTCCAAAAATTTCATGTCGACATCTCTGGAAGAGCAATCAAGGAGATAAGTCAGATGCTCCTAAATGCGCCATTTCCCTGTCCAATCAATAATTCTCCCTCAAAAGGGGCATATGGAAGTGATATTTTCCAAGGTTCTGGCATCAGAGAGGTTCCTGTAGGCTAAGTAGTATTTTGTAGCCTCTTTGTAAGTTGTTTTGAGTACAGGAATGGGTTCCAGATAGGACCTGACACCCCCCCCCAACTTGACAGAGAGGGCTTGGTACAAGGCATTGATTTTATCATCAATCTTTCCTAGGATCCCAGCAATTAGAAAGGTCTGAGAGGCTAGAGTCTGAAAGGTACCCTTCTCAGGACACAAGTCCTTTTCCTCAGTGAGTAGGTCAGGAGAGAGTAACATGGAATTATGTTTAGGCAGTACAGGATTAGGAGTAAGCAGCAGAGCCGAAGAACTGACTTGTAATTCATTTGCCTCTAAGAAAAAAGAGTTATCCTGTAGAGGTGAAAAACGATTACTAGTTGTCATGATCTGTATAGGACTGGGAGACAAAGCCTAGAGGCCTAGGCCCTAGGAGACCTGTGTGGGAGTGGAAAGCCGACACAGCCTACAATCCCCATAATGCTTAGTGACGGTTGTAACCAATCGGTGTCCAGGGATTGTGTGAGGAGATTGGGATTTATACTTTGTGGGCCGTGGAACTGTGTTCTTTACTCTTCTGCATTCTTGTCTCTCACAGAGTAAAAACTGAGGGGACAGTCTGGTCTGAGAGAAAAATCCCTCACTTGGGACAGAGTGGGTACAGGCACAGGCATGGTATAAAAGGCTGTGGACCTTGAATAGTAATCAGTTAAGAGAAATTAGTAGTCGCGTTAGATTTGATTTATTTTGTCTTTAGATACTGTTATATATTTTAAGCACCTTGTCTTGTTTTCCTTGCCACATTACTGTATTAATAAACCATATGTTTAATGGTCTCTGCCTGGTCATCACGCCTATAGTTCTTGGCTTAAAAGGGGCATATTGGTTGGGCTTGGGAGGGTACTCTGGACCTTCCCAAGGGACCCTAAGTCCAAAGTGGTGGCAGAGGAAGGTGGCAACCCACTAGGGGGTCATGACACTAGTTTTAATATTATAGTCAAAGAAGAGGTCCAGTTTTGTTTGTTTGATGGCTGGAAACCTACGAAAGTCAGAGAGATGACTTCTTTTCCTAAACATGATAAAACAAAGAGAGATCCAGAGACTGGTTAAAATAAAACTAGTTAATTATAAGTTTTAAAAACTCTGTTAACTCCAGCAGGTAATTAAAAGTTGCTCTTCCCTCCCAGTTTCAGGAAAGGAGAACTAAATTACCGTGAGCACAGAAGGCGTTAAGTTATGGGTTAATCACCAGCAGCTGGGGCAGACTGACTAGAAGCCAGAGAACAAATTTAGAATCCAGTGGCAACCTTAGGACCAAGCAAGGAACACACAGATCATATAAAATACAAAAATCCTAACAAACAAACAAATAAACAACCTCTCACAGGCACAGACACACAAATGAGCAAATATGTGCATAAGCTCAACAGGCACTCGAAACTCAAGAACACTTCAAAAACACTTCTCTCACTTCCTTCACAGCCAAAACAGCGCTATTAGTTCCTCAAAGGAGGGAATGGTGGAGAAGAAAGAGTGAGAGAGAGATCAGGAATAATAAAGTAACAAAAGGAGAGCAGACAGTGTGAGAAACCATATTTTTACACCCACTCCTACCTCGCCCATCCTCCAAGGATGGGAAGGGAGGGGAAGGGAGACTTCAACACTGAACCTACAAAACAGAGATACAAGGACTGAGTTCAGACTGGCAGTTTGCCCTGAGATAGGCATGCTTCAGAAAAGTTTCACAACTGGATTAAAGGGGCCGTTCACACAGGCACATCTGTCCGGCGTTCCCCAGCCATACTCAACCCGTCTTGTAATGCTTCCCTCCTGAGTTTAAAAGATACCTGATAAAAGTGGTAGCAAACCCTGGAAAGCATGTCTATCCCATGTATGCCTCACACCAACAAAGTGTGAATGCTAAAATCCACAATTTTGATTGTGCACTCATGCACATAAGCGCTTATATGCATAAGCGCATATCTCCGGATTAGCAAAACAGAAAGCCGCGCCTTACAGCCATGCCTTTGGGCCAACAGTATGAACACTCCCTCATGCCTCCTCCCGGTATGCTCCCACATCAGTTGGCGCAGTGTGACCAGGAAAACAAACTGTTCCGGGGCTTTTTTGCCATGACTCCCTCCCACTTCAAACTGCCAGTCAGAACTCAGCCAAGGAAAAAGCAATCCAGAATAAAAGCTCAATAAAATGGAGCAAAGGTAAAATACTAGAGCTGAGATAAAAGGAATTAAAATAAATAGATAAAAGGAATTAAAATAAATAGATAAAAGCTAAGATAGTATAAGATAAAAAATAAAAGAGATGGAGCACTGCCTCTTAATGTCCTGCAACAACACTGCAGGACTGATGCTTCTTGCCTGTTAAAACCCTTATTTCTCCCCCACCTTCTAAAACAGAGAAGGGAGGGAGTCAGAAGAAAAATACATATAAATATAAAAGTATTGAAGCTAAAACAAAAGTAAAATGAAACTAAACTACTCCCTCTCAGCAGAGGACAGCCCAAGAGCATCTCCTCCCTCTCAGCCCTGCTGGGTAGAGTTGCTTCAGATCTGATGCTGTTAATGCTCTCACTCTATGGCCATCATCTTGACTGCCCAAAGCTTTGAAGGGTTTAACTGCTCTAATTGTTGTTTTTATGTCTTTGTTGTTTTTTAAAATTGTAGCTTTTAATGTCTAAATGATTTTGTGTTGCCGTTTGATCGGTATTAATGGTTTTTAAATGTGATTTTCTGTGTATGTTTTAATTTGTTAGCTGTCTTGGTGAGGGGAGAAAAATGGGATTTAAATGTGAAATGAAAATGAAATAAAGAAAATTTTAAGATGCTGACATCAAGTTTGTTCTGGGGCTTTTTTGCCACGACTCCCTCCCACTTCAAACTGCCAGTCTGAACTCAGCCGAGGAAAAAGCAACCCTCATGCATCATGTGCCTGCATCCAGCCCTTCCTCCAGGAACTCAGGGTGGCCTATGATGGGCTATTCCATTTCACCATCACAACATCCTGGTGACAGAAGACTGGCAGGATGACTTGCAAAAGATCCTTCAGTGAGAGGGTTGCAGCTGGGCAGGGACTGACATCCGGCTGTCCCACCCACCTAGCCACTATGTTGTGTATGTTACAGATATCACATGAACCCCCAAAAGCCAGTGTGATGTAGTGGTTAAGAGGGTCAGACTAGTATCTGGGAGACCTACATTCGAATCTTCACTCATGCCATGGAAGGTCTCTGGGTGCCATCAGGCCAGACACACTCTTTCAGCCTAACCTACCTGACAGGGTTGCTGTGAAGATAAAATGGAGAGGAGAATGATGTCAGCTGCTTTGGGTTGCCATTGAGGAGAAAGGTGGGGTAGAAATGAATTAAATAAATAAAATAAATAAACACGAAGCTGCCTTATAAGAAGCCAGGCCATTGGTCCATCAAGGTCAATATCGTCTACTCTACTCAGACTGGCAGAAGCCCTCCAGGGTGTCTCAGGCAGAAGTCTTTCACCTCATCTACCGCCTGTTCCTTATAACTGAACCTGTGACTACCTGAATGCAAAGCAAATGCTCTGCTCCTGAGCCACAGTCTCTCTGTCTCTGAAATCCTCAGCCCATAGATATGTCCTAGAGCTGTCCTGGCATCAGACTCAGGCCTCAAGATGTGCGTGTGAACAGTGCTGGACGGAAGCCAGAGGCAGAACTATAGAGAAAGAGGGAATGAATTGCCACCCAAGAGCCCCTGCTCCCCAAGGTCTGCAAAGAGAGCTGACCTGGCCAGATCCCTCTTGCTTGCTCCTGAGGTCTTCAGCCTCTTGCTCTTGCCTGGAGATTTCTGCCACAGTCTGGTCAACTTGGGTCCGAAGTTTACTGGCATGCTTGTTCTCTTCCTTGACATCTCTGAATATGGCCTGGACTTTCTGCACCAAAGCATCAGAACGAGCAGATGAAGGGATTTATATATGGCATACTCAACCACAGCATTTGCCAAGGAGGCTGGGAATTCCAAGGAATCCTGCCTCCCTCTTTCTCCTGAATCACCTTGTTCCTGAGGCCAGTGGCAGGAAGGCATTGTTGCAATGCACAGGTCATTTTCCCAGGTGATGCAGTGAACTGCTTCAGGGGCCATCAGAAGTGTCTTTTGACAGACGGGGAGTAAAGCTGCCTGCCCGATCTCAGCAGCTTTGCCATTCTATGCAGGCCCAGAGACTCCAGCTCCTAACCCCTGGATTCTGAGGTTTCCATCGAATATCTAGTCTTTACTGACTTTACCATAGGTTCTGTTAAATGAAAGTTGTGCTGGCAACAGGGCTGCTTGCTGCTGTAATGCCTAGGTGCCCAACATTCAGCCCCTGAGTCAGTGATTGGCTCTAGGCCTGTAACTGTGCCCTTTAGTATGAATAAAGTTGGTTATCTGGCCACGCTGGTGGACCTCCTGATGATGCCTGGGTTTTAGGCCACTGTGTGACAAAGTGTTGGACTGGATGGGCCATTGGCCTAGTCCAACATGGCTTCTCTTATGTTCTTCAACGGTTTCTGGACTGCTCTTGTATCACTATCAAAACTCCATTGTTCTGAATAGCTAACAGGCTACACTTACACCACTACTGTCAATCAAAATGTTCATGCAGCCACTGCTGAGAAAATGTGGATGCCTCCAAGGGAAAGGGAGAGGCCAAAAAAACAGGTTGCTTACCGGTAACTGATGATCTTCGAGTGGTCATCTGTGCAATACCACACATGGGTTGGGCACCTGCTCACAACCTCAACCAGAGAAACTTCTAGAGCTTTGCCTCAGAAGAGGTTTGGCAGGCTCTCTTCCCATCCTGGGGAGGAGGCATGCACTGCACATGCCCAGAGTTGGGGGAGAGAGCTGCCTCCCACTCAGTTCCTTCGACCGCCACCAGTAAGTCCCATCAACCCAAAAGAAGGCGATCAGGATATGCCAGCAGCGGGGAAGGCTGGGTGGGATTGTGGCACTGCACAGAAGACCACTTGAAGATCATCAGTTACAGGTAAGCAACCTGTTTATCTTCGTTGTGGTCTCTGTGCAGTCTCACACATGGGTGATTACAAGAGCTGAACCAGTTAGAGGAGGGAACTGGCAGCTGAAAAAGACACAAGCATACTGGTTAAGACACAGGATCATCATCAAATCAAGTCACCCAGTGCTCCTACCTGAGGAAGCAGCAGGGTCAAGCGAAGAGAGATCGCAGCACCGTTTGACCGAAGGCAGCATCCCGTCGGGTTTGGACGTCGAGTGTGTAGTGGGTCACAAAGGTCAATGTCAAGGACCACGTAGCAGCTGCACAGACATCTTCCAACAGGACACCAGCTAGGAAAGTGGTGGATGTTGATACCGCCCATGTGGAATGGGCAATGACACAGGTAAAGACAGGTTGATGTGCAAGCTCATAGCAAAGGGCTATGGTGGAAGTCACCCATTTAGACAGAAGTTGAGAGGAAATCGGCTCCCCCAGATGCGGGGGGCCATATGCTAGGAACAGCCGAGGAGACTTATGTATGGGCTGTGTCCTATGCAGGTAAAAAGAAAGCGCTCTGCGAACATCGAGACAGTGCAACATCTGAGAGGCATCAATCAGGTTTGGAAAGAAAGTAGGCAGGACAGACGACTGAGAGAGGTGAAAGGCAGAAATACCCTTAGGTAGGAAAGAAGGATCTGGTCTAAGGACAACCTTCTCCCTATGGAAAATCGTATAGGGGGATCAGCTCTGAAGGCAGCTAGTTCCCCTACTCTATGAGCAGTAGCAATAGCTATGAGAAAAGCTGTTTTCCAGGAGAGCAACCTGAGGTCGGCCGTAGCCATGGCTTGAAGGGCTTGGAGATAAGTTGAGAGAGAACCAGGGACAAACTCCATGAAGGCACCAGAGGCTTCCTAGGAGGACAAAGCCGAAGGAGACCCTTAAGGAAGGTTTTCTTTAGACGGTGAGAAAATACGGAGGATCCTTGTATCAAGGGATGATAAGCAGAGATGGCCGCTAAATGGACCCTTAAAGACGAGTACACCAGGCCCGTGTTCTTCAAATGGATGACATAGGAGAAAATGTCACGGAGAGATGACTGAACTAGATCGAAAGAGTGATCGGAGGCGTAGGACTGGAATCTCTTCCAATAGGTAAGTCAAGTAGAAGGCTTTCTGGCATTTAGGAAGATTTCAGAGACTTGAGGCAGGAAGTCTAGGGCTGGATCTTCCAGGCTGTAAATCGGAAAAACTCGGGATCGGGATACAGGATTCTCCCTTGGGCCTGAGAGAGGAGACCAGGGATGACAGGGAGAGGGCAGAACGTGTGACGGGAGAGCCGGAGGAGGTGCAGAAACCAGACTTGGCGGGGCCACCAAGGAGTGATTAGGATGCACGACGTGGCATCCGCGAGGATCTTCTGAACGACCTGGGAGATGAGAGGGAACGGAGGAAAGAAATAAAAGAGGGTCCCGTTCGACTTGTGAAGGAAGGCATCTCTGAGCGACCGAGCAGACGGGGGATCCCTGGTGAAGAATAGATGACATCACGCATTGTCGGCATTTGCAAAGCTGTCGACAAGAGGGGTACTGAACTCTAGAAAAAGAGGCTTTAGATACCAAAGGGGAATGGACCATTCATTGTCCAACGACCTGGACTGGCTCAACTGATCGGCATCGATGTTTTGAGTGCCTGGAATGTGTATGGCAGAGAGCATAATGGAGTGATGGAGGCACCAAGTCCAGAGATCGATGGCTGAGTTGCAGAGACAAACAGAGGTAATACTGCCCTGCTGGTTGATGTAGTAAACAACGGTGGTGTTGTCGTAAGCCACCTGTACAACACGTCCCTGAAGGATCGGGAGGAAAGAACGAAGGGCTAGATAAACCGCACACAGCTCTAGGACATTGATGTGAAGAGTTGCGTTGCGAGGAGTCCAGACCCCCTGTGCTGAAAGCATCCCGCACTGGGCTCCCCAACCCCAGAGGGAAGCATCCATGGTCAACAACACCTGTGGAGGAGGATGACGGAAGGGCATGCTGGAGAGGAGGTGCTGAGGGTGAGACCACCACTCAAGAGAGTCAACGACCAGGGGTGGGATTGACAAAATTGTGTGCCAAGGACTGCGGAGAGGATCAAAGGCACAGAGGAGCCAAAGTTGGAATGGCTGCATTCTCAACCTGGCATAACAGACAACAAATACCGTGGACGCAAAGTGACCCAGGAGCCTCATAATGGATCGAGCGGATTGCTGAGGGGAGGTCTGAAAGTGGGACACCAGCGTTAGAATGTTGGAAGCCCTTGATTCTGGAAGGAACGCAGTCTTGAGGTTGGTATCTAGCCGGGCACCGAAGAATTGAAGGACCTGGACGGGCTGAAGAGAGGACTTGGAGAGGCTGACACACAGGCTGAGGGCACGAAGGAGAGAAAGAGTCTCTCAGACATTGTGAAGTAGCTGGGCTTGCGTTGGAGCTGCCAGAAGCCAGTCGTCGATCTAGGGATAAAACGTCATCCCGCAGCGATGAAGTTCAGCCGCCACGACAGCCATCAGCTTGGTAAAAACCCTTAGGGCAGCAGAGAGACCGAACGGAAGGACCCTGTATTGGTAGTGTGCGTTCCCGACTGCAAAACGAAGAAATCTGCGGTGCTGGGGACGGATAGTGACATGAAAATATGCGTCTTGAAGATCGACTGATGCTAGCCATGCCGCCCTTGGAATTAGCGGGAGAATGGACTGCAAAGTGACCATACGAAATTTTTGATAACGCATGTATCAATTCAGATCTCGAAGATCCATAATCGCTCTGAAGCTGCCGTCCTGCTTCAGTACGAGGAAATACTTCAAGTAAAAGCCTAGGGTTCGCTGCGCCTCCGGGACAATCTCAATAGCGCCCTTGGCAAGAAGGGCGGAGTTCTTGAGATTGAGGAGGGGGTCTGGGGGGGTGATGACAAAGTGTGGTAGGACTGGAGGTGAAACAGACTCTATGGCGTACCTGACCCGTAGGATGGTGAGGACTCAGGAGTCCATAGAAATTGCTTCCCATGTTGGTAGAAAGGGGAAGAGACGGGTCTTAATGGGAGAGGTGTACTACGGTGGAGAGGACAGGTGGTGGAGACAGTCAAACAGATTGTTTTGACTGTTGGAGCTTCTTTGGAGGCTGCGGACGCTGCCGGGAGGAAGGACGGGATTCATAGGGCTTCTTCCTCCAATGGGCATTAGATGCTGGAGGGGAATGATGCCTAGAATGGTAAGGCTTCCAAGGACGATTCTGAGGTCAGTAAGTGGAGGTGGAAACTCCCAGGTTTTGAACCTGCTTTCTGCTTGCATCGACAACCTTCAAGGCCTCATCAGTGGTAGAGTGGAAAAGACCATCAAAAGGGAGGTCCTCTATACGGAACTTAACATCAGGTTGTAGAGACGGCAAAGAGCGACCGAAGAGACTAAAACCTTCGAGGAGCAAGTGACAGCATGACGGACAGAATTAATCTGCTGTTTCGAGATGGAGCAGATTTCAGACAAAGTGCCCAACAAGGTGGGGCGATGTTCCTCTGGGACAGCATTTGCAACATTGAAGGTATACGCTGAGAGATAAGAAAGGTAGGTATCGATACGAAGACCCATAGAGGCAAAAGAATACACTTTCTTAGCGGGAGTGCCAAGTCTATGGCCTTCACGATCAGGCGGCGTGGACTGTCATATGGGCTGCTTCGACTTCGATGAAGAATGTACGACCATTGAATTCGGTGGCGGATGGGAGATAAGAAATTCTGCTGGATTTTGTAAAGACCATCATACCATCTAGAGACCGGGGGAATCAATGCTGGGTGCTCCCAGGATTCCTTAAGAACAGAAAGGTGAACTGGGAGCTAAGGGAGGATGGTGGAAGGAGGAAGGTCGGCCTGGACCAGCTTGTGAACCACATCAGTCACAGCAGGAGACTCCGTGGAACCCTGAACTTGAAGGGCAGTGGCCATTCTAGTAACCAGCTCCAAATAAGCTTTGGGACCTTCAGTGGTTGAAATAGAACCCGAGCGGTGAGGCTCATCATCAACTCGAGTGGCATCGGGATTGAGATCTGCAGAGTCAGAACGGTCAGAAATCGACATTGGAGAGGAGGACCTTAATGGCTGAACAAGATCAGTTACCGTTTGGTCATCAGCAGGAGGATGATACCGAGGTTCTAAGGGAGAACTCTTCAGGGCATCCCTAGGTCTCAAGGGCTCAAAAGGTTGGCCAAGAGCTACTGAACGCGCCGAAGCCACCAATCCGGAGAGCTCTGGATAATCAGGTACATGACAATGGTCGGTATGGTCAGAGTGCCGGAGCCGATCATAATGATAACGCTGAGGTGGTAGAGACCTGGAATAATAGTAGGCACAGTATGGAGGTCGCCTACGTTCGTCTGGAGACCAACACTGATCATTCGAAGGCAAGCCCAACAAAGATGGAGACCATTGACGAATGAGCCGCTTGCGGTCATACTGAGACTGGGATCGAGATCGTCGATCTACTAAGAGGTGTCTCCCCTCCAAATTGTGGAGTGGGCGATCAGAGTGTCGAGAAGGAGATCGGGAATCCCTGTGAGGAGACAATGTGGGAGGCGATCTCGTTGACTGGCCAAGTGGAATCAAGCCGGAAGCTGAGGACAAAGTGCACTGCGGCGTCGGAGGTGGTAAAGCAGACTTTTGAGAAGTAGATGCCAATGCAGGTGTCGAAGTTGTCAGGCCAGTAATGACGACAGGCTCAATGACTGAAGTTGATGTCGATGATTTAACCTTCGATTTTGAAGGGGTCTTTTCCTCAGGCCTCTTAGGTTTTGGTGCCTTCGAGGAAGCGTCTGATTTTTTAGTTAAGGACGAATGGGAAGCCATAGAAGACATCAATGCCTCTAAAAGTACAGCCCTAAGTCTAGCCTCCCTGTTATGCCTAGCTTGTCGAGTAAAACTAGTGCAATGCGGGCAAGTATCGACCTGATGGGCCTCATCCAAACAAATTAAACCAAAGTTGTGCCCGTCATTCGAAGGTATCTTTGCTGGGCAACGATGGCACACTTTAAAAAACTTTGTTTTGCCCATACAATCAGGACCCCACCCACCAGGAAAAGGGAAGGGGGAGAGAATACAAAAGGCAAGAAGAAGATATATATTTTTTTGTATTTTTAGCAAGGAAAGAAGATAAGAAAGACGAAGAGAGAAAAAGAGGAGAAAAAAAGGAGAAATACTCAACTGAGGCAATAACGGAGCAGCAACAATGAGGTGTGAACGCAAAGGCGGTCGAAGAACTGAGTGGGAGGCGGCTCTCTCCCCCACTCTGGGCATGCGCAGTGCGTGCCTCCTCCCCAGGGCGGGAAGAGAACCCGCCAAAGCTCTTCTGAGGCAAAGCTCTAGAAGTTTCTCCGGTTGAGGTTGTGCGCAGGCGCAGGCGCACAACCCATGTGTGGGACTGCACAGAGACCATGACGAAGATCAATAGGATATAGCCTTAAAGTTTATATCTGCTGTCTCTATGGATCTTAAGTGGTGACATATTCAGCAAAAAAGTATGTTTGGAATCCACTGGACACCACAGTGACTCTTTAGTGAAGTGTGTGATTTAGGGATGGGTGTGTGGTTTGGTTCATGGTTTGTGGTTGAACCACAAACCAAATCACAAATCCATACAAACCAGGAGGCTTGTTCACGAACTGGTTAGTATCAGTTTGTGAACCATTTAAAGTTTAAAAAACAGGGGTTTTCAAACAGCTGAGTGGCGGAAACTATTGCTCAGCTGATTGGTTTAAATGGCTCGGAGCCATTTAAACCCTGGTTTCTTCTCCTCATGAAAAGCCACAAGGAGCAGAAAGCATAGGTTTCCAAACAGCTGTTTTTCCAAACAGCTTTCTGCTGTTCACAAACTGCCACAAACAGCATCAAAATTTGTGGAAGTTTGTGGTAGCCCTTCAGTTCTGAGGTTTTCCCACCCCCTTCTTGTTCTCTACCCCCCTTTTTTGAGGGGGATAAATAAACAAACAAGGCCTGCTATCCACAGGTGGGCCTCATGCAGCTTGGCCTTGCGCACCTGAGCGTCCTCCTTGGTGAGCGACTCCACTTCTCTGGCAGTTTTCCAGGCCTTAGCAGAGACGGAGGCAGAATCTCCCAGAATCCTCTGAGCTTGCCTGGCCTTCTTCTGGGCATCCACGACCCCCCTCTCTTGAATGGCTGTCATTCTCCTCTTCACAAGGGACTGGCTGCCCTTGTGCCTTTTCATCCCTTGTGGGGAAAAAAAAGAGGTTGGCTATTCTTGTTTGCAACTGTGAGGAGGAATTCTGATTTCCCCCACAGGTGATCAGCAGTGGTGTGTGGGAGCTTTGAAGATCAGGGAAATGGTGAATACATGAAGCTGTCCTGGACAGTCAGATCGGTGTCCCTTCCAGCTCAGCACTGTCTACAGTGACTGGCAGCAGTTTTCCAAAGTCCCAGGAGGAGGAAGGTGTCAGGCTCAAGCTAATTATGTTAACTTTTGTTTCCTGCAAACTCTGTTCTTCGTCACCTTCGCTTGCCATTCCTAAGGGTGTGTGTGTGTGTAGATGGGAGTAGATGGCTGTAACTTTCCTGGGAAGCGCCTCAAGTCTGTTCCCGTGAGATTGGCCTTGAAGTACCTTCCGCTGCCAGCCTAGCTTAGATAGGGCACCCATATATCTGTCTGTGTTGCCATAGTAATGCCAGGGGTGTGAAAGACGTGTGGTTGTGCTATTTTATGGTTTTACCTTTATCTTGTAATTTCCATGCATTTATTCAGTCCTAACAAAAGCTCTTGACCCTACAGCGTTCATATCTCTAATAAAGCATTACATGGCCAATAGTGTGTGTGAAGAGTGACTTGACTGGGGACCTGGCAGAAGGGCCTGCCCATCACCTCCGGCTCCTTCCATTTGGGGAGCCTGACAGTGCTCGTGGGCAGGGGCCACCTTGCCTACCCCAGAAGGAGGGAGAGACACATGAGGAGGTGATGCCAGTGTTCTGATGTCACTGCAGAGGGGTGGGGCCAGCTGGGGTTTAAGCGTGGCCCTTCCTCTTCACCATGTGCTCGGAGCTGGGGAGGCCAGAGCGTGGAGTGACCAGCAGTGTGGACTGGGCCGCAGTGCTTGTGGTGGCTCTGCGAGGGCTTGCCAGTGGTGGTGGAGGCAATGGCAGTTGCCAAGGGAGCATGCCGATGATGGGACAGGCCAGAGGTGAGCGGGCTTGGGTGTGTGGACCCGCAGCCTCTGCAGTGGTAGCTGCTGTCCTTGGGGAGCTGGGCAGCTGCTGGGGCAGGCAGTGAGTGTGCAGGGCCTGGGGCGGGAGATCCAACCCAAGCAGCTGATTCAGCAAAGGTGGCAACCCCTGCAGCAATGGCAATTCCCTTTGGGCCTGGTGGCTGCCAGTGCACGACAAAGGCAAGTGTGGCCTGGGGCAGGTGACCAGCCCTCATGGCTGTTATGCAGCTTGGGGGGAGCTCTAGGGCAGCACCCATCTGCTATACCAGCCGGTGGCAAGGCAAAGGGATGGCTGACACCCAGGGCAAGGTGGCTTGCCCAGCATATGGCAAGGAAGTGGTCTGGAGTGACCCTTGGCCTGTTTCTGCACTTGGGATTGCCCTTGCCGCAAAGTTGTAAATAAACAAAAGAAAGTGGCGCATAGTGTAACCCAATCTGGTGTCTCTTTCTGCTGACTGGGGGGCGGGCAACGCTCCCTGAGATCCTTCAGATGGGATGCCGGGGATTGAACTGGGGACCTTCTGCATGCAAAGCAGGTGCTCTACCACTGAACCCAGCCCCAGCCCCTCATTTGTTTTTTCCTCTTTCTGTGGTTGTTGTCATTATTCACTTAATAATGCAATGGAGCTTTACATAGGATAGGAGGACATGTCTCTGCTCCAGAGAGTTTACAATCAAAAATGGAAGTCACAGGAGGGAGGGGGAGATGGTCAGGAGAAGACTCAGACCAGATGTTATGACTTCTAATGAGACAAATATGGAGAAAGTGCTATAGGGGCGGATCCTGATTGGATGACAGTGAAGGGAAGAAGTGATCCTGCCTCCCCCTGTAACTCTTCCCTGTGTTAAGAGCCTCAAGGGGCATTACTTGATCTGTTCCAGAGCTTTATGCACAGACCCAGAATGGGGCAAACAACACTACCCCAGGAGCATTTAAAAGGTAGTTCCCTGCAGATCCTGTGCGACTGTGAGGGACAAGAGTTCGGTCCGAGTAACCCAACTTGTTAGAAGTCCTATCTAATCTGAGCTGTATAAAGCTTAGTTTTCAGCCCAGAAGTGGGGCTATGGAATTGCACCAAAGGCTTTTTGGAACAGGGTAAATTTTGTGGAGGGACCTGAAGACACTGAGACAAGGTGACACCATACAGGTGTTGCAAGAGGCAGAAGAGACAGCAAGGGAGAAAAGGGCAGAGATGTTCGAGTGTGCATGTGTGTGTAATTACATGGGTTTGAAGGGTTAAACACCCTCTTCCCCCAACACCACTTCCTCAGTCTTCAAAGCACTCCCACAGAGTTGCTAATTGGGGGGGGGGTGCACACCCCAAAACACATAGCCCCCATGTCCCCAACTAGTTTGAACCCTAGAAGCTATGAGGAGTTGAGGAGAGTCTTCTGTGATCTGGAGGATGGAAGATCTTTAGCCAGGAAGCAAAGATGCACTGTATAAATAAAGCAGATAAAAAAACGCTCAAATAATATGCAAAAATACTGAAGGATGTTTATATCCACAAGTTCCATCCACCCATCTGCCAGCCTGCATTTTCCTACTCAAGGTAACACATGGCCAAGATGTAACATGCAAACCCATGCAGAGAATATCTGCACAGAAGGTCACTACTGGACAAACTATACATCAAACTGAAAAGCAGGTACAGAATTTTGTTTTGTCCTATCCCTAGGAGTTCAATTCGTTTTAAAAAAGATGCGGCAAGCCCTTGGGCTGAGTGGGAGTGTTCTGCTTTGGGGGATCTGCCCAGGCTGCCGACTGTTACCATCTAGGCTGGATAGGAAGGTCTTGGCTTCGGAGAAAGTGGCCTCTCTGTTTGAGAGCGATGAGGTGGCCAGCAGGTGAGCGCTGTTTGCTCTTCGCCGTAGCTGTGGACAGAGAGAAGCCAGGAGTGAGACCAGCACACGAGCAGCCAGGAAGAGATCCCTTCTGTGACTTGGTAACATCTCTGGGTTTCCCAGGGCCAATTCTCACATCAGAAAGTCATTGTGTCCACCGCTGGTCCTGTACATACGCTTGAAGTTCTGTTCTCAGACTTAATTCCCTGACATGTGAAAACACAGTTTCGATAAGGGCCACAACAGACTTACAGTTTCGATAAGGGCCAACAACAGGCTTAAGCCTCCCCCTCCCCTCCCAGCACCATTTACCCATCCTGAAAGGGCTGCGATTTGCTCCACTGGGAAAACTTGTGTGTAGCCATCAGGATAGGCCATTTCCCCTCGCGGGCCCAAGGCCCATTTCAGCTTGGGAAAATGGCACCAGGGGAAAGGCTTAGGCATCGTCTCCCTATATGCCATGGCCCCAATCCACATTGGGCCCATAAATACTTGTGAATTAAGTTCTGAGCATGAACCTCCCAGATGACGTCTGTTGACAGGACCTGTGAAGGTCACGAGTAACATGCGATGTGGCCCATCATCTCTAGCTCTCCAGTGGCCTCCTAATCATCCGGTGGGCTGGGAGGAAGGAGGGAGGGATGCTCGTTCCAAGTTCTGTCTGTGCCTGAGAAACCGGTTGTCAGACAGTCAAACTACACAACAGGCTGCAAGATCTGTGCCTGGTTCTTCCCAGAGTTTTAAGGAAGCAAATTGCAACTGCAGACCCCCCCAGTCCAGTGTTCCCTCTAAGCTCCACAGTGTTGTGAGCAGAAATTCTGCCTTGTGAGCAAAAAAAGCTATTAACATTAAAGTTGTGAGCAAGTCTACATTTGACTATCACATAGATTAGTCACTTAGAAGATTATTTCCATAACCTTGTAAAAATCTCAGAATGAATTCTTTTAAACTGTGTTTTACGAATAATTATTATTATTAATTCAGCTTATATACCGCTCAAGCCCCTTATAATTTAAACATTATAAGAGAAAACAGAATCAAGTCAAATTTCATTACAGAAAATGTCCTCTATGGGGGTAGACCCGGCCTCCAGAGAACAGATCACCTACCCCAGTCCACTATATTAGTAAACCTGCCCTCTGGAGAACAGGTCTACCCACCTCTTTCCACTATATTGGTAGACCTGGCCTCCAGAGAACAGGTCTGCCCACCCTTTCCACTATATTGCTAAACCTGGCCTCTGGAGAACAGGTCTACCCGCCCAAGTCCACTATATTGGTAGACCTGGTCTTGGACTGTCGCCCTGCACTGACCCTTAGAAAACATACCAGCACTTTGGGGGGGGGACGGGACTCTTGCAGTCTACATTGGTCTTTTTTTAGTGAAATTTGACAACCAGCATTACAGGTCAAGTATAACAGAGGTGGGACAATCACTGTTAGAACCCTGCCTAACCTAGCGAACAGGAAGTTGCTTAAATGTTATCAAGCTGCCCAAATTACTTGTTTATTCAAATATTTATATTCCACTTTTCCTGTGACTCAGGGCAGCTTACAAATCATACTGAAAAGAACAATAGGAGTGTGCAAAACATGTTTTTTTTTTCTGGATCCATTGTGGCCCATGGGGCTCATCAGGGGTCATTCCGTAGAAAAAGAGCTGCAGGAGCTCATTAGCAGATCTTTTTTTTTTTTTTTTTGCCTCCCATAGGGGATTTCCCCCCCACTTCTTACTTTAAACTACGATGAAAATAGGGGAGGGAACTACAAACTGTGGCTGAAAGTAAAGAAAACCCACTAAAACCCCAAGAGATGGTGGTCATACATAATGCTTATAAAATCAGCTTATTAGCTCAAAGTTACAGTTAAAGTTCATCAATATGTTCATCTAATAGTCTATATAAACTGAAAAATACAAAAATTGAAAACTCCCCCATGTTTGCCTTCATAAAGAGTAAAGTAAGAAATAGTTATACAAAATAGAAAACTTTAAGGCATTCCAGAGTGCAATAACTACTCATTTTTTATCCTTTTTCCTTCTCAGATGATAGCTTATTTTGTGGGGCTGCCGCCCCCAATGCTGTGTCTGAGTTCTTGTCAGAAGATGCCACTGCTCCCTCTTCATCACTATCTTTGGTGCTGTTGTCTTTCCCCCTCTTCTTCTCCTTCTACTGGATGACTATGAAGATGCAGAAACTCATGTGCCTTTTCAACAGAGTCATTTTTTTCCTTTTTGTCCATAAATTTGAAGATTATGCCTTCGGGGACAGTCCATCTGTAGGTGATGTTGTTTTTCTGTAAAAATAAAATAAAGTCTCTATATTTCTTTCTTTTCCTTCTTATTTCGAATGGGATATCCTTCAAAACTTTTATTTCTTTGTCCTTGATTTTCAAGGTAGCTCCATTTGTTGCTTTAAGTATTTGATCCCTCACCTGTCTTCTGGAGAATCTCACCATAACTTCCTCGGGCACATTATTTTTCTTATGGATTCTGAATATGACCGGAAGATCGTATCAATTTTGCTATGTAATGTATCCATTTTAACATCTGCAATCGGACCGAAAGCACATAATCTGCTTCAGATTCTCTCCCTTCTCTTCCGGGACACCTTGAAATCTTAGGACATAGCTTGCCCTTTCCATTTGAAGCTGCAACAAATGGGATTCAGTGCTTTGTCTCTTTTTCTCCATCATCTGCAGTTGTTTTTGAAGTTTCTTAGTATTGGCATCCACCTCTTTAAGCTCTTGCTCCATTTGTTCTGTTTTTTTAACTGTCTCATTCAATTGAGTTTGCTGTGCATCGAACTTATGGTGTAATGCCATAACTTGTTCCAGCAGGGGTCACAACGCTTCAGTCAGCATCCTTTGAAATTCTGTTGTTGAGTCCTGTCTAGGGACAGAACTCACTGGTCTGGCATTTCCAGCCAGCAGCTTAGGTTTCATTTGTTTATCTTTCTCGTCCCTCCATGGAGGCGCCATGTTGAGAAATTGTTAACTTTTTGTAAAAGTTATCACAGTCTCTAGAACTCTTAGCAAAGTGTGATAAGTTTGTACAAATTCTTTATTTTAGTCCATCTTGCTTCTATAGCCCACCACCCCTTAAGTCTGTGATTGAAAATACGTTTGTTTTCCTCTTATAGGGAGAGAATTCCCTCCCCCCCTCGCTTTTTAAGGGGAGGTTTTTGGCTCAATCTTTGGTGTTTCTCGCTTCCACTTAGACTCACATTTCAATGAGGTAGCCGCTTTTAAATTTCTGTTCGCTTGGCCACCCACCGCTTGCTCCACTGTGCACTTCTAATTTCCATCCAGGGCACTCCGCAATGGGACCTTCGGGGCATGGAGTAGCCCCCCTTCGTTGGCAGGGTCGCTGGAGGAAGAGCTCTCTAGAGCCCCATGGTTGGGAGCCCAACACAAGGGCTCCAAGGGTGGCGTGGACAATCGTGCCCCCTCCCAACTGTGGGCTCTGACATGCTTCTCCCAGAGCCTCAGGAGAACGAAACTGCCATGGCGAATGCCAAAACCGGAAATCTCCCTCATTAGCATATCGAATAGGTTATTAGCATAATAGCTCATTAGCATATGCCACACACCCTGACATCACCGGAAGTGATGTCAGAAGGGGAAGTAAAGGGGGGGCATCTTCAAAAGCCTCCCCTTCCCTTCCCCAGCTGGCCTGCCAGGGCAGGCGGGGGGGAAGTGAAGAGAGAAGGGGTTTAAAGTTTAAGCCCCTTCTGTCTAGAGTTGCACCACAGTGGCGGAGCAATCTTTCCATGATATTCTATGGGGCCATAGAATACAATGGAAAGTCCCACCACCACTGCAGCGCCACTCCACTGCTGCGGTGCAATTTTCTTTAAGTTTAAACCCCTTCTCTCTGGAGTAGGGGGGGTGCAAAAAAAGAAAAGAAAGAAAATCAGCCAATTTGGAACCCAGGAAGGGTCAGGGAGAGAACGGGGAGGCATTTAAATGCCTCCTCGTGCCTCCCTCGGCTCACCCGCCCGCCCAATCAGGCAAGCCGAGGAAGGCTTCTGCAGCCCCCCTGCCGTCTCTGGGCTGGCCTGCCTCAGCAGGTGAGCCAGAAAGGGCCAGGGAGAGAGCAGAAAGGCGTTTAAATGCCTCCTCATGCCTTCCTCAGCTTGCCCACTGAAGCGGGCAAGCCAAGGAAGGCTTCTGCAGCCCCCCTGCCCTCTCCTGGCTTGCTGAGGCCAGTGAGCCGAGAGGGTGGGGGTAGGCATCCCTAATCTGGAGATTTGCCGCTGCTGCGGCGTGACTCTAGAAAAAGGGCATGGGGTGGGGCTTGCTGCCACCACCATTTGTACCCCTGGCTGCTGAGTGGTGCCCGGTGTGCTCTGGCCCCAAATGACCCCTGGGGACCATTATAGTCAATGGGCTCCATAAGCTATAATGGAGAATTGATCCAGGGGTATCTGGGGTCTTGTGGGGGCTGTTTTTTTGAAGTACAGACACCAAATTTTCAGCATAGCTGCTGGTGTCCCTTCTCAGACCCCCCTCCAAATTTCAAAAATATTGGACCAGGATGTCCAATTCTATGGGCCCCAGAAGGAGATGCCCCCATTCTCCATTGTTTCCTATGGAAGTTTGGTTGTGAGCAGAAGCATTAATCCTCTGAAGTGGGTTCTAGAATGTTGTGTGCCAGCACCCCCTAGTGCAGATTGGAGGGAACCGTGACCCCCACCCCAACTCAGCTCACGGCGGCAGTGCTAGGACAAAAGGAGGCTTCACCTCATGAGATTCCACTGATCAAAATTTACCACTGAAGGCCATTAACAACTTTGGAAGATATAAAAGATAAGGAAAGATGGGGTGCTTGGCTTTTCCCTCTTCCAGGACTGCTAACAACATGGGGCAAGAAATGGCTTTTGATTGATGAAAACACCCCCCTTTTTTTCTTTTTTAACTGTTTCATTATCATCACTAGCACTGGTGATTTGCCCAGTCTGAAATCACACATTACGTCATGGAGAGTCAGTTCTAACAGATGGGTGGGGACCTAATAGCACAGCTTGCAATCTTTATTAATGGAAAAGAGCAAGAGTCCAGTAGCACTGTAATGACTAACAAAATTTGTGGCAGGGGATGAGCTTTCATGACTCACTGCTCACTTATTCAGATGCAGCTAGAATGTGGTGAGTCCATCTGTCCTTATATCTTGAAGAGTGAAGTCATTTAAGATGCCAAATGTCAATAGCAGGCACTGGTAATGACAGAATAAACCTAGGAAAACATTTGGGGTGCCTTATAGATAAGGAATAGATATAGATTTTATCGAGATCTGATCCAGAAGAATTTATAGCCAAGCTGTGTGAGGGGCAGTCAATTTGCTGCAAAAGTGGATGGAATTATGCAGGATCCCAGAAAACAAATCTTGCTATTTCAGAGCTTCCAAGGGAGCAGTGGAAGGCAGATCAGAAGGGCCCTGGTTGCTCCCAGTAGGAAAGAGGAAAAGGGGGACCAGACAACTTGATCCTAATAAAATGGCACCACTTGTTTAACTTCAGGATATCTCAGGTTGGGAGCTGTTGTGCCAATGGTGCCAGCAAGAAGGCACCTCCACTAGCAGAGATGAGGGCTACCATAGCCCCTATTTTTGTTGTATTTGCAGCTTGTTTGCAATGCCTCTTTTCCACACATGATTTCTTTCTATCATACATGATAAAACATTTGCCAACATCTGTAAAAATGGATGGATCAGTATTGAAAAACTCAAGTTCAAGTGTTAACTCTATCCTTCATTTGTAATATTAGTTTCAGTTGATGACTGGATGACTTATTTTATTGCTATTTGGTGAACGTATACACTCCCCCTCCCACCTTGAGATGGCTGGCAATAAAAAACAAACAATTCAAAATGATAATCAATTAAAACAACATATGCAAACAATGTTGCAATAAAGCAATAAAACTGTTCCTGTTTAGCAGGTTCTAGTACACCAGTATTAATTTTAACAGCCTGGTTATAAAGACACCAGTATCAGCAAACAGGAGATAGGCCATAAAATAGGAAAACAGATGGGATAAGCCTTTAGTTAAAAGCCTGGGACCTTCAGGCGCTCCTGTCTCAAGCCTTTGAGAACTTTAGATGTTAAATGGGTGCCTACGACAGACCCTCTCCAAGGCCTGTGCCTCTCAATCTCAGCACTCAGGGTTGTCGACCGACGTTAAATCTGCTGCTTGACAAACCACAAATGGAGCTTGATAAACTACAAATGGAGCTTGAAAATTATCAGCTGCAAAAGTAGCTAAGTAAATTTAGCTGATCCCCTTGATCTCTAGCCAGCAAAGGAAAAAAACAGGTTGCTTACCTGTAACGGATGATCTTCAAGTGGTCATCTGTGCAGTCACACTTATGGGATCTAGTGCGCCTGAGCTGATCTGATCGGTGTTGTACAAAGCTCACAAAGGGATTTTCGCACATCTGCCCTGAGCCTGCGCAGGACTCCCTATTGCGCATGCCCAAGGGGGTGGGGTGTGGACATCCCGCCAGTTCCTTCTGACCACTCACAACCAAAGTTGCATAAGAGAACAACTGAGGATGACAGCTGTGGGGAAGGGTGGGCGGGCGGTGTGACTGCACAGATGACCACTCGAAGATCATCAGTTATAGGTAAGCAACCTGTTTATCCTCTTCGTGGTCTCTGTGCATCACACCTATGGGAGATTAAAAAGCAGTGGCTCACCTGGAGGTGGGCACTGTCAGACTCAGTGCGCTGCAGAGGACAGGACCAAACGACGCAGATCACCCTTATGTTGCACACGAACATCCAGTGTGTAATATCTGATAAACATGGTTGGCGAGGACCAAGTGACAGCTCTGCGCCCTTCAGGAAAGCAGTAGAAGTCGCCATGGATCTGGTGGAATGTGCCCTCAAGTGAGTAGAGAAGTGGTGCTTTGCTAAGGAATAGCACAACCTGATTGTCCTGACAATCCACTTGGACAGGTGCTGAGTAGAGATCCACGATCCTAAGGAGGCTGTGGAGTAAGAAAGGAACAAGGTGTTGCCCCTTCTGGTGGGCTGGGTCCTCTTCAGGTAGAAAAGGAGCACCCTCTTGACATCCAGAGAATGAAGCAGATGCTGTTCTTCCCCTTCAAGATGTGGGAAGAAGTCAGGCAGGAAGATTTCTGAGTTCAAGTGGAACTCTGAGACGATTTTCGGTAAAAATGAGACATCTGGCACCAGACGAACTCCATTTGGCAAGAAGACTAGGTATGGAGGGTCATGGTATAGTGCCATCAGTTCGCTGACCCTCCTGGCTGATGTAATTGCGACTAAGAAGGCTGTTTTCCAAGCTGCGTATTGCAAGTCGCAGGTTGCCATAGGTTTGAATGGCTTCCTTGTGAGGTGGCGGAGCACCAAAGGCAAATTCCACAGCTACGATGGTGCACTTAGAGGGGGATGCAGCCGAATGAGACCCTGGAGGAACTTCTTTGAAGTAGGATGGGAAAAAAACAGAATAGCCGTCCAGACCATTGTGGTATGCAGAAATGGCCGCCAAGTAGACCTTAACAGATGAGTGGCCAAGGCCCTGATCCATGAGTGACAGAATAAATTCAAGGATCCTGTTGAGCCCTACAGATGTTGGCGAAGTAGTCTGTAGGAAGGAAAGCCACTTCCTGTGGTAAGAAAGACGTGTGGATGCCTTCCTGGCATTGAGCAGTACTTCTGAGACGCAATCGGAGAAGGTTATCACCCTATCCGCCAAGCCATCAGTTTCAGGTTGTCCACTTCGGCATGGAATAGTGTCCCTTCCTCCACCAGAAGGAGATCCGGCACCCTGGGGAAGTGGTGGTACCTGCCTCTCGCGAGTTGAAGCAGAGTGGTGAACCAGGGTTGCCTGGGCCACCATGGAGCCACTAGGATACAGTCTGGCATGACTCTTGCTAGTTTCTGAATGACTCGTAGGAGGAGGGGTAGAGGAGGAAACATGTATAGGAATATCTGTCTCCTAGAGAGAGAGGATCTGCTCCTCCCCAACTGTAGAAGAAAGGGCATTTCACGTTCTTTCTTGAGGCAAAGACATCTATCTCCGGAGTGCCCCATTTTTGAAAGAGGGAACGAAGGTAAGACCAATTGAGCTCCCACTCATGATGTTGCGTGAGACCCCTGCTGAGGAGGTCGTTGCAGGTTCCCGGAATGTGAGTGGCCACAGGGAAGATGTCGTTGCCTACACACCAGTCCCACGGGTCAATTGCCAGGCAGCAGAGGCTCCGGGACACCGTCCCTCCTTGACGGTTGACATAACTGAGCACCTGTCAGCACAGCTACGCAAAGTCCCCGAAGAATGGGCTGGAATGAGCTCAATGCCAGCTTTATTGCAAACAGTTCCAGATAGTTGATGTGCTTGGTAGCATTGAGAGCGTCCCACTGGTACCCGAGGCTTATGCCAGTGATATGGGCTCCCTATCCCCACAGGGAGGCATTAGTGGTCAGTGTGAGACATGGGTTTGGTGGGCAAAAAGGTGCACCCTGGGTCAGATTGGGTGTTATTGTCCACCACAGAAGAGAATCCCATACAGCTGGTGGTGGTTGAAGGTGGATAGATTGTCCCATCCTCAGCAGTTTGAAGCGGCGCAGGAACCAAATCTGTAGAGGCCTCACGTGCAGCTTGGCTAACGGCAGCACAGCTGTGGTGGCCGACATGTGATCCAGCAAACATTGAATTTGGAAGGCAGTGGACCAAACGTTTGTTTGGACATCTCTCACAAGAGACGACAGGATTATTGCCCTGTCTGCAGGAAGGTAAGCCCTGCTTGTTATAGAGTCCAGTATGAGCCCTATGAATTGCACCCTCTTGTGATGGCTGCAGATGGGACTTCTGATGGTTGACCTGAAGGCCCAGGGAGGACAGGAGATGGACATGTCACTCTTGGTGCCTTTTTTATACAGGAAAGTTATAAACTTCGTGCATCGAAGCCTCCTTAGCACAGTGGGCAGTGCGTCAGCCTCATAATCAGAAGGTCCTTCATTTGAACCTCAGAGGGGGCAGAGTATTTTGCTTTAAGTGGGCATTTTAGAAAAAGCACCCCCTGAATGACCCATTTTCCTGAAGAAGTGAGCAGTGACTCACAAAAGCTCCTGCCCTGCCACAAACTTTGTTAGTCTTCAAGGTACTTTTCTACTGCTGCACACAGACGAGCACGGCTACCCATCTTGTTTTTTCTGAATGGTCACTTTAAGTCCTCCACCAAGTACTGCAGCTGCTCCTTTAGGAAGACAACAAGCAATCCCAGGCTTTCTGACCTTTCCAGCTTGCAGGCAAGCCCCACCCCCATATACATATATATTTAAAAAACACATAATATTGATTGTGTTATAAACGCCAGTCTGACCATTACAATATAGCAGAATGCATTTTTAAAAAATGCATGCCCTGACAGCGCCTTCCCCCAGCAGCACCTCCAAGTCAACCGCCTCATAGCAGCCAAGGGGTGAGGGTGCCTGGCGTGGCTTGCACAGCTGAGGCTGAAGATGGTGGGCGGCCAGCTCGAGCTATCGGGGGGAGCAAAAGGTGGACTCTATCCTCTTGGCTGCGCTGCCCAGACTCTTGTGAAACTTCAACTGTCTAGTTGCCCGCCTCTTGCTGGCTCCTCATTTTAAAATGAACCCTCTAGAGAGCTTTTAGTCTTGGTGCCTTGTTTACACACAGGAAAGTTTATTTGATAGGAACACTTTCTACAGTTATAAACATCCCCCCCACCCCCCCACAATGGTCTGTAGTGCTTTCGTTCTCCCCCTCTGATAATGTTGCAACATAATTGCACATGTGCAAAAAATAGGCCACATCAATGACGTAGCGCATGATGGGAGGCGGCTTGGCCCTCCTTTTGAATTAATTGTGGAAGGTGTGAGGCAGGTCCAGTCCTGAGACAAAAGCCCTACTGCAGAATGAGTGGGGCAAAGTCAAAGCATCAGATGTGAGTTCCACTCACCGCTAAAATGAGGCAAGAAGGTACTGCAGAAATGGTCTGGATCCCTTCTTCCCTAGATCCATGTTTTAAGAGCTAATGTTGCTCAGTAAGATGATGTACATTTTTTATTCAAAATTCTCTCTTGAGTCTGGACAATTTCCTATTGTGTTCATATTCCATAACTAATGATAAAAGTCTTGTTTCTTCTAGGTATGTCATCTTCCTCCAGACGTTTCTAGAAACTGCAGAGACTTATTTCATGGTTGGGCATAGAGTGAAGTATTATATCTTTACTGATAGGCCCGAAGAGGTTCCTAACATAACTGTCAAAGGTGGAAGGGAGCTAATCACTCTCAGAGTCCAAAATTACCCCAGGTGGCAAGAAATCTCCATGCGCCGGATGGAGATGATCAGTTACTACTCTCAACAGCACTTTATCCATGAAGTTGACTTTCTGGTGTGTGTTGATGCGGACATGCAGTTTAATGACCATGTTGGAGTAGAGATTTTGAGTGAGGTATTTGGCACGATTCACCCAGCCTTCTATGCCTCTGAGCGCAAAGCATTCACCTACGAACGACGTCCCGAGTCTGAAGCTTACATTCCCCCAGATGAAGGTGATTTTTACTATATGGGAAGCGTTTTCGGAGGAACTGTGGCTGGGGTTTACAAGCTCACCAAGAAGTGTTATGAAGCCATCATGGCTGACAAAAAGAAGAACCTGGAGGCTGTCTGGCAGGAAGAAAGCCACCTAAACAAGTATTTTGTGTACCATAAACCAACAAAAGTACTTTCCCCAGAATACATGTGGGACAATGATTTGGGTAGCCCACAGTTCCTCAGGAAAAAGAGATTTCTTGCAGTCCCAAAGAACCATGCTGCAATCAGAAATAAAAGAAGTTCACACCTGAAATGTTAGCCAGTTTTTTTACTGTAGAATGAATAATATTTAAAATAAAGTATCATTTATTTCAAAAGGAAGGGCCATGTTTATAAGGTCTTTATTAATCCTGTTTTTTCCATGAAGGAGTGAAGGACAGAAAGAATTCCATAGAAGGGCAGAAACAGACTGGCATCCTAATTGGAAAATCAAACAATTCAGCTACAGTTTCCAGCATTTGATGATGGTGATGATGATGACAATGAAGAATTGTCACAGTCAGATATTTGACTGGTAGATGGTGTTCTGCAGTTCAAGATCTAGCTGGCCTTGGCCGGGAGGGCAGGATAGAAATAAATCAAAGAAATCAAATCAAATGTTCTTGGGAACTGCAGATGTATCTTCACAGAATTCTTGCTGTTTCAAGCAACACTGTCGTCTGGAGCTGAGCTGGTGTTATTTGCCCAATTCCCAGATTGTCCAGGTGTTTCTTGAGCCTTTTAGGCACTACTCAAAGGGCTGGTGCCAACGGTGAGGAGTTTAGGAGTGATCTTCGATGCCTCCCTTTTTATGAATGCCCAGGTCACTAATGTTGCCAGGTCAGCCTTTAGCTGGTCAGGCATCTGGTTCCCTAACTCTCCTCTCGTGACTTGGTGACAGTGATCTGCGCAATGGGCACTTCCAGGCTTGACTACTGAAACTTGCTCTATGTGGGCCTACTCTTAAATCTGTTCTGGAAGCTTCAGCTGGTAAAAAATGCAGCAGCATGCCTGCTGACTGGATATCAGTGCAGGCACACATTCAGCCAGTGTTATGTCAGCTGCATTGTTTGCTGGTTGAGTATTGAGTCAGGTTTATGATGCTGACCTTTAAGACCCTATGTGGCCAGGGACCAGCATACCTGCTGGCAGGGCTCTTTTTGTAGCAGGAACACCTTTGCATATTAAGTGAACACACCCCTAATGTAGCCAATCCTCCAAGAGCTTACAGAGCTCTTCTTACAGGGGCTACTGTAAGCTCTTGGAGGATTGGCTGCATTAGGGGTGTGTCGCCTAGTATGCAAAGGAGTTCTGGCCCTCTCTGGCCCTAAGGACACCAGGTTGACATCGACCAGGACCAGGGCATTCTCCCTGGTGGCGCTGATTTACTGGAATGAGCTCCCTGGTGAGATCAGGGCCCTGTGGGACCTCCAGCAGTTCCGCATGGTCGTGGAAACAGAGCTTTTCTGGCAGGCGTTCCAGTAGGAGCGACACCTCATTGGGCAGAGCCTTTGCCAACCCGCCAGTTGAAGTTATTTGAAGTGGTTCACCATGGAAGGTGTCTTGGATGCACTTTATTATACTGAGCTGCCAATGATATGCAAATGGTTTTAAATTGTATGTATATTGAAATGAAATTATGTATTTTATATTGTTCACTGTTTTATTGGTTTTATGTAAGCCACCCTGAGCTGCCTTGGTGGGAGGGTGGGGTAAAAGTTAAATTAAAGGTAAAGGTTCCCTTGCTCGAAAGCCAGTTGAATCCGACTCTAGGGTTGCGGTGCTCATCTCCGTTTCAAAGCCGAAGAGCCAGTGCTGTCCGAAGACGTTTCCGTGGTCATGTGGTCGGCATGACTAAACACCAAGGCGCACGGAACGCTGTTACCTTCCCACCAAAGTGGTACCTATTTATCTACTTGCAATTTCTTGCTTTTGAACTGCTAGGTTGGCAGGAGCTGGAACCAGAGACGGGAGCTCACTCCGTCTTGCGGCACCCGGGTCTTGAACTGCTGAACTACTGACCTTCCACAGCCTGCAGTTCAGTGTCTTAACCACTTGAGCCACCGCAGCTCCTTAAAGTTAAATTAATAAATAATAAATAAATAAATTCCTGCTACAAAAAGGGCCCTGCCGGCAGGACTGTATCTCCTCATATGTGCCTCGAAGAGCCTTGTGCTGTTTAGACCAAGCCCATTATATGGCGTGATATTATGCATTTGCACCCTGTTGGTGCAAGAGGAAGGTGAGAGGTAGTCTGTTGGCCAATTTGCTGTTAAAACCTTGTTGCTGTCCTCAACCCATCAAGACTGGTTTAGTATTATTAACTTTGTAGCCAGAGATTGCCCCCAAATCCATTATCAATGACACCAGCAAACAACAGCATTTGGATAGTATTTTGTTGGAAATTAATACCCTTAATAACCTGGTGCTGTTGTGTCACGATGCCGAAATTTCACTGGCTCTATTTAAATAACAATGGTAAGAGTGGGCACCCTGTCTTCCCAGCTGGGAAAAAAGGTGACGTGCTGCCGTTACTCACTGTTCTGGCTCTTGGTGCTCTATATAACAGATCGACCCAGTTACAGAATGCTCTGCCATACCTAAAGTGGTCAAAGCTGCGTTTTAAAAGGGCACCCACAGAATAAAAATGCCTCCCTAAGGCATCCAGCTTCTTGCTTTCCTTATCTTTTGGAGCGATGTTGGTGTGCCTATTTTTTGAAGAAGACAAGACCACCATGGAGTCTGGCTTCAGCTGCATATAGAGGAAACCTGCTCCCTCTTCCTGCACTCAGTACATGCGATCCAGCCTTCTGGTTGATACTGGTGCAGATGATGGTTTCTCCCAAGGAGTTTTCACCGCCTGAATGAGGACCTTCGACATCGGCGTCGATGTATCCATCTGGACCACGTCGTAAACCTCATCCGATATCGATGGCTGTTGTTGAATGATGGAAAGACCCAAGTAATGAGCCATCCTCTTAATTAGATCGCCGTAGGACAACATGACTTCCGATGGAGAGATCGGGAGGTCCTCGGAGACCTTCTGTATCAAGAAAACATCCCCAGGTGAGGTTTCATTGTCAAACTGGTCGACTTCAGATAAGCCCTGAGAGGTCTCCGAATGCAACCCAGGTCCTTGGGTCAGTGTCGGTATTGAGGCTTCCCTGGTGATAATGGCGGCAAAGGGGCTTTTCGCAGCGGTGAGGGAGGTGGAGGTTTGGAGAGCGTCACAGATGGTGGTGGGTGACGTAGAGAATGGGATTGAAAGCAATGAGTGTCCCAGTCATGTTGTCCCTTAGGCGGCAGCCATGGCATTGAAGAGAACCAGCATGGCATATGTTGTCGATGATCCCATGGAGGGTACACCGATGGCCCATATCAGTATCGGGAGGGCGAATCCCGACCAGAGGCCGACCTTGAAAAATGCTCTCTCCGGGGCGAGAAGGATGGGTGGTATCGGTCATGACGAAACTGGTAGTTGTCCCATTGACCATGGTCATCCGGGAAGGGAGAGCGGGACCTATCGCCCGGTCTGTATCGACCGTCGCAATCAGAGCGACCGCTAGCCCAGGAAGTAGGCGATGGAGAATGATGACCAACAGCTTGAGTTTCTGAAAGCAAGTCATCCTCAGCCTCAGAAGCTGATAAGGATGGACGATGGTGAGCCAGGTTCATTTCCAACACTGGAAGGTTCAGCTGCCTGGTAGGAGAATCAAGTATCTCAATCGGGGGTTCTGACTGTATCTTAGGCAGCTCTGGTGTGGACTGGCGTGCTGCTAGGGAATGCAGTTGGGTAGTGCCATGCTGCTCAACTCGTGAGACTTCTGTGGGTCCCCTGAAGACAACTTATGTGAGGTATGCCTCTGCGACTTGTCCTTCTTAGGTTTCTTCACTGGTGTTGAGACGGAAGAAACTGATTTTGATGGACACTTCTTCGAGGGGGCTGGGCCCATATCAGAAGAAGATTTGCCCGGCTGAGGTGGCTTCGGCGTTGATGGCACGGCCTCTGGCCTTGGTATTGATGTGGATGGTTGAGATGGTGCCAATGATGCAGAAGACTTAGGTGGAGGCTCTATCAACATCGTAGACACAGGAGGAGAAAGAGCTGATTCCCAAAGGGCAACTTTCAGCCTCACAGCTCTGTTTTTGTGCGTTTGGTTCGAAAATTTAGCACACAGAGCGCAACCCTCCGGTCGATGACTTTTGCCCAAACAGATTATGCAGAGAGTGTGCCTGTCTTGTGGAGCTAGTTTACTTCCACACGAAGCACACCTCTTGAAGCACCCCCACTTTTTATCCATAAAAACGATCCTTGATGTGAGGGAGGGAAAGGGTGGGGGGGGGGCGAAGGTCCAAAGACCACGGAAAGTTCTCAACCCGAAGACTCCCTTTTGTTCCGAGAGGCAAACGTTAAATAATAAGAGAAGAAAAATCCAAAGACAAAAACTAGTCCCGATGTAAGGAAAAAAACTAACAATCACCAGCCGATGAAGAAGCTGTTAACAGTGCGGTGGTCCGAAGAGAACTGGTGGGATGTCCACACGCCACCCCCTTGGGCATGCACAGTAGGGGGTCCCACGCAGGCTCAGGGTGGATGTGTGAAAATCCCTTTGTGAGCTTTGTACAACACCGATCAGATCAGCGCAGGCACACTAGATTCCATATGTGTGATGCACAGAGACCACTTGAAGATCTAGTTGATTTCAATTCTTGTTTTGGCATTTCAAAAGATAGGATTTGAAGTTTTTGTGGACTAGATCCTGCTGCTTCAGACACACCAAGTTCCTAAAAGTTTATACCACAATAAAATGTTGTTAGTGTTTAAGGTGCAACAAGACTTCAGATTATCCATCTGAAGTTCCAAAATGATTGGACTTTCTCGCTGCACTAAGTTTCAGGTTAACTCTCAGAATTTCTAAAATTAACTGCGTAACCGCAGCATGCATAGTTTGCCGCAGCTTTCTGTTCCTTTCATTCACTTTGATTTGTTTTCCACTTCTATGGTGGTGGTGGGGAAGTGCTGTCAAGTCTCAGCTGACTCTGGTGACCCCATAGTTTTTCAAGGCAAGAGACATTTCAAAGTGTTTTGTCATTGTCTGGATCTGCAGAGTGACCCTCGACTTCCAAGGTGGTCTCCCTTCCAAGCACTGGCCAGGGCTGACCCTGCTTAGCTTCCAAGATCTGATGAGGCTGGGCTAGCCTGGGCCAGTCAGGTCAGGGCACCTTTATCTGACTGATGTGCACATGTGCATTGATACTGCAGAAAGAGTAATCTCAGTGCAGCTGTACCTGTGACTGAAACAAGTGTCTTTCATTAGGTCTTCTCTTGATGGCATGTGCATTCCTGCACATTGGTAACACACCGCCCAAAAAGAATTCACATCTGTGACTGCCTTTTTTGCAGGGTTTGATGACGGCACACTGGCAGCATAGAGCAGGGGAATAGGGCATGTAAACGGCTGGAACAGAAATCTGCATGCGCACACGCAAGGCTCTGTACAAAATCAGTGAAACAAAATGCAGAATAATACAGGATTCCCAGCACATTAATTCCACTGCAGAAACAAGAGCAGGTTGTTCAGATTCCAAAACCTGGGGAGAAATTTGGAAGAGGAAAATTTCACCTAACCTGTTTCAGCTGCTGCATCCTCCATTGCTCTCCCTCCAGGCCAGCCTGCACAGCAAAGGACCCGTTCACCACCTGCTCTGCCTTTAACTCCGCCAGTCGCTTCAGTTCTTCAGCATTTTGAGTAAGATTTTCCACTTGTTGCAGCAGGGGGCGCTGTAGGATCAAATACCAAAGTATTTTATCCTCTTCAAGCACAGCATTCTGTGATGTTTTTTTAAAATTGTGCTTAAGGCTGCCTCACGAATTTGACTGTAGCACATAACTTTTAATAAGCAAACAAGGATTTCAGACTCCAGCCAGAGTTAAGCACTTTGAAGCCCACTTGTTTTCAGTGAGAGACATTCCAGCATGTAGTTGACACTCTCTAAACTGCTTTGGCTCCAGGGTCCTCAGCTTCAGAGGCATCATGCCTTTCAGTCCCTTTCTCTGGAACAATGGAAGGCTGACTTGGGGGGGGGGGCGGATTTCTCTGCAGGAATGAGCCTTCCTTCACCAGACTGTCTGGCCCACTGGCTCTCTATGGGGACTCCACTAACAGCTGAGCCATCCCGTAGAAGGCAAAGGAGAGAGGGCCAGGCCCCTTCTATTGTGTAGAAGAACCAGTAGTTATCTTAACAGGCAGCAGACGGACTGGGGTGTTAAAAACCATCCTGGAGGAGGCAGAACCAAGTGTGATCTGCAAAGGTGGGGCCTGGAGATCTCCCAGAATTACGACTCCAGACCACAGAGGTCAGTTCCCCTGGAGGAAAAGGTGGGGGCTACGGCATCACATCCCTGCGGAGCTTCCTCCCCTCCACCACCTCCTGGAATTTCCCAGCTCACAGTTGGCACCCCTACTCCCTCGCAGGGCTGGCAGCTCTGCAGGGGCCCCTCAGGGTGGGGCGACAAGGGCTACAAGCCCACTTCCGGGGCTTCTGCCTGCTTGTGAATCTCTGGGCAGCAATCCACTGGGAACTCTCCTGGGGAGCAAAGGGGCCAATCCACCTGCCCACCAGGAGGCAGAGGACACTGCCCTGCAGATGTTCCCATGCTGGCAGTGGTGGCTGCTGCTGCTGTTGCTGGGAAAGAGCCGCCGACTGGCTGCTGGCCTCATCTGAGGAGAGCTGCTTCTCAAAACAACATCTAACTTGCAGATGCCCATTTTTGGGGCGGGAGGAGAATTTCCCCCAAGGCTGCTACAGCCCCCAAACAGCAATCCCCAGCCTGTCACTAACATTTGAAATCCACACTGGAATCTCTCCAGGTTTGCTCATCACGAGGAAAACTCACCGGGGGAGGGGGGGAATGGAAATTCTTATTGACTTTTCTATGTCTCAGAATGTTGGTGTGTGCCAACCAGTGACGGTTTGCTCAGGACAGACAATGATCCATGAAGAGGGGGCACAGCTCAGTGGCAGAGCATTTCCCGGGCGGGCGGCCTGTAGGCACAGCCTGGCCGCAGAGAATCCCAGCAGCCGAGCCTTAGACTTTGGATTTGTGTGCCTGCCGTGTGCACCGTTCTTATTTCTTTGGTGCATTCTGTGGATCTTTTCTGCCCAGTCTTTCTTAATGGGGGTAGGAACGTCACTTGTGATGTGTGGCTTCCAAAGGGTTTTTTTTTTTAATTTAAAACAACGAGGCTCCATTTTAATGTTAGGCTTCCAGAGACTGCCAAAATGGACCTCCCCTCCTCAAATTTGTCCACTACAGCATTAAAGGGGAAAATGTTTTCAAAGCTTTCCCATACCAGTCTCTCTCTCTCTCTCTCTCTCACACACACACACACACACCCTAATGTCAATTCCATTCTGCCCTCATGATTCCCATTTCGTCTGCAAACAGGTATTTTATTTAAAAGACGCTGGTCATGTTCAGAGCAATTTGGATATGCTCCTGGAAGTTACAGACGCTTTTTTGTTTCAAAACGGCACTGAGTGGCTTATGCAAAGCTTCAACTTTGTCCATCCCTGTTCCGTTGCTCACTCCTCCATGTCCTCTGATGCCTTCCGCCATCAACTCGGGAGGCTTCTTAGGTACCGGTGCTAGCGCCCCATGCCCCAGGTAGCTGCCACTGCCGTGCACGCTGCCCCGTGGTTCAGGGAGGCCGCCAAGGGTGCCCAGGGAGCGGGTGGCCCAAACAGGCAGGAGAGGCAGCTGCTGCTGCCGGGCTCCTTGTGGAGGAACTGGCACTTCCCACCATAGAAGCACGGGTAGAAGCAAGGGACAGCAGACGCTACAGCAGCAGCAGCATCAGGAGCACTGCTGCCAGCCTCGGCACCATGGGGGAGGCCAGGTGGAGGGCAGGAGCAGCCACTGCTGCTGCTATTACAGCCTGAGGGCTGCTGATGGAGGGAAGGGGGAGGGAGGAGGGAAGAAGTGGGCGTTTCTTTCGAGGGGAGGTCAAGCGAGCCCACCAAGGAAGATGAAGTGGGAGGAGGGAATCCTCAGCCAGGCTGCTCAACGGTACTGGGGTAAAAAGTTTTTACGTTTTTTGTTTTTTGCAAGTGGCATGAGTGTAGCGAAAGGAGTCTTCTGCAAGACTCAGGATCACTGGAGAAAAAAGAAGCCTCTTTGCAAGCTCTGAAAGGTGGGAGGTGGGGGGGAAGGAAAGATAATACTGACCTCAGTGTGGGATGGGGACTGAGACCTTCCAGGGCCAGCAAAAGGCCAGGGGGGGGGAATCCAAGAGAATATGTATGCTTTTAAATTAACTTTAGCTCAGAAAATGAAGCAAGGGGGAAAAATTGGCACAAAAGCACTTTTAGGAAACCTGGGGAAACAGCAGTGGAAAGTGAACTGAGCACTGAAGGGGGGAAATCAATGCAGAACGGAAAAGAAAACCTGATGAACCTGCACATTGAAAATGAGGGGAAATGCAGAATGACAAAGAAAACCCGATGGACATGCACAGTGAATGCGAGGGAAAATACCCATGCACAAAAGGCCAAGCAGAAGGTCCCAAGTTCAGTCCCCAGCATCTCTAGTTAAAAGGACCAGGAAGTCGGTGATGTGAAAGACCTCAGCCTTAGAACATGGAGAGCCACTGCCAATCTGAGTAGACTTTACTGACCTTGATGGGCCAGTGGTCTGATTCAGTATAAAGGCAGGTTTACATGCTAAACAATTTTCAGCCACTATGGTAAACAAGAAATGCCATTGCATGTTCTTTCTGCTGCCTACCAGCTCTAAAGTGGTGATCTGCGACAGGTTCCTTAACATTTCCAAACTGATTTGCTGGACTGAAGCAAAGGTCTTCTTGGATGTAGCCTTTTCCATCTCAGAGCTGAGCTCTTGCTGCGCTTTCTGGATTCCCTGATACCTGCAAGGAGAAGTAGCCAGATGTGAGTAACAAGAGAAGAGGATAATCTCTGCTGCAGAAAGAGGAATGCAGCATAGAGGTGAGACTTCCAGAGCAAACCAGTGGGCCCCTCCACTCTTTGGCAATTGTGACGGCGCGCAACGGCTCTTCAGGACTGTGCCCAAGGCGAATGGGTCACCCATCCGAAACATGACCCAACTCCCAGGGACTGTCGGTTGTTGCCCCTCCAGACACTTGCAAGGATCTCTGACTTGGTACTGGAATTTCACCTCAGAATTCTTGAAATCATCATAACTTAGGATCCTGGATAAGAAGGTGTCAGCTATTGGTTTTACCACTGAATCCATCAAGGAATTGGGGCTCGCATTTCTACCCCACCCTCCCCGCAAGCGGGCTCAATTAAAAAACTTGATTAGGCAGATTGATTACAATAGTTCTATTCTTCATGCTCAACGAGTTTGTTCTTCACAATTTTTTGAATACTTCCCTTTGATTCTCTTATCTCCTATGCTTATCATCTGACCTCACCTGGTCTACTCAAGGCTAGAATAAATGCCCATTCAACGGTGGTTATGAGACCCCGCTTTTTGCATCTTCTCTACTCTGATAGAATTTGCTCTTGCTTCCTTGTAAAACAGATTCAGTCTCTCATATTTTATTGGAATGCCCTCTATATTCTAATGTAAGATGCTATTTTCTTCTACTGTGGCCAGTGAACTTCAATTATTTTAATCCAAACATGGTAGTCCCCTTCCTACTCTCAGATCAAAATCCTAATATAACTTTGGATCTTGCAATTTTTTTTATTCATTTTGTCTTTTGGGAAATAAATAGAGATTATAAATGAAATTTCAGTTTGTTATACTGCTCAAGGCATTGAGTTATAGAGCTTTTATTGGACAAAGGACAGGAAACGACAGGAAAGGAAACGAAATTTCACCTCATGACAAATTCAAAGCAAAATTTGGAGTTTCTCTTTCAGGCAAAACATCACCAAGAGAATGAAGAATTTCATCTGGAGCCAGAACAAAATTTCAAAAATGATCAGCAATTTTCCCTAGAGGGATTTCATACATCCTTAGGTTTTACCTAAAGCATGTCTGCATGTAAATGTGGAGGCTCCTTCTTGGGCAGAGACCTGAGGGCAGGGGAAGGCGTATCATCTGCAGAGCAGGAGGGGCTGGCTTGGAAGTGCCCTCCCTGAGTTCATTCTGTGTGCTGGTTCCCCTTCAGAGTCAGTCTCTGGAGTTCTACAGCTTCTGCAGCAAAAGCTGGCTAAGGACAGCATTCCCTGATTAGCAGCTGTGACATTGCTAAGACACTCCTTCCCAATTTTTGAAGCAGATTTCACACTGTTTAAAACATTCCCCCCCCACCTTTTAAAGAAAGAGATAGATGAATGTGCAAACAAATACCTATTCATATGACATTTATTTTTTAAAAAATCCAGCAGAAGCGATGAAGTGAGAGAAAGACAGCTTAAACCAGCACTCATCTTCCTAACATGCACCCCCCTCTCGTTCTCAGTGCACAGCTGGGCTCATACAACAGTTGATGAAGCCACTTGTGTCTTCTTCTCCCAAGATGTTCTGTCTGTCTTCATCCTAAGGGTTTTCCCAAAAAGACGTTTCTCCAAGGGGATCCACACCTTCCTCAAGCTCACCTCTCTTCCATCTGCTTCCTGAATTCCAGTGTGGCATTGTCTGTCAAGATGCTCTGCAGAAGAAGGTAGCTGGCATTGGACATAACCAGTGCTCTTCTTGCAATATCTTCAATCAAAGCTGCCGCTTCCTCATGACTGTGGAGGAGAAGGAAGAGGAGGAGGAGGAGGAGAAGAAGAAGAGATTGGATTTGTACCCCGTCCTTCACTACCCAAAGGAGTCTCAGAGCAGCTTACAAACTCCTTTCCCTTCCCCTCCCCACAACAGACATCCTGTGAGGGAGGTGGGGCTGAGAGAGCTCTAACAGAAACTGCTCTTTTTCAAGAACAGCTGTGCCAGAACTGTGGCTTGCCCAAGGTCATCCAGCAGGTGCAAGAGGAGGAGTGGGGAATCAAACCCGGATCTCCCAGATTAGAGTCCGCGCACTTAACCACTACACCAAACTGGCTCCAGTACAGTTACAGCCCCTGTTGCCGGACCCAAGGCCTCAAAACAGGGCTGGTTCCAGGTTTCAGAAAGCCCTGGACAGACAGTGTCCAGGGCCCTCATCTTTCCCTTTCCACCCCCCACCTGCCCGTGCATCCTCCTCCTGCTCACAAGCCCATGTAGCACCTATGCAGCCAACAGCGGGGGCTGGGGTATGCAGCTGGGAGTGCTGCTGCAGTGGCTGTCAGGAGAGAGCCAGGACTGAGCACCACCCACATGGCCCTCCTCAAGGACAGTGTGTGCCTGGGAGAGGGACTGGGAATGGGCTGTGGAGTAATTACAGCAAGCAGATGGGGAAGGGCATGCAGACAGGTGGCAGGGGAGGTGCATGGGTGAGGGGCAGCAGCCATAGGACCCCCCAGGAGCCCTGGGTCTGGGCAGTGGCCCCACCTTAGGGTGTGCTGATGAAGCCAGAACTGCCTCGAAACAAAACAAGGAAGCCCAAGAATCTATGGGGTGACACACCAGCAGAGCTGACATGATTTTGTGTCCAAAAAGTAAATATCTGTGAATGCTGATGAACAGAGAGTCAGGAATGGTCCAATCTACATAATCCCACCCTTTCACTTATATATAGCCCCCATCTTTGACTCTGTTTTGTTTGTTTGTCTGGGACTGGCTAAACAGAGACGTGAGGGAGGCAGATGGAGAGAGGGAGATGGGCTGTCAACCCATTTAAGAACCTTTCCTGCCTCCATTTTTTTTAAATTGACTAACTGACTACATTTAAATGCATCTGTATATTATTAAAAATCTCAGCACAGGTGCCAGTTTGAGTTATCACAGGGAGTGTGAAAGAACTTGCAGTTTAATAAACAAAAGCTGTCTATCATTGGTTGTGAAGAAAAATACTATCATTTGTACTGAGGTGCTTTGTTTTTTAAAAAAATTCCCTAAAAAAATTCCCTATCACCTCCAGTAAATAAGTGTACTTCTAACTGCCAGCCCCACCAATTAACCCACTATGGCTTTAGTTGATTAATCTGCCACTTAAACAGACACCATCAACAATAGGAGACCACAAACCAGACACTCTTCAACTGTGTCTGGACTCTCTAAAATTATAGTTGAACAGATACTGGTATTTAGTGGCTATAAACTGGTTTAAGAGCCATATTTGGGGGCTGAAAAGGGGGGTAAAAATAAAATGGGCCAATATAGGAAAGCTCAGTGTGAAGAATGTACCTTCTGGCCAACAACTTAGACTCCAGGGCCTGGTGACTCCAGTTTGTGGATTGGTGTGAAATCTCAGGAAGAAACTCCTAGAATGGAGAAAACAAAACAAAACATCAAAACGTGTCTCTTGGGAAGCTGAGAGGACTCCTGGAGTTGTGTTCCCCTGGAGAAAATGGCTGCTCTGGAGGGTGGCCTCTGTGGCCTTGTGTACCTTGCTGAGGTCCCTCCCCTCCCCCAAACCCCACCCTTCCCCGAGGCTCCACCCCCCAGTCTCCCAGAATTTCCCAGCCAAGAGCTGGCGACCCTAGGCAGCTCGGTTTCCCTGAGCCCAATTGTGAAGTGAGTCTGGGGCAGGGAGGGGTCAGCCTTCTCTTTTGAAGATGAAGCTTGTCCTCTTACACAACTCCAGCACAGGAGCTTTGCCTGGACATTTCTATTTACACTATTTACAGTCTGCCTTCCTCACTGGGACTCAAGGCAGATTACAGAGAGATTACAGACAGATCGCAGTCAACAGGATGGGACACTCAATAGACAATGAAATAGGATTCAGATTGTAGAGGTCTGGAACCAGCTATCAATCTAAAAAAAAACAGGACTTAAGCAAAGCGTTCTCAAACTCGCTCTGCATTTTACAGCTCATTCATCATAGCAACGGGGGGGAGTGTGAAATCAAAATGCTTTCACATTGCTAGGTTGCTTTGATTTAGCAGGCATTTTATCACCTCTGAGAACTTTAGCGTCGTTGAGTCTCAGCTTTCTATGCTTGCCTTTGTTTTACATGTTGGGGGGATAGCACAGAAAGGGGGTGGATGGCCATTATTTTTGGCGGGTGGAATTCCTAGGGGTGATTGGTTCTGAACCTTTTATGGCCCTAGCTTGAACCCTGTATATCTATTGCTTTCGTGCTTTTAGCCTCAGTTCTAACACAGCCAGTGTACAGGCTGGATCCTATCAATGTCTCAATAAACCTACCATTCTCCAGCGTGAATGTTGTTGGGAACTGATTTATCCAGGAGTCTAACAGCATCAGCTTTAACACGACACATTAAGTGTAGCAAAAATTACCTAGTAGGATTCTACTTACAGTAAGCTGTATATTTATCCAAGTAACTTTGTGAACCGTTTTGTAAAGCAGAACAAAGTCTGAATCCAGTGACACCTTACAAGTGCCCCTGGACTCAGACTTAGTTCTCTTGCTTCAGACCAACACAGCGATCCACCTGGATCCATTTTGTACAGCGCAACCCTATTACCTGTGTAGAAAAGCCCTCTTGAATAATTCAGTTGTGCATGGGGAAAGGATCCCAGGATCCACATCTCCCAGATACAAACGGGGGTTCTGGTTCACAAGGAGCCTGGCAGCCCCCGCCCCCACCCTTGAACACCAAAGAGAATGTGCCTGGGTACCATTGCAGCCAGCATTTCTGTGGCGAGCCGGATCTCCTGCTGCGTGGACTGCAGGGCAGAAAGGATGTCAGAGGAGTGGATGCAGGCCTTGGTGCCCCCACTGCCACGGCAGCCCATCATGCTCCTGGCATTCCTCAGGTGGCCCCACGCACCAGACACGGAGCTCTCCAGCTCTGCAGCCTCTTCTAGGAACGTGGCCTTGGCACCTGCAAGCAAGACACCAACCTTGACGCTCCTGTCACTGGAGCAGGGCCAAAGTACAGTCAAACATACAACATGATTCATGCTGTGGGTCCCCTGAAGGGTTTGGTACACTTCCTTTGGAAATGGAGAGGGACAATGTTGGGGTGGGGGAGGTGACTGCTGGGTCACTGGCCGTAGCAACAGGGAAACTCCTACAAGGGTCCTCGGGATAGGTTCTGTTTATAAAGGCCTGAGACAACTGAGACAACCAGCTCACTCTAGGTGTGATTTATGTGCTCAGCAGAGTGAGGGGGTCCCTATCGGATGTGGCCAATTGTACCATTCAGACTGTAGGTGGGGGGAACCTCATCTGGAATCCTCTTGGACAGAACAACACCAACAACCCCCTCCTCCATGTATATTCAACTAGTGTTTCAGAATAGTCGTTACTAAATGGTGTGATTTTTCTGGTTCGATTAGAAAGTTGGAGTTTCTTTTAGGCACTCGGGACAAAACTCTCTCCAGTCAAATGGATTTGCAGTGTTTGGTGATGTTTCAAAACCTGTATGATCAGGGAGATGGAAGAAATGTGTGTATGCCCCAAGGAAAATGGTTCCTTCTCTCAAAGAGGCAGATCCTGAGAGGAAGGGCAGGAAGGGATGAGCCAGTGCTTGGCTCTGAGGGCCCTTTCTGACATGCCCGGGGTAGTGCTGGTCGCCAGTTTGAAGAAAAGTTAGTTTTTATACCCCACTTTTCTCTGCCTTTTAAGGAGTCTCAAAGCGGCTTCTGATCACCCTCCCTTCCGCTACCCACAACAGACACCAGGTGAAGTTAGGTGGGCTGAGAGCAGGTCTGTACCCAGGGTTTTGTGGTTTGTTGGGCAATTTTTTTCTGGTGGGGCTGAAGTTCTCAGTGCAGAAAGAAAAGCCATTTAGCCAATAGGAAGCTGTTACCAGGATAGAGCTCTAAATTGCAAGCTGTCAACCACTTTAGATGACAGTTCTCAGCTGCTGCAAGTTAGTCACTTCTGCCAGGCTAAGCACCAATTCTGAGAACAAGCCAGGAGGTGGGGGTGATGACTTCTATAGTCAAGAAAGCTAACACTTGGGCTGCAGTCACAAGCACCAGTTGAAATGAAGGGAAAGCAAAGCTATTCCCCCCAGAGGAATTTGACACACAGTTGAGAGATCACATTGCCCTTTGTAGCTGTGGGTGCAGCCCGTCACTGTGTGATCAGACGCAACTGAGGGTGAGTTGGGATTTTTTTGGCTGTTTGTTTCCCATGCACATAAACAAGGAATCACACCTTCACACTGAGGGCCCCCTATGGAGTATGCAATGATGCGCATACTGCAAAGCGGGGGGGGGGAATGGCACCAAGCTGGGATGGCCTGATCAGACCATCCCGATGGCTTGAGAGCATACTTGAGTGATCAGACAGAGGAAAGTCCGTCCACAGCCCGTTGGAACTGGTTTACTACCAGACTTTCTCTGGTGTCTTTTAACTCCGCTTCTGCGGTGGAGCAGCATGGGTTGCCAATGACTGTGGGCTGCTTCCCAGATGTTGCTGTCTAATCACTCCACTCCATTTAGATCCATCAGGCATTCACACCTATGTTGGATCTAAAGGCATGTGAGATCGCAGCCTTCGGCAGAAAAACTCTCTTAAAGGAGACCAGCTTCTTGACACAGAGTTAGAAGGGATCCTAGAGGTCACCTACTCCAACCCCCTTGCTCATTGCGGGAATTAGTCAACTACAGCACCCCACTCCACTTAAAGGAGAGAACGCCTTTTAAAAAATGTTTAAGATGATTAGAAAAAAAGCATTTACAGGAGAAATTCTTCTGGGGCTGTGCCTTTAAGAAAGGGGGAGGAGCCCCCAAAAGCCCCACCATAGCTATGGGCCTGGATGAGGGAGTTTGAAGAGAACTGCGACTGGCCCAAGGTCACCCAGCAGGATCATGTGGAGGAGTGAGGAATCAAAGCCGATTATCTGAAGAAGTGAGCAGTAACTCACGACAGCTCCTCCCCTGCCACCCATTTTGTCAGTTTTTAAGGTGCTCCTGGACTCGAGCTCTTTTCTACCAGTTCTCTAGATTAGAGTCTGCCACTCTTAACCACTAGAGCATACTGTCTTTGGGATCAGGAAGGAATTTTTCTCCAAGCTAGATTGGCCCAGGGATCCTGGAGGGTTTGTGCCTTCCTCTGGGCATAGAGTAAGGGTCACAGGGGGGAGTGGAGTGGGGGAGGAAGTTGTGCATCTCCTACGTTATGCAGAGGGTTGGACTAGCTGCCCCTGAGGTTCCTTCCAACTTTATGTTTCTATGTTCTATGTCTAAACCATATTCACTGACCTTAAAAAAAGATTGTCCGTCTTCATTTTGTAAATGCAGCATGCTATTGTATGCAGAGGACCACACCCAGTGGACATTGGAGGACCCCAGATCCCTTCTTGGTTCAGACAGGAAGAGAGGCCCCTCTGACTCCCATCATGCTCTGTACCTTTCCTCAAGTAGCGGCTGTGGATGCTGCCTTCCCACGGCGCTTCTCCCAGCATCGCGTAATGGGCCTTGTGCCGGCTGCAGCCTGGTTTCTGTAGCCACGACTCCATGGCGGTCAGCTGGCCCTTCAGCTTGCCTGCCTGCAGGAGAAAGGGGCTTAGATGAGGCAGCTTTGGAGGAAGACAGAAGGCATAGAAAAGGACACAGGGCACCCCTGAACCCAGCTTTGCAACAGAAATGGCACAACCATGAGTAATGGGCTGGCTCCCCTTTCATTATTACCCTGTCTCCCTCTATTGCTTCTGACAGGGTGTCCCACTTCACGTTCATTGATGAAGTTGCCACATTAATGTTCCTGCATTTCCCTGTCCATTAATCTTTTAACATGGGGGAGAGGGACTCTGGGAATGGGCGGGGGAACGTTCCTGGTGCCTGTCATTAGGGGACAATCATTCCACCACAAGCACAGCCAGATCCTTCTTCTAACCGTAATGTTATTAAGCTGAATTGTTTTGGTGCTCGTATGTGATTTTATGCTAGTATATGTTACAGAGCTTTGATTTTGTAAATTTTCGTATTAAAATTTTTAATTGCAATATTTAGCTGGTAGCTTAAAGGTTTTAAGTGTAATTTTAATTATAATCTCAAACTGGTAGATTTAAGAGTTTGTAGCACACTAAATAGAGCCAGTTTGGTGTAGTGGTTAAGAGTGGCAGACTCTAACCTGGGAGAACCAAGTTTGATTCCCCACTCCTCCACATACAGCTGCTGGTATGACCTTGGGTCAGTCACAGTTCTCTCAGAGCTGTCTTTCAAGAACAGTTCTCAAAGAGCTCTCTCAGCCCCACCTACCTCACAGGGTGTCTGTTGTGGGGAAAGAAAGGGAAGGCAACTGTACATCGCCCTGAGACTCCTTCAGGTAGTGAAAAGCGGGGTATAGTTTCTTCTTCTAAATAGCCCAGACTAACAAGGATGGGAGACTAACAAAGAAAACCAGGGCTGCTATGCAGAGGGACGCAACAGCAAACCACCTCTGCTCATCGCTTGCCTTGAAAACTCCACGAGGTGTTTGCAACTAGACAGAACACTTTACCTTCAGGTTGTAGCATATGCAGGGTTATTTTTGGGCAGGAACGCACAGGAATGGAGTTCCGGCTGGCTCCTGAGTTGGCCACGCCCAGCAGGAACTCATTAGCATAACAGGCCACACCCAACAGCAGAAATTCATTAGGACTGGCTGCATTAGGGGTGTGTGGCCTAACATGCAAAGGAGTTCCTGCAACAAAAAAAGCCCTGGGTTTTTGCAACAAACAAGGTAAACAGAATAAGAAGTAAAAGGTGGGTGTGGGCTGGATTACCACACTTCTAGTAACAACTTCTAGTAACATGGGGTGTGGCCTAATAGGCTAATAAGATGTGCTGTCAGGGGTGTGGCCTAATATGCTAATGAGTTTGTGCTGATGGGTGTGGCCTATTATGCTAATGAGTTCCTGCTGGGCTTTTTCTACAAAAAAAGTCCTGAGCATATGTAGTAACCAAACAAACAGCTAAGTGATATTTATTCTGAGTTTGACCCTGACAAGGAATAGGTACATTTAAACAGATCAGAGAGAGGGCGTTTTTACAGTAGCCCCTCTTCTTTGCAGATATTATGTCTGTCTTTCCTGGGAGTGGGGGAGCTTGTTAAGATTGGGGTTTTCTGCATTTTCCACAGATGATTTGCTCCCCCACATGGTCAATTCAATATTACACTGGTTTATATCTGACATATCTTCCTGCAGATTTAAACTCCCTAAGGGCAGAACTAATTCCACCTACTCAGCAGTTGCAGAAACAGCTTTGCAAAGTAACTCCACAGTTTCTGAACAGCCACACAACTGTTCAGCTGCCATAAAAGGCTGATAGCAGTGATCTGAACAGATTACAGAATCAACTCATAAGTAGGGTTGCCAGACCGCCCCCCCCCGGTGCAGGTGGAGATCCTCCATTGCCAGGCCTCACCTCCCCACAACCAATCAGCTGACGGGGGGGGGACTTACCCTGAAAAAGAGCACGATCCATCCAACATGCAGCAACATGTCCACATTACTGCCCACATCGTTGTCACTTTACTAATATAACATTAATTTAAACTTAAATAAAATGGGGGGGAGAAATAATTTTTTAAAAAAATACTGCCCACATAACCTGGAAGTGATGTCATCACATTCGGGATGCCAGGACGATGCTCAAAATACCAGAGCATTGCCCTGATGTCCTGGACACGACGATGTCACTTCCAGGTCACGTGGGCAGTGATGTGGACATGTCACTGTACATTGGATGGGCCTCCCTGCTGCTCCCAGTAAGTCCCCCCCATCCCCCACCAGTTGCCAGAAGGAACACATAAATACAGATGAAGCTGTCTTAGACAGAATCAGACCCTTGGTCCATCGAGGTCAGTATTGTCTACTCAGACTGGCAGTGGCTCTCCAGGCTCTCAGGCGGAGGTCTTTCACACCACCTCCTGCCTGGTCCTTTCAACTGGAGATGCCGGGGATTGAACCTGGGACCTTCTGCATTGCAAGCAGATGCTCTGCCACTGAGCCATGGCCCCTGTTTGGCAATCCTACTCATGAGTGAGCGTAGCCATTGAACACGATACTCTCACAGTACTCACAGTACACCATGAAGTTTACAGCATCACGAGCTGTGACTTATTTGCCGTGAGCCTTAAAGGGCCACAAAAGTGTAAACATTCTAGAGCGTTAGATGCTTCCTTCAGCATGCAGGAGAGGATGAAGTGAACTTAGCTGGCTCAAAGGTTGATTGACTAACTGGCTGGCAGACTGATTGGCTGGTGAAAGCAAGCAATGGAAGGCAGGGCATGATCCCACCTTCTCCTTCACGAGATTGTAGCAGATCGGGCATTCTTTGCACTGAGAGCTCTCCGGGTCAAAGAAGTAGTTCTCTTCACACTGGTCACACTTATAGCCCACGAAGCCACTCTTGCACACACACGTGCTGTTCTTGTGGCACTGGTGGGAGACAGAACCTAAATGGGAGCAGTTGCAGGCTGGAAGAAGGGAAGAATGGGCACATCAAAAGGTGACTGGCAGAATGCTGAATAGTATCCTATCCTAAGGGATAAGAATGTAAGGAGAGTTCTGCAGGTTTAGACCACGAGTCCATGAAGTATAGTTTTCTGTTTCTTAGATGGACCGGCCAGATATTTCCAGGAAGTCAACAGCCCCTTGCTTGTTTACTGGTCCCCAGCACCTGGTATTCAAAGGTATACTACATCTGAACATGGATACTCCATTTGGGATTGAGGGCTCATAGCTACTGCTACCCTATCCTCTGTGAATTTGGTCAATTCCTTATTAAAGAAATCTAAAATAGCAGCTATCTCCACATTTTGTGGAAGTGAATGTCACACAAGTTAATTCCACATTAGCTGAAGAACTATCTCCTGTATCTGTAATTAACTTCTGGAGTTCACTGCCAAAAGAGCCAACTGCTAATTAACTTCACTGAGGAAACGTGGCTAGTTTTAGTACAAAGAGAAAGGAACAAAGATTTCTCTCTCTGTCCCGTTTCCTCAATTTTATAAATCTCCATCATGTCCCCTCTTAAGGGCCACTTCACATGTTACAAAGTCCTTGTGTCTCCCGCATGTCCTGGCAACAGACGAACTCTGGAGTCCTGCGGCTGGAACTTAACTCCCAGGCATGCATAGGCCTGATGCAGATGAAACCTTCAGTGTGTGTGGAGAGGAAGTTTCAGCCTTCCATACATGGTTTTCCAAACTTAAAATGGACCCAAGGAGCCACAGTTTGCCCCACTGGGGAGGCTGACATGTTGCCCCTCAGGACCTCTAAGCTTTCCCACATGGAAAAAAATGGCACGGGGGTGGGAGGAGAAAGACTAGGCCTACTCTCCCTGTTATGCCACAGTTCTGGTCCAATTTGGGCCCCTGCATGCCTGAAAATTAAATTCTGATCATGGATCTCCCAAAAGTCTTCTGTCCACAGAACTTGAGTGGGGAGACGGGGGAGGGGGGGATGAGGACTTTTTGACATGCAAACTTTAGCAGCCCTCTTTCAAAATTAAAAAGCCCCAAATACTTTAGCCTTCTCTACAGAGATCCTAGAGCACTATGGCTGCCTTTACTAGTTCTATGACTTTCTTGTTGAGACAGGACGATGGTTTCCAGATTCAGCAGCCACCAGCATTCATGCAAAGGTTTGGTGTAGTGGTTAAGTGCGCAGACTCTAATCTGGGAGAACCAGGTTTGATTCCCCACTCCTCCACTTGCACCTGCTGGATGACCTTGGGCAAGCCATAGTTCTGATAAGAGCTGTCCTTGAAAAAGAGCAGTTTCTGTCAGAGCTCTCTGAGCTCCACCTACCTCACAGGGTGTCTGTTGTGGGGAGGGGAAGGAAGGAGTTTGTAGCCGCTCTGAGACTCCTGCAGGCAGTGAAGGCGGGTCTGAATCCAATCTCTTCTCTTCTTCTTCTCCACATGGCCAACCTTGCTTCAGTCCCTGTCCTAAGCACCCTGGACATGGAATTTGTTTTATTCACACCTGCTGAATGCTGAGTAGTCATTTCCCACCTATCTACCTGCCACAACCCCAAGATCTTTCCCCTTTTTAGTCTCAGCTTCTTCAGACCCCATCAGTGAACTGAAGAAGATGGGACTTTTTTTGTTTGTTCCCCTGATGCCACTTTTGGCTCCCTCCCTCCGTTTGGACAGAACCTTTCCCTCCCAGCGTGTCTGTAGGTTTCCCTCATTGCAGCTGATTCTGACAACCCGCCCCCCCCGCCTTTGCTTCCTGGCTCACCAGACCAGTTATGGAAGCTAAATAACACTGGAGGAACACTGCTGCTCACTTCTCCCTACGGTGAAAATGGACCACTGATTCCTGTCCTCGGGCTGCAGATGGAACAGCCAGATTCGAGTCCAGGAGCACCTTTGAAGATTTTCAGAGGGTTTTTTTCTGGTTCCGGGTTTGACGAAGGCAGTCGCAAGCAGAGTTGCTCCGCTGAAGTCTGCCTAATCCTTCAACTCCCTGGCAAATTCCACCAGCCAAATTTTTCTCCTGGAGAGAGGGAAACTAGCAGGAGACTTTGGTTGTTGCTTTTTTTGGGGAGGGGTGACCGTGTCTCAACAGCGGGGAGTATACAGGACGCCAACACTGATGAGGGAGTTCGACGAGAGCCGAGCCCATTAGAAGCAACAGAGTCTAAACAGTGAAACTGGGAAAGACACAACCAAAGCTAAGTACTTTTATGTTTAATTAACCACGGGAAAGATTAATGGCCAAATTAAAGAAAGGTTACAGATTGTGCAAAGAAAACACCTGCATTGTAGAAGAGCTAGCACTGTGTAAAAGCGGCCGGGAAAAACAAGGCTCATTTTGATTTACCTTGGTAAAGTCTGTTTGCTAGAGGCGTGTTGTTTAGCCATTCGTAGCAGCTTGTTGAAAGCGATAACTTGTGCATTTTCTTTTGTTGTTTATGCCCTATGTCCTGGAAGATATCGTCATTGGCTGCTTAAGAGAGGAGACGGTCCCTGCGCACGGCACAGATGAGAGGGACTAAAGGAAAAGGGAGGAGGCAACGCAAAGAGCATCGGCACTTACTACGCATCATACGGAGTGACAGCAGAGAGAGTGACATCATACTGAGGAACAACATGAAGTGAAGGTCCCCTAGAAGCTGAATTTAAAGAGACAGGACTGAAATAGAATAAGGACAGGGAGTTGTCTGGGAAGAAGACGAGAATCAACGGGAGAGCTAAAAATAAAGAGACTGAAGTGGGTTTTTTTTTTTTTTTGTTATGAGAAGGTGAATTGTTAAGTTAAAAAAGCTGTATTAACACACTAAAGAAGATGGTGAATTGCTGCTCTCTGGTTAGTAGACAAAGAGCACATTAAAGATCTGTGTAACACCAGCAGCCTTTGCAAAGGTTAAAAAAACCAACAATACAAAGGGTAGATTTCTGGCCTCTGGATTGGGTGGTAACAGAAAGAGCTCTATACATTCCCCAGGTCAAACAGGATTACCAGCACACCTTAAAATGAGTGTAGCTCAAATGAATATTAAAGACCTCAAGAATCTGATGCAAGAATGTATAACACAGGCTATATCAGCCCTTATAAAGAAAGAAATAGATCCCATTTACCAAAAAATGGAGGAAATAGCTCAGCAAATTAAAAATGAAACTGATGAAATCAAAAAGCATATTGCAGAAAATAAATCAGAAATTGAGAAAATTGTAGCAAAAACAACCAAACTAGACAGAAAAGTATATATTGATCAGGACCTACAGGGATTGAAAAATAAAAATGAAAAAATGGAAGAAACTTTAATTGGGTTTGAAATGGGCAGGGCCAACTTAACTTTAAGGTGCCAAAACATTACTGAGAACATAGATAAGAATCTAAAGGAAGAAGTGGCTCAGAATTTTACAACCCAACTGGATACTGGAATGAAAGAGGAACTAATAGCTGATATAGAATCAATATATAGAAAGAACACAGCGTATGCAAAAAGGAATAGAACTCCAAGAGAAGTGCACATTAAATTTTATAAGAAAGAAACAAGAGATAAATTACTTGTAGCAGCCAAAGAAAATAAAGTAATAATAAAAAGTGAGGAGATTATTTTTCTAAAAGAAATTCCCTGGAGGGTAAGGGAAAAAAGACAAAGTTATTACATTTTGACAAATCTGCTTCAAGCAAATGAGATAATTTATCGATGGCTCATACCAGGGGGAGTTCTATTTAACTATAAAGGAAAAAGACAAAGAATTGATTCTGTATTTAAACTGGATTTTTTTTGGAAAAATTTGGAGAGGATTTAGGCTGGTGTAAAGAAGAGGAAGAAGAAGAAGGAGGAGATGAAGAAGAGGAGGGAAAAGAGGCAGGGAAAGAAGCCAGTGATCAAGGGAAGTTAGAAGGAAAAAGAAGAATAGACATAGAAAATCAGCGCAATCCCAAATAGTAACTAGATACCAACAGAGAAATTGAACTAGGGAAAATAAAGAAAAAAGTGATGAAAGTTAAAAATCTGAAAATCCTATCGAGCAATGTATATGGTCTCAACAGCCCACAAAAACATCGTAAAATTTTCCATCAGAAGGCTAAATTTTAACTTGATATTACTTGTTTGCAGGAAACACAGATAAAAAGGAGCATACACAATATTTAATGAATAAGAAATTAGGACAAGCTTTTGTTGCTGTTGATAAGAAAAAAAAGAGAGGTGCTGTAATATATGCCAAAGACTACCTTCACCCAGAACTTTTTTATGAATCTCAGGATGGAAAGATTATAGCGATTACAGTAATTAGAGAGGGAAAAGAAATGCTTATTGTAAATATTTATGCACCAAACCAAAAGCAAGGAAAATTTTTCTTAGACCTACACAAATTGCTTTCAAGGAAGATATTTGAGGATTTATGTATAATTGGTGATTTTAACATGGTATTTGACCCATACTTGGATAGAAGAAGTGCGGTTAAAAGCAAGAAGCTATGTAGAACATTACATAAAAATTTTATAGAAATAGCAGAAGAATATAGCTTAGTGGATACTTGGAGAACTAGAAATTTTAACCAAAAAGTCATTACGTTCTACTCTTCAAGACATAAATCGTGGTCTAGGATCGATATGGTGTGGATGTCAGCATCTATGATTAAAGAACTGAAGGAAGCAGAAATCTTACCAAATACCTTTGCTGATGACAATCCTATCTCAATTGAATTAAATCAAAGGAAAAAGATATTTTGATGGAGAATGAATATTAATCTGCTTAAAGATCAAGAATTTTTGAAAAAAAACAAAAATAGAAATAAATGCATTTTTTAAAAGAAATTTACAAACAGAAGTTTCTATTAATGTAGTATGGGACACATTCAAAGCTTTCCTAAGAGGATGGTTCATCAATAGAAACACATGGATAATGAAAAAGAAAAAGGGAAAATTTGAAAATTTAAGGGAAAAAATCAAAAAGGAAGAAGGCAAGTTAAAGAAATGTGCCCAAGAAGATAGGAGTAAAATTAAAAAATTAAAATGAATATATTTTTGTCCCAAAAGATAGCTAAGAATATAAAATATTCAAAACAATATTACTTTGAACATTCAAATAAATTCTCAAGATGGTTGGCCTATAAACTTAGAAAAGAAAAGAGAACTATTATAGCATTAAGAGATGAAAAGAATGAAATAAAATATACTACACAAGACATGAAATTTGTTGTGGAACAATTTTATCCTCGATTATATTCTCAAGCAAAACAAGAACTGCACTTAATAGAGTATTTAGCACAACTGTGACTCTTGAAACCTCATAGTCCGAAACTCTTGTTTGAGGCGCTCCTGGACTCAGATTGGGCTGTTCTACTGCAGACTGACGGGGCTGCCCTCTGCAACTGTCTCCTTGGGAGAAGAGCTTTGTCAAAAACTTTTGGAAGTCCAACTATAAAATGTTTGTTAGTTGCTGTAGATTTTCCAGGTTGTGTGGCTGTGGTCTTGGCATTCTAGGTCCACAGCCACACAACCTGGAAAATCTACAGCAACTAATGAACTCCAGCCATGAAAGACTTCTATAATATATAAAATATTTCCTGGATCACTCTTAGCCACATATTTGCTGACATTCTCAAAAAATTTTAAAAGCTTGGAGAGGCAGGACTTCCCACTGCAGAAGTCACACTGCTGCATCTTCTTCTATGTTTCACCATCCCCGCATGAAGAATGCTTCCACCAATTGACCAGGGACAGGTCAGCCCAGTATCTTCCTGCATCTCTGCCCCCCACCAGGAAAGGGACAGCAGGATCAGCCCCACAGGGTATGGCAGTTTGCCTGGGAGGCAGCAGCTTTGGAGGTATCACAGAAATGCAGAAACCATTCACCATTTATGTCTACCTCCACGGAGAGTGCCATTTGAATTTTCCTTCTCAAGTGTTAAAATACCTTGGTATTGGGGAGAGAAATGTCTGTGGGCCATGGGAGTTCTGTGGTGTGCAAGGGAGTCTCTACCCCGCCCATGCTTCTGGATGGAGTGAGCATGGCTCAAACTCTGACCAAGCCTGGATTTGTCCCCTGAAGCATGCACCTGTGAGTGCTTTCTAAACCTTGTGCCAGGGTTCCCTGGCTGAACTGGAGCCTAATCCTGAGTCTTCCTATGTCCCATTTTGTTAGATGTTTAGATTCAGTAGCATTACAGAGAAAGTCATCCAAAGGCGGTCCACTTGTGATGGCAATTGTCCCGCACTGACATTACCTCGGCATCCCTGGAAGGAGAAACTGAAGAATCCCGTCTGGCACCGGTCACATGACAACCCTTCCACACCTGGTCGGCAGACACATTGCCCTGTGAGTGGGTGACAATGGCTGTGCTGGGACCCCACCGAGTCGCATTTGCAACTAGAAGAGAGACAGAAAAGGAGCCTGGGTTTGACATGATTAGTGCCCTATGGCTAGGAGTCCAACCCAAGGACTCCTGCGGTGGCACGGATGATCGTGCCCCCACCCAGCCGCAGGTGCTGGCAGGCTTCTCCTGGAGCCCCAGGAGAAGACGTCTGCCATGGCAATTGCCAAGACCGGAAACTGCTGGCATCTTCCTTCTAACAGTGGCCAGCCAGATGTTCCCAGGAACCTCAGAGGCAGGACCTGATGGCAACAATCCATCCTTGTTTTTGCATCCTCCAGGAATTGGCATTCCTGCTTCTAGGCTTGGAGGTTCCATTATCTATCATGGGTAATACCTGAACTCTCCCTAGAAGCTAAAATGACTAAAATGAGACTATTGTATTATGGTCACATTATGGGAAGACAAGACTCACTGGAAAAACACAATAATGCAAAGAAAAGTTGAAGGCAGCAGGAAAAAGCAAGACCCAACGAGAGATGGATGGAGCCAGTCAAGGAAGCCATGAGGGCCCTCCATCTGCAAGACCTGAGCAAGGCTGGTAATGATGTGATGTGTTGGAGTCCCTTAATTCATAATGTTGCCTTAAATTGGAAGCAACTTGATGGCACTTAGTTTACACACACACTACCCACTCTGGACTAATCTTCCAGGACTGTATCCCTGTGTTAATTACTGTGCAAAGAAGGATACTGAAACTTCTCAAAGAACAAAGTTTGAGTTCAGTGGCACCTTTCAGACTGACAAAGTTTTATTCAAGGTATAAGCTTTCGTGTGCACGCACACTTCTTCTGTATCTGAAGAAGTGGGCGTGCACAAGAAATCTTATACCCTGAATAACACTTTGTTGGTCTTGAAGGTGCCCCTGGACTCAAACTTCATTCTGCTGCTTCAGACCAACATGGCTGCCCACCTGAACGAAACTTCTCAAAGTACATTCACGGTTTGTGTTGTTAAATTTGTTGTGCAATAAAGGGGTGGCCTCAACCCTCTCGAGTCAGCAAAAGGGTCCTTGCACTAAAAAAAGTGTCACTGTTAGTGGAATAGACCTGTGGGATCCAACCCAGGAAGTTTATCATGAGGACCAATCAGTCACAATAGGAAAATAAAGAAAATATCCCACTTTGTTCTCCCAGGATCAATCAGCACTAGACTCAGATTCAAAGTTATATAAACATGATTTGCCTCCTTGATCTTTTCAAAACATTTCAGACAAGGGCAGTAAAGCATCATCTTTATTAGGAACAACCCAAAATTTCCTATGGCCTTTCCTATGACCTTTCAACTCCACCAGGGTTCTTTGTCACAGTGGGTGAAAAGCCAAAAAAAAAAAAAAATCTAGGGGTTGGAGGGATGGGAGGGAGGAAGAAATGAAAGCCATTCATGGCTAAGATGGGAGTACCAGTCTCAGATTTGCAGCTATCTGAAGATGCAAAAGAGGAGGCATTCCACAAGCCTAATTAGGTTAGGCTGCATCTGCCCTGCAGAACTTATTAAATCTGTAAAGAATGCTTCCTGCATTCCATTCAAGGACAGATTGTGGCTTCCAACATGTTCAGAAACATGTCATTTCCTCCTCCCTCTGTTTTCCCAAATGCCTAACAACCAGCCTGGAAAAGAGTTTCTAGTGAACTGTTCACGCCAGGTTGTGCTTTTTGATTGGCTCAGAGACTTTATTTTACTTCCCTCGCACGGAATAGTTTAGAGTTGCATTTGTTCTGACATTTATTTTTGTTGCATAACACTTGCTGGGCAGCTTTCAAGTAGGACACTGGTCCGTGCGTGGGTACAAGACTGTCTGGGCCAAATCGGACACAGTTCCCAAAGACTTAGAAACTGATCAGAGACAGGAAACACACTTCTGCCTCTGTGGGGTTATGCCACAAAAAGAGCTTTTGCTCTTCTAAAGGATGCCCACCGTGACCATCCCAAGTTCAAAAGTATAGCACTTGTGATGAAGTGGTAACAAGAGGAGAAGATTAATTCCCCATTAATTCCCCATCAGTCAGTCAGCGATGTAAAGGCTAAGCAGACAGTGTGGGGATGTGGGGGGGACGGAGTCCGACTGGAACATTGGGGGACTCAATTTCAAACACATTAAGGGGTTCTGTGTATCTCTTATCCCTTTCCTGTATTTACAGCCTTTGCTTTGGAACATGTAAAATAATCATTAAGAAAGGATGTGCCTCTGAGCATGTCCAAAGTGCTTTTCTTCATTATTTATTTATTTATAAAAAATTATGCTGCCTTTCCAGGGAACCTGCCTGAGGCAGTTACAAAAGAAAACATAACAACATAAAACATATAGGAACTATCAATTAAAATCCAGCATTAAAAGCCTATCCAGAGCTTAAAACACTGAGCAGTTTACAATGGATTTAATAGTGTTCAGGCTAAAGGCACTAAGCAAATGGTGTTTTTAAAGAGTCAGCTTCTAATTAATAGCCTGAGTAAATGGAAACATTTTGGCCTGGTGCCTAAAAGTGAGCAGGCTCCAAGGGGAAGAGCTTTCCATAAAGTGAGGTGCCGCTACTGAAAAAGTCCTGTCTCTGGTCGCCACCAGCCTTATTCCTTAAGGTAGGGACACAGAAAGCCAGGCTGGAGAGGCAGATCTTAAACAGCAGGCCGGACAACGTGGGAGGAGGAGGAGGCAATCCTTCAACTGCCAGGCCCATGCCCTCAGCTCCTTATTTCCCAGAGGCCTTTTCTGCAGAGATCCCTCTTCCCCTGCCCTACTCCAGTTACCTCGTGCAACCAATTCCCGTCTGCAGAGCATAATAACCCTCCTGGCACTGGCTGCAGTCCCTCCCAGTCACGTGTGGGAGGCAGGGGCACTGGCCCGTGACGTTGTGGCAAGCCTCCAGTCCATGGATGGAGCCTCCGGGGTTACAGGCGCAGGCTAGGAGGCAAGACAAAAACAGCAGGGTATGACTATGCAGCAAGTGGCTGGTTTGAAAAGAGCTGCCGGGGCCCGGGATTCTGATGCTGCAGCCGATGCTGGCCAACTGGCCTGGAGGGAACAACAGCTCTTGGGGCAGGGGTACCACCTGCCCAACCCAGATTGAGGCCTCGTGGCAATTTATAAAGGACTCAACTGCTTCTAAAATAATGTCAGCAATCACAGGTTGGACCCTTGGCTACCGTCACATTCCGCTTGGTTCTAAGTCTCTAGCCTGTTTCGTAGGGGAGATTTGCCCTTTCCCTTCTACCTCTGCAATGGAGAGGACTAGAGACTTACTTTTAAAAAATGAAACCTGAGAATTCAGAGAACCTGTCACACATAAGGTTATACCATTATATCAGTATAATGATATTCAGTTGCCTGTTAATGCAAAAAAGAAAGAGGTCTCCTGGTGGTGGGTGGGAGGAATCTCTGTCATGGGGACAGCGTCAGGGAAAATGGCTGCTATGTGGGCAGGGGAAAGTCTCAGCTTCCCACCCACACAGGCACCAATCTGGGCCTTACTGTGATCGTTCCCAGAACTTTGCAGCAAAACAGGTTTCAGAAAGATCAGAGAACAGCTGGGGGAAGCCTGAGAGGCACATGAATGCACCATGAGGCTGTGGGGAAGCAGAACCCCCCCCCACACACACACACAACAGCATTGAGCCTGGGGCAGACAACCTGTGCAGAAATCGCTTTTGCATTGCTTTGTTTTTTAGAACCAACCATGACAATACTGGAACACAGTATGTTTGCATTCCAATTTCAAGATGAGGTGAACAGTGTTGTTGTTGTTAAAACTGAGTGTCTTCAAGCACGTGCAGAGTGATCTTTCTCTTTCTCCCACAGACAGCTCCCCAGTCTTGGCTCACAAGGTGGCTTTTAGATCAGTAGGGGCATGTTCAGCAGGGTCAGCACCAACCTACCCTAAGTTGAGGCAGCTACAGGTCACCCGTGCAGCCAACCCCCGTGCAGTCACACACCTTCCCCCACCTGCTCACAAGTGCTCCACTACCCATGCTGATGGCAAAGTGCACTGGAGAACAGTGTGCAGGTGCCACATGGCAGCTGTGCTCTTGGCAGCTATGGTAATGGGACATCAAATGTGTGCCCTGTGTCTAGTGCCACCTGGCAAAGGGCACACAGGCAGTCTGGGGAGCTGTGAGTGGAAGTGGTAGGAAGGCTTGCAGGCAGGGAAAGGACACATAGGCAGGTGGGGGACGGGGGGGGTAGAAAGGGAGGTGCAGCCAGCAGGGTCTGGTGGTAAGCAGACAAGAGGTCCGTGGAAGTTCTCTGCCCAGGGTTTCTCAAAGCCTGGAGCCAGCCCTGACATCCATTTTAGAAATATGAAAAACAGAAAACAAAACCCTAGCCGAACCACTGGACAAATGTTTCCAGGGTGGCTCTCGGGCAGGGCTGAAAGTCCGTACTCACGAGCACACTTCCTGGCAGGGCTGGTGGCTAGCGGATTCCCATAGAAGCCCTCTGGGCACCTCTCACAGTGCTCCCCTGCAGTGTTGTACAGGCAGCGCAGACACCGGCCTAAGACAGGGTCACAATTGCCAACAGCATTGAGGTCCACGTTGTCGTTGCATGCACAGGGACTACAAGGATGGATCAGACCATTCCTTCCCAGGGGATCTCCGAAAAAGCCATCATCACATAGCTCACAGAGTCTCCCTGGAAAAAAACCAGAACAGGTTGGGTTTTGACCAAGGCAGCACTGGACTACATGCAACATCAGATGAGGAGGAAGCAGGGAACAACTCAGCCCAGAGGAAGAACCTGAGCAGTACCTGAGGAGGAAGAGTCTCCAGCAGCTGCACAAGAGGTGCAGCCAGGAGAAGAGACCATTCCTGAGCCTGGGCCAGCAACCCCAGCTGCAGACACCCCAAGGCCAGACTCCCCACCCAGTTCCCCCGAGTGCCCCAGATGTAGAGTACGGCAGAGGCTGACTTTGCAGGAACGAAGACAAAGTGCCAGGCTGCAGCTCCAGCAACGTCAATGAGAGGAGTTGTAAGACTCTGCAGACTCAACTCCCAAGGGAGGAAGGATCTGTTTAAAACTCCTTGGTGCACCTGCTCCAGTGTGGCAACAACTCTGCAATATCAGACCTGCCTCTGGGTGTGCAGCAGCTGTTCCTTGCCTTTGGAAATCTGCATCCTTGAAACAATTTCACGGCTATCAGACCTTTGGATTTCTCACTGACCTAGGTTCTGGCTTGTGTTCTCAGGTCCTAGCTTATCACCTCAGTGGCTCCCAGCCAAAGTCAGCACAGTGACTGAAACTCCAGATGTGTTATTATTTGGGCCTAAAACACATCTTTAGGTGGACAGGCTTCATGTGGATTGGGGCAAAGGGAGGAGGGCTGAATTCTTCCCACACATGCCTTTCCCTTTCTCAGAAATGCCCCCCCCCCAGTTATTTTAAGCCTAGCTGGGGGAAAAGACAGTCAAAACAGAGGCACCTGTCTTTCCCCCTCCCCTGGCTTAAAGTATCCTGCAGTGGGATGAGTCATTTTCTGTCAGAAAAACATTCTGGGCAGAAGTGTTAACCTCCCTTCCCTAGGATCCTGACCCCTGATAGATATTGTTCCTCCTTCCCTAGCTGCAGTTTCAGTCACAGAACTTCAGCATCACAAAAGTTGGTTGACTGCAAACAATCGAATCCAAGGCCAGCAGGATGGCCCACATGGTGTCATGATCTGAGTGCTGGACGACCATGGGGCACCCAGGCAAGAGTCCCGATGACTCTGCCTTGGAAGCTCACTGCCTGACCTTGGGCCATTTGCTCTCGCTTGCCTCCGTCAGCAGGTTGTTGCTGTGAGGATAAAATGGATGGGGGGGGTGATGTCCCTGGTGGGGAGGAAAACGGGGTGTCTGTGTCTAAATAAAAATAAATAAAATATTGATTGTAAGGTTGTATATGGGCCTGTTGCTAACACTGCCCGGTGAGATTTGCCGGACTCCTGGCCCCCCTCCAAGACAACCAGAATCCCTGCAAGATAGTACACTTAGGTCACGATCATATGCACAATTAGCTGCACCATAGGTGCGAATGCTGGGTGGATTTAAAGGGTGCGATCAGACACGAACCTCTGGGAAGTGCCCCACACCCGTCGGCAACCCGTTTTGCTCCACCGCAGAAGCGGAGTAAAAAGATACCAGGGAAAGTCTGGTAGCAAATGGGTTGCTACGGGCCACGGACGGACTTTCCCTGGTCTGATCGCTCCAGCACTCTCTCATGGTGTCGGGATGGTCTGAAGCTATTGTCCCCCCCTTCTCAGTATGCGCATCATTGCACACTCCACAGGGAGCCCTCAGTGCTGAGATGCAATTCATCAATTCCCTGTTTAAGCGAATCGGAATAGCCTTGCTTCCCCCCCCCCCCGGGTTTATCTCACATGTGTGATCGCGCCCTTAGTCTTCCTCCTCAGGAGTCCTGAAGAAAGGAGGAGTTGGAACCGGAACAGCCAGAGGATGGCACATAGAGCATAGCACATTTGCCACAGAAACAAGTGTGTCAAAACCAGATCTCAAAAGCACTCTGTGATCCTCCTAATGAATGTCTATACAAAGCTGAAAGTGGTCTGGAAAATGCTGTATACTGCTTTTGTGCCATTATTGCTACTGTTCAAGTTTATTTATTTATTTATTTATTTATATCCCGCCCTTCCAGTATGGGCTCAGGGTGGCGAACAAAAGGCAAAAAGCCATACATTGCCAATAAAACATGGAGGCAAGTGCCATATAATTCAAAGAGGCAATGGAGGTTTTTTAAACCAACCCAAAGCCTGACAAGCCTGTTTACCAAAAGGAGAAAGCAAGATGAGTGAACACACCATGAGCTGAAACCCCTGATTCTAAGTGTCTTCAGTGCTCTAAAAAATGCTGCTCTGCCTTCCACTGAATCAACCAGCATGCCCTTTGGCCACAAGGAATTCAACAATGAGAACCACTCTTTTTTGTGTTTTAATGTTTGCAATCCTTAAATGGTTTTAGAACTTCTATTCCACCCACGAAGGGAACGTGGTATATTTTCCCTTCCACCCTAAAAAGCTTTCCCATTCCATACTGCCTTTAAATCCCGCAAACAAAACATTTTAAAAATTCAGCATGTGTGCCTAAATTTGACCCTCTGGTCCCTGGAATTTCAGGTTGCCGTGGAAAGAGAGGCAGGCAGGAGAATGGTGGAAGAGGAAAGGCATGGGCAGGTTCCTGAGCTTTGCTTCTCCAATGCAGAGGACTAGGAACTTAAAGAAGCCCTTTGATTCTGAAAGGATTCTGGTTCCTGTGCAGCACGGCAGAGTTTCCATCTGTGTGGCAACATTTCATGCACAGGCAACACCTAACAGAAATGCCCCTGAGCATGCTTTAAAACACTGGCAATGGATATGCTGTTTCTGTCCTTTTTCTGCGGGTATAATGGACTCTCCCCAGGCTGTTCGACCCACCTCTCTGTCCTGGTGGGCAGTGTGTGCAGACCACCTCTCCGCTGCCTGGGAGTGCTGTGCAAGGAGTCTGGCCTGGGCAAGGGCAAGGCTTGCAGTCATCAGGATGACCTAGGAAGGGGTTGCCATGGAAACCGGGAATGCAGCGCTCACAGGAAGGCCCCTCCGTGTTGTGCAGGCATTGGCACAGTCCTGTGGGAGGAGGAACAAGAAGGAAAGGCAGTTCAAGGCTCTTCTGGCCCGAGCTAATGTTTCCAGAAAGGACGTAACAGGCAGCAGCCATTTTAGGACTGACCAACAGTCCTAGTATGGTGGCTGTTTCCAGCAGTCTGTTTCCCTCTTCCTTTCCCTCCACCCTGCTTCATAGTTTTGTCCACTCAGCCAGATCATCCCTGTTAGTGGGTTGTAGAAAACAAAGCAATCTTTCCTCTCCTGTCCAACATCACAGAAATGAAAGCAGCAATGTCTGCTGCAAAACAAGCAGGCTTGTTCAATGCCCTCAGAAAGGCTTCTTTGCATTCTCGTCTTCCTTGCTTGTAAATTCCTGGTGTTTTCTTTTTTTTTTTTTTGGGGGGGGGGAGAGGTTCTGTTCTGTACATGTTTTGCTCCCTCCAGTGGTCAATTAGATATCACACAGGTTTATTTCCAGCATATCTCCCTGCAGTTTAAATCTGCGGGAGATATGCTGGATATAAACTGGTGTAGTATTAAATCAATCAATAGAGGGCTCAAAACACATGTGGAACAGGACACCCCCCGAAGAAACAGGAACTTACATGTGAGGAAAATGAGAATGCACACACAACAAAAAAGCACTTTATTGATACAGTTTCTGTGCTGTTTGAGTTCCTGCAAACCATCAGTTGCTTCACACTGTAAAACAAATGAAAAACATAAAAAGAAAAAGAAAGAAACAGTGCCCTTTTCAAAACAGATGCAGCTTATGAACGTCTCAGATGTCGAGTCCCACAAAACCATGAGATGGAGCCTGCTTTGGTTTGTAGCTTCACAACTCAGGCCTGGCTCCAGACAGAGGAAAGCTGTTTTCAATGCAAAATCTTAACCGTATCAGAAATAATCAACAACACATTTTCTGCAGGCAGTGGTGTGTTGCCCAGACACAGATTTAAGAAAGAGTTCAAGGGATATTTATATTTTTAAATGTAAAAAACCACCAAGAATAAAACTGGAAGGGCACCAACAACCCTGCCCCAGACATTATATATTTTTTAAAAAGTCCATGGCCACTCATTTGTTCCTGAGAGTTCAGTCTGCCTTAAGACAGACGTGGGAGGTAGACTGGTTTTGCTGTACTAGGGTCAACGACTCTGGGTTGGCGAATGGCTGGAGATTTGGGGGGGGGCAGAGTCTAGGGAGGGCGGGTGGGGCTTGAGGAGGAGAGGGACCTCAATGGGGTGTAATTCCATAGACTCCACCTTCCAAAGCATCCATTTTCTCCACAGGAACTGATCTGCGCGGTCTGGAGAAATCAGTTGTAATTCCAGGAGATTCCTTGGTCCCCCCTGGAGGAAGGCAGCCTTCTGCCGTACCAATCCTGCAAACAGGAACAGGGCTGAACTTGGGACAGGGCCCACTGTCCATTTCAGCCACCCGAGAGACTGCCTGGGGTTGCACGAGGAGGGTGCTGACGGCGCACTGGGGCTCAGCTCAGGCACAGCTGTCAATGAAGTGGGAGGGGCATTCCCTCCTGAGCACACACCTCAGCCGCCGCCATCATCATCATCATCATCATCATCATCCTCTGGGTGAAAGCCATGCTTGCCAGCCTCTATGTGGGGGCTGGAGAGCTCCTGGACTTACCACTCCAAACGAGAGAGACCAGTTCCCCGGCAGAAGGCGCCTGCTTTGGTGGGTAGGCCCTCTGGCATCACCTCCCAGCTGAGATCCTCCCCAGGCTCCGCCCTGAAATCTCCAAGAATTTCCCAGGTGGGAGTTGGCAACTGTGAGGTATCCTCCTCACTCTGGTAAAGGGGACCTATATGACTTCTGTCATCCCCTTACCTTTTACCTCAGGAGCCCAAACCTTTCCTGACAGGTATAAAAGAATAGCACCGATAGTGTGGCTTTAAATAAAAGATTTATTCTTTATAAAAGGGTAGGGAAATGGGGAAATGGTTTTAAAGGTTTGATATGAGCCAAACAGTTGGCAACCAAAAAAGTCCCAATATGAACACTATTAACACTCTTGAAGGCTTCTTAAAAGTCAGGCAGAGATAATAAGAACAATAAACCCTATAAGGTATTTCTTTACAATAGGCACGCAGTTGTAATGTTACAGATCATCTACAAGGCTCCCCAGTTGTGCTGGAGATCTGTCTGTCCCTAGGAGTTTCCCCTGGATAAGAGAACTAGAGTCTTTCCCTGTGTGTGTTGGTGTTTTTCTTTTGAACAGAGGTCTTTTCTTCCTCCCCCAGCTCCCTGCTGGATGCATTCCGTTGTCATGGCGTGAGCCTCTCCCACTGCCTGCACTCAGACCAGTTTTACTTAGTTCATCAAAGCAGCCCTACTGCAAGCGGAGTCCCTAAGGCAATACTGCAGGAGCTTTGAGGCGCAAACCAGAGCCAGCCTGCAGTAGTGGTTAAAGTGGTGGACTAGGATCTGGGAGAGTCCCCACTTGTGCCGTGGAAGCTTGCTGGGTGACTCAGGGCCAGTCACACACCTACCTCACAGAGTTGTTGTGAGGATAAAACAGAGGAGAGGAGAATGAAGTCAGTTGCTTTGGGTCCCCATTGGGGAGAAAGGCAGGGGATAACTGGACTAAGTAAATAAATAAAATAGCCCCAGATGATGCTGGCCTGAGTCCAGGAGGGGATGAACAAACCTTCTTGGAGATGCTAAAAATACCTTGAATGGGGTCTGACTTTGGGAAACAGCAGAGTGCTTAAAGTCACCCGAATGGCTGTACTGGTTACAGTGTCAGGCTAGGATCTGATTCGAATCCCCACCAGATCTGCCATGGGAGCTCATTGGGTGACCTAGTTCTCCAGTGGTTCCTTGTGGGACATTCTTTATGTCTGGGATAAGCTCCTCCTCCTTCCTCAGGGTCGGCTCCGAGCTTTGACCCGGGGGGGAGGGGCTTATCCCCTTGGAGGCACACCAGTTCTATTGCCGACCCTGCTACAGCAGGGTGTGCTCTGGAGGCGCTGCTCAGCGCCTATCGAGAAGAAAGAAAGAGGAACTAAAAAGAAGAAGCAACGAGACTAACGGCTCAGTGAGGCTGTTTTCAGTCAGCGCTGGGGGGCCCTTCTTGGAAGCCTGGCGCTTCCCTGACCTCGGCGCCACTTCCCACCGGCCTGACCTGTCCCTGGGGCGGAGGGCCTGCTCCTAGTCTAGGGAGCGTGGGGAAAGCGAAACTTGCCAGTGGAGAGGTGTTCGGCTGGGTGCGGTGGTCACAGATCACACAAGCACAAACACACCGTCTACTACCTTCCGCCTGAATCGCGGTAAGCAGCAGCTGGCAGACAGTCTCTACCCTCTCCAGCTGCATCTGGAAGAGGCTGAGACAATGTCTAGGGCCAGTGGACGCGTTTCCCTAAGTCCCAGGAGTTGAAGAGTGTGGGGGGGTTCCTCAACCCCCAGCTGGCCTCCTTTACCCAATCTCCCTTCTGTTTGCCTCCCTTCTGGAGATGGGCTGGCAGTATTAAGGGGAGGGAGGGGAAGATCTCCCAGGTCTATCTCCGCCCATGGGGTGAGAAAATTAGGTGGGAAAAGATGTGGTGGCCATTTTATGTTCCCCAGCTCATTTTGGCCTATTAGCCTTGGAAAGAGCAAAGGGGGGGGAGGCCTTGGCCTGGATGGCACAGGCTAGCTTGATCTCATCAGATCTTGCAAGTTAAGCAGGGCGGGCCCTGGTTGGTGTTTGGATGGGAGACCACCAAAGAAGAGATTGCCAAATAGTGTTTCCACTGATGGAGTACTCTACAGCCTTGGCCAAGGATCTGAAACAGATTCAATTTCCCCCCACGCAGGCTTGATCATGGCCGAAAAGGCATCTCAAGACCAGGATGGTTCCTCTGAGGACAACTCATCGGGACCATCCACCTCTCAAGTCGGCAAGACAGTAGGGAGGTCCTAGTTACAGATTCCAGGGAACCAATTACAACTGATATGCTAAACTGGTTTAGAGGAGAGATGAGAAGGGAATTTAAGGAGGAGTTAAAGGAGATCCTCCAAGGCTCTACACCACAGGACCCTTCCATGGAAAGGGGCAGGTCTCTCAAGAGATGTAGAGAAAGGTTAACCAGTGTTTCCAGGTCCCCCTTAAGGGCAAAACATAGGAAACACATATCAGTCATCAAGAACAGAGTCCTCTATTAGGAAATAGAGACTCAGAACCAGATTCTTCTACCTCTTCTTCGGGTAAAGAGGAAGGGGAACTTTCTCCAGAAGAAGAGGAGGTGGTTGTGCCTACTGTGCAATCTAGGCTTTTTCCACCAGAGTTATATTCACATCTCTTACCTAAAGTTCTGAGGACCCTAGATCTCTCATCTAGACCTAAGGAAGAGACTGTTCAGGACACAGAATTTCAGACAGGCACGGGAAAATTAATGCCCAAGATGTCAGTTTCACAGACAGACCTGCCTTTCCCTGCCTCCTTCTATAATATCATGAAGGCGGAGTGGGAACAACCGGCTAAACCCAAAGCTAACCACCCCTCATTTTCCAAATTCTACTCTCTAATGCCAGAAGCCACAAAAAAGCTGAAGCTACCCGTGGTCGATGATCCTGTGACCAGTTTGTATTCCAACTCGGTGCTCCCAGTGGATGCTGACGGAATGCCTAAAGATCACACAGACAGAAGGGTAGAACAGGCTCTGCGAAAAAATTTCGAAGCCTCCTCTTCAGCCATCAAAGCCTCTACTGTGGGGTCACTATTCGCCAGGGCGGCGTATGACTGGGCAGACAAATTGGCCTCAGCTGACAGCGAGGTACCAAAAGAGTTTAAAGATGAGCTGAAGAAAATAGCTCTGGCAATCACGTTCATGGCAGACACCATGCTAGATGCTCTTCAACTTTTAGCAAGGGCATTAGCATGCAATATCACAGCGAGACAGAACAACCGGCTCCGTCATTGGGACGTGGACTCTTCGGCACAGGCAAAGGTGGCAGTAGTCCCCTTTAAAGGCACCAATCTGTTTGGAGATGCTGGATAAGTACTTGATTGAGGACAAAGATAAAAAGAAGGTCCTCCCCTCCAAGAAAAGAGACAACAAATCGAGGAAACGGTTTCAGCCCTTTTGAGATCAGAAAAGAGGGCAAAAGCCCTCCTACACAAGACCTTTCAAAGGTAAATGGCAGACTAGGCAAGAAAGTGGAAAATCCTTTCTCTCTTCCAAAAGTGAGCATTGTTCTACCAAAGGTCCCAAGAAAGGACCTCCAGCATGACTATCCAACCTATCTGGACAGACAGAAAATAGGGGGACGACTACAGGCATTCTCAGAGATTTGGCACACAACAATAACAGATCAGTGGGCATTAGAAACAGTATCCCACGGATACAAACTGGAGTTTCACTCCATTCCCCATCGACAAGTCATCAGAATGCCGAAATACAGAAATCGACTGAAACACCTCCAAATCAAGGAGGCGATACTTCACCTTCTGGACATAGGGGCAATAGAGAAAGTGCCTATGCCTCAACAGGGACAGGGCGTCTACTCTATATTCTTCGTGGTGCCAAAGAAAAATGGTACCACAAGAGCCATTCTAGATCTAAAATGGCTCAACAAACACATTTGGTACAGAAAATTCAGTATGGAAACCCTGAAGTCTATCCTCATTTCAATTCAGGAAGGGGATTTTCTAACGTCCCTGGACTTGTCAGAAGCCTATCTCCATATACCCATACACACTTCACATTGAAAATTTCTGAGATTCAATTATGCAAACCTTCATTTCCAGTACAAATCTCTCCCCTTTGGACTCAAATCCTCACCGAGGGTATTTATGAAGGTTCTCGTGACTCTAGTGGCACATCTAAGGTTGAAAGGGGTAGGTCTTTTTCCATATCTTGATGACATCTTAGTCAAGGCTCCGTCTGCAACAGAATGCTCACAGGCCCTAAACCTAACTCTTCAGACTTTGGAAGCTCACGGCTTCATAGCAGATCTGGAGAAAAGTCACCTAATATCTACTCAGAGACTACTCCACCTCGGGGTGGAGATAGACACAAAGCTAGACAGAGTGTTCCTGTCCCAGGAAAGGGAATTAAAGATCAGGTCCCTGACGGATCAAGTCCTAAAAAGCCCCAAGATGGAACTAATGACCCTAGTCAAACTGTTGGGAATGCTGATCTCTTGCCAGGAAGTAGTGCAGTGGGCTCGATTCCACGTCAGACCACTTCAATTATTTTTACTGCCCTACCGAAGGGCTATAATGCTCAACAGATTCAAAATGATCCAGCTCCCTTCGTCAGTTCAGGATCAAATGTCTTGGTGGCAAGACCCAATGAGATTCAAGTTAGGAATTCCTCTCCGAGATCCCCCACGGTTAATAATGAAGATGGATGCCAGTCTGTTGGGGTGGGGAGCACACTTGGAAGACTGGATGGTCCACGGAGAATGGTCGGTTGCGGAGATGATGGAAAGTATCAATCTGTTGGAATTGAGGGCGATTCGACTGGGCCTTCAAAATCTCGTAGATTCTGTGTCAGACTGGCATGTCCTTTTCCAGACGCACAACACTACAGCAAAAGCCTATGTGAACTGGCAAGGGGGGACCAAGCTCCAATCTCTTCATGTGGAAGCATCCTTGCTGATTTTGTGGGCAGAGAAACACCTGCTATCTCTAAAAGCCACTCACGTGGCAGGAAAGAACAACGAATTAGCGGACTGGTTAAGTCGGAAGCAACTAGACCAATCAGAATGGATGGTGAACCTGGAAGTCTTCGAACAGATTTGCAACAAGTTTGGGAAAATGGACCTGCGTCTGTTTGCCACGGAACTGAACTGTCAAGTTCCAAGGTTTCTATCTTGACAAAGAAATGCCCTAGCAAAAGGGACAGATGCTCTGAACTGCACATGGCCCCCGAGCCTTCTCTACACCTTTCCATCTCTGCCAATCATACACAAAGTCCTCCAAAAGATTCACCTACAGAAAGCAGAAGTAGTGTTAATCACTCCCTTTTGGCCACGTCAAACGTGGTTTCAGGAATTGCAGTCTCTGTCAGTAACAAAACCTTGGCATCTACCTCCTCGAGTAGATCTGCTAACACAAGGGCCAACAAGGCATCCACAGCTGGAACTTCTGCGGCTAGCAGCATGGAGATTGAGTGGAAAATGCTAGAGGGGGAGGCGTATCAAAATAAAGTGATTGATACCATGCTAGCGGCTAGAAAGGTCTCCACCAATAGATCATATGGCCACACGTGGAGAGTTTTTCAGTCATGGAGCCTGGATAGGGGACATGACCCAATGAAGCCCTCAGTCAAAGTAATTTTGGCCTTCTTACAAGATGGGCTGGATAAGGGCCTCAGCACAAGTACTGTTCGTAGACAAGTGTCTGCCATCTCAGCCATCCAAGGAGCCAGACATGGAGAGTCCCTACTTAGACATCCTCACATTAAGAGATTTTTAAAGGGGGTGATGTCCATTAACCCCCCACAGGTACACAGGTTTCCTACATGGAACCTTAACACGGTTCTTAGGGCATTATGTAAACATCCATTTGAGCCCATGGCTGATTGCCGTCTAAAGGAATTAACCTTTAAGACCCTGTTCTTAGTGGGCATTACCTCAGCAAGATGGGTTTCGGAGCTGAGGGCTCTGTCCATTAACAGGGAACTATGTATCTTCCACAAAGATAAAGTGGTCCTTCGAATGGACCCGGCCTTTGTCCCAAAGGTTAACTCAGTTTTCCACAGGGCAGAGGAGATTGTTCTTCCATCCTTTTGCGACAATCCAAAGCATGAAAGAGAACGTGAATGGCATTGCTTAGATGTGGAGATGGGCCTTTCCTTTCTAGTGGCAAACCCTGGAAGGTCAGCCTGTTCTCGCAGGGAGATAATGAGGATGGTTCTCACACCGATACCTGTAAACATCATCTGGGGGAGAGATAAGAGGCTGAGCTGGTTTTGGCAAAGCACACATCTTGTTATTTTACTATGCTTAATGATCTCATGTGGTTGCTACCAGGGAAGGGAGGTGGGGGAACAAAGAGGGCTAAATAAAATGCTGCGAACTCTGGAAGGAGGGAGACAGCTTCTGCAGAGATCTGTGTCTGTGTGATTCTTGAACCCTAAGAGCCTATAGAGGCAACAAGCTTGGAAAGGCAACACTTAGATGTTAGGAGGGCCCTCAGCTTCTACATTGACAGGACGAAGGGGTGGAGGAAATCAGAGATGCTTTTTGTGTTCTTTAGAAAGTCCCCCTTGGGAACGCAGGTTTCCACTTCCACGCTTAGTAGGTGGATTAAAGGTTGCATTATCTTAGCATATAAAGCAAAAGGGTTAGAGATTCTGGAGGGGATAGTAGCTCACTCACTTAGAGGGACGGCTACTTCGGTGGCATATTGGTCTTTTCCCTCTCTAGAAACCATTTGCCGGGCGGCCACGTGGAAATCAATTCATACTTTTACTAAGCACTACGGAGTGGACAAGATGGCGTCAGCTGAAGCAGCCTTCAGTCGTAGGGTGCTGCAACACACTTTGTAAAGCTAGGGATGCAGTTCCCACCCTGTAACATAGCTCTTGTACATCCCAGACGTAAGGAATGTCCCACAAGGAACCACTGGAGAATGGAAGATTTTTGGCTTCCAGTCTGGGATACATGGCGTCCTGACGTGTTCTGGCTTTGCCCCCAGAACATACGGAGGGTTTTTATGACAGGGTGGGCTATACAGCCTGCCACAGATCTCCCCAGGCAGGGGGGTGACTAGCAACGAGCATTGGCCCAAGTGGGAGTTGAGATCGGCTGATAGCGGGGCTTTAAAGAGCACCGCAACCAGCCTTGATCCCCTCCCCCAAGAGGGCACTTCGGAATTTCTCTAAAAGACCCCACCGAGTTGGATTCTCAACATAAGAACGCATGACCCAGACCTCCAAGACATTCTACGGAAACTGATACCAAGGAAACACTGCTATAACAAGACACGGACTTTGAAGGTAACTTTTCAAAAATTGCTCACCGGAAACGCGCTGATCCTGAGAATAAACAACATCCGATGTAGCGCATGATCGTGCTGTATTCTGTGTACTAACACCGACTCCGGAAAACGCAGTTAAACAGCAAAAAAAGGCCAAAAAGCCGGTTTGTTGATCATTCCTGCGGTCGGGATATTGACTTTAAAATAGAAACTAACACCAAGTCCCGCGAGAATCAGTGTGGAAAATTACTCAAGCTGCGACAGAAATCACCAGAACAGGAAGTGACCTCAGACCAGACAAGTAGCATTTCCTAGAGACGACCAAGGAGGCCGGAAGAAGGGAGGAAACCAGAAGTCAAGGGGGACGATTAAGATTGCCGGACAGGAAGTAAACAACAGGAAGAGCTATTTACCATAGAGAAATTGCGCCCGCCATATTGAGAAGGTCGAAACGATTTATTCGGATTTTAGCCAAAAGACTTAACAGAAAAAAGTGAAAATAGAGCGGTTTAACTGGGCACAAGAAGAGCTTTAATTTGATGTAAGTTTTGTGATAATTGTAAACAACGGCTTACGATCTTCGGCAATGACAGAGGGCGAACTCTTGGTCCTCCCTGAAAATGGCTGCTAAAGAGGAGAAGAAATTACAGGGCATGATGGAAGCCATGGAAAAATGGGTGATGGATGCTATACAAAAAATGGAAAAAACTCTAGGAAAAGTGGCTGATGAAGTAACTGACCTGAAAAAAGACTTGGCTGGGATTACAAAGGAAATACAGACGTTGAACAAAAGAACAGACGAGGTGGAGGAGAGAGTGAAAGGAGTGGAAACTGGTGTATCTGAGGTTGCTAAAGAAGCATCAAAAGCCAATGTAATGGTGGAGTACAACGGAATGCTTAACCATCTGAGATTTAGGGGAATCCCTGAAGATAAAAATGAGAATATCCACTCAGTCATGGTGGATGCTGTTGCAGATTTTTTAAAACTAGAAGAGGAGAGGGTGGCGGCACATATAGATTTGGTATACAGAGTCAACTCTGTGATTGCACAAAAGAAAAAATTACCCAGAGATGTGATTGTCCAGTTTATATCCAAAAGATTGAAAGAAGACTTGTTTAAGCAACAATTTCAGGAAGATTTCACAATTGACAACAAGAAAATTATGATACTAAAGGAACTACCCAGATCAATTCTTCAGGACAGACGACTTTTTAAAGACCTGACCGACAAACTGAAAACAGAGGGCATTATATACAGATGGGAAATTCCAAAAGGTGTCAGCTTTACATTTAAACAGAAGAGAGTCACCATCAAGTCAGTAGAGCAAATGTCCAAGTTCATTAAAGACAATTTTAAAGACTCTGATAAATAAATACAAAGCTAATATGGAGAGTCAAATTATTTCTTGGAATGTTAATGGACTTAATTCACCCCCCAAAAGAAAAAATATTAGGCTATGGTTGGAAAAACAAAAATGTGATCTTGTTTGTTTACAAGAAACACATATTAAAAAGACTGATGTTAAATTTCTGATTCAAAGTAGACTAGGAGAGGAATTTTACTCCCTCTCCTCACAAAAGAAAAAAGGAGTTGTTACATATGTAAAAAAAGAATTGGAGCCAAAGGAAATTTTTAAAGACAAAGAAGGAAGATTCTTGGCAGTGGAAGTTATGCTTCAGAATAAAAAGACCCTAATTGTAAATCTCTATGCCCCGAATGGAGCCAAGGAAAAATTCTTTCAAGATTTGTGGGAACAATTACAACAGTTAACCTATGAACAAATTATACTGATGGGTGACTTTAATGGTACTGTTAACAATGCTATTGACAGAAAATCAAAAAAGGAAATGAAGGTATAGGTAAACTTCCGAAAGTATTTTTTCAAATGGCAAAACATGAGCACCTGGAAGATGCATGGAGAACTAAAAATCCTAAAGACAAAGACTATTCTTTTTACTCATCAAGACATGAGTCTTTCTCAAGAATAGACATAATGTGGATGACCGAGAACTTGATCTTGCAAACATGTAAAATTGAAATATTACCTAGAATTCTTTCTGACCACAGCCCAGTAAAGTGGTCAACATATGTCAAAAGAAAGAAATTTCGATGGGGACTCAATGAGGATTTACTGGACAAACAAAATACTGTGGACAAAATAAGGACGGAAACCAAAACGTATTTTCAACTAAACTTAAATAAAGATGTACAGACGCAAACGGTATGGGAGGCATATAAAGCTGTGATGAGAGGACATCTAATTGCAATTAACAACAATGGAAGAAAACAACAATTCAAAATAGATAAAGAAATTATGGAAAATATCCAAAAGAAAGAAGCAGAACTCAAGAAGAGACCTGGGAAAAAGAAAATTTTGAGAGAACTGAGGATCCTAAGGGAACAATACGATGCAAGGTTAAATAAAGAAGTATATTGGAATTTGAAAAAATTGCAACAGAAGTCCTTTGAAGGAGCAAATAAACCTGGGAAATATTTGGCATGGCAATTGAAGAAAAGAAGAGAGAACAAAACAATAATTAAACTGAAAGATGGGAATAGAGAAATTATAGACCCAGGAGGGATCCGGAGAGAATTTTATAAATACTATGCTACTCTTTTTCAAGCAAAACAAATGGATCAACAAAAAATTCAAGACTATTTATCAAAAGTGAATTCGACACAACCAAGCTCAGAAATAAAAGCAATGTTAAACGCTGTGATAAGAACATAAGAACATAAGAGAAGCCAATGTTGAATCAGGCCAATGGCCCATCTAGTCCAACACTCTGTCACACAGCGGCCAAAATATACCAGGTGCCATCAGGAGGTCCAGCAGTGGGGCCAGGGCACCAGAAGCCCTCCCACTGCTGCCCCCTCCAGCACCAAGAATAGAGTGCATCACCTGCCCCGATAACTAAAGAAGAAATCAGCAAAGCAATAGGAGAAGCAAAAATCTCCAAAGTTCCAGGACCAGACGGTTTTTCAGCCAAATTCTACAAGAAACTACAAGAAGACATGGTACCGGTGATAGAGATACTTTTAAATGAAATTAGAAAAAGCGGGAAGATTCCAGATTCCTGGAATGAAGCTGCAATCACCTTAATACCGAAAGAAACTCAAGATTTAACTAATGTTAAAAATTATCGACCAATTTCACTTCTGAACAATGATTACAAAATTTATGCAAAATTTTTAGCAGAATGCCTTAAAAGGTATTTGAAAGACACTATTGCCGAAGATCAGCCTGGGTTTTTGCCAGGTAGGCAAATAAAGGACAACATGAGGGTTGTTTTAGACACAATAGAGTACTATGATAAGCACCCGGAAAAAGAGGTTGGCTTTTTATTTTTAGACGCGGAGAAGGCATTTGATAACTTGAATTGGGAATTTATGTTCAAAGTGATTGAAAAATTGCAGATGGGCGCAGAATTTACAAGAATGATTAAATCAATATATAAAGAACAAAAGGCTACGGTGATTGTAAATGCAGAATCAACAGAAGCGTTCTGGGTCAGAAAAGGGACTAGACAGGGCTGTCCCCTATCGCCATTGTTATTCATCTGGATTTTGGAGATTCTGCTGCAAATGATTAGAGATGATGATAATATAAAAGGTTTGAGTATTAGAGGTTTTTCATACAAATTAAGAGCATTTGCTGATGATATTATGTTTATTGTTGAAGATCCTGTTAATAACATGCCTTTGGTATTTGAAAAAGTAAAAGAGTTTGGTGACCTCGCAGGGTTCTATATAAATAAAAATAAATCGAAAATATTGTGTAAAAACATGAATGTTACAAAGCAACAAATTTTCCAAAATCTGACAGAATGTGAAGTGGTTAAAAAGGTTAAATATCAGGGAGTTGACATTACAATGAAAAATATTGATTTGTTTAAGAATAATTATGAAAAATTGTGGGTTTTGATAAAGCGTGATTTAGAAAAGTGGGAAAAACTTAGATTATCTCTTCTTGGAAGAATTGCCGTTATCAAAATGAATGTACTGCCCAGGTTGATGTTTTTGTTTCAGACAATACCAATTGTAAAAGATGTGAAAGTGTTGGTGAAATGGCAAAGAGAAATTTTTAAATTTATCTGGGCAGGAAAGAAGCCAAGAATTAAAATGAAAATAATGTATGATATCAAAGACAGAGGTGGCTTCCAAGTCCCGAATTTGCGTTTGTATCATGAAGCAGTATGTATGTCTTGGTTAACTGACTGGGTTAATTTGGAAAATAGAAAACTTTTGGCCCTTGAGGGTCACGATTGCAGATTTGGCTGGCATGCCTATCTTTGGTATGGGAAAAATAAAGTAGACTCAATGTTTAAGCATCATTATGTAAGGAGAACATTGTTTGATGCATGGGCCAGATACAAGAACACAATTCCTGATGAGAGGCCTTTGTGGATTGTTCCTGCTGCAGTTATTCATCCCTTTTCAGAATATAAAGGTAATGATTGGTTGAAATACCGAGAGTTGCTTCAAAAGGAAGGGAAAAAATATGTTTTAAAACCAAATAATGAATTAGAATTTGAGTATGGATGGTTACAATATTGTCAAATATGGGATATTTACAAAAAAGACTGTAAAGAGGTTGGTTTTAGAGCTAAGAACGATGAGTTTGAAGATATATGGTTGAAAAAAGAGCGAAAAATGATATCAAAGATTTATAAAACCTTGTTGACTGTATATACTTTGGATGAAACTGTTAAAGAGCAAATGATAAAATGGGCCATAAATATGAACAAAGAAATTTCTATGGAAACATGGGAATTTTTGTGGAAAAAAGCTTTTAAAATGTCAACCTGTGTCAATGTAAAAGAAAATTGTTATAAGATGATGTACAGGTGGTATATGACACCAAAAAAGATTGCTAACATTAGTATGGATAAGAACTTGAGTAATAAGTGTTGGAAATGTAAAAAAATAGAGGGTTCTTTTTACCATATGTGGTGGTCATGCGATAAAGCAAAGGTATACTGGTCAAATGTACATTGTGAGATGCAGAAAATATTAAAAATTCCTATTAGGAAAAGTCCGGAACTTCTTCTCTTAGGTTTGACAATGGAAAAAATTCCACAAGAAAAAAGGACACTATTATGGTATATGATTACATCGGCGAGAATGGCTTTTGCTCAACAATGGAAAGCGGAGAAGGTGCCAGATATACATGACTGGTTAAGAAAACTGCTGTTTTTTAGCCGAAATGGACAAAATGACGAAAAAACTAAATGGACAAATGGCAGAACAATATTTAAAAGACTGGGAAGGCCTGAAATTGTATATGGAAATTGAATATAGAATGAAAGGGAAAATGTACAATCTTGATTTGTATTGAAACTGAATGAGAAATGAAATGAACATTTGATTGTACTGTACCTTTATTGGAAATTATGTTTGTAAAAGTCAGGCTTTTATGTATTTGAAATTGGGTTACCTGTTTTGTCGATTGTTACAAGTCTAAACTTGATTACCTTTTAACTTTTTCTTTTTTGTTATTAGCAGTGTTGGAAGCCTATTGGGGGGTGGGGGATGGGATGAAAATCTTTTTAAATTGTATTGGTAATGATGTTTAACAATGTTGAATGCATCCCAATAAAAATTTTGTTTCAAAAAAAAAGAGAATGGAAGATTTTTTTCACTTACTGTGAATCTTCCTTTCTCGGTGGTTCCGAAGGGGGACATTCCTGCCCACCTGTTTTCTGGGAAAGCCTCCCCTCTTTACAGAGTTACTGAAGGGGATCTGTGTTATAGGGGTGTGTGTAGTTTTGTTAGATGACTGAGGGTCAGTTCACTTGCCCTCTCGTAGTGTTTGGGGTGGTTAATCTCTCTATTTGGGGGGAGGTTGTTTGTTTCTTCTAGTTCCTTTCCGGCGGGGTGTATTATCGGGCTTGGAAAACGACTGGTGTGTCTCCAAGGGGATAAGCCCCTCCCCGCCTGGATCAAAGCTCGGAGCCAACCCTGAGGAAGGAGGAGGAGCTTATCCCAGACGTAAGGAATGTCCCCCTTCAGAACCACTGAGAAAGGAAGATTCACGGTAAGTGAAAAAACCTTCCAATCCAGTCACACACTCTTTGCCTGACATACCTCATAGGGCTGTTGTGAGGATCAAATAAGAAGAGAATGTTAAAAGCTACTTTGGGTCCCCACTGGGGAGAAAAGCAGGGGATAAATTAAGAAATTATATCTGAACCATAAATGCGTGTTGGCTGTCTGCTTGGGAAACCAGGACTAAACCACAATGCTGGTCTGGAGTGCAGGCAGCCAACCACAGTTTGGGCATAACAAAGTTTAGGGAAGTCTTTCATTTTGGGGCCATGTGCAGAGATGAGGGGGTGGGTATAAGCTTCAGGATCCCCCCAGGTTCGTTCCTGTAGCCATGATTTGTAGTTCTACGTGATGCATGTTAAAGGAACACATTCAGCCTCGCTTTCTTCATCTCCGTCTTTCCATGTGAGTTTTTCTCCCCCCCCCCACAACAGAAAAAGAGTAGATGGGGAAGCAATGAAGAGAGAGAGAAAACCCAGACATCTGATGGATGTACGGTTTCATTGGCAGCCCTAGAACAGGGAGATCAAAGCCCCGGAATTGCATCCGGTGATTATATGTGAAACTAGAAAAGGAAACCGGGCATGGGGAGGCTGAGCAGAACGTTGTGCTGCTCCCATTTGGCAAAACTCAGGAACTTGTTAAAAACTTTCCTTTGAACAAGCCTTTGCCATCTCAGCTGCTCCCTGGCAAGCGGTCTAGATGTTGCAGCTGTGGAGCTGAAGAAGCAGGACGCTGGCGGCCTCTGGGGATACAGTGTGTGCCCTGCCTCCAGACGAGGGGCCAGAGCAGACACTCTGCCCGTGCAAATCATCACTGCTTGGGCCCTTGGGACTGGGATCTCTTCAGGGACCCATAGCTGGGCTTCTACACCAGCCTCTCCTTTTAGCAATTGAACACTGGCCCTGCTCCCTTGGTGGTATTCTGAGAACACTGTCCATTTTTTAAACACATACTGGAGTATTCATCTATTTATAAGTGGAGTAATTTAGTGGTTAAGTGCACGGACTCTAATCTGGGAGAACCAGGTTTGATTCCCCACTCCTCCACTTGCAGCTTCTGGATGACCTTGGGCAAGCCATAGTTCTGTCAGAGCTTTTCTCTCAAGGACAGTTCTGGAAAGAGCTCTCTCAGCCCCACGTACCTCACAGGATGCCTGCTGTGGGGAGGGGAAGGGAAAGGACTTTGTAAGCCACTCTGAGACTCTGAGTGAAGGGCAGGGTACAAATCCAATCTCCTCCTCCTCTTCCTCCTCCCCCCCTTCTTTATTCATCTCATTCTGCCCTCAGAATAGGGCTTGGGGTGGCTAACTACATAACAGAGTGCTGTCCAGAATGCTACAAGACAAGCCCAAAGAAAACGATAACAGAACACCACTGGTGGTCACCTACGGCTCACAAAAGCCAGCTCACTTAATGACCTGCAACCCATGCTGGAGAGTGACGCTTCCCTCACACAGGCACTGGGTGTGTATGATCTTTTCTTGCTTACAGACAGCCTGCTAACCCTAAAGCAACTTCTCACCCGCAATGATAAACTACTTAGCAGTAACGTGGACTCTGGTTCCAAGGCCTGCAACAAACCAAGACGCCAACTTTGCTCTCAGGTAGATCCCAACACCATCCGTGGACCCAGCGACATCAGCCAGACCATCTCAGGTTCTTACTCCTGCTCATCCTCTTAATACTCTTATCCACATAACAATACAACAATAAAACTATTACATCAATCAAATTCAATTAAAAACTCAACGCACAGCAAAACTTTTTGCATAAAAACCAACAGCACTTATGGCAGACTCCACCAAAAATCACTTCAGTGAAGTGCTTGGGGGAACCACTCTGTCTGACACTCCCTGTGAAGCGCAGACCGGCCCCGCCAGGCAAGAGTCTCCTCAGACAAAGCATCCCACCAGGTTATGGCCAGGAGGGAAAAGGCCCTTGCCCTTGTCACACTCAGACGGGCAAATCAAGGGCCCAGCACCACCAAATGCCCACGTGTGGCAGAATAAAGAAACAAACTGGAAGCCCGTGCAGCTGCCACAAAATGGGATGGACGTGTGCAAGCCATGGTGAGCCGGTCAACAGCCTGGTAGCCACACTCTGAGCAACCTGACGTTTTCCGAAGCACCTTCAAGGACTGCCCTGCATAGAGCGAACTGCAGTAATCTAATCTGGAGGTGACTGTCACATGAATCACTTTGGCGCGGCCAGACCCAGAGTCCCAGCGGAACAGCTGAGGAGCCTGGAGAAGATGGGGAAAAGCCAGTTTTGAGGATGCCTGTTTATCCAAGCTGGCCTGTAGCTACAGTGGGGCTATTGGGGGCTCTGCCCCCTTCCCTAAAGGGTCCCCCCATGTCTTCCCCAAAGGGTCCCTTTAAGTGCTTTTGAGAAGAAGCGGGGGGGGGTGTGTGTTTGCACGTGCCCCTCTCTCTCCCCTCCTGTAAGATTTAAAGGGCCCTTCAGCTGATTGGCGGGCCACATGCTCCCTGTGGATCAGCTGACGGGGCCCTTTAAATCTTGCAGGAGGGGAGGGAGAGGGGGGTGCACCACCCCCCTTTCATTTTGGCAAATGATGGCAGCCCCACCAGGCTGTATCCAAGGAGGCATCCAGCCAGACCCCCAAACTCTTCATAGAGTCAACTGGGATAAGTTGGACATCATCCAGAGCAGGCAGCCACAGACAATCCCTACCCCCCAACCCAGCCCTCCCCAGCCCCAGGACTGTAGTGGCGTAAATCTATTCCAGCAAAAATGAACACGAGTCTTGAGACACCTGGAAGAGTCACACTTTTTTATTGAAGCAGAAGCTTTCAGGGACCGGAGCCCACTTCCTCAGATGCATGACAAAGAGAGAGGGAGGGGGGAAGGGGGGAGAGAGAGAGAGATGGAAAGAAAGAAATGTGACTGAGAAAAGAGCCCATTCACAACAACAGCAATTGGTTCTGGGGAGTTGCCGGGTTGGTTTGAAGCAACAGAACAAAGTTTGAGTCCAGTGGCATCTTTAAGACCAACACAGTTTCATTTTGGGTACAAGCTTTTGCGTGCATGCAGAATGAAACTTGGTTGGTCTTAAACTTTACACAGATATTCTGTTGTCAACAGGATCAGCTCATTCTAACAGACAGCCAACAGACAGCAAGTTCAAGGTAGTGGTTAGCATGCTGGACTAGTTTCTGTGAGACCCAGGTTCGAATCCCCACTCTGCCACAGAAGCTTGCTGGGTGACCTTGGGCCAGTCACACTCTCTCAGCTGAACATCCCTCACAGAGTGGTTGTAAGGCTAAAATGGGAGGAGACAAGAACAATGGAGGCTGTTTTGGGTCCCCAGTGGGAGGAAAAGCTGGGTATAAATGAAGAAGGTAAATTAATTCTCAATATTGGTTCAAGGACAGGCTAGCCCTAGTGGGATTCTAGTAGCACTTACCACAATACTTTGCTCCCCCTTTTTAGACCATTCCATTACTCTTCCTCCTACTACAGGTAAAGTCCTCCTCTGACAATGTCATGTACTCACCTGCCCTCCTGTAAGGAACCAGAGTCCCGGACTCTGTGTCTGGGAGTCATGTGCTGTCCTCTCTGGGCCACGGAAGCAGCTTGCCAGAGGTGGGAGCTGCTGGCCTGCTCTCCATCAGGGTCTGCTGTGGGTCAAAATCCCCAGTGGTAACAAGCTCAAAGCTCCAAGACTGGGAGGGAATTCTAGCTACCAGCTGAATGGAGGCCAGAGGGATGCAGCGCAGTCAAAGGCAGGCAAAGGATCAGGTTCCAGAAGCAGCAGCCCAAGTGGAGAGCAGGTGCTCGATCTATCACAGCTGCATGAAGAGTGGCTGCCTGGGTCTCCCTCCTGGGTGTCATATCTGTTAGCGGGGCTTGCCATACAGGTGAGGGGGCACACAGATCCATCTACAACTCCTTCATCAGGTGACGCTGCGGGAGGCCTAGCAATCCTGGGTCTCTGCTGTGTTTCTGCACCCCCAATGTGACTGGCCAGAAGGTAGTACTGCAGCTACTGGCTCAGTAGGGCTCAGGCAGTATGGGATGACAGCTGTTCCCATCTAGTGCTTGATTCTGACTCTTCAGCCTGATCAACTCATGCAGAGTGGGGCGCTAACAAACTACTCTTGGGCTACCTGACCCCTGGTTGACTCGCCTCCCGAGCCCCGGCCTGCCTTCTCCCTTTACAGGCTCATAAAGCACAGTTCTGCTGCCATGGCCGTCGATTATGCTCAGTTATTGTTGCCGTGATCATAGCTCTGTGAGAGATCATCCCCGTGGGGGGAAAGAGTGCTGTCGTCTCCCCCTCTGTCTCTCTCTCGTGCACGTGCACACACATCCCCTGCTGCCATTCCCAAGGCGATTAACCTTTCGCACGCTGGGCACTGCAGCTTCAAGTGCTATTCCCAGCGTCCGCTACAGAGATAAAATTATGCAGATATATTATGTGCAATTTACAGCGTAATTGCACAGTGATTAGATAGCTAATCGGGTTTCCGGAGATGAACCTGTTTGAGGCAGGAAGAGCTACACAGGGATAAATCAGCCTGCGTGGGGATAATCCCACTGGACACAGACTGGAGGAGAACTGGATTCAAATCCCTGCTTGGCTAGCATACCGACCAGGCAGTCCGAGAGCAAGCCATTTCCTTGGTGGGTCTAAACTCCTGGCTTTCTGATCGATCCACAGCAGATGGGGCTATTTGCAGAATGAATGAATGCGGTACACAGCAGAACCTTCAACCTCAATGAGGCTGCTGGGAGGGAAGGGAGCTTACAAGGAGGAGACCTTTGGCAGGGGCCCTGGGGTGACACAAGCACATTTTTACTGGAGCCCTCTGGGAGGGCGTGGGGTGCTGAGGAGGATAAAGTAAGCTCACTTCAGGATGGTCCTGAGATCCTTGGAAGAGAAGGCAGGGTACAAACATGAAAGCAGGCAGGCAGGCAGGCAGGCAGAGGGATTCTGACCTGTGCGAGGATCACAGCTGCCGTGCTGGTTACACGAACATGGGACGCAGCTGGTAAATGGACCGGCAAAGGGCACCTCCCGCTTGAAGTCTGGAGAGCAGGATTCACAGAACTGACCCATGTACCCTCGAGGGCAGGTACACTCTTCCACCCACGAGGCAGGCTGGGAGAGACCTGGGCGAGCAGAGGTGAGCCGGGCCTCCTTCAAGGAAAATCTGCCTGTGAAAATGCCGAGGGATCGTCAGAGAGAAAACAGACCATGTTCGCCTCTGTAAAAGTGCCTGTCTATTCATTTTCTAAAATCAATACCCTGAGCTCCACAGCCAATGTGGGCTCTTGAAGTGTCTTAGAGGAGGTGGCTGTACATCATTAACACATAAATGAGCATTAAAATCAATCAATAATTTTAAAAGGAAAATTCAAACTCAGAATGCTGGGTAAAATTAATCAGTTTTCAGCTGGTGCCAAAAGCTGGGCATTGGGGTAGGTTGATGAACATTTCATTATTGGGGTGCTGCAACTAAAAAGTCCCTGTCTCTTGTTAAGCCTTGTCCAATAAGGGAGAGAGACAAATCGGGGCCTCAGATGAAGATCCCAGTTCACAAACCGGCATGCATACCAGCTGGCAGGATTTCAGGTACCCACATCCCAAGCTGTTTAGGGCTTGAAAAGCTGCATGTCTCCATGAAAGGTGCAATGACTAGAACAAGCCTATATCTGAAAGCAGTGAACCTTCCTAAAGTAGAAACTACAGTTTAAACAGTTTCACACCCACATTTCTTGGAAGTACAATCAAGTCTCTTATTAATATTGGCACTTTCGCACACGCTGAATAATGTACTTTCAATTCACTTTCAATGTACTTTGCAACTGGATTTTACTGTGTGAAATGGGGAAAACCACTTGCAGACAATCACTAATCAGTGCATTGAAAGTGAATTGAAAGGGCATCATTCTGCTTGTGTGAAAATAAGAGTCCTCCGTTTGGGGTTGCCCAAGGGCTTGATCATACCTTGTATTGGCCTTTCATCCTGTCTTAGGCTGAGTTCAGACTGGCAGTATGAAGCGTGAGGGAGTCGTGGCAAAAAGATCCAGAATAACCTGTTCCGGGTATTCCCTGGTCACACCGACTGATGCCAGGAGCATACTGGGTAGGAGGAGTTCACACTGTTGGCCTGCCCCTGGTGGAGGCGTGGCTGTAAGTGACTTTTTTTTGTAATCCGGTTTTATGTGCTCATGCGCATGAGCGCACCCCTACCAGATCAGTTTGTGGCTTTCAGCGTTCACACTTCTGGGAAGCGGGATCAACGCACTCTCTGGGGTTTGCTACCACTTTCACCTGTCACTTTTTAAACTCAGGAGGGAAGCATTACAAGACGGGTTGAGTACGGCTGGGGAATGCCTGACAGCTGTGCCTGTGTGAACCGGCCCTTTTAATCCATTTGTGAAACATGCCTGTATCGGGCCAAACTACCAGTCTGAACTTGGCCTTAGTCCGTCACAAGGACTTTTATTCAGAAATGTCCTGCAAGGTCCATACAGTGAGTTCAAGTCCCAGGGGTGTCCAACTCAGATTGGAAGGGTGGTTTGCAGGAAGAAAGAGTTTATGACTCTGCCCCCGCCCCCCATTTTCTGGACCTGAAACCACCCAGGGAACTGCTGTTTGTTCTGCTGAGGAAATTTACATGTCTTACATGCAAGTTTCTCCAAAAGAGCAAGTAATGGGGGACCATATGGAGGGAAGTTTTAAGCCCTTTCTCTCTACGTACCATGGTCCTGATCCAAATTGGGCCTTTGCATGCTTGAGAACTGAGTTCTGTGCATGGCACCTGAAGGGTATGTCTAATCAAAACTCCTTGTGGTGGACCCAGGGAGACTGTAGAGACAACATAAGGTACAGCTAGGTTCTCAGGGTCTGTGTGTGGAGTCCCTGTAGCATCCAGGAAGGCCAGAAAGAGACTCTCATTTCTGATTCCAGCAGCTGCCTTTTGCCCTAGGTCTGCCTGTTGTCTTTCCTAGGACAAGGATGGGGCACTGGACACTTCATTGTCATCCCGTGCTGTTTCCGACCTTGTTAACAGCCTACATGCTGGATCCTACTGATCCGTTCCTCTGCAGCAGGTGCTGCCCTGTGGCAGCAGGCATCTTCCCCTGAGGCACGACAGCCGCTTGAGTTGGGGAATGCCTCTTCTTGCCAGAAGATTTTGGTGCTCTGTACCTTAAGAGGTCTTTCCTACCCCCCAAAGATCATCAGTGTTCACCATTACCCTTTCTTGCCATAACCCTTGTTAAAAATACTGCTTCATTTTTAATTTCTGAAAACAGTTTTGCTACAAGTTATGAGCAAAAGAAGGCGCTCAAGATTACAAGGGGCCACTCAGCTTTATGAGAAAGTGACATGCTACCCTGAAAGAAGACAACAGCTTTGATAATTATTTCAATAAAACCATTTCTGTTGTAACAGTTTCAGACAACAGTTGTCAATAAACGGTGAGCGGAAGAAAGTATACATGTTGCCTCTGTTAAAATACAAAAATGAAACTGGATTTGACATTCTGCAATTGCACTTTTAAGCAATTATTCTGCTGTACACATGAGATATAGTCCTTCCTATAGTCCTTAGCTCCATGACTCCAAACCACAGGTGGGGGATTGTATGTTTAAAAGCTCCATAAGAACAAAAACCTCACTGTGCAAAAAAATCTAGCACATAAGGGAGAAGGATTCTTGATTAGCCACGTCCATGCTATACTTGCTTTCCCTGAACAGGGCCTTTCTAAAAGATGGGGTTATATGGAGACTCAAATGATACAACTCATTGGGGTTATAGGCGGTTTGAAATGGTTGCCCCACAGGCTATTTGCATACATCTGAAATCTCCTCTACTCCAGTGCAACTTGAATCAACCAGACAGTGCTTAACAGAACCACCTTCTCCTGAGAGCCGCCCCATTGCTTCTAGCGTGCTAAGAGCCACCTTTGCCTCCCCCGTTTCCTCTGGCCTCATACCTGGTCTGTCGCTTTCCATCCGGATGCGAAGCACTGTCAGGTTGGTCAGGAGGCGCTGGAACTGGAAAGATGGCATTGTAGGTTGCACCTTTCCCTCGGTCTCATGAAGCCTGTGAAAGACCAGTCCAGAACAGAAATGCAGAGTTCTTTATACACGGGGTAAAAGGCTGCTGCTCACTCCAGATAAGGAGACCTTTTCGGGTCTCTGCTCACTTCTATCCCATGTCTCAGTAGCTGATCTTTTAATAGCCATTTACATCCCAGAGTACTATTAAAGCATTGCTACTTCAACCTCCCTGGTATTACCCAGAGTTTATTAGGTTAGCTGAACAGCACCAAAGTGCACTAAACATCCCGTCTTGTAATTGCTTCAACTCTTCACAAAAACTCAGTCAATATGTCAGTCATCCCTATAGTCTCTCTCTCTCTCTCTCTCTCTCTCTCTCTCTCTCTCTCTCTCTCTCTACTCTTTCTCTCTCTCTCTGCAGCAAGTCGCAGCTGACTCAGGCTGACCTTGTAGGGTTTTCTAGGCAAGAGATGTTCAGAGGCGGTTTGCCCTTGCCTGCCTCTGCATAGTGCCCCTGGGCTTCTTTGGTGGTCTCCCATCCAAAGACAGACTAGGGCCAACCCTGTTTCACTTCCAAGATCTGACAAGATTGGGCTTGTGTGGGCTATCCAGGCCAGGGCAAGTATACTTATGCAGATTATTATTTTTAAAAACCTCCTTTTTATTTTGGTGTTTAGTGTTTTAAGATGACTACAGGTTATCCTGTTTTTACCTTTCAGCTGATTGCTTTGATTCTGCTGTTGCAAATCTACATTCTTCTGAATTTTAAATGGTTGTAAAGAAACAATGCCTTGAATTGACACAGGAGGAGCAAAGGAGAGAGGCGGAAATACCTGAAGGTCACTGTATATTCTCCATGGTGCATGTTGTTCATGTGCCCTTCCACACTGGAGTGCCTTGCTGACACCACAATGCCATCCCCCTCTAAAACCAGCTGGATGGGGAAAGGAGAAGCAGTGGAGGTGTTGTCCTGGGTGCAAAACAGCACCAAGAACTGCTGCCCATAGCTGAGATGCTGGTCATGCAGGAACTTTTCTAGAAATTGGGAGAAAGATAAAGACAATTGGCAAAGTGGAGGTTATGGTAAAGGCGTGTTGGTGATGTGGACTCATTGTGCCATTTCATCCATTAGACTATGAAAACACACATTTCCCTTCCCTGTGGGTACGGATCTCAGGGGCCTGTGGTGAGTCAGAATCTTTCTAGGGTGTGTGCTTCAATCATCTTTAAAAGATGTGGTTTGGAACACCAAATGGTAGCCTGTTAACTGGCCTACAGACTTTCCTTAATTAATTGGTTAATCACTTGAACACTTTTGGTTAACTGAAAAGGCACTCCTGATGAATTTGTTCATTATTTTAAAGATGCCCTTAGAACAACTGCTGCAGGAAGGCTCCAGTTTAGAAGCAGCAACCCTCCTTCACCCTCACACAGGAGGGGATCTTAAAAGAGGCATTCCACTTTATACAAGAGGGAATGACTCTTCGAAGATGGGACCTGCTGTGGAACATGGTGCATCATTCAAACCCAAAAGAAGTACCTTTTTTGTCATCTTGGAAACTTTTGCGCGAGATGTATGCAAATGTAAGCAAATGGAATCGGTTAACTAGTGTGATTCATCAACAAAGATTTCTTTAATGGGCTGAGAGGCCTTGTTTCTCTTGTGTATGGTAAGCCCTCAGCTTATTTATAGGGAGAGAACAGCAGTCCTGAGGTGGTTCTGGGAGGAAAGAAATTATTACAAAAAAAAGGTATGGTAAGCCCCCAATAGCAAGGAACTCAGTCAGCTGTCTGATGTGAAGATATGAAGGTACAGGAAAAAATGGAAACATTCAGGGGGAAAAACCCTGCCCCCCCTTTCCCCCTGAGAGCCCCCCCCCCATTTTTCTGACAGAAAAATTGGCACTTTGGGAGATTATTGGGGGGAAAGCTCCTATGAAATATTTTCTTTTTTTGAGTTGCAACAGAAGCTGTAGTAAAGAGGAGATTTGGGCACCATTGAATAAGAAACGTGGCTGGATCTGACCTTATGTTTCCTGCAGTCAGTGGCTGAGCTCAGACTGGCAGTTTGCCCTGCTATGGCCACGTTTCAGCAAAATTTTAAAAGCAGATTAAAGGGGGCGTTCACACAGGCACATCTGCCTGCCATTCCCCACCCGTAGGCAACCCGTGCTGTTCTGCTTCATTCCCACATTGAATAGATACTTCATAAAAGTGGTAGCAAATCCCTGAAGAGTGCCTTTATGTTGCGTTTGTCTGCTTCCCGGAAGTGTGAACGCTATATGGAAAAGCCGGGAGCAACCCGCCTTGTGCATAAGGGAGCAGCGATATGATTGGCTGTGCTCCACTCTACCACCCAATGCGGTGCCGGCGCAGCAGGATCCTCCCCAAATGGGCTGGATGCCTATGTGTGTATCGGCACATGGGTGCATGAGTGCTCATGCGCCCATACACACATAGGCATCCAGCCGATTTACCAGGAAAAAGCCCTTTACAGCCGCGCCTCCAGGCCAGCAGTCTGAATGCTCCCGCGCGCCTCCTCCTGGTATGTTCCTGCATCAGTCCGAGCTGTGTGACCGGGAAACCCCGGAACATGGGCTTTTTTGCCATGACTGTCTCCCACTGCAAATTGCCAGTCTGTCCTCAGCCAGTTATTCTTAAGTACTCAAAATCAACCCTAAACACCTTTTGTAGGCTTGTAACTTATGGCAACTGAAAGTATGCATATCAGATTTTCATTTTTTTTCATAGATAATCCGTAGCTCTGAACTCTGTTTCATCTAGATGCTCAACAAGTTCATCAAATAAGTTTAGTACTGTAAATAATATAGGTAAAAAAGATTCACAGCACACTTTATTTTTAACATACAAACTCCATACTCCTCTACAGTAATAAAGATTATTAAATAGCATTAGAAAAGTTTCAAAACGGTGGTGGCCAGAAGCAGCTGCGGAGAAGCTTCTTTCTGAACTCACAAGCTGTTATTATTTGGCTTTTAGCCTTCAACTCCCCAACAGCTATCAGATAGCTCATGAGTTTATCTGCTTGTTTACAATTTATTGTGAGAAAACAGCTGAAATGACCTTCACTAAGTATTTTAGCAGGTAACCTCTCTCTATCTATCTAGTACTTGGAATTTACCCACTAATTAATCTACCAAGACTTCTAATGGGGAAAAAGAAGAAATGTACTAGAGAGCTGAGTCCTTTGACTAATTCAGCAAAGCACCGACGTATTGAGAATTTTTTAAAAAATGCAGTTACCCAGCATTTGGGGACCAAAGATGGTAACTCCACACAGCCTGTCCCACAGGGTGTTTCTGAGAGAAGGAATGGATCGACAGAAGATCCATTGTCAGTCAGAAACATCAGCAAGTGAAAGAGGAAATGAAATACATGAAACACCAATGGAAGTTATCCAAAAAGACCCTTGGAACGTGCTCCTCCTTTCTCCTTACCTCAAGAGGAACCCCAGCAGCCTATCTCCTTAACTGGACCCACCCTACAAGATGCTTGCAAACTTCTAACAGACTTTAGCATACTAATGGGCAATTCCACTCAGCTAATTTTTTGCTCCTTACAGGAGTTGGAGAGGAAGCTGGGCTCTCTACAAACAAGCCTGCAAATTGCCCCTTGGAAGGATGAGGACAGATTCCTTTTGATGCTTATTACTTGTTCATTTGTCAGCTGAACCAAAGTCATATTTTTTTTTTTTGCCCTGACTCATGGAATAGAGCCAGATGGTCCTCTCGTGGAGCTATTCTAACTTCCTTGGCTGCATTAACTAAGATTAAACAGCAGGACATTGACCTCATTTCAGTTCTTCGTCTACCAAGATATAGCTGGGCTGACAGATTCGTGTTAACTTTTACAAGTGACTCCATCCCCAATTGTTTATGGAGCATAAGATTTCACCTGACCCGATTCAAGATTTCACTCACAAGGGTTTTTTATGACCTCACAATAAGGCCACTGCTCCATGGCGATTGTACTACTAGAGCCAAAACTTCTAACCTTCCTGAAAAAATATCATCGTCCAGTCTGACTCAGGCCTCTCAAACTCATCCTAGCTTTTCATTAGACATCCCACCTGCATCTCACGTAAGGAGATCATCCTGCCTGTTCCTGATCAGTTAACTCTACCACAAGAAAGACTGAATGCCTTGAGGGACCATACTCCAATTGTGGATAAGCTTCACTTCATTGAGAACTCTCTGAATCATCCCACCATTCCACAGAGAGCTAGCCCTTCAACTTTACCTCAGTCTCAGCTACCCTTGGAACTTTGAATACTGATGGCCAAGACTCCACTTTAGCATCTTTTCCCCTACCCTTATCAGCTGATTTAACTGACTCAGCTGAGACATCTACTGTACCTTCAAACCTAGCTGAAGCTTCCTTGACCCCCTTAATCCATTCATCCTCTAGAACTTTTACAAATGGATGCATGTGCCCAGAATCCTATCAGGACACCAATTTAATTACGCTAGAGGATCAACTAACCACTTCTAATACACCATCAGATGATTCTGGCTTCAATTTAAGACTTATATCTTGGAACATTGTGGGTTGGAAGAGGAAAAGATGCGACCCTGATCTCATCAACTATCTACACTTCTTTGATACCATACTTCTTCAAGAGACTTGGTCTACGAAAGTCCTTTCAATTCCAGGATTTATTCCTCACCTCTTACCAGCTTCTAAAATAAATATGAAAGGATGCCCTAAGGCAGGTCTCTGCTGTCTGGTGAATTCATCCCTTAACCTTACAGTTACTCCACTGCCTAATAAACCACCATTTGCCCAAGCTTTTCTGCTTAAACATAGCACTGGACAACTACTCATGCTAAATGTATACATTCCCCCCTCTTTGCCAGACAATCTGGTGGCCTCTGCTTGGGCCGCCCTGAAGAATTATTTAGATTCCTTAATTAGTAACTACCTGCTGTCCTCCCTTATTATAGTAGGTGATTTGAATGCCAGACTGGGCCCCAATAATGACAATCTTGTTACTCATATGCAATGGGATAGTGACGATCTGATTCCCCCTGTGTTTCAAGTACAAAGGACTTCCAGAGACCAAGTGATTAATCAGGCAGCTACTTACTTGATTGATCTCTGTGGTAGATATGATCGCAGAATCTTAAATGGCTCTATTTCAGGTGATAGCTATGGCGACCTTACTTTCCTCTCCTCTAGAGGATCAAGCATGGTGGATTATATCTTAGTCTCTCCTGGCCTATTCACAGGAGTAACAGATTTCAGGATTGGTACCTGCTCTGAAAGTGACCGTTCCCCAACTTTGTTGTCCCTAGGGCTGGAACCACCTTCACCAGTGGAACTATTGCTGGAATCACCCCTCCTAATTCACCAGAGAGTGAAATGGTCCAAGGACCTTAGAGATTCATTTGACCAGTGGTCCAGGTCATCTGAAGCTACGAAACTCAAACTAACCATTTCTCAGGTCAACTTTCCAACAAAAGCCATCGAGGCATATCAGAGCATTATTAACTCCATAACTGAATAATCTGGTTTAATACATTCTCCAAGGAACTTTTGTGGAGCTCCTCCTTGGTTTAACTCTGAATGTTGGGACTTTAAGAGAAAACTCTGCCATCTTTCCCATTTATTATGCTCTTGTTTCTCACCTGAGCTACTTGCCCTCTACCTTGAGTCAAAGAAGCACTGTCAACGCCTCTTGGAGAGGGAAAAACAAGCCCCTGCCTCGAGGAATTGGTCACGATTATTACATGCCTCCCGCATGAAAAACATGAAAGACTTCTGGACGGTGGTTTTATGGACAAATTTTTCATCTAATACAGCGCACACCTCTTATATTCCTCCGATTCTTGTTGTTGATAGCTTATTATGCCAACATATTTTCGAACCTAGCAATGTCTGATTCTTCTGAACACTTGCAAATTCCAACAGGGAGCCTGGCCTGGCCTCCGGTAACTAAACAAGAGATCTTTCACCTTTAACTCCATTAAACCAGGTAAAGCCCCAGGTCCTGACGGCATCCCTGCCGATCTCCTAAAAAGTAAGCTGGACTGGTGGTCAGAACCGTTAGCTCACTTATTCACCTTAGTTTATAACTTTGGGATACTTCCTGATTCTTGGCTAACTGCTATTATTGTGCCAATTTTTTTAAAAAGGTAAATCCAATAAGTTTGCTATCCACATTAGGAAAATTGTATTCAAAACATCTCCTGAATCGCCTTCTGACCTGGATGGCTAACAAAAACCTTCCAGGTAAAGAACAAGTGGGTTTTTGCACTGGTCATTCGACTCTTCACCACTCGTTGATGCTCGCTTTCTTAGCTGAGAAGTACTCCTTACAACTAAAAGGCAAACCATACACAGCCTTTATAGACTTATGGGGAGAGTTTGATTCCATTAATAGGTCTCTTTTGACTTCCAGTCTATGGCGTGGTGATGGCAGTTGCTCTCCCCAAGGCTCAGGAGAGCGATTTGCACACCAGTGGTTCGGAGGGGAGCTGCTGACGCGGCTCTCCCACAGAACCCTAGGGTAGGGTTCCAAGCCATAGGGCTTGGGGTAGGTAGCCTCTTCAATGGTGAAATGCTGGTGAATTGAGGTGCCCATCTGCCCTGATGGTCCTACCACATGGCACTAGCTGGGCTGGCTGGGACAAGTGCCGGAGATTGAGCGATTAGCAGAAATACAAATGAGATCGAAAGTGGCTGACAATGAACGTGAGTTGGATATAACCGAAAATCTGAATTAACTGGAAAACCCCTTAGCCCCCCTACATCGGTAAACGGAGAGTGGAGGGAACGGCCCCCGTGAGCGAGAAGAGTAGCAGAAAAAGAGAGGGGGGAAGGGAAAAACTGAACGTTTGGCTTGTTTTGTGAGACTTATCAGAGTGGACTTAAAGCATAAGCGATTTTCAGAGGTGGTGAAATAGCGGTTGGCTTTTGTAAACAATCGACCAAGATGTCGGGCGCAGGGAGAAAAGGAACGAAACTGAAACTTTGGGCGGTCAAAGTCTGAGGCCAGAAGAAGAGGGAGCAGATGTCATGAGACTTCTAGTGGATACGCTCAAGCCTGTTATGGATCAACTCGCAGGTATGAACCAGCAGTTAACCGTTCTCAATCAGACCTTCGCAGCGCAACAGCTCCAGCTGGCTGCAACAGTTAAACAGACGGAGCAAACGATGGAGGTAGTGAAAGAGATGCATACCCAAAACAAGATTTTGAAGAAAAGAGTGGAGCAAATAACGAATAAACAGAATCACCAGGAAAATAGACTGTTGTTTCTACAAATGGAAAAAGTGAACATGATCCTCAGATTCCAAGGAGTTCCTGAATCACTGAAGGAAGACTTGAAGAAGCTTCTCAGTGATCTTATTACACCAGTAGTAGGCTTGAAAGAGGAAGAAATAATGCACGACATGTATGCAGTGTATAGGGTGTATTATAATTACACCAAAAATAATAGCCTACCTGGAGATATATCAGTCAGATTTTCAAGAAGACAAACCAGAGAAGCAATTCTAAAAGCTACATCAGCAACTCCACTGAAACTGGGGAATGCCACTATCAAGACCCTAAAAGACATTCCATTTGAAATTCGCCAAAAACGAAAGAGCTACAAAGACTTAATTCTCTTTCTCCAAACTAATCAAATCACATATAAATGGGCAGTTCCAGAAGGGGTCATCTTTAAGCTACATGACAAGAGAGAGAAGACTGACTCTGTGTACAAGGCTAAAGAATTCCTGAAACGCCATCTGGGAACTAAAGAAGATGGTGAAACTGGTTCGAGTGGCTCCATACCCTCGGAGATGGATGAAGACTTGGCTGCGGAAGAAGGCGCTGCTGCCCACAAACCAGCCTATGACTTTAGAGATAGAAAGCCTAAGTAAAGGCAGAAGGACTCTGAACATTGCCTTTATGAAGCGAGTTTGGGGGATGCTCTGGAACTCTCCCATAACAAGTAACCAGCTAATTTTTGATCAGGGATAGATAGCACTCACAGCATGCATTGTTTACTAACAAAATGGTACTAACATAGATTCTAACTGGGTCAAGGATCTCCTACTCTTGGGTTTTTAATTTAGTGTGGGTATACTTTTCTTTCTCCCTAGTTGTTAGTCCCCTTCCTTTTTTCATTGTAGTTTAAATAGTGTATTACAAAAAAGCAATAAAAAATCCCCTTCGGGGGGCCAAAAAAAATAGGTCTCTTTTATGGAATAAATTAACCAATTTGGGAATGGCTCCTCATCTTTTATTTCTGATTCATAAACTTTATTCATCCAACAGTTGCCAAGTGCACCTGAACCACAATGGCCTTTTGATTGAAAAGTTCCCAGTCATCAAAAGGGTAAAACAGGGTTGCCTCTTTTTAATCTATTTATGACAGATTTGCCAGCCCATCTAGCTAAATTTCAGGATCATGCCCAAAGATGAACTCACTCCCAGTGTGTTATGTATTGGTATACATAATGCCTGAGCTTGAAATCTACTCTCTATTTAAGTCTGGTATCCTAACTCATGCAAGCTGATTGGATAATCTGTGCAGCAGTCCAATCAGGATACAAGAAAGGTTCTGGAGGGAGATGACTTGATTGGTTGTTATGTTCATAGTTTGATTGGTTCTTATCTCAACTAAGGGCGTGGTCTACCAAACCCGGATAGTTTAAAAGAGAGCCTGTTGCTCTCTTGTTTTGTATTTGTTCCTACCTTGTAAATAAAGCCGAATCACTTGTTATGAGTTGCTGCCTTGACCCAGTTCTTCCTAATTATCCTGGTTCTTTTGAGGGAACTACTCAATATCTATTGGCGGATAAATATCCCAAAGTGACAGAAATGGTGGTAGAGTATTTGGCTAACATCCTGTTGGTAACTACCCCACTCAATCAAAGCCAGGGAACTCTTGATTGAGGTCGTTTGAGATATTATATCTGATGATATTGTTTTAACTTTTAAAACATTTTTATCTTATGTCTGGAATTATTGTTGGTACCTACTTTTATTTATTGTATTTTTTCTTATTTTATGCCATTAAAGGTTTCTGAACTGAACTGAAATAGCATTAACTTTTCTCCTAATTGGAATTTTTTTTCTCTTTTAGAATGAGTGAAATGCTTTCAAAGACAAGGTGAGCATGCTGTACAGACAGGAAGCTCCTAAATCCATTTCTGCCCCCAGAAGGATACCTAATCTTCACAAGGGCAGCATGGAGGACTTTCATTGCTTTTCAACAGTTGCATACTTTCTGTTGTCCTTTTGACTTGACTTGTGCTTGACATTTTCACCTCTTCCTCAAACCATTGTGACACACATACGCACAGCATGGGAAAATAGCAGCTTATTGCCCAATTTGCAGGTGGGAGATCAGAAGGAGTTGGGGGAGAAACTGCACCAAAGCCTCAAAGTAAAACTGAAAGCTTCACTGAGAACTTAGCTCTCTCTCTAACCAGATAGCAAAAATCAAGGTACATGTGCCAAAACAGATCAGGATGCATTGGCTTGCAGTTTTCTCTCAAGTACAGGGTATATTTGCAATTTTGCTTGGCCAAAACTAAGGCATTAAACTCTATAAATATGTGAAATATGTAATAGTTATAAAAGATGCATTTTATATTGTTAAAGCAGTAAAATTAGTTCAGTTTTGAGAGGACACTAAGTATTGCAGTTATTTCAATTTCCCCTGAAATTTCTGTTTTTCCCCTGAAAAAATAAAAAATAACCCCCCCACACACATTTTTGCTCCCTGTGGCTTCAACATTCCTGGAAATTTTACATCTTTAGTTTCTGATTGGCTCTAAACACAGCCTCCCTAAACCCAAGGCTTTGCTCTCTGGTTACAGACCTCAGCCATTTTCCTCCCCATGAGCCTAGATAGAGGCAAAATACTCTTTAACCCCTTCCTCCCCAGTCTGAAACAGCAACAAAGGCAACAAAGGCTTTGGCAGAAGCTTCCCTCTATGATGCATCTCAACTGGTCCCTCCCACTTGCCTTGGCCTCGGCTCACACAGGGTCTTAGCAGTCAGCCATAAGGGAAAGCCTCTATTGCTGATGACCTGGAGGCTTACCCATTTGTGGGTCAGTGCAAGTAAGAGTCAGTGATCAGGCCATTCTTGCTGGCCTGCTGACCCTCAAAAATTAGGATGGGACAATTAGGAGACCCATGCAAATATAATGAATGCAGTTGCTTGAAGGAGAGCACAAACCCCCCCATGTCCTCTTTGCAGATGCTGTACCTGGTGCCAAGAAATCAGCTGCTTCCTGTTTGCCTTGCTCTAGGAAGACCTCTCCTTCTGCCCAGCTCAATGGAACCTCCTGGCCCACTAGCGCTTCTGCTCTCCAGCCCTCCGGCCCTGGTTGCACAGAGAAAGAAAAGACATTTCCGCATAGATCTTTTGAGGTTCTACAGGAAAGGGGTGAAGTCCACCTTGTATTTTCCTGTGCACAAGTCAGCACTGCAGAGGTCCCCACTTCTGCTGAGCCTCTGTTCTGGTGTCAGCTGACCAATAAAAAAGACCTCCAACTGAACAGGAGGAAAGAAGGGGGTAAAACGGCACCCTTTGATCTTTCATACACTGCTGTTGCCAGCCTTTTAATTCTGCCCAGTTCCTTTGCTGGTGTCCTCGATTCATTGGTGTCTTTAAGGCCATTTATATCACCTGAAACAAAAGCAATGTTAAAAATTGCATATGTTTAGCAAGGCATTTGCAAGGATGCCAATTGCTAGTTGTATGCACATTAGCTAAAGAATGCTTGCAGCCCTTTAAGTATGGCATCCACCAGGAGGTGGAAGAAAACGGAAGAGAAGAGAGAGAGAGAGAGAGAGAGAGAGAGAGAGAGAAAGAGGAAGAAAGGAAGGAAGGAGGAAGGAGAAGGAAGGAGAGGAAGGAGGAAGGAGGAAGGAGGAAGGAGGAAGGAAAGAAAGAAAGAAAGAAAGAAAGAAAGAAAGAAAGAAAGAAAGAAAGAAAGAAAGAAAGAAAGGGCAGTCTGAGCACGGAGTCTGGATGTGCCACCAGCTGAGGAGGAAGGGCACACATGGTTCCAGGTTCAATTCCAAGGACCTCCCATACAAGGGTCTCAGCTAGCAGGGCTGGCAAATGCTCCATCTGAGACTCTGAAGAATCTCTGCTAGTCAGAGAAGATAACAGTGGGCTAGGCTAGAGAGGTATTTTTCATATTTCCAATTCAGAACCCTTCTTTAATTTTTAGGATTTTGTCTGTCTTTTCACTCCTTCTGTCCACCTCTTTTATCTTCTCTCTTTAAAAGACGCTGAAATATAAAAAGAGGTTACAATGATGGGAATGCTGTTGGTGTATCCTTCCCTAGTTAAGGAACTCAACCCAGTTTTGGGTCACAGAGTCCCACCATTCTGGCAGGGAGGGTCTGGTCCCCTACTTTTAAAGAGGTTGTGTACTATACAGGAACCCCAAAGTTTCTTACTGGGAAAAACTGCTGTTCGTAGATAGAGCAATAGTCTGAGTCTGATCCAGTATAACACAGCTCCTGGCATTTTTATATGTACTCAGAACTGTTGAGATTCCATCTTTAACTTTTTTTAAATACAATTTTCCAAATATTCGAAAACTTTGTCTTTAAGTGGCCAGCCAGAAACTGTCTGGATGTAATATCATAGGCAATGATAAAGTATAAAGGCCAGATCCAATATAAACTCTGGGAGCGCATTAAAATTAATGTGGCAATTCAAATTCTATTTTATATACAATGAGGGTGGATTTTAATAGGATGGTGTTTCACACCATCTCCTTTTAAAAAAAGAACTCAGTAACGTCATGCCAAAGTCAAATTATGATATTGTCAATAAATTGCAGCACTGATGCTGTCATAGAGTTACAGCCTTTTAAATCGACAGGCTTAGGACAGCATAACTCTGCTTAGCACTGCCCTGTGAACCAGGGACTAATCAGCACTGGCCCCAACCTGGATGTCCCAGGCTCGCCCCATCTCATCCGATCTCCCAAACTCAGCAGGGTCAGCCTAAATTAGTACTTGGATGGGAGACCTCCGGGGAAGTCCCAATTGCTATGCAGAGGCAGGCAATGCCAAACCACCTCTGAACCTCTCTTGCTTTGAAAACTGATGGGGTCGCTAAAGGTCAGTTGCAACTTGGGGCTTCCACCCTTGCCTCTTGGCATTTTGGGAGCTTGTATGATTGGCATTTCCTGGGCTGTCAGCAGAGGGTGCTGCTTCACAAAAGATGGGGCTCCCTGTTTGCTTTGGCTTCACCAAATTCCTGCAGAGTCCAACTGTCCAGAGCCAAGCAAAGCACCAGCTTTCTCTATCAGAGCTCAACTTGGAAAGAGGCCTTTGCCCAGGGAGGGAACCAAGCTAAGTGAAACCTCAGGAGGAACAGGAGGTGGTGTCAGGCCTTTCTGTCTCAATGGATGGCTGGTTTGTTTTGAAGGGCCAGGGCTTTCTTGGTGGCAGCTCCACACTGGTGGAATGAGCTCCTGGAAGAGATCAGGGCCCTGTGGGACCGTTTACAGTTCTGCAGGGCCTGCAAGATGGGGCTCTTCCACCAGGCCTTCAACTAGGAGCCACCACCATTATCTATAACAACTGAAACCTATAGAGCCTGGCCCTTGGTTTGCTATTGACAGCCTGTGCCTGCTGATTATATCTGAGAAGATCAGCGAGCTGAACATTTAGACAATTTATGGTTTGTATTCATGTGATACCGCCATCTTTATGATGTCAAAAGAACACTTCTAACACTTTAATATTGTATTGTTTTTAGATGTTTTATGGTAACTTGATTGTTATTTATGTATTTACCTTGTATAAGTTGCCCTGAGCCTGCCTTGGTGGGGAGGGCGGGGTATAAATCGGGAAAATAAAATAAAAATAAATAAGGGGCCCCACTCTCTCTGTAGGAGCAGGCACAGCTGTGACACAGAATGGCTTCTCTTGCCTACCTACCTGGGAGAAGGACCACAAGTCACAGCTGGAAGGAGCAGCGGGGGTCCTTTGTTCTCCCCCCCCCCACCAGGTGGGGCTCCTAGCTGTTATCACTGCCTGCTTGGACAGGCGAGTGACTGAAACTGGCCCCCAATGGCTCTCTGAAGGCAGAAGAGGAGGGGAAGAAAAAAACACCTTCAACTCTCTCTATTCATCCATCCCTGAAGCGACTCATCTTTTATGTTTTTATCTAGTCCAGCCTCCAAGATGGTAACGGCACTGCACGTGATTCTCTCCTTCCTCTTCTTGTTTAAATTCATTTGCATCTTCCCTCCCTCCATTACCAGTGTGTATGTGCAAAAACTGGTAAAATATTGCAAAAAAGCAATCTTGTTGTGGTTGTACATTTGATTGCATCTCATTTTCTGTGGTCTTTTACTAGTGTGCATGTGTGCACCTCTGCATTGTTAAAACACCATATAAAATGACTCTTGGAAGAGCTGAACATTTAATCACATCCTGATTGCTTTTTTGCAGTGTTTGATCAATATGCTAGGGATGGGTGTGAACCGGCTCATGGACAAAAAGTCAGCACAAACTTGGGTCGGTTTGGAGCCCCCGAACTAATATTTGGGGAAGGCGCTTTTATGCCAAAAATCTACTATTCTCCAGTTCAGCTATTTGAGGCCATTTCAACCTAACAGCTGATGGGTGGAACCACCCTGCTCTTAGATTTAAATGGCTGCAAGTCATTTCACCGGAGGGTTTTATTTCCCCCTGCTTTGAAACTGGGGAAGGTGAAACTGACTGGTAAAATGGCTACCAGCCATTTAAATCTAACAGCAGGATGGGTCCACCTGTCAGCTGTTAGGTTTAAATGGCTGCGAGCCATTAAACCTGTCAGTTTTGCTGACAGCAGCAAAATGGATGGGTTAAACCAGCAAAATGAATGGGTTAAATGGCTCCCAGCCATTTAACCCTTCCTGGGAGAAAGGGGGAACCAAACTCGCTGGACTGGCTTGGTTTGTGTGGGGGCCAAACCAGATTTTTTAGGTTCAAGCCTACAATATGCATGTGCATATTTTAATACCAAGGAGGGACAATTTAGAATTCCCAATGCATTAGTTTCATTTTGAAAAGAAGACTGGGTTATTTGGAACTTCAAAATCTGAGAACTTTGGATAACTGGAGGGAGGGGCATCCTAGCATTGTTAGGTTAGCTTTAGATTAGGGATGGCCATCTTCTGTAATCCATTCTGTAATTCCATTCTCCAGATCATGAATGAGGCCGTAATAAGACTGGGGGGGGGTTAGCAGAAAGGGCTTCCACCTTATGTCATCTTGCACATGTTTACATTTTTGCTATTTTTCATTGACATGAGAATGATGCCTGCACTACTATCTGGCTTCATGCTTGTACAGGTTTCCTCTTTCTGGGGTCTTCCGCTAACTGCACTTCCAGAAGTAGGGTCTAGGGAGCTCTAAGAAAAGAATTTTCAATACCTCCTCCCCAAAACAATTCCCAGGATTCCTAACTGGAAGCCATGACTGTTAGACTGGCATATATCAAACACAAGCTTGTTGTGTAGGTAATACCTAGAGAAAAGCATTTCCTAATTACCTTGGCTGAAGTCAGAGATGATGTTGTAAACTTCATACCCAGGAGCTACTGTGCATGCCCTTGTGTGCCCAAAACAGAAGCAGCTGGTGCACCCAGCAGGGTTGTGGGGCTGAAGATTGAAGTTCCCAGGCTGGCACCTGGACAAAGAGAAAGCATGTGCCAGAGGGGCAGCAACCAGTCTTTGGTTCAGATTTATAATCCATCCTCTTCAGAATGACCCAGAGCAGGGAACATCAGTGCTGGGCACCCATAAGGATTAGAAACTTCCTTGACACTGAAAACTGATATCCCCCTCAGCAATCTGTATTCTGAGAATACCGCATCCCTATTATCTGCATCCAACACCACATACTTTACTTAATAAGCATGTAAGAAAATTGATACTACCCCAGACTTGCAACAATAAGAACATAAGAACATAAGAGAAGCCACTGTTGAATCAGGCCAATGGCCCATCTAGTCCAACACTCTGTCACACAGTGGCCAAAAATACCAGGTGCCATCAGGAGGTCCAGCAGTGGGACCAGGACACTAGAAGCCCTCCCACTGCTGCCCCTCCAGCACCAAGAATAGAGTGCATCACCTGCCCCAGACTGAGAGTTCCTATCTATACCTTGTGGCTAATAGCTACTGATGGACTCTGCTCCATATGTTTATCAAATTTCCTCTTGAAGCTGACCATGTATATAGTCACCACCTCCTCCTGTGACAGTGAATTCCATACGTGAATCACTCTTTTGGTGTACTTCCTTTTATCTGTTCTAACACGACTGCTCAGCAATTTCATTGAGTGTCCACGAGTTCTTGTATTGTGAGAAAGGGAGAAAAGTACTTCTTTCTCAACCTGCTCAATCCCATTCATAATCTTATAAACCTCGATCATGTCACCCCTCAGCCATCGTTTCTCCTAGCTAAAGAGCCCCAAGCATTTTAACCTTTCTTCATAGGGAAAGTGTTCCAACCCTTTTATCATTCTAGTTGCCCTTCTCTGCACTTTTTCCAATGCTATAATATCCTTTTTGAGGTGTGGCGGCCAGAACTGTACACAGTATTCCAAATGAGGTCACACCAATGATTTATACAGGGGCATTATGATACTGGCTGATTTGTTTTCAGTTCCCTTCCTAATAATCCCCAGCATAGCGTTGGCCTTCTTTATTGCAGTTACACACTGTCTAGACATTTTCATTGAGTTATCTACTAGGACTCCAAGATCTCTCTCTCTTGGTCAGTCTCTGCCAGTTTGGACCCCATCAATGTGTATTTATATTTAGGATTTTTGGCTCCAATGGGCATCACTTTGCACCTGGCCACATTGAACCCCATTTGCCACGTTGACGCCCACTCACCCATCCTCGACAGATCCCTTTGGAGTGCCTCACAATCCTCCCTGGTTTTCACCACCCTGAACACCTTCGTGTCATCTGCAAACTTAGCCACTTCACTGCTGACTCCCAATTCCAAATTGTTAATAAACAACTTAAAAAGCATCGGACTGAGTACTGATCCCTGTGGTACCCCACTGCTTACCACCCTCCACTGAGAAAGTTTCCCATTTATACTCACTCTCTGTTTCCTATTTATAAGCCAGTTTTTGATCCACAAGTGGACTTGTCCTTTTATCCCATGACTATTGAGCTTACTTAGGAGCCTTTGATGAGGAACTGTATCAAAAGCTTTCCGGAAGTCAAGGTAAATAATATCTATTGGATCCCCCTTGTCCACATGTTTGTTTACTCCCTCAAAAAACACTAACAGGTTAGTGAGACAAGATCTTCCCTTACATGCTGAGTTTGCCTCAATAGTTTTTGTTCATCAACGTGCCTACTAATTCTTTCCTTAATAACAGTTTCCACCAACTTAGCCGGTATCGACGTCAGACTGACTGGCCTGTAATTTCCTGGATCTCCCCTGGAGCCCTTTTTAAAGATGGGAGTGACATTAACTACCTTCCAGTCCTCAGGAATGGAGGCAGATTTTAAAGAAAGATTACATATTATTGTAAGGAGATCCACAAGTTCACATTTGAGTTCTTTCAGAACTCTCAGATGAATGCCACCCGGGCCTGGTGATTTATTAGTTTTTAAATTGTCCCTCAGTCGTAGGACTTCTTCTCTTGTCACCTCAATCTGATTCAGGTCTTTCAAACCCCCTCCCGAAATCGGTGTTTCTGGAGTGGGCAAGCACTTCTCATCTTCCACAGTGAAGACAGAGGCAAAAAATTCATTCAGCTTCTCAGCCATTTCCCTGTCATCCTTCAGTAGTCCTTTTACCCCTTGGTCATCCAAGGGCCCCACTGCCTCCCTGGCTGGTTTCCTACTTCTAATCATTACTCCCTCACCCAATCATTACTCCCTCACCCAATTTTGCTGTCTAAGGCCAAACTAGATGGCCGGGAAATCATTCTACATCATCCCCCCGTGCCAGTTGCCAATAACTGCCACACAGTCCCTCAAATCAGACCTGGCTTGTGATGAAAAGGCATAAACCAAAGCAGTCTTAATCAGTGTTCCCTCTAAGTTGAGTTAGTGTGAGTTAGCTCACAGGTTTTTAGCCTCCAACTCACACATTTTTTCTCAGCTCAGGAAGGAGATGAGAGTAAACTAATCAATGCAGTAGCCAAACTACTTGCTCACAACTTTAATACCAGTAGCTCACAAAGTAGAATTTTTGCTCACAGCACTCCACAGCTTAGAGGGAACATTGGTCTTAGTCATGGAGCAACAGGGCTAGATGGCCCATGCTGGGGGGGGGGGCAATTACGCATGCCCCTTTTCATCTGACTTCAGGCTTGCCTTTTGGACAGAGACAGCTCTGGGAGATGATTTCTGCTGACAGTCATTGCCATTAGATCTATCCGCTGTTCTTAAATCTATTGGCACATAGAAATTAGGAAGGGCCCAGGGGAGGTTCACCTGCTCCGCCTCCTCAAGTCCCGAAGGCCTCTGTCTTCACCCTTTATTGCACCTGAAGCATTTGCACATGCATTTGCTCGGGGCTAACTCACCTGTTGCACAGGTATCCTTCTACTTTCTCCTTACAGGTGCAGTGCCCTGTGTTTGGGTCACACGTCCCTATGCTGCCAGCTGCATCACAGGCACAAGGTCTACAAAAGAGGAAATAGAATGAAGCCAATTGACTGGCTGTGGTTACCTTGGCATACTTTGTGCTCCAGAAAGGTAGTTCCCGAGGTTCAGGTGGCTGGGCATTTTTTGCACACTGTACCCATTCTCCCTTTGTGCATGGCACCTTTGGAGGTTGGTAGCTTTGAGTTGTGCACATGTTAAGGGGGCCCATTTGAGGCTGCTTTGCCCAAAGACCACCATCCCTCCAAACACCTGGACCTGAACACCTGAACACCAAGACCCTGACCCCCTCCTCCCTGCAGAACCCCTCCCCACAATTGTCCCTGGGTGTGGCAGTTCCTTCTCACCTGCAGCCGCCTTCACTGAGGGAGTGAAACCCCTCTCTGCAGCGCTCACATTTCCAGCCAGTCACAGTGGTTTTGCACTGGCACGCCCCTGAACTGTCACACTGGAGACTTAAGGAGCCTGGGAAGAAGAAGGGCAACAGGCAGATGGAGAAGAGAGAGTGCCCAGGCAATCCCGTTGGGGGCCCAGCTTATGGGTTTAGAGAATGGGCTGGATGGTAGACTGACAGGGCTCCAACGAAGGGGACCAGTGGATGCAATGATGCTCATGAGTGTGGATGGCTTTCAAAGGGGCTTCAGTCAGACTCATGGAGGTCAGGGTCCATCACTGGCTACTTGCCATGGTGACTAAAGAGAACCTCCATATTCAGAAGCAGCAAACACCAGGGCAAGGAGGCAGCATTAGAGGAAGGCCTTGGCTTCTATGCCCTCCAGGGCAACTGGTTGGCTACTATATGAGACAGGATGCTGGCCTAGATGGACCACTGGTCTGATCCAGCAGGGCTCTTTTTATGTCCTTATGTGACCTATGAAAGGCTGCCATCCACACTGCTTTGGATATTGCACAATCCTTGTGTTTTAGCACTCTTTCACGACTGAACTCTCCTGTGTGGACAAGAAAAATTCAGGAGGCCAAGGATTATCACTTTTGGAAGCTCTGGGTACCAATTTTGTAAGCCGCCCTGAGCCTACTTGCAGGGAGAGCGGGGTATAAATAGAATTAAATAAATACATACATGAATCCAAATCTGAAACATGTTTTCCTGACCCTGAGGGCTCCTTGGGGGGATTTCACTGTAAAGAAGAACTCAGGGATACAATTCTAGTGTTTATTCATTTTTAACCCCCATGCGACACCACTGGTGGGATCAGGTCTGGAATGGCCACCTGTCCCTTTCTTCCCTCCCCTCTCTGACCTCTGTGTACCTGCTGGGTTACAGTTGCAGGGCTGACACGCCATCCGGATGTCCCAGCGGTAGAAATTCTGGTGGCAGCGTTCACAGTGTGGCCCGTCCGTGTGATCCTGGCAGTTCTTGCAATGGCCACCATGCCCAGTGTGCCGGTACAGCTCCCAGTCGTAAAAGCACTCATCTGACCTGCCACTGCAGTTGCATGCTGGGTAGAAAGTGTCATGGTGGCAGCTCAGAGAAGGCAAGAGTCATCCACGAAAGGGGTTGTTATCATGCAGGCCTGAGCCCCAGCACCTTTTTAAAAAACTAAGTGCTGCCTCTGTTATCCAGTTTCAGTCTCTAATGTTATGTTTGCCAACATCCAGGTGGGGCCTGGAGAGCTCCTGGTATTACAATTGATCTCCAGATGATCAGGATCAGCTGCCATGGAGAAAAACGGCTGCTTTGGAAGGCGGACTCTATGGGACTCTACCTGGCCTTAGACTTTCTCCTCCCCAAACCCCAGGCTCCCCTCACAAAATCTCCAGGTAGTTCCCAATGCAGAGCTGGCGACCATAATTACAACTGATCTCCAGATGATAGAGATCAGTTTCCCTGGAGGAAACGGCTGCTTTGTAGAGTGGGCCCTACAGCATTATACTGAGGTGGCTCCCCACTCCAAACTCTGCCCCGCTCAGGCTCCACCCCCAAATCTCCAGGAATTTCCCAACCTGTAGTTGGCAACCCTAAGTATGTTCAAGCTGGGACTCAGCAAATATAAATAGCTTTTCAGTTTTGCTACAATTTTTCTGGGGTACTCAGGAGGAGTGGGGACCCAAAGTGGGACCCGGAGAAGTGCTTGCTTTCTGTACATGTTCTAAACCTGCGTGGAACTTGTAAATCATTAATCTCAGATGTGTCTCTCGTGTTTCTTTTCACTACCCAGCAGCCCCCTACTCCCTTGAGAAGTTCCTGAGAGCAGAGGACAAAAACCATTTTGGGAACATTTAGAGCAGAGGTCTCCAGCCTTTTCCAGCCTGTGGTCATATTGGGAATTCTGACACAGGGCAGTGGGTGCAATCACAAAATGGTCACCACGGGAGGTGAAGCCGGCTACACAACGGCTGCTGAGGAAGGCGGAGTCAGTTGCAAAATGTCCGGGACTGAGGGCGTGCATAGCTCTAACGGGAACTCTTCAATGTCTCAGGCAGAAGCTCTGTTTAAAATGAATATATTGTTTTAAAATATTTTCCCGCATACACACCTTCAGCCATGTGATGAAGATGCTTGTGTTGTGGTGGCAGCTGCTACCAAAGCAACGTTTTAAAAAACTGGTACAGTCCATAGGATCTCCAACAGCCAATCAGGATCCCTGATGGGCAGAAGCCCCTTCTAACCCTGCCCACTTTCTGAAAACACTTGGCAGGCACCAGGAAAAGTGCCAGTGAGTGCCCTGGTGCCAATGCTCCCTCTAAGCTGTGCAGTCTTGTGAGCAAAAATTCTACTTTGTGAGCTAGTGGCATTAAAGTTGTGAGCGAGCGATTTGGCTACTGCATCGGTTTGCTCTGGAACCATCCTTCCTGAGCTAAGACAGAAACGTGTGAGCTGGAGGCTAAAAAACTGTGAGCTAGCTCACATGAACTCAGCTGAGAAGGAACACTGCCTGGTGCCCAAGAGCCCCACGTTGGGGATCCCTGTTTTAGAGCTTCTGACAGCACTGCTAGCTTTTCTGCTGATAAATACATCCCTGACTGTACCCAATCCCTTCACCAGGGACAGACGTCAACATATTACTCACGGAGACACTCGTTGGCAGACTCAGCCGTGCCCCGTGCCCATGGACGGTCCTGGTAGAAGGGCTGGCATGATTCACAGTCCACCCCTGTGGTGTTGTGCTCACAGAGACAAACCAGCTCATCTTCTTCATTTGGAATACATTTGTTAGCATGACCGTTACACTTGCACCTACAAGGGACACAAGCAGGGGAGAGAAACCCTTTTAATATTCAGGGTCCACCCCCCCCCTTCAGACATTCTGTAAAGCACCAATAGGCTCGGCTGGGACATCATATCAAACCATGGCTCAACTAAACTAACAATATTTAGCATGTTCATTTGAACGCGGGGGAACTAACTATGGTTATTTAGAATTTATCAAACCAGAATCTGCAACTATGGATTCAAGTTTGTCTATTATCCGCTATATAGCTTAGCTATCATTTCATGCAATGTTAGTTGCAAACATCATTGTCTCCAAACTGCTCTCACTGCAGGGCAGGCCAGGATAGCAACTGTGCCTCTGTGGGAGAAAATGAGGAAAGAGAGAAGATGGTAATAACAGAATAGGATCTGAATGATCATCTATGAACTAAAACTTGATTTCACAAACTAACCACTGAGAAAACCAGTCAAGACTTTGGGTGATTTCCCACTAAAGCTGCCGCGGGGTTGCGCCGCCGTTTGCCCCGAGATTTTTAGTCAATTTCACACTCGAAGCCGCGGGGCTGCATTTTGACCCGCGGCTCGCTCGATTTCCCGCAGTTTCGTAATCCTCAAAAAACAGGATTACGAAACTGCGGGGAAATCGGCGAAGCCGCGGGTCAAAATGCAGCCCCGCGGCTTCGGGTGTGAAATTGACTAAAAATCTCGGGGCAAACGGCGGCGCAACCCCGCGGCAGCTTTAGTGGGAAATCACCCTTTGTGTTATGTTTGAAATAAGCCACAGGCTGACTATAGTCTTATGTAGCAGAAAAGATTCAATTTGATTTATTATGATCAAAGATCAGCAAATACCTTAAAATGTTACATATAGTTAACAGCGAAATACAGCTAGATAGTTGGTACAGGTAAAAATTTTAGTTAAGACAATGTGGATTTTAAAATTTCCTAAGAAATAATAGTCTTCTGTCTGGTTAAGATAGCCATAGCACAAAATCTTGCTACCTTTGCAGTAATTTCTTAACAAATATCAGCCAAGTCCAATAGTACCTTAAAGACTAACAAAATATGTGGCAGCTTTCGTGAGTCACTGCTCGCTTCTAGTGATATAGCACCCCATTGGCCGCTGATGTATTTTTAAACTGAGCAAAAACTAGCAAAATGCAAGCAAAAACTCATAAAGGTGATGTGTAACAACTTATATTATCGAATTGTAGAGTGGTAACCACATTACCTTGTTACAGCAAAACCAAGAAGTGATGTGGTAGCTAAAACAGGCAAATGTGATTTTAGGCTGTATCAACAGAAGTATAGAGGCCAGATCATGCAAAGTGATCATATTGCTTTACCTTGATCTGGTTAGACATCACCTAGAGTGTTGTGTTCAGTTTTGGCACCACAATTTAAGAAGGCTATAGATAAGATGGAAAGTGTCCAGAGGAGGGCAATGAAGATGGCGAGGGGTCTGGAGACCAAGTCCTATGAGGAAAGGTCGAAGGAGCTGGGTATGCTTAGATGACTTAGAGGTGATGTGATAACCATCTTCAAGTACTTGAAGGGCTGCCATATAGAGGATGGTGTGGAGTTGTTTTCTGTTGCCCCAAAACGTCGGACCAGAACCAACCATTAGGAAGAAGAGTGGTTCATCAGTGGAACAGGCTTCCTTGGGAGGTGGTAGGCTTACCTTCCTTGGAGGTTTTTAAGAAGAGGCTAAATGGCCATCTGACAGCAATGCTGATTCTGTGAACTTTGGCAGATCATGAGAGGGAGGGCAGGAAAGGTTGCATCAGTGCTTAGTTCTTGTAGCCCTTTCTTATATACCCAGGGAAATACCAGTTGCCACCTTGGGGTCAGGAAGCAATTTTCTCCAGGCCAATTTGGCCTGGGATCCTGGAGGCTTTTTTCCATCTTTAGGCATGGAACAGGAGTCACTGGGGGTTGGAGGATTCATAGTTGTGAATTTCCTGCATCGTGCAGGGGTTGGACTAGATGACCCTGGAGGTCCCTTCTAATTCTATGCTTCTGTGATTCTAGTCTTGAAGGCACTAACAGTTGCGGCCTCAGGGCCAAATTCCATGGATCAAAGCCCATGGATAGATCAATTCTTTGATAGACCAATTCTTTGACTCAATATGTAAGGCTGTATGTGCCTTCTATGGTACATGCTTTGCTAGGCAGAAGGTCCCAGATTCCATCTCAACCATCTCTGATTCCAAGGACCTCAAGGAAGTGGGCTGAGAGCCAAACTAGAAGTGATGTGGGAAACAAATTGGAACATGAGTGTCTGACCCAACTGGCCATCACACAGAAGAGGAGAATTTCCTTAGAAAGTCTTCTGTTGTTCCATTTGACTCCATTTGGCTGTGAGGGGGAGGAGGGACTTCCAGCTTCTCTACTGTGCCATTTACTCCTTTCTCTGGCTCCGCATATCCTTCCTAGGATATCTGGAGTCAGAGAAAGGGGAAACCACCCCTCCAGGCCATTTCCACAGGCAAAAACAGCACAGTAGGGAAGCCAGAAGCCACGCCCCCCCCCAGTAGCACTAAATGTTACTAAATGGAGCTAAATGGTGCAACAGAGAGCTTTCTAGTAATTTCCCTGGTTCTTCCATGTGACAGCTAGTTGAGTTAGGCACCCTTGTCCAGACTCATGACACACATAATGTCTAGTTTGGCTCTGTTGCCAGTGAAATACTGAGCTAACTGGACCACTGTTCTGACTCAGCCAGAAGAGGCCATAATATATCATATCTTTGATGCTGTAACATCCTGCCCCTCCTGAGACCAATAAAATATAGTGCTGTTCTGTAGAGGAACAAACATGCGGAAGATCAGAAACCAAGTTGCAGCGTATTTCTTTCCCCTTCCTTGCTCAGGCCTAACCCTGACCACTAATCTGCTGACACCATTATATATGTCAGCTGGGGCTAGGTCATTTCCTCTATGGGTGGTCTACTCACAAGATAACACATCCCAGCTGCCCAGGACAGATAAAACCAGTGTGGTCTGGGTTGTGTGCTTATATAAAGTCACCCTTGCTTTCCCTTCTGCTGGGCTGGCATTTTGTTTCAACGCTGTGGCTTAAATTGAGAGAACCAAAGTCTGCAATGGGGAGAGCAGAGCAGAGGAAGTAAGGGGTCTGGGCAAATGGGAAACACCTGCCCTTTCACCCCCATCCCCAGAGAAAGCTTGTTTGCTTATTTATCTAGCAATTACAACCCCACCTTGTTTAAAAAGTTCCAGGTGGCTAAGAATAAAAGTAATTTAAAACTCTAAAGCAATGTCAGACAGTGAGTCATAGCCCAAAATTACTGGTTTGGAATCCAAAAGTATTCAGTATCACGTCCACATGACTTGCTTCAGCTCATAAACGGGATCTTTGGTAAAAACAGACCATCTGGTCTCTAACTTCTGGCCCATGGTGTGACTGAAGTTGGCAGTGTTACTACAGCAAACTATGCAGCCTCAAACAATCCAGCAGAGTTGGTTATAAGATGGGCTGAATATAAGACTACCCTCTTTAAAGTAGGGTATATACAAACATGGGAGGGGGAATGGTTTATTCTTTAGCCAGCAAGCTTCTTCCCCAGGAGATGGATGTCTTTCAGATCTAGGAATCTTCAATCTAAACATAATTTGTTGTCATCCAAATGTGTACACTTCAATAAACTGGAGTTTATTTCTTGACCACAAAACAGGTTCCTGAACTGTGGTTTTATTCCATTTGGAATTAAAAAACAAATTCAATTTATTAAGAGGCTACTGGAAGGAACTGTGTTAGGGTTGCCAGCTCTGGGTGGAGAAATACCTGGAGATTTGGGGGGTGGAGGCTAGGGAGGGTGGGGTTTAGGGAGGTGAGGGGCCTCCACTCTTCAAAGCAGCCATTTTCTCCAGAGGAACTGATCTTGGTCAGCTGCAGATTAATTGTAATAGTGAGAAATCTCCAGGTGCCACCTGGAAGTTGGCATCCCTAGGTTACTTTGAAGATTTCTTAAACCTACTAGTCTTTGCTCCTGACTTCACACATGAGGGAGGGAGGGAGAGAACATGAGAAAACAACAGGCCCTTTCTTGTCACTAACAAACCAAAGGTTGGTTGTGAGGTCTGAACACAGCCTTCTTCAAATACTCCTCTTGTATCATTTATTTAACCATTTTAGAATTTTCCAAAGTAAGGCTACAATGTTCGAACAGTTAATTGCTTGAAAACATTTTGACTAAAATGGTGCTCAATGGTCCCTCTAAGCTGTGAAGTCTTGTGAGCCCAAATCTTACTTTGTGAGCTACTGGCATTAAAGTTGTGAGCGAGGAATTTGGCTACTGTATAAATTAGTTTGCTCTGGAGCCATCCTTCCTGAGCAAAGACAAAAATATGTGACCTGAGGGTAAAAAATTATGAGCTAGCTCACACTAACTCAGCTTAGAGGGAACACTGCTCCTGACTTAACTGAAGTGGGAGGAGATTTCTCCCCACAAAAAGTACTACTGACCAAGCTGCCATCTTGGAAAAGACCTCCCGTAAGAACATAAGAGAAGCCAATGTTGAATCAGGCCAACGGCCCATCTAGTCCAACACTCTGTCACACAGTGGCCAAAAATACCAGGTGCCATTAGGAGGTCCAGCAGTGGGGCCAGGACACTAGAAGCCCTCCCACTTCTGCCCGCCCCAGCCCAAGAATAGAGTGCATCACCTGCCTCAGACTGAGAGTTCCTATCTATATCTTGTGGCTAATAGCCACTGATGGACTTCTGCTCCATATCCTTATTCTAATTCCAGACTTTTTTTTTCTGTGCGGATACCTATTCCCACCAACAGGGGCCTCACTCTCCCCCAACAGCTTTTCCTACATAGTCAGTAGACTTCCTGGGTTTGTAGAAAAATCCAAACAGTGAGGAAATCCCTTCAGGGACAGTTGAATTCCCCCCAAAATGCCTTTTGAAATGGCGTCTGCAGGGACCTGACTCCAGGCCTCAACGGTGGGAGATTAGAACGTTGGGGGGGGGGAGAGGAGGCTTCTGACTGGCTCTGTCAGTCAAAGGGTAGGGGGAGGGCCCTTTCTTTCCAGGCCTCTTTCGGCCTTGGAGGGAGGGAGGGGGAGGGAGGGAGGGAGCCTTGGGGCCAGGCTGGGGGATTCCTAGAGGTTTTGGGTTGGAGTGCAAGGAGGGCAGGATTTGGGGAAGGGAGAGGCCTCAGCTAGGTATCATGCCACAGAATCCACCCTCCAAAGCAGCCATTTTCTCCAGGGAGACAGATCTCCGTTGTTCACAGATCTCTGGAGTTCACTCTCCAGGCCCCACTTGGAGGTTGCCAACCCTAGGCCTGGCAGCAGTTTAGGGTTGCCAGGTCCCCCCACGGGCACTGGCAGGGGATGGGGGTAGTGGGGTTGCCAGCTCCAGGTCTGGAAACTCCTGGAGATTTGGGGATGGAGCCTGGGGAGGACAGGGACCTCAGTGGGGTACAATGCCCTAGAGTCCACCCTCCAAAGCATCAATTTTCTCAAGGGGAAGTTATCTCAGTAGTCTGGAGCTGAGCAGTAATTCCAGGGGATCCCCAGATCCCACCTGGAGGCTGGCATCCCTAGGCAGCACCCTCTGGGTGACTTGATACCACCTAATTTGCATGACTCAACTTGGCCTGGCTGCTTGCTGCTGTTCAGCAGCCACCCTATGAAAGCCAGCAGTGGTGCAGCAGTTAGAGCCTCAGAGTAGGGTCTGCAAGACCCAGGTTCAGATCCCCATATTGCAGTGGAAGCTGACTGGGTGATTTTGGACCAGTCACATACTTTCAGCCTAACCAACCTCACAGGGTTGTTGTGCAGATAAAAAGGCGGTGAGAATAATGTAAGCTGCTTTGGTCCCCACTGTGGAGAAAGACTATAATTTTCCTTGGTAGAAGCTGTGGGGAGGGGGACGGACGAAAAGCTGAAGACAGTTAAAGGCAGATAAAGATTAAGTTGGCTGTTGGGTGGGAAGGAAATAGGGTTGCCAACTCTGGATTGGGAAACTCCTGGACATTTAAGGGGTGGATCCTGGGAATGGTGGGGTTTGAGGAGGGGAGGAACTTCAGACCAGTATAATGCCATAGACTCCACCCTCCAAACCAGCCGTTTCCTCCATGAGAACTACCATTGCCAGCCTCTGGGTGAGGGCTGGAGATCACCCAGAATTACAACTGTTGTCCGGGTGATAGAGATCAGTTCCCCTGGGTAAAATGGCTGCTTTGGAGGCTCCACCCCCAGAAGGGAGAAAGAGTGTGAGATAGGTAAGGGTAGAGGGGAGGGAGCAAAGGTGTGAGGAATGGGATGACCATCCCGCAAGTTTCTTGCAGGTCTCCACTTGTGGTTATCTAATTCCCTTTTGAAACTGTCCATGCTTGTAGCTGCCACCACCTCCTGTGGCAGTGAATTCCATGTGTTAATCACTCTTTGGGTGAAGAAGTACTTCCTTTTATCTGTTCTAACCCAACTGCTCTGCAATTTCATTGAGTGTTCACGAGTTCTTGTATTGTGAGAAAGGGAGAAAAGTACTTCTTTCTCAATCTGCTCAGTCCCATGCATAATCTTATAAACCTCGATCATGTCACCCCTCAGCCATCGTTTCTCCAAGCTAAAGAGCCCCAAGCATTTTAACCTTTCTTCACAGGGAAAGTGTTCCAACTCTTTTATCATTCTAGTTGCCCTTCTCTGCACTTTTTCCAATGCTATAATATCCTTTTTGAGGTGTGGCGGCCAGAACTGTACACAGTATTCCAAATGAGGTCGCACCAATGATATCTTGACTCACCCAAACTTTTCTGTCAATGCAGATCTGGCTAATTTATCAACCTAATTAAAGTATGTTAATCAGGTGGCCTCACCCAGGCTCTTTGGGCTCATGCAGGCTGGGCTCACAATAGCCTTATCAAGGTATTTTCCCTACTTTTTCCTGACAAAGTTTGACAGCAGATAACTTTAAACCAGACAGTGAGATTCAAACTTTTTATCTTGACCCAACCAAAGCCAGGATGGCCCAAATCCCAACCACCCTGGGGATCTTCTGTCCATAAAAGACAGACCAATGCCATAGCAAATGGTTTCTCAGATCCAGGGGTCATTTGGGGCTGGAGTGCACCGGAACATTGCTCCAGCAGTCCCACCCGGGAGCCCCGCCCTGCACTGCAAGGAAGGCACGGGGAGGCATTTAAATGCCTCCAGCTCTCTCCCCCCGCACTTCCTGGCTAGCGTGCCGAGGCAGGCGAGCCAGGAGAGGGCGGGGGGGCTCTAGAAGACTTCCTCATCTCGCCTGCTTGGGCAAGTGACATGAGGAATGCACGGGGAGGCATTTAAATGCCTCCCTGTTCTCTCCTCCCCGCCTTTCCTGGCTTGCGTGCCCAGGAAGGCAAGCCAGGAGAGGGCGGGGGGCTCTAGAAGCCTTCCTCGTCTCGCCCGCTTGGGTGAGCAACATAAGGAACGTGTGGGGAGGCATTTAAATGCTTCCCTGCTCTCTTCCTGGCCTTTCCCAGTTCAGGCGAGCCAGGAGGGGGGGCTCTAGAAGCCTTCTGTCTCACCCGCTTGAGCGAGTGACATGAGGAATACATGGGGAGGCATTTAAATGCCTCCCCACTCTCTCCCTGGCCTTTCCTGGCTTGTGCCCCAAGGCAGGCGAGCCAGGAGAGGGGGGGGGGCTCTAGAGGCCTTCCTCATTGATAAGTATAACACTTAAAGGCAGCATTCCAACAAATGATTCAGCTTTAATGGTAGTGATTCAACAGATCAGAACAGATCAGAACAGACAACACAACATAGAACAACAGGCTCTTATTTAAACAGTGCGGGCTTGCATAGCCACGCCCACATCAGAGATAACAACCAATAGCATTGCTTAGATAACATTCAATCAGTTTGCTTCCCTCCAGCACAATCCTTGTATTCTGATTGGCCCGCTACGCAGAGTAGCCAATCAGGTATTGCCATTCTGGATACCAGCCTGTCAATGGGGATGAAATCAAGCTCAGGACATAACATCCCTCTACCCTATGAATGGACTACCTCTGAACAGATGTATTCCTTCAGATAAGCCGGTCGCTGCCTAGACCGTTGAGACCGACACAGGGTCTCTGTCAGGGGTGTCTGCTCCTCATTAGTAGTTGGAGGACTACTGTTTGCCTGTTCAGGCACCTGGGATTCTGTCCCTTGTTTGGTTGGAGCTACCTCCCTAGCTTCTGCGACCTGCGGAGTTTCACCCACCTCTACCTCTTGAGGCACTGGTCTGGCAGTTGGGCTTTCAGCGTCTCAATAAGGGGTGGACCATCGCTGGTGTAGCTGGTCGATGTGGCGCCTAAGTTGTCAGCCGTTGTCTGTCTGCACCACGTAAGACAGTGACCCAGGTACTTCTATGATGACACCCAGAAGCCAAAGGTGTCCCTCCCCATAGTTCCGGGTGAACACTAAATCCCCTGTTTTAAAGGACCTGGGAGTTTGCCTGTTCTTCCTCTGGGGTGGTCGATCTGTGGTGAGATCGGGGTGTAGTCTGTCACGGAGGGTAGTGAGGCAGCGACCCATTAACAACTCCGCAGGACTCCTCCCTGTGGCAGAGTGTGGTGTTATATGTTGGTACAGGAGGAAAGATGCCACCTTTTTCAAGAAGTTTGTGCAATGGTTCTGTCACCGATGCCTTGTGGGGCAAGAAGGCATGGTAGAAATGTAAAATGCCCAGGAAGGATTGCAGTTCTTTTTTTGTTTTGGGCTTTGGGGCTCGTTGAATGGCAGCAACCTTGCTCTTTGGGGGGTGGATGCCCTGTTCATCAATTAAAAAACCAAGAAATTCGACCTGGGAAACCCCAAACTGACATTTTTGCTTTTTAACTTTTAAGCCTGCTGCTTGGAATTGGCCCAGCACACCCCTAATACGCTCTGCTAATTCTTCCTCAGTGGCCCCAGCAACCAGCACATCGTCAAACTAAGGCACCACTCCTGGCAGATCCCTCAGCAATCCCTCCATCAAACTCTGAACAATACCAGGAGCTACATTGACCCCAAATTGCAAACGATTGACCCTGAACACTCCTCGATGGGTCACAATCGTCTGTGCCTCAGCTGCCCTGTGGTCCACGGGCAACTGCTGGTATGCTTGTGTGAGGTTGAGTTTTGTAAACAGTCGCGCCCCCCCCCTTCAGTGAAGCCAATATGTGGCTTATAATGGGAACGGGGTAATGGTGCTGTTGTTAAGCTTTGTTTAAGGTACATTTATAGTCAGCACATATCCTGACTGAACCATCTGGTTTGATTAGCGTTACAATGGGTGTTTCCCACTTCGCATAAGGCACAGGCTCTAAAACCCACTGAGTCACCAACTTATCTAGTTCTGCCTCAATTTTCGGTATGAAGGCAAGTGGCACAGTTCTATACCGCAACCTGATGGACGCTACTGAGGGGTCTAGCTCAAATGTGACTGGTGGACCCGTATACTTTCCCAGGGTTCCGTCAAACACTTCAGGGAACTCCACATACAAAGAACTCAGTTTATTTCCACCAGTGTGGTCGATCCCAGACACAGCAATTCCCAGAGCCTCAAACCAGTCTAACCCAAGCAGACTGGCCCTCCGCCCCTCAGCCACTTGGAGACCTAGGGTCCCCTCAAACTTTTTAAATTGTACCTCGAAAGTGGCTTCCCCAGCCACTGGTATGCGCCGCCCTTGGAAATCTGAGACATGCACCCACTGGGTGCTAACCTGTGGTTGGTCCTGGGAGGAAACAAATGCTGGAACATCTCTGTGGATATGATGGTCAACACCAATCCCGAGTCGACCTCCATCTCACACGGCACTCCATCCAGTAGCACGGTGACATGGATCTTCTTCCTGGTGTGATTTTGGGTGCCCAGGACAGTTGTAAGGCTGGAACAGCTGGTGGTCATGTTGCACTCTGCTTGCCTCCGTGCTCTGACGTCTCGCTCCTTCCTCGACATCGCTGGGGATGACTGAGGTGACTTCCTTGGACCTGTTGCCTTGCAGACTCTGGCCAGATGGCCCCGCTTGTTGCAGTTCCAGCACCGTAGGTCACGTGCCCAGCACTGGTTCCGCTCGTGATTACCACCACAATCTGCGCATGACTGCTGATGTGTTACTTTCCTTGTGGTCCACTGTGGCTTCGCTCTCTGCATCTGATCGACATCATTGCCCTCGGCCTTGGAATTGCTGGTCGACTCATGATGAACCGCCTTCTCGACCCATGGTTGTGACGGCCCAGTGGCTTGCCAGACCTCCCGAGTAGATCATTTGGTGGCTTCAGCGGCTATAGCCTCTGCGTAGGCTGCAGCGTGAATTCAGCTTTGGTGAACAGCCACTGCTACAGATGCTCGTCTCTTAGGCCACACACCAACCGGTCCCGCAAGGCCATCTCCAGGTCAGAGAAACCACACGTGTGGGCAGCTTTCCTCAGCTCGGTAACAAATTCCATTATCAATTCTCCAACCTTCTGGTCCCGTTTACAGAACGCATGGCAGTGCGCAATTTCTGACGGACTAGGCATATAGTGATTTTTCAGCTTTGCTTTCAGGTCCACCAATTACACCATCAGGATGTCAGTCGGTGTGACCAGGGACCTTGCCACATCAAACACGGCTTGGCCGCAGGAACTCAGCAGGAGTGCTGATTTCGTGGCCTCCTCCTCAATTTGGTGTGCCCTTAGATGACACTCGAACTGTGTTATATATGATTCCCAGTCTTCCAGGCCTGGTTCGAACACCTCGAACTTGGCACTGGCTGCCATCCCTCTCACTGGTTCCGCCAGTGGGTTGGCAGGGTGCTGTTCTGCTGGTGGCGGAGCCACGACTGGTTCCGCTTCTTCTGCGATTGTGTTGGTATTCAGCAGGGCTGCCTACTCGCCATATCCCATCCTCGTTGCCACTGATAAGTATGACACTTAAAGGCAGTGTTCGAACAAGTGATTCAGCTTTAATGGTAGTGATTCAACAGCTCAGAACAGTTCAGAACAGACAACACAACATAGAGCAACAGGCTCTTATTTAAACAGTGTGGGCTTGCATAGCCACGCCCACATCAGAGTGGTCTAGGCAGCGACCGGCTTATCTGAAGGACTACATCTGTTCAGAGGCAGACCATTCATAGGGTGGAGGGATGTTATGTCCTGAGCTTGATTTCATCCCCAGGGGCTGGTATCCAAAATGGCTACTCTGCTGTAGCAGGCCAATCAGGATACAAGGATTGTGCTGGAGGGAAGCAAACTGATTGGACTTTATCTAAGCAATGCTATTGCTTGGAAGAGCTACAAGAGGAATGCAGGGGGAGGCATTTAAATGCCTTCCCATTCTCCCCCTTGCCCTTCCTGGCTCGCCCCGAGGCAGACGAGCCAGGAGAGGGCGGGGTGAGGCACTCACCTATGGGTGCTGTTTGTGAAGGGCGCCATGCCGGCCGCCCCCCCAAGAGTCCCGCCAGTCACCAGGGCTCCCTGCTTCCCTGACTCTGGCTCATCCTCCCGAGAGCAGAGGCAGCCACGTGGGCGCACACAGCCAATCATAATCTATGTCACTAGCGAGAGTCCTGCCCTCATGCACAATTAGCCAGGCTGCTCTTCCCTTAGAAAACGCGGTAATCCTCCGACCAGCACTCTGGGAGCTCCAAGCACCTGCCACGTATCACTTCCCATTGCCGCGGCCCAAAAGGACTTTGCCGGGCTGTCTCCCACTTCCCGGCTACCCACCCCCCAAGCGTGTGCCGCGAAGACGGGGGAGAGAGAGAGAGCGCATGCCCAGCGGCTACAAGGCGTCCAGCACCTGCGGCGTCTGCCCCAAGGAAACTCCGGCAAGGTTCTGGGGGGGTCTGGGCTAGGCAAGGGCAGGGTTTCGGGGCGCCTCTTGCATTCTGGCAATAACACCTGCAGCACAGTGGAGGCGGGGCGCCACCTGGCACCTTTGTCACCCCACCGCCCCCGCTGCTGAGCTGAGGCACTCCAGGCGGTGCTGTTGGCTCTGTTTCCTCCTTGGCGCTGCTTGCCTCCTCCGCCCCCCCTGCACCCGCTTTGCGGCGCAGTCTTTGGCTTCTTCGGCAATTGCTGAACGGTATTAAAAAATATACTGTGCCTCCCCCCCCCCTTTTTTTTTTCTGGTAAAGCAGCCAGGCTGAGCTAAAATATTCAACTCTGTTCTAGAATGCCCTTTTCTCCTTCTTCCCCTCTCTTCCTCTCCCCCATTCTCGGAGTTTCCAAACGTTCCTCTAGATAAACCCATTAACAGGGGTGGGGAGGGGTTAGGTTATGATCGCCGTTGTGGTTTACATTCCCAAGTCCCTGTCTCTTGTGATCAAACCTTCCAGCTCTTGCACTTGAAACTGCCTCTGCTAGATCGCATTTCCCTAAATGGAAAAAAAGAGGGGGAGGGAATCTCCCATCTCTTTCCATTTTTCTTTCCCCTCCTCCCTTTTCCTATTCCTGTTCCCCCCCCACCCTCACAGTTCCATGGAGCATTTCCCGGGACCTGCCAGCATGCCGGGGTGGGCAAAGGGGAAGCAGTGGCTCTTTTGTGTGTCTGGAAACTGCATCGAGGGTGGCTCTTAAAAGGGCAGGGGGGCGCAGCCTGGGAGAGGAGACCAACCACATCCACACACATCTAAGCAGCAACCAGCAAAGGTCGGCAGGAAGTCAAGTGAGTTCCTTTCCTTGCTTTCCAGCAGGACGCTGTGTGCAGGACCGCCCCCAAATCCAGCACATCTCCTGTCCGGTTGCTGCTGCCTTTCCCCTGACTGGCAGAACTTTGACAAGTGCAGCGTTTCCCCTGCACTGAGATGCAGTCTATAAGGAGTGCTTCACCTGTTGCTGTCATGCCACAGGCAGCTGATGAAAACCACCTGAGTCCTCCTGAGAAAGATGGCAACCCTGGATGGAAGGCTACAGGGGGTGAATGATTATTTACATAGCATTGTGAATGCCCATGGCAGGTTACAGAACAATATAATTTTTTAAAAAAAGGACAAATCTCTGTCCAGAAGAAATTACCATCTACAAGTGGGGAAGATGATAGAGTATCAGTGTGAGAAAGGAAGCTCCACCCTAAGCCTTCAGTACAGAAGAGGCAAACTCTTCATGTTTGTTTATTGTTTAACCTCCAAATTCTGCTTCAGTGGAATACTGGAAAGACTTTTTCTTTTGCAAGGACAGATGCAGATACTGGATCCTAGAACCACTGATGTCCCTTTGTAGTGTTAAACCTGCCGCCCCCCTTAAAAACTAGTATTACATTTGGAATCTTTATTCAGACCATTCACACAGTTATGTACTAAATAAGGAATGGGGATCAAGGAACCAATTTCAGCTTCATTGTTGGATCTTCCAGTGATAACAAACAGGCCATGACTGGAATCACTGGATATAAATTAGTTGCCCTTAGTGCAAGACATTTGCAAACCACTCCCTTGCTAATTCTGCTTCCAGCTAGCTTTCACTTTCAGAAATAAAGGTTCTCGGAATAATCTAACGGGGGGGGGGTGAGGATTTCCACTCCAACCAAAATTTAGCAACCCCTCAGAATAGAGGAAATCACACTTTACCTATAGAAGCTGAATACTGTCAGAGCCACTCCTGGGGGGTGCTCTTTAAGATCAACACTTTAGAAGAAGAAAAAGAGTTTGGACTTATACCCCGCCCTTCACTGCCCAAAGGCGTCTCAGAGCGGCTTACAAACTCTTTTCCCTTCCCCTCCCCACAACAAACACCCTGTAAGGTAGGTGGGGCTGAGAGAGCTCTGACAGAAACTGTCCTTGAGAGAACAGCTGTGCCAGAGCTTGTGACTGACCCAAGGTCACATCAGCAGGTGCAAGTGGAGGAGTGGGGAATCAAACCCGGTTCTCCCAGATAAGAGTCCACACACTTAACCACTACACCAAATTGGCTCTCCAGTTTGGCTCTACACCAAACTTTAAATGAAAAGGTGCTAGGCCAAAGCATTTTTTATATCGAGGCTTTTAACTTTTAATTGTTTTTAAAATGTGCTTTTAGTATGAGGACTGTTACCATGATCTGCTGGATTGCTAGATGTTCTTTGGGGTTTTAATGGCAAGTTTTTATTATTTTGATTTATTTTGTGGCATATAAATGTTTAAAATAACTTTCAAATTTAGGATTGGAAATGGAAGGCAAGAAGAGGACAAATCCTCTCTTTCCTCATCTTCCTCCCCTTCCCCTCAGTATTTCTTCACCAACTTCTATAATGAAGCCAAATTATTGTGGTTTCAAATCAGACGATAGTTGCCATTTTATAACAGAATAGTTTTTAAGTTATTTAGGTGTCTAAGATCAATTCTTTGATATTTATTTTTCCTAGACTCAAGTGGAAAAATCCATTAATGGCAAAGGCAGACCTTTTTAGATAGACTTCCTCAAATTTAGTATTGTGTGTATCTGAACAAAACTAAAAGAATGTTTTTCATTCTTCCTAAAATGCATTTATGTTTGAAAATTTGCGGGTGCACCGGGGGAGGTGCCAGAAGGTGGCCTCGCCTAATGTGCAGAAAAACCTGGCACCGGCCATGCTTGTGTGCCAAGGCAGGTGAGCCGGGGGGGCCTCCAGAAGCAAGCTGGCTGAGGAAGCAGAAAAGGGGGGAGGCATCTTCAAAAGCCTCCCCTTCTCTTCCTCAGCCGGCCTACCAAGGCGGGCTGGGGGGGAGTGAAGAGTGAAGGGGTTTAAACTCTAAACCCCTTCTCTCTGAGTTGTGCCGCACTAGCAGCACGATTTTTCCATTGTATTCTATGGCCCCATAGAATATAATGGAATGATGACTCTAGACAGAAGGGGTTTAAACTTTAAACCCCTTCACTCTTCGCTTTTGAAGATGCCCCCCCCCTTTTTGCTGCCCCTTCTGATATCACTTCCGATGATGTCAGAGGGTGTGGCATATGCTAATACACTATTATGCTAATGAGATATGCTAATGAGCTCCTGCAGCTCTTTTTCTACGAAATGACCCCTGCTCAGATCCCTGGTCCAGAGCTCTGCTGGTCAGAGCTCTGGCTTCCTGCTGAGAGCCCCTGCTGCACTTTGCAGGCTTTTCCTCCTTGCTCAGCTCTCTCCTCACTCTGCTCCTTGGAGCCAGCTGTGTTTGCCCCTCAAGCTCTCCAGACCACTAGCTCAGGATTTCAGGTCCCAATTTCTCCCCTCCTACCTTTTATAAGTGTGCCATCTTGTTGGTGTGTTTGTGGTTACTTAGGGAATTAGTCCTCAGGTGCCTAGTGTAGGCTTTATTCTTTTTATTTTATTTTGTATATAATAAAGCTATTTATTTGTGTTTACAATCACTCTCTCTTCATAATTTTATTTTGGGGTATCCCCACCAAGGTCCACCCTGGTATAAACAAACTTACAAGGTCCTGCATTATTCCCCTTTTTGGGTCCAGTTTGGGTAACAATCACCACCACTGCAAAAGACAGAGGCAAACTGTGGTAGGGGCCATGCTGCTGGATATTCTGCAATAGTAATCATTCACCTCCTGAATTCTCCTGTCCAGAAAGGAAAATGCAGGGGTGTGAATGATTACAATTTAAATATTCAACCATGTGTGGATCAAACTCATATTAAATATGTGGCCATTCCTGACATATGTTTAGCTCTTCCATGCCTAAAGTCTAGGAGAGATTAACTGCCATAACAAACTACCATTTTCTCCTGTCCCTCCCCCTAAACCTGCAGTGGCCAATGATATGGAGTGTGAGCTAAGGAAATGCAAAATATTGTGACATCACATCACAGGAAGGTTCTACTTAGATGCTATCAGCAGCCATTTTGTATTTGGTGTACCTTCTCTTTCTTCTCTGACAAGAGCCACAATCTCCTCGCTCATTCCCCAGGTCAAAGCAACCGCCTCCCAAACCATCTTTTAGCATACCTTCATTCCATTGCCTTACCTGCCCCCTACAGAAAAATCTGAGATGGCGTAATAGTAGGACTGCAGCACTTTGGGATCCTTGAAGATGTCATCCCCAAAGGTATTGAGCCGGTCCAAAGAGATTAGCAAGTCTGTGCCCGTCACCCACTCCTGTGAAGTTAGAAGTGCAATGTTGAGAAGAGGCTAGGATAGAAATAAAATTTCACAAGGGCTTGCTGTTCTCCTGAGGCTCAGAGAGGATTCATATATTACAAAGTCCTTGACACTGCCAGACATGTTTCTCTCAGAGGTGTACTGAGAGTTTCCTAAAGGGAATGCTGTTCACAGGCACATGCTTGTCTGATTCAGCTTGGCACAGGAGGGAGAACAGACTTCAGCCTCTCCCCTGCCAATTTCTCCAAACTTGGGTAAATTTAACACATAAGTTTCCCCAGCAGAACATATATCTACTTCCTAGGACCGTTTCTGGTTGGGGCAACAGGGCAAGAGGAAGGTGCCAACCTTTCTTCTCTGCATGTCACTGACTTGCACTGAATCAGGCCCCCACATGGCTAGGAAATGAATGCCCAGTGGAGAACTCAGGGGGCACAACTGATAGACAGAAAGTCCTTATGGTGCCACAAATTCATAATGTGTGAATCCATCTTTAGATCCAAAGTATTGGGGGTAGGGGCTTGAGTGCTAAGAGATGGCGCCCTACAGATCAGGAGATAGAGCTAGGAATGCAGAGGAGCTGGGGTATAAGTTCTGGCAAAATGGGACTGCAACCCAGGAGAAGATACTGGGCATTTATAGTAGGGGGGGCTTACCAGAGTTGGGAAGGCAAGCATACAGGACCCAGAGCATCTTCACAGCAGGAGACAAGGGATCTGCAAATAATATGCAACTAACTTCTCTACAAAAGCAGGAGGACGAAAAACTTCCCAGCCTTTCACAAGCCACACTCACAACAACAACCCTACCAGCAATATTGTTAATCTTTCCCAGCATACTCTCAGCTCAGCAGAGGAATTTGTCTTTTCAAGAGGATTGTCATCCTGCCCCACTAAAGCCACACAGACAATACAGCTCTGAGGAGACTGGAGGCCTTTCCCCACTGTCTACCTTTTTTCCCCTTCTTTTTTCTGTTGCATCTTATCCTGCCCTTCCTCTGGGAACCTTGGGGCAGTTAGAACTTAAAAAAACATTTTTATTAGTTTATATAAAGAAAGGGGGAAAGAAGGAAAAAGAGAAAAATACAGAAATATTTTTAAAATTCCAACTTCTGCATGCGTATCTTCTCATTACAATTTCACAACTACTTCATCTATCATTCTTATTATTCTTCACTTGATCTTAGTTTCTTAATATTTAAGTTTTAACCAGTCATAGAACACCCTCCATGGTCCCATAAATTCTTCCATTTTTCCTTTTAATATGTTTGTCAACTTGTCCATATCAGCACATTCTATATCAACTCAGGTACCATTGGAATTTTCCATGTGTTCCATGTCATTGCAAATAAAATTCTGGCAGCTGTTATATCATGTAAAATAAAATATCTATGATTCTTATCTAACTCATCTGGTAAACAATTTTACAAAAATATCTCTGGCTTCAAGTATGCACTTAATCCAGTATTAAAAAAGTATGCACTTCAATCCAGAATTTATGAACCTTTTTATATGTCCACCACATATGATAGGACAACCCAATATGTTTATTACATTTCCAACACATATTACTCAAGTTTTTATACATTTTAGCCAATCTATCTGGGGTTAGATGCCATCTATAGAACATTTTATATAAGTTTTCTTCAAATGGAACAGATTTAGTCAACTGAATGTTCACTTTCCGTATTTTACTCCACTCTAACAGCCTGATGTTATAACCCACATTTTGCATCCATCTAACCATACATTCTTTAACTATTTTGACCTGTATTTTCAATTGTATCAGTGTACCATACATTTTCTTAATAAGTTTCTCTCTTGAAGTACATAATAATTTTTCAAATGCCCATTGTTCTGAATACAATCCAGTTTTTCCTTACTATATCTAGATTCCACTTGTGTTCTAGTCCACCAATCTAAGTTTTTCATTTTTCTTTAATTCTTCCTGAGATTTTAAATTATTTTCATCATCTAATAATTCTGCATATCTAATAACTGCTTATTTTGAAGTCAAAATTGGTTGAGAAAAAGCTTCCACTGGAGACACCCATCTTGGAATTTCAGTGGATGAATCTTTTCCCATGTTGTCAGTAATGATTTTCTTATCATATGAGTTTTAAAATATTTATGTCTGGAGACTTTCCCATACCATAAAAAGGAGTGCCATCCAAGTTTTAAATCATGTCCTTCTAGAGCCAGTAGACTATGATCTTCAAGTAGAATCCATTCTCTGAGCCAAACCAAGCTTGGTGCTCTATAATAATACTTCCAGTTCTATACTCCAAATCCAGCATTATCTTTTGCATCTTGCAAGGGTTTCAGTTTGGTGTAGTGGTTAAGTGCGCGGACTCTTATCTGGGAGAACCGGGTTTGATTCCCCACTCCTCCACTTGCACCTGCTGATGTGACCTTGGGTCAGTCACAAGCTCTGGCACAGCTGTTCTCTCAAGGACAGTTTGTGTTAGAGTTCTCTCAGCCCCACCTACCTCACAGGGTATCTGTTGTGGGGAGGAGAAGGGAAAGGAGTTTGTAAGCCGCTCTGAGACGCCTTTGGGCAGTGAAGGGCGGGGTATAAATCCAAACTCTTCTTCTTCTTTGATTCTTGGCTTTTCCCCTTGCCATGTAAAATTCTGTCAGTTTATTCAGTTTGTCAAAAAATTGTTTAATATATATCAGCAGTGTCTGAAATAAAAAAATCATTTTCAGAATTGCTATTCTGCCTGTGATACTTGCAAATTTTTCCATTTCTCTAAATCCTTTTTAGTGTCTTGCATCACCTTGTTATAATTGTCTTTCATCAGGGAGCTACATTTTGCTGTAATATTAATACCCAAATATTTGACTTTCTTCTCCAGTTGAAATCCAGTCAACTCTGCTATTTCAAGTCTTTGTTTCAGTGTCATATTTTTTGTAATCATTTTCGTCTTCTGATAGTTTATTTTCATTCCCACCATTTTTCCATATTCATTTATCAGATTCATCAGTTGTTGTACAGACTCCATTGGGTCTTCTAAGGTAAATACCTGTCAGGATCCTGGTTAAATCAGTTCTCAACACCAGCCAGTTTGAAGAAAGCTAACTTTATTGAGACAGTTGATAGATACTATCCTGGACACATATATTGTTAGGACTGAACATGAACGTGCAAAGGTTGCAGATATAGTGGATTCAAGTAAAGGCACTAAAGCTCAGGACCCAATCACCCCACGGTATTTGCCCACCAGAACTAACAGTCAGCTTCCCCCCATAGACACATAGCCTCTACATAGCAAGGAAAACAGGATTACAGATATTTGAGAAGCCAGGACATTTGGCACCGCTAAGGTGACAAGCCCCGGGCACATCAAAGAGAGAGAGAGGAATCTCCTCTCTCAATGGCAGGCGAGCTGTAAAATGCAAAATGCACAGGGAGCCTGACAATATCAAATCATCAGCAAAGGCCTCTACTCCCCGTCTACTTTTAAAGGAATACTTTCACCACAGCACAGAAGAGAGCACTATTGGACAGACAGCCTCTTTGCAGCTTCAACAATCTTCTGCTGTTACCATGTCATACATATTTTAAACCTATAGTCTTATGCTGTTACACCATATATATAGGCTTGACATTTTCCCTGGGGGAGGGTTGCCTGTTTTAGGAGCCCTGATCCACTGGCCCCGATCTGGCCAGCAGGAGGAATCCCATCCCCAAAGTGCTGGGATTGTGACAATGTGCCTGGCATGATGACATCACCCAGAGGTGACATCATCATGCTGGACACTCTAGTACTCGGCCTAAAAATTCTATGGTACCATAGAGTTTCTGGTTGAATGCTAGAGTGTCCCCCTGGTGATGTGCCTAGTTTGATGATGTCACTTTGTGGGGACTCCCCCTGAAGGTCACACCACCACAGTGGACCTCTATATAGATTACTTCCACCATTGGGCCCAAGCTAAAATAATCAACAAAAAACACCATTCATGGTCTAGTCTCAACTGCACAGAGAAGAATGCCATAAGCAGCCTGAAAAACAATCCAGATATTAAGACAAAAACAAGCTGACCAGGGAGAAGCCATTGTCATAACATAGGAACAAATTTATACGAATATACCCCAAGAATCTCAACTGGGCACTTTCTACCTCTTGCCAAAGATATACAAACCTGACAGCCCTGGATGCTCCATTGTCTTGAGCATAGGCATCATCACTGAAGGAGTATCAGGATATATGGACTCCATCCTGAGACCATGTGTTATTAATACCCCCAACTATGCTGTGATACTACAGTTTTCCTGAGGAAAGTGTAGTCCATCAGCCATCTCCCAGAAAACAGCATTCTAGCAGTCATGGATGTTGAGTCGCTGTATACCAACTTCCCCCATAAGGATGGACTACAAGCCATTAGAAACATCATCATTGACAACACCACAGCAGATCTTGCTACTGAACTCTGAATGTTCTCACCCACAACTACTTCAGGTTTGGTGAGAACTTATACCTCCAAATCAATGGCACAGCCATGGAGTCCACAGTATCCTAATATTTTCATTGCCATTCTACAGCATTTTCTGAACTTCTACCAACTGGCACTTCTCCTTTACTTGAGATTCATTGATAACATTTTCATTGTCTGGACCCATGGCAAAGAAACCCTCAAAAGATCTCACCTGGCTTCGAACAACTTTCATTAATCTAACAATGAATTACACTACACAAGAAATAAACATCATGGACACCACAGTATGGATACATGAGGGACACATAAATACCACATTATACCAGAAACCGACAGATCAGCAAACATATCTACATGCCTCCAGCGACCACCCCAACCACATCTGTAAAGAAATGCATTTTTTTTATTATTTTCCAGTCTGTGGCATGCCATTTTCAGTGGGATTTTCCCGGAACTCCTGGAGAGAACCCCTGAACCTCCCAATTTCAGTGGGAGAGCCAGTTCCACTGGTCTTCCAAAACACCGCCTGGAGGCAAGTGTTGGTGGGGAGCTTGATTTGGGGGCTTGTGGATGTGGCAGTGTCCATTTAGACCCCTCATCGCTCCTTTGCAGAAATCGGGAAGGGAGCACCCGGGAGTAGCTATGAGTGCACAGGTGTGATTGACTGACCTCTGGAGCTATACTCCTCCTAAAGAATCTACACTTTATCTCTACTTGCTAATTTCAACTTTATGCTATGAGTATGGATTTACCCAGTTTGACTATATCTTAATAGCAGCTGACATTTATAACTGCAGCTATAACAATCTAATAAAGTGTAATGCCATGGGAATGAGAGAAAAGGGAGGTGGATTCCCCTCCACTGTGCAGCTAGGAACAGTTGTTCGGGCATTATACTTAAAGAAATGAACCAAAACTAACTCTTGGGATTAACCTGTGGATCGACTGAACCCTTCTTCCTTTGGATTTAGGAATTGTTTGCTGGGGAAAGCGTGGCAGACCATTTGAAATGTTGTAAATTACTTGAGATAGAATGTCAGGCAGCTGCAGCTTTTATTTTTTAAGAACTCCAGAGTGTGAGGCTGATGAAGATGTTTAGGCACAGTTTGCCTTGACCCTTTTGAATGATGTTATTATATCTGACTGACTTTGAGGATGTGTAGAATGGAATAACTCTGGCTATTATAGTTTTTAGAACTGTGAAGGAAAGAAGTCTGGAGGCTCAATGTGGGAGGATGGATGCTGGCTGCTTAAATCTGGTGGATTAATTTTTTATGTTTGGATTTTTGTTTTTCCTTTTTGAGCTTTTTTGATTATTAAGGTCTGAGGCTTACCTGATTTCTAGTTTCAGACCTATTTGGAACAAATATTTCTGTTTGATGGATTACTGAACTTTATTTTGGGCCCTTTTTCTTTGATTTTTGGATTTTTGGTGGATTAATCTGGCTTTATTATGGGTACATCTTATTTTTGCTTTTTCCTTATATATTGAGATGGGTTTATGTTTCCTTTGTAACTGATAAGATTGGAGGATTATAAAGGGTGATCTAATCTCTGGTGGATTACCTCATTTTTTCCAATTTATGTCTGGCTAATTTTGAAAACAACTCTTTTTTCAGATTTTCTGTACTTTATAAGGGGACAGTTTACTTTGTTTTGGCATAATAACTTTTGAAGTAGTTTTAAGGATTTAAAGGCTTTCAATGGAACATTGTTAAGGACTATGGAATATTAATAATACTACTTCTTTGTGAGACTACTACTGAAGTACTTATTATTGGAATACCTAGCAATATGTCTTGGAAATGGTACTATGACAACTCTGAACTGGCTTTGAATATCTTTTGGAGACAACCTTATATTTTGAACTTCTGGAATTGGACAGAACTATTACCTAAAGTATTAAAGAGTGGTAAGACCTTTGATTGTTGTTAGAAGAGGGAAACTGCGATGGTCTATTGTTTTATTTTTCTTTCCTTCTTGCTGTTAAAATACAATCTTTGAACTGCAATGCATTGTTGATATTTTAGTTGAACCACAGGGTATGAATGTTTTGTTTTGTTACTATGATAAAGGGAACTATGGAGACTATCAAAAGGTAATACGTTTGGGAATGCGAATAATTTGTTAAGTAAACATTGTTGAATGGTAATATAAACAGGCGTAAACTAAAGGGAAAAAGAAGAGGGTGTGTTTGGGGGGGAAATTGATATTTTAAAGGAAAATGTCTTCCAGTTCAACTAAACCTTCCCCAACTTTACAAAAATCTATGGCATCAACATTAACAAAGATGCAAAATCAGGAGCTGCAGAATATGATTAAAGAGGCTGTAAATAAAGCTATAGAGAATGCAATTCCTCAAGCTATACAGAGTACAATTCCTCAGGCTATAAATAATGCACTTCCAATGGTGGTTGAACCACTACAAGCAAAATTTGATGCTTTGGCCTTGCAAATTGAACCACTACAAGCAAAATTTGATGCTTTGGCCTTGCAAGTAACTACCCAGACTCAGGAGTACAAACAACAAATTGTGGAAAATACTCAACAGATTTCTACACTGAAACAGACTACTAGTCAACTACAAGAGAAATCAGAAATGGTTGATCAGAAATTTCAAAATATGGAAGCGAAATATGATCTTCTTGAGGACTCTGTGATCAGATTAGAGGTCGATAAAGCTTCATATATGCTGCGATTTCAAAATATTCCTGAAAAAACAGATGAAGATGTTAAAGAGGAAATATCTAAAATTTTAGCAATATATTTGGAAGAAGATAAATTCCAAACTGTATGGGATGAGATAGATGTTATGTATCGAATGAACTCAGCATATGCAAGAAGTAGATTACCTAGAGAGATACGTGTGCGATTTTATAAAAGGACTATGAAAGATCTTATCTTGAGAGGTGCAAGTAAAAAATCATTGAAGATTCCTGAGACAGAAATTACAATTCTGAAAGAGGTTCTATGGAGAGTGAGAGAAAAGAGAAGAAATTATGGTCAACTGACAAAGCTGTTAAGAGAAAATGCAATAACCTATAGATGGGTAATACCAAAAGGTGTACTTTTTACCTTTCAAGGGAAAAGATTTAGATTAAACTCAATATTTAAAGTAGAAGACTTCCTTAAAAAGTATGGAGAAGATTTGGGAGCTAAACCTGAAGATGATGAGGAACAAGAAGACGAAGAAGAAGGATTAGAAGAGGGTGAAGTACAAGTAAAAGGAGCAGCAAAACCAAAGACAGAGAATAAAAAAAGAAAAGAAAAAATAGCATTGCAACCTGTGGTAACACGACTACAAGAAAAGAACAAAACTGGAGACAAAGATAAAAATGGATAGAAGAAAAATGAAGATAATTTCAATATATGTTAATGGACTGAATGCACCTCAAAAGAGGAGACAAATATTTCAACAAATTAAGAAAGTTAATGCAGATGTTGTTTGTTTACAAGAAACTCACATTAAATTTGGTAAACTATTTGTATCATCAGATAACTATAAGAAAAAAAGAGGAGTTGTCACATATGTGAAAGAATACTTACATTCGGAAATGGTATATGAAGCAGAAGATGGGAGAATAGTTAAAATACACTGATTTTTTTTAAAACTAATTTTATTAGGATACACAATACTTCACAACTTGGTCCAAATAATATACATCATATCCTTTTCCCAAAAACTCCTCTTCCCCCCCGTTGGCTCCCAGCATTGTTTCCACCATTAGACCTAACATAATACATGCTAAATCCTTGTTATCATACAGATTCTACAGGTAACCCAATTTACTTATTTATAACTACTATAAACACTTATTAACTGTATACAATTGTTACATCTTTAGTAGTTTCCCAAACTAAAAATACTATCTTTCATTTTCCAGTACTTCTGTATATATTCTTTAAAGTCGCTCCAGTCTGCCAAAAAGGTTTCTGCTTCTAGGTTGTTAAGCTTTCTTGTCCATTTGTCCATTTCTGCCATAAAGAGCGGTTTTCTCAGCCAGTCCCAGAGATCAGGAATCTTTTCATTTTTCCAGTTTTGAGCATAAATCATTCTAGCAGTTGTTACCATGTACCATATCAATGTTCTTTTACTCACATTTATTTCTTCTAATTTAAGACCTAAAAGGAACATTTCAGTTTTTTTCTTAAAGGTACATTTCAAAAAAATTTCCATCTCTGTATGTATTGCAGTCCAGAATGTTTTTGCTTTTTCACAAGTCCACAACATATGGTAAAAGGAACCTTCAGCATGTTTACATTTCCAACATTTGTTAGATAAGTTTTTACCTATATTAGCTATCTTTTTTGGTGTCATATACCATCTATACATCATTTTAAAACAATTTTCTTTAAGGTTGGTACATGTAGAAATTTTCAAAGCATCTTTCCATAAAAATTCCCAAGATGATATAGGTATTTCCTTATTCATATTAATTGCCCATTTAACCATTTGCTCTTTAACCACTTCATCTTCTGTATACCATTTTAACAAAATTTTATACATTTTCGATATCATTTTCCTCCCTCCCTCCAGCCATAAATTTTCAATTTTATTGTAATTTCCCCTGAATCCAACCATTTTTTTGTCTGTCTTATATAAATCAAGTATCTGTCTATAATGCAACCAATTATATTTAAAGTCAAGTTGACTTTCTTCTTTCATCACATATGATTTCCCTTCCTGTCTCAACAAGTCCTTATATTTCAACCAGTCTTGTCCCTTATATTCTGAGAACGGTTTTATCACTTCAGCTGGTACAATCCACATTGGTTTTTCTTCAGGAAAGAAATTTTTATACTTAATCCAAGCGTCAAAAAGGGCCCTCCTAATATAGTGATGCTTAAAGAAATTATCCATTTTCGACTTGCCATAGTAGAGATATGCATGCCAGCCAAACCTGCAATCGTTTCCTTCTAATGCCAACAATTTCCTGTTTTCCAGGGTAATCCATTGTTCTAACTAATTTAGGCAAATCGCATCATGATAAAGTCTTAAATTTGGTAATTGAAAGCCTCCTCTTTCCTTTGCGTCACATAAAATTTTCATTTTAATTCTCGGTTTTTTGCCTGCCCAAACAAATTTGGAAATTTCCTTTTGCCAACAGTTAAATACCTTTGAATCTTTTACTATGGGAATCGTCTGAAATAAAAACATAAATCGTGGCAAGATATTCATTTTGACCACCGAAATTCTTCCCAACAAAGATAAATTTAATTTGTTCCATTTTTCAATCTTTTAAGACTTGAGCCCACAATCTTTCATCGTTGTTTTTATAAAGATCAATATTCTTCATTGTCAGGTCTATACCTAAGTATTTAGTTTTTTTCACTACTTCACAGCCTGTAGACATCTGCAACTCCATTTGTTTTGGGCTCGTCATATTTTTACACATCACCTTGGATTTCTGTCTATTTACGTAAAAGCCTGCTAGGTCTCCAAACTCTTTTATTTTATGTAATAAAAGCGGTATAGTTTTCAGTGGTTCCTCTGCTATAAACATAACATCATCCGCAAAAGCTCTGTACTTATATGTGAATCCTTTTAATGTCAGGCCTTTAATTTCCTTATCTTCTTTAACATTCCAAAGCAAAACCTCTAAAATCCATATGAACAATAGCGGAGAAAGCGGACAACCTTGCCTTGTTCCCTTTTGTACTTTAAAAAATTCCGTTGTTTCGTTGTTGACCACTATTTTGCTTTTTGTTCCGAATATATTGCCTTGATTATATTTAAAAAAGGTTCTCCAAAGTTCATTTTTTCCTAACTTTAAACATAAACTCCCAGTTCAGATTGTCAAACGCTTTTTCTGCGTCCACAAAGAAAAAACCCACCTCCTTTTCTGGGTGCTTGTCATAATACTCAATTGCGTCCACAACCATCCTCATATTGTCCCTTATCAGGCAAAAATCCAGCTTGTTCTTCTGCAATTAAGTCTCTCAAATATATTTTTAGTCTCTCAGCTATAATTTTGGCAAATAACTTACAATCGTTGTTCAAAAGTGAAATTGGCCTATAATTCTTCACGCTTGTTAAATCTTGTGCTTCTTTTGGGATAAGAGAAATAGTTGCTTCCTTCCAAGAGTCTGGTAATTTCCCTGTGTCTCTGATCTCATTTGACATAACTTGGAAAATTGGTACAATCTCCTCTTTCAATTTTTTATAAAATTTAGCTGAAAAGCCATCTGGGCCTGGAGCTTTTCCCAATTTTGCATCATCAATAGCTTTGTAAATCTCTTCTGTGGTAATAAGGTTATTAAGCATGGGGAATTTCAGATCCGGAAGAGGAACGGTTCCCAAACGGTTTCTGCTCTGGCGTTTCAGACAGAACTGTTTTAGAACCGGTTCCCTGCCAGAATATATTTGTAATTTCACACAGAATCGCTTCTGTCCCATTCAGGAAACAAGGCTGAAGTGTTTTACCTGTCAACTGCTTCCAAGTAGTCGTCAGTTTCTTCTCCCGGATCCGATACGCTTTTTTCCCGCCTTTTTTCACCTGCGTGGGCGATCTCTGGCTTTTTTTTTTATGTTTGCTTTAGAGCGCTATAATGCTATAGCGCTATAGTGCAATAGCATCATAGCAACCCCATTGGAATGCCTGCAGTGTTGTTTTATAGCACTACAGTGCTATAGTGCTCTAAAGTGAACATTTTTTTTAAAAAAAGGCACGACGGGAAACGGCGGGAAAACAAAGCGGTGCAGTCTGAATTGCCAAACTGCTTCTGATTCGGCTCTTTTCCAGTTAGGGAAAGCCATGTGTGAAATGGCAGCCCTGTACTGGTTTACTTCAAGACGAATCAGAAATGGCTTCAATCCGGCAGAATCTCGGTAATGTGAAATTCCCTCTTATCTTTAATTTTTCCCATGGGACTAGGCATTTTTAAATTCTGCAAATATTCTTGAGCTTTTACTTGATCTATTGGATTTGCATGGAAGAGCTTTGCATAATATTTTAAAAATTCTCTCTTTATCCCTTTACAGTCCACAATTTCTCTGTCTCCTGTCACAATTTTGCTTATAATCTTCCTTTCTTCTCTTGAGTTGCCACGTCAAATACCTTCCTGGTTTGTTAGCTCCTTCAAAAGACTTTTGTTGAAGTTTCTTTAAATTCCAATAAATTTCTTGGTTAAGTATGATATTTAGTTGATCTTGTAAAATTTGTATCTCTTTCATTATTTTCTTTTTCTCTGGTCTTTTCTTTAATTCATTCTCTTTCGTTCTAACCTTTTCCACAAGGTGACTCTGCTGCGCCCTTCTTTCTTTTATCTCTTAATTATTCACCGAGATTAATATTCCTCTCAACACTGCCTTGTAGGTGTCCCATACCACTTGAATTCGGGAATCTTGGTACAAATTTGTTTGGAAAAAAAGCTTTGTCTCTTTGCATAGGTTTTCAACTATAGCCTGTTTATCCAGTAAATCCTCATTCAGCCTCCATCTGAATTTTTTCCCCCTTATTTTAACATCCACAGCAATGGGTTATGATCTGAACTTATTCTCGGCATTATTTCAATTTTATGGGTTTTAAATGCAAGATCTCCTGACATCCATATCATATCTATTCTGGAGAGAGAATCATGCCTGTTAGAATAAAAGGTAAAGTCTTTGCATGTAGGATTCCACTTCCTCCATACATCCTCCAAATTTTCTTGTTTGACTAAATCAAAAAAGGCCTTTGGTAGTTTCCCTAGTTTTTCATTGGGTCTTTTTGTTTTCCAGTCTAACTTGTTATTAATTGTTCCATTAAAATCTCCCATCAAAATAATTCAGTCATATGTCACTTGGTCTAACTTCAATGTTAAGTCCTTAATTTTTTTTTCTTTTGTTCCGTTTGGTGCATAAATGTTAACCACCAATGATTTTTTCTCGTGTAAACAACTTTCACAGCAATATATCTTCCTTCTTTGTCCTTAAAAATTTCTTTAGGCTCCAACTCTTTTTTAACATATATTACCACTCCTTTCTTTTTGTTCTCTGCCAATGAAAAAAATTCCTCACCCAATTTTTTATTGATTAAGAATTTATAATCCTGTTTTTTAATATGAACTTCCTGTAGACCAATTAAATTGCATTTTTGTCTTTCCAGCCAATGCCTAATTATTTTTCTCTTGTTGGGTGAGTTCAGTCCATTAACATTCCAAGAAATCAATTTGTAATCCATGGTGGTATATAATTAATTATCTCCAAAGTCTTTATCATTGTCCAGTATAAATGTCAACATCTGCTCTCGATCCTTGATGGTGTATCTCATGCCTTGGAAGTTGAAACTCAGCCCTTGTGGGATCTCCCATCTAAATCTCATGTTCTTTTGTTTCAACTTGTCTGCTAACTGTTTGAATTTTTTTCTTTCTTGTATAATCGCCCTTGTTTCAACTTGTCTGCCAACTGTTTGAATTTTTTTCTTTCTTGTATAATCGCCCTTGGCAGCTCTTTCATAATTCTTATCTGTTTCCCGTCTATCTCCAATGGATCCTTGAATTGTTTTCTGAAAATCTCCTCCTTGATTCTCTTAGTTATAAACTGGACTATTACATCTCTTGGTAGATTTTTATTCTGGGCATAGACTGAGTTAACTCTGTAAACCAGATCAATACTGTATTTCATGTCTTGTTCCTCCATTTTCATATATTCTGACAATGCTTCAGTGATTACACTATAGATATCCTCATTCAAACTTTCTTCAATACCTCTTAGCCTAAGATGTGTCTCCATTTCCCTATATTCCATCATTGTGTCAATTCTGTGGGTCTCTTTTGTCACTGTCTGAACATTCTTTTCCAATACTTGCATTTTGTTCTCCATATCAGTAGACTTTTGTGTAAGATTCTGTAACTCCTTTGTGATTCCTGCAATCTCATTCTTAAACTAATTCTTAAGTTCAGTGACTCCTTTGTCCAGGTTTGTCTCCATTTGCTTCCCTAGTCCTTGTATCACCTCCATCATCCTTTTTTCCATCGCCTCCATAGCTAGTTGCCAATCTTTATCATTTTTCGATGTCATTCTAGGTGAGGACCACGAGTCCGCTCTCTGCCTTGACCTTAGATCTGTTTTTAATATTTCAGTCCAGAGGCCTAACCAGCCTTATTTACTGCAATTGTAATTGAATGTTAAGGCTTATAAAAATATAACCTTATTCTTTAGTCCTTTAAGCGCTTGTCTGGGTTGCCTGGTTTTCGCCTCACCAAACTTGCTGGTTACTTGGCAAATTCACTTTAAAGTTGTTAAAAATTTTGACCTCAAAATGGAGGGCATTTTTTCTCTATGGTAAGAAAGGTCAGAGTCTGCTGCTTCCTGTTGGTTCTTCCTGTCCATCTGCTTCTCTTGTCCTCCTGGTGTTTCCGGGACGTCACTTCCTTTTTTGAAGCTAGTCCTCCTCAAGCCCGTCTATTACAGTCCTCTTGTCTCCTCTGGCTGCAGATCGTCACATCCGGCTGTGCTTTCTCTCAATTGGGGCCACCCCTCCTGCAGATCTCGCGTTAAAAAGCGCTGTTCCCAGCCCCTTATCACTCTGCAAGCCACAGGAATGGTAAACAATCTATCCTTTTTGGTGTTTTTAGCTTTAAAATACGACTTTCTTCACTGGGAATTACACAGTTATTGTTCTTATACTACAAACGCTTCTCCGGATGTTTGTACCAATCGCTCCTTGCTAGTCCCGGTAAGCAAAACAATTTTTGTTACCTTCGTTGTTTCTTCTAGGTGTGCACAATGCTTCTTCGTTTAGACTCTTTTTATTTCAAGAGATCCGGGGGGGCGATTTTAAGCTGGTATTCCAGCCCAGCTCAGTCCTGTAGAGATAATTGCAATGCCCGCATCGGGGGAGGGGATCAAAGCAAAGAAAGAAGTCTCCTCCGAGTTTTATCTCTCACCAATCTCAACTTTCTCTTGGGTCTTCAGTGCTTGCTTGTCTTACCCCTGCCTGGGGTAAGCTGCGTTGGGTGCAGAAGTTGCCCAAACTGTCAAAAAGGATGGCCGTCCACCCTGCGTGATTTCAGGGTGCTTTAAATCGCCATCTTTCCCTGACCGGAAGCCTAAGATGACACTGATTGTGAACATATATGCACCAAATCAACAAGATTTACATAAACCAGATACTGATGAAAAAGAAATTAAAAATTATCAGCCTATCTCATTACTGAGATTATAAAATTTATGCATCTATATTAGCAAATAGACTTAAAAAGGTCTTAAAAACTTTTAAAAAATTCATCAGGACCAATCTGGTTTTTTACCAAGAAGGCAAATGAGAAATCATGTGAGAAATATTTTAAATGTAATAGAGTTTTTTGAAGCACATCCTGAAAAGCAAACAGCTCTTTTATTTTTGGATGCAGAGAAAGCCTTTGATAATTTAAATTGGACTTTCCTGTTAGAACAACTATTAGCATGGAATTATGGAGAGTATTTTTATACTTTGGTTAAAGCAATATATACCTCACAATCAACTAAAATCATTGTGAATGGAGATCTTACACGAAATATCTATATTGGAAAAGGAACAAGACAAGGATGTCCATTATCACCATTATTATACATTTTTGCATTGGAAACATTAAATAATATGGTCAGAGAAGATGAGTTTATAAAAGGGATTAAAATTAAAGGAGAAGAATATAAATTACAAGCTTTTGCTGATGACTTGGTGTTTATTTTGGAAGAACCTCAAATGTCAATATCTTCTCTTTTGCAAGTAATAAGAGAATATGGCAAATTTGCGGGACTGAAAATTAATTTAAGAAAAACAAAGTTAATTTTAAAAAACTGTATGTTATCTCAAAAACAAGAAATACAAAACCTTTCAGGATTAGAGGTACAAAAAAAATTAAGTATCTGGGCATAATATTATCAAATAGATGCAGCTCTCTGTATAAAGATAATTATATGAAACTTCTAATAGAAGTTAAGAAAGACCTGGAGAATTGGAAACATTTACAAATATCATTTATGGGTAGAATAGCAGCAGTAAAGATTAATATTTTACCAAGATTACTTTTCTTGTTCCAGACAATTCCAATTTCAATTAACCCAATCCTTTTTAAAGAGCTGGAAAAACTGATAAGGCAATTCATATGGGAAGGTAAGAAACCAAGAATTAAATTGAAATTACTTCAAGAAGTCAAAAAAAGGGGAGGGTTTGCACTTTCACACTGGCAACTATATTTCAAAGCGGCAGCACTTACTTGGATAAAGGAATGGATCACATTGGAAGATATGAGACTTCTGAAATTAGAAGGTCATGACTTGAAAATGGGTTGTCATGCATTTGTATGGTATAGAAAAAGTGAAACTCATAAATATTTTAAACAACACTGTATTAGAGCGGCACTTGGTAAGGTTTGGGAATAAATTCAAAAATTGCATTATGCTGAGATACCAAAATGGGTTTCGCCATTAGAAGCATTTACAAACCCAATGATATGTATCAAAGAACATCTGTGGAGATGTGGAGAGTTGTTAGATGACCAAAATAAAATGCTACAGAAAGAAGAATTTTTAAAAAAGGTATTAACTTGAATTGGTGGGAAAAAGCACAAATAGACTCTAGATATGTAAAGAACAAAGTGACAGGATTTCAAACTACTCCTTCTGAGTTAGATAAAATTGTTGGATCTGCTACAAAGCAATATATGAAAATATTTTATAATTTTTTATTGGAGTGGGAAATGCAAGATGAAGTGGTGAAGGTAGTAATGATTAAATGGGCACAGAACAGAGGTCATAATATACAACTAGGCCAATGGGAAAAAAATTTGGAAAGTTAATATAAAATTTACCAAAATATCATCGTATAAAGAGAATTTGTATAAAATGTTTTTTAGATGGTATATGACACCAGAAAAACTAGCTAAATGGTATCCAAATATGTCAAATTTATGTTGGAAATGTAAACTTAAAACTGGCTCATTTTACTATATGTGGTGAACTTGTGCATGTAGTTAAAAATACTGGATATAGGTGCATGAAATATTACAAAAAATACTAGATAAAACTATTCTATTTATACTAGAAATGTTTTTATTGAATATTGTGCCACAAGATTTACGTATGATTGTACAAGTTATAACTACAGCTAGAATTTTGTATGCAAAATATTGGAAGAAAGAAGAAGTCCCAAGAAAAGAAGAATTGATATTTAAATTGTTGGATGCCGCAGAAATGGATAAATTAATGCTACAGCTACATGAAAAACCTGAAAGTGATTTTGAGAAAAAATGGGAGAGACTTTATAAGTGGTTACAACAATATCAGGGTAATTTAAGGGATAGATCTTAACAATAATTAACAAATGATATAAATGAAAACGATTTGAAATAAGCATATTATTTATAGTAAATGTAGAGCATAGACTCCAGCACCTAACTGTTTTTCTATTCTGTATCTTTACTGTTTTTCTGTTTATTTTCTGTTAAAAAATAATAAAAATTCTTTTAAAAAAATGCATTTTTTCCTGGGAGGTTTAAGATGAGGAAAACCTCCATTTTGTGTGTTTTAACAGTTTTTTCCTCTGGGCAGGGAAAGGGAGAAGTCAGTTCAATTACTTCCCATACATACCTCAGCATACCTTCATACAAATGCTAATAGATTTAGAAGGAGAGATAATGGATGGGTTAAGCTCTTCCCCTTCCCCAAGTAGGGAACAGAAATGTGGAGGAATAGAATACTAGAAAGGCTTCAGGAAAGAGATTCTTGGAGATCTCCAGGAAAGGCCTCTGTGACCTGGTGTGACTTGGTCAGTGGGAAGAGAAACAGTTATAATAAAAACTCCTTGAAGCAGGAAGGGGGGCTCTTTCATGCTGGGTCCATCAGAGGAAGGAAATCTCTTAGCTGAGATCTGGGGGAGGCAGCCATTTTGACTATGTGCTTGCCTAGAGAGCTAGACCAAACTTCAAGGTAATGGTCACTCTGTACGGATATAGAACTCCTAAGCTAAAGAGCCTGTCCTATTTTCCTACATCTGATAGGGCATGTGTAGAAAGAGGGACAGAGGATTTCTTTTCTTTCCATTTCTTTTGAAAACCCTTGCTCAGGTGCTAGGCTAAAAGTATGCTTGTAAACATTTTATTTTTAATAAATATTAATAACTTTTTATACTGCATGGTTCGCTGTACCACATAGACCCCCACCATCTTGGACATACTATTTTAAAAAAAGCACCAGGGGGAAAGCAAACAATTGGCAAGTGGATATTCCTCTAGGGGCATGCAAAGAAGTAAATTGTCCTTGTGGTGTCCAGGCACTGGACCACGGGAGACACAGAGGCAATGCCTTAGAACTTGGAAGGGAAGCTAGAAGCCCTGACCCTCCCACTGGGTAATTCTGTACAAAGGTCATATGATGGTGGTGAAGCCCTCTGTTTCACACCCAGGCTGGGTCACAACCTTTCAAGGAAAGATCCAACCATCCCAAAACCTGTACCTGGAGAATGGGGCTCTGGTCAAAACTATAGGCACTTGGCCGTCCTTCCAAGGTGGAGAAGGCCACATTGCCCCCGTTCAGTGGGGAGATATCGCTGAATTCCGCTGTGCAGAAGGCCACTTGCTCATCTTCTCCAGGTCGCAAAAACTGGCGTTCTGGTTTCCCATAGGTTTTTTCACAAGAGGCACTATAGTACTGATACGGGATCCAGGGTCCCTCAGACCAGCTCCGCTTGTATACGGCAAAGCTTTCTGGACGGCTGGTGTGGAACTTCAGCCTCACATAGGTAATTTCATAGGATTTTCCTAAAGAAGGAAAAGACAGAGGATCAGGGAGATCTGACAACATGAAACAAGGGCTGGCATTTGAAAGGTCAAGGAAGCTGGTCAGGTAACTGATTAAGATTCAAGTATTTGAAGCATTTATTTTTTAGAGGCCCTGACCTGGCTTGATCTCATCAGATCTTAGAAGCTAAGTAGGGTCCATCCTGGCTAGTACTTGGATGGGAGACCTCCAAGGAAGACCAGGGTCATGATGTGGAGCTCAGCTATAGCAAACCACCTCTTAACATCTTGTGCCTTGAAAACCTTATGGGGTTGCCAGAAGTCAGTTTTGACTTGACGCCCCCCCCCAAATGTTTTAGAGAATTCCAGCCCACATACAAATGGCAAAACTTACTGTATCATCCACCCAAACAAATTCCCCATAAGTTACTAACCTGTTCCTCCCACTTCTCCACACATATCTTTATTAGCCACTGGTGGCACACTGATGACCTTGGGCTCTGTAGCAGGCCGCCGGATGCTGCACCTGCCATGTCCAACAGATGCCTTGAAAAAGCAGTTCCAGGCCCCTTCCTAACATCTGCAGCAAAACTTTTACTCAAAGCACAAGAGAGAGGGAGGCATCTCCATGGCCAGCAAGAGGGTTTGTTATGTCTGGTACAGCTGACTGGTCCACCATGTTGCTTACCAGTGAGATGGGGCCAGCTCAAAAGTCTAGAGTGGTGCCAGAAGTTGAGGCACGGGGAGGTGAGCTACCTCTCCTTCTGGCACCACAAGTAACAGAGAGGAGTCTCAGGGATTTTAACTGCTCTCTCCCTGACAGGACAGAAACAGTGATCTGTGCCTCAAATTGGAGCCAGCCATACTGAAGGGAAAAGGCAGCAAGTGAGGCACTTTGGGCTGGAGAGGGCACCCTGGTCTAAGGACCTCCCCCAGCCACAGAGGCTGCTGAAATGGCTGGTGTCATGTCAGAAAATGTCAGATTTTGTGTTAAAATGCTACTAGCAGAGAACGCTTCCATGATACAAAATCTGACAGGCAGCCTTTTCTGACACTATATGGGAGGCAGCCGTGTCAGGCTAGAGTGGGGTCGGCTCCCCAAACCTCCTTCCAGGGAGTGGGCCCCACAGCTCCCTCTTCTCCTTTCAAAGAACATGGGGGGAGGGGGTAATCCAATGCAAAATTACTGAATCAGAAACCAGCAAGAAGTATATTATCCCCCACCCCATCCCCCACTGGCCTGAACAATTTACTCACTTTCAAATGGTGTTAATTGCTCAGCATCACTGATAATTAACCAACCTTACAAATGTTAATCCATCCAGCTGTATCTTTATATGCTTCCTGAACTGCCCCAAATGAATTTGCCCAACAAATCTCACTCATTATTTTCCATAATCACATTTTATGCTAATTCTGCACTGCCTTTCTATGAACAGTTTGGTTGTAGATCTCATCCATTCTAAAAGGACTGATGACTGCATTTACTACAATGAAAGACTAGTCCCATCCTGCCCTCTGCCAAGGCATGTTATAAAAAGTGGGATTGTCTTACACTCGCATACAATAGAAAAGCACAAGAGCCCAGTAGCACCTTAAAGATTTACAAAAGGTTCCAGTATCACCTTAAAGACTAACAAAATTTGTGGCAGGGTATGGGCTCTTGTGAGTCATGGCTCACTTCTTCAGATACTTCACGTGTCTGAAGAAGCGAGCCGTGACTCATGAAAGCTCCTACCCTACTACAGATTTTGTTAGCCTTTAAAGTGCTCCTGGACTCTTACCCTTTTCTACAGCTACCGGCGGACTAACACAGCTACCCATCTTGATTATTTGCATAAAAACTACACTTATTTTCAAGTGGTCAGCCGTGTTGGTCTGAAGCAGCAGAACAAAGTTTGAGTCCACTGGCACCTTTAAGACCAACAAAGTTTTATTCTGGGCATACATTTTTGCGTCCACTGTGTACACACGAAAGCTTATACCCATCATAAAACTTCGTTGGTCCTAAAGGTGCCACTGGAATAAAAATATACAGTTATGCCTGTTAAGTATGGAGACTCAACAACAACTTGATTTCAGCAAATGATTTCAGCTTTATTTGTAACAGCAAACACCACTAGAACATGCTATAAGAACATCGTCAAAATAGGGTACAACACCAGGTAGCCCTCGCAGGAGCCCCTCCATTAACCCCTGAAAGATACCCGGGGCCACATTCACCCCAAACTGTAGGCGTTTAACACGAAGGCCCCTTTGTGGGTGATGATGGTCTGTGCGTCTGCAGTGGCATTGTCCACAGGCAACTGTTGGTACGCCTGTGCCAGGTCCAACTTCGCAAAGACTTTACCTCCCCCCAGTGATGCCAAGACATGGCTGATGACTGGCACTGGGTATGAGTGCTGCTGTAAAGCTCTATTTACTGTACACTTATAGTCGGCACATATGCGCACCGACCCATCAGCCTTAACTGGCGTTACGATGGGGGTTTCCCATCGACCATAGGGAACAGGCTCCAAGATCCCTTGTTGAACCAACTTGTCCAACTCTGCCTCTATCTTTGCCCTTAAAGCGAGAGGCACCTTGCGATATTTCAGCTGGATTGGCCGTACTGCAGGATCTAGATCAAAAGACACCGGAGGACCATTGTATTTACCGAGCCCTTCCCCAAAAACCTCAGGAAACTCGCTATACAATGAGTTCCTTTTTATTTCACAGATTTGGTTAACCCCTGTAATAGCGATTCCCAGTGCCTCAAACCAATCGAGGCCCAGCAAGCTCACCTGCTCACCCTCTGCAACCAGGAGTGACAGCTCAGCCTTTCGGTCCTTGAATTCGACCTGGAACGTCGCTTTTCCCGCCAAAGGAATGCGTCAACCTTGGAAGTCGGTCAGGTGGGTCGACACTCGCGACAGACGGTGGCGGCTTCATTTCGGGAACAACGGTGCCACGTCTCTGTGGAGATGACAGTGACGGACGATCTGGAGTCCACCTCCATGACGCAGGGAACACCATCCAGATGAACCATCACATGGATCTTTTTGCTGGGCTTGCCTCCGGTGGCCAGGACCGTTGAAGGACAGCAGCAGGAGTCGGTCTGATGACAGTCGGATGCCTTGTTGCCATCTCGAGCATGAACCCTGGGGTCTGCACATCGTGTTGACAGTGGGGACTTCTTGGCCACTCGACAGACTCGGGCCAGATGACCTCGCTTGCCACAGGAGTGACAGATCAGCTCTTTCGCCCAACAGAGGTCTTTCCCATGCTTACCTCCACAGCCGGCACAGGAATGCATTGCTGTAATCTTCAGTCTGGTCCGCGGTGGGCGTGTCTCTTTGGTTCTGCATACGCCATCAGTTTCGCCGTCAGACTCACTGGTGGATTGTTGGTGAACGACAGGCTCTTTACCCAGCGGTGGCTGTCATTGGCAAACTTCCCGGGTCGATTTGTCAGCGGCCTCTGCGGCAACGGCCTTGGCGTAGGCCACTGCGTACGTAAGCTCTGTGCGGGCGAAGAGACGCTGCTGGAGGCGTTCGTCCCGTAGGCCACACACCAGTCAGTCGAGAAGAGCCTCTTCAAGGCTGGTGAACCCGCAAGGCCGGGCTGCCTTCCGCAAGGCGGTGATGAATTCAGCTATTGTTTCCAATGCCCCCTGGCACCACTTATAGAAAGTGTGCCTACATGAAATTTTCAACGGCTGTGGCGAAAAATGGCCTTTGAGTTTGGTCGTGATGTCAGCCCACGTAGCCGCACTAAGCTTGGTGGGGGCGACCAAGGATCGGGCGACGTCGAAGACTGCCTTGCCACAGGAAACCAGGAGCGTCGCCTTCTTCCTCGCCTCGTCAGTTATCTGGTTTGCCTGGAGGTGAAACTCAAACCGTGCCAGGTAGGAGTCCCAGTCCTCCATTGCCGGGTCGAATGCTTTGAACGCCGGGTTGACGTGGAGCTTCAGTCGGCTCGACCGGGTGAGTGTTCTCATTCGCTGTTACTGTATTGGTTCAGCGAGGCTGCCTACCCGCACTAGGATCCCATCCTCGTCGCCAATTGTTAAGTATGGAGACTCAACAACTACTTGATTTCAGCAAATGATTTCAGCTTTATTTGTAACAGCAAACACCACTAGAACACGCTATCAAACACCCACAAAACAGTGGAGCACAGCTCCTTCTTTTAAACTCTCCCGGGCTGTCAAAGCCACTCCCAAAATAAGGTAAAGACCAATCAGATTCCAGGGATAAAGGCCAATCAGCTTTGTTCCCTCCATACAACATACTTACACTGTCATTAGTTGATTTAAACACTTCCACAGGAAGGACCAATAGGAATGTGACATCTTACGATCCTGTACATAAACTCAAGCTTTACATGGTAAAGAATAGGCAGCATTCACTGTTAAGACATAACAATGCCCACTAAATTTTTTTTTCTTATGTGTAACATGGTAGGGGGAAGTCATCTTACATTCAGGGTTGTCTTCCTTTTCTGCAAGTATGGTACCCTTTGATTCATGTTCTCCACTGGCTTCTCCTTTTTTCTCATCTTCACCCCCCATTACTTAAACTCTTAATACAGATAAAACTCTGTATAACTGCTTCGGACAGCCAGTTGAACACATCTGATGAAATGAGCTCTCTGACTCATGAAAGTCTTATGCTGGAATACGGTAACCATTTTAGTCTGATAAGGGCCAGGTTAGAGTTGCCACCTCTGCGGTGGGAAATACCTGGAGATTTGGTGGGTCAGAGACTTGGGAGAGTGAGGTTTGGGGAAGGGAAGGACTTCAGCATGGTACAATGCCATAGAGTCCTCCCTCCATCTGGAGGTCAACTGTGATAACATAAATAATAAATATTTTTACAAGGATTACATTTTATTCCAAAATTTCTAACATGCTACTGAACTCCTGCTTCATTTGCCCTGCAGAGGTGTCTTCTCTTGGTCTGTTTCCCTATAAACTGAAGAGGGCTGCACCTACGGTTCTCTAATCAACAATACTGCGTACTTTGCTATCATAGTTCTAAGTTATTATAAGCTTCCCTCTAAAAGTGCTAAAACTTCTTGTTATATTATTGTTGGGTTTTTTTGTAATGTAACTCATTTCCTTACTGTGTTCAGTTAAACTGTTTATTTAACAAGCTACTTTCGTAATATGCTGTACTACACTTAAGTTTGATGTTTCTTCGGTTTTTTTTAAAAAATGTTCTTGTTATGGTTTAATTTGATGTATGTTGATGTATATTGTTAAGTTCAACATTTAATAAAATTCATTATTTTTTTAAAAAAATCTCCAGGTTTGATTCCCCACTCCTCCACCTGCTGAATGACCTTGGGTAAGCCATAGTTCTGGCACAGATGTCCTTGAAAAAGACCAGTTTCTGTCACAACTCTCTCAGCCCCACAGGGTGTCTGTTGTGGGGAGCGGGAGGGAAAGGAGATTGTAAGCTGCTCTGAGACTCCTTTGGGTAGTGAAGGGTGGGGTATAAATCCAATCTCCTCCTCCTCCTCCTCTTTCTTCTTGGTGAGTTCTGTCCTGCACCCTGTGCCTAACAGCATCCTGTCCTGAGTTTAGAAACATTCATTCAGCTGGGCTCTGAGAAGGGGCAGGAGAGAGAGCTGCTGCTGGAGTGGGGAGTGTCCTATTATTTGTCTTTCCTTAACTGCTGAGGAGGAGGAACTGAGGTTACTGTGAGGGAGGACAATGTTTGAGATTGTGTGAGTGTGTATAGCCTGTTGGAGAGTGGTGCTTGTTTGAGGAAGTGTGGTTTCTTTTTGTCTCTTTTGCCTGGGTGTAACTGATTGCAGCTTTTAGCAGTTTTGCCTGGGGCTGACTGCTGCCCCCACCCTCTGTTGGGTGAGCCTTTAATTATATTAGGCTCCTCCTTGTCAGAGGTGCGAGCTTAAGGGCTCTTGCCCTGTGGCTCTTAGCCTGGTGATTGGGCCTGGAGACCCAATAAGAAGTTTAAAAATTATACATTGTTGTGCTCATTTCCCCTTCTGGCTCAGGTAGCCATTTGGCCAGGTGTCTAAATTTCAGGGTACATCCGCACACCAAGGTATTCCTAGGTGAAAGAATCCATTTGGGGAAGTAATGATGAATGCTCACAGACCATTTCCAGTCACCTACGGGGAGTGTGCTATGTTTGTCTTCCTCCCTGAGGACAAGATGTACTATGCTTGTCAGAAGTGTAAGCTGATAGGACTCTCAGAGGAGAAGATTTGGAGGCTGGAGGAGAAGGATTACTACTCTCTATGAGATCAAGGAAGGGGGAAAGTTTATTAACAGCAGCCTTGGTGTCTTGCATAGGGAAGGAGAGACCAGTCAAAGCAACAACAGTGAGGTTGTCTGCCCTAACAAGACTCCTCACAGTGCTACAGCAGGACCCCAAAGGCATCGAGCGAGATGGCACTCCATGCATTAGAACTGAAGAATCAATTCCAAGCCCTTGTGGTGGAGGCAGAGATGGAAACACTGCCAGTGAAAGTATCACAAACACAAGGGAGACAGGAGAAGGACAGGGAGATACAAAGAAGTGGCACTGGAAAGAAAAGGAAAGTGTTGGTCATAGGTGACTCCCTGCTGAGGAGTATGGAATGTCATGTGTCCAGGCCTGACCCCCCTGGCCTGAGAGGTGTGTTGCTTGCCAGAGGCAAAAATTAAAGATATTACAGAGAGGATCCCTAAACTCATCAAACCTACAGAGCATTACCCATTTGTGATGGTCGATGTGGAAACTAATGACAAGGCCGTGAACAACATCAAAAACATTAAGGTGGACTATGAAGCTCTTGGGAGGAAGCTGAAGGGAATGGGAGCACAGGTGGTATTCTTTTCAGTCCTTCCTGTTATAGGAAGGGGGATATGATGGGAACAGACGATAATGGAGGTGAACCACTGGCTGCGTTGGTGGTGCCAGCAGGAGCATTTTGGATTCTGGGACCACGGGCTAGGTTTTCTGGATGACAACCTACTAGCATGTGATGGACTTCACCTGTCAAGGTTGGGGAAGAAAGTGTTTGGCAGAAACCTGGAGAGATTCATCAAGAGGGCTTTAAACTGACCAACATAGGGATTTAAATGAAGGAGAGCAAACAACAGAGGCCCACCTGGGAGGGCTGGGTCTAATGGAGCCAAAGGTGTGGGGCTCCAGGTGTCTATGTACCAATGCTCAGAGCTTGGACAATAAGAAGGAAGAGCTTGAACTTCTAATGCAGAGGGACATGATTTAGTAAGCATTACAGAGACTTGGTGGGATGATTCCCAGGACTGGAATGTAGTAGTGGATGGATACAAGTTGTTCAAGAAAAACTGAAAGGGGGACTTCCAGTCATTGGCTCAACCATGGTGGTCACTCTCCCCCTCGCTCGGGGGAGTGACACGCACACCAGCGGTATGGGGGGAGGCTGCTGATGCAGTTTTCTGACGGAGCCCAAGGGTAGAGCTCCTAGCCATAGGGCCTTTGAGGGGTAGCCTCTTCAATGGTGTAATGCTGGAGAATTGAGGCACCCCTCCGCCCTGACAGCCCTGCTGCTGTGTGGCCTTCGGGCACTAGCTGGGCTGGCCGGAACAAGCACTGGAGATCGAGTGAAATTGCGATAACAAAACCGAGGTTGAATGGGACCAACAATGAATGTGAGTTAGACTTAGACTTTAAAGCAGGCGGAAACCCTTACACCCCCCCCATCTTAAAAACAGGAGAGAGGAGGGACGCCTCCTGCTTACATAAACTGATAAGCGAAAAAGAGGGGGGGGATGGGAAATACAAGCGACTGACTTGTTTTGAGAGGCTTACCAGAGCGGATTCGTTCAGAAAGTGATTTTCAGAGGTGTTGAAACAGTGATCAGCTTTTGTAAACAATTAGCCATAATGGCAGGCGCGGGGAAGAAAGGTGTGAAACTGAAACCAGCAGGCAGCCAAAGTCCGAAGCTGGTAGAGGGACTTGATGTCATAAAGCTCCTAGCGGATACCCTCAAGCCCGTGATGGAACAACTTGCTGGTATTAACCAGCAGTTGGCCACACTCAACCAAAACTTTGCATCACAGCAACTCCAGCTGGCAGAGTCGGGTAAAAAGACGGAGCAAACAGAGGAAATAGTGAAAGAAATGTACTCTGTAAGCAAGACCATGAAGAAAAAGATGGGAGAATTAGTGAATAAACAGAAATACCAGGAAAACTGTTTATTGCAACTACAAATGGAAAAGGCAAATATGGTTCTCAGATTTCAAGGGGTTCCTGAAGCACCAAATCAGGACTTGAAAAAAGTGCTCAGCAAAATTATAGCACCAGTAACAGGCTTGAAAGTGGAAGAAATAATTCATGATATGGAAGCAGTGTATAGGGTGTACTCTAATTACACCAAAAAAATAGCCTGCCTGGGGAAATAATGGTCAGGTTCTCAAGAAGACAAACTAGAGATATAATTTTGAAAGGAACGTCAGCAACTCCATTGAAACTGGGAAGCACAACCATTAAAACTCTAAAGGACATTCCATTTGAAATTCGTCAAAAAAGAAAGAACTACAAGGACCTGATTATTTTTCTCCAAACTAATCAAATCCCATACAAATGGGCGGTGCCAGAAGGGGTCATTTTTAAAATTAATGATAAAAGAGAGAAGATTGACTCCATCTTCAAAGCCAAAGAATTTCTAAAATGCCACCTGGGAACAAAAGAAGAAGGAGAAACCGGGTCAAGTGGCTGTACTCCCTCAGAGACAGATGAGGACTTGGCCGAGGAAGAGGCCGCTGCAGCCATTAAAGCATCTTATGATTTAAGAGATAGAAAGCCTAGATAAAGGCAGAAGGACTCTGATAATTGCCTTTATGAAGTGGGCTGATGGGGATGCTCTGGAATTCCCTCATAACAAGTAACAAATTAATACAGTAGCTGAGCTAGATAGGAACTTACAGTTTGCATTGTTTACTAACACTAAAGTACTAACATCTAGATTAACAGGGATAAGATCTCCTTCTCTTGGGTTTTTAGTTTAGTGTGGGTTTCTTTTCTTTATCCTTAGTTGTAGTTCTCCCCCTTTTTTCCTTTTGTAGTTTGTAGTGTGTAAGCAAAAAATTAATAAAAAATCCCCTTTGGGGGGCCAAAAAAAGAAAAGAAAAACTGAAAGGGTCGAAGAGGAGGTGGAGTGGCGCTGTATGTAAAGAGAGGGTTTGTTGTCAGGAAATACTGCAGGAGGAGGGCAACAGCCCAGTGGAAAGTACCCGGGTGAGGATAAGGAAAGGAAGGACAAACAGTATTGTGGTTGGATACTGCTACAGACCTCCTGACCAGGAGGAGGAGGTGGATGCTGCAGAGAACTGTGTGATGTGCTGAGGGAGAAAAAGGAAATGTTCAAGAAATAGAGGCAAGGACATACCTCTAAAGTAGAGTATCTGCGGGTTGCTAGGCACTGTAGGTCGGCCAACAGAGTGGCCAAAGCTCATAGTGAACTAAAGCTGGCCAGGGAGGCTCTCTACAACAAGAAAATCTTCTTCAGATATGTGAGAAGCAATTGCAAGATAAAAGAGGCGATGGGCCCACTGTTTGGTAAAAATGGAGAAACTCTAACAGAGGACAGAGAGAAAGCAGAAAGGCTCAATTCCTATTTTGCCTCAGTTTTTTTCCCTGAAGAAGAGAACAGGCTCATCTAGAGATGGTAGTAGGCAGCATCTGGGCTACTGAGAGCCAGTTTGGTGTAGTGGTTAAGTGTGCGGACTCTAATCTGGGAGAACCGGGTTTGATTCCCCACTCCTCCACTTGCTGGATGACCTTGGGCAAGCCGTAGTTCTGATAAGAGCTGTTCTTGAAAAAGAGCAGTTTCTGTCAAGAGCTCTCTCAGCCCCACCTACCTTACAGGGTGTCTGTTGTGGGGAGGGGAAGGGAAAGGAGTTTGTAAGCCGCTCTGAGACTCCTTCGGGTAGTGAAGGGCGGGGTATAAATCCAATCTCCTCCTCCTCTCCACTGGTTGACATGGACAGAAAGGTAGTTGAGAAGCACCTGGCTGCATTGACTGAGTACAAATCCCCTGGGCCAGATGGTATGAGTGCTCAAAGAACTTTCTAGAGAGCTTGCAGAGTGTTTGTCCATCATCTTCCAGACCTCTTGGAGGATGAGAGATGTGCCACAAGACTGGAGGAGGGCAGATGTTACCCCAATTTTCAAAAAAGGGAGGAGGGATGACTCAGGAAACTACAGGCCAGTCAGTCTGACCTCTGTCCCAGGGAAGATACTGGAGCAGATTTTAAAGGGATCAATCTGCAAGCATCTAAAGGACAACTTGGTGATCTAGGGAAGTTAGCACGGACATGTCCCCAACAGATCCTGCCAGACCAACCTGATTTCCTTCTCTGATCGAGTGACAAGCTTACTGGATTGAGGGAATGCTGTTGATGTTGTTTATCTAGATTTCAGTAAAGCTTTTGACAGGGATCCTCATGATGTTCTGTTGGGTAAACTAGAGGACTGTGGACTGGACTCTGGGACAGTGAGGTGGACGGGGAACTGGTTGGAGAACCGCACTCAGAGAGTAGTTGTCAGTGGCATTTCATCTGAATGGAGGGAGGTGTCCACTGGGGTGCCACAAGGCTTGGTTCTGGGCCCAGTACTTTTCAATATGTTTTTAAATGATCTGGATGAGGGTTTGGAGGGGATGACACCAAATTGGGAGGAGCGGTGAACACACCAGAAGATAGAGATAGAATGCAATGAGATCTGAACACACTGGAAAAGTGGGCGGATATGAACAAGATGCAATTTAACAAGGATGAGTGCCGAGTTCTACATCTTGGTAACAAAAATGAGGAACACACATACTGGATGGGGGATACACTTCTGAGTAGCAGTGTATGTGAACAAGATTAAAGTGGACCTTAAGTTAAACATGAGCAGCCAGTGTAATGCAGCAAAAAAAAGGCTAATGAATCTTGGGGGTGTATCAACAGAGGCACAACATCCAAATCACAAGATGCCATCATTCCACTGTACACTGCATTGGTCAGGCCCCACCTGGAGTATTGTGTGCAGTTCTGGAGGCCTTACTTCAAAAGGGATGTGGACAGAATGGAGCATGTTCAGAGGAGAGTGACAAGGATGATCAAGGGCCTGAAGACCAAGAAGCCCTATAAGGAAAGGCTGAAGGACTTGGGAATGTTCAATCTGGAGAAGAGGAGGTTGAGGGGGACATGATTGATCCCTTGTAATATTTGAAGGGCTGTCACTTGGAGGAGGGCAGGGAGCTATTCTTGTCGGCAGCAGAAGAAAGGACTCGTAATGATGGGTTTAAATTAAGGGCGGGTGTCAGGTTCCTGGTTAAATCAGTTCTCAACGCCAGTCAGTTATAGAAAGCTAACTTTATTGAGACAGTTGATAGATACCATCCTGGACACATCTATTGTTTGGACTAAAGTTGCAGATATAGTGCATTCAAACAGAAGCAATAAAGATCAAGACCCAATCACCCCCAGTTTTTGCCTGCCAGAACTAACAGTCACCTATCCCCTCCCCCATGGACACATCACCTCTACATAACAAGGAAACAGAATAACAGACATTTGAGAAGCTGGGACATTTGGGTCCACTAAGGTGGCAAGCCCTGGGTACATCAAAGGGAGGGGGGCCTCCTCCTTCAATGGCAGGTGAGCTATAACATTCACAGAGAGCCTGGCAGTGGGAAGGTACTGGCTGCATATTAGGAAAAACACCTTTACAGTCAGAGTTGTTCAACAGTGGAATCGGCTGCCCAGGGAGGTGGTGAGCTCCCCCCTCCCTGGCAGTCTTTAAGCAGCAGCTGGACAAACTCTTGCCAGGGATGCTCTAGGCTGATCCTGCACTGAGCAGGGGGCTGGACTAGATGGCCTGTGTGGCCCCTTCCAGCTCTGTGATTTTATGATTCCTACTCGCCCAGAGGTGATTTTCCTTTGCCACAGGCAAGAAGCTATTTTGAAGCATACTGAAATCTTCTACTGCCTGCCCCCCATCTCCATGAGTGCCCCGATTTTACTTGTTTGTGACTTAAAGGAAGATGGAAGTCGACATTGCAATGCTGTGCTTGAACTCTGCACTCGGTCTTCCGGTGGTGACCCTTGCTTGCCATGGGCAGCCAAGTCCCCCCGCCCCTCCACAAGAGTGGGGCAGCAGGAGGAGAACTGTGTCTCAAAGTGTTCCTTGTTTACAGACCTCTCAACTCGTTCCATTCCCAGACAGTCTCATCAAGCCCATCAAACGTTCTTGAAATCAGAGCATGTTCTCCCTGGCTATTGTTTAGATCTAAAATTTAAATGCTTATTTCCTCTGTTCCGTCTTTTCCCCTAGACAAACAAACAGACACATTTCATCCAAAGGAAGCTCCCCAGAGACTGCTCTGGGCTAGTGGAGCATTAAAAAGGAAGCCAAAGGGTTCAAACAGAAACTTTTCTAAATCAAGATAGATTCAGGTGTTGGTCTGAAGCACCAGAACAAAGTTTCAGTCCAGTGGCACATTTAAGACCAACACAGTTTAAATCCTGGTGTAAGCTTTCGGGTGCCTGCAGACTTCTGAAGACTCAGAAACCCCATTAACAGCAACTCACCTGCTGAGGAACCTCAGCACATTCCAGGTTCTACAGTGTTCCAACAAGTTTGTTTCAGGTACCAGCCAAACCCTTACTTTTTTTGGTCTCACTATTGCTTTGCCTGAACAGGGAAAGAGCTCCAGGCTGCATTCAATATGCCTCCTTGCCATGGATGCAAATTGCCATGGAAGGTCAGGACTTGTCACCTGACAGTCAGGACATCTTGTCTGCCATTGCAATTTTGAAGATGCTTGCCACATCCGAGTTCCCCAGATCTTGGCAGCTTACTTTGCATATTATGCAAACTGTTTGCTGATTTTGCAAACTAGGCAATTGACGGCCACATTCCAATCACAGTGGTTGCCTTTATAATTGCCTACTATGTCCGTCCCTAGCAGAAAACTACTCCCCAAAGTTGGGGCAGAACGCGAAAAACCCTCATATGACCAGCAGTGTTTGCTTAAGATAAACAGTGCCCTGGCTGTTTTCTCAAACAACAGCAGTGCTTGCCCTGGGGAGGGATGGGACAGGCCAGTCCCTCAAAGCTGCATCTTCCCACATTGACTAGGCCACGAGGACTGTTAAAAAGAGGGTTTAACACGGCAGAGGCGAAGGAAGAGTGATTTCAACAAGCAGCTGATAATTATGACACTTAAGGCAGCGTTCCAACAAAGTGATTCAGCTTTAATGAAGTGATTCAACAGCTCAGAACAGCTCAGAACAGACAACATAGAGCAACAGGCTCTTATTTAAACAGTGCGGGCTTGCAGAGCCACACCCACATTCATGGTAACAACCAATAGCATTACAGAGATAAAATCCAATCAGTTTGCTTCCCTTGTACCCCGATTGGCCTGCTCTGCAGAGTAGCCAATCAGGTATCACCATTCTGGATACCAGCCTGTCAATGGGAATGAACGTCAGCAGCATAACAGCAGCAGTTTATTGCATCTCAACAGGAATGCTTTATATGGGGCAACTGCCCTAATTATATACACCTAAGCCACTCCCAGCCCCCATGCGATTGGTGAGTTCAAATGGCCTCCAGGCTCTAGACTAGCCAGCTGCCCTCAGGGGCCAATCCGCAGGCAGGTTCCAGGATCCCGCCTGTCTTTGTTCTGAGGCTTCAAGCTCCAACTAGGTGGCCTGCCTAGAGAAGCCCAGACATGCCTCCCCACTCTCCATCTAGGTGGCCTGCCAAAGAAGTCCAGCAGCAGTTAAGCCTGAGTGGAAGATTGCACAAGGACATAAGGACTGCCTCTGAACATGGAGGCTCCTGGGAACAAACATCAGGGAATGACAATTACTTCACACTCTTCTTGTGAGGCATCTATTGGGCCTTCTTGGCAGTTCAGTGATGGCAGGCACCTTTGGAATTCTGGTACAGCATGGTGGGTGCAGCCCCCAAAATGGCCACCACAGGAGGCACAGCCAGCCACAAAATGGCTGCTGCAGCTTCCCTTCATTCACTCAGGGAAGATCAATGAGCAACCAAATCTCCAATGGCCAATCAGAAGCCTTGCTAGGCAAAAGCCCTACCTGCCCCCCCTCCCATTTTCTAAAAACAGTTTGCAGGCATCAGGAAAGGCATCAGTGGGTACCACATTAGAGATCCCTGCTTTACAGACTGTAAAAAATAGTTCTCTGTAAAAAGTAATTCTCAGCCACACTCTGACATGAGGAAGAAGTGAAGAGTTTGGATTTATATCCCGCCCTTCAATACCCGAAGGAGTCTCAGAGCGCCTTACAAACTCCTTCCCCTCTCCACAACAGACATCCTGTGAGGTAGGTGGGGCTGAGAGAGCTCTTTCAAGAACTGTCGCTGAGAGGACAGCTCTGACAGAACTATGGCAAAGGTAACTGCAAGCGCAGGAGTGGCAAACCAAACCCAGTTCTCCCAGATTAGAATCCAGGCATTTAGCCACTACACCAAACTGGCTCTCAACAGGAAGGGAAGCAACGAACAGATAGACAGGAGAATCAGCATTCACTTCAGTTACGTGTACTTAGGCTTAGGGATGGGGAAAAGGGGCTGTTCTGTGGGGAAGGTGGGCTTTGAGGAAGGATTTGAAGGTGGTGAGAGAGATACCAGCATGCAGGTGTTCTGGGAAGAGGCAGAGGCTGCAAGTGGGAAAGGACAGAACATTGAAGCCAATGCTCAAACAAGCTGGACCACAATGCATCTTGCCCAGAAACAGTCCTCAAATCTAGGACACAAATCCACTGCAGGGGTGCAATGGGGTCTGGAAGCAAGGCCTGACCAAGTCTGCCATGGCCAGGAGAGGAAAAATAGACTCCTCCTGTCCCAGGGCCAGGCAATCTGGTCTTAGTACATCTTACAAGTTCCTCTGTGGCAAAATTAACAATGACGAATGTCACTGGAGAGAGTTGTTTGAGGTTATGATGAATCCAAGATGTTGGAAGGAAGAATTATTCTGGTACTTGGCGGGTGGGGGGCAGGGGAACAGCACAAGAATTGCAGCCACATGAATAATGTCTGTGAAGAAGCTCTGGGCCCAAGCGCACCATGAGGGGGTGGCGGTTGCTGTGTGTGTGTGTTTTGAGTTATCCAAAGCTACTGCAGGGCCAGTGTTGACATCTGTGTTGGATGAGCATGAAAGAGATTCACTCCATCCTTCAGGTGTCCAAAGGCCATTTTCCGCCTTGTCCTGGAAGAGAGATTGGAAGCAAGGCTGGAGTGAGTCTTGAAACTGTTTGGCAGGGCTTCCAACCTGGAACTGGACCTAAAGGTATAGTTGCTAGGATCCAGGGTGGGGACTGGAGATCTCCTGGGATTACAAGTGATCTCCAGACTACAGTGATCCATTCATCTGGAGAAAAATGGCTGCTTTGGCAGGTGGACTCTACATACTGAGGTTCCTGCCCTCCTCAAACCCTGCCCTCCCTAAGCTCCAGCCCCAAATCTCCAGGAATTTCTCCTGGAGAAGAGCGGGCAGGGAACCCAGGCATGTTTAAAATGCCTTTCTTCTCCCTTCCCCAATTGGGGAAGGGGAAAGAAAGGCATTTAAATCCCCCCCCCCTTCCCCGAGTTTCTCAGCAAAAGCTAAGAGGCTCAGGGGCAAAAGGGGGCATGTCTGCCCACCTCCCCTTCCCCTCCCCAGCCAACCAGCTGTGGTGGACTTGCTGGAGAAGGGCAGGGTAGGCAGGCAGGCAGACATGCCTGTGTTCCCTGCCTGATCTTCTCCAGATCGGGCAGGGAACCCAGGCATGTTTAGAATGCCTTTCTGGGGAAGGGAAAGGGAAGGGAAAGAAAGGCATTTAAATCCCCCCAGGTGGTCGGGGGGGCTCTGCAGGCCTTCCCTGCCCCATCTGCCTGGGTGGGCGGGCCAGGAAAGGCGGCAGGGGTCCTGCCCCATGGCTCCTTACTGCTGGAGCGCCGTTCTGGCATGTTCTGGCAAGAAATGGCCCCTAGGTGATCCAAAGATTGTTTTGGAGTGCAGCCTGGCCCCACTCTCTGCCTGTGCAAATTGTCTTGGGGTACCCCACTTTGGAGCAGCTGGCACAAGAAGTGGGCTTTGGACCAGGAACCCCTAAAATCTCCAGGTGTTTCCTAACCCAGAGCTGGCAACCCTGTCAACCCTGTCAATGGACAGTGGGCACTCTGGGTGAGGATGTCAGCAATGGAGATCAAGGAAGAATGTTGCACAAAAGGAGTTTCATCTCCAGGTCAGATGTTGGAAGGGACAGACAAAATCCCTTGGTTTGAGCCTCTTGGCTTAGGACAGGTCCACAACCTTCTTGAGCCAGTGGACAGTATCAGATTTTTGAGAACTGGTATGTCAGAAATGCTTTTGATGTTTCTCACTGAATCCATTGTTATGTATTCCCTACCCTGCTTTGCGCTTGCGTAGCTATGCAGGCAGAAACGTGGGAGCTTCTTCCCTGCCGCTTTTCCTTGACTGTAGGCTTTGGACTATTCTTGTGTTACTGAGAATTTTCCAGTCCTGGGAAGGCAAGGGGAGGGGGAGTAGTCTCCCGTTCATGAAGTATATCTCCCGTCGGGAGCTTCCCGCGCGAGCGCTCAAATTCCATTTGCTAGGCGCTTTTTGCATCACACTATAAGTTAGCTTGCATTGCTTCGCCCCCATTCCTGACAATGACCTCCTACTGTGGGTTTTAGCAAGATAATCCAATAAAAGCCTTTCTTTGTACAAGAATGACTGGATCCACTTGTTATTGAACCTGACAGAAATTGTCAGGAATCATCATTTTCCCCACCGCAGTATCTGCCATCTACCACGATGAGCGGAGCTGGGGGGGAGCCTCAGGCGTAGTCCCAGTGACTACCACTTCGGGAGCCACGGCCCCGGTCACCACCGTGGCAACTCCAGTGGTCACCACTCCGACTACCACCGTTGTTCCAGTGACTACAATTTCAGTATTAGCAGCGCCGACCCCGCAATCCGCGGCAGGATTGGTCACCCCTCCATCGATCAGCACAGTGGGAGCTTCGTACACTCTCCCAATCTATAGCCCGGCCGGGCCAACGCAGAGTCAGGGGGAGCCATTCCAAGGACCTACGTGCCGGGGGCCCCAACACCGTGGGATAAAGGGGTGACCTACCGCAGGTCGCGCGATTGGACCAAGAACTTGTTGGACACTACCCAGACGACCTGGTCCATGCCGGGGAGCCAGAGCCGGGACAGCCTGTTGGATCCTAGAGGGAGTTTTGGACTGCCCCAGGGACGGATGTCTCGAGGATCTCCCAGAACAGGATCCGGTTCCGATCCAGAGGCTCGCATGGACTCTATTCAAGAGGATACCCGACGTCTGGTAAGGGACATGGGCAAACTAATGCAATCCTTACCACAGATGATGGATCAGGCAATTCGAGCCCATCCGCTGACACAACCAAGACCAGCGCCAGCGCCTGCACCACCGGGGGCACCGGGACAGCCACCTCCTGCTCCACCGGCCCCACCTCCACCTGCCGGCCCGGCACCGGGACCCGGGCCAGGGCAACCAGGACCTATCCAGCCACCAGCTCTGCCTCCGCCTCAACCCCCTGCTCCAGCACCCCTCCCGCAGCCAGTTCCTGCACCGATCATGGTCCCTGCTCCTCCAGTAATCCGCCCCAAGGACATGTTGGAGATCACTTTTGATGGAGATCCCGAAACTGTGTCCTTTTTCATATTGCAAGTAGGGAAATTTGTGCAGAGATGGGGCTATGTGTTCCTGGACGAGGAGCAACAGGTGGAGTTTATCGCTTCAAGGTTCCGGGGGAGTGCTACCAGTTGGTACGTAGCCCTTCATGATCTGGAGGCAGCGGAGCTGGGGAATGTCGATGACTTCATGTGGGCCTTGAGAAACCGTTTCGAGGATCCGGGGGCAGCCCAGAAGGCAGAAGCCTTCCTTCGCACATTCAGGCAAGGCAAACTCACCGTGCGGGAGTACTCAAGGGAGTTTCAAAGGCATGCGGTGAAAATTCGAGACTGGACTGATGCTGTGCTGGCTCAACAATATCGAATGGGACTAGCTGTGGATGTCCGCAATAATGTCCTCAGCTCTCAGCAGCCTCGCACTCTCCAGGGCTGGATGGAGGAGGCCGAAAAAGCTGAAAGCCGCTTGCGTGTAATGAAACTGGACCTATCTCTGGGTAACAACCGTCCGAGTCTCGCAGCAGGCCAGACCAGACCCAGACCAACCTCCACCTCGAGTGGGGTGAGAGATCAGCGCATGCGATAGGGTCTTTGCCTGCGGTGTGGAGAGAAGGGGCACTTCGCTGCATCCTGTCCGAAAGGGGATCCCAACAGAGCCCTACCACAAGAGGAGCCCAGACGATGGCCAACCCCTGCCCCAAGAAAGGGAACAGCGAAACCACGCAGCACACGAGCCCTTTTTGCCAGCCCCGACCAAGCGGATACCATGATGCTGGAGGAGGAGAGTGAGATGCAGGGAAACGAATTGGTCCTGTTTGTGAATGGCGCTACACAACAGGACCCGATACCTGAGGCGCCTAAACTGGTGAGCAATTATCCCTCTCTCTTCTTTGTGACTGTACTTGTGATGAATCCAGCGATGATGACCCATATTAGGGTTCGAGCCCTCATTGACTCAGGGTGCGGGAGGGATCTGATAAACCCATCTATGGTTATGGGGCTGGAGGCGACCGTTGTCAATTTAAAAGACCCGATAACTTTTACTCAAATGGATGGGTCACCGATGAAAGAACCATGCCGCTTTGAGACTATTCCTTTGAGAGTGGGCATTGGTGAACACTGGGAGCTACGCTCGTTTGTAATAGCCCCCCAAGCCCAGTTCCCATTGATGTTGGGTAGCCCATGGTTACATGGTCACGATCCTTATATACTTTGGGAAGAGGGGAGCGTACGATTTATCTCCCCGAAGTGTGCAGAGCATAAATGGGACCCAGGATGGGGGAAAACCCCATGCAATGATCCTCCCCGGGCTTGCCTAGCCACAGAGGACCTTAATCGCATCCCCAAAGAATACCGGTATTTAACCAGGGTGTTTGAGGAGGAGGAAGCAGATGAACTACCCCCCACCGTAACTCCGACTGTGCGACTGAAATCCTGCCGGGCCACAAATTACCAAAAGGAAAGATTTATGCCATGAGTCCCATAGAGAAGGAAGAACTGCGCCGATTTATCGATAAGAATCTGGCCCATGGATTTATTAGACCAGTGTCATCCCCTTTCGCAGCACCCGTATTGTTCTGTAAAAAAAAGGATGGGGGGCTCAGACTGTGCACGGACTATAGGTGTCTTAATGCAGTATCTGCTACTAATGCCTACCCTATGCCCCTCATCAAGGACTTGTTGGCAGAGGTGGCAAAGGGGAAAGTGTTTTCTAAACTGGACTTACGGGATGCTTATTTTCGGGTTCGTATCAGGCAGGGTGATGAACATAAGACTGCATTTAATACCCCGCTGGGGCAATTTGAATATCGGGTTATGCCCTTCGGATTACAGGGGGCACCCGGAGTCTTTATGAACTTAATCAATGAAGTGTTACATCCCTACTTATTCAAGGGGGTGCTTGTTTACTTGGATGATATCTTGGTCTATACCCCGGATCAACAATCTCACACCATGCTTATGCGGGAAGTATTGGAAACGTTATTGGAGAACAAACTGTTTGTTAAGCTGTCAAAATGTGAATTCCACCAAGAGTGCATTGACTTTCTAGGGTACCGCATATCTTCCGCGGGGTTAGAAATGGACCCAAAAAGGTCCAAGATGTGTTGGGATGGGAGCCCCCCAAAACCAGGCGGCAGCTCCAAAGTTTTCTCGGTTTCGCCAATTTTTACCGTCAATTCCTGCCTCATTTTGCCCAGGTGGCCCTCCCCCTCACAGAACTTCTGAAGACTAAAGGAAGAGGGGCTAAGGCTTCCATGCCCGGGACCCCTTTGAACTGGACTCCCCAGTGTCAGGGAGCATTTGAACAACTAAAACAGTTATTCACGTCTGAACCCATACTAGCACACCCTGATGAGACAAAAAAATTCGTGGTTCAAGTAGACGCATCAGATACCGCTATGGGGGGGGTGATTTTACAAGAGAATGCTCAGGGGCATCTACAACCCCTTGCATATGTGTCCAAAAAGTTTAATGATACGGAGAGATTTTGGCCCATTTGGGATAAAGAAGCAGCTTCTATACGTTTAGCGTTAATCACCTGGAGGCACTGGTTGGAGGGGTCCCGGGTACCTTTCGAAATCTGGACTGACCACAAGAATCTTGAGGTGCTGCGAAAGCCTCGGAATTTAAATGCAAAACAATTCCGGTGGGCTGAGTTTTTCTCTAAATTTCAATTCACCCTCCACCATTTCCCAGGTAAATGTAATCATCTGGCAGATGCTCTCTCCCGCCTTCCCCAATACCTTTGTAAGAGGACAGAAATAAGAGAGTCTATGTTCACCCCTAGTTGGGGCAGTAGTAACCCGGAAAACCCGGCAAGCACAATTGTTAACCCCAAAATCGGGGCATGACCTGGGAAAAGCACTTTGCCACTGACATTACTAAACAAGAAGCAAGTGAATTACAAGCTCAGGAAGATGTGAAATGTAATACAAATGGCTGCTGGTATAGGGGCAATAAAATCTTTGTTCCAGAAGCTACCCAAGCCCAGGTGTTGCAATCAGCTCATGACTCAAAATCTGCAGGGCACTTCGGGTATGTAAAGTCGCTACACCTATAGCAGAATTTGCGTACAACAACTCATGGCATGCTTCAACGAATATGTCCCCCTTCAAAGCTGCCATGGGTTATGACAGCCCCCTCTTCCATTTCTGAAGCCCGGCGAGGCCGGTGGAAAAGCCACAACATGGTGTAAAGCTTTTCAGGAATCCTGGCCCCTAATCATTGAGACATTAAACGAGGCCAAGGCACAATACAAAAAACAAGCAGACAAAAAGAGGGTGGGTGGCTGGAATCTGCAACCGGGAGACTCTGTCTACCTTTGCGCTTGCGTAGCTATGCAGGCAGAAACGTGGGAGCTTCTTCCCTGCCGCTTTTCCTTATCACGGTGGCCTTGACTGTAGGCTTTGGACTATTCTTGTGTTACTGAGAATTTTCCAGTCCTGGGAAGGCAAGGGGAGGGGGAGTAGTCTCCCGTTCATGAAGTATATCTCCCGTTGGGAGCTTCCCGCGCGAGCGCTCAAATTCCGTTTGCTAGGCGCTTTTTTGCATCACACTATAAGTTAGCTTGCATTGCTTCGCCCCCATTCCTGACAATGACCTCCTACTGTGGGTTTTAGCAAGATAATCCAATAAAAGCCTTTCTTTGTACAAGAATGACTGGATCCACTTGTTATTGAACCTGACAGGTAGAGGGCAGCACCACCAAATGACTGCCATGGAGAATGAAGCCAATCAAAATTGTTAGAAGGTTCCACAAAAATGTTGGGAGGTTCTAAGTCAAGCATCCTCCTACAATGAAGATAGATCGAGATGGATAGCCGTGTTAGTCTTTCTGTAGCAGTAGAAAAAAGCAAGTGTCCAGTAGCACCTTAAAGACTAAAAATTGTGGCAGGGGAGGAGCTTTAATGAGTCATGGCTCACTTCTTCAGATACAGCTAGAATGTGAGTCCATCTGTCCATACAATTGGAAAATAGAGTGATTTCAGATGCCAAACAACAATAGCAGGTGAATGACAATAGCAGACATGACTGGATTAGGTGTGATACGCAGAGTAGTAGTAGACATGGGGAAATCAGCACTAGTAATGAGACAGGAAACCTACGTTTTGATTCAGTCCAGGAGGATGCATTGTCTTGACTTCATTATCAGTTGAAATTCAGCAGTCTTTCCTACAATGGTGTCTGTTTCTGAGTGATAGCTGTGGGCAGATACAAAGGTGCTCCATTGTGGTGGAGGAAAGCCAGGGCTAGTAGGCCCTGTGGCACCCTTGGATACCATACTGGGGTTACTGGCTTTAACTAGTTTATCATTCATTTCTTCTCTCTAATCTGGGGAACTGTTTTTCTGTCAGAGAATTCTCAGACCCCTTGCCAAACTACATGAAAGGCTAGTTTGCTCATTGTCTGTGACTAGGGTTGCCAACCTCCAGGTGTGACCTGGAGATCTCCCCCTTATTACAACTGATCTCCAGATACTAGAGCAAATGTCTGCTTTGGAGGGTGGACTCCATGGCATTGTACTGTGCTGAAGTCCTTCCCTTCCCCAAACTCTGCTATTCCCAGGCTATTTCCCAGCCCAGAGCTGGCAACCCTACCTGTGACAGATAAACATTGCCTCTAAGGGCCTAGGAACCTAGACAAAAATTGTTTTTGGCCACAGTAATGTAATTACATGTGGATGAATAAATATTCTTATAGGCTAGCACCTTGTGGACATTGAGAGGCTGGCCAAATGGCATAAAACTAAGATAAATCTACAGTGCAGATCTGGCCTGCATCTACAGTGGGGCTATTGGGGGCTCAGCCCCCTCCCTTAAAGGGAGAGCCCCACAAGATTTACCTCCTCCCTTGCCAGCGGAGTTTTCTCCCTGCTTACTAGCAGGAGCAAGACACTGTGTCCAGCAATGAAGACCCTGCAGCAGCCCTCTCTCTTCCCCAGCCAGCAAGCTGAGCAGAGGGGGGGTTTAAACTTTAAAGCCCTTCTCTGGAACTGCGCCACAGCGGCAGCATGATTTCTCCATTGTATCCAATGTTCAGCCGGCTGGCGGGGGGAAGAAAGAGGAGACATTTAAATCTTCACAAGGTTTAAAATTTTATTTTAAATTAAGCCTCCCTGGCACTAGCACCCCCCCGCTGCAGAATCCCAGAGCCCCCCAGGATAAAAGATCCTGGCTTTGGGCCTGGTGCAGATCTGGCCTAATAACATTTTTAAAGGAGCAAAACCCCCACCAAATTTTGCTTCAGTGCATCACACCTCATTCCCTGAAATGCCATAGAGATATTGCCAGCCTTCAGTGTCTTGGCTAAGGGCTTCCACAGAGGCTGGCTGAAGGGATGCGTTGGCACACTGCCCTCCTCTTGAGACACAGAACAATGTCAGCAGAACGCAGCCTGGGCTGATGGAGGTGTCGAAATCTGGAATGAGGCAGGCTCCATTCTCTCCATGCCGCCTTTCATTCTAGGCAGGAAGCCCAGCCCAAGCTTCCTTTCAATTGGGAACAGATGTCGCTATATTCACGGGGGGCTGGGAAAGGGGTGACCTCTCTCTGAGACACGACATTCTAACTGCTCTTGGCCTGAAGGACCCCTTGTCCCCTTTGGGACTTGATGGCCATCACTTGAACCTTCTGCTCTCCTCTCAGATTCCTCTCAGACGTCTCAGCCAGCTGGACCTACTGGGGGGTGGGGAGCAAGCACAGAGGCCCACCCCAGAAGCATGGCCCACGCTAGAGAGAGAGAGAGAGCATTCCAACTTTGCAGCAGCTGAGGAGGCTAGCACAATTGCCAGTTATTTGTTTAGCGCCCACTGGAGGTTATCTTGTAATCCCACGGAGGCAATGCTCGGGAGGGCAGCAGGATGCCAAAAAATAATGCAGTCACTTAGGGCTGGCCAGGTGCCAGAGCTTTTTCTAATGCAGGGGAAACAAATCCCACTTTGAAGATGCCGCAAACTCAAAACGCGACAAGGTCTAATTTAACCGTTGCAAAAGGAAAGGCATCTGTTCATACAAGGAAAGAGAACTCTGAAAAAATCTTAGCAACTGGGATTTTTGCCAGCAGAGGAAATCAGGATGTTGGACTCAACTGGGTGTGCTCCTGTGTTCTGTCCTTTAGGGAGAAAAGGGGCGGGCCACTGTACTCCCTCCCTGTCTTGTAGACCATATGTGAGTATTCTGCAGGAATACCAGGATGGCTAATTTATTCCATTCATTGTCTATTGTTATAAAAGCGTCCACCATGCTAAATGAGAAAATCAAAGGCTGAGCGGAGAAACCAAAATTCACAAACATATAAAGTTTGTTATACGTTCCAACTGTGCCGGTTTTTCCAATTTAAAAAATGCAAGATTTTGAATTTGAAATGTTTATTTTAAATAAATTCTTATGTGAAATTTAAGTGCTTTAGAATTCTCAGCATCTCCTGATGGCTCTAAATTTGGCAGGCATCAAATTGTTAGCTGTCAGACAGGAGGGATGATTTTTTAAAATTTCTCATCCCAGATATTTTGTCCCGATAATCTCCATTTTGCTTTTGCTTCTCCCTTCTGTGAATAGTACATGTGATCCTTTATTTTCATACTATTTCTGTTCCTTTGCATCAACCTTTTCCCATAGCATGTGTGTATTTTCAATTTTGTGTCAATTTCAATTTAATTAACTGGCACCATACATTATACATGTTTGTATACATACATACTTGCCTGGTAATAATCCAGCAGTAGATCTCCAGTGACAGAAGGGGGACCATGGCTGCTGAGTCTCCCCTTCCACTAAAGTAGCTTTGGAAGGCAGCCATGTTGGTCTGCAGGAGAACAGTTAGGCTTGAGTGTCTGGCGAAGGGTGCTTTGCCCCTCAAATGCTTCTATACCTGGTCTCTAAGGTGCCACTGGACTCAAGTCTGACTGTCCGCCTTCCTGGGCAGACCTCCAGTTCTCCCCTCATGTTGTTCTGGTAAGTTCCCTGCCCTCCAGAAGGAGGAATTCAGAGGACATTTGGAGCTACAGTACGAGTGAAGCTGCCAGACCTGGGCTGGGAAATCCTTGGAGATTTGGGGGAGGAGCCTGGGGAGGGGGAGGGATACCATAGAGTCTATCTTCTATGAGAAGGTTCAATTTTTTTCCAGGGGAAGTGATCCCTGTAGTCTGGAGATCAGTTAGTTATGGGAGATCTCCAGGCCCCATCTGGAGGTTAGCAATCCTAAGCAGGAGGTGGGAGGTGAGAAAGTCCCATTCCAGCTGGAAACCCCTTCTGTTAGTAAGTAAGTAGGATGTATTGAGTTAGCCATAGGCCATAACAAAATTACAAAACATTCAAACAGAACAGTAAAATAGTATGATAAAATACATAAAGAAGTAAAACCTAAAACCACATACATAAAATGAGAATGGGTTAAAATAGGCTACATGTTATAAGCCCTGGCTCTAATCTTTTTGGCCACAAAAGCAAAAAGGGAGACTGTGTAGGATACAAATTTGTCAGTATCTGATAACAAAAACACAGTCTTAGCATTTTCAGAATAAGCTTTTATAGTAAATAAAATTCCTGTCAAGAATTTGTCTCTGGGTGCGTTGTATAACAGGCAGGCTAAGATACAGCAAGGGAGGTTCTCAATGGTAAGCGAACCGTAAATACATATACTGTGTTCTGTTGGAATTTGAAAATGCCAACCCTCCTGCAATGCTGTGTACATTGTATGAAAATGTAAGGCAGTAAAAGACACCCTGAGATTATAGTTGGAAATATTATATAAATAGGATGATCTAGAATGGTCAGATTTGACAATTTTGTACCAAGGGGCTGTTTTCGACTTTGTGATAGCAGAGCATCTGATTTCAAAATCCCTTCCCTGAGTTGGGAATTGTCGCCTGAGGCCCCAAGTAAGTTGTCAGGTATGGTGTATCTACTAAGGATATTGCTAAGAAAACCAGAATGGTTGTTAGTAGCTATCTAACAGATTGGTGGCTTAAAGAGTTAGATCTAGATGAATTGGTCTTCTTCCAGTATTTTATAATTGCGAGGTGTTTCCTCTTGCATCAAAGTCACAGGAGATCCCCTGGGGAGACATAAGATTCGTTTTAGGAAATAGTGTTGAATTATCTCAAGGGTAGATATATTGTCCTCTTTCCATCCCCACACTTCCACTCCATATAATGTGGGGCATGACTTTGCACTTGAACAATTTCAGTGCTTGATCAATTAATTGCCTGCCCTTTGTGAAGAAGTGTATAATAGACCCAACAATCTTTAGTGCTGACGATTTAACCCCTACCAAGTGGGTTTTCCAAATCACTGTTTCTTTAAAAGTTACTCCTAGGTATTATTTAACAAATGTGAAAAATTATAGACCAATCTCTCTTTTGAACAACGGCTACAAATTATTTGCGAAAATTATTTCAGAAAGGCTTAAGATATATTTGCAGGATGTAATTGAAGAAGAACAAGCAGGTTTTTTGCCCAATAGACAAATAAAAGACAATATAAGAGTGATGATTGATGCTATTGAATATTATGATAAAGCACCCGGAAAAAGAAGTTGGTTTTTTTTTGTAGATGCTGAAAAAGCGTTTGACAACTTAAACTGGGACTTTATGTACAGTGTGATGGAAAAAATAAGCATTGGTGAACAATTTAGAAATATAATAGAAGCAATTTACTCAGAACAGAAAGCAGCATTGGTAATTAACACTGAAATGACGGATCACTTCAAAGTACAAAAGGGGACGAGGCAAGGCTGTCCTCTTTCCCCGTTACTATTTATATGGATACTAGAAGTACTGTTGGGACAAATTAGGCAAGACAAAGAAATCAAAGGTTTAACCAATAAAGGTTTTTCTTACAAGTATAGAACTTTTGCAGATGATGTAATGTTTATGGTTGAAGACCCTATACGGAATTTACCATTGCTAATGGAGAAAATAAAAGAATTTGGAGATTTAGCAGGTTTTTATGTAAACAAAAGTAAATCCAAGGTGATGTGTAAAAATATGACTGGAGAGAAACAAGTGGAGTTACAGAGGCTAACACAGTGTGAAGTTGTGAAAAAAATAAATATTTAGGTATCAACTTGCCAATGAAGAACATAGAGTTGTATAAGAACAATTATGACAAACTTTGGTCTAAAATACATGTTTACTTATGGTATGAGAAATCGAAAATGGATGGCTTTTTTAAACACCACTATATTAGAAGAACACTATATGATACATGGGTTGAATACAGAAGGTACTTCTCGGATGAGAGACCACTTTGGATCGTACCAGCGGAGGTTATAAAACTGTTTTCGACATATAAAGGAGAAGACTGGGTGCAATATAGAGACATGTCGAAATTAGTGGGAAAAATGTTTGAAATGAAAATGGAAGAAGAGTTGGCTTTTAAGTATGGTTGGTTACAATATAGACAGATTTATGATTTGTTTAAAAAAGATAAAAAAGCTTTTGGATTTAGGGAAAAATATAATGATATTGAAATGGTATGGTTTGAGGGAGGTAAAAAATTGATTTCTAAAATGTATAAAATATTGTTAAAATGGTATACAGAAGATGAGACAGTTAAAGGGCAAATGATAAAATGGGCAATTAACATGAACAAAGAAATATCTATGTCATCTTGGGAATTCTTATGGAAAAATGCAATGAAAATATCAACATGTAATAATGTAAAAGAAAATTGCTATAAGATGATGTATAGATGGTATATGACACCAAAAAAGAATGCAAATATGAATTGCAATATGTCTAACAAATGTTGGAAGTGTAAAAATGCAGAGGGCTCATTCTATCATATGTGGTGGACATGTGACAAAGCAAAAATGTTTTGGGCTGAGATACATGCAGAAATGGAAAAAATTGTGATATGTAAGTTTAAGAAAGAACCGGAAATATTACTTTTGGGGCTTAAACTGGAAGAAGTCGATATGGCAAAAAGAACATTGATGTGGTATATGATCACAACTGCCAGAATGACATATGCTCAATATTGGAAACAAGACAAGGTCCCTGAAATTGGGGAATGGATAAAGAAACTACTTTTTATGGCTGAAATGGACAAAATGACAAGGAAACTCAAAAACTTGAAGGCAGAAGAATTTTTTGCAGACTGGAAAGACTTTAAAGAATATTTAGAGAAATACTGGGATGTAAAGGACAATTTGCTTTGCCTTGATAATTATTGAAAATTAGAAATAGTAGAAAAGAGAGATAAATGTATAAGAATAACAGCTGGAAGAAAAGTTACCTATAGATGTGATCAATGAGAAAAGAAGAGAATATAAGTTTTGGGCTGGAGGTTGGAGCACTGTGGGAAGCCATAAGGGCAGGGGTGAAAGGAGGAAAGGATGTATAACAATTTAAGTTTTGATATGTGTTTGAACTTTTACTATATCCTAATAAATTGTTTTTCAAAAAAAAGTTACTCTTAGGTATTTAAATGAACTGCATTGATCAATTCAATTACCAAGAATACTCCAACAAGAAATTTTGGGCTTTCTTCTGAAAATCATTACTTTGGTCTTGGCATAATGAACGTCGAGAGCTTCTTCGTTGCAGTATTGCCCTAGTTGGTGTAAAAGTCTTCTCAAACCTATTTTGATCAGTGAGATTAGGACCATATAATCTGCGTATAAAAGAATTGAAATTTTCTGTTGTCCTAGAGAGGGTGGAAAAAATTGTGGGCCTGACAGAAACTCTGTTATGTCGTTGATATACAAATTGAATAGGCTGGGGGCCAACACGCATCCTTGATTAACTCCTTTACTGAAGGAGATACTACTTGTTAGGGAACCAGAGGTTCCCACCCTTACTTGGGCATGAGTGTCTCTATGAAGCTCTCGAAGTAGGAATCAAATGCGGCAGCCAAATCAACAAATGCAACATAAAGTGCCTTTGTTAGTCCATTTATACCAGCATACGCTAATTGGTAAAGGGTTTGGCAATGGCCTATGGTCCTGCCTGTGCGGAGTGGATAGTTTGTTCCTCTGCCACCCAGTGTTCCAGTTTTAGCAGCAGGTATTTGCTGCGGTGGCTCAAGTGGTTAAGACGCTGAACTGCAGGCTGTGGGAAGTCAGTAGTTCAGCAGTTCGAGACCCGAGAGTGCCGCATGACGGAGTGAGCTCCCGTCTCTAGTTCCAGCTCCTGCCAACCTAGCAGTTCGAAAGCAAGAAATTGCAAGTAGATAAATAGGTACCACTTCGGTGGGAAGGTAACAGCGTTCCGTGCGCCTTGGTGTTTAGTCATGCCAGCCACATGACCACGGAAACGTCTTTGGACAGCGCTGGCTCTTCGGCTTTGAAACGGAGATGAGCACCGCAACCCTAGAGTCGGATTCGACTGGCTTTCAAGCAAGGGAACCTTTACCTTTACTATTTGCTGTACAGTTTTGCTGCTATATCCAAAAGACTATATCCTATAGTTTTGTGCAGGGGTTATTTTGTAGAAAAAGAGGTGCAGAAGTGTGTCAGAAGGCAACACCCACCACTCAGGCTCCACCCCAAAAATCTCCAAGTATTTCCTAACTCAGAGCTGGCGAGCCTACTTGGAGAAAAACTGCTTCAAAACCACAAAAGCACAAAGAAAATTTGTGGCAGGGGATCAGCTTTTGTGAGCCACTGCTCTCTTCTACAGATACTTCATGGCTGAAGAAGTGACCAGTGACCCATTATGAACAGAGGCTACAGTTCCCGCATTTGCAGAAGTCTACAGATATGGGCAACATCCTCCTCACTTGCTACCTACATGTAATGGTTGATGACACTGTTTCAATGTATCTGAAAATGAGTGCATGAATATGAAAGCTTATACTGAGAATTAAACTTTGTTGGTCTTAAAAGGTGCCACTGGACACAAACTTTGTTCTATTGCTTAAGAACAACACGGCTACCCACCTGAATCTATGCAAACCAAAATTATTCAAGAGAGCTCTTCTACACAGGCAATAGGATTACAGTGTACAAAAGACTTCACAAAGTTACTTGAACAAATTATTAGGGTAGACCCAACACCTCGTGTCCACACATGCTTAAGGTAGGATAGCAGCTCAATGTTTCATTAGCAGTGGTACTTAAGAATATCTGTTCCAGTGCAACAGAACAAAGTTTGAGTTCAGTGGCACCTTTAAGACCAACAAAATTTATTCACATGAAAGCTTAGACCCAGAATTAAACTCTGTCGGTCTTAAAGGTGCCACTGGACTCAAGTTTTGTTCGGCACATTTTGTGTTTATTGACTGTTAACCTTTATTTCAGCTGGTTATAGCCTAACTCATTAGCTGAAAGGGAGACAGAGGAGGGAAGGAGGGAAGGAAGGAAGAAAAGAAGGAAGGAAGGAGAAGAAAAAGAAAAAAGTGGAAAGAAAGGGACAGAAAGGGAAGGAAACAAAGAAAGGGAAAGAAATGGGGGGAAAGGAAGGGGGGAAAGGGAAGGAAGGAAAGAAAGATAGAAAGGGACAGAAAGGGAAAAAAGGGAAAGAAATGGAGGAAAGGGAAAAAAAGAAGTGGGGAAAATGAAAAGAACGGGAGCAAAGAAATGGAAAGAAAGGGGAAGAAAAAAATGGAAAGAAAGGGAAAGAAAATGAAAGCCTCTGTGTATGTTTGCTTTCCTCAAGTTCTAAATCTCCCCACCAGCAGTTAAAAAGGAGCTTGAAGGCTTACATTTGAAGAAGAAGAAGAAGAGTTTGGATTTATACCCCACCCTTCACTGGCCAAAGGCGTCTCAGAGCGGCTTACAAACTCCTTTCCCTTCCTCTCCCCACAACAGACACCCTGTGAGGTAGGTGGGGCTGAGAGAACTTCTGACAGAAACTGTCCTTGAGAGAACAGCTGTGCCAGAGCTTGTGACTGACCCAAGGTCACATCAGCAGGTGCAAGTGGAGGAGTGGGGAATCAAACCCGGTTCTCCCAGATAAGAGTCCACGCACTTAACCACTACACCACACTGGCTTTCCTTTGGCTGTGAGTTCCCAGGCTAGAGTACTCCAGTCCATTCAGCATATAAAAATAAAAGTGAAACAAGAGCTCCAAGAGGACCAAACTAAATCATACAGATATTTAGGGAAGAGCAGACTGTTCCATTACACATAGCTTTTCCATCGGCTCCTGTGGGCTTGGGGGGGGGAGACAAGGCTGAAAGGGGCTTGGATCACTTAGATTCAAGTCCCTTTCAGCCTTGCTCTGGGCTCCCGCGGGCTTGGGGTGGGGGAGAGACAAGGATGAAACAGGCTTGGATCTCTTAGATTCAAGCCCCTTTCAGCTTTGCCATTGGCTCCTGTGGGCTTGGGGGGAGAGACAAGGCTAAAATGGGCTTGGATCTCTTAGATTCAAGCCTCTTTCAGCCTTGCTCTGGCCTCCTGTGGGCTTGGGGGGAAGGCTGCAACAGACTTGGATCTCTTAGATTCAAGCTCCTTTCAGGCTTGCTCTGGGCTCCCACGGGCTGGGGGGAGAGACAAGGATGAAAGGGGCTTGGCTCTCTTAGATTCAAGCCCCTTTCAGCTTTGCTCTGGGCTTGGGGGGGGGACAAGGATGAAACAGGCTTGGATCTCTTAGATTCAACCCCCTTTCAGCCTTGCTCTGGGCTCCTGTGGGCTTGGGGGGGAGGCTACAACGGACTTGGATCTCTTAGATTCAAGCCCCTTTCAGCCTTGCTCTGGGCTCCTGCGGGCTGGGGGGGGAGAGACAAGGCTGAAAGGGGCTTGGATCTTGAATTGAAGAGGAGGCAGGGAGACATGCCTGGCTTGGTTGCAGGGCACCTGGGGGCAGAGAAGCCAGTGATTTAAACCCCCTATCTCTTCACAAAAGTGGAGAAGCTCAGAGGAAAAGGAGGGCATGTCTCCCCACCTCCTCTTCCTTCTCCAGCAAGCCCATCACAGCAGGCTCGCTGGAGAAGGAAGAGGAGGCAGGGAGTCATGCCTGGCTTGCCTGCTCGGTCTCCTCCAGATGCCCCATGGCCTCAGGGCACCTGGAGGAGCTCCGGCAGGGAAGCCAGGGATTTAACCCCGCCCCCAGTCTCTCCGCAAAAGCCGAGAGGCTCAGGGGGAAGGCAGGCATGTCTGCCTCCGTGTGCTTCCTGTCTCCAGCCAACCTGCCATGCCAGGATGGCTGGAAACAGAGAGGGCTCAGAGGCAGTCATGCCTGGCTTCCCTGCCCCAGCTTCTCTAGGCTGCGGGGCACCTGAAGAAGCTGGGGCAGGGAAGCCAGGGATTTTAAAAAAGTCTCTCAGCAAAAGTGGGAGGCTCAGGGGGGAAGGCAGGAGCATGGGCCAAGGAGCTGGGGGTGGGGCTTGCCACCACCTGGGCTGCCAGAGCAGTGCTCTGGTGCGCTCCGCCCCCAAATGACCTCTGGTTTTGTGGGTCATCTTTGTCTCCTTTTTTAATGAATCGGTACAACTATATTTAGCTTCCAACCTGGGGGGATTGTGCCTGGACTATTAATCTGTGTAAACACTCTAGCCAGAATGGGGCCCCACCATTCTGGGAAGGCTTTGTATAATTCCAGTGGTATCATATCCTCTTATTCAGAGACTGGCATCCATTCTGATAAACCTATAAGATCTAAGTAATCTTTCAGCTGAGTTTTTTCCAGCCCCTCAGATGAGGGATGCTGGGAGCCAAAAACATTCTTGAAGTATGAGAGCCAGACATGTTCTGGTATATATGCATCTACCTGACAAAAAGGGCTACTGCTTTTGATTGAAACTAGTTCCCAAAAACGGGAATCATTTTTCTCCGCTACAGCTCGATCTAGCTCTTTCCAAAGAGATTTGGCATATTCTGATTCCTTTTGCTTGATTAAGGCTTTGTATTGAGATCTGAGTTTTAAGTAAATGCATAGTTGTGTCCCTTCCCTGCTACACCTGGTCTGTCTCATAGTGTAGAGTAGCTCTTTTTTTAGCTCTCTACATTCATGATCATACCATCTGTTATAGGCGTGCTGTATCAACTTTATGGGCCTGTTGTTCGTAAGCATGGGTTTAAGTAGGTTGTTAATTTCAATAAAATATTTTATAGGATTGGAGTTGTGTTGCCAAAAGGATGTTCTCAATCTACCCAAGTGTGAGATATGGTACTGAACAATTTTTCAGACCATTTGAGTCCCTTTAGGTTGGAATTGACATCTTCTGCAAATTCTGGATTTGGTTTCATTAATGTGTTAGCATTAATGGTAAGAGACAATTGCAGGGGGCAGTGGTCGCTCAAAGTAAGATCCAAACCCTCAAAATTAATAACAAAATTCATTAAAAGAGGTGATATGGCTGGTCCCACGTGCCGCCACATATGTAAAAGTCCCATCAGATGTATCAAAAGCTATGCCATTCAACGTATGTAGGTTGGACACTGCAAGTAGTTTAAGTAATTTTAGACCAAACTTATTAACAACTGGGTCCCTCAAAGTACGCTCTAAAGAGCAAGAATGTGTAACCCACTGGCCATTCATGCTGCTTCTGACCTCTAAGTTGCCTGGCCCTGTTCTGGCATTGACGTCCCCGCATAATATAACATAGGCATATGGGAATTGGGTAGTTAACAGCTCCAACGTATTGGCTAAAAGGTCCCAGATGCATCCCCTATCCTGCTTGTAACCCTCTAGGAGGTATATAGAAGACACATAGAAGTGGTATAGGGTGTACTCCTTTAAGTAATAGTATCTGAAAGTTATTGGGACAATTGTTTTCTAAAACTTGTACACTGACATTTAGATACACTGATATCATAGTTACCATGCCCCCGCTTCCCTGTCCCTTTAAGTGTGTTCTAATTGCAGGTGCAGAGTAAACCTTATACCCTTGGATGGCTGGAAAGTCATGACTCTGAAACCAGGTTTCCTATAGACAGAGTATATCGTGGGCATGCAGAAATGTTAAAAAAGCTGAGTCATAAAACTTGTTGCACTATCCCCCCAAGTTCCAGGATAGAAACTTTAGTTGTCAGTCAGCGGGTGCTATCTTGTTTAGATCACCACTGATGTCCAAGAAGGCAGATCCATTCTTGGGTAGGAGGGTAACTCGCACAAAAACTGTCTTTTTGGAATGCTCTTGTGGGGAGGTAGTAAGATTACTTCTGTTATTAGAAATGACTGTGTGAGATTTAACCCATACATTGGGTTGGATTCAGCCAACTTTCTCATTCAGTCATGCCCATCTCCCCTCCTTTTTACAGTCCCCATCACATCAGGTTTTTGCACATGCAGGTCCCACAATCTCCAGCACAGATATTTTTGTGGTCAACATGGGCCTCTCTTCCCTTTTTCACCAGTGGAAAATCTGGTTGCATCCAATATCTTCTAGGTTTAACTACCAGATACACTGGGTATAAACACTGTACAATATGCATGTCATACAAACAAATTGTACAAAAAAAAATCTACAGTGTCAAGAAATGGGGAACTCAAACTATTGACAAAAAAATTAAAAAGCTGGGTTCCTGTTTCTTGACAATGTAAATAAATTATATGTGTGTGGATATATAATGTATATGAAATATAAAAATAAAATACAGAACGTTTGTTCATTCCACTCAAATATTATCAAACACTGAAGACCCCTATGTTTTCTTCAAATGCTGGCTGATGATAAATGTCAATACTAAAAACCATTATATGCCAACTATCATGCCAATATTGAAAACCAGGATCCTCAGACATCAAATATAAATATCATATATTTGGCAAATATTCAGTCATTCGGATATATACTCAGAAAACAAACATCCGGCATCAGCATTTATAAAGGAGAATTTCTGAGAGCAAATACACTTCAGAGTACATGCACCTTTGCTGATATTTTTTCTCTAGTTGTGATTTATAAATAATAGCTACACAACACGCCATTATGCTGCTTCTTTGCAATTTAACAAGGGGTCTTGCTCTGAATCTCTCCCCTCCAGAACACCCTTGATCCTGCCCATCTAATGATATCTCAAACCACACCCCTCTCCATCCCTCCCCTTTTTAACTCAACCCTCCCCTTTTGCCCAGGGACAGGCGAAGAAGATCCTCAGAATGGTGGGAACTGCCATCAAGTTGCAGCCAAGCCTTCAGAGGTGGTTTGCCACAATGCCATTGCCTGCCTCTGTGTAGCGACCCTTTGGTGGTTTCCCATCCAAGTGCTCTCAAGGGCTGACTCTGCTTAGCTTCTGGGATCTGATGAGATTGGGCTAGCCCGGGCCACCCAGAGCTCGGATTAGAGCCCCACAAATACGGTGCTAAACAATCAACTACAAATAGGTTAAAGTCAACCACAAACACAACCACCACCCAGAGTGTGCCTGGATTCCTCCTCACAGTCCAGTTCCAGGCCCGGTTTACCTGAAAGTAAGTGCTCCCCACTGCCCTGTACTCCATGAAACCAACTTCCTATAAGTGTGCACTGGATTGCAGCACTGTGGCTTTTGCAAGCAGCTCTGCTTCCTCAAAATACCAGTGTGTACCTCAGCCACTTCCTCTCAAACTGAGATGTAGGCAAAGGGCTCTTCTTCTCTGCAGCCTGAGCAGCAGCCGAGGCTCTGGCCAAGTTCTCCCCCTGCACACCCTCAGCTGCTTTGTCCTGAGGCAAATGGCCAGAGCTGGTCACCTTGGGAGACAAAGAGTTTCTAGAGCCCTTTGCCTAGCTTGCATCTAGATGAATTGTACAACAACAATGCTGCCAGTCCCCAGCACAGCTCAAAAGAGGGTCCCTGCTAAAAATGAGTTGCTAACCAGGGGACAAAACCAATCATTAGAATTACCAACCTCTAGGTGGGGCGTGGAGATCTCTCAGAATTAGAACTGATCTCCAGATGACAGAGACCAGTTCCTCTGGAGAAAACAGCTCCTTTGGAGGGTGGACTCTGGCATTTATACCCTGCAGAAGTCCTTCAGCTCCTCACACTTCTCCCCCCCCAAATCTCCAAGAATTTCCCAAGCCAGAGTTGGCAAGCCGACCAAAAATACAAGCAAAATCATATTTGACACACACAGTTGGAGAAATAGGGACTACTTATGTGCTTCTTGCACTGGGGTTCGAGATCACTTTACTCCAGGAATAGGGTTGCCAGCTCTGGGTTGGGAAATACCTGGAGAGTTGGGGGTGAGGTTTGGGGAGGGAAGAGTCTCAGTGGGGTATGATGCCATACAGTCCACCTTCCAAAGGAGCCATTTTCTCCAGGGGAAACTGATCTCTGTTGACTGGAGATCAGTCATAATCCCAGAAGATCTCCAGGCACCACCTGAAGTTGGCAACCCTCTCTGGGACCAGGATATCTCAATTACTATCTTCTCCAAAACGAGGGTGCCATTGCAGTTCAGGAAAGGTAAGAACATACAGACATAAGAAGAGCCCTGCTGGATCAGACCAGTGGCCCATCTAGTCCAGCATCCTGTCTTACATTGTGGCCAGCCAGTTCCTTTGGATGGTCAACAACAGGGCAGAGAGGCTGAGGCCTTCCCCTGATGTGGCCTCCTGGCTCTAGGATTCAGAGGATTAGTGCCTCTGAATGTGGAGGTTCCCCTCAGTCACCATGGCTAGCAGCCATTGATAGACTGATCCTCCATGAAGTAGACCTTGTTCAGCATTCCCTCACTGGCAGAGCCTTCTTCTTGGTGCTACCAAGAATAGAAAATGCTGTCCCGTGTGAGGCACATTTGCCCCATTATTTTTTGGTTCAGTAAATTACTTAAGATGATTTTGTTCTGGTAGGCTTTTGGTCTGAATTTATTAATGGTTCTTACTGAAGCTGGTATCTAGGTGTCTGTTTTATATTACATGGTTGTTCTTCTATCACTTGGTTGTTCTCTGTCTCTCTCTGGGCTGATCTTCTTCAGATGCTCACTTGGGCATCCATCCATGTCCTCTGATGGCTACTCTCATCCAGTGGAGTGTGTCTCACACACCATCTGCTGGGGGGGGCATGCTCAACCGAACCCTGAGTAGCAGAGAGGAGAATCAGGAGGCGAGCTGGAGCAAAGGGTGCCAAGAGATTTCTGACCAGCAGAAGTCACTTCTCAGAGATGGGGAAGCTACACTGCTTCTATAGAGAAACTAGGACCACCCATTTATTTCCCATCAACTCAACCTGTGCTGTGGTAAATAAATTGTTTATTAGAAAAGGCATTCAAAACCTCTGGCACTTTTTACCTTGGAAGGAAACTTAGTCTACCCTGAGGATTTCCTCCCAATTGTCAAAATGATAAGAGATGACTATGAGATTAGTACACCGTCCCAGAGATGGAACGGCTAAAGTCAGCCCAGACTTACCCAGATGGAGAGTGATGTTGACAGAGCTGGGGTGCTGGACTCCAAAGGCCATAGACTGGCTCTGCCACCAGGTGGGCTCCTCCTGGCTGTGGAAGTCCGTCAAATAGCTGGCATTGTGGTGGAGCAAAGGGTTGCCAGCATCGCAGTGGTGGCACAATGTGCTGGAGTCCCAGGTGCCCATCTGGAGACAGTAATCCTCCGGTGGGGTGCCACATGTGTTCGACACCTGTACTTGCTTCCCAAACGCTGCATTCTCAAAGATGGGCATGCAGCGGTGAGCAAGCCCCTGAGTATCGTAGCAGGAATCCATGGCCCCTGTGGCCAGCCACAGCACCAAAAAGATTACGGCCAGGAAGCAGAGGACCTTAGCCATGATCAGTCTCAAAGGATCCTTTGGACGGTTTCTGCAGAGCCCCTGCCTCTGGAGACACTCCAGAGTTTTCTCCTCCTCCTTCTCCAGTGGAGCACAGAAGCCACGGCTGATCTTTTCTCTCCAGTTCCATCTTGTGGACAGCGATGGGCAATGCCTGCTCATACCTTGCATAAAACTTTGTTGTTCTTAAAGATGCCACTGGACTCTAAATTTGTTCTGCTGCCTTATCATTTGTCAGAGTTGAAACTGAGCTTTCAGCACAGGACCCTGGAGAAACCCACTTTAAACAGCTAGCTTGGTTTTGCTCCTGGGGAAGAGAGAGAGGGAAAGATCTTGCCACCCTCCAAACTGAGGGAGAGGAACCTCATAAAGCAGAGCACCTTGCTAAAGTGGTTGTGTTTAGTGTGTGTGGGGAGGAGGGCATCCATTGAAAAACACAGCAGCCTGGCAATTGTGCCCCCCCTCTTTGGTGACCATTCATAAGTGTGCTCAAACGGGAGTGGTGTTGTTTGTGGCCAAGCTCTGGGGCAGTGGTGACAACCTGTGGGTGGTGGCAGGCAGTACTCCAGTAGCAAACTTCTTTGCACCCATGATCGGCTGCTTTATTGAGCTTAGGGTGTGTGTGTGAAATTGGTCTTTTCTCTTCCTGAAAACATCGTGAAGCAGTTGTTTGGCCAATAAGCTTTGGCTACATATTTTTATCAGTGAGGGCAAAAGGAGTTAATTTAAAGTATGGGGCAGATCTCTTGCACACAACTGGTTTTACTGGGAAGAGAAGCAGCTGACTTGTAGAACCAATGACAGTGTGCACACAGCAACTGACTTGAGCTGCAAGCACCAGGAGTGGGGGATGTTCAGGGGCACACCAGTCCCCTGCCCCCACAAGCACCCTTTCAGGCTGAAAACATTTGCAAGTGAACATCTGACTCAGCCCTAAGGAGGATGCCCATTTTATGCAGTCCTGTATGACAAGAGTCAGATTTTTTTTAGGGGGGTGTCTTTGGAAGACCAGAATGTTTCTGAGCATGTGCAGTATGCCTCAACAACCTGGCAAGTGTAGCAAGTTGAAGGTCTTCTAAACAGGATCGAGATAATAATGAAAACAGTTGCACAATTACTTGGGCAACAGGATTCAGGGTGGGAGGGAATCATGCCAGCCATTATCTTCAGGGTTCCTTCACCTGCCCATTCTGCAACCTGATACATGCCATCGTCACTTGTCAACAGTGTGCTTCTGATGTTTGCCTAAACATCACAGCTCATCTAGTCTTTGTGCAACAGAACTGCAGGAGGAAATGGCAGCTTTTAATAGCCAGTAATGGGGAAGGGTTTGGTTTCCTAGGACATTCTCTCGCAGATCTTGAAGTCACATTCCTTAAACATAAAAAGCTTCAAAAGAGGGCTTCAGCATACACCTGGGGAGATGGAATTAATTGACAAACATGACATGGTAGATCAGGGTTCCTCAACATAGTGCCCATGGGCACCTTGGTGCCTGCAAATATGTCCCTTTGTTCCAGCCAAGCTTTTCAGAAAATGGGTGTAGCCACTGTAAGGCAGGGCTTGGGCTCCCCCCATTCAAATGAAAGGGTTTCCCATGGCAGCAAGATGGGGTGGGAGTTGTTGCATTTGGCTTCATCTCCTGGGGCCGCCGTTTTAATACTAGGCTCTGATTCCTGTGGCAGCCATTTTGGTGTTCTCCACTCCCTCTCAGAATTGGAGCTTACAGAATCATAAAGATCAAGACGGACCCTTGAATTCATCCATGTTCTGTGCAGAATTGCAACATTCCCGCTGGGGCTTTTGGCCCTACTGCATAATTTTTTTAAAAAAAAAATCTCCCTTAGATTAGTAGCAGCCAATATCTTTGATTACAGCCTGTCCCTTCACAGGCCGCAGGTGGCAACACAGCTGCTCTCCTTCTGGAACCAAACTCACCCCTTCTACCCTGGCTTTGCATCTGTTTGTGCCAGGAACAGGCCATGCAGAGGAGATTCTACAGCCCTGGGGAAGTGACACGTCTCCATTGATGAGCATCTCCCAAAGCCTTTGAAAGAGTGGGGGCGATGAGATGCCAGTGTTGGGGCTTCCTTTGGACTAGTTTCAAATGTGTCCACATCAAGGCTATTCTAGCAAAGGTTTTGCTGCAGAGAAAAGAGAATCCGTCATCTCGATTGCATCATGATTCCAGAGAGCCTAGAACTTGTGCCACCACTGGGCTTGCAGGTCAAAATGGTGTTTGCCCTCCTCACTAGAGCCCATCCCCGAGACCAAAAGCATGTGTGTCAGGCGACTGTCATGGGCACCCACTGGGCAGGTCTCTCACACACATCCCTCCTTTCTCCACTCTGCACTCTCTGCCACACAAGGTCAGCATGGTCTTGGGCTGAGTCCCAGATGATTCCTCCCAGATAGGACTGAAGGCTAGAAACAGCAGGTGGCGTGCCCTGGTGCAAAGTCCCTCCTGAGTTGCTCAAAAGAGAAGCATCTGTGACCAGGGTAGGACAGAATTGGTGGCCCGTGACAAATTCCTCCAGTAGATGGCAGAAGCGGATCATCGCTGAGCAAAGCTGACAGAGCAGGGCTCAGAAAAGTTGGTTCTGAGTAAATCGGGGATTTGTTTCCCAAGAGGAAAAGTTAGGCCATTGGAGTGCTGCAGGAGCAGAATTCTCAAGGGTCGGGAGGAAGGAGAAGGCAGCTGTTGGGGAATAAACTTTGTTTAACCACCTTTTGAACTTCACGGGGGTAGCAAGAGTGACTTCAAACTCATTCCATGCCAGGAGGCATCCATAAAGAAATCCGCACAACGGGACTCTCTCATTCATTTACTTCACTTATAGCCCCACCTTTCTCCCCAGCAGGGATCCCAAGCAGTTTATATCATTCTCTGCTCCTCTGTTTTATCCTCACAACAACCCTGTGAGGTAGGTGAGGACCTATGAGGACACCACGGTCACTCCAGGAGCTTCCAGGACAAAGTCAGATTTGGCCACAAGGCTTCAGGATCCCAGTCTGACCCTCTGACTCCTAAACTTCTCTGGCCCTTGGGACATGAATGGGGGGGAGCAGTGTTCCCTCTAAGCTGAGTTAGTGTGAGCTGGCTCACAGTTTTTTAGCCTCTGGCCCACACATTTTTATCTTTGCTCAGGTAGGAGGGCTCCAGAACAAACTGATTGTCAGGTTCAAAAGCAAGTAGATCCAAGCATTCTTGAGGCTAAGAAGGGCTTTATTGGAATACAGTGCTAAAACCCACAGCAAAATGGTTATTGTCAGGAATGGCGGGATATGCAGCTCAGGCATGATTATAGTGTGATGCAAAATGCAACTAGCAAATGAACTTCAAGCGTGCGGGCGGGAAACTACCGGCGGGAGGGTTACTTAATAGTTGGGAGATGACTCCCCCCACCCTCGGCTTCACAGGACTGGAAAATTCTCATAGACTTACGAATAGCCCAAAGCCTGCATTCAAGGCCATGTGATAACATCGAGCAGTAGCGGAGAAGCTCCCACGTTACAGCTAGCATACCTACACAAGCGCAGAAGCGGGGACAAGATAGGGAACACAGAACAATGGACTCAGTATACAAAGAGCCATTACTGACACTCTGCCCTCCCCAAAATTCACCCCGCCCTTTTAGGAGGAAGGGAAGGAAGGACCTCCCGGTTTCGTTGGGAAGCGGGAGTGAAAGTCTCTGATATGTTCAGGTGCTCGAATATCTGTGACTTTCACCCATTCTCTGTGCTGGGGACTGAAATGAACCCATTCAACAAGGTAGTAGAGCCGGCCACGGATCAGTTTTGAGTCCAGGATGTCAGCTAGTTCATAATGTTCAGCGTTGTCCACAATCAGCGGGGGGGGGTGTAGGGTGTTCTGTGCGCCATTTATTCGGAGGGTACGCTGGTTTGAGAAGGCTGAAATGGAAGATGGGATGAATATTTTTAAGAGTCTTTGGTAACTCTAACTGCACAGTGACCTTATTGATACATCGGATAATTTTAAACGGGCCAATGTATTTCCAAGCCAGCTTCCTGGAGGACTGGGGTAGATGCAGGTTTTTTGTAGATAAGTACACATACTTTCCAGGCTGAAGGTCCAAACCCACCACCCTTTTCCTATCCGCCTGTTTCTTATACTCGGCTTTAGCCGCTTCCAAAGTTTCACAAATCAAAGGCCACGAATCACGAAACGTCTTACACCACTCTGCGGCATCCCCCACCTTCTCAGAAGGTTTCAGAAACGGCAAAGGGGGACTATCATAGCCAAGCACTGCTTGAACGCAGAAACACCAGAAGAAGCATGCCAAGAGTTATTGTAAGCAAATTCAGCGAGGGGTAAGAGATCTACCCAATTATCCTGTTGAAAGTTGGTGAAGCAACGCAAATATTGTTCCAGGGTTTGATTAACCCATTCGGTTTGCCCATCAGTCTCTGGATGATAGGCGCTGCTTAAGGCACGTTCTATGCCCAAGAGGGCCATTAGCTCAGTCCATAGTTTAGAAACAAATTGTGAGCCGAGGTCGAATATGCATCTCGGAAATATGCATCTCGCAGATCCAACTTAGAGAAAAATTTTCCCTTAGCCACCTCGGCTAAGAGGTCCTTGATGAGTGGCATGGGGTAGGCATTGGTGGCAGATACTGCATTCAGCCCCCGATAGTCCGTACACAATCTCAGCCCCCCATCCTTTTTTTTGCAAAACAGCACTGGGGCCATGAATGGGGATGAAGCTGGTCAGATAAAACCACGCGCCAGGTTTTTATCGATGCACCTGTGCAACTTCTCCTTCTCCATGGGGCTCATGGCATAGATTTTGCCCCTTGGCATTTTTTGGCCCGGGAGGGTTTCAATGGCACAGTCTGAATTACGGTGTGGGGGGAGTTCATCAGCTTCCACCTCCTCAGAAACTCGAGCCAAGTCCTGATACTCTGCGGGGATGTGATCAATCTCCTCCGCTGCTAGGCAAGCCCGTGGAGGTTCATTATCGGGTGGGGTGCCCCAATACGGGTCCCATTTATGCTCTGAGCACCTTGGGGAAATGAAACGCACAACCCCTTCCTCCCATAAAATGTACGGGTCATGTCCATGTAACCAGGGGCTGCCTAACACCAAGGGGAATTTGGCTTGTGGAGCTACCATGAAAGAGCGGAGCTCCCAGTGCTTGCCAGCCCCCATGCACAATGGTACAGTCTCAGATCTGCAGGGTTCCTTCATCGGTGACCCATCCATCTGAGTGAATGTGATGGGGTCTTTCAATTTGATTACTGCTGCCTCTAACCCCGTCACTAGAGAAGGGTTGATAGGGTCCCTCCTGCAACCAGAGTCAATAAGGCCACGTACCCGAATGTGGGTCATCATGGCCGGGTTCATTATGATCACAGTCACAAAGAAGAGAGAGGGATAATTGCTCACCAATCTGGGCACTTCTGGGGCTGGGTCCTGTTGTGCTGCGCCACTTACAACAGGACCTTCTTGTTTCCCTGCTGCTCTGTTTCATCCTCCTCCAGGAACAGCGGGTCTATGACTTCCTGGTTGGCGAAAAGGGCTCGGGGGTTGCGTGGCTTGGCTGTGCCCTTCTTCGGTGGGGGGCCCGGTCATCGTCTGTCCTCCTCGTGGGGTGGTAACCAGCCGGAATCCTCCCTAGGGCAGGAGGCAGCCAAGTGCCCTTTGTCCCCACATTTCAGGCACAGACCTTGTCTCATGCGTTGATCCCGGAGACCGCTCAAGGTCGGGGTTGGTTTCCATTTGGGTTGGGAAGTAGAAGTGGCTGGGCGATTGTTCCCTAGGGACATGTCCAGCTTCATGATGCGTAGTCTGCTCTCAGCCCGTTCAGCTTCTTCCACCCAGCCCTGCAGTGTACATGGCTCCTTGGAGCTGAGGACATTATTACGAACATCTACAGCTAGCCCCATTCGGTATTGCTGGGCTAACACCAGGTCCGTCCAGTCTCGGATCTTGGCAGCATGCTTTTGGAATTCTCTGGAGTACTCCCTCACAGTGAGCCTCCCTTGTTTAAAGGTGCGGAGGAAGGCTTCTGCTTTCGGGGCCGCTGCTGGGTCTTCAAAACGATTTCTCAAGGCCCACATGAAGTCATCCACACTCCCCAATTCCACTGCCTCTAGATCATGTAAGGCCACATGCCAGCTGGTTGCAACTCCCTGCAACCGGGAAGCAATAAACTCCACTTGTTGTTCTTCATCTAGGAACAGGTGGCCCCACCACTGAACAAACTTCCCGACTTGCAGTATGAAGAAGGAGATGCTCTCGGAGTCCCCATCAAACGTGATCTCCAGCAGATCTTTTGGCAGTAGAATTGGCAGGGCGGGCACTAGACCTGGTCCAGGTGCAGGTCCTGGGGCTGGCATCGGTAGGGGTGCTGGCGCCGGGACCGGCAGTGGCCCCCCTGGTGGAGGTTGACCAGGGGGCGGCTGTCCTGGGATCGGTTGCCCTGGTATCTGCTGCCCCGGGATTGGCTGTCCCGGAATTGGTTGTCCCGGAACCGGCTGTCCGGTGACCGGTTGACCTGGAACTGGTTGCCCTGGGATCAGCTGTCCCGGCACCGGTTGCCCAGGAACAGGTGGACCTGGCGGAGGGCGCCCCGGCAGCAATTGGGGTCCTGGGCCTGGAGCAGGTCCAGGCTGGGCCAGCATATGGGTGCGAATAGCTTGGTCCATCATCCCCAGAAGGGATTGCATTAGCTTGCCCATGTCCCGCATCAGTCACCGGCAATCGTCTTCGATCGTGTCCATCCTAGTATCCACATCCTTGCTTGGGCTGGGCCTCACTGGCCATGAGGAGTTTGTCCCTGGGGTAGTCCAAAGCTTCCACGGGGATCCATCAGGCTGTCCCGGCTTTGGCTCCCTGGTAAAGACCATGTTGTCTGAGTAGTGTCCAATAAGTTCCTGGACCAGTCTCTAGACTTTCGTTGTGTGACCCATTTGTCCCACGGGATTGGGGCACTTTGGTAGTAGATCCGGGGTATAGCTCCTCCATGACTTTGGATCGACCCAGCTGGGCTGTAGATCAGGAGGGTGTACGAAGCTCCCAGAGTCCCGGTTGCAGGAGGAGTGATGGGCCCTGCTGAGCAGTACGGAACCAACACCGTTGTCACTGGAACAGTTGTTACCGGTACGACTGTGGCCGGCACCATGGTAACCGGAACGGTAGTCACTGGAATCAGTGACGGGGGTGGTGGTAACCGGGACCGTCACCGGCGTTCCACTGGGGCAGCTCATTCTGGTATGGAGAGGCGCGAACCGGTTTGAACACTGAAGAAGATTCCTGACAATTTCTGTCAGGTTCAAAAGCAAGTAGATCCAAGCATTCTTCAGGCTAAGAAGGGCTTTATTGGAATACAGTGCTAAAACCCACAGCAAAGTGGTTATTGTCAGGAATGGCGGGATATGCAGCTCAGGCATGGTTATAGTGTGATGCAAAATGCAACTAGCAAATGAACTTCAAGCGCGTGTGCAGGAAACTCCCGGCAGGAGGGTTACTTAATAGTCAGGAGATGACTCCCCCCACCCCTCGGCTTCACAGGACTGGAAAATTCTCATAGACTTAAGAATAGCCCAAAGCCTGCATTCAAGGCCACTGTGATAACACCGAACAGTAGCGGAGAAGCTCCCACATTACAGCTAGCATACCTACGCAAGTGCAGAAGCAGGGACAAGATAGGGAACACAGAACAATGGACTCAGTATAACATATTAAACAAAGAGCCATTACTGACACTGATTTATGCAGCAGCCAAATCGCTCGCTCACAACTTTAATGCCACTAGCTCACAAGGTAGAGTCCTTGCTCACAAGATTCCACAGCTTAGAGGGAACGTTGGGGAGGAGTGTACATGACATAGGCCTACCAACTTCCAGGTGGGGCCTGGAGACTCCCGGAACTATAGGTGATCTCCAGACCACAGAGTTCAGGTCTCCCGGAGAAAATGGATTCCATGGCATTATACCTTCCTGAGGCCACCCTCCCCAGGCTCCACCCCCAATTCTCCAGGGATTTCCCAACCCGGAGCTGGCAGCCCCACATGACAGCAGTTCCATATGCTGAAACACGAGTCACCCCCAAACCCGAATATGACAATGAAGGAGGGTGGGGAGAAAATCTGTATTAACTTGGGGATAAGGAATGATTCGAAGAAGCAGGTAGGAGGAGGGGTTGAACAATCCCCAGCCTGGCAATCCCCAGTTGCTCTGCTTCTGGTGTGCTCCAAAACTGAAAGTCACTCACCTGGGCAGAGAAACGGCTGGGACAGCTGGCACGGGGTGGGGGAGAAGCAGGGCTGATTCGAGACTTAAAGGAGTCTGTGGCTCAGTGGCAGAGCACCTGCGGGCCATGCAGAAGGCTCCAGGTTCAATCCCCAGCATCTCTATTTAAAAGCATCTGGTGGCAGGTAATGTGAAAGACTTCGACCTGAATGCTTAGATAGCCACTGATCTTTACAGACCAATGGCCTGAGAAGGCAGGAGTCAAGACTGGCCTTGATAGGTCAGTGGTGGGGCAGAATAAGCCAGTTTTATGTGTTCCAGGTATTTTGTTGCACCAAACAAGACACACTTGTCCTCTGCTCCCTTGCAGCCACCAGCTAGCTCCAAGACTAGCTCCTGCAACAATGGCTGACAGCCATGTTGCTCCACGAGGGTAATGCACTCCCTCTGGTACCACCTGTGGCCAGGAACAAGCAACCATATAACTGGATATAGGCCATAATCAGCACAGAGCTAAGCACTGTTTGAAATCAGTGGGCTTCAGGAGTGACTCTAGGAAGATTTGCTCAGATATGAAGTTCCATTTTAGTGAATAATGCTCCCCCCAGGAAAGGGAAGTTTAACTCTGTTGAACTGCACCCTTCTGTTTTTTACAAGTATCCTTCGTAAACTATATACAGAGGATCATGTTCCAAGAGTCGCAGCACTTTCCCTAAGCTGACGTTCACAGTTCTTGTTCATAACCATCTGCCATCACAATAGGGGGATAGGATCGGGAATCCAACTCCCAGCCCTTGGTGGGGCACCACTGATGCAGACTCCAACGGTGATTCTGGATGCCTCCCTGTCTACGGAGGCCCAGGTCACCAATGCTGCCAGATCAGCCATTTACCATCTTTGGTTGGTCAGGCGGTTGGCTCCTGACCTCACAACAGTGATCTATGCAATGGTCACTTCCAGGTTAGATTACTGCAACTCGCTCTATGTGGTTAGATTACTGCAACTCGCTCTAGTCTGATCCAGAACCTTCAGCTGGTATAAAATGCAGCGACATACCTGCTGACTGGGACATCTATGCAGACGCACATTCTGCCCATGCTGTACCAACTGCATTGGCTGTCAGGTGAATACTGGGTCAGATTCAAGGTTATGGTACTAACCTTTAAGGCTGTAAGTGGCCAGAGACCAGCATACCTATGGGACCATCTCTCCCCATATGTGCCCCCAAGAACCTTGCACACTTCTGAACAGCACTGCTTGGTAATCCCTGGCCTGAAGGACATCTGCCTTATCTCGCCCAGGGCCAGGGCTTTTTCAGCCCTGACTCCTGCCCGGTAGAATGTGCTCCCAATTGAAATCAGGGCCCTGTGGGATTTATTATAATTCCACAGGGCCTGCAAAATGGAGCTGTTCTGCCAAGCTGTTGGCTGAGGCAGCAAACGTACAAATGACACCGGCCTTCCCTGCTCAATTTGACCAATCTGCTTAATTCGCACCATCCTCCTAGGGCAAGGCCTATACCAGCTGGTGCCAGCACCATCTGATTCTGGCTCTGAGAGAAATGTGCCCTCCCTGACATTGCTGCAGCAGTCTCCGTAGTCAGAACTGTTACACTGCCATCTGGGATTTGTTATTGCTGTGTCTGCGATGTTTTTATGAATTACTATTTATTGTTTTATTATATGTTGTGAGCCACCCTGAGCCCACTTGCAGGGTAGGGCAAGATATAAATGGAATAAATTTAATGAATGAATGAATACAGGAGAAATTACTCAATTTACAGATTAAAAGGCAGCATTTGCGGGGGGGACATCAAATTAGTGGAGACCAAGAAAGGCATCCATAGCAGTCAGACTGGACAATCATTCCTCCAAGACACAGCAATCGATTGGGTGGTTTTGTGTCAGGTTTTATAAGCTGCAGCTCTTAACACAGGCTTCTCTTGGGCAGAGAGCAGCACGAAGCAAACCTGAGCGACCTCTGAGTTTCCCCATTCTTTCCACTCCAATGGTGAAGCACTAAACAGTCTCGGAAAGCCATCTCATTGTTTCGATGAAATTAATGAGGACTGGAACCATGCTCTAAGGAGAACTGGTTTGCAGCCTTAATATAGATCTGCACCAAAATGCAAAACTATTCCTCTCCATCAACTGCAGGGGAAAAGTTGCTTGCAGGCCCATCCTAAGCCCCAGAAGAAGAAGAGTTGGTTTTATACCCCTCCCTTCATTACCCAAAGGAGTCTCAGAGTGGTTTACAGTCTCCTTCCCTTCCTCTCCCCACAACAGACACCCTGTGAGGTAGGTGGGGTTGAGAGAGCTCTGAGAGAACTGTGACTGACCCAAGGTCATCTAGCTGGCTTTATGTCATGAATCACACCCGGTTCTTCAGATTAGAGTTTGCCACTCTCAACCGCGACACCAAACTGGCTCTCAAACAGGCCAGAAGGGTTTAGGATATGGATTGAGCATTATACCAGCATGTCTCTGAGTTATGCTGGAACATCCAGTGCCACATCCATGCCACAGGGATGGTTTGGATGGGGCTGCCCATCTTCTAATAATAGCCCAAGCACATAAGAACACAAGAGCTCTGCTGGATCAGACCAGTGGTCCATCTAGTCCATCATCCTGTCTCACACGGCCATCCAGAGGCTGAGGCCTTCCCCTGAGGTTGCCTTCTGGCTCTGAGATTCAGGGGATTAGTGTATCTGAATATGGACTCCCCTCAGCCCCCATGGCTAGCAGCCACTGATAGACTGATCCTCCATGAATCTATTCAATCCCCTTTTGAAGCTGTTTATTCCTATGGCCATCACTACATCCTCTGGCAGCGAGTTCCACATTTTAATCACTCTCTCTGTAAAGCAGTATATCCTTTTGTCCATCCTGAACCTAGTGCCCATCAGCTTCATTGGACACCCTTGAGTTCTGGTATTGTGGGAGAGGGGAAAAAAGTTCTCTTTCTCAACTCTCTCCAGCCCATACATAATCATGTCCCTTCTAAATAGACTCTTCAGCCCCGGACTCTCCGGCCTTTCCTCCTGGGGGAGGTGCTCCGACCCCCTCCTCATCTGGGCCGCTCTCCTCTGGACTTCTTCCGGCTCTGCAATGTCCTTTTTGAGAGACGGTGGCCAGAACTGTACACAGCATTCCAAATGCGGCCTCACTGTAGGTCTAAACGGGGGCATTACAGTATGGCTCTGGCACGGCCTCCCTGAGGACCCCCGGGACACCTTCCTCAGAGTCGCCACCTTTTGGCCTCCTTTCAAGGCTCACTGCTTCACCCAAAGCACCAGCCTAGAAAGCAGGTCAGTTTGTGCAGGCGGCAGAAAACAGAAGCTGACAGCGAGGCCGGGGAGGCGTATGGCAGACCAGCTCCCGCTTAGCTTTCTCTTTCTTTATTGAAAGTCTCAAAATTCCACCTTTCCTCAAGGGTAGGGTTAGCAGCCTCCAGGTGGGGCCTGGAGAGCTCCCAGAATAACAACTGATCACCACCACCTGGGTTGGTAATAAAAAACAGCAACTTCTACTGTTGGTGGACAGCTTCTGCATTGGGCTGTGTTCCCAGACCTGCTCAGGGTTCTCTCTCTCTCTCTCTCTCTCTCTCTCTCTCTCTCTGCCACTGTTAGGGTTGCCAACCTCCAGGTTGTCACTGGAGCTCTCCTGGGATTACAAATGATCTCTGGCCGATGGAGAACTGTTTGCCTGGAGAAAATGGCTGCTTTGGAAGGAGGAGGAGGAGTTGGAGTTGGATTTATACCCTGCCCTTCCCTTGGAGTCTCAGAACAGTTTACAAATCTCTTTCCATTTCTCTCCTCACAACAGACACCATGTGAGGCAGGTGGGGCTAGAGAGCTCTTTCCAGAACTGCTCTTGAGAGAACTGTGACTGACCCAAGGTCACCCAGCTGGCTGCATACGGAGGAGGAGTGGGGAATCAAACCCAGTTCTCCAGATTAGAGTCTGCCTCTCTTAACCACGACACCAACCTGGCTCTGTGATGGACTCTGTGGCCTCGTACCCCACTGAAGCCCCTCCCCTCCCCAAACCCCACCCTCCTCAGGCTCCACCCTATAAATCCCCAGGGATTTCCCAACCTGGAGCTGGCAACCCTGGCCACCAGGCGCTGTCCAGGCATTGGGGTTTGGCTTTCCAGTGTTGGTGACCCTTTGGGAATGCAACTGTCCAGATGTGGCTGTGCTGTCAGGCCACCGAATGCCTCCCTCCTCCTGTGCCCACCAACATTTCACTGAGAAAAAGAGTTACATGCTTCGTGGGAAAGGAGGATCCCTGTTCTTAGGGTTGCCAGCCTCCAAGTGGGGCCTGGAGATTTCCCACCATTGCAGCTGATCCCCAGATGACAGTGATCAGTTGCCCTGGGGGGGGGGAAGCAGCTCTGGAGGGTGGATTCTATGGGGTTATACCCCCCACTGGAGCTGAATGTGCTTTCCTGTGTGCCAGAGAGGACGCAATTGCATTGTACTGTCTGGCCTGCTTCCCTCCCTGAGCCTATGGTGAAAAATAGTTGGGGACTGTTTCATGCCAAACTATTTCATCCTGAAATGAATGGGCTGAAAGTTGGAATACCTGGTTTGCATGAAGAAAGTCACAAAGAGCCTCATATTAGTATTATTAAGTGTATTCTGTACTTAAAAAAAAACCCCTGGGACATTTAACTAGCTCCCTGGTAAAATCAGGGGCAAAAGTTATGTTTTGGAATATGACTTTTGAAGCAAGTGTAAAGATTGGTTGCATGTCTTCAAAGGACCTTTGTGTACACTGCACATGGAAGATGTGTGGGTGTTTGGAGGACTGGAGGCCAGGCACTAGGGTTGCCAGATCTGGGTTGGGAAACTCCTGGATATTTGGGGATGAGGCCTGGGGCGGACATGGACCTCAGTGGGGTAGAATGCCATACAGTCCACCCTTCAAAGCAGCCATTTTCTTCAGGGAAAATGAAAAACAGGTAGGAAGGGATACAGTACAAAGTCACAACAGAAACAAAAACTACTGTGTAACAAAATGACACCACATCAAAGAACCTGTAAATGCTATAATCAAAAGTACTCAGTATAATATGTCACACAACCACCAAAATACACCACCAACTCCAACTGTTGTTAAAAAACAGTGTCCAAAAAAGTAAGTCCAGTTAATATGACAACTGGTTAAACCTCCAAATGTTATTGCAAAACAATGTCCAAAAAGATGTCCAGTAAATGAAATGAATTAGTGATGAAAGGAAACCAAAACATTCAGTGGGACAACACCTCCAAACACAATATCTGATTATGCATTTTTTAAAAAAGTACACTACAATTTTACTGACTCCCAAACACCACAAATCGTGAAAAAGTAGTCTTGTGGTACTACTTGAACATGTGCTCATAGATTGTGTTGGTGCTTTAGTTGGTTGCTGCAGCATTTTGGAAATAGACTTTTCTTTTCATAGGAGTCAGTGTGTCTTGTACAGGCCCCTAGCTGATTTCTGGGCCCAGTTCAAACACTGGGGTTTACAGTGTTGTGGGAATATCACAGCAAGACGTTTATGTGCATAGCTGAAAATATTTACAAAGCTTTCTGGAAGATCCAGCTGACGTAGATGGTACAAAATGACTACAAGAATACCAGCTTGTCCTTTTCAAACTGAGCTCCTCCAGCGCCTTTTAAAATGAAACATCAACTGGCTGCTGTTTGAAAAGCCGTGTGTCTCCTGCTGAAGCACTGTGCTGCAAAGCTGCCATGTGGCATGCAGCTGAAAAATGCAATAAGACACAAACTTTGGGAGTCCTTAATGAACTGGATCTAGAATACCTCAAGGATTACCTCCTCTCATACAAGCCTTCCAGTTGGTGTAGTGGTTAGGAGCACAGACTCTAACCTGGGAGAACCAGGTTTGATTCCTCACTCCTCCACATGCAGCTGCTGGTGGGACCTTGGGTCAGTCATAAGTTCACTCAGAGCTGTTCTCTCACAAGCAGTTCTCAACCAGAGCTATTTCAGCCCCACCTAGCTCCCAGGGTGTCTGTTGTGGGGAGGGGAAGGGAAAGGAGATTGTAAGCCGCTCTGAGACTCCTTTGGGTAGTGAAGGGCGGGGTATAAATCCAATCTCCTCCTCCTCCTCCTTCTCTGTACCCAGAGTATCCTGAAAGGTCCTGCTCCATGTGTAGGGCTGCCAACATTCAGGTGGCAGCCAGAGATCTCCTGGGATTACAACTGTTCTGCAGACTACAGAGACCAGTTCCTCTGAAGAAAATACCATGCGGAGGTCCCTCCCCTCTCCAAACTCCACCTTTCTCAGGCTCTACTCCCAAATCCTCCAGGTATTTCCCAACCCAGAGATGGCAACCTATCTAAGCATCTCTGGTATCAGAGACATAGCAGGCCATTTCTCAGGAGCGCCACAATAACGGAACTCCCTTACTGTGGAATTATGCCCACTCCGCCCCTGCTAGTGTGTAGGCAGCAGGCAAAGACCCCGCTTCGGGACTGCTCCAATTTACTACCGTGTAATCCCTTTAGTGTTGGTCTGCCTGTGCCGCATTCCTCGGCTGATGCCATGAGGGTTCTGCAATGTCCCTTCTGTTATCACCTCTTTGTCTTTTGTTGTGTTTCTAGTTAGTCAGAAGGCAACATACAAATATTTTAATAAATATATATATATTAAAAAATCAATAAATATTGCATAATTCTGGAAAGATTTAGTAGCACTGCATTTAGTACCAACATTTAGTAGCACTGTATTTGAAAAATCTGGGAGTTTAGTGCTCACAGGCAATATTTCAAAACTTTTTTAAGTGAGAAAAAGAAAATATCGGATTGAAAGCGTTAAAAGATCATTGAGCGGCTGTTAATTTTTACTAAACAGCGTGGGAATACTTTGGGCATTAGCAATTTCAAACAGATATGGGTGATTTATTAAGACATTCAAGAGTGTAACTTGTCTTTCATGGTCTTCAGCTCCTCGAAACCCACCCCCAGGGCCTGTTTGCCGGCTGACATTGACAGAAAGACCCTCTGCCAACTGAACATGTTTTAGCAGAGCTTGTTCCAATTGGACAGGCCGAGAAGTCATTCCTTTAAGTAACTGATTACATGAACTTGAACTAGGTCAAAAGTGCCTTAAGAGAAGCTCCCCAACGGTAAGAGGAATGGGACCAATTAGTGGGGGCATGTGTTCCCCCTCCCTTGAGGTCTTTGAGCAGAGTCTGCACAGCCCTCTGTCAGGAAAGCTCTTGTCTCCAATCAGGGCTGGTTCCAGGTGTTGAGGGGCCCTGGGCAGACAGTGCCTAGCAAGCCCTGTCTGCCTACTGCCAGCCCCCCAAGCCTTTCCACCACCCCATCTCTTTGCCCCCACCTTCTCCCACTCATTAGCCCTGCGTCACCTGCACACCCTTTCCCCCAGACCACACTTGCCAGGGCATGCAGCTGGGAGTGTGGCTGCCGTGGCCATGGTTGCCAGCTCCAGGTTGGAAAATACCTGGAGACTTGAGGGGCGGAGCCTAAGGAGGGCGGGGTCTGGGGCAGGGAGGGACTTCAGTGGGGTAGAATGCCACAGAGTCCAAACTCCAAAGCGGCCATTTTCTCCAGGGGAGCTGAACTCTATCAGCTGGAGATCAGTTGTACTCCCACGAGCTCTCCAGCTACCACCTGGAAGTTGGAAACTGTAGCCATAGCTACTAGCAGCACCATTTCTGTGCACCACACACCTTTCCCCAATAACACTGGGCAACCACGAGCACGTGATGGATGTAACAAGTTTAAAGCACTTCAGTATTTTCAGGGTTAATGTTTGTTAGTATTGGTAAACAGGAAGTCACATGTTTGTTTATAACCAATGAATTTACTCAGTAGAATGCCCGGGAATTTTGTAAGAACCTTAGCTATCTGATTGGAAACCAATATATTAGGTATTTAGCATATTGGGGTTCTCCTTCCTGTTCTTTGTTCTTGTCTATCTAGCTAGAAGGATGTAGCAATGTAGCTCTTTTGTTATTTTACTTCCCAAGTACCCTTTTCCCATGCTAGTGTTAAAGTAAACTTTTATACTTTTTATATTCACATGGACTCAGTCTCTCAATACTTGCTCTGCTGACTATAATGATTTTACTCTGCTTTAATACAAACTTTCTTTAAGAATCAAACCCAACACACTGGGCAACCACGAGCACGGGGGGGGCGGGGGGGCAGAGCACTTCAAGCCAACAGATGGCAAAGGGTATGCAGGGGAACCAGCAGCAGGAGGCCCCACGAGGAGCCCTGGGCCCGGGCAGCTGGCCCACCCCAGGAGGTGCTGGCTCTGGCCCTCCGTCCAACCCCCGGTGCTTTATTAGGCACCCCTCCCAATTTTAGGACTCTGCATGGCTTCTTACACACACGAGGACTGGTAAAGGGGAAGAAGGCTCAAAGGCAATGCAAGGCACGAGAAGGCTGAGGAAATGACCCGGGCAGAGCACCTGACACCACTCAGGCATGTAAAAAAGAACGGAGTCAAGGAGATCCCTTGATGCACCATTTCCAACTCAGAAATAAGACTAAATAAAGAAGAAATTCAAAATCCAGGATTGGGAGAATTCTGGGAAGCACCCCTAGCATCACGCTCAGTCCTGGACAGCACCTCTGGGCACAAGGTCTCAGGCTACAGGTGACAGGAAAGAGCTTTCTCTTCCTGAGAGCTTGGAGAGCTGCTGCTGGCCGTAGGGTGGCCAGCCTCTGGGTGGGACTGGAGATCTCCCAGAAGCACTGCTGATCTCCAGACTACACAGATTGCTTTACTCACTTCTTATTTATTTATTTATTTATTTATTTAAATGTCTATTCTGGAGAAAATGGCTGCTTGGTAAGGTGGGCTGCACGGCATTATGCCCTGCTGAGGCCCTTCCCCTCCCTCAGCCCCGCCCTCCCCACCCTCCACCTCCCAAATTTCCTGGAATTGACAGCCCTAGCTGTTCCTAAGTGCCAGAAACAACAACAGCCACACTGCACTGGGTGGATCGGCTTTCTGACTCAGTATGAGACATGTTCTTTGCATTTTCATACTCAAAGGATCCCAATGTCCTTCTCCGTTCATTCTTTCAATCCTGCAAGCCAAATCGTATTGCAAATGACGGGCCCAGACTAGGGGGAGCACCCGCATTCCCTCCAGCACCTCTGGTTGCTGCTTCTACTAATTTGCCTTGTACAAACACTTCGCCAAAGGTTCTGGAAACTTAGCCCACATTCATAATTTAAGCCTCTTTCTCTCCTCTTGTTTTATATATACATTCCTCCCATTCTCTCCCCCCCCTTAGAGCTCTGGAGAATAACCGTGAATTATGAAGGTCTTAGGAAGTCTAAAAAGTGACTCCCACAGCTCGGCAATTTCAAAGGCTCATTAACATATATTGACCTCAGTTTTGACAGCTGGAACTGAATCCCTGAGCTGGGTGGATTCCCAGGACTCGAGAAAGTTTGCGGGTGCAGCTCATGACTACACGGACGGGGGGCAAACTGCATGCTCCCCCCCCCTTCTCTCTTTCCAGCTTTACCAGAAAGGCATCTGTGCATGTTTTCTTCTGAGCTTGCCCAAACAGAAGAAAGGCATTGGGCTCTTGCCCAGCCTGAATTCTCCGCACAAAAGAAATAAGAAAGACTGTGGCTTACAGGTACTATTGACTTAACAGCCCCATTATGTCAACTTGAAAATCAGCTTCATTGTCACTTTCTCCTCATGTGAAACAAACCAATGAGCCCCTTTTTAAGCACCATAGTCTGTTCCTTTCCTGTTAAATGCATGCGTGGGCCAGATGTGGTCCCATGACTGACAGGTGTCAGCTCTGCATCCCTCCTGCCCTGCCCAGATGTAAACATGGCTGGGCTGCCAGTGATGCAGCAAGGATGAAGCTGACAGAACATCTACCCTGTGGCTCAGAGGAGACTAAAAGGGATTCAGAAGCAGATGTCAGGCTCCCTGTGCATTTTGCATTTTACAGCTCGCCTGCCATTGAGAGAGGAGGCTCCTCTCTCTCTCTTTGATGTGCCCGGCCTCCTGGGCCACCTTGGGCTGAGCCCACCTGGTGGTGACTCCCTGATCTGAGGCTCAAGAAATTGGCATATGATGGCACCCAAAGGCACTATGGACACTCATTTCTGGAGGATCTGGAGTGCATCTGAGCCATGGAGAACATGGAAGCTGAGAATCTACGCAGAGAGTTCAGAGGCGAGGCTGAAGAGATCAGACGAGAGATGCAGAACATGATGCTGGAATTACTGGGCGTCATCATGGACGTCATCCAGCAAGAGTTCCGGAATCGTGAATGGGCCCAGGATGGAGTTGGGAGGTCACTGCTGGCCCCTCTGCAAGTGCCCCCACCTCATCACCTGGCACACTCAGTCATCTCTACTGGCCCGGCTGGACCGACCTTGCCCCCTAAGATGTGGAGCCTCGGGACACTTTGCAACCAGTTGCCCCCTCAACAAGAGCCCTGGGGATGGGAGGGCAAGTGAGCACAAGTCCTCTGAGAAAAAGCCCAAACTACGAGGGGCATGGATGAAGCAACCCAAAGAGCTGCACACAGGAGAGCGGGGAGAATAGGACGGGACCTCTTCCAGTGGAGACGAGCCAAATGTGCTGGCGGGAAAAGGCTGGGACCTGCTGTGAAGGGCACAACCTGGCAGGTCTGAAAGTTCCATGCACCAAGTTTGGTGATAACCTCTCCCCCTTTGTTTTATGTGACAGTGACTGTAATAAACCCTGAGCAGGTCACCCATATCTGGGTGAGAGCCCTGGTTGACTCTGGGTGTGCTGTAGACTTAATCAGTCTCGCAGTAGTCACCAGGCTAGGGGTACCTGTCCAAGTATTGCCAGAACCTATAATTTTCACCCAGATGGATGGGTCCCCAATGAAGGAGGTGTGCAAGTATCAAACTGTGCCAGTGGTGATGGGGATGGGATCCCATTGGGAGCAATGCCCATTCATTATTACCCCTGCTGCAAAATTCTTGATGGTGCTAGGCAACCCCTGGCTACAAGATCATGACCCATATGTTCAGTGGAGTGGTGGGGCCCTGCATTTCCCAGTCTCCTGATGCAAAGCCCATGGATGGAATCCCAAGTGGGGGTGGATGCCAGCTCCCATTTCAAAGTGTGTTTGCGTGGCTCAGGAAGACTTAGATTTCATCCCTCCTGAGACTTGACTAGAGTATTTGAAAAGGAGGAGGCAGACAAGCTCCCCCCCAACTGAAAGTCGGACTGTGCAATAGAAATTTTGCCAGGGCAGGACTTCTGGTTTATGGTGTAGTGATGGCAGTCGCTCTCCCCAATGCTCGGGGGAGCGATTTGCACACCTGCAATGTGGAGGGAAGCTGCTGATGCGGTTTCCCCATGGAACCCTAGGGCAGGGTTCCAAGCCATAGGGCGTTTGAGGGGTAGCCTCTTCAACGGCGTAATGCCGGCGAATTGAGGCGCCCCTCTGCCCTGATGGTCCTACCGCTGTGTGGCTGCATGGCACTAGCTGGGTTGACCGGAACAAGCTCCAGAGATCGAGCGATTGATGAAAATATAAGCGAGGTCGAGAGTGGCCGACAATGAACGTGAGTTTGATGTAAGCGAACTTTGAAATAACCAGAAAATCCCTTATCCCCCCCCCCATCGGCAAGCTGAGAGAGGAGGGACGCCTCCTGTGAGCATGAAAGATTAGTGGAGAAGAGGGGGGAGGAAAAAACTGAAAATTTGGCTTGTTTTGAGAGACTTACCAGAGCGGATTTAAATCGTAAGCGGTTTTCAGAGCTTGTGAAATAGTGGTTGGCTTTTGTAAACAATCTGCAAAGTTGTCGGGCGCAGGGAGGAAAGGAGCAAAACTGAAACTCACGGGCAGCCAAAGTCCGAGGCCAAAGGAAGAGGGAGTGGATGTCATGAGACTCCTAGTGGATATGCTCAAGCCCGTGATGGATCAACTCACTGGTATTAACCAGCAGTTAACTACTCTCAATCAAAACTTTGCAGCGCAACAGCTCCAGTTGGCAGAAATGGTTAAAACGACGGAGCAAACGGTGGAAGTAGTGAAAGAGATGCACGCCGAGAACAAGATTTTGAAGAAAAGGGTGGACGAATTAACAAACAGAATCATCAGGAAAATAGACTGTTGTTTCTACAAATGGAAAAAGCGAATATGATCCTCAGATTCCAGGGAGTTCCTGAATCACTGAATGAGGATTTGAAGAAGCTACTCAATGATCTTATCGCACCAGTAACAGGTTTGAAAGCGGAAGAAATTATGTGTGACATGGAATCAGCATACAGGGTATATTCCAATTACACCAAAAAAAAAATAGCCTGCCTGGAGAGATATCAGTCAGATTCTCAAGAAGACAAACTAGGGATGTAATTTTAAAAGTCACATCAGCAACTCCACTGAAATTGGGGAATACAGCTGTCAGAACTCTAAAAGACATTCCATTTGAAATTCACCAAAAAAGAAAGAGCTACAAGGATTTAATCCTCTTTGTTCAAACTAGCCAAATTGCATATAAATGGGTGTTCCCAGAAGGGGTCATCTTTAAGGTCCATGAAAAAAGAGAGAAGATTGACTCTGTACACAAGGCTAAAGAATTTTTGAAATGCCACCTGGAAACCAAAGAAGACGGTGAAACTGGTTCGAGTGGCTCCACACCCTCAGAGATGGACGAGGACCTGGCTGCGGAAGAAGGCGCTGCTGCCTGCAAACCAACTTATATTTTTAGAGATAGAAAGCCTAAGTAAAGGCAGAAGGACTCTGAAAATTGCCTTTATGAAGCAAGCTGCGGGGGATGCTCTGGAACTCTCCCATAACAAGTAACCAGTTAATATTTAAGCAGAGATAGATAGCAACTCACGGCATGCATTGTTTACTAACAGTGTACTACTAACATAGATTCTAACTGGGATAATGATCTCCTACTCTTGGGTTTTTAGTTTAGTGTGGGTATACTTTTCTTTCTTCTTAGTTGTTGTTCCCCTCCCTTTTTTGTTGTAGTTTTAGTTGTATATCAAAAAAGCAATAAAAAATCCCCTTTGGGGGAGAAAGAAAGAAAGAAAGAAAGAAAGAAAGAAAGAAAGAAAGAAAGAAAGAAAGAAAGAAAGAAAGAAAGAAAGAAAGAAAGAAAGAAAGAAAGAAAGAAAGAAAGAAAGAAAGAAAGAAAGAAAGAAAGAAATTTTGCCAGGGCACAAAATGCCCAAAGGGAAGCTAAACGCAATGAGCCCCACTGAGAAGGAGGAACTACGCAGGTTTATTGATAAAAACCTTGCACAAGGTTTTATCCGCCCGGCCTCCTCTCCATCTGACATTGCTGAATTAGCTACTGGAAACATGCTCCTTTCACCTAATATTACTTCAATGTGGAGTGGCGACTTTCGCTCCCACAATGATGGCTTTCTTCCTTTTCTGCCCCAAGAGGGCCACTGGCCACCTTTGAAGTTTGTGAGCATCAGATGTGGCATCATGACACCAGTGGCAAAAATCACGTGGCTTACCACAGCCAATCATATTAAATGGCCAGGTAGGCACCTGAGATCATTGTGAAAGCACAGGCAAAAGGAGGCAAATGATGCGGAAAAGAGCAGCACTGATGCAACGTGAATGTGTTTCCAATGAGTGCTGCAAAGAGAAGCTGCTTTTTTGAGGGGCAAAGTCCGGAAAACGAGGTGGGGAATTTCAGCTCACCCTGACCGCTGGGTAGATCCCCCAAGCCCCAGCGGCTGTGCTTCCTTCTGGTTATCCTTTCTGCTGAAAAGTGCACAACTACACACATACTATCAAAATCCTCATCTGAATATTTATTTATTTACCCTACTTATAGTGGATCACACGTAGAAATATAGAGCTGGAAGGGACGTCAAGGGGCACCTAGTCCAACCCCCTGCAGAACGCAGGAAATTCACAGATGCCTCCCCCCCCCTCTCCCCAGTGACCCCTGCTCTGTGCCCAGAGGAAGGCAAAAACCCTCCAGGATCCCTGGGCCAATCTGGCCTGGAGGAAAATTCCTTCCTGACCCTGAAAGAGCTATCAACATTTCCCTGGGCGTGTAAGAAAGGGCCACGAGAGCCGAGCACTGATGGAACCCTTCCTGCCCTCCCTCTCTCATGATCTGCCTGAGTTCACAGAATCTGCATTGCTGTCAGACGGCCATCTAGCTTCTATTTAAAAACCTTCAAAAGAAGGAGAGCCCACCACCGCCCGAGGAAGGCTGTTCCACTGAGGAACCGCTCTGTCAGGAAGTTCTTCCTAATGTTTAGCCAGAAACTCTTCTGATTTAATTTCAATCTGGTGGTTCTGGTCCAACCTTCTGGGGCAAGAGAAAACATCCTATATAAGACAGCCCTTCATATCACCTCTCAGTCGTCTCCTCTCCAGTCTAAACATGCCCAGCTCCTTCAGCCTTTCCTCATAGGACTCGGTCTCCAGACCCCTCGCCATCTTGGTTGCCCTCCTTTGGACACATTCCACTTTGTTAATATCCTTCTCAAACCGCAGTGCCTAAAATGGAACTGTCAGGCACTTCAGAAAGTCAGTCAAACACCAGGCTTCATAAGAAGATAGTGTTTATTGAAAGCAGTTCTAAAGGTACACTAACATTCTATTGTCAGGAATAAAGCACACAAAGGAGCATCTACGGATATACCCCACTGGGCTAGACCCCCCCTACAACATCTACCAATGATTACCCAGCCCGCGCACGGGAAATAGGTGCAAAAGTTGTTTAAGCCATAAAGGGGCCCAGCTGTCCGCACAGCAGAAAACGAAACCATGGGACAAGGCCATTTGGTGCAGATAGGAGATTGCCCAGGCTGGGAATCTTTCTGTCTCCTAGGCAACCTACCCACCTCCCACATTCCAAGCATGAAAAGTTACAGACCATCTCACCCTCCTTCCCTCCCCTTCATCTCATGGCAGGATTACCTGACAGGAACACAGTACACCCAGTGCGGTCTCACCAGGCCCACACAGGGTCAATAGATGCAAGTGACATGACAAGACATCTAGCAAGCAACCTCCTAGGAAGGATGAGGGTTACAGAAATCTGAACAAGCACAGAATTCTGCCTCATCAGTGACCAATCCACTGACAAATCATCCATGCACTAACATGATGCCGTATCCCCTTCTTAATGAACTGTCTCCATTGAGCTTGTGGACACACCTGGAATCCTGATACAGCCCAATGGGTGCAGTAATAAAATGGCTGCTGTGAAAAATGGCTGCCACAGAAGGCGGAGCCACCCACAAAATGATTGCCACAGCTTAACTTCAGTAACACAGCGTAGATCCTTGTGCTATAGGGGCAGCTGCTGCCAAAGCAACATTTTAAAAAATGTGCACAGCCAATCAGATCTCCAGTAGTCAAGCAGAAGCCCTTCTGGGCCAAAGCCCCACCCACCTCCTAAAAATACTTGGCTAACATCTGACAAGGTGTCGGCAGGCACCCTGGTGCCCATGGGGACCACATCGGGGACTCCTGATATAGCCCTTCATGCCGTGTTTGCAAAACAGGGCCTGCTAACATTGGAATGGCAATAAAAATGCAGACCCCCCATGACGGCACAATATGATAGGCAGGAAAACCACCGGGGCCTTTAATTAACATTAAGCTCTGACAATATTCAGTAAACTCACAAGTGGAACCAGATGAAGTTTAAATAGACAGCCAGACTTTCCAAAAAGATCTGATGAGTGGAAGCACCTTAAGTCGCGTGCCTGCTTACAATACGGCACGTAGGCACAAAGCAGAGAAAGGAAAGAGGACAAAGCAATTCTGAAGCACTTGGCTTTGCTTCTAATGTGGAACCAACATATTAAGAACAGGAATTCTCTGTTTTCTCACTTCCTATTTCTGACTTCTGCACAAAACACTATGCACAGTTTGATACAACTCTCAGTTCCTTCCACTCAGTTTAATCTTTTCCCTCCCTCTGCATGACTTGTGCACAACTGCACACTGATAAAATTTATTTATTTATTTATTTATTTTATACCTGCCCTCCCTGCGAGTGAGATCAGGGCGGCTTACAACATTAACAGCGAATGCTGATAAACCATATAAAACTTTATAAAACAGTACAATATAAATAATTCATAAAAACATACAATCATAAGGTGCTATTAAATATACCGTTCAATGCTCACGGTGGCGTACTAAAGATGTCTACAGCTGCTGTGTCCCAGCTCAGTGTTGTCCTGAGTCACTCAGAATAGTGAGCCAGATGTTACCATTGAGGGCCAGGCTCATTGATGGTAATAGTGGAGTCAGCTCCTAGTTGAAGGCCTGGCAGAAGAGCTCCGTTTTGCAGGCCCTGCGAAACTGTAAAGGTCCTGCAGGGCCCTGATCTCTTCCTAAAACACTGTAAAAAAGCAGTTCCGATGCACATAGACATATGTCCATCGTTGTATCAAGTTTAGGATTGTAACAGGAATCTTTTGATGCAATATTTGATTACTTCACAGCATCAGTATAAAACACTGCACCAAAAGAATCTTGATGCAATTATTCAAGTAATCACATTAAGATTGCTTTTTTGCAGTGTTATTGATGTGCATCTGTTCCTCGGTAACACAGAGAAGATGAGGAAAGGCTCAGAGGAGCATTAGGAAATTAAAACTATAAATGAATTCCTGAAATTTTCCTTGTTGAAACAGAAACAAGGTGGAGAGGAAACTCTGGCAGAGGATGAAATTCCAGAACCGATAAAGGGTGGGGCTGGAGAGCTCTACTCATCTCTAAGGCAAAGGAAATGTGTATATGTGGGGCGAAGTGGTGGTGGTGGTCCACTGGCACACCATGATTTTGTCTTGAGAGATTTAGCAGCAGCATAGAAGAGGCAGAACTGAAGGGCCCTTCAGTCACCATGGAAGTTAATCTCTGGGCTGGGGAAAATATGTGCTGCAAAATAAGTATATCTTAGGCAGTGTTTCCCCACCTCACCCCCACTCCCACCCCACCCATTGCTAATTCTCATTTTACAGTCTGGGATCTGCAGGTAAGGTTCCATCCAGCTTCCTTGGGGGTTGGAGCTGTGGACTCTGGACAGGCCAAGCACTCACTGGGGCGGTCCTTCATAACAACCTCTGTAAAAACATCTGCAAACCTGCAACTCGCCATAGCTTCAGGTGTTATACCACCAGCAGTGGACATGGTGTGTTATTGAGTTCCATAAGGAGAAAAATGGACAAGTCCCTGCCCCTGAGGAAGATACCATCTAAATATATGCATTTATTACAAATTCTCTGCTTTTTTCTTGCAGAACAGATTAAAATGCAAAAATCACCACAAACGCAATAATAGTGTAACTGAAAAAACAGCAGAAGTCAAAAACAGGAATAGAGAACTATGACTTACAATATGTATATTACTACTGGTCTACCTTACAGGGCTGTTGTGACGTCCACAAGACAAGCACTCAAAATGTGGTATATATAAACGCTTAAATATTTATATAGTAAATAGTATAATAATATAAATATAACCAAGTAAATAAATTAATACCAATAAGAATATTAATAGTAAAGGTATAAATATATTTCATAATAAAGTTGTAACATAGCCCAGGTAAATGGCCAGGTAGTGCACAGAAAAAAACCCCTGGCTCTTTTGAAGCGAAATCAGACTCGCTGTAAGCCTGGGGTGCGGGATGAGCTCATTCAGCCATGCTATGCAACAAGGCATGACTGGGGAGCCAAAGAAGGAAGAAAGTGCTTTGGAGCAAATTCATCTGACACTTTCCCCCACCCATTTAGCTCCTCTCAGCCCCACACCAAAGAGGGGAGAAATTGGCATTCGATATAGACACTGGGAAGGAGGAGGCTGCTGTGAAGCGACACGGGGGAGGCGAGGATGCTGCAGAAACCCTGGAGCTGCGGGAAGATTGCTTTGGGTTCTCTCACGGGAGGAAAACAGCACAAGAGGAGGCAGCCGCAGAGAATGCCGGCTCTCACCCCACCATTCCATCCTGATTTCCATCTGGGGGGTCTGGGCTTCAGCTCTTACAGCTATATAGATATAGATATATACACACACATATTGTATTGTATTTTCAGCATTATACTTTTACTGTCTACAATTCATAAGGAAAGCCTTACAAGAGTCCATCTGGCCCAGCATCCTGATTCGAAGAGGGCTTCAGGTTAGCCCATATGTTGGACACTCCCCAGCATTTTGAGCCACTTTGGTGTAGTGGTTAAGTGTGCGGACTCTAATCTGGGAGAACCGGGTTTGATTCCTGCTGCTGCTGGATGACCTTGGGCAAGCCATAGTTCTGTCAGAGTTGTCCTAGAAAGGGCAGTTTCTGTCAGAGCTCTCTCAGCCCCACCTACCTCTCCGGGTGTCTGTTGTGGGGAGGGGGAGGGAAAGGAGTTTGTAAGCCACTCTGAGACTCTGAGTGAAGGGCGGGGTATAAATTCAATCTCCTCCACCTCCTCCTCTTCTCCTTCTCCTTCTCCTTCTCCTTCAAATGGTCAGCAGCAGAAGGAGGGGCAAAATTGTACCCACCATTTCCCATCACTGTTGTCTTGAGCTGACAGCCAGCTCACCTGTGTCCCCATCTTTCATACTTAGCTTGCTTTCCATTGCCAACCCTGGGCATCTCCCGTCATTAAAACTGGTCTCCAGACAATAGAGATCACTTCCCCTGGGGAAATGGCTGCTTTGGAGGGTGGGCTCTGTGGCCTTGTGCCCTGCTGAGGCCCCTCCCCTCCCCAAACACCATCTTCCCCAGGCTCCACCCCCAAAGTCTCCAGGTATTTCCCTACCCAGAGCTGGCAACCTTACAGTTTTGTTCAAATAGAGCCGTATACTGTTTTGTGCAACGGCCATTTTGTGAGCTACTTGAAGTGTGCCAGTTGGAAAGACAGGATCCAAAACTAAGAATAAGCATGTTAATGGAATGCTGCATTTATCGTGGCTAACAGCAGTTAAGAGGCCCCTCTTCTGCAAATGGATGCTTTTAAAAGGCCATCGAATCTATCTAATCTCGAAAGTCACCATGTGGCAGCAGCTCCTGTAAGTAAGTTCTGGGCTGTGTGAAGTTCCCCATTTGGTGTGTCCAGAGCTTAACGCCCATCAGTTATTTTGAGGCCCGCTGTTTCATACACAGAAGTTCCCTTCTGCTGTGTAAAGATTTCTAGCCTTATGATAAGAGAGAAGAGAATTTTTCTCTCTCATTCCTCCGTGTTGTAAACATCTACCCTTCTCCCCGTTAGCTGACCTTTTATTCCTAAACCAAAATGTCCCAAACACTTTCCTCGTATAGAAGGTGCTACAATCAGTCATTTTGCTTTCATTTTCTTGTGCTTCTTCCAGCTTTATAGCTTGTTTTTTGAGATGGAACAACCAGGATTGTACATAGCAACCCATGTATTCAGCACAGGGAACATATTCTTCCATCACCACTTAGGCCTAATTTCACAGAGGTGATAAACCCATGTGAGGATTGTACTATTTTGGACTGCAAACAGGAGCTCATGTGACGCATTTCTTCGGTGGGTGTGTGCGTGCGCATGCGTGTGTGTAAAGTGTAGTCAAGTGGGTTTTCATGGCAAGTGAGAAGCAGAGGTGGTTTGTTATTGCCTTTCTCTGCAGAGTCTTCCTTGGTGGCCGGCCGGCCTGCCTGCCTGCCTGCCTTCCAAGTACCGACACTGCCTAGCTTCTGAGATCTGATGGGGTCAGGTTATACCATGCTGCCTTCCCTCCCTTGTTTCTTCCAAACAAACAAAATATTCTGCACCTAGAAAACCGCCTTGCTAGCTTTCTGTGTGCAAGAAATGTTCCTTGTATGGAGGCGAAGCATGCTACAGCCTGCAGTGCTATAGCCCACACTCAGGTAGGCTATATGAACAAGGAACTTGTCTTAATGAAGGATAATCTTGCTTCAGGAGGTTCCACGACTTGAGTTCACTTCTTGGTGTTTTTTTTAAATTAGTTTTTTTTAAAAAAATATATAAGACAATCAAACCCAGGAGAGGCAGCAGAGGAGATGACTCGCAATAATGGGTTTAAATTAAGGGTGAGAAGGTACCGGCTGGATGTTAGGCAAACCTTTTTTTGCAGTCAGAGTTGTGCCACAGTGGAATCAGCTGCCTGGGGAGGTGGTGAGCTCCCCCTCCCTGGCAGTCCTTAAGCAGCGGCTGGACAAACCCTTGTCAGGGATGCTTTAGGCTGATCCTGCATTGAGCAGCGGGTTGGACTAGATGGCCTCTATGGCCCCTTCGAACTCTGTGACTCTCAAAGAACTTAAATCCACTATTACTTTCTGTGCAACAGCATAAGAATACACCAACATCATCTTGCTGGTCCATGGAGATGGTTTCAAATTTCTCACCCTGGCTGTTTAGATCCAGAAATCCCCACTGCAACTTTGCTTCTTCTTTGCACAAATTGAGCCGCTATTGTTGCATCATCTGGCAGTTTCCATGTGCCAAATTCTTCCTTTGAAAATGAATGCAGTGCTCATTATTTTAAATGTCATTTGAGCATCAGTCAATCAGCATTATAGCCTGTGTGTACGTTAACACAAACAAATGCGACATCAGTTGTGTGTGTGTACCAAGTACAAATGAATCTAAAAAAGCTGAAAGCAGAAAGTGGAGAATGAAGACCATTGGCAAAAATATGAACAAATATAAAGATAAATGACCAGAGAAAATTTGCTCTTGCCTACAGGATCAGCCCATCAATTGGACAGATGCCTCTAACAAGCAAGATACGAGAGTGAAATTCTTCCCCTGTTCCTTCTACTAACTCAGTCATACTGCTTCTGTATACAGAGGCTCAATTTAGCTTTGTACAAATGTGCAAAGTGATTTGAAGTGTGCACAGTACATCATATTCCAATCCAATCCAAATACTTTTATTGGCATAAAAAGAAGAAGAAAAGGTGCAACATGGCCAATTTACAGAGAATTTCAGTTATAAAAACCATCAAGCATCACATAGAAAAGTGAGACTTTTGCTCCCTGATTGTTACGGCAGCCAAGAGGTCCCCTTGCAACTGGACTTGTAATGTGGGAACATCAGACAGATAGTGAAAGAAATACTAACTTCTCCTCAGATAAACTGTGAAAGTTCAACACAATAGGTTTAATTCTACAGTCCCGCACTTCCCCATAGAAATCACAATGAAGTAGAACATGGGCTAACGTTCCGAGGTGCCTTCCGTTACATGGACAAAGTCTTTCTTGATAGGGAGTGTAAGCAGACCTCCCAGACAATACCGCTGAGGGTAAGACACTGAGTCTTGCTAACATAAAAGAGCAGCGTAACTGGGGTGAGGTAATCTGGGAAAAGTAAGCAGCAGGCAGTCCATATTCTGGAAAGATACCAAATGCTGAAGGGGAGCAAGTTTTGTGTCCAAGAGAACAGATAATCTCTTTCTCTATATCTAGAATTCTCTGTTTCAAAATTCTAAATGCCTGCGTTTCACTTAACATGCAGAGGCTGTCCAAAGAGATACCTATAGAATATATTTTTTTCTGGATCCGACAGTACCAGTTGGAAACACAAAAGAATCAGCTAGCATCATATGAATATAGCTAGCAGGTTCCGCTCTGAAGTGTAGGCGTAACCAAAACTTTAAGGTAAATGGCCATGTCCTAGTCTCAATCAGATGCATTCCAGTCTCTAAGCATATTGTAGCATAGACAGTTGGGGACCCCCAAAATACGGCATAAGAATGTCGCCTGGATTTGCTCAAGCTGGGTGTTGAAAGCCCTAACCCAAATAGGGACCCCGTATAACAGCTGGGGAATTGTTTTGGCATTAAAGACACAAATGGCAGCTGGGACAAATCGATTGCCCTTCTGATAAAAAAACTAACCACCGCCGATGGACTGCACCTTGCTGAGATGGCTGCTTGCTTGCCTTGTTCTGTTCAATTACGGTTGCATTGAAAAGAAACCCCCAAGTATTTAAAATATTTCACTTGTTCGATAGTATTTTCTTTGACACACCAGTTTTGTGGTTTCCAAGACTTTGAGAATACTAAAATTTTGGATTTCGCATAGTTTATGGACAGAGAGTTTGCCTCACAATAGGAGGAGAAGGCAAGTAACAGACCCTTGAGACCCTTCTGCGAGCTTGATAATATAACAGCATCACCAGCATGAAGCAATAAAGGAATGACATGTGACCCGAGTTTAGGGGAATGACCATCAATAACATTTAGAGAGGGAGCCAATCCTTCAAAAATAAATTAAACAGGTAGGGGGCTACATCATATTCTTTATCCCAGGTCTTTTCCCCCTAAAATTTTCCTGTAAGGTATCCTACAGAGGATGAAGAAGGAGGAGAGTTGGATTTATACCTCACCCTTCACTCTGCGTCTCAGAGCAACTTACAATCTCCTTCTTTTCCTCTAACCGCAACAGACACCCTGTGCGGTAGGTGGGGCTGAGAGAGCACTTCCAAGAACTGCTCTGGAGAGAACTGCTATGACCCAAGATCACCCAGCTGGCTGCATGTGGAGGAGTGGGAATCAAGCCTGGTTCCCCAGATTAGAGTCCACCACTCTTAACTACAACGCCAGACAGGTTACACCAAACCACTACATCAAACTGAAGGTTCGTGGATTGCCGGAGACTCAAAACAGACCTGGCAGAGATCCCAGAGTGCTGCCCGTCTATACAAGGTAAATGGCACCCCCCCCCCATGACTCAGTCTGAGGCTGAAGAGACACAGAGGAGGAGATTCCACCCTTCAACGCCCCACTCCGTCTGGCTAATCAGATCCAGGCTCCGCACATTATTATTGGCAGAAAGGTGGGGGGAGATGCGCTCTTTTACAGCCTGCCTTTTAAAACTGTTAAGAGGACCCAGTTTCAATTACAAAACCCGAGTGGGGATTGAAGGAAGTCCTGCTCCAAGGTGAAGTCTTTGGAGCAAGACTGGGCCCCTGTAGACTGGCTGGTTGGTGGCAAGAAGACTTAGACTGGGCAGAGGCAAGTGGAGAGCTTAGGACGTTGTTCCCACAAAGGCTGAAGGCTACCTCAGGGGCTTAGGTGGTCCTGCAGAGAGGGAGGGAGGGAGGAGGGAGGGAGGGAGGCTGTTCAAGATCATCCCCTCTCTGGAAGAGGCCCCTAGAATTAAAGACGAACACATGAAGCTGCCGTATTTATCGTGGCTATGGCAGTTAAGAGCCCTTGGTCCATCAAAGTCAATATTGTCTACTCAGACTGGCAGCAGCTTTCCAGGGTCTCAGGCTGAGGTCTTTCCCATCACCTGCTTGGAGCCTTTTAACTGGAGTTGCCAGGAAACTGAACCTGGGACCTTTGGAATGCCAAGCAGATGCTCTGCCAGGGAGCCATGGCCCCTCTAGTGAGCCTTGTGCCCAAGTTCAGAGGCAGCTACTCTGGAGGGGCTGCAACGCTTCCAGGGCTCTTGGGTCTTGATGTTGCCATTGAGGTGAGGGCTCTTGGGCTGCAGAATCCTTCGAGAACAAGGACCAAGGCAAAGGATAAGAAAGGCTATTTGATTTCTCAGGTGTACGTGTGTGGGAACTTCCGGAGGTGGCTTTTATTCTGCCTCCTGGGTCAGTTCCAGCAACCCCAGTCCCCTCCTCCTAAGCATCACTAGATTTTCCTCCAGGTGAGGGGAAGCCAGCATCTCAGTCCACAACAAAGGGTTAAATCTCCTCTCTGTTTCCTATGCTTTCTGAATTACGGGTACACACACAAAATGTACCTTTGATAGGTCCGTGATCTCCACCTATGATCTATTCAGGGCTTTCAGTTCCCATAGTAAGTTCCTGGCAGAGGAATATCTTGTTTAGCACCTTCACCATTCTGCTGTACTATCAGAATTCAGCTTCTTTCTGAATAGGAGATGCTGAAGGAAGGGGCAAACCACAGGCAGGTTTTTGGCACACTAGGCGCGGACACCTTCTGCTCCCCCCCGTGTGCCCACCAATTTCTGGTGCCCTCCCTTTAGGTGCCCTCACAGCTGCACAGGACCATCCCTTCCTCTCTCCCAGCAGTCCTTCCCTCCCACCCACCCCCGGTGAAGTTCATGCCGCTCCCAGGAGAACAGAAGCCCTACCACCTCCCTTTGAGCTGGCTTCCTCCAGCTGCACAGAGATGCTGGCCACCGTCCTTGTGTTCATGGTCGCCACCAGCTGGGAGGAGCCCCAAGTGAGAGAGCAGGAACCAGCAAGGGCCAGCCAACGCCTGCCTGCCCGCCCACCCGCAGCAGCCATGCTAGAGCCGGGGAGCTGAGCTCACCTCCGAGGTGGCCAGCTGCCGAGCAACCTGCTGCTGATTCACTTGCGAGCAGAGGAGAGGGAGGAACCCCCCTGCTGCCAAAAAACCTGAGGTCGCAACACACCTGCCCAGTGAGAGCATGCACACCCTGTCATCACCGCCATCTCCTCTCCTCTTTCCCTGCCGGGGAGCACACCTGCTGGGGGGGGAGGAGGAGGAGAGATCCATCAGCAAAGGGGCACGCTGTGGAGCAGGCACCCAGAAAGCCATGCTGGGGGTGGGCAGTGGTGGTGGCAGGGGCCTTGCTGTGCCCTTCGCAACCTGGGCAGAAGGAGGGAGGGTGGTCACGTTGGGAATCGGGGGAGAGAAGTGGCAGCGGTGGCCAGGATGGCAGCGGTGGCCAGGGCACGCATTGCAAGCTTTTGGCAGGGGTGGGGGGCTTTTGGCAGAGGGAGGGTGGCTCAGTTTAGTGCCCCCATGATGGCCCCGCCATAGGTGATAGTCTAGTTCGCCTAGAGAGTGAGCCAGCCCTGACCACAGGAGATGTTTGTGTCTTGCTTTTGGGCTTCCCAGAGGCATCTGTCTGGCTGCTGATGGAGACAGAAAGCCAGGCTGCATAGGCATCATTGACAGAGCACATTTTCCGATATAAAACACTTTCAGAAACCTCCAAGGATTGAACCCTTTTCTCTCTTGATCTTATGTATTGCGTTTATTTAAGCACTGCAACAGTGTTCCAAAGTCTAATACTAGGTGTTTAGTTCAGTTTTCAAGTTTGATTGCCCACCACTTTAAGCTGCTGTAAATAAAACTTTTGTTTGCTTTTAAATCAGAGGAGATTTGTCTTGCAGCATTACAGAGGGGTTGGGACTGGAGTACATAGCCTTCGAAGAAAAGTTTCAGAAAACTGCAAGGCATTTGTACTAGAAGAGGCAATCTTACTGAGATTTGCCTCTTTTATCTTGTCCCAACAGCTTGATGGAAACTCCTGACTTTGCACTGGAGGTAGTTTGAAACAAGAAGGGCTGATCTGGCCCTTTGTGTTGGGCTTCAGGAAACAGCGGGATACTTTTCAGGACCTTGGAGAGTTCCTAGGGAAGACAGAGGTTGTTCCACCAAAATACAGGGTTTATAAGCTCAAGCAAGGCCTGATGGCTGCCACAGTCCCACTCGTCAAATAAAGTTGTAAGGAATTCTAAGGAGAGGTATTCTGTATTTTAGAACTATTGAATACCCCTCTTCTCCATTGCCCTTGGATGTGCTGCTTCAGACTGTTCATTGGAAAATTCTGAGATGTAACTCTCAGGAACTGGTAACTTCTTCCTTTCCTTCCTTCTTCTTTCTTCCACTTGGAGATTTATAGCCCCATTCCAAGACTCCCAAGCAGCTAATGCTGGTTCAACAACTTCAAAGGATTAAAGAGGTATGGGGAAGGAGTTACAATAGATTCAAAAACATTTTAAGGGGTTAAATGGGAGATCCAGCTGGATGTGTACTGGATCTTCTTCAGTACTGCTAGGCAAATATGTTCTTAGTCTCTCCTGGCCTTCAGCCTTATGTTTCTTCCCACATTCTGTCTAGCTGGGCTACAAAGTCTGTTGGAAATACTGAATGCTTCTTGTTGATGGATCTTTCTGTAACTGAGCTCAACAAGGCCTCAAGCCAATGGAACCTTCATTTTTAAGCTCTAAATAAGTAGGGATGCAATCAAGATCTATGATCATGATTCCTTGAGAAAAAGTACAGATTCACAGTTGCCAGTCAGCATCCTGAATAAAGCAATATATTTCTGGACAGTTATCCTGAATGGAGGAGTGCAAGGAAAAAGATGGCAGTTCATTGTATGAGACATTTCTCATTAAGCCAGTTCCACAGAATGGAGAGGGAAGAGCCACAGTTCAGACTCCCATGAAGAAAGTGCAACAATCCAGTAACACAACAGACAGCCCTACTGAAAGCCAAACCAGCCTGTTCTTTGGATGACAATGATAGTGAGTGATAGCCTAGCATGATGCACAACAGCAACTTGGTCATAAGAACATAAGAGAAGCCATGTTGGATCAGGCCAGTGGCCCATCCAGTCCAACACTCTGTGTCACACAGTGGCCAAAACCAAGGTGCCATCAGGAGGTCCTCCAATGGGGCCCAGAACTCCAGAAGCTCTCCCACTGTGCCCCCCCAAGCACCAAGGATACAGAGCATCACTGCCCCAGACATAGTATTCCAGCTATACCTTTGGCTAATGGCCACTGGTGGACCTCTGCTCCATGTTTATCCAATCCCCTCTTTAAGCTGTCTATGCTTGTAGTTGCCATCACTTCCTGCAGCAGTGAATTCCACATGTTAGTTACTCTTTGGTTGGAGAAGTACTTCCTTTTATCTGTTCTAAGCCTACTGGTCATTAAATGGAAAAAAATAAATTCATTGAGTGCCCACAAGTTCTTGTATTGTGAGAAAGAGAGAAAAGGAATTCTTCAAAGAGAGGAGCACAGGCACTTATTAGAAGACCTAGCTGCCCTGTGGGTAGTTTATGACCACTAGTTGGAATGGATGAAAGTAGAAGAGCGGTGGTCTGAATGAGGTAGAAGACGCATGGTTACAGTGTTGATCTATGACCTGGGTTCAAATCCCCACTCTGCCCGGGACTGGGCCAAGTGACTCACTCTCCCTCACCTAACACATTGGGTTGGTGTGAGGCTAAAATGGGGGAGGGACCATATACGGCACCCTGAGCTCTTTGGGGAGAGTGAGGGATAGACATGACATTAATAATAAAGAATAGCCTAAGGAGCAAACTAGGAAAAGTTGAAGGCAGAAGGAAAAAAGGAAGACCTAACATAAGATGGATTGACGCAATGAAGGAAGCCACAGCCTTCAGTTTGCCAGACCTGAGCAGGGCTATGAATGAGAGGAGGTTTTTGGAAGCTGTTTATTCATAGGGTCACCATGAGCTGGAAACTACTTGATGGTACATGACACATGCACACAGTGCAGGCACAAAGGGTGAGTGGGCCGTGTGAATGCTTGGCATCAAGGCTATGGATATTCTTCATCAGGGAATGCATGTGCCTTTCAATGTTTTCATTTGCTTCTCTCAGCTTCCAAATTCAACTCATGTTCATTTTCATTCAAGCTTGCATTCATTCATTCGGTGTTTTTCTTTCAACCGATTTCAAGGGGGAATGCGTTTCCAGCAGGAAATCCCAAGTTCCCACCCAGCTGCGATGCCTCTTGACAAGGATGGTCCCCTTCACCCAAGGGATCCCCCCTCCCTGCTGCATTTCAGAGGGAGGGGAAGAAACGGTCCCGGCTTTAGAGGGAAGTGAAGGCAAATCACATCTCCCGCTGCTCATGTCTTTGTTTTCCACCCCACTGGGATGAAATTCTGTGGGAACGTAACCCTTTTGCTAGTCCTGAGGAAGGGCAGGGAGCCAGCCCAGTCATCTCCTCATTTCTGAGATCTCCAGCAGGCATCATTCGCATCCTTTCAACTGTACCTTTGCAATCATAAAAGTGAAGAGCTTGCTTTTTAAGGAAAAAAAGTTGTAAGGAATGAAAGCAGAGATTCGCAGAGAGCTGAATATTGCAGCTGATGCCACAGTCTGTACTCTTCCTGGGCTTGTGTGGAATCGTAGAATCCTCATCCCTTTGGTGAGGAAGCAAGTCACAAGAAAAACAGATGAATGCCCTTTCTTGAGTCCAACACCCAAATGAAGAACTGCAGCTCACTTGACTTTAATGAAGGGTGATTGGTAAGTTCTACCCGTGGAGGAGGCTGTTTTCTTGCAATGTCTGCTGGGAAAGCATTAAAAACTTTATTCACCCCATGTACGTGCAATCCTGCTTTATCATGCCACCCATGATTGGCACATTGGCAGAGGACCAGGCCCTTGTCCTGGTTGAGGCATTGTGGCTTTGTCAGGCTGGTTGCAGTTGGCACCTTGGCAGAAAGTTGCGAGCGTGTTTCCCAAATGGGCTTTGTCAGGTCTTTGTTGATTGATTGGCAGCCTGGCGGAGCTGCAGAATCTCCTCTATGTCCCCGAGATTTGTCACATCTCTGACAGGCACCTGGAGAAGGGAAGGAGCCCAGAGATGCTGCTAACCAGAAACCAGCTACAGTTACGGGTCATGGGAAGAGCATCATGCAGGGAATGTTGCTTGGAAACCAGCACCGCAATTGTCATTTGCAGCAAGAGCAGGCCTTGTCGCCAAAATGGGCAGCCTCTGTTGGCTGCCTGAAAACATGTGGATTTGTTTCACGCATGTGAAACACAAAGCCTATCGGTCTTGTTCTGCTTACCATGCATGTGCAGGATTCGCCACAAGTCCTTTGGCTAATGACCTGCCTTCTGGCCACCAATCATACAAGTGTCAGGCCAGGTAAATTTTAGAGACCCATCAACTGCCTCCTTTTTGGGTATGCTGGTCACGACTGATCTCCAGTTGTGGTTCTACTTCTTAAAACCACACCTCTGGGCAGTCAGGGGCACATTTGTGCCAAAATATGCTGCAGTGGGATTCTGTGAACATGTTTATGGTGTCCGCTTGGCTGTATGGATGGCAAGTCATGGAGAGAAGCGGCAGCAAAGCCTTCTTGCAATTACCCCTCAAGGGTAGGCATCTGATCACAGCCAGCCACGTGTTCTGCATGCCGAGCATGTGCGCATTACGTGCCATCAAGTCACTTCCAATTTATGGCGACCTGATGAATTAATGACTTCCAGCTCATCCTGTCATAGACAGCCTTGCTCCAGTCTTGCAAACTGAAGGCCCTCATGGCTTCCTTCACTGAGTTCATCCATCTCACGCTGGGTCTTCTTCTTTCCCTACTGCCTTAAAGACTGGGAGATTTTGTACCAAACTGTTTGGGAGATCTTGTACCAAACTGCTGAAGCTCAGAAGGAAGGGGAGGAGCTGTTGCTCAGGGGACGACCATTTGCTTGGCGTGCTGAAGGTCCTCAATCAGTCCCTGAACACTCCAGTCAAAAATCTCCCACAGAAGGACCCTGCGGCTGATGCCAGGCTGAGGCAACTCTGTTGAGCTTGATGGACTGCTGGTCTGACTCAGCTTTTAGCATTCAATGATGTTCACGACACTCTTGCGTGGTGATCCAATAAAAGAAGGCGAAAACAAGTGTAGTAAACAGACTCCCTACTTACAAATTGCCAAAATGCTAAACAACATGTAATAAAAAGTAGTGAATTTAAAATAGCCACATAAGAAAAACACAAAATGGAACCAATGAAGAACTTGTATAATAATACACTACAACAGAAAAATCCACAGAATAATGGAGAACTAGTATAATAATGTGACTTTATGTCCAGATGTTTGATTGCAACGTTTCAAAATTCATCCTTCATCAGAGTGTTCTACAATGAAATACACAACTTAGTAAGAAAAGGAGAGCCATACAATAAACATGCAAGGTCAGTGTACAAATCAAACCAACAGCTCACCCCTTTCCGTTGCTGTGGCTTCCATACTTTTGCTCACATGCACTGGGAACAATCTGTGTTAGCAAAAAATACAACAAATCATACACAATCCATATAAATAAGTCTAACATCGCTAAAAGCATTTCTTGCAGCTACTCACCCCGACTCAGCTTAGGGCAGGACGTGTGCAGGTGGTGGGACTGTGAAGAGCCAACTTTACCAGTGCCTGCCAGCCCCCAGTTCAGCTTCCACCCCCTCTAATTAAAAGGCCACTGGGCAGGGATAGACCAGCTGCATGAAACCTTAGAAAGCTGCTACCGAGCTAGATGGACCAAGGTTTGGGTATAAAGCAGCTTCATGAGCTCATCTGGAAATGGCCCAATGCCTATATTGGAATGGCTGTGGGTGGCTGAGTGGAACAGCACCAGCTTTCTGGGCCCAGGCCAGTTAAAAGCTTCTGAGGCAGCAACGCTTTGGAAAGACCCTCCTTAGCTGGAGAGCCACAGGGGTCCTCAAACTTTTTAAACAGGGGGCCAGTTCACTGTCCCTCAGACTGTTGGAGGGCCGGACTATAGTAAAAACAAAAACTATGAACAAATTCCTATGCACCCTGCATATATCTTATTTTGAAGTGAAGAAACAAAATGGGAACAAATACAATATTTAAAATGAAGTAAAGTTAAATCAACAAACTTACCAGTATTTCAATGGGACTTCCTTAGCCCCTGCCCCCAGGATGACATCCCCCTCCGGCTGAAAGGGATCAGTCCCCCGGTGGGCCCTTGTGACATTGGGGGGGGCTCGTGGGCATTGCTCCCACGGGGGGTTCTCTCCCCCCCAACAGACCTTTCCAATGGGGCTACTCGGGAGGAGCAGGGCCGGCTCCAGGTTTCTTTGTGCCCTAGGACTGGCTCCGGGGAGAGGGACACGGCGCGGTGTGCAGAGGCAGGCGAGAGGGCACCTGTGAAGGGCCGGGGGGGGGTGAGGAGCGGGCCCGGCGGGAGTCCGGCTGGTCAAGGAGGTGCGGCAGAGGCTGAGGCGGGGCGGTGGAAGTTACTTTCCAAGCCCTCCTGCCCGAGGAGGCGGAGGAACCCGGAAGGACGCCGGACGAGGCTTGGCCTGGTGCGGGCTGGGGGCGGCAAGAGCGCGGCGTGGGGGGGCGGACCCTGCAGACGCGTGCCAGGCTGGCTGTGCGCGGACCCTGCGAGCTGGGCTGGAGCTTCTCGGCCACCGCTTGTTGCTGGCTCGGCTGGACACGCACAAGGGTGGGTCGCTGCCCATCCGGGGACCCCCAGCGGCGCCAGGTGGGAGGAGCAGCCAGGCAGGCAGGCGGCCAGAGGGGCGGCCAGAGGGGGAGGGCGGGCAAGTTCCGCTGCCGCCTCCCGCACCCCGCTGGGGCACTCTTCACAGCCTGGCGGCGGCAGCGGGGCTTTCCACGGGGGGGGCGCAGTTTGGCAGAGGAGGAGCCCGCAGGCGGGCGGGGGCGCTGCTGTTGCGCTTCCCGAGGAGGCGGGCATAAACACCCGGCGGGCCGTATAAATGTCCTTGGCGGGCCGCATGTGGCCCACGGGCCGTAGTTTGAGGACCCCTGAGCTAGACGGACCAATGGTCTGATTTTATATGCAGCAGTGTTGTATGTGTGTACCGTCACCTGGATGGCCCAGGCTCTCCCAATCTTGTCAGCTCTCGGGAGCTAAGCAGGGTTGCCCCTGTTTAGTACTTGGATGGGAGACCACCAAGGAAGTCCAGGGTTGCTATGCAGAGGCAGGCAATTGGCAAACTGCCTCTGATTGTCTCTTGCCTTGAGAATCCCACCAGGGATCCACAGAAGTCAGCTGTGACCTGACAGCAAGAAAGTCCAGTTTGAAAGCTGCACGTAATGCCTCACTGCAGTATCCAGGGGACACCATCCAGTCATGTCCAATAAAAATTCCTATTGGAATTTTGTTTGCTGAGGCATGGGTCACAGGTTGCCAACAACCTGGGCTGGTATGTTTCCAAAATTTCCAGTTGGGAAGCTGCACCTGCCTCCCTGCCTCCTGCCCATTTTGCCTGCCCCCCTTCCTTTCCAGCCAATAGCGTCTTTTAAATAGTTAAAGAAAATCTTCCAATACCTATTCCCAAATACATTTTACAACTCTTCACCAAGTGGAAAACGTATTCTCCATCTTTGAAAATAGCATTTCCCCAGGGTCTTTGGCTGTTTGATGTTGGCGCTAAAATTTTTATTTACTTTCTGCTGTCATGTCGCACCCTTCCTCTGAGGAGCTCAGAGCAGATTTTAAGCTTCATACCAAGCTTGTCTGATAGGTTGACTCCCCACTGCAGCAGACAATATTTGAAGGAGAGATGTGTACCAGTTTGGTGTAGTGGTTACAAGCACCGGGGAGAACCGGGTTTGATTCCCCACTCTGCCACATGCAGCTGCTGGTGTGACCTTGGGTCAGTCATAAGTTCTCTCAGAGCTGTTCTCTCAAGGATAGTTCTTGAAACGAGCTCTCTTAGCCCCGCCTACCTCACAAGGTGTCTGTTGTGGGGAGGGGAAGGGAAAGGGAAAGGGATTGTAAGCCACTCTGAGACTCCTTTGCGAAGGGCAGGGGTATAAATCCAATCTCTTCTTCTTCTACCATAGGAAACACACACACCCCTCCATTGTTTGTGGCAAGTTACACTTATTTCTCGTGACCCACAGTGTTTTTCTGGCTAAACAGATTACTGAAGTTCCAGAAACCTGCCAACCTGATTTCACTATAGGCGACAAACACTCCATGTTCATGGCATTCATTATCACTCAAGAGTCACAAACTTGGTCTTTTGACACGAACAATCTACAGCCACATCTTAAGCCTTGCCTCTGAAAGTTTTAGGGTGGCAGTTAAGTCCTGCACTGCCACACATATGTAGTCCTGGCACTGGTGTAGAAATAGGTGGCATTGGGGACACATGAGGGAAGGTGTGGGGCTTTGTTGGTATCCATAGCCTCCCCAGGCCTGGTCATATTCCTAGTACTACAGTAACATTATGCCGGCAAGCGGCAACAATCCTGGAGTCATTTCCAAAATTCCCATGCAGCACATCCACAGTGAAAACAAGAGTCCTATCCGATCTCACAGTCTCTTGGTGTGTCCCCAAACCACAGCACAGCTTCAGATGCCCAGTAAGTCTACAGGCAACTACAGTTCTCCTAAGTGTTGTTCAAACCTCAGCCAAGCGGAATAATTTTTCCATTAAGGTCTTTGGGCCCAGACAGGCTACTCTGATACTGGAATGACAGCTCCTAGAGTGGAAAGACAGACCCTAGGAATAGAATCTCTGCTCTGGAATGAGAATGACACCCCCAGAGTGGAATGATGGTGCCTAGGAAGAGAATCTGTCCTCTGGGACTGGAATGACGATCCCTAGCAATATAATCTGTGCTCTGGGGCTGGAATGACAGCCCCTAGGAATAGGCTCAGTGCTCTGGGACTGGAATGACAGGTGCAAAGTGGAATGACAGCCTCTGGGAATAGGCTCAGTGCTCTAGGACTGGAACGATGGCCCCCAGAGTGGAATGATAGTCCCAGAATGCTTCTGCAAGTCCCAGGAGTTATCATTCCAGTCCCAGAACATTTCTGCTAATCCCAGGGGCTGTCATTCCAGTTCCAGAGTACTGAGAAGATTGCTACTACTCTGAACTCTGTACATTGCTCAGAAATTGAGCGCACAGCAACTGTTTTGTATTCTGCCCTGACTCAGAGACTCCAGCCATACATTTACCAAAGCAAGGCATCTGTGATACCACAATTTAGTAAATTTCAGTAGAAAGTCACCCTTGTGAATAAGGCAGAAACTCCTGTAAATGAATGTCCAGAAAAACTTGTAAAATGTTCCTTGATAGGCTTTTCTCTGTTGCCTCTCTTACTGTCAGATTCATGACCATTTGTTTGTCCTATTCACATGGTATGTATATCTGCAGATCTTACAGTGACTATTCTAAACATGAATTTTAAAAACAGGACACAGCAGGAGACTGCTGAGAAACCACTATAACCACTGGCCGACTCCCACCTTTCCCTGCATTTAGCCCAGCCCAGGGGAATTGCTGAGGGGGGAGAGATTCCCCAGGGGTTCCCAGCCCCCCTTAAATTTCTGGGGAGCCCCTCCCTAAATCCCACGTGGAAGAGCCTTGTGATGTCACTGGCTCCTCCCTATGATGTCACTGGACCCCAGTTCTTTTAAGGACCTAGCATAGCAATGCCTCTGGCCCAGCCCCAGCCCCCTTCAGGAAACTGAAAAGTCGATGTCCCTGTGTCCCATCCAAGTCCTTGCCAGGGTCGGTCCTGCTGAGCTTCCAAGATCGGACCAGATCGGGCTTGCCTGGGTGATCCAGGTCACGGCGTTTGACATGGCTTTTGAGGGGATTTGACTGGTGGACATCTTTTGAAGGGGGGCAGATTTTGGGTTTGCTATTTTATTTTTAGTTTTAACTGTAATTTTTTTTAAAAAAACCCTATTTCTGGAAGCCACCTTGAACCACGAAGAAAGGCAGGATATAAATGTTTTAATAAATAAATAGATTTCGCAACAGTCAGGGGAGGGAACAAACACCCACCGAGCGTATGTTGAACTCTGCTCCACTCTGCATCTTTACAGGTGCCCCACCTCAAGACACAAACACCAAAGTCTTGACTCCTCCAACTGGGGTGCAAAGATGATGTACTCCACACAGGTTAAAAAAGGAAGGGGAGGGAGCTGTTCCAAGCTGCCGCTGCTGCAACTGTGTGCCCATCCTCCCCTCTGCATCCCTTGCATATGGCTCCACCAACACTCCCCCACCTCTAAGCAATATATACAGTGGAGCAAGGGGGGGATCCCCCTTGTAGATGTGCTTTCAAGTTGGCACCTTGCTGTCTGTGCAGTGGTGTTCCCTGAACCACTTTTTGGGTTCCAACTGGGGAAAAAGGCAGGGTTCAGTTAAGTAAAAGAAATAATTAAGATATAAAGATACATTAGGGGGACCGTTTGCAATTTGCTGCTGCTGTTGCAACACTAACAAATAGGATCACCGTTGCAGGAAGGGACTCGGATCTGCAGCTAAGCATGCCACTGAGTCCTGTTCCTTTTGTTCCCTCCCTGGTTGGGTTCTGCATATGGCCAGAGGTGGGCTGACATGGGGGCATGGCCACATGAGAAAGTGCTGGTTGGCTGGGTAGATCTCTGCCTGTCATTGGGACGGCGGGGGGGGGACGGTTACCAGGCTGCTCCATGACTGGAGGGTTCTGACAGGTGGTTAAAGCTGCAGTCTTTTTTTCACTTCTTCCCCCTCTGCTGTGCAAATATAGACCACTGATTGGCACTGCAGTGTGCATGGCTGAAGCCGGTGTCTGCAATAGGCTGGCACTGGAATCTTAGTATGGGGCCGGAAGACTTGACTTTAAAGATGATTTTTAAACCTTCAGGTGTGACAGTTCTCTTGTGTTCTTCCACCTGCTCTTCAGAGAGTGATTTATTTTGTATTCTTCTTCGGATGTGGGTTGTGCACCAGCCGCCAAGTGCCCCAAAGCCTCCGGGCAACTGTAGCAGCAGCTGTCACAACCGATAGTGACATGCACTCAAAGAAAGCTCCCTTTGGGCGCCACTGCTGTTCACTTGCCTACCTTCTGGGAGCACCTGGCTTCTTTGAACAGTGCAGGAATAAGTGAACAATTCATATGGCCGGTCTGCCCTTCTTCAAAGCAGCCAGGGGCTTTCATGCAGCAAGCGAGCAGAAGGGGCACCAGGAGAGTTGGCAGGGGTTCGTGGAGGGCACCTGTGGACATTGTCTCTGGCAGTGAAGCAGATGGCGGCTGGTTGAGAGGCTGACTGTGACTTAGAGAAAAGTGACATGGGAGGCCAAACAATTGATCCCTGGCTGAGCACTCTCTCTTCATGTGGGCTTCCCAGCCTCTGAAGAAGAGTGGTCCTTTAGCCACTACTCTACCTTGCCTCGGAGTATTTCTGTAGATGTGGTCTGTGATGTCATATGAAGCTGCCTTCTACTGAAGAAGACCCTGGGTCTATCAAGGTCAGTCTTGCCTACTCTGGCTGGCCAAGGCTCTCCAGGGTCTCAGGCAGAGGTCTTTCCCATCACCTCCTACCTGCTCCTTTTACCTGGAGATGCCGGGGATTGAGCCTGGGACCTTTTGCATGTCAAGCAGATGCCCTACCTCTGAGCCACACCCCCTTTCCTGTCATTCAAGTCACCAGCTCCTTTTTAAGAGTATGTGTTACTCTTAAACTGGGAGAGCAAACTGTCCCTGCATTACTATTATTAGCAATTATTATTAAGCTTTTTATTACCAGCAATTATTATTAAGTACTTATAGAATTATCAAAAGGCTTGGCATACATTATTTTAACAATCCTTACTACAGCCCTGTCAGGTTGACTGTTACAGAGACTTCTCTCTGGTGGCTCTTAGTTTGTGGAATTCCCTCCCAGCACCCCTCCCAGCACCCCTTCGCCTGCCAAGTTTTAGGTGCTGGGTAAAGATGTTCTTATTTTCTCAGGCTTTTGGTGGTGTTCACTTTGGTTAGCTGGCTCTTTCACTTGTTCTTTTTCCTTCTTGCTGCTGAGGGTTATGTTATTCTTGCTTTGTTATTCCTGCAGCCACCTATTATTGTCTGATGTATTTATCCTGTTGGTTTGCTGAATTTTTATGGCAACATTTGTCTTATTGCCTGGATCATAAGCATCGGGTACAAAGGTTCAAAATACATACCATCCTCACACAGTGCCAAAGAGATTCTTGGAAACAGAAAGGGTGGTGTTCTTCTGTCCTTCCTCAGAAGTATAGGGCTGGGGGAGATTCAAATGAAGGACTCCTGCCAGTGGCCACCCTGGTAGGCCTCCTGCTGTTCATCCAGAAAGCTCAAAACTGTACGCCTGCATTCCTTGACACCTGCCACAAATTTTATTACTTATTTAGTACATTTGTATCCTGCCTTTCTTCCAAAGAGCTCAAGGCATTTCCCTCACCTCTATTTTATTTAGACAGACAATCCTGTGAGGCAGATTAGACTGAGAGACATGGTCTGACCCACAGTGAAACAGCAAGCCTCCTGAGAGAGAACAAAGTTGAACCTGGGTCTCCTAGATCCTAGCCCAACATGCTAAACATTATATCACATGGCTTAAAAAAAAACCCAAACCCTTGACAACAACTTGCTGAGAGATATGGGCTGGTCTAAGGCCAGCCAGCTGTCCTGAACTCAAGTTTAAACACTCTAAGCCACACTGTGGCTCTAAACATCATTCCCAAGGACAGCTTTCTCCTTCTCCATTCAGCCAGTTATTCACATGCAAAGAGGTGACTGCGTTAACATCAGAGTAGCCTGGCAAGATCAGACCAAATGCACACCCAGTCCAGCATCCTGTTTCCCATGTTTGTCATCCAGATGCCAACGTAAAATCCACAATCAGAGGCACAGAGACCAAAGCCGGCCCTTCTTGTTTCTTCCTTATAAGCAACTGGTATTCCAAACAAGGAGGTTCCATTCAGACATTGTGGGTAATAGCCATCCTCCATTAATATTTCTGTTGTGTATCGATATGGACTACTACTAAGGAGCACATCTGTGCTAGCAAGACCATGCGGTCTAGTGCACCTTTTAGGAGGGTAAACAAGAGCCGCAGAGGATCCTGAGGTGGACCAATCAGTTCACCCGGATCCTAGGGCAGACCTATAGGGAACACAGACACTGTAAATAACCTATCATTGAGTTGTGGGTGTGGTGTGCTGCACAGATATAAGCCGACTTCAGGACCAGCTAGTTTGTCTTTGAGTGGAGCTGTAAATAAACTATGAGCTGAAATCACACGTCTGAACCCAGTACTTTAGTCTGGTGATGAGGATGGGATCCCGATGAGCGAGCCTGACTCCAACTCTGACTCGAGCACCGCACCATGCACCGAAGACGAGCTCCAGGGCTCCGTGCCTCGCACCGCTCCCCACACCGATGACCTCCAGGCTCCACACCATGCATCGTCGCTTGAGTCATGGCTGCTGCTCCGGGACATCTCCCTGAATTTGATACCACTCACCCTGAACAATGGGAAATGTGGTTGCAGCGGCTCAACTACTATGTCCACTTCCAGGACATCACAGACAAGGCTAAGAAGAAATCGTTGCTGCTCAGCTCCTGTGGAATTGCAACCCTACAGCTGGAGCAGGACCTCATTATACCACAGTCCCTGGAGGAGGTAGACTATGCCGCAATGGTTAAGGCGCTAACCGACCATTTTGTGCCACAACCGACCAAAATGGCAAGGCACTTAGACTTGTTTGTGCGCCTACAGAAGACCGATGAAGTGGTCACCGAATTTCTGGTAGGCTTACGCCGCCTGGCCACCAAATGCGGGTTCCCAGACTGGGGAGATGCCCTCCTCAATCAGTTTGTTGTGGGCATCCAGGAGCTGAAGCTTCACCGCAAGCTCGTGAGCCAGGAAGAGCGAACCCTAGAAGAGGCCCTCAACCGCATACGAAAAATTGCACCGGAACTGCTGCACACATGAAGAAGAAGAAGAAGAAGAGAATTGGATTTATATCCCGCCCTTCACTGCCCAAAGGCGTCTCAGAGCGGCTTACAAACTCCTTTCCCTTCCCCTCCCCACAACAGACACCCTGTGAAGTAGGTGGGGCTGAGAGAACTTCTGACAGAAACTGTCCTTGAGAGAACAGCTGTGCCAGAGCTTGTGTCTGACCCAAGGTCACATCAGCAAGTGCAAGTGGAGGAGTGGGGGAATCAAACCCAGTTCTCCCAGATAAGAGTCCACACACTTAACCACTACACCAAACTGGCTCTCTACACCAAACTGGGCATGCGGCCCATCACGCATGCACATCGCTGCCAACCTCTGATGCATCGGATGAAGATGAAATCCATCAGGTTTGGCGGACCCCTAGATGGGATGCCTGGTCATCAACCGCTGTTGCCAATGCCTACCCCACCAAGACATGCAAACCACTGCCTTGCAAGATCCACCCAGCTACCACCATGTGCCAGCTGCGAAGAGGACCATGAGCGCAGCACTTGCTGTTTTGGAGACACTGACTGCAGATCCTGCAGGAAAAGGGCCACGTAGCCCATGGCTGCCACTCCAGGGGTCAATGGAGACCCGCATCAGCCTGCCTGAACACAATGGCTGCCCGCTACGACCAGGTACTGAGTTTGCCCCGGGATGCCCCTAACAAAATCCATGTCACTGTACTGATATAGGGGTTCCCTTGCAAGATGGAGCTGGACACTGGGTCCTCCTTCTCCATCATCTCGTCTGAGATGCTAGCAAGGCTCTGTCCTCACAGAGGACCCTGCCTGTGGAAGCCATCTTCCGGGTTCACATTTAGAGACCAGTGGCTGTGAAGGGGTGGGCAAGTTCCAGGTAGCCTACAAGGAATTCAGGAGCTCCTTGGAGTTGTTAGTGGTGGAAGGGAGACTCACAAGTCTGCTAGGCCTATCGTGGTTTGAGCCTCTCGGACTAGGAGTGACCGGGGTGCACCAAGTGCATCCAGCTGATTTCCAAGATGTGTGCCAAGAGTTCCCTGTGGTTTTTGATGCGACGCTGGTCCGCCTGTGTCACTGGAACTTGACCCTGCAGTGCAGCCCATCCGGTTAAAGGCGAGGAGTGTCCCATTCGCCCTCAAACCCAAAATAGACAGCAAAATAGACCACCTTGTAGCCCAAGGGGTGCTGGAGCCAGTGCCACATGCTCGCTGGGAGACCCCCATAGTAATGCCGATCAAGTGCACAATTAATAAAGCCCTCCAAGACCACGCATACCAGGTTCCGGTTGTCAGTCATGTCTTAGCATCTTTGGTGGGCGTGAAGATTTTTTGAAAATTGGACTTGGCCCAAGCTTATCAGCAGCTTCCAGTGGACGATGCCCTGGCTGAAGCCCAGACAATACTCACTCACAGGGGGGCCTTCCGCATACAGCGATTGCAGTTTGGGGTGAGCGTAGCACTGGGGATTTTTCAGAACCTAATGGACTGTCTTCTCAAAGGTATCCCCAGGGTCCAACCATTTTTTGACAATGTTCTGATCGCCGCCCCCACACCCAAGGTCTTCGCTGACAGACTGCGTGTTGTCCTGCAACGTTTCCATGCAGCCAGGTTGAAGGTGAAGAGGGGAAAGTGTCTGTTGGGAGCCCCGAGGGTCGAGTTCCTGGGGTTCTTGGTTGATGCCCAGGGTATCCATCCAACGCTGGACAAGGTCAAAGCCATTGTCAATGCTCCTCCCCTGACATCCAAGGCAGAACTTCAGGCTTTCTTGGGGATCCTGAACTTTTTCCACACCTTTTTGCCCCACAAGACCACCATTGCAGAGCCCTTGCACCACCTACTAGACAAGCACAGCCCGTGGGCCTGGGGCCCAAAGCAAGCCATGGCATTCTGGGCCATCAAAGACCTGTTTACCTCGAATGCGGTCCTGGTGCACTTCAATGAAGCGCTTCCTGTTGTCCTCGCTTGCGACGCATCGCCGTACAGAGTCAGGGCTGTGTTGGGACAGCAGCTTCCCAACGGCCGGGAAGTCCTGGTTGCCTACTATTCCCGGACTCTCTCTTCGGCCGAGCGCAACTATGCTCAAATCAACAAAGAGGCTCTGGCGATTGTAGCAGGGGTCAAGAAGTTTCACGAGTATCTCTATGGCTGGCCCTTCACCATAATCACCGACCACAAACCCCTCTTGGGCCTCCTCGTACCAGACCGCCAGATGCCTCAGATGCTGTCTCCCAGGGTGCTCCGCTGGTTGATTTTCCTGGCAGGCTACTCTAACTCAGACTGGTAAGGGCCCCCAGGGTCAGGCCCAGAAAAGTCTTTCCTCACCAATTGAGGCACCAGAGGTTGAATTGGGAATGGGTTCTGTCGACATTTTCTCCTCATTAAGTTGACATTTTCTCCTCAGGCCTGCGATGACTTTGAGAAAGCCAGGGCAGTAGACTATGAGGTAAAATGAGGCAGCCACTTTGGGTGCCACCGGGAGCAACAGAGAAGGAGGCAGAGCAGACAAAGAGCCACAAGGGTGGGTAGGGGGCTTCTGGCCTCTGCAGCAGAACTTGCAAGCAGGTTATGCTCTCAAATCATGGCTGGGAAGGAGAGTTCCATTCAGATTTTCTGCCTCACGAAAATCTGGTTGCTTCTGAATCAGAGTATGGGAATGGCTCACACTTGGAGAGTGCTTCTTGCCTGTGTGCAGATCGCTGGCCCAAGGAGTGATTTTGAGCAGCTAATGCGAGCAGCCATATTGTTTTAGGGGCCTCCATCACTGACAGATGAACAGGAGGCAGGGAATTCCCATCCTTGGCTGTGGCCTCAAGTGTGCTGGTGTAGTGGAGAGAGCTAGCATGGCGCCCCAGATAGACTAGGACCCTGGGGACTGAGGTTGGGAGGAAATGGAGGAGGGGGGAACAAGCTCTAAAAGCTGCTTTGAGTCCCTGCTGGGGAGAAAAGTCAGATATAAATGAATAAAGGCAAATGCACGCCTGTATGTAGAGCCACCAGCCTCCAAGTGGGTCCTGGCATTCTCCTGAAATTACAACTGATCTCCAGACTACAGAGATCAGTTCCCTCGGAGAAAACAGATCCTTTGGAGGGCGGATTCTACTATGTTACCCCACGGATGCTAGGTGAAATCCCTACTCCCCCTTCCATGGGCACTACCCTCAAATCCCCAGGAATTCCCCAGGCCAGAGTTGGCAACCATACCTCACCCTGTGCTTTGGGGGCTTGTTTCACACATGCAGGAGAACAAGGGGTTAATGAAGTGGTGTAGTCCCCAGGTGACAGATTGGATTGTACCTCTTCAGATGGCAAATGGAGGATTCCAAAAATTCCTCCCGTTAAAGAAAAATCCCAAGAAACAGGGAAACCAGCACAGTAGTAAGATGCTGGCCCGTGGGTCTGGTTGTTACACAGGGCGGTCTGTGTGCCAAGAGGTTTTAGAGAGAGTCCCGAAAGGTGATCCTCCCCCGCCTGTCCTGGTATCCTCCTGCCTGCTGCTTTGGCGCAGGCCACCACCTCGCCCTCCCGCGCGTCGGGATCAGGCCCAAATGTGGCATCTCGCAAGGGTTAAGAACCTTCCAGGCACTGAAGGGGAAAACGTTCTTCTGATTTGCTTAATGAACGTTAATTAAGAAGACAGAAGATAGCAGATTCCTTCAGGGTAGAGATGAAAGGGTCGTTAATTAAATCTGGAGAGAGAGGGAGAGCTGGGCCGACTGATCCTCCTTCTGATCAGACTTGACAATGCAGGCGCAGAGGAGGCAAGGAGGGGTGTGTGAGAGCAGAAAATCCCTGCTTCCCCCCACCCCACCCCCCAGTTCAAAGCGAGAATTTCAGCCAGCACAGAGCTTAGGATGGGGTTGTGAAGGGGGAACTCAAGTTGCGGAGGTGGAATCAATCCTTTAACATGAAAAACGGCTCTTGACTCAGTCAGGGGAGCCAAGAGAGATCCCAGCAGCTCTCAGCTGCAAATGTTTAACCCCTTAAGTTTGCAAGCAAGGGGTCAAGTTTGACTCCAGCCCTTCCTGCCCTCAGGAGCCAGTTTAGCCAGCCAGAGCAATCCAAGGGTGAAGTTTTGCCTTCTTTCGGATGGGGGGGGCCCTGATACCTGAGCGCTTCCTGTAATGAGAAGGCAAGCGTACCAGGAGGGAAAGGGGTCCACAACATGGTGAATTGTGGGTGCAACGGTGCCTGCTGACACCTTCCTTGGTGCCCACCAAGTCTTCGTGTGGCGGGGGCAGGTGGGGCTACTGTATGCGCCTGCCTAGACTCATGGCCCACAAAATATGTGCCAACACTACCAAGCCATATTCTATTATGAAGATGGCAGCGTGGTTTAAAACCACTAATCGTATATGAAAACCACCAATGAGGAGCCATTGGCCATCGTAAATCTGATTGGCTGTGCAGAATAAATTAATACAAGCCCCATGATACTTTGGGGGCAATCCCTCCCCTCCTAGCTGCTGGGCCTGGCTCCCATTGTCCCTCCCTGGACCTGCCGTGGCTTCTCTTGCCACTTCTGCCACCTGGCTCCTGCATTGCCAGCTCAGCCAGGGGGGTTGAGGATTGAGCCCACTCCCTGGCTGCTGGCTCTGTCGGGGGACAAGGACTCCCTCCCCTCCCATCTGCCCAACTCCTTGTTGCCAGTTCAGCAGGAAGGTGGGCGTCCTTGCTGGCTCAGTGGGGGGCGGTGGCATGGACACAGGGTGCTGGAGTAGTGGGACCACTGGTCTGAGCCAGCAGGGCTCTCCTTAAGTACTTGCACATGTTGCCAGTGCAGTGGGCAGACAGGTGGGCTTGTTAGCTCAGCAGGAGGGCAGTGAGGACTCCTGTACCCTTCCTTACCCAGCTCCTTTCCTTGTCAGCTTTGTGGGGGAGGTGGTGAGGGCTTCTTCCCCGTTGCCACCAGCCAGCTTCATGAAGCCCCCCCACATACACACAATGCTCCTGAGCTCCCCACAGCTCCTGGCCTGCACTGAGGCTTCTACAGGAGGAGGAGGAGGGAGGTGCATTGTCTGTGCTTGTGCACAACTATTTGCTGGTTGTGCCCACCATCCTGTGCCAAAACCCCAAAGGTGCCTGCAGATTCAGAAAGGCTGGCCTTGCCTCTTCCCTGACATGCTGTTTTTTGTTTCATGGGAGAGCATTTAAACACGCAAAACTGAAACACTGCATTTCAAGCATGCACCATTTGTCAGTAGCTCAATTTAATATATGTTTAATGACAATGAGTATGTGTGTTTGCTACACATTTGGATGTAATGCTTCCCTCTTTGCCCTCTGGGGGTACACACAGGAGATTTAGAGCAACAAGGTCTCCAAAGAGGAAGTGCAGCAGAAAAGCCCTTCTTTTGCAGGAGTGGATCGCCCATCTCCTGCTGCTCCCCAGCACCTCAAATGGCTAGGAAGTAGAACTGCAGCTTCCAGTTTAGCAGGGGTCAGGTGACACAACAGACCAATAGGGTTTCATTGTCACTAAGAGTAGGCTATGAATTGTAAAATCCCCAGTTTAAGTCCTGCTTTTGTTATGAACTTAGGAGTTTTTTTAATCAATCCACTCTCTCTCATCCTTAACATTCCCCTTCTCAAAGCCTGCAAAATGAGGACATTTATACTGTCCTACCTCATAAAACTGTTGTAAAGACAACTGTAATACAGTGGAGTGTCTTGAACACTTTGTTGTTGTTGTCCAGTCGCACAGTCGAGTCTGACTCTTTGCGACCCCATGGACCACATCATGCCAGGCCCTCCTGTCTTTTGCCGTCCTCTGGAGTCTCCTCAGTTTCATGTTCGTTGCCTCGATAACACTGTCTAACCAGCTCATCCTTTGCTGTCCCCTTCTTCTTTGACCTTCAGTCTTTCCCAGCACCACGGTCTTCTCCCTTCTCATTTGGTGGCCAAAGTATTTGAGCTTCAACTTCAGTATCTGGCCTTCCAGGGAACAGTCAGTGTTGATTTCTTTTAGGATTGACTGATTTGATCTCCTTGCAGTCCAAGGGACTCTCAAGAGCCTTCTCCAGCACCATAATTCAAAAGAATCTATTCCTCGGCACTCAGCCTTCCTTATAGTCCAACTCTCACAGCCATACAGTACTACTGGGAATACCATTGCTTTGACCATACGAACTTTTGTTGGCAGGGTGATGTCTCTACTTTTTATTATGCTGTCTAGGTTTGCCATCACTTTTCTCCCAAAGAGCAGTCATCTTTTAATTTCATGGCTGCAGTCACCATCTGCAGTGATCTTGGATCCCAGGAACGTGAAGTCTGTCACTGCTTCCACGACTTCCCCTTCTATTTCCCAAGGAGTGATGGGGCCGGATGCCATGATCTTCGTTTTTTTGATGTTGAGTTTCAAGCCAATCTTTTCACTCTCCTCTTTGACCATCAACAAGAGGATCTTTAGATCCTCTTCGCTTTCTGCCATTAGAGTGGTATCGTCTGCATATCTGAGGCTGTTGATGTTTTTCCCAGCAATCTTAATTCTGGCTTCTGAATCATCCAGGCTGGCATTTTGCATGATGTACTCTGCATATAAATTAAATAAGCAAGGGGACAATATACATCCTTGAACACTAATGCATTATATACATGCTTATTATTATCATCAACATTGGCCCTACTCCTGATTCTGGCCTGGCTCCCCAAGTGGAGGAATTTGCAGCTGAACATTCACAGCCAATGGAGCCTGCACCCCTTGCACTGGGCTGTTGTCTTGTGGCAGAGCAACTGCGTGGCGCACATGCAAAAGGTCCCAGGCTAAATCCTGCCAGTTGAAAGACTCTCAGGTGGAAAAAAGGTCTTTTCTGACCTCTACTAGCTGAGACCCTGGAGAGCTGATGCCAGTCAGCAGAGAGGGCTGCTGAGCCGGAGAGGCCAAAGGCCCCCGACTCTTTACAAGGCTGCTTTACATGTTTTCTCTTCCCTGGCACCCACAATCCTCCAGTTGCTGTGTGACAGTTCAGCACACAGCTCCTGACTCACCAAAGAAGATCTGTTCTTCTTCTCCGCTTATGAAACTGGGGGAGTTGCCCAAGCTCCGATCCCCCGAGACACAGCAATCCCCCACCACCCGCCCTCCACCAGGTATTCCTCCTCAAAGCTGGCTGCTGTAAGTACCTTTTGGCTCTTATTCAGCAATTTGATTTAAAAACCACAGCCACGGGGCCTTTTTTTTACTTCCTGTTCTTAATCAACATCTTGGGCAGGAGCAAGCCACCCCCCGCATCATCTCCCCCACCCCTTCCTGCCTCAATATACCACAGCACCTGCGGGGAAAAGGCTTCTCTAGGGGCAGTTCAGTGCATGTTCTCTTTTCATTCTCCTTACCCGAGCGGATCCTTTGCAATTCTGAGCGCATCCTTTGAACATCCTGCTGGTGGCATCTGAGATGGGATTAGAGGCGGCAATGAACAGGAGGGCTTCATGCGCATTTAAATAAGCCTCCCCAGCCACTGACAGCAACAGAAAAGACACCCACCGTCACTACTTTTGCTTTCCAGATATATTGTTGTGCACTTAGCCATGTTCATCACCATAAATAGGCTTAGAGCTTGGGAAACAGACAACAATGTGTGTGTGGGCATGGTCAGGGGCAAAAGAGGCTTGTTGGGCGGCTGGTCCAACTCTAGCCTGGAAGATCTGGACCTGGCATTGAAAGCCATGGCTGGTTGGCTTAGACCGAGTTGATTGAAATTGAACCCGATGAAGACGGAGGTTCTGTACCTGAGTCGGAGCAGTCTGGGGGTAGGGATCCCACTCCCGACCTTCGATGGGGCGCCGTTGGTGCCAGCGCCAGAGATTAGGAGCTCAGATGTGCTCCTAGATGCCTCCTTAACGATGAAGGCCTGCATAGCAACCACTGCAAAGCCAGCCTTCTACCACCTGTGGCTGATTAAGCAGTTGGTTTCCTTCCTCGAATGCAATGACCTGGCAACAGTGATCCATGCAATGGTCACCTCAGGACTGGATTACTGTAATGCTCTCTACATGGGGCTGCCCTTGTCCCAAATCTGGAAGCTGCAGTTAGTGCAGAATGTGGCAGCCAGGCTGTTGTTGGGCCTCCCTATGCAGGAGCACATCCAGCCTGTACTAAGCACTGCATTGGCTGCCTATAGCATACCGAATTCGACTCAAGGTACTGTTCTTACCTTTAAAGCCCTATATGGTCAGGGGCCTACATACCTAAGGGCAGGGCTCTTTTTGGGCAGGAACGCACAGGAATGGAGTTCTGGCTGGCTCCCGAGTTGGCCACGCCCAGCAGGAACTCCTTAGCATAACAGGCCACACCCAACAGCAGAAACTCATAAGGACTGGCTCCATTAGGGGGTGTGTGGCCTAACATGCAAAGGAGTTCCTGATACCAAAAAAGCCCTGGGTTTTGACCACAAACAAGGCAAACAGAATAAGAAGCAAAAGGTGGGTGCGGCTGGATGACCACACTTCTGGGAACATAGGGGTGTGGCCTAATAGGCTAATGAGCTGTGCTGTCATGGATGTGGCCTAATATGCTAATGAGTTTCTGCTGTTGGGTGTGGCCTATTATGCTAATGAGTTCCTGCTGGGCTTTTTCTACAAAAAAAGCCCTGCCTAAGGGACGGCCTTTCCCCACATGCTCCCCAGAGAGCACTATGATCAGGGTCCCAAAACTGTCAGGCCCTTCACGTCTCCAAGGAAGCCAGGCTGGCTGTGACAAGGGCCAGGGCCTTTTCTGTGATGGCTTCACACTGGTGGAATGAGCTCCTAGAAGATATCAGGGCCCTGTGGGACATTTTATAGTTCTGCAGGGCCTGCAAGATGGAACTCTTCCACCAGGCCTTCAATTAAGGAGCCGCACTACTTAGATTGAGGCCCTGGCCCAAACGCCAACATCAACAGTAACATCAATATCAAGATTATTGTACCACCAACAGCCTGACACAACCCAGACTATGCTGACTGCATACTGTGATAGCTGCAAACGTCGGCCATTGTTATATTAGTTGTACTAGCACTTTATCACTTATTACATTTAGGATTGCACTGCTGTGATTTTATTAATCTTCTTGTTTTAGTGTTTTATACAGTTTTGTAAGCCACCCTGAGATGGCTTTGCAGGGAGGGCAGGATAGAAGTCAAATAAATAAAGTAAAATTAATATGCCCCAATGACTGGGTATTTTTTTTTGATGGCCTAGAACTTCTGCCCCGCCTGTGGAAGGTAGAGCTCTCCACCAAGTTGGAAAGGTGGGGGGAAAGCTCAGAGCCAGTTTTAAGCTTAAATCCAATGAGACAGAGAGCACTGAAAGCCTGAAATGATTTAAAATTGGGTTGCTGAAATTTAATTACTAATTGAGTAAAGAAGTACTCTTGTCCATCCTGATTCCACTTTATTGGGAGCCCCCCGAGCTTGAGTATTATGGGAGAGGGAGAGAACACTGAGGCAGGAGAGAAAGACAGGAGATAAAGATGAGAGGCTTTGATGAGGTTCCCTTTCTCTACTCCCTGAATAATTTTATAAACTTCTATCCTGTCCCTCCTTAGTTGCCTCCAGATGCTTTAGCCTTTCCTCACTGAAAAAGGTATTCCAGTCCTTTGATCATATTGGTTGCTCTTTTCTGTATTTTTTCCAGCTCTATAATATACGGCCCCAGGACTGAACACAGTATTCCAAATGAGACCACATCATAGATCTATAACAGGGCATTACAGTCTCCTTCCTAATAATCCCCAACATGGAGTTTGCCATTTTTACTACTGCCAAACATAGAGTCGGCATTTTAATTGAGCTGTCCACTATAACGCCAAGATCTCTTCCAAGCTTTATCTCAAACCAGTTCAAAACCCATCAGCATATATTTCAAGTTAGATTTTTTTATTCCAGCTTGAATCATGTACCAGTACTGAACTTCATTTGCCCCTACACTGCTCACTCCCAGTTCTAAGAGGGACCTACCATCTTATCCCAAGAGTGCAAAGCTTAGACAGGAGTCTTTGGTGAAGTTCCCTGATGAAAACATGGCCAGACTAAGTTGACAGAGGATTAGGGCTGATCCCCTTTTCTGGTCTGTCCTTATGTCTTATGGAATTCCAGCAGACACATCACAGCAGCTTGCAGTGGTTGACCCAGTCCTGCAGTTTGCAGCAGTTTGCTTCCTGTTCCATCCAGTTAGTCACCACTGTCTTCAGTGCTTGGGAGGGTGTTCAGCCCCTGATCGCCAGCACTGATTCCTCTTGATGCTTCCTGAATTTTGCACATTTTTTTGGTTTGCTGGTTTGTTTTGTGGCTGATAAATATTTGATTGTTAAGCACAAAGGCACCCATTGTTGTGCAGTTCACACAACACAACAAGCATCCCAGGGCTCTTGTTGGATTGTACATTCTGGTTAGTAATCAAGTATGTTATTTTTGTATTTTACGTAAAGTGTTTTGTTCCTTTATTTCTGAATATCACTTAAGAGCAAAACTCTTGGAGCAGTTTATAGCCTGGACTAAATCATAAAACCAGCCCCAAATTATAAAACACTGCACATTTTCAAACAACATCAATAATATCACTCAAACAAGATTAAAACCAGCATTTCTCCAGAAATAAAACAACTCCGTCTGTAAACGCCCTCTGAAATACAATTATTGTCAGCTCCAAAATTTGTTGCCAAATTCCACTTCAAACAGAGTACAGTTTGAAATATTCCCCCCGGGTTGACACAGTGTTGCAACGCTGCAGGCAGACATACCAGAATCTGCATCGCACCATGGCTTGTTTGTTGTGGTGTTCAGTGCCACAACAATCTCCACAATACAGCCTGTATTGTTGTAGTACAAAGTAGTAAGGGGGGGCTTTTTTGCCCCTTTCTTGCAAACTGCCTCTTCTAGTCTTGCCAAATCCTATTACGATATGATGAGAATTAAGACAAATTTACAATCTTGAGGCTAAAACCCCCCATGATGCAATGCAGCCCACAAATACATGCATTTACTGTCCGTAACAGGGATACCTAGCATGGTGTCCGCCCAAGTGTTTTTAGAAAGTGGGTGGGGTCTGATGGGGCTGTTGCACAGGATGGCTTCTGATTGGCCACTGGAGATTTGATTGGCTGTGCAGATTTTTTAAAACCTTGCTTTGGCAGCAGCTGCCATGACAACACAAGCATCTTCCCTGTGTGACTGAAGGTAAGCTGTGGCAGTCATTTTATGGCTATGCTCACCACAGTATGTCAGAATTCCAAAGGGGCCCACAGGCTCAGAAAGGTTTGGGGACCCTTGATCTATACATCCCACTTTTCAAACAGTAGTCTGAAATGTTGATCAAGACTACAGCTCTTACAATGTGGTACAAGGCATAAAACACAGCTGACTGCGTAGTCTTACAGACTACAAAGCTCATGATGCAATGCAAGTAGAGTGTGCACCCATGGAGTTATCTGAGGTTATTGACAGCATCGAACCTCTGACCTTGGTCATCATCTTTTATAACTACCCAAGCAGTTCAGTCCTGGGACACAGAGAATCACACCTGAGGCTTTCTTTGTTCAACGTCTCTTTCTCTCTCCCTCCCCATCTGTAATTTTCTGGGTAATAATGAGGGAAATTATTTTCTTTATTTCCATTGTATCTGAGGAAGTGAGTTCTGATTTACAAAAACTCACACTGCTGCCATTCACTGGTCTTACCAACTGCTTTAATCCAATCTCAGCTATACTTATTGCCCAGTTTCTTATGCATCTTGACTCTAACTAGACCTTCCGGGCAACTAAACCCCCTCCCGTGTAATATATGTAAGGCTTGAGGAAATTTGTTTCAGTGTATCTGAAGAGGTGTGTGTGCATACAAATGCATATACCCAGAACTAAACATTGCTGGTCTTAAAGGTGCTGCTGGATCCAAACTTTGTTCTGTTGCTTCAGACCAGCACGGCAACCCCAGCTGGAATACATGTTGTTTGTCTTTAAGGGGCTACTGGACTTCCATTTTGTTTTGCTACAGTAGACTGACGCAGCTGCCCCACTGCAAAACCATTGTTACCCCTTCATAACGAAAAATGCAGGTGGCTTTAAAGGAGTCGGGCAACCCTACCCCCATCCCCGTCCTGCTTCCGTACCTGAAGAACAGCCCAAAAGGCAGAAATGTGGCAGGCAAAGTTTACCACAGCCTGGAGATAAAGTGATGAGAGAAAGCGACGCTCTCTACATTTCTGAGGGGCTGGTGACTGCAGTCAAAAGCACAGAGAGCAGGGCCAGGGAAGAAGCTGGCCAGCTGGCCACTACCTTGGAGTCAGCACATATTCCATATCCCCCCCCCAAAAAAAAAAAAAAAGCAGTTTGCAGTGCTGCCAAGGAAGTCATACTCAGCAGCTAGCCTGAGTATGGTTTTTAGATTACATCCACTCAAGACGGTGGACCACTTCATTGCAGAGCAGAGCTGAAGTGGCAAATTAAACCTGGGGAATTCATTGCCGGTGAACACATCTGATTTACATTTAAACAGACTCATATGCATATGTAATTATCAGGTGGGTTAAATGACTACAAAGCATCTGGCTTCTCCCATACCCTCCATCACAGCAAATTTCTTGAAATCAGTGGCAGATTTGTGGTTGGTTGTTGAAAGCAGCCGGCTGCACCCAGTGGGCCCAATCCAGCAGTCACCCTTTCGCCAGCACGGGTCACACCCATTTAGGACTGTAAGAACAGTTGGGATGTGTTTGATGGTGCTTTTCTTTGTTTATAACCCATCTTTCCTCCCCAGCTGGGACTCAAAGCAAATTTTAGAACTTTCTCACAATGATAGCCCTGAGAGGTAGGCCAGGCTGGGAGTCTGTGACGACAGGCCCCAAGTCACCCAGGGAGTTTCTGTGGCAGAAGTTGAGATTCAAACTCGGTTCACGCAGAGTCCTAGTCTGCTACTCTATCTGCTACACCACAGTTGTAGTAATGCTGATCAAAGAACTGAACTGATTTGCCCATATGGTTCCCCTTGCAGATACAGGTATGCATGCAAATTAGGGTTGACAGCCTCCAGGTGGGCTCTCCTGCTTTTACAACTGACCTCCAGCTGACAGAGATCAGCTCCCCTGGAGAAAATGGCTGCTTTGAAGGGTGGACTCAGTGGCATTGGGCCATGCTGAGGCCCCTTCCCTCTCCCAACCCCGCCCTCTCCTGGATCCACCCCCAGTTCTCCAGGTATTTTCCAACCCAGACCTGGCAACCCTAATGCAGATGTCCACTTTTTCAGACAAACAGCTCAGGGTTTCCCCCACCCAGCATTCCCAGCTCAGAATGGGAGGCACACGCTTTGGTCTTGCCCCCCAAAGGGTCTCTGTCCAAAAATGGCTCTACTTGCCCACTGAGGTTTCCCCCTCCTCCACAGCCCCTGTGTCAGGTTTGAAATCAAGTAGATCCAGTCATTCTTGCACAAAGAAAGGTTTTATTGGATTATCTTGCTAAAACCCACAGTAGGAGGTCATTGTCAGGAATGGGGGCGAAGCAAAGCAAGCTAACTTATAGTGTGATGCAATGAAGCGCCTAGCAAATGAAACTTGTGCACTCGCGCGGGAACTCCCGGCGGGAGAAATACTTCATGAACGGGAGACTACTCCCCCTCCCCTTGCCTTCCCAGGACTGGAAAATTCTCAGCGAAACAAGAATAGTCCAAAGCCTACATTCAAGGCCACCGTGATAAGGAAAAGCGGCAGGGAAGAAGCTCCCACGTTTCTGCCTGCATAGCTACGCAAGCGCAAAGCAGGGTAGGGAACATAAAACAATGGATTCAGTGAGAAACATCAAAGGCATTTTCTGACATTCTGCCCTTCCCAAAATACCACCCACCCACCACTCAGGTACTGGGTAGTGTCCAACAGGTTCTTAGTCCAATCGCGTGATCTGCGATAGGTCACCCCTTTGTCCCAGGGTGTTGGGGCTCCCGGCACGTAGGTTCGTGGAACCGCTCCTCCTTGACTCTGCGTTGGCCCGGCCGGGCTATAGATTGGGAGAGTGTACGGAGCACCCACTGTGCTGATCGATGGAGGGGTAACCAACCCGGCTGCTGATTGTGGTGTTGGCGCTGCCAAAACTGTAGTTGTAGTCACCGGAACAACAGTGGTGGTCGGGACAGTGACCACTGGAGTTGCCACGGTAGTGACTGGGACCGTGGCTCCCGAAGTAGTAGTCACTGGAACTGCGCCCGTGGCTCCCGAAGTAGTAGTCACTGGAACATCAAAGGCATTTTCTGACACCCTGTGTTTCTTCATGAGTCTGAAACCTGAGCAGTGACATACAAAGGGATACAACAAGGGAGCTTCCCTGGAGAGCAGGCAGGGCCACCCGATCTTAGCACTGCGAATGTCTGAATGAGCCCATCAGGCCACATATAAAGAACTGACAGAACTGCCTCCCTCCCAGCAAACACTAACTGGAAGAAGGCAAGTGGTGCACCATGCAGAGATGCAATGGACTGCCTCCTCTGGGAGCAGGTAATCCTGTCTATTTCTGCATTGTGAGTGGCTGAATGAGCCAGTCACTTTAGATGCCTACTGGAATGGGGCAAAGGCCAGAACAGAGACACACTGGGCAGACTCCTCTGGGGGCAGGAACTTTGGGCTCATGGGAGTGACTCTGGGGAATAGTGCTCTAGACAGATCCAACTGTGTGCACCTAATCCAATTCATTGTCTTTCCCCTTTGAGCAAATGCAGCCCATTGAAACCACATGAGGATGTCTACAATCCTCCAGAAGTTTCCTTTTTCATAATATTGAGTTCTACATTTGATTAATTTACCATCTTGCAGATCTTCCACTTCTGTCTGTCTTCAGCATTTGTTCAATTGTCTTCTCGGCCAGCTCAATTAAACTTACTTAGCTTCCTTCATTTGTTTAATTAATCTACGGTACTATCCAGTTTAGCAAATTTCACTTTGTCTGATGTTTGATGCCTCAGCGTGATCTATAAAACCTGACAAATGCAGGCAAGTAAACACTTCCAAAGCAGCCCAGTGAAACTGGCAAAATCAAATGTACCCTACTCTATGAATCCCTTACCTCAGTGATTCTCAGTGGCTTTGACATGCCACCAGTGGCTATTCTGAGCATTCTTCTCCAACATGGCTCCTGAAACATGGAGCAGGTAAGTTGGCAAAGGTTCTCACCCAGGCAGTCCTGTGTCTGACAGGTGGTTTTCACCCTGAAACAGCCAGCGTGAGGACAACAGGAAAGGTTGCAGGCCTGATGCCATGGCTGGAAGTCAATGTGGATCTTCTGGCTGAGGGTCACTGTGGATGTGGTTCTCTGCAAAGTGCAGAGTGAGTCCCAGTGAGTTACTCTCTGCCTGTTCCAATTCTGCCATTGAAATCCAGCCCAAAAGCGGGGTGGGGACGGGGACATATACATACAGAGAGAGAGAGAATTTTCACAAAGGGTGGACCTAGGGTTGCCAGGTCCCCACTGGCAACTGGTGTGGGGGGCAGTGACGTGCTGATGTCACTTCCATAAAGTTTTGCTTAAATGCCAGAACATCCTAAGGCAACACACTGACATCACTTCTGAGCACACGGGGAGTGACATCAGCACGCCAGGACACTGCAGATGTCCTCCCCAATTTTGGTGGGTTTTTTTTTATCCCGTGAACCAGTTGAGTGGCAGCAGCAGAAACAGCCTGCTGGGAGCGGGGTGTCCCCCACCTCCAGTGGGAGCCCAGAAACCCTCAGCAGACCTGTCTCATGCAGAAGAGAGTTCCACTGGTTGTTTGACACTCGGCAGTTCAATCGATCATCAACCGTGTTACAAGTAGCCCAGTCGAATCATTTGGGAGACCTGGACAGACCCCAAGCTGGGTTGGAATGTGCCATATTCAATCCCCTGACTTCCCCTCCTCAAGCTCCCCAGCCTTCCAGGTCCTCCCCCCCCAGTCCCTACAGCCACACCAACAACAGAACAACAACAACAAAAAGTGTTGCCCACAGTTCCCTTTCAAAAAATCGCTTGCCATGCCCTAGCTAAGAAACCATCACCTGCTTCCTTTCTTTATGACTGAAGAGGGTTAAGAAGCACACGTGAACCCATGACACTGCCTTCTGCCAAGTCAGACCACAGGTCCACCAAAGGATTGCCTACTCAGACTGGGGGCTACAGGCAGAGAAATGTCTTCCACATCACCTCCTGCCCGGGCCTTTAAACTGGAATGGAGATGCCAGGGATTGAACCTGGGGCTTCCTGCATGCCAAGTAGATGTTGTAGCCATTGAGCCACGGCCCCTCCCACAAGTAGGCTTCCAGGCCCAGGGTGCAGAAGCAAGCAAATAGACAGTACCAAGTTCTCAACAATGGGAATGCATAAAACCCTTGCCAGCCTCCAGGTGAGGCCCGGGGGGGGGTCCCCCAGAATTACATCTAATCTCCAGACTGCAGAGATCAGTCCCCCTGGAGAAAATGGCTACTTTAGAGGGTGGACTCTATGGCATGGTGCCCCCCTGAGGTCCCTGTCCTCCCCCAGGCTCCACCCCAAATCTCCAGGAGATTCCCAGCCTGGTTCTGGCAACCCTACTCCCCCATTCTCCCCCCACCAGTGGTGAAGAGGGACCTGGCAACCCTCAGTTCCTTTCACCAGACTTCTAGTTGCTGGGTCCCCCGCACTGCTCTTCTGGCAACTGTGTGCACGACAGGTGCAGTGACAATGCAGCACAGAGGAAAGAGACCCATGATCAGATCTCCCCCCCCTCCACAAGTTAAAAAGCATTGGGGGGGGGTATTGATGCAGATTGGGATTGGTGGCAGGGCAGTTAGGGTTAAGCGTTCCCTCCCTGGCAATTTCTATCAGCTCCAAGAAACAGGTCCCATCCAGGTGCTTGACTTGTTTCGTTACTGGGGTTGATAGGAGCTTGCCCCTCCCCCAATTTGTATTGGGAAAATTCAGCAGAGGGAAAGGGTTAATCTACCTTCCTTCTGTGCCACTGGCCCCAATCCACCTCAGCACATCAGCTGTAGATCTCCCACACCTTGGCTATTTGCCACCTGGTAGAACTGGTTTCAAAATCTGGGCTACCTTGCAGAGGGCTGCAGGTCAAGAGACACTGACCGGAGGGGGGTGGGAGTCAAATCAAACAGCCATCTCTCCTATTAAGCACACACCTTTGCCCATCAGCTCCCAGAATGTACAAAGATGTAGAAAGCTCCATTACTTGCCCTGTTATATAACAGAACAGCAGTACCGGTTTCATGCCAGAGAATATGCTAGAATGCCAGCCCACCTGAAGACGATTGGAAAGCCGTCTCACTTTGGTCTTATGGCAACTAGTGTGTGTGTGTGTGGGGGGTTGGAACTATGTACCTGCTCAGAGGTACTTCCACATTCTCAACTATTCTTTTTTTAAAAAAACCACCAATTCTAGCGTGATCGCTATCGGGCTCATCTTCTTGCGCCCTCCTCTGTAACAAAACAGTTTGAGACTGCCTGAATCAAATGGCATCAGGGACAGTACAAAAGGGCCCCTCCTGGCTTCCTTCTGGGCCCCTTATTAACTTGCGGAACTCAGTGCTACAGGGCACAATGACAGCCCCGTGCTCAGCTAGCATTAAAAGGGGATTAGACAGATTCACAAACAGAACCTCCATGTTCAGAGGCAGCATGATGTGACAAGAGGAGGAGGGTTTGGCCTCTGTGTCCTTCTTGCAGGCATTTTGTGGGCATCTGATTGGGGTGGGACAAAATCCCACGGCCCTCTATGATGCAGCCACAATTCATTTATTGACCTCATTTCTATCCTGCTTTTCTATCCAGATTCAGCAACCCTCAGAATGGGGTGGGGGGAGGAGGCAGAAAAAGTGGCTGTGAGCCGTTCACTCTTTCTCAGCCTGATGTTGTACCTCACAGGGCTGTTGTGAGGATAAAAGGGAGCAGGCCTGTAGACTGACCTGAACTCTTTGGAGAAAAGGGGCATATAAAGGGGAGGAGCACTACAGAGAAAATGCATGGCACAAACAAAGAAAACAAAACCCTCAAGCAAACAGCAAGTTGTGTGTGTTGGTTTTGTAAGATGTTCGGGGCTGGGTGGTGTGAGGAGATCTCAGTCCAGGGGTGTGCGGTGGTCCTCAGCAGCCCTGAGTGCGAACAGGGGAGCCCCTGATCCAGCAGGACTCTTCCTATATTCCTATATTGGTTTGGAGCTGGCAACTCTACTTTGCAGCTGCAGGTTTTTAAGCTGTAGAGGGTGAAGGTGGGCATAAATTTTCTACTCACTCCAACAGCCAGGATTTGGGGCTTAATTGCATTTGAGCCAGGAAGGGCAGCTGCCGACTCTGGAATCGGATCAAGGTTCCCAGAGCCTTCCAAACAAGAGCCTCTAAGGGCAGCTTTGGACGTGGGTGCCAGCAGCATTCCTGAAAGGCCCGGACAGCAAAAGAGCCATATCAAAGGGAAGGAGTCCGATTTTTGTCAGCTGATGACTTGAACTCCACAATGCCGAGTCATGACCTGCTGTCCTTCAATGGAGATGTTGCAGAGTTGCCAACTTCAGGTTGGGAAATTCCTGGAGATTTGGGGGTAGAGCTTGAGGAGGAACCTCAGCAGGGCATAATGCTATAGACACCACCCTCCAAAGCAGCCCTTTTCTCTGGGGGAATTGATCTCTGTTGCCTGGAGATCGGCTTTAATTCTGGGAAAGTTCCAAGACCCACCTGTAGGTTGGCAAATATCAATTTAACTGGGGTATTTCGGCATGCGAAGGAAAAAAGAAATGGCCCCTCCCCATTGTTTGTGCACATGTTGCTTTATGCAGCACCAGCAGCTTTCTGCGATTTGGGTCAGGGGATCTTTTCTCAGCTGTACTACCTGGGGATGTTTTACCTGGAGATATCAGGGACTGAGCATGGAGCATTTAGCATGCATAGCACATGATGTGCCACTGAGCTAGGAAACTGCCCCAAGTCCAAGTAAGACCCATCAAACCTATACTGTTCAGCCCAGGATCCTCAAACATTTTGAACCTGTGAGCACCTTTGGAGTGCTGACCCAGGGTGGAAGTTGCAATCACAAAACAGCTGCCACAGGAGGCAAAGTCAAAAAGTAACTCTTCAACATTTCAGGAGGAAGCTCCAATTAACATGATGCCTTTTGAAATGAAATATTGTTTTTGTTGGAAACGTGTGTGTTGCAAGGTCTAAATTCAGTCATTATAGGGTTAATGTGCTTACCTTGTGTGCTATTGTTTCGACTGACCTGGAAGGGAACCTGGCAGAAAGCCAATGAGAAGAAAGCCCGGGAAACTCGAGCCCATTCACTAACAATAATTGGTTAATGCATTCAGGTGATTTCCTTTTAGGGGTCAAGAAGAAAGGAAGAATCTCTGTTACGAACTGGTCTGTCTGTCGTCTGTTTGCTGTTTTGTAGATTTCCTGTGTACCCTTCCTTTTAGAAATAAAGATTTTTACACAGAAAGAAAATGCCTCCTCTCCAGTGAACAAAGATCTATTGCAAACTCTGAATATCTAACGATTCTTACCAATTGTTCCAACAATTTTAAAATATTCCCTTGCATACATACAGCTTCCTTTCAGTCACCTGGTAAAGATCCTTGTGCTGCGGTGGCAGCTGCCACCGAAAGAATGTTCTTAAAAATCTGCAAGGCCAAACAGATCCCCAGTGGCCAGTCAGAAGCTCTGCTGTGCAAAAGCCGCACTCACCTCCTGCAAGCACTTGGTGGGTGAGCCGGTGTGGTCGAGGTGGTGTAGTGGCTGAGAGTGTCTCACCTGGATCTCGGAGGCCCAGGTTCAAATTCCCACACCTGCCATGGAAGCTAGTGGGTGGTCTTGCACCAGTCACGCCCTCTCAGCCTACTCCCCCCCCCCCCGGCTGTTGTGAGGATAAAATGGAGGAGGAGAGAATGATGCAGGTGGGTCTGGGTCCCCACTGGGGAGAAACGCAGGGTAAAAATGAATGAAATAAATAAAAGAGAGAAAGGGATTGGTGGGCAACAGGAAACCCGTGGGCACCATGTGTGGCACAGCTGGAGTGGTACAGGCTCTCTCAGGTCTTCTTTCCGCACCCTGAGCTGGCTGAGTTCCTCCAACTGGCCAAAGGCTGGACCAGGAGCCCTGTCGGCAGCCCTGTCTGGGAGGGAGTTAATGCAGATTAAGAGCAGCCGCCGCCGCCGCAGCAGCAGACAGGGGAATCCTGTGGCTGCAACCACGCCACTGGAAGCTCACCACGTTCCTGGGATTGTTTTAGGGATGCCAGCCTCCAGGTGGGACCTGGGGATCCCCCAGAATCACAGCTCATCTCCAGACTACAGAGATCAGTTCTCCTGGAAAGAATGGGTGCTTTGGAGAGTGGACTCTAGGGCATTGCACCCCACAGAGGTCTCTGTCCTCCCCAGGACCCATTCCCAGATTTCCAGGAGTTTCCCAGCCTGGATCTGACAGCCCCCCCTCCCCCTCCTCCACTGACGGGCCGGGGGAACTTGGCAGCCCTAGATTAACTAGGAATTATTTATTTAGAAAATGATCTGGGAGTGCCGTGGGACAATTTAGGCCATGCAAACCAATGGCAGAACACCTACCAAGTTCAATTTCAGGCTCAACTCTTCCAATGGCCCTTCCAGATGATCTTTCAGAAACTGGCTGCATATCTCAGTAGAGCGCATGCCTTTGAAAGTGCACCCAAAATAGCTAAATGGACCCTCCATGTGCAGAGGCAGTGGCCTTCTAAACAGCAGTTGCTGAGGGGCACCAGAAAGGGAAGGCTGTGCTTGAGCCGTGCCCTGTGTGTGTGTGGACCCCACAGAGACATCGGTCCGCTCCAGGAAACAGGACAGCTGCCTAGGTGGGCCTTTAGCCTGATCCTGCAGGACAGAGTTTTTTAAAAATATTCTGTATTGGTTTCTGTCCCTGGTTTCTGTCAGTGGCTGCTTTTTTTAAAAAAAGTATTCATACATATTATTCCAATGTAATATCTGCCCTGAGCTATCAGGTTAAAAATCCAGACAGATATATATATATATATATATGTATATATTTAGCGGCATTGTATTTGCCCCCCTCCCCATTGCCTTGTTTGCTTTCAGATCTGTGCTGACCCCAGAAGTCCAATGAGACTGTCAAGCATTTGAAGAAACCACAAATTATTCCAGCTCTGCTGAGAGCTAGGCCTTGCTTCATTCAAAGGCTTGGGAACCTGGGGTGGGTGGGTGGGGGTGGCACTGGCCCAGGGCTATTGTCTGAGACAGAACTAGCTGGGGTTTCACATGAATCCAAGCTCTGCAACAAAGGCTAGGCCTTGCTCCCTTCCCTTTAATAACCAGGCTTCCCTTCTTGTCTAAGCATCAAGCGGGTGGCTCTGGGAAGAGATCGGTCCCTCTCCTCCCCGTGCAAAGAGGCAATGCCTCAGAGGAACGCAAAGCATCCCTCTGCTTTCCTGTGGTATACAAAACGATTACAGCGAGCGTTGCCAATTCTGGGTTGGGAAATGCCAGGAGGAGACTGGAGAGGACGGAGCCCAGGGAGGGCAAGTTTTGGGGAGGGAGGGACCTCGGCAGGGCATCAGACCAGAGACTCCCCCCTCCAAAGAAGCCATTTGCACCAGCTGGACTGATCTTGCTCATCTGCAGATCAATTGTAATAGTGGGAGATCTCCAGGTGCCACCTGGAGTTTGGTAACTAGAGTGGCTAGGATACAGGGTTTATTATGATTATTACTTCCCATTTGTAAAACATTTCTGAAGATTCAGAATTCTGCACACACCCTGCTGCCATCCATGCAATAACCCTGCAAGGTAGGACAATACTCTTAGCCCCATATCAGGGTCTGAGACAGGAAGCTGGTGGCCTCAGGTACCTAGTTAGTTGTGTGACAGAGGTGAGATCCTCATTCAGGGATTTTGTGACGTATCTATGTATTACTGACCCAGCCAGGGTTGCCAATAGGGTTGCCAGCCTCCAGGTTAGGCCTGGAGATTGCCTGCTTTTACAACTGATCTCCAGCTCACAGAGATCAGCTCCACTGGAGAAAATGACAGCTTTGGAGGGTGGACTCAGTGGCATTGCACCATGCTGAGGCCCCTCCCCTCCCCAAGCCCCGCCCTCTCCTGGATCCACCCCCAAAGTCTCCAGGTATTTTCCAACCCAGACCTGGCAACCCTAGTTGCCAACAGGCCTGAAGAAAAATGTGCTGCCCCTTTTATAGAGGCTGAATGTGTGGAAACCGGCAACTGAAGCTTTTCACGGCATGGAGTCAAGACCTGCTGGGGATCCCCGGCCCAAGGGATGTGGAACATGCTCTCGCCTGAGATCAGGGCCCTGTGGGATTTGTTACCATTCCTGAGGGGCTGCAAAACGGAACTGTTCCAGCAAGCCTTTTGTCAAGGCAGCAGGTGTCCAATAGAATCTCAGCCTCCCCTGCTGCAGCTGAAGCTACCATCTCACATGGCCCAGGTTAACAAGAAGTTCGAGAGACCAATGGCACCAGCTGGGAACCTTTGTGTGAGCATAAATAGTGCCCTCAGGTTTAATTTATGTGGTTTTAAATTGTCTTAATTGTTTATATTTATACTTTATGTGTCTGAAATTTTTGATATGTTTTGATATTGTGCTGTGATCCACCCTGAGTCCCCTTGCAGGGAGGGTGGAATATAAATCTGAATAATAAATAACAATGGAGGGAAATAACATCAGCTGGTAAATAACATCCCATTTAGCTTCTATTAAATCAGCAGATTTTTTTTTTTTAATCTCCAGGCAGTTGGCAATCCTAATTCCACCCTTGGCTCCCGCAGTGTTATCCACACAACAACCCTGTGAGGGATGTGCGGCTGGAGAAAGCGTGACTGGCTGACGGTCACCCAGTGAGGTTCACAGGTGAAGTAAAGGTTTCCCTTGCTTGAAAGCCAGTCAAATCTGACTCTAGGGATGCGGTGCTTATCTCCGTTTCCAAACCGAAGAGCCAGTGCTGTCCAAAGATGTTTCCATGGTCATGTGGTCGGCATGACTAGATGCTGAGGTGCATGGAACGCTATTACCCTCCCACCGAAGCGATACCTATTTGTCTACTTGCAGTTTCTTGCTTCCAAACTGCTAGGTTGGCAGGAGCTGGAACCAGAGACGGGAGCTCACTCCGTCATGCTGCACTCAGGTCTCAAACTGCTGAACTACTGACCTTCCGGTCTGCAGTTCAGCATCTTAACCACTTGAGCCACCACAGCCCCAGGTTCATAGCAGCATGAAAATCTGAACCTGGCTCTCTGACTTCCCAGTCCACAATATACCACACTGGCCAAGCTACTACACAAAACCAGTGTACTGTAAACTCTTTGTTTGCAAAGTAACCATGGAAGGGAATCTTAGGGAGGGGGCCAGAATCAAAAGGCAGGCTATTTGATGTTTGGTTTGAGAGTTTTCCCATCCTATCCCTTTGCTTGGCTCACCTTCCCCATCTACCAATAGACTCCGCTCCTTTTCCAGCAGGATCCACCCCTTAGCTCCCAAGCCCTTTAGGGCTGAAGTTTTCAAAGACCTTTTTATAGTGTTTGGGAGAGGGATGCAGATTGTATTTTTATTCATTTCTTCTATTGTTTAAACATTTTTAAAATAAGCCACCTTGAATTTCAGTTTGAGGGAAACCAAGAGGATTCACAGTACTTTTTCTTCAAAAAGGAACTCTTTTACATAAATAACAAAAATGCATTTCCCCAGGATGCAAATATTCACTCCGCCACATTCACCTTCACTTTCGGAAAATGTTGCACTTGCAGGGAATGATTCATGCAACCTGTTTGCAAAAAGAGTGTGGCTGAAAAATCAAGAACTGGCATTGGGAGACGGGGGGGGGGGGGAGGAGCAAGAAAGAAGGGAGGGAAGTGCCTTCCCGCAAGCACCCGTGTGGATAGGCCTTGGCGGGCTTGAGATGAAAAGCCAATAATCTTAGGGACTAGCCTCTTGGCTCCCTGTCCATCAAGCCTTGCTTCAACGCTCTCCCTTTCCTTGTCACGGCATCTTGAGGGATTGTCACCGTTTTATTTATGAAAGTGCTAATTAAATACCTCTCCTGTTCCGCAGCGCCCGAGATCCTCTCTGCCTAAGCAAGGATTATCTGTAGTGTGCTAATACCAAGCAAGCATATGGAGGGATGTTGTCATCACAAGGAATTCTAATAGAGATTTAGTTATTCCCGAGCCTCACATTTACTTATTCCCTGACATTTTGTAAAGTTCAGGTTTACAAAATAAACCCATATGAAAAGAGAGAAACTCAAGACATTATTTACACTCAGCTTGCCATTTTTCTGCTCTGCTGGGCTGTCTTCCCAGCTCTTAAAGGGACAGCATGTGAGAGCAAGGTTTGGAGAGGTCTTAAAAAACTTCGGAGCAGTGTTTTCGCTAAAGGGGAAGAACAGATCAAGAAATTACGAAGGTTTTTTTTTGGGGGGGGGCAATAAGGGAAAAAGTTTCTTATTATTTTTCTTGGACAGGAACACAGCCAGTCCCACTGTCTTTATTTCCCAGGGACAGTCCTATTTTCTGTTCCCTGTTGGTGGAAAAACCATTCTGCCCTTTGGCACTGCTTTATTGAACGGTTGTTAGTGTGAGATGTTAGCCTTGTCATCCTCCAGGGCTCAGCTCCTCTTCTGGATCTCTCTTCTGAACATAAGAAGAACATAAGAAGAGCCCTGCTTGATCAGACCAGTGAGGGGCCATCTAGTCCTGCATCTTGTCTCACATAGAGGCCAACCAGTTCCTCTGGAGGGCCAACAACAGGGCATAAGGGCTGAGGCCTTCCCTTGATGTTGCCTCCTGGCTCTAGGATTCAGCGGCCTAGTGCCTCTGAATGTGGAGGTTCCCCTTGGTAACCAGGGCTAGTAGCCATCAAGAGACTTATCCTCCACATTGTCTGCCTTCCACCTCCATTTCTGGTATACAAAGCAGTGCAGCCCACAGTGTACCTTGTAACTGGGAGACATGCCATTTCTTGGTGCATGGGGACGCTGAGGTATCTGTTTGCCCACAGAGGTGCTCAGATCTCCACTCTGTGTATTACACTGAAAATATAAAAAGAGACCAAAGATGTTGCAGGTCCTCTGGCCACAATTCCTTGTGACATGCAAACACCCTCCTGGAGAGCAAGCGAGGGGCCTACATGACCTCTGCTTCAGTTCTGGCAGCATGTCTGGGCTCATGGTAACATTTAGGCCCCATGGCTTTGTCTTCTGCAAGCAACTAATGAAGGGTCCACTTTGTTTCCAGCCGGCTTCCCACATGGATCAGGAGACTCTGACGGAAGTGGTGAGGCCAAGCATCGATTACGTGCACCATAAGAAATTCCAGTCAGGGAATGCCCCCTCGTCTTTAAGCAACGAAACGGACTGGCTGGTGCACTGGTGTCATGATGCCCATTCTCTGCATTCCCATTTTTGTCACTCATTTGTCCCTATTGCTTTGAGTGTCCCCCCTCCCTTTTCCACATGTGTTTTGCTCCCTCTGGGACTACTAGATAGAGCAAAACACATTGAACAGAGAGAGGAAGGAGACAGAGGCAAGTGGATCTGGAAGGGGGTAGGCAGAAGAGGGCAGGGGCCCCTGGGAACTGTCTGCCCAGAGCCACCCAAAACCTGGAACCAGCCCCGGGTCACAGGGATAACTGGAACATGAGTTGCGGAGTAAAGGGTCTGATTCACAGCAGAATCCTAAGCAGATTCCTCCGGTCTAAGCTCATGGATTTAAAGGGGCTTAGAGTGGAGTCCTCTGTGTAGGACTGCACCATAAGCTGCTCTGAGTTTGCCCTTGCCTGCCTATCGGGGAGTCCTTCTTTGCCTCCCCCAGCCTGCTTCTGTGTGGGGATGGGCAGATCTCCTGCCTGCCTGGAACAAAGGGGTTTTGTATCGATAGAAAAAGAGAAGCTCTGTTTTTTCTAGGAAGAGAAAGGGGAGATCTGATTTCTAACTGCTTTGGGGCCAGCTGCCAGGAAAGAAAAGGGCAAAGCTCTTTCCTCCTCCACCACCACCACCACCACCACCTGGGTTGGTTATAAGCAACCGCAACTTAGACACTTGGTGAATAGCTTTGGCAGGGGTCATTTAGTAGAAAAAGAGGTGCAGGAGCTCATTAGCATATCTTATTAGCATAACTTATTTGCATATGCCATACCCCCTGACATCACCGGAGGTGTGTCAGAAGGCAACACCCACCTCTCAGGCTCCTCTGGACTGTTTGGGATTGCTGGCTATGGGGGGGGGGGGAGCGCACAGATCTGCCCTCACAGAGGAGGGAGAGCTTGTACCCGAATAAACCTCGGTCTTAAAGGTGCCACTGGACTCTTTTGGGCGGCCAGCAAGTATAGGAAAGTGTGTGGCTGCTCGTGGGTCAAGGAGGGTGGCGCGGAGGATGCTCCTGGCCTCAAGCAGGCAGGGGGCCAGGGCGGTGGCAGGGCAGAGGTGCAGGTGGAGGCTGAGTAGGCCCAGGAGGCCGGGGCGGAGCTCCTCACAGGCCTTGCAGGAGTCGCCGGGGCCTGCCTTGCAGAGGGGCTGCACCAGGGCCGGCATCAAGACAGGCAGAGCCTGGGCAGGCTGGGTGCCACGGCCCACACAGTGGCGGAGCAGCTCGAGGGCCAGCTCATGGCAGTGCTCCGCTGGGTCGGCCAGCGGGTCAGGAAAGGCAAGGGAGTGGGGGGAGTGGGAGGTGGGGCTTGCTGCATGTGCCTGCCCCCTGGGCTCCCTACTGCCGGAGCTCCGCTCCTGTGCACTCCTGCAGGAAATGAGCCCTGAGCTTTGGTACTGGGCTGTGCTCCCAGACCTGCTCAGAATTGCCTCTCTCTGCCAGGGTGCTCTGTCCAGGCAGTTAGAGTTTGGCCTTCAAGCACTGGTGACCTTTGGGGGAGGCAACTGTCTGGATGCGGCTGTGCTGTCGGACCACTGAATACCTCCCTCCTCCTGTGTCCGCCAACATTTCACTGAGAAAAAGAGCAACATGCTTCGTGGCAAAGGAGGATCCCTGGTGCCTTAGGGTTGCCAGCCTACAAGCGGAGCCTGGAGATCTCCCACCATTGCAGCTGATCTCTAGATGACAGAGATCAGTTCCCATTGAGAAAATGGCTGCTTTGGAGGCTGGACTGTATGACATTATGCTCCGCTGAGCTTCCCCCTTCCCCAAACCCCATCCTCCCAAGGCGCCACCCCTACATCTCCAGGAATTTCCCAAGCTGGAGTTGGCAACCCTAAGTGTACTATTTTGCCTGCCAGAGCCACATGTTCTAAATCAGCAACAGTAAATGCTCAAAACCTCGGGGAGCAGGTCACCAAGGCAACAGCCCTCCTCTGTCCTTGGTCCCCGGCATCCAGTACTCAGTGGTACGTTGCTGCCAACCATGGAGGTTCATTTAACTATCACATTGAATAGCCTTGAAATAGTCTAATCCTAAAAAAACCCAAAACCCAACCCTATCCTGCAGATGGCTTTTCCACTGTGACAGCGAATCCCACAAGTTAATAGCACTTTGTGCAAATAAGGACTTCCTTTTGCCCATCCTGAGCTGAACCTGTTCCAAGGACAGATCCGATCCCCTGATGACACCAGGTTCAGGCACTGCTTTGAACTCCACTAATCCCTGGCCGTATCATAGGGACGTTGACCCTACCCCAAGAGACCCTTTCTAAGTAATGAAGCTGGTGGCTGTCAAGCTTATATTTCCTGGGCCACTCCCAACACAATGGCAAACCATCTCAGCTCCATCCCTGAAATGGTCCAGCTGGGCTCCCCCTATAAGCCCCCGTACAGGGCTTGTTCACATAACCTGAGGCCACCTTTGCCAATGAGACTCATCCTAATCTTCTCCTCCAGACAGTCAGTGGGTGGAGAATTGACCATAAATAACCCTTCAGGGTGAAGACACCCCCCCCGCCAAAAAACCCTGCTTATCACCAAAGGGGTCTATGTCTCCCAGGGTGCTGTATTTCTGTACCATGAATTTCTTTCAGATTCTGCTATCTGGAGAAAAGGAAACTTACAGGTAAAGCCAAGAGTTAACTTTGGCTTCCCTGGCCAGTTTCCCCATAGATTGGAAAGAGAACCACTATGCCTGAAAGTGTCTTCCTAGAAGCCCGATCTGATGTCCCTTCTCAGGGCCTAACTTCATGGCACCTTGACCTATTATGCATACACAGCTTACTTCTAATTCACTGAAGTCGTGTTGTAGGGCTTGACTTCGAATGCTGTGCATGCACTTCACACCTTTCATTTTTCTCCAGTTTTTCTCACAAAGCCACGATTGCGGAGCCTCTACATTACTTGTTAATAAAAGGCACAAAATTGGTCTGGGAGGCACAACAAAAATGGGCTTTCAATGATGTTAAGAAATTGTTAACGTCTGCTACTGTATTGACTCATTATGATGAGCAGAAGCCTCTGGTTCTGGCCACAGATGCCTCTCCTTTCGGCATTGACACCATTTTAAGCCATGCAATGGAGGATGGGCGGGAAGCGCGAGAACACTGACTGCTGCAGAGAGGAATTACACACAAATAGACAAGGAGGGACTTGCTTTAGTTGCTGGGGTTATAAAATTCCATGACTTCTTATACGGGCATAAATTCCTCATGGTCACAGACCACAAGCCGTTACTTGGACTATTTGCGCCAACCCGCCAGACCCCTCAGATTCTGTCACCCTGAATGCTGAGATGGACAGTATTTTTGGCGGCATATGACTTTGAACTGGTCCATTGGCCTGGAAAGGCAATTGGACATGTAGATCCCCTGAGCCAGTGTCCTGTTGGGGGGCTGGCTCTTGATCCTACCCCTGCATCTGAGATGTTGGCTATCGAGGAACTGCCTCAGCCACCCGTACATGCTTCAGACATTGCAGTGGGCTCAGAGAAAGACTCCACTATTTCCAGGGTTTTGAACTGGGTGTGGAGGGGGTGGCCGGCAGATCGGTTACCTAGTGAATTTCAGGCTTACTCTAGTAGACAAAAAGAGCTGTCAGTGAACAAGGGCTGTTTACTTTGGGGGAACCAGGTGGTGGTGCCTCCCAACTTGCAAAATCTAGTATTGGTCACTTTACATGAAGGGCATCTGGGCATTGTCCAAATGAAAGCAAACCCTGCCAGGAGACCAGGCTTGATCCTCCACAAGCTTCCACTCATCATTGGGAGACTCCACATAGGCCCTGGTCAAGGCTTCATGTGGATTTTGCAGGGCTGTTTCAGGGGAAAGTCAGGAAACAGAGGGGACTTTATAGGGAACTTTCTCTCTCTTAAAAAAAAACAAAAGGAATACCCTACAGATGGACATTCCCCAAAGGACTGAGTTTCAAATATGAGGATAAAAGATTTAAGATTAACACTGTTCCTAAGGCAAAAAAGTTTATGGACCAATACCTAAACCCAACTCAAAGCAAAAAAGAAAAGCTCAAAAACTAAAGAGGTTGGCCCATATTGCAATCTATAATAGATGAGAGATTGAGGGATATTTTAACTCCAAGATAATGCCAATGTTTTTCAACCCATGAAAAATTATATCTAGCTCTTAATTCCAATTCCACATCAGAAGGATGATAAATAGGAAAAAAATCTTTTTTTTGTAACATTAATTTTGAGACCTCAAATTACTTTAAATTTATCCAATATAGAAAAATTTCTGGAATGGATTTAAGTGGGGAGGATTCATAGAGAACAAGATCATTGGCAAATAGCGAGATCTTATTATCTAAAGTGCCTGTTTTGATACCTGTAATGTTTTTATTAGCATGGATCACATTCGCCAGTGGTTCAACAGCTAGGGCAAAAAGGATGGGAGATAAGGGACATCCCTGTCTTGTACCCTTATGTATCTCAAAAACTTCTGACCTTGAATTATTCACCCTTACCTGAACCAAATTTGTTTTATAAACTGATTCAATTGCTTTGAAAATATTAGAACCACATCCCATAGTTTGTAAGAGGGACAAGAAGTACTCTTTATTGACAGAGTCGAAGGCTTTTTCCGTATCCACACTCAAGATCAACAATTCTAAATTTCTGATTTTACTATGGTTAAAAATATTCAGCATCTGTCTAGTATTGTCTGCTATATTTCTATTGGGCATAAAGCCTGTTTGATCTGGATGTAGATACTTGCTGATCATGGATTTCAGCCTCTGAGCTAAAATGACCATAAAGATTTTATTGCCCTGGTTAATAAGAGCAATAAGTCTATATGAACCTGGCTGAGATTCATCTTTTCCCTCTTTAATAATAGGAACAATGGTAGTATGAGGGGAGTTTCACCCCTGAGCATAATGTGGTTACAACTTTTAGGTATCAAAATTTCAACTTTTAAGGTATCAAAATTTCTTGGAATGGTTTATAAAATTCAGCTTGATATCCATCATTCCCTGGAGCTGAATTGTTTTTAAGATTTTTTATAATTCTAGCTACCTCTTCTTCCATTATAGGTTGATTCAAAATAAGTCTATCCACTTTGTCAAAATGATGTATTAAATCTGGTTGATTAAGAAAATGGTCTAAAACAGGCTTATCAGTAGTCCCTTTGGCATACAATGTTGAATAGTGGACAGCCAATGAATTGGCTATGTCTTTTGACTTCGTTAGAGTAGCCCCTTCTGAATTCATCATTCAATTAATTCTTCTAAATTTCTGAATGTTTTCTGTTTTCCATTTCAGTAATCTTAAGGACTTATTAGATCTCTGCCAATATCATTGTTTTGTATAAATTATTTTTTAAAAATCTGATCAGTTTCCATCAACTCCAATATTTTATGTTCAGATTGTAATTTTTATATATTGTTTTAGAACAAGTTTTAAAGTATCTAATTTCTAATGATTTAATATTTTGTACTAATCTATTTTTAATTTTTGTTTTTTCAGAGCTACCAAATAAGCAATCAGTTTCCCTCTTAGAAAGGGTTTCCACACAGCCCATAAAATAGAAGGTGAAATCTCAATGGTATCATTAATTTCAAAGTAAAATTTTAATTATGTTACTATCATTCTTTTTTGAGAACATCATTGTTGAGAAAAGATTTATTGAATTTCCATGTACCTTCAGATTTATCCAACTCCTTGAGTAACATTACAGTGAATCTAGGAATGATCTGTAAGCAACTTCAGCCCTATTTCTGCAGAAATTAAAACATCTTTTAAAGTGGAGGACATCAAAACAAGATCTACTCTTGAGCTTACCTTATGAGCAGGGCTGGCCCCAGGTGTCTGGGTGCCCTAGGCAGGTCAGCTTGTGGCGCCTACCCCACCGGGGATGGCAACCTCCCGGTAGGGCCTGGACACCGGGGGGGTGGCGGCGGTGGCCCGAGCAGCGAGACAGTGCCTGGAGGGAGAGCACAGCTCCCTGGCCCTCCTCGTCCGCCCCCTCCCCCCAAAGAGCCACCCAGGATACCCATGCCCCCACCCTCTCTGCCTCCCGCGAACGACTCACCTCTCAGGACCCCTCTCCGTCACCAGAACCCTCCAGCTGCTGCTGCTGCTCCACGTGGTTAGGCTAAACCACGTGGTTAGCCTAACCACACCCCTTCCCACCAAGCACCTGCTTGCCTGGGTGCGCCACAGCTGCGGGGCCCCCAGGCAAGCCAGGGAAGAGGTGGGGGGGTTAACCCCCACCCCTTCCCTCCCAGCGCCGGCTTTCCTGGGTGCTCCACAGCTGCGGGGCACCCAGGAAAGCCAGGGAAGAAGAAGAAGAAGAGGAAGAGTTTGGATTTATACCCCGCTCTTCACTCGGAGTCTCAGAGCGGCTTACAAACTCCTTTCCCTTCCCCTCCTCACAACAGACACCCTGTGAGGTAGGTGGGGCTGAGAGAACTCTAACACAAACTGCTCTTTCAGGAACAGCTGTGCCAGAGCTTGTGACTGACCCAAGGTCACATCAGCAGGTGCAAGTGGAGGAGTGGGGAATCAAACCTGGTTCTCCCAGATTAGAGTCTGCACACTTAACCACTACACCAAACTGGCTTTTAACCCCCACCCCTTCCCTCCCAGCTCCTGCTTTTCTGGGTGCTGCAGCTGCGAGGCCCCCAGGCAAGCCAGGGAAGAGGCGGGGGGTGCAGTTTGGTGTCCCTGCAGCCGGCGCGCTCTAGGCGAGTGCCTAGCTCACCTACTGGGTGAGCTGGCCCTGCTTATGAGTATGAGAATAAAAACTTTAATCCCAAGCAGATGGCTACAAAAACTGCCAGGTGTCAATTAAATCATGGGATTGAAGAATTTTAGCTATCTCTGTATACTTTGACTTCTTTTTGACAAATCTTTTTGGAACGTGAGATTTATCCTTTGTTATATCTAAAATCGAGTTTAAATAGGCACCAATTTTTGTTTCACCTTCCTTAAATTGAGTCCACTTGTTTAAGGCCTCTTGGTTTTTGTTAGGGGCATAAATTGCACCCAATATTACTTTACAAGAGCCAGTCCACCCTTCCTGTGTCATCTTTTTCAGTAGTTTTGTATTTAAAACTTAAGGGATATAAGAACAGCTACTCCTCTAGGTTTAGAGGAGCTCGTAGACTGATATTGTAGTGGATATAAAGCTGGTTTAAGAATGGGCTTTGCCTCAAAGCTTTGATGGGTTTCTTGTACAAAGACTATATCTGATTTTTCTCTTTTTAAATGTGCCAAAAAACAAGATCTTTTGATTTCTGTATTATATTTGATGTTAACTGTAGTTACCCTAATTTGTTGTCCCAATCCTACTGACTGAGAGTCCATGGTCCGAAAAGTTAAATAACAATATACTGACTAATTATATCACCAAAATAGTAATGTAGTAAACTGAAACAATGATCAAGCCTTCAAAATGGGGGGGGGGAGACAAAAAAGGAAAAGAAAAAAAGAAAACAGGAGAGGAATGGGAGAGAGAAGGGAGAGAGAAATGAATAAAATCAGATATCAACTTACAAACAATTTCCGAATCCTAATCCTGTTCTCCCTCCTCCTTCCTCTACCACTGTTAGAGAATGATAGCTTACGGGGGCTAACAGTGGATGACTCAAAACTGGAAGCCTCCCTTGCAGGGGAAAAGGAACCCAAAGGAGGCACACAGTAAAAAACTGTGTTTCCAAATGGAGCCTACTAGAAAAGCCAAGAAACACCCCCCCCCCCGATCTATACAACAAACTCATTAGTTTACCATAGCCCACTGAAGTGGCAAAACGATATTTAGACTAATAAGGTTAACTTTATATATGGTTATGAATTTAAAAAGTATCTTTAGTCAGTTCATTTTATCTGGAAAAGTGGCCACCTCTTCTTCAGATTACCAGTTGACTCTGGTTCAAATTCTTCATTCTTCTTGCAAAAGCAGATTCCCTGTTTCTCTTGCTAATCTTAGTACATCTCTCCCAATATTTCTGTCCCCAAAAGTAGCAATTATCTCTCTCTCTTTTTTTAAAAAAAATAACATTTTATTAATAATTTCAATAAAATAAAATAAAAAACAACAACAATGAATGGAGAACAAACAACAAACAGGCAAGTTAACATTGCAGAAAAGAGTAGTACAAAAAATTACTAAGAGAATTTTGCAAAATCAGGATTACAGTTTCAAATTACATGTCTTACAAAAAAGGAGCAATAAGAATTTACCATAAATTTAAATCATTGACTGTAGCTGGTATTTCAACCTGATCAATTAAGTATTGAACAATAGGAAACCAAATCATACCATGATCTGAAGCAAAGTTATATGCATTACTTTCATCATCTAGCTTTTCTCTTATTTTTGACAATATATAAAGTTTCCAGAGCTTTGCATGCCAATGGTGTTGCTGAGGACATTTAGTGTCCTTCCAAAGCCAAGCCACAGCATTTTTAGCTGCTACCAATAAGATGGTTATCCTCTTCATATTGCAACTGGATTGTATGTCTGTTTGCCATCCATTCAGTAATATATGTTCAGCTGAGTACAGTATTTCATGGCCAGTTATTGTTTTAATCTGAATTATCACATTTTCCCAAAATAATTTCAATTTAGGACATTCAGTCCGACAATGAACATAATTCCCCACCTCTCCACATTTCTTCCAACATAATGGAGAGGCCGCAGACATTATGTGTACTAGTTTTGGGGGTGTTAAGTACCAAAAGGTAAGAATTTTGAATGTTTGTAATTTTATTTCTATAATATTTGTATTGAAAGGAAACAATTTCCACATGGAGTGCCAGTCATCCTCAGTTAGCTCCAAGTTACAAATAGTGTGCCACTTATCTTGGTATGTTAACAGTTTATGGATTCTATTTCCATTAATATTAAATATATTTTAGCAAGCATTTGACTTCTGGATGTATTCATTCATTTTTAAAGTTGTTCAAAACTTGATAAGGGTCGTGTTATGATTCTACTTAATTGTATTTGGGAGCAAAAGTGAGATAGTTGTAGAAATTGCATCTATGGTATAGTAGAACTTAATTTTGTTTCTAATTGGGCTTTATTAATTAAAAAATTATTTTCCACAATATCAAGTTTTGTAATATTCGCTTGTTTCCATATTTCCTGATGTATTGGGAAATTTGGAGGCAATAGTCTTTTTTGATTAAATATACTCTGAAATTTTAAAAGACCAGAAATAAGTTGTTTTCTTTTATTTTCCCAGGTGGTTAAAAAAGTTTGTAACACTAAACTGTCAGCTATTTTATTGGAACACTCTGAAGCCAATTGCCAGATTGTTTCCGGAACGTCATATGGGTAAGTATAATGTGTTTGTATTATAATCCAGTCTTTAGTTTGGTAGTCATGTATTATTTTAAGAATATTGGCTAAGTGGTTGGCTTGGTAATATCTATAAAGATCTGGAAAACCTAAGCCTCCTTTTAATTTATGTTTGGTTAATGTTACTATGTTAACTCTATGGCGTTTATGGGCCCAAAAAAAGTTTAATAAAGTTTTTTGCCAAATCTCAAATTGCTTTTTAGGTATCATTATTGGTAGGACTCTAAATAAAAATAAAAACTTAGGTAGAACATATGATCTAATAATATTTAGTTGATCATGCCAAGAAAGGCTCAATTTATGCCATTGAATAAATTTTCTCTTTAAATCTTCTAGAAAGGGATCATAATTAACTTGAAGTGTATTTTTAAGTTGTAATGGAATTTTAATCCCTAAGTAGGTTAGATATTTTGTAGTCCATTTATATAACGTTGATTTTCTAAGGTTCTTTTCCGTATCCTCTTCCGAGTATATTGGGAAGATAGAAGCTTTGGCAATATTAACTTGTAAGCCTGATACTTTGGCAAACTCTTCCAACACATTTTCAAGTGTTTGTAGTGATGTTATAGGCTGAGTCAAAAAAAGTAAAATATCATCTGCAAATAAAGATAATATAAAGTTTTTAGTTTTAACAGGTACACCATATAATTTTGGGTACATTCTAATTCTTGAGGCTAAGGGCTCCATTGCTAACGCAAATAATTGAGGCGATAATGGGCATTCCTGCCTGGTACCCCTTTTTACTAAAGCTTGCAACTATGTATTACAATATGGAATTTTACCACCCTCATGGCTTCAGGCCTCAATAATAGTTATATTATTGTTATATTATTATATATTAATATTATATATTAATAGTTATATTATTATAAATTATATATCGTTTTTATATAATTGTGAGCTAAAGCCATCTGGTGAAGAACTATGGACAGAGGTCCGTGACATTGTAAAGGAGGCAGCAATCACCGCCATCCCAAAGTAAAAGAAATGCAAAAAAGCAAAGTGGCAGTCTGATGAGGCTTTACACATAGCAGAGGAAAGAAGGAAAGCTAAAGGCAATGGTGAAAAGGAAAGATTTGCCCAACTGAATGCAGATTTCCAGAGAACAGCAAGGAGAGATAAGGAGGCTTTCCTGAATGAACAATGCAAAGTAATAGAGGAAAACAATAGATTGGGAAGGACTAGAGATCTCTTCAAGAAAATTGGAGAAATCAAGGGAACATTCCATGCAAAGCTGGCCATGATAAAGGACAAAAACGGTAGGGACCTAACAGAAGCAGAAGAGATTAGGAAAAGATGGCAAGAATACACAGAAGAACTATACAAGAAGGACCTCAGTGTCCTTGACAACCACGATGGTATAATCACTGACCTCGAGCCAGACATCCTGGAAAGCGAAGTTAAATGGGCCTTAGAAAGCATTACTAACAACAAAGCTAGTGGAGGTGATGGTATCCCAGCTGAGTTATTCAAAGTCTTAAAAGAAGATGCTGTTAAACTGCTGCACTCAATTTGCCAACAAATTTGGAAAACACAACAGTGGCCACAGGATTGGAAAAGGTCACTGTACATCCCAATCCCAAAGAAGGGCAATGTCAAGGAATGTTCAAACTATCGCACAATTGCACTCATTTCACATATCCACAGTACGTGGATAGAGAACTTCCAGAAGTACAAGCTGGGTTTCGAAGAGGTAGAGGAACTAGGGATCAAACTGCCAACATTCGCTGGATTATGGAGAAAGCAAGAGAGTACCAGAAAAACATCTACTTCTGCTTCATTGACTATGCTAAAGCCTTTGATTGTGTGGATCACAATAAATTATGGCAGGTTCTTAAAGAGATGGGAGTACCGGACCACCTCACATGTCTCCTGAGAAACCTGTATAAGGATCAAGGAGCAACAGTTAGAACCGGATATGGAACAACTGATTGGTTTAGCATAGGAAAAGGAGTACGACAAGGATGTATATTGTCACCTTGCTTATTTAATTTATATGCAGAGTACATCATGCGAAATGCTGGCTTGGATGAATCACAAGCTGGAGTTAAGATTGCTGGGGAAAAGATCAATAACCTCAGATATGCAGACGATACCACTCTGATGGCAGAAAGTGAAGAGGACCTAAAGAGCCTCTTGCTCAGGTGAAAGTTGTTGTTGTTCAGTCGCACAGTCGAGTCCGACTCTTCGCGACCCCATGGACCAGATTACGCCAGGTGAAAGAGGAGAGCGCAAAAGTGGGTTTGAAGCTCAACATCAAAAAAACTAAGATCATGGCATCTGGCCCCATCACTCCTTGGCAAATAGAAGGGGAAGTCGTAGAAGTAGTGACAGACTTCACGTTCCTAGGATCCCAGATCGCTGCAGATGGTGACTGCAGCCATGAAATTAAATGACACCTGCTCCTTGGGAGGAAAGCAATGGCAAACCTAAACAGCATGATAAAAAGCAGAGACATCACCTTGCCAACAAAAGTCCGCATGGTCAAAGCAATGGTATTCCCCGTAGTAATGTATGGCTGTGAGAGTTGGACTATAAGGAAGGCCGAGCGCCAAAGAATAGATTCTTTTGAACTATGGTGCTGGAGAAGACTCTTGAGAGTCCCTTGGACTGCAAGGAGATCAAATCAGTCCATCCTAAAAGAAATCAACCCTGATTGTTCCCTGGAAGGCCAGAACCTGAAGCTGAAGCTCAAATACTTTGGCCACCCAATGAGAAGGGAGCATTCACTGGAGAAGACCCTGATGCTGGGAAAGATTGAAGGTCAAAGAAGAAGGGGACGGTAAAGGATGAGATGGTTAGACAGTGTCATCGATGCAACGAACATGAAATTGAGCAAATTTCAGCAGACAGCGGAAGACAGGAGGGCCTGGCGTAATCTAGTCCATGGGGTCGCGAAGAGTCGGACTCGACTGTACGACTGAACAACAAAAAGCCATCTGGGCCTGGGGCCTTATTACACTTGGATTTTTTTTGCTGCAATTACTTCCTGTTCAGTAATAGGACTCTCCATTGCAACTTTATGTTGCACTGAAAGCTTGATATTATTATAATATTTTTCCAAGTAGGTTTTAATAAAGGTTGTGTTTATTTCCTTTGTTTCATAAAGTTGTTTATAATATTCTAAAAAGACCTTTAATATTTTTTGTCTCAAATTGTAAGTTGCCTTGCCTATCTTTTATTGAAGTAATTAGTCTAGCATCTCTTTTTTGTCTGACTCTTCTGGTCAAGATTTTCAATGCTTTTGACGTGTTTTGCCAAGATTTTTGTTGTAAATAGAGCAGTTTTTGCTGTATTTGGTTAGTATCAAGTATATCTAACTCTCTTCTTAAGGCTAATAATTTTTTATAATTTTTTTTGCCTGTTTGTTTGTGTTTCTTCTCTAACTCAGCAATTTTTAACAACTTTTCTCTTTTTTGTTTCCTTTGTTTATTCAGATAAGCTGCCTTGGATATCAACTGCACCCTTAAGACACGCTTCATTGCATCCCATATAATTGCCGGAGACACATCCTCTGTATTATTGTCTACGAAATAATTTTTAATGACTCACTCTATTTCACTTGCTACAGCTTGGTTTTTTTTAATAAACTTGCATTCAATTTCCAATTTGTATATCTTGGTTTCTTTTCTAATTCTATGTCACTACTAACCCAGTGATGGTCAGACCTTTGCAAATTCCCTATTTGTGAAGATTTAACTTTGCTCATTACAGATGGTGAAGCTAATAAATAATCAATTCTAGTATAAATTTTATGCCTTTGTGACTAGCATGTATAGTCACGTTCCCCAATATGAAGTTGTCTCCAAATATCTATTAAAGAATATTGTTGGATCAATTGAACAAGAGGGGTTTCTTTATTTTTGGATAGTATATGTTTCTTCTGTGTCTTATTGGGAAAGGATCTATCCAAAGTGGAATCCATAATATAGTTTAGATTCCCTCCAAGTATTAACTCACCTTCTTGAAAGTTAGCTAGTTCATTTAGTATTTCAGTCATAAATGCTATTTGATTTGTATTTGGTGCATACACCGAGGCTAGGGTTACATCAGTTGTATTGATGCATCCTACCACAAATAGGAATCTACCTGTAGGTTCTTTTAAATAATTTCTTAAATGTAAAGTTGGTATTAGCTGAAATCAGAATGGCTACACCTCGTGATTTAGAGGAGCCATAGAACTGCCATTGATATTTGAATTGATATTTGAAAGACTGACACAACCACTTTTAACTTTAAAAGGGGTAACTTCTCTGGTATGAGGGGACATGTGAGGAAGAAATTGAAAGAAAGAGTGGAGAAGGTCAAAACCATTGGGGAAGCTTGGAGACTATTTAAAAAGACAATCCTAGAAGCTCAGAAAAAATATATACCGCAGGTTAGGAAAGGTACAAATAGGTATAGAAAAAAGCCTGCATGGTTAACAAATAAAGTAATGGAAGGTGTAAAAGGCAAGAAGGATTCCTTTAAGCGGTGGAAAGCTAGTCTTAGTGAGGTTGATAAAAGGGAACACAGACTATGGCAAATAAAATGCAAGTCTGTGATCAGGCAAGCAAAAAGGGAATATGAGGAGCATATCACAAAAAACATAAAGACCAACAATAAAACGTTCTTCAAATACATTAGAAGTAGGAAGCCAGCCAGGGAGGCAGTGGGGCCCTTGGATGACCAAGGGGTAAAAGGAGTAGTGAAGGATGATAGGGAAATGGCTGAGAAGCTGAATGCATTTTTTGCCTCTGTCTTCACTGTGGAAGAGGAGAAGTGTTTGCCCACTCCAGAAGCACCGATTTCGGGAGGGGGTTTGAAAGACCTGAATCAGATTGCGGTAACAAGAGAGGAAGTCCTCCGACTGATGGACAATTTAAAAACTAATAAATCACCAGGCCCGGATGGCATTCATCCGAGAGTTCTGAAAGAACTCAAATGTGAACTTGTGGATCTCCTGACAAAAATATGTAATCTTTCTTTAAAATCTGCCTCCATTCCTGAGGACTGGAAGGTAGCTAATGTCACTCCCATCTTTAAAAAGGGCTCCAGGGGAGATCCGGGAAATTACAGGCCAGTCAGTCTGACATCGATACCGGGTAAGTTGGTGGAAACTGTTATTAAGGAAAGAATTAGTAGGCACATTGATGAACAAAAACTATTGAGGCAGACTCAGCATGGGTTCTGTAAGGGAAGATCTTGTCTCACTAACCTGTTAGTGTTTTTTGAGGGAGTGAACAAACATGTGGACAAGGGGGACCCAATAGATATTATTTGCCTTGACTTCCGGAAAGCTTTTGATACAGTTCTTCATCAAAGGCTCCTAAGTAAGCTCAATAGTCATGGGATAAAAGGACAAGTCCTCTTGTGGATCAAAAACTGGCTTATAAATAGGAAACAGAGAGTGAGTATAAATGGGAAACTTTCTCAGTGGAGGGTGGTAAGCAGTGGGGTACCACAGGGATCAGTACTCGGTCCGATGCTTTTTAACTTGTTTATTAACGATTTGGAATTGGGAGTAAGCAGTGATGTGGCTAAATTTGCAGATGACACAAAGTTGTTCAGGGTGGTGAAAACCAGGGAGGATTGTGAGGCACTCCAAAGGGATCTGTTGAGGATGGGTGAGTGGGCGTCAACGTGGCAAATGGGGTTCAATGTGGCCAAGTGCAAAGTGATGCACATTGGAGCCAAAAATCCTAAATATAAATACACGTTGATGGGGTCTGATCTGGCAGAGACGGACCAAGAGAGAGATCTTGGAGTCGTAGTGGATAACTCGCTGAAAATGTCTAGACAGTGTGTAGCTGCAATAAAGAAGGCCAACGCTATGCTGGGGATTATTAGGAAGGGAATTGATAACAAATCAGCCAGTATCATCATGCCCCTGTATAAATCATTGGTGCGACCTCATTTGGAATACTGTGTACAGTTCTGGTCACCACATCTCAAAAAGGATATTATAGCATTGGAAAAAGTGCAGAGAAGGGCAACTAGAATGATAAAAGGGTTGGAACACCTTCCCTATGAAGAAAGGTTAAAATGCTTGGGGCTCTTTAGCTTGGAGAAATGACAGCTGAGAGGTGACATGATCGAGGTTTATAAGATTATGAATGGGATTGAGCAGGTTGAGAAAGAAGTACTTTTCTCCCTTTCTCACAATACAAGAACTCGTGTGCACTCTATGAAATTGCTGAGCAGTCGGGTTAGAACAGATAAAAGGAAATACTTCTTCACCCAAAGAGTGATTAACATGTGGAATTCACTGCCACAGGAGGTCATGGCAGCTGCAAGCATGGTCAGTTTCAAGAGGAAATTAGATAAACATATGGAGCAGAAGTCCACCAGTGGCTATTAGCCACAGGGTATAGATGGGAACTCTCAGTCTGGGGCAGGTGATGCACTCTATTCTTGTTGCTGGAGGGGGCAGCAGTGGGAGGGCTTCTGGTGCCCTGGCCCCACTGCTGGACCTCCTGATGGCACCTGGTATATTTTGGCCGCTGTGTGACAGAGTGTTGGACTAGATGGGCCATTGGCCTGATTCAACATTGGCTTCTCTTATGTTCTTATGTTCTTATGAATTTTTGTGATTTAAAAAGACACGGGTTTCCTTAGCTGTATTATGGGTTTCCTGTAGGAAAACAACGTTGGGATGTTCCTTGGTTACCTGATTAAAAATACGTTTACGCTTCACAGGGTTATTCATTCCTCTGGTATTATAAAACAATAATCTAAGATATTTTGACATTTTTTTTAAAAAAACACAGAATACCAATATCTTTCCACATGTACATATAATATATCTTACATATTTTCCTCCTGAGTATTGTTGTAGTAGTGCAAAGATTCCAGCGTAATAAAAAAAACAAGAAACGGTTTTTTATTACTACTCTTCCCTTGAAATAAGGTATCTAAATAGGGTTCCCAAGTACTTACCGTATTTCGGCGGAGGATGCACAGTCCCCGGCTGGAACATTCCCCCAGGCAACACCCACACCGCACGATGCCATTGCCAGGAAGTGACGCCGGGTGACGCTCTGGCAATGGGGCTGGAACCTCGATGGTACCAAATTCCTGGCGACGGCATCATTCACGTTTCTTTCCTTCCCCCGGGGATGGTTCTGCCAGGATGTATCTGTTCCCCGCCGGCGTACGGTAAGTTCTTGGCAAGCCTGTATCTAAAGCAAATATTTCTCTTTCACTTTACTTCTAGTGTTTAATGAAAACTAGTACTAGCTTGCCTGCCTAATACTCTAACTATATCAACTATATAACTATAACTTACTTAGCTAATCTACCTAGTAACTGTCTTTAGTATCTAACTTTAATAATCAAACCCCCCTTAACTTAAAAATCAAACACTAAAAAAAAAGCTTCCTGTAGCCTTCCCTCAAATATTTGAGAAAGGTAGTGAGATAAATTCTCTCACTTCTTAATACAAGGAAAAATTTGTAAACTTAAAGCTATAGTCAGTTTTTAATGATAAAGGGAACTGAAATGATTAATATTTGCTCTCTCTTTCCCCCCCAACCCTGATTAGGATCATTAAAGTATTTAATAATTATTTAACCAGAACATTTTAACATTTTTAAACCAATATTGTAACAAACCACTTTATGAGTTCTTCATTCAGCAAACAATTATGATATACTTTCAGCAAGTTTTGAGTCAAAAGCATGCCATAACTTTGTTTTCCTTATGCGGAGTTAGGTTGTACTGCAGCCTTCTTTTAATAGATTGTTTATCAGTCTCCATAGCTTGCTGTGAAATGTCCAGGAGCTCTAATAATGCTTGTCCAGATTTCAAATCAGTAGCTGAATATAAAGTTCCTTTATGCCAAACTTGCAGTCTTGCAGCAGCTGCCCATCTGTAATGTAAGTTGGCCTCTCTAAGTTGTGTGTGATCGGCTATAGAACGCTTTGTTGTGGGATGGCCTCCAGTGGTAAATCAGTGAAGACTTCTATTTTGTTATCCAGGAAGAGAAGATTTTTATTTACTCTGGCTTCTGATAATATTCTATTTTTGGTTCTTGCGTCAAGAAACATTGCCAGAATGTCTCTTGGCCCTTTACGACTGGCTTTATTTTTCTGACCCAGTCTATGCACTCTTAGTATTATAGGGGCCACATCTTCCTCAAGTTTAAGTATAGTTGCAAGCCATTGAGCCAAAAATATTTGTAGTTCAGTTTTCTCTTCCACATCCTCAGGGAAGCCACGAAATTTCAAATTAAATTGCCTGGCATCCATTTCTAAGGCCGGTAGCCTTTTACGAGTTATTTCCTCAGTTTTAAAAGCTTTGATCGCTTCTTCGGCTTGCAGGCCCAAAGAAGTTGCATGATCTGCTTTTTTATCTACTTCCTGCAGCATTTGCTTTAGAACATTTAGCTGAGATTGAATTGGCTTGAACAATGCCCTCATAGAGTCTAAGATTCTGGCCTCCATCTTGCTCATTTGTTTTAAAACATTTTGAGGATGTAATAATGAGTCCTCTATACCTTGTTCCTGGGTTCTGTCCACCATCTTGTCTTCTGTGTTTTCAGAGGCAGATCAGCCCGTCATCGTCGTAGATAAACAAAAATAGTCAGTAAGCAGCTTCTCGTAGTCTTTTTTTTGTTTCTTGGATCGCTCACCAGTTTTCCCCACACATTTGGGAGTAGTTATATTTTAAAAGTGGTGTGATTTAACGTGGATCAGGGGCAGGAAGGAGCGGAGCTCAGCTACTATGCATCCATTTTCCTCAGCATCGAGCCACAGCCCCAGCAATTATATCTCTTGATGTTTTCCTTCTGGAGTTGGCAAACCCATATCTGCCAGCTGTGAAAGCAGAGGAGATAAAAGAAGGTGCCTTCTCCTTTAATTGCAACAATGGAGTAAGCCATTCCATAAGATAACCAGGCAATTCTTCTGGTAAACAAATATCTTCAGGTGTCCCACGAAATTTTAAATTTCCTCCCCTGTAAACCAAATCCAATTGAATCAGTTTATCTTGATGCTGTTGCATGGTATCTTTCAGAGAATGAATTTCACTGGCATTTTGAAGTGCCATCTCTTTCACCTCCTGAGTGTTGCTGGCTGCCAGATCAAGTTTTGCTGTGATCCCTTGTAGTTGGTTTGAAACTGTAATAAACATCACAGTAACCTTGTCTGTTAGACGTTCTAAAGCTGTGTTTAACATTTTTTTCAGATACTGGTCTGTCTTTTGAACTATCCTCATTAACAGTAGTAACTGTAAAGACTGTTGTCCTGGGGGTAATCACCTCCACACCCTCATGGCTGACTTCCTACAGTTAGCTCTTCCTGCACTGATGAGGATCCTTTAGAAGAAAAGTAGGCACTTACTATATTTGCAGTTTTGCCTTCTTGCTGGTTTTTATTTTTCTTTGCTGTCAGGGGAGTTCTTTGAACTTTAAGCATGATTTTCCACAGGGTTAAGGCAAATTATCGGGGGTTGAGGCAGAGCTCTGAAATTAACCTGCCACCATGAATGCCAGACCGGAAATAGCAGTCGGAAATGTCCGTTCTTTAACACTACATGTTCTTTCAGATAATGGATGGATTCAGCAGGCTGGGATTTCCATGCTGCATTAGCACTATGGACGTGATCACTCCCTATCCCTTTTTTGGAAGTCATGTGTGAAAGCAGTGATTGGCAAAAGAAATGCTTGTCCATACTGCTGCAGGGTACTGTGGATCACATGGGAAGATTCATAGATGCAGACATTGCATGCAGTGGTGGGAAGGGCCACGGCTCCACCATGTTAGTCAGATCTGCACTATGTGTTGCCATGGATGCTGGGTAATTTGTTTAGGGCAATTCAACTCTCACTCTGGAAGGTGTTGCTGTGCCAGCCCTGTTGTGGATGGGGCTTGAGGTGGTGGCTCATGAATCCTTATCTGTGATGCATGGGCCAACATGAAAGGAACTACAACTATGCCTTGTGCTTGTGCGCATTATGTTGTGTGGTGCGCTTTTGGACGGCTAAAGGCTTGTTGGAGGTGCCTCCCTTCACCTTTCCAAATTCAAAATGAACATGCACAATGGATGGTGCCCACTTCTGCACTGTCATTTTTGTCAATCATTTGTCCCTATTGCTTTGGGTCTCCCCCCCTTTCTACGTGTGTTTTGCTCCCTCCGGGACTACTAGAGAGAGCAAAACACATTGTGGGGGGAAACCCTGAAGCAACAGGGACAAACAAGAGACAAAAATGACAGTGTGGAAGTGGCCCTCCTTAGCATGCATTTTCCTCCATAATATTTGTGAGGAAAATGGACATGTCCCCCACTAGCCCAGCACACAGTGCCAGAACAGCTGGTTCTGTTCAGCCAGGGAGGTCACAAAGGGAGGCACCATGTTCTAGAGGAAAAGGCAGTGTACGATGTGGTGGCCAGACACATGTTTGGCAACCAGCTCCACTTTTGGGGGTGTGTGGGGGGGTGGCTAGTTGTTTGTTCTTTCTCTTTTGTATATCAAAAGAGTCATATTCTGGATGAGTGAGCCTCAGAAAGCTGCTGTTGGGGTTTGTGTGTGTGGGCTGGCAACTGATGTTTTCAACCCTTTTGGAAGGACCCTTTCATTGCTTTCTGAAGTCTCTCCCACTTTTTAGCTACTGGTTTGTGGTTTGGATATTCGCCATGTTTTGTCTATGTTTTTATCTTTACCTTTAAAAATGTTCATCAACTCATTTCACCAGCATTTGTGTTGTGGGTCAGCCAGGGCTCAGCAATAGTGAGGACTCCTCAGGAGGAGCCCCATATAGCCAGCTTTGAGTCTGCCGAAGCCAACAAGCAGGAAGATGAGCTGCAGGCTTGTCAGTGTTCACACCCAACAGCTGATGCAGAGCCACCAACACTCTCCAGCCCTGATTCAGGCTACGAACAGGCTACGAATAGAACTACAGGAGAGACATCAAATTGTGCGCCTCCTGGCCTGACTTCAGATGCATGCTCGTAGTCAAGATGAGTGATTGCAGGATTACTCCCAAAGGCCTGACCCTTAAGCTTATGGCTATAAAAACCAGCCAAGGGAGGTTGTTAGGTGTGGAAGGGACAAGATGAGTAGTTGTTGGTCATGGAGGTGGAGCTGCTTTTGCTCCTGTGATGTCTCAGACTGTCTTCTGACTTCATCTCTCAGATCTACCCTGGACCAACTCTCAGATGACCCTTGGACTGCTAGACCTTGTTTTTTGAACTGACCTCTGGACCTGCTACTTGACAACTTGCTAATTCCATGCAATGACCTTTGGACCAGACTTTGACTATGCTACTTGGGTTAGTGCTCTTGCTCGACTCCCAGCCTGAACCCTGGCAATTTGGCTTCTATTACTGTCTTTCTTGTGCTTTGATGCCTATAGAAGGAATTTTTATTATTAGCTATATGATGTTTGAAAATCACTGACAAGCCTGCAGCTCATCTTCCTGCTTGCTGGCTTCTGCTGACTCAAAGCTGGCGATCCGGGTTGAAGGAGGAGTCATTTCCAACAGCTGTAAGAGTCTCTCTCTCTCTCCCTCCAAGAAAGTTTCAACAGTTTGCTTCTTCATTTGGAAATGTGTACAAGATTTGATATTATGCCTTGATCCAAAGCCAAACCAGCTCAAAATGTTGTTCACCCCTCCCCCATCTCTTCCTCAGAGTAACAAACCTGAGCTGTTGGGCTGACAGAGAACCATGTTGTCAGGGTCACTAAACCCGAACCTGGATCACCAAGATCCTAGCATAATAATTACTAGCTGTCTTTTCCTAAGAAGTGGGCAGCTGGTGCATGGCACTGGGGGGGGGTCAAAAATGTTAGTGTGTAATGTGTAATATCAGACTTTTCTGTCAGTAGTACATCTTTCTTTTTTATAATGGTTCTCCACTTCTTTCCCCTCCCCCTGGAAAAAGTTTAGACCCTACTGAGGTGTCACTATGCAGTCTCCCAGGACAAAAGAGTATAAAAACTGAAGGGGTTAGGGAAGTCATCTTGCACAGAATGTCAGGTAACTAGTCCTCCTGTGGTTTGAGATTTCTGATTTGGGAAAGCTCCTTCTCTCCCCACCCCCACTTAAGCAAACTGACATCGTACAACAAAGCACCCAAAGTTGGATTTGCTAATGTGTGGTTACCAACAGACTACTTTGTCAAAAAGAAATCTCATATTAGTGTAGGAATGGCATTGTGGTCAGGAGTGCCAGGTGGAACACAATAGGGTTCATCCCTCCCCCACCCTTTTGGTTGCCAGCCATCAGCCATTCCCTGCTTGGCTTGAGTATTGGGTTGACCAACTTTCAACTGCCAAAATATATACAGAAGCAGCCACATAGGCTTGCCAGCCTCCAGGTGAAGCTAGGAGATCTCCTGATGTACAGGCCTAGCCCTGCCGGGAGTCAAGTATAGTGGGCTAAGCCAGCCAGTCCAGAGTTACAGAGTTCAAGAAGCACCAAACACATTCCAAAAGTCAGGGGTTTCAGAAAGCAGGTTGTCCAAAATCCAGTCCAATGTTGGGGGTTCCAAACAGGAGGTGTTCAAGTCCAGTCCATGGTCAAAGGTTCCAGAGAACAGCTAATCAGCAAGGTCAGTGACGCATTCTCAAGTGTATTTGTTGTGTCTACATCAGCTCTTGGCTGGTTTTTATAGCTAGGCCTTAATGAGCCATGCTTACAATCAGCCTACTTGGCAGTCATCCAGCAACTACTCATCTGCCTTATTGACCCAGGAGACATGCACTCTTTCTCCTTAACTGCAACTCTGCACACCACTGATGATTCTGGCATTCCAAGGGTGTGGGGAAACCAGGTGAACTGAGAGTTGCCTCTGGAGACTTATTTGCTGATCCAGACCTTCAAGGTGTTGGATCAGTTGCAACTGGGGACTGTGAGTCATAATCAGCCAGTATCTCAACCCCTTGTTGATCATCTACTGCCTCAGGCCTGGCTGCAGCAGGTTCCTCTTCTTCCAAGAAGTCCTCATTGCTACAACACCTGGAATTCACACCAGTCTCCTAGCAGCTGAGACCAGTTCCCATGAAGCAAAATTTCATTTATTTTTGCCCTACAGTCCCATCCTCCACCATCCCCTCTACTCTGTGGTCATTTTCCGATGCAGTGCTGTTCCAGTGGCACAAACATTGATGAGAGGCACACATCCTGCAAAATGTTCCCTTGAAGGCTACATTTCTCCCCCGTAGCAATCACTTTCCTTTGCATGGTGTGTCTTTGTTGCTGTGGTGCGGGCCATGCAGAGGAGAACACAATGAAGTGTTGTCAAGGCTCCAAAATTAGCACTGCTGATTGGGGGCCCCCTGAAACTTGGCATCTACTCTAGCACCCCAAGTATTAAAGCATGGAACAGGGATGAATTTGCATACTTGTGCTAGTGAGACTTGGGTCTAAAGTTGCTGCAGTTATGTTTTAGCAGTTCAATCATGCATGCAGAACATTTCTTTGGAACCCTGACATTAGGAACATTGCACCCCCAGGACCCTCACTCCCTCAACAAACATTGCATTGCAAAAGAAGCCTCCCCCAGTAGCATTCTCAGTGTATCACTCTTGCACATGATTGTTACAGTAATCTTTGTCAATTTCAGCTACACAAATGCCTTTCATTGGCTCTGAAATGTTACAAACTCCAACAGTTTCTGGGGGGAGGGAGAGTGATTGGCTCACCCCAGCTCGAACCCCGCCAGCCAGTTTAAAGTTGGCACTCGACCGATTGAACGAACAGTCAACCAAAATGTCTCCCAGGAGAAGAGGGGGAGGCATTTGGCCGGGGGAGGAAGTTGACCGGATGCTGCCCTACATCAAGCGGAGGGGGCATGCTGAAAGGCTCATGGCCAGCAACCACCTGGAGAATTGCAGCGTATATGTTTGTAGCCCCTGAGTATTTTAACTTACAACACACTTTATTTTGTGGTGAGGTAGGGGTGTGGGTAGTTGACAACAACACCAGGAAAGGAAAGAAACAAAAAACATTATCAATAGTGGCTGCTTTAGATACAACATGGTTCCTAGAGTCAACCATTTCCCCACCATCACCCAATTACTAGCAACAGTTAATGACATAGACATGGGTGGCCAATCACTGTTTTCCATCACTTGGGACTTCACACTGCCTGGGTAGCAGCATTTCACCATGGGATCTGAAGCCATCGATGACCATGAGCATGTTTTCTTGCATCATGTCCCAAAAGGCCTGCCTTTCCAGCCTACTGTCCTCCACCATCTGGCCAACTGGCGATTCTCTTCTGCCATCAGTTCTTCATGGCGTTTTCTGCCCTCTGCAAGACTCTCTTCATGGTGCCTGTTGGCACTGTCCTCCTCCGTTTCACACTGAAGCAGCATGCGGAGCACCACATCACAAAGGATAGAAGAGTGCCTCCTACACTGTCTCTGTCTTCTTACATTTCTTACGCATCTCCTGAGGCGATCTTGGCCATCTGCATCCAGAATGTTGGCCCATTGCACAGAAACAAATGACACTGAGTATAAGTAGTGCCAGGTATTCTTAAGGTGTTTACTCACCATATTAGGAAGGGAAAACAGAATGAGTTATTCTGGTCCTCTCAAGATAGTCCTCCATTTTTCTCATTGGAAGCTTTGCCACACAGGGTTCACTATGCAAGACCAGGCAGCTGCTTGTGGCAGGGATCTCCGCAAAGGATTCACAATAGAAATCCTGGGTGATGGTGACATTGGTGCAAAAAGGAAGTTTGTGGCATGGCATTGATTCCAATAAAGAAGAAGAGATTGGATTTATACCCCACCCTTCACTACCCAAAGGAGTCTCAGAGCGGCTCCAGCAATCTAATTTGTGTAATGGAGCATCATGCTGGGGAGAGGGGTAGTTAGCAGAGTGGACTGCTGTCTTGAAATTACACGAAGGGAGCAGCATGACATTGTCTGAAGGCAATTGCAAATACGGGGGGGGGAGTTCAATGGTGACGCTACTCATGTGGGAATCGTTCACAATGTCTCCTTTCGTTTAACTAACTCAGGTGGTTGGCTCTGAAGCAATCATATGAGTTGGAAACCATTTGAACACTTAAGGCAAACTAGGCCACCCTAAAGTTCAGTGATTACTTTGCTCATGTGCTGATTGTCAGGTACACAGAAACAGACATCCACAACCGTTACATCTAGTCTCATTAAAACATATGTGACAGTAAGAAAAAAAAGTTTGTTGGCAAATTTCATTGGCGCTGGACTCAACCTTTGTCCTTTGCAACGTGGAACACATGGGGAACTCACATTGGGTTTTGTTAAACCTCAAGGCATTCAACTGCCCATCTTGAACCCATGCTTGCAATGGTGATCATTCTACAACCTGGAATGCCAGCACTTTCACTGGCTATGCAATCCAACACACACACGCACACTCTCTCACACATACATTCCAGCCAATTGTTGTGGGCAGAAGGGAAAGGGTGTGGTCACCCCAAGCATGTTGTCTCCATTTGATGGGAACTTGCCACACCACGATCTTTCGTGCTCCACAACCCCACTGTTCAGCATTCCATTAAGCTTTCAGCAACGCATGTAATTTGCGAACAGTACCACTGATTGTTACTCACCTGAAATCATTGTTGAATTCCATTCCCTCCTCAGGTTAACACACTAGTGATACCACACAACACAGAAGCAAGCTCCTAGGTTTCCTGGGTTCCTTTTTTTCCAGGCACAGAAAATTCAAAATACCCATTTCTGATTGGCTGTTAGCCTGGGTTGGGTCTCCTCACCTGTGCAGTGGTTTTAGTTGGCACCCATTGCCAGGCTGCCTTTAAAAAAACCAAACAGAGAGTCTAGCTAGTAGCCATTATTCTGTTGAAAAACTTGGCAGCCATGGACTCCGTGGAGCTGATATAGATGGCACTGCATGTCATAATGATTTGCATGAGAAACTCCCTGGCTATATGCTCTCTTCAGAGTCACACAGACAGGACTCATAGAGTGCTAACCACCAGCCTTTGGCTGCAAAGACAGACAGCTACTAGACATCACACCTGGACATTCAACCGCCGTGCCTGGCTGTACTGGTTTGCCCTAACTGGCATTCCCATTTGCCATCACTAATGGGTGTAGCCAAGGACCACTGACTGGACAGACAATTATGTTTTTTGGATCTGCAGCGACAAGCAGTGGCTACACAATTTTCACGTGACTAAAGACACCTTTATGGAGATTGTGGCTAAAATTAGAGGAAGGCTTAAGCAGAAAAGGACCAGCATGCGGGAGCCTATTTTGGTATAGAAATGTGTAGCTGTAGCCCTCTGGTACCTGACGAACCCCAACACCGTTGGGGAGGTCATACAGAGTTGGCCTCACCACCATTGGGGAGATTGTGCTGGAAGTGTGTGTCATGTTGGAAATCCAGCTTTACTGGAGGACTGTGTGCCTGGGCAACGAGGTTGCAAAGGTAAGCCTTTTTAAAAATCCTTTTCTGCTTGTGAACTTTTCCCCATGTAAGAGCCACTACTCTTGTAGTGCACACTCTTTTGCCTAATTCTGCTGTTTATAAGCTAAGTACTGTTTCATTGTCATGCTTTGCTTTTCAGACCATGGATGGATTCAATTGTCTGGGGTTCCTGAACTGTATTGGCACCTCACTATTTGTTCACCTGGTGGGAGAGTTGCCAAGTATGGCAATCAGAAAAATTACTTGTCCATTCTGCTTCAAGAAGTTGTGGAACACATAGGGAGATTCATTAATGCTGAGGTTGGCTGGAGCAGACAGAAATGCGATGCATAAATTTTCACCAACTGTTGACTCTGCAGACCCATGGACTCAGCAGTACTGCTCCCTCGGAACCCGATACTCCATCTTGAAGGGGTGACTGTACCTGCCCTGGTTGTGGCTGATGGTGTGTACCCCATGAAGTGGTGGCTCACAAAGCTCTATGGAACACTGAAGGGCAAATGCAAGAGGAACTTCAACTACGCATTGTACAGGGCACAAAATGTGGTTGAGTGTGCTGCCTCTCTGCTTACTTCGTGCTGTTTCCTGAAAATGTCACTGTGGTGATCACTGCATGTGCTATCCCGCACAATATTAGTGAGGATAAGTGACATGTATTAGCTGATGCAGACTGTGAAAAAAATGCATTTTTTTCTTTGGAGGTTTGAAATGAGCAAAACCATCACTTTATGTTTTAAAAAGGCTTCCCTTCCTCTGCACAGAGAACAGGTTGGAAGGGGGAAGGCAGTCCAATTGTTTCCAGTTTACCTACATACAAATGTTAATAGATCCAGCAGGAGAGCAATCGGTGGGTCAAGTTCTCCCACCTTCTTCAAGCAGGGAACAGAGTTGGAGGTGTTGAATACTAGAGAAGCTCCAGGGAAAATCTCCAGGAAGAAGGAGGAGAAGGAGGAGGAGGAGGAGGAGGAGGAGGAGGAGATTGGATTTATACCCTGCCCTTCACTCAGAGTGAAGTGCTTCTCTGACCTGGCCTGACCTAGTCAATGGGTGGGGAAAAGTGGAGGTGATAAAAACTCCTCTTTTCTTTGGGTACTGAGTCCAGGAGAGCAGACACTGAGAAGGCAGCCATTGACCATGTACTGGCCTGCAGAGCTGGAGAGAGCTTCAAGGAAATGGAATTCTGTAGAGATCTATAACATCCTAATCTAAAAGAGCCTGTCCTGTTTTTTAACATCTGATAGGGCATGTATAGAGAAAGGGACAGAGGAATTGCATTTTACCCATTTATTTTGAACCCCTTGCTCAATCTGGTGCTGTGATAAATGTATGCTTGTGAACTTGTGATTCACTCTACCACATAGACCTCCACTGCCTCAATCACACTATTTTAAATGAAGTGCTGGGGAAGGCAGGCAGTTGGCAAGTGGGTATTCTTCCAGAGGCGCACAAGGCAGTAAACTGTCCCTGTGGTGACCAGGTGCTGGGCAGTGGGAGACACAGAGGCAAGGACTCAGGATTTGGAAGGGAAGCTGGGAGTCTTGACTATCCCAGCGGGCAATGCCTATAAAGATCAAGTGGTGGTGGTAGGTTACCCGAGAGACAAGGAAAAGCCTCTCTAGTTGTTGGGAAAAAACGTTGGAGGGCAGGGCACAATAGGGCCTGCAGGCTAGAGTAGGCCCATTCCACCACATAGAGTATGGGCAGGCATGAACCATCGCAGAGCACAACCCACCATCATAAGAGCTTTGCCAGCTGAGGACCATGATTCCCATCACCCTCACAATTTGCCAGAAGGGAAAAGGGCTAACTTTATGTTCCAAAATCAGCATAGTTAAGGGTCCCCCCCCCTTATCTTTATTCCCAAATGTAAGAAGCCATTCTAGCCGTTATCTGTGCAAGCTAACTGCACATTTCCCTTTTAATACAAGCAGTGGTGGGGTGGGGTTATGAAGTCTTTTTTGTCAAAGGTTCTTTGTGAAAACATTGTGCACAAGTCTGTATTAATCGTTAAGAGTGAAAAGATAAATTTCTTCAGCTCAGCATTGCTGCATTGGTGGTGGGAGGGAAGCATCTGTTTTCAGTGTCCAACATTTAAAAAAAACCTTGTGAGCTCACATTTATGGAAATGCTGATGAACACACAAAAACCCCCACTTCTTACAGTTGGCATTGTGGGGGGGGGGAGTTATGGAAAGAAAGCCCTATATGGCCGGGGTCCAACATATCTACGGGACCGCCTTTCCCCGTACATACCCAGAGAGCATTACGGTCTGGGTCGCAAAATTGTTTGACCCTCCCCAGCCCACGGGAGGCCAGGCTAGCTGCCACTAGAGCTGGGGCATTTTCAGTGGTGGCCCCTACCTGGTGGAACGAGCTCCCGGAGGAGATCAGGGCCCTGCGGAACCTCTCTCAGTTCCGCAGGGCCTGCAAGACGGAGCTCTTCCGCCAGGCATTCAATTAGGGGCCGCTGCCATTGGAGTGCCCAGCCCGTAATGCCACAACGGAGCAGCTGCCTGAGCAGGAACATCTAGTACCTACTACCAAGCAGGGGCCATTGGAGTTGGCAAGCAAGGAATACCAGTTCTTCAGATACGGCAAAACACTGGCCCAATGGTTTTAACCACCGCTTGCATTTTTGTACTGCATTCGGTATTGTAATGGTTTTATATTCGTATTTATAATATGTTTTAACTGGTGTATTTTTTAAATAAGTTTTATGTATGTATTTACACTGACTGTAAGCCGCCCTGAGCCTGCTTTGCAGGGAGGGCGGGGTATAAATCTCATAATAAATAAATAAATAAGAAACTGTCCAAATATATATTGATTCATTTTAAATAAAAAAATTCATTTCAAAGCACTTAGCTTTACATGAGTGCAGTTGACCTCAGTCTAGCCAGATGGCCGAGATTTGGGCAGAGGGCTTGGTTTTTTTTTTGGTGGGGGGGTTAATTGCAAAAGGCCCATGTCTGCCCCATCCCTGCAGACATGTCCCCTGTGTCACTGCTCATGTCTGCCATTTCATCCCATCAAAAGCCGGGCAATACCAATGTGAAATGGCCACTAACGAGCTGCTTTCCCTGTAGCACAGAACAGCAAAGTTTCATCTCAGGTGTAATCTGCTGTGTGCATGATCAGACCGTGATCTGTGGCTTAACACCACCATGGCTGCAGACCAAAACATTTATTTATGTGAATAGGGTCATGGATAGCATACAGGGTAGTATAATGTCCTGACCCTTTAAAGAGGGCTTACATGGTCTCCACCTATCTGTTGCTATATTCTGCCATGAGAAACCCCAATAGACATTTTACTATCATACAGCCACCACCAATTGAGCAGGGTGTTTTCTCCCAGCCATTGGCAACCAGATGCACTGTTTACTTCATGGTGGTTTCAGGGTTGTGCCACCGTAGGCTACCCACAGGAATCCTATTTCCCCCCTTTTTGTTGTACGTAGCGCAAGCTCTCTCGCCAAACCTCCCACAGTTAAAAGCACATTTAAAAGTAGGTGAACCCACTTTTCAGAGGCTTGAGCAGTAATAGAGTGGGATATAGATGTGTGCAGCCATCCTGTTTGGTTTTTTTGTACACTCACTTGCAGCATGTATTTCTCATGATGAAAAGGGGGCATTGCAGGATCACAAAACATTGCTTGCAGCATAAACTTACCTGGGTGAGAGGGTTTTGCCAGAATAAGTCTGCTGCCTTAGAATTTAAACTCAAACTGTGGTTTTAATTGCACTCTCACCCTTACCATAATGAGTCATGTAACATTCCATAATAGTGTTTCCTAACAGGCCACAGAAAGTAATGTGACATTCCAATAAAGCAGGCAAAGCTGCTCTTTACATCCAATGATATCAGTGGGTCCCGAGTAGTCGTAGCAGGTGTCCAATCAGAGGGGAGCTGGGCTGGCACATAATGAGCTGGAAATTTTCAGGTATATAAATGTATACATGTAAGTGACATTGGTCAAATTCACAGATGAAGAGTACTTCTCATGATTGCCACAGTAACATCAATGCAACTACTCCACATGTTTTTCAACCTTTCATAAATTTCTCCTGGCACATTGCAAAAGATAAAACAGTGTTTGGGGTACAGAGACTCAACATCCCAGAGGAGCCATTGTCATAATGGACAAGACAAATGATACACAAGAAGCTGAGCGGCAACTCTCAAAACACCAGTTTTTACAGGCCGCTATCCTCAGACCCCACACAGGAATACCAATGAGAACTCACAAAATCATGAAGGAAGTCCAAACACACATGCAGGAAATAATTTATATGGACCAGGGATCATTTCCTAGAAAAAGAGGTGCAGGGGCTCATTTGCATAACTCCTTTGCATATGCCACACCCCCTGACAAAGGGTAGGCATGTTTAAAATTAATTATGCAAATGAGTTTAAATTCTAAACAAAAGTGGAGTTTAAATTCTAAACAAAAGTGGAGAGGCTCAGGGGGAAAGGTAGGCATGTCTGTCTCCCTGCCCCTCCCGTCTCCAGCCAACATGCTGCTGGGGGCTGGCTGGAAATGAGAAGGGCAGGGAAGCAGTCATGCCTGTGTCCCCTGCCTGATTTTCTCCAGGTGCTGGAGAAGATCAGGCAGGGAACCCAGGCATTTAAATCCCCCCTCCCTGAGTCTCTCCATGGGTAGGGGACGGGGCCTGGTCTCCTTACTGCCAGAGTGCTGCTTCAGGGCACTCTGGCAGGAAATGACCCCTGATATAGATACACCCCAAGAACCTTGACCGGGCACTTGCCAAAGATAGATAAATCTGGCAACCCTGGACATCCCATTATCTCGAGCATAGGCACCATCACTGCAGGAGTGTCAGGATATATGGACTGCCTGACAACACCATGACAGATCTTGCTACTGAACTCTGTGTATTTGTTCTCATGCATAACTACTTCAGGTTTGGTGAGAACTTATACCAATGAATGGTGGACACCCACATGGCTCCAGAATATGCCAACATTTTCATGGTGGATCTAGAACAACATTTTCCGAACTCCTACCCATTAGCACCTCTCCTTTACTTGAGATTCATTGATTTTTTATATGTAAATTTTATTTATAACTTTTAACTTTATAACAGCGAAATCTCAAAAAGAGTACAAGAGCATTCTAAACATAAAAACATAACAGTATACAGAAATAAAGAGAAACAGTTGAAATTAATTTTTGTAGTTCACAGCATATACTCCAGAGTCATGATGATACTGCAAATGATAATATAACAATATAACAGGCTAGTGAGTGTCATCAAAATGTTGAAATAATTTCCAAATACCTTTTAGGTATGGTGCAAGTAGGAACAATGGTGTTAGCATCAGTCGCTTCCAGAAACAGAAGCCATTTAGAGTAGAATAGGGATTGAGCTTTGTAAGTACTAGCAGAAGGTATAAAGATAGCTATTTTTTCCATTGTATAATATTCCCATATCTGCATGTACCATTGGTGAAGGGTTCCCTTTTACAGCTCTTCCAGCTCCTTGTAATAAAAGATTTGGTTGCCATTATTAACAATGATATTAATTCTTTTTGTATTTTAGGAATCTCTATACCGTCCCACAAATCAAGCAACACTAATTCAGGAGAGTAAGGTAAGTCAATATTAGTAATTAACTTAATGGTGTGTAGAATTGTGACCCAAAATGTTTTTTTGCAGGTCCACCAACAATGATAGATTCATTGATGCCATTTTCATTTTCTGGACACATGGCAAAGAAGCCCTCAAGAGTTTTCAACAGGCTTTGAACAACTTCCACCTCACCATCAATCTAACAATGAATTACTCTACACAAGAAATAAACTTCCTGGACACCACAGTACAGATATGTGAGGGACACATAAACACCACATTATACTGGAAACCGAAACATGGGCCAACATATATACATGCCTCCTGCTACCACCCCAAGCACATAGAATCAGAGAATCAGAGTGTTAAGCATGAGACGTCAGTCAGCTCTTAAGTGATTCAGCTTTATTTGAACATGACAGAAACCAACAACAAACAGGAGAGTAACAGGCTCTCTTTTAAACTTTCTGGGCATATATAACCACACCCCCTAGTGAATCAGTAACCAATCACAATGCTTACATAAGGACCAATAATTGCAGTTCCCTCCAGAACTTCTCTTATGGGCATTGCATGTTTGCACAATACGTAACACAGAGAGCTGGAAGGGGCCATACAGGCCATCTAGTCCAATCCGCTGCTCAACGGAGGATCAACCTAGAGCATCCCTGACAAGTGTTTGTCCAGACACTGCTTAAAGACTGCCAGGGAGGGGGAGCTCACCACCTCCCTAGGCAACTGATTCCACTGTTGCACAACTCTGACTGTAAAAAGGTTTTCCTAAGATTCATCCAGTATCTTCCCACCTTTAATTTAAACCCATTATTGCGATTCCTATCCTTTGCTGCCAACAGGAACAGTTCCCTGTCCTCCTCTAAGTGACAGCCCTTCAAATACTAAAAGAGAGCAATCCTGTCCCCCTCAACCTCCTCTTCTCTGGAATGAACATTCCCAAGACCCTCAGCCTCTCCTCATAGGGCTTGGTCTTCAGGACCCCCACCATTATCCTCATTATTCTCCTCTGCACCCACTCCATTCTGTCCACATCCATTTTGAAGTGAGGCCTCCCCTGGACAAATGCAATACTGGTCCCAATATTTAAAAAGGGAGATTCTCGATCACCAGGCAACTATAGGCCCATTAGTCTTTTGTCCATTGCCGGAAAGCTCTATGCAGGACATCTAGTCAATAAACTTAGAGCTTGGCTGACAGAACATCAAATTTTGGGCCAGAACAAGCTGGATTTTCCCAAGGGAAATCTGCACTAGATCATTGTGTAATTCGCAGTCATCTTGCTAGTAAATACAAGAAAGCACAGGGCTCCAAACTATTTGTGGCTTTTTTGGATCTCAAGGGTGCTTTTGACTCTGTTCCAAGAGATTTGCTTTGGAGGAAACTCAAAGCTTATGGGATTGATCAGAGATTGTTATCCTTGATTAAAAATCTACACCAAAATACAGCTTGCCAGGTAAGATGCCCTCCTGATGGAGTTTTAACTCCCAAAATTCCAATTAATGTCCACACATTAAGTAGGGATGCATCTTAGCTCCATTGTTGTTCAATCTTTTTTTGAATGATTTGGCTCCTTTTCTGAAGGAAATGGGCAGACATTGTCCAAGGCTCGGGTTTACTCACGTGCCTCTGTTTTTATATGCGGATGGTGCAGTCCTGCTTTCCCTTATACGGATCAGCATGAAAAGACCTCTTTTGCGTTTCTGTGATTATTGTGAACTAAATAGGCTGAACTTCGAGAAATCAAAAATCACAGTATTCGCAGGGGTGTGGAAACTCTTAAGTTGGAGTATCAAAAGTAATCAGATTGAACAGGTTAAACATTTCTGATATCTTGGAATCTATTTCAATCACAGAGTTAGTTGGGTCCCACACAGGAAGGAAATGACCAAATCCACAGACTGTAATGTGTTGGCGCTTACTCGTTTTTATTTTACTAAAGGCAACCAATATGCTCCCACTGTAATTAAAATATTTAATTATAAATTTAGTGCAGGAATGTTCTATGGAGCTCCCATTTGGATAACGGCCTTTAATAAGGATGTGGAAAGAATTCAGTCTAACTTTCTTTGTAAGATTTTGGGCCTGCCCTCATGCATTCCATATGCGGCCATGTGTATAGAAACAAACCAAAGACTCCTTGAAACTAGAGTATGGATTATTGCCATTAAATCTTGGTTACACCTACTTTTTAAAAGAGACAACAATGGTCTTATTGCTCATATGTTAATGGAGTCCCAGTCTTTTACGTGGCTTTGTCATATAGAAGAAAAAATCAATTCAATTGGGCTTAAGATTGGAGACCTATCTCTGTACACAGAAAAGTCAGCTTATAGGCTGATCAGGCAAAGACTGGTTGACACTGAGAGGCAGGTTCTTGAGAGCTGTGCAAAAAGTAGATGCTCACCCCTCAGTTTGGGGCTTTTACCTTTTGGGCATAGGGCTGAGTATCTAACTTGTTTAACGAACCCGGGGCAACACAGAGCATATATATTAGCAAGGTTTAATGTGTTGCCATCAGCAGTATTATATGCGAGATTCCAAAAAATCCCATTTAACAGTAGAGAGAAACTCTTGAACATGTATTTCTTTCATGTACTTTCTACTCGGACCTGCGTCTTACATTCATTGAGCCATGGTTGAGAAAGTATTCAGGACAACCTGATAAATGTAAGATTTACTTTTTGCTGACAACCCAGAATTATGTAATAATTGAAAATGTTGCATAATTTCTGCATGAAGCTTCAAGAAGGCATTCAGTATTCCTTGCAAATTGAGTCCTATATTCTCTGTGTTATGCCAATAAAGGTCAATTGATTGAAGTGAGGCCTCCAGAACTTCATACTATACTCCAGGTGCAGCCTGACCAATGCAGTGTACAGCAGGACTATGATATCTTGTGGTTTGGATGTTATGCCTCTGTCAGTATACCCCAAGATTGCATTAGCCTTTTTTGTCGCCACTTCACACTGGCTGCTCATATTAAACTTACAGTCTGCCCATACCCCAAGATCTTGTTCACACACACTGCTACCCAGAAGTGTGTCTCCCATCCAGTATGCATGTTCCTCATTTTTGTTACCCAGGTAAGGAACTTGGCACTTATCCTTGTTAAATTGCGTCTTTTTCACATCTGCCCACTTTTCCAGCATGTTCGGATCTTGTTGAGTTCTCTCTCTATCTGCTGGTGTGCTCACTGCTCCTCCCAGTTTGGTGTCATCTGCAAATTTAATGAGTAGCCCCTTCACACCCTCATCCAGATCATTTATAAAACCATGCCCTGTGGCACCCCAGTGGACACCTCCCTCCATTCAGATGAAATGCCATTGACAACTACTCCCTGACTGTGGTTCTCCAACCAGTTCCATATCCACCTAACTATCCTAAAGTCCAATCCACAGTCCTCTAGTTTACCCATCAGAACATCATGGGGGACCTTGTCAAAAGCTTTACTGAAATCCAGGTAAACAACATCAACAGCATTCCCTTGATCCAGTAAGCTTGTCACTGGATCAATGAAGGAAATGAGGTTGGTCTGGTGGGAACTGTTGGGGTCAAATCCATGCTGACTTCCCAGGATCACCAGATTGTTCTTTAGATTGATCCTTTTAAAATCTGCTCCAGTATCTTCCCTGGGACAGAGGTCAGACTGACTGGCCTGTAGTTTCCTGGGTCATCCCTCCTTCCTTTAAAAAAAATTGGGGTAACATCTGCCCTCCTCCAGTCTTGTGGCACATCTCTCATCCTCCAAGAGTTCTGGAAGACAATGGACAAAGGCTCCGCAAGCTCTCTACAAAGTTCTTTGGGCACCCTTGGGGGCATACCATCTGGCCCAGGGGATTTGTACTCATCCAATGCAGCCAGATGCTTCTCAACTACCTCTCTGTTCATGTCAACCAGCAGCCTGGATGCCTGTTCTCCTCTTCAGGGGGAAAAATTGAGGCAAAATAGGTATTGAGCTATTCTGTTTTCTCTCTGTCCTCTGTAAAAATGTCTCAATTTTCACCCAACAGTGGGCCCATCGCCTCTTTTATCTTGCGTTTGCTCCTTGCATATCTGAAGATTTTCTTGTTATAGCGAGCCTCCCTGGCCAGCTTTAGCTCACTGTGAGCTTTGGCCTCTCTTATGGCTGACCTACAGTGCCTAGCAACCCGCAGATACTCTTCTTTAGAGGTATGTCCTTGCCAGCATTTCTTGAACATTTCCTTTTTCTCCCTTAGCACATCACACTGTTCTCTGTTAATCCACATCGGCTTCTTGGATCCCCTACCATCTTTTCTCCTTGTTGGAATAGAGACAGCTTGAGCTTGCAAGAGCTCTTGTTTTAGAAGAGCCCACCCTTCACTTGCTCCCTTCCCTTCCAGCAGTCTTGCCCATGGAATGATCCTCACCATGCCCCTGAGTTTATTAAAATCTGCTCTACTGAAATTTAACATACATGTATGGCTATGAATTTCCTTGGTCCCTAATAACATAAGGGATTCTAGAAGAATATGGTCTCTTCCCCCTAAGGTCCCAACCAACTTTACCCCATCTACCATATCTTGCCTGTTGGTCAATATTAAGTTGAGTATGGCTGATCCCCTTATAGCTTCCTCCACCATTTGATGAAGGAAGTTGTCAGCCAGACAGGTCAGGAACATGTGTGAGTGTGGATGCTTTACAGAGTTTGTCTCCCAGCTCACATCAAGGAAGTTGAAGTCACCCATAACTACCAGGTCATGTTGTTTGGATACCCTGTCAAGCTGTTCAAGGAGGGCAGCATCCACCTCCTCATCCTGGTCAGGAGATCTGTAGCAGACTCCAGCCACAATACTGTTTGTCCTTCCTTCCCTTATCTTCACCCAGGTACCAAGGCCTGCAACAAACCAAGATGGCAACTTTGCTCTCATATAGATCCTAGCAACACCATCAGTAGATCCAGCAACATCCGCCATACCATCTAAGGTGCCTACTCCTGCTTATCCTCTAATGTGATTTATGCCACCACGTGTCAGCAATGCCCTCCCACCCTCTACATTGGACAAACAGGCCAGTCCATTCGACAAAGAAACCACAATGTTCAAAAACCAGTGGGGGAACATTTTAATCTTCCAGGACATTCAATTGTTGACCTAAAAGTAGCAGTTATCTTGCAAAGGAATTTCAAAGGGACCTTAGAAAGTGTTGTGTCCGCTGATCACCACTGGGGGGACAGCAACAGAGCCGGAGCTTGAGTCCCAAATAACAATAGGGACTAGGCTCCTGAACCTTCCTGTGGGGAACTAATGGGAACTGTGGTGGGAAGTTTAAACCCGCCAATGGGACCTAGGGGTGTTGCCCCCAGTCTGTATATAGTTGGCCACCCAGTTGGTATTCTGTGTTCTTGTTGTGTCCAGTAAATAACTATGCTTCACATTACGCTGTCTCGTGATCTCTAATGCATCGAACCCACTACACAACAGAAAGAGAAACTGCTGAACTGCAACTGATAATGAAGTTCAACACAATGCATCCTCCTGGACTGAATCAAGACCAGGGGTGGCCACACTTACTTAATGTAACAGCCCCATAGAATATATGTCAGATGTTTAAGAGCCACAAGACATGAACAAATATCACACACAAGTTTTTATTGAAAAATATGTGAATTTGCTTTTTATGAACATTAAATTAGACTGTATGAATGAGCCACATGCAGTTCTGGAACTACAGTTTGGCCACCCCTGATTGAGACCTCTAGGTTTCCTGTCTCATTACCAATGCTGATTTCTCCATGCCCACTACCTTTCTACATATCACACCTAATCCAATCATGCCTGCTTTTGTCATTTGTTGCTTATGTCATTTGGCATCTGAATTCACTCCACTTTCCAATATATAAGGCAGATGGACTCACATTCTAGCTGCATCTAAAGAAGTCAGCAGAGACTCACAAAAGCTCATATCCTACCACAAATTTTGTTAGACTTTAAGCTGCTACTAGACTCTTTTCTACTGCAACAGCCAGACTAACATGGCTAGTCCAATGCTCCCTCTAAGCCGTCAACTGTTGTGAACAAAAATACAAGCATAAAAGTTGTGAGTGAGCCTAATTTTTTTTTTAAAAAAATATTTCAGTTTGGAAAAGGAAAGAAAGGGAAAGAAAGAAATAGAAAGAAAGAGGAGGGAAAGAAATGTAAAAAAGGGATGGAAAGAAAGAGAGGGAAAGGAAAAAAGTGGAAAGAAAGAAAGGTGAAGAAAGGGAAAGAAAGGAACTGAAAGAAAGGGAAAGAGAGAGAGAAAGAAATGGATAAAAGAAAGAGAAAAGAATAGAAGGAAAGGAAAAGAAATTGAAAGGAAGGGAAAGAAATGGAAAGAAAGGGAGGGGGAAAAGGGAAAGAAAAAAGGAAAAGAGGAAAGAAATGGGGAAAAGAGAAAGAAAATGCAACAAGAAAGAAAGAGTGCGAGAGAGAGAAATAAAGAAATGGAAATAGAGAAAAAGAAATGGAAATAGAGAGAAATAGAAAAAAGGGAAAGAAATGGAGAAAAAGGGATAGAAAGGAAAATTTATTTATTTATTTATTTATTGAATTTCTAACCCTCCTTCCCAACCAAGGCCAGTTCAGGATGGCTTACATAAGAAAAAAGATAATTACATGAAAACATAAATTACAATTAAAACAGTTCTAAAACCATCTAATCCATCTGACATAGTAAAGTGCTAGCAGGCGTTATTATTAATTTGATGATGGAAAGGAAAAAATGGAAAGAAAGTGAAGGAAAAGGGAAGAAATGGAAAAAGAAAGGGAAAGAAAGAGAGAGAGAGGGAAAGAAAGAAAGAAATGGAAAAGAAAGAAATGCAAAGAAATAGAAAAAAGGGAAACAAATGGAGGGAAAGAAAGAAATTGAAAGAAACAGGGAGAAAGACATGGAAAGGAAGGGACCCCATGGGCACCATGTTGGGGACCCTTCGCATAAAGTCATGTCAGAAATGGGGATCAGCTTGTCTTTTCACATCAAAACAAGACCCCTCTTACAGCAGTGCTCGATCCCTGAATTGGGCAGTCACCTGAAGAAACAAATATGGGTACCTAATTTGTCCCTGAACCCCCCAGGAAGATTTTTAAACAGTGGACAGATGTGCTCAGTCACCCCCTGTCCAGACTACAACCTAAGTTTGAACAGTGAACCGTGTGCTTGAGCTTCGAAAAAATGTTTGCTGGTTTTTCAAACATTTTAAATTGGACCGCAAAAGCTTTACATGTGAGCATTTTCTCATCGTTTCCCCACACGTCGTTCCTCTTCTGTCATATATGTTACATGTTTACACATTTTTTAAAGACAGTAAAATAAAAGAGTTGCTTCCGGGATCTTAGTCTGGCTGACTCAACATTCAGGGGCCCAGATTGCAAATTACCTGTCCTTTTTGCACATAATTTCCCCATGGCTCCTCCCCACTCCACAGTTCCTTCCCCAACACACCTGACAGGGACAAATATATTAATTTACTGATGATCCTGATGGCTCATCTGGTCAAGGGTTCTGCACCTCTGTCCCTCCTGATTTCCAAACTGAGCACAGTCAGTTTATTTGTATTAAATGGATGTATATGTTGTCACACTGCTGATTATGGCTCTGATACCACAGTAATTGCACTGGCTACCCGCCACTCCCAAGCCCAATTCCAAGCATTATTTGTGTCCTTTAAAGCCCTACATGACTGGGGACCATGGTATCTGAAGGGCCGTCTTCTCCTGTACTTTGCTGCCCAGAATTAAAATCCCAGGGAGAGGCCCTCCTGACTGTCCCACCAATCAAAGAAGCTTGTTTGGTGGGCATGCAAGACAGGGACTTCTTGGTGGCAACCCCAGGATTAGGGAACAAGGTGCAACCAGCCCCCTCACTGTCAATCTTCAGGAGGCAATTGAAGTCAGTTTTATTCCAGTTTTTATTTACTGGCAGTCCTAATTGGAGCTCTAAAATTGTAACATTTTATGTGTTTTTATTGTTGTTTTATTCATAGGGTTTTTATTGTGGTTTTTATAATTGTTTTGTTCCACAAAGGAAAAAGGGTAGCTAATAAATGTTTTAAATAAATAAACAAATAATCTGTAGTTCAATCCATTCAGTTCTGAGCAAACACCAACAAGATTAATTCCACCAACTATGTACTGGCAAAGCAACACAGCTGATTTTAAATGCTTGTCTGTGATGAGGTCAGGAAATACACAGCCCAAGTAAGCCAGTAAACTGTGGCTGAAATCCTCAGGACACTTTCCTGGGAGTAAGCCCTTCTGACTAACATGGGTTTTGCTTCTGAGTAGACCTGCTTAGGCTTATTCCCTGTGAGTATGAGATCATTTCCACAGTATGGTCTTACATCTTTTTACCGGTGAGTTGAATTCCCATTTGATGCTTTGACTTTGCAGAATTCCTTTTGCAATAGGGCTTTTACTCCATAGTTTTTGGTTTTGATCCAGGATTGGACCTGCCCCATGTGTTCTGCATTTACTTCAAAAGTGGGCCATGCTGTCTCCCATCATGCACTTAATCAGTAGTGGAGCCTTCCTTTTAAAATATTTTTTGCACATGTGCAGTAATTTTGCAATGTTATTACATTGTCAAAAAGAAAAGATTCACTTGGGATTGGGGGAAGGCTCTTTACTGAGTTGACATTTTGATTCCTGCCATGAGGTGTGCCTTCCAAACATCCATTTAAAGGCCCAATAAAACTTTGAAACTGCAGCTTGTCTCCATTTTGGCTCATGAACTTTGTTTGCGCTTGTGTCCTGTGTTTCTTCAGTCTTAATTCTTGCCCCACAAGCAACTTGGCAGAATTAGGATTGCTGACATGCAGCAGAATTTGCCACTGGTGGGAGCTTGAATTCTAGCCAGTGCACTGGAAAGGTTCTGTGATGTTATGATTCTCTGTTCTGTGCTTAGTCACCACCTGTGCCTGAAAATCGAGGGGGATTAGCATGGTTGCTGCCATTTCAAGCCCCCCTGACATGTAGAAGAAAAAGAAGAAGAGATTGGATTTATACCCCACCCTTCACTACCCAAAGGTGTCTCAGAGTGGCTTACAAACTCCTTTCCCTTCCCCACCCCACAACAGACACCCTGTGAAGTAGTTGGGGCTGAGAGAGCTCTTGACAGAAACTGCTCTTTTTCAAGAACAGCTCTTATCAGAACTATGGCTTGCCCAAGGTCATCTAGCCAGGTGCAAGTGGAGGAGTGGGGATGGTTCTCCCAGATTGGAGTCCGTGCACTTAACCACTACACCAAACTGGCTCTCACGTAAGCATGAAATGGCTGTGAAAGAGTCCCAAAAAGTTCCTACGGAAAGTATCCCATGATTGTAATGCACCAATTCTCTACATAACACAAATCCATAACAATGTAATAACATCCCCATAAGTTCCTTAAATCCTTGATAATGGAGAACAAACACATGTTTATTTCCCATACCAAGCAAACAAATTCATAAAACATCAATAAACATCTCAAATGTGTCACATTATTCCATTATCATTGAATAATGAATAAGTGAACCATCATCCAAAACACCACGGGGAGCTGTGGGGGGAGAGAAAGGGGGGGATGAAAGCAATACAAGTGTGAGGTGGCATAACCCACCCACAACACCCCCCAAAAAAATTATGAATGGAAAGCAAAAGAGAGGAACTTGGTAGATGGGCAGTCTCATGGAGAAGGCTACGTGGAAATGCACTGCCCGTTTTGTCCAGACATTATAACTTTGCTGTGTTATAAAGGGGGGAAATTGAGTCAAAACTCTCAAATAGTACTATTTATGTTTTAAAGAAAAATGTAGCAGATGTGTCATGGACAACTGGGGGACGGGGACGGAGGGTTGTCAACCTCCAGGGGGCATCTGATGTTCTCCTGCTATTGCCAGTTTGGTGTAGTGGTTAAGTGTGCAGACTCTAATCTGGGGGGAGGGGAGGAGGAGGAGGAGGAGAAAGAAGAAAAGGAAGCAGAGAAGGAGAAGAAGGAGGAGGAGGAGATTGGATTTATACCCCGCCCTTCACTCAGAGTCTCAGAGCGGCTTACAAACTCCTTTCCCTCCCCCTCCCCACAACAGACACCCTGTGAGGTAGGTGGGGCTGGGAGAACTCTTTCAAGAACTGCTCTTTCAAGAACAGCTCTGGCAGAACTATGGCTTGCCCAAGGTCACCCAGCAGCTGCAAGTGGAGGAGTGGGGAATCAAACCTGGTTCTCGCAGATTAGAGTCCGTGCACTTAACCACTACACCAAACCAGGTTTGATTCCCCACTCCTCCACTTGCAGTTGCTGGATCTCTTCTTCTTCTTCAATTAATCTCCAGATGACCACAATCAGTTGCCCTGGGTAAAATGGGTAAAATGGCTGCTTTGAAAAGTGGGCTCTATGGCATTACCCAACTTCCAAATGACAAATTATGACCTTACCACAACAAGCAGTTATGCCTGTACTGCTCGTTTTGTCATGACATTACATTGTTGTTGTATTGTAATAAAAAAGTGTCATAACACAATCAATCTATTTTTTTTAAAATGGTGGATGTTACAGGGACAGCATTGGTAGGGGCAGGAGGGCAGGAGGTGGAGAGAGCACGCATCACTGGTAACACAAGATGGTGGTGCAGAGGGAAACAAAATCTGAAAAGGTTTCCTTACTGGAAAACTGCAAGTTAAGATCTGAAGGGGAAAATTGTGGAAACAAAGGATTTGGAAAACACAGAGTAAAGGGCTGCAAAATTTGGTTCTACTCCTGGGGAGGCAAAATGTTGTACTGGCAGTTTTGCATAGTTTGATTATTTAAGAACACTGATGCGAGAATTTGCTCTTGTGTGGAAATGGTCAGAGGATTCGGAAAATGCAGGGTAAGGGGGCACAAGATTCAGATTTACTCCTGGGAAGGCAAAATGTTGTCCTGACAGTTTTGCATAGTTCAATTATTTAAGAATGCCGATGTGGGGACTTCCTTTTTTGGTGGCTTGCACCTTGACGTGTCCCAGCGACTCTCTGATGGAGATGCTCCAAGCCGAGGCGATCAGGAGGGGTCTTGGCTGGTTCCAGACCCCTGTGGAGTTTCTATAGGAGACTCTCAGCCTGGGGGGCTGGGATAAGCCTCTCCCAAGGTGATGGCTGAGGGATTGAGGCTTGCCTGTCCCCAAAAGGTCCTGGCATCTCAGAGCCATCATGGCGATCAGAGCCGACCTCCAGATGAGCAGACAAGGAAATAAGCAAAAGTAATCCTGGCAACAATAGAAATCGTCTAAACAGTGAGTCAATCAAACCCCTGTAAAAGCGAAGAAGTCTCGGTGTGCTAGATCGATTTGAGAAGGAGCGGCGGGAGGGGAAGGGCTGGAGATCCACCCCCCCTCAAAATGGAGTGGTTCTTAAGCATTACAGAAAAGAGAGAAAGAACGGAACTGACCGTATGAGACCGAGCTTGAAAGCTACATTTTAAGCCAAGAAACATTGAATTCAGACAAACTTTACTTTAAAAATAAAACTTTTCTTCTTTGTAAACAAAATGTCTGGGAGAGGGAGGAGAACAATGGCAGAAAAGAAACCTACCCCAGGAAGTATTGTATCAATGACTCCCCCACAGACACAGGAAGCAGCTGCAGACTTTTCCAATGTGCTTGCTGCAGCATTGTCACCTCTGATGGAGCAGATGTCAATTATCAATAACAAGCTGGATTCCATGCAAAATCAACTTACCCACATGGAAAAAAGGGGCAATAAGACCGATAAAAGGATCGAGAAAGTTGAAACAAGGACTGTAGATATTAAGCAAAAACTGAAAGAAGTCAAAAAAGAAAGAAATACAGATAAAAAACGACTATTACAACTTCAGCTGGAAAAATCTATGCATGTTCTATGCTTCAAAGGAGCTCCTGAACAGAAGGGAGAAGATTTAAAAACAACGTTAAGTGGAGCGATAGCTTCAGTCTTGGACTTAAAATAAGAGGATCTCCAGAGTGACATAGACTTGGCATACCGTATATACCCTGACTTTATAAGAAAAAACAAACTACCTGGCAAAATTTATGTCAAATTTTCTAAGAGAACAATGAGAGACAATGTTCTAAAAGCTACAACAGGAAAAACATTAAAAGTCAATGAGGAAGAGATTAAAGTCTTAAAAGACATTCCATTTGAGATCCAGAAACGAAGACGTCAATATAAAGATTTAATTCTTTTCCTGCGAAATCAACAAATAGTCTACAGATGGAGCTTCCCGGAAGGATTTGTGTTCAAATATAATGATAAGAAAATTAAAATTTACTCTTTCCAAAAGGCCAAAAATTTCCTGAAGCAGCAATTGGGCACGGATAAGGACGAAGATCCAAATTTGGAGGAAGGAGAGGAACCCAGCAAGGAAGAGTCAGATAATACTTCAAGTGACATCAGCAGTTCCACTTCAGAGTCTGGATTACAAAATATTTGAGTTTAGCATAACTAAATTCTATTTGACAGGAGCTTGGACTCTCTGTTTTTATATTCTTCAGTATATCATGGTTATTGCAAGAGTGATTTACTTATCTGTAACCTAACATAAAATTCTTGTATTAAGATAGTGGTAGTGTTCCCCTATACCTTTAGGTTTTAGGATGTAGAGTATAAAACCAATAAAATATCTTATTTAAAAAAACCCAACAAAATATCTTATAGTGGTAGTGTTCCCCTGTACCCTTACCTTTAGGTTTTAGGATGTAGAGTATAAAACCAATAAAATATCTTATAACAAAAAGAATGCCGATGTGGGGATCTGCTTTTGTGTGGAAATGGTCAGAGGATTCAGAAAATGTGAGGTAAGAGGGCAGAAAATTTGGATCTACTCCCAGGGAGGCAAAAAGTTGTGTGGAAAGTTTCGCATAGTTCGATTATTTAAGAACACCGATGTGGGGGGTTGCTCTTGTGCAGAAATGGTCTGAGTCAACAGCTGCCTGACCAGCCAGCATGCCAAACTCCACAACTGTGTAGGCACAATCTTCCTTGAAAAGCTGTTCATTTTCAATTGCAAAGCAAATAATCAGGGTGATTATATGAAGATTTAGTCTCAACACAAAACAGGCTCTGTGAACAAGGTAAGTTAAATTTTTGATTGCTTTTTTTGTGCAAATCACACCCACCCTGATAATGGACTTTTCATCCAGTGTGGTAGCCCAGCTTCTTTCAGAGCTTTGCAACTTAACATGCCAAATGCACATTCTATCAGTTCCGACTCTGAGTCAGACCCTCCCTGTATTTTTCATACTGGCCGTCCACATTTTTTAAAAAATATGCCACATATACATTTATGTGTTCACCCACCTCATTTTTTCCCAAAAGAAAACATTTTAAAAACTTTAGTAATTTTCCGGGTTGTGTGGCCATGGTCTTGGCATTGTAGGATTTGGGGTTTTGCCAGCAGCTGTGACTGGCATCCTCAGAGGTATAACACAGAAAGATGGAGTACTCTCTGTGTCAAGGTGAGAAACTGCTCAGGGGGCTGGAGGGGAGACATACACCTCCATGACGTCACAAGTACTAATCATTCAGCTGGGGTTGCCAGGTCCGTCCCCCCCCCCAGCCACCAGTGGGGGAAGAGGGGGTAGGGTGGCCAGATCCTGTTTAGAAAAATCCTGGAGATTTGAGGATGGAGTCTGAGGAGGACAGGGACCTCAGTGGGATAATAAGTGACAGCTCAGAACAGCTCAGAACAGACAACACAACATAGAGCAACAGGCTCTTATTTAAACAGTGTGGGCTAGCATAGCCACGTCCGTATTCAGGTTAACAACCAATAGCATTTCAGAGATAACATCCAATCAGTTTGCTTCCCTCCAGTACAATCTTTTTCTCCTGATTGGCCTGCTACACAGAGTAGCCAATCAGGCATTGCCATTCTGGATACCAGCCTGTCAATGAGGATGAAAGTAAAGCTCAGGACATAACATCCCTCCACCCTATGAATGGACTACCTCTGAACAGATGTAGTCCTTCAGATAAGCTGGCCGCTGCCTGGACCGTTGAGACCGATGCAGGGTCTCTGTCGGGGGTGTCTGCTCCTCACTAGTAGTCTGCGGACTACTACTTGCCTGTTCAGGCACCTGGGATTCTGTCCCTTGTCTGGTCGGAGCTACCTCTCTAGCTTCGACGACCTGAGGAGTTTCACTAGAGGCACTGGTCTGGCAGTTGGGCTCTCTGTTTCTCAGTCTGGGGTGGACCATTGCTGGTAGATGTGGCACCTAAGGTGTCAGCCATCGTCTGTCTGTACCACATACGATAGCAACCCAGCTACCTCTATGACAACACCCAGAAACCAGAGGTATCTATCCCCATAGTTCCGGGTGAACACTAAGTCCCCTGTTTTAAAGGACCTGGGAGTTTCCCTGTCCTCCCTCTGGGACGGTTGATCTGTGGTGAGATTGGGGTGGAGTCTGCCAAGGAGGGTGGTGAGGCAGCAACCCATTAATAACTCTGCAAGACTCCTCCCTATGGCAGAGTGTGGTGTTATGTGCTGATATAAGAGGAATGATGCCACCTTTTGACTCCAGTCCCCCTGAGTCATTCTCCCCAGAGCCTCCTTTGTTGTTCAAACCATTCTCTCTGCCTGCCCGTTTGTTGCAGGATGGAATGGAGCAGATGTAATGTGCCTTGTTATATTGTCCTGCATGAACTTTGCAAACTCAGAGGACACAAATTGAGGCCTGTTATCAGAAACCAGTGTGTCTGGCAACCCATGTGTTGCAAAAAGCTTTCGCACTGCTTTTACGAATGCCGTGGTCATCATTTTATTCATGAGTAACACCTTGAACCATTTGGAATAAGCATCAACCATAATCAAGAAAACCTGCCTGTGAAAAGGGCCAGCAAATTCCACATGGATTCTGGACCAGGGTGTATGTGGGTTTTCCCAAGGATGTAGAGGAGCATGGGGGGGGGATCCGGTCTGGACAGTTGGCACTCATTGGAAACCCTGACCCACTCCTCAATGTTGTGGTCTATCCGGGGCCATCAGACATAGCTCCAGGCCAGAGCTTTCATTTTTACTGTGCCTGGATGACCCTTGTGCAGTGCCTCCAAGGCCCTTTCCTGTAAGGGGGGAGGCACTACCACCCTGTTCCCCCACAATAAACAGCCTTTATGTACTGACAGCTCTTTTTGGCACGTACAATAAGCTTTAAATTCTGGTGGAAAACAACCCACTGGCCACCCCCTCCACACCCAGTTAAGCACCCGGACGATAGTGGAGTCCTTCGCTGATTTGGCGGCAATGTCCAAGGCATGGACTGGCGGCTGTGACAGTTCTTCCAGGGCCATTACCTAATAGGCAGGAGCAGGATCCAGGGCAGGTCCCGGGATGGGACACCGGCTTAAGGCGTCTGCATGTCCCATTGCCTTGCCGGGGCGATGTTCCAGTTCAAAATCATAAGCAGCCAGAAAGACTGTCCAGCGCAACATACGGGGTGAGAGTACTGGAGGCGTTTGGTGTCCCGGTGCAAAGAGGCCCAGCAAGGGTTTATGGTCGGTGACCATTACAAACTTCTGACTGTACAAAAAATGATGAATTTTTTTAACACTGGCAACTAATGCAAGTCCCTCCTTATCAATTTGTGCATAATTTCTCTCAGCCCTGTCAGTGTCCTTGAATAATAAGCTATTAGCACTTCCCGCCCATCCGCCATCTTGTGGCTGAGGACGGCGCCAATTCCAAACTGGGAGGCATCTGCAGCCAGTATTAGTGGTTTCCCCTCATCATAGTGCATCAGTACTGAATTAGACACCAACAAGTCTTTTATTTCATTAAACGCTTTAACATGCTGCAGCCCCCATGTCCACCGTGCCCCCTTTTCCAGCAGTTTGTGCAAAGGTTCTGCCACCGACGCCTTGTGGGGCAAGAAGGCAAGGTAAAAATTCAAGATGCCCAAGAATGACTGCAGCTCTTTTTTTGTTTGGGGCTTTGGTGCTCCTTGGATGGCAGCAACCTCGCTCTTTGTGGGGTGGACACCTTGCTCATCAATCAAAAAACCAAGGAATTTGACCTGTGAAACCCTGAACTGGCATTTTTGTTTTTTGACCTTTAATCCGGCCACTTGAAATCGGCCCAGCACACCCCTAAGACGCTCTGCCAGTTCTTCCTCATTGGCACCAGCAACCAGCACGTCATCAAAATAAGGCACCACCCCTGGTAGATCCCTGAGCAATCCCTCCATTAAACTCTGGAAAATACCAGGAGCTACATTGACTCCAAATTGTCAGCGACTGACCCTGAACGCTCCTCGATGGGCCACAGTTGTCTGGGCCTCTGCAGCCCTGGGGTCCATGGGCAACTGCTGATATGCCTGTGCCAGGTCGAGCTTTCAGCGAAGCCAATACGTGGCTTATAATAGGGATGGGGTAAGAGTGCTGTTGCAAAGCTTTGTTCAAAGAACATTTATAGTCAGCGCAGATCCTGACCAAACCATCTGGTTTGATGGGCGTTACAATGGGTGTTTCCCACTTTGCATAGGGCACAGGCTCTAAAACCCCCTAACCCACCAACTTGTTGAGTTCTGCCTCAATTTTCAGTTTGAGGGCAAGCGGCACAGTGACGGGTGCTACTGAGAGGTCTAACTCAAACGTGACTGGCGGACCCGTATACTTTCCAAGGGTTCCGTCAAACACTTCAGGGAACTCAACATACAAGGAACTCAATTTATTTCCTCCAATGTGGTTGATTCCAGACACAGCGATTCCCAGAGCCTCAGACCAGTCTAACCCAAGCAGACTGGCCCTTCGCCCCTCAGCCACCTGGAGACCTCGGGTCCCCTTAAAACCCTTAAATTGTACCTCGAAAGTGGCTTCCCCAGCCACTGGTATGCGCCACCCTTGGAAATCTGAGAGATGCTCCTCACTGGCTGCTAATTGGCAGTGGCTCCTGCGAGGGAACAAAAACTGGAACATCTCCGTGGAGATGATGGTCAATGCCGATCCCGAGTCATCCTCCATCTCACACGGCACTCTGTCTAACAGCACGGTGATGTGGATCTTCTTGGCACGATTTTGGGTGCTCAGGATGGTTGTTAGCAATGGGCTGCTAACAGATTTTATTTACATTTTCACACAAGGCTGCTTGCATCCAGTTAGCAAAGTGGGGACAAGCCATTCCTGAGGTAAAGTGCTTTCTTCCATTTTCACCTCTTCTTTGCACTTCTGAATTGCTGTCCTGTGCTGTTTAAAATGTATGCAGCACTTCCAATAGTGCCACATGCCCCCCGCCCATTTTTGCTGCACAATCTTCCTTGAACTTTTTTTCTAACACGAGCGCTATAGTGCTAGAGTCTAGATCAATATAGCACTTCAATATAGACTCCTTGGCACTAAAAAAGTTTGAGGAAAATTGCACAACGAAAGGGGGGGGAGTACGCGCTGTTTGAAACAGCCAGAGTACTTCAGAGATGGCTCATTAATGGAATAAAATTTGCTGTATGAAACTCCCATCCCTGTATCGCTTTACTCAGAACTGGGCCAACAATGGATAACATCCAGTTCAGAACTGTAATGTGAAAGGGGCCTTGGTTTCTCCTCCCCTGTGGAGTAGTTTTGTTCACTTAATCAGCTAGTCCTGCTTTTATCCCCTGGTTCTTCTCCTAGTTTAGTTGTTTCATTGTTTTTCTTAACCTTTTACCTTGTTTTCTTGTTTTACTGTTTTTAGAATTCTTCGTGTTCTGAGTGGTTGATATTCATAGACAGAGAGAGGCAGGCTTATAAATGCTTTTTAATAAAAACAGAAAGAAAAGGCAGGGGAAACAAAGAAGAAGAAGAAGAGATTGGATTTATACCCTGCCCTTCACTTGGAGTCTCAGAGCGGCTTACAAACTCCTTTCCCTTCCCCTCCCCACAACAGACACCCTGTGAGGTAGGTGGGGCTGAGAGAGCTCTGACAGAAACTGCCCTTTCAGGAACAGCTGTGCCAGAGCTTGTGACTGACCCAAGGTCACATCAGCAGGTGCAAGTGGAGGAGTGGGGAACCAAACCCAGTTCTCCCAGATTAGAGTCCGCACACTTAACCACTACACCCAACTGGAACTCTTGTTGTTGTTGAATATCTGCCTTTGAACCGATTGACCAAACTCAACTCAATATGCACTTCTTTATAGGAGTCTTTTCAAGGTATTGACAGAAGCAAATGTATGACTCAGTTAACAAGGACAGGACACCATTCAGAGTTAAGAGAAAACGCGCACACACCCGCCATTCTTAATTACGGAAAACCAAAACAGCTGTAAGCACCAGACAGGTAAGCCTTTAACTCTCCACCAATTAAAATGCACCCTCCTTGTTTAAAACTGTTTCTCACTGATTAATGAAGTAAAGCCCTGTAAAATGGTAACTTTTTTCCCCCTGTGCCACTTCAAAACTGCAAGCCGAGGGAACAGAATGTTGGGATGCTTTGCCACACACACACGCCAAAGAACACTGAATGCTGAAAAACAGCATGCTGGGGAAGAGACGAGGCTGAAAAATCCCCCTCTCCTTACCCGCAGGGTTGCCAGCCTCCAGGTGGGGTCTAATGATCTCCTGGAATTCCAGCTCGTCTCCAGGCTACAGAGATCAGTTCCCCTGGAGAAAATGGCTGCTTTGGAGGGTAGACTCCCTAGCATTATATCCACTGAGGTATCTCCCCTCCCCAGGCTTCAATCCCCAAATCTCCAAGAATTTCATAATCATAATCCAGAGCTGGCAACCCTCCTCAGCAGTGTTATGAAATGGGGTCCCCCCACCCCCGTTGGGGAGCATCCAGACCTGCTAGCACCCTGCCGCCAGAAGTAGTACAACCCTGGAACTTAACCATTCTGTTCTGCTGCACACAGAGCTTGTGCTATCAATTCCATAGATAAAAGTCTGCAAACCTATTAGAAAGCTTTTCTAAAAATCTTGCAGTTCATAAAAGCTAGAGGCATGTGTCTGCGTGTGTGAGCAGGACAATTGGGGTAACTTGACCAGGTACTGTTTGTGCTTATATATTTTTGCAAAGTGTGTGTCACTATAAGCTGAAGCTGTGGATCTGACTTAATATTCTTGTGGGAAACAGTGACCTTGATCCAATTACCGCAGGGATTTCGCCATTGTCAGCAGTTGGAGAATGGATGGGGGGGACAAGATAGAGAAGCTTTAGATAAAGAGCCAAGAAGCACAAGTGCAGGGACTGATTGACCTCAGTTCCCTAAAGAGGAATGAGTCTGGCTGGGGTGAGGCAGAGTCGGGGGGGGGAAGCACAAGCAGGCACTCAAAAGACCCTCTGTCAGCGTTTCCCCCACCAGAGTCCAGTCTTCTGGCCAAGAAGGGCTGTTTCCAGGTCTCCATTCTCTTCTCTCTCATGCAGCAGATAAACCTGAAAACAGAAACTCCAGGAAGGAGAACCAGAGAAAAGAAACGACAATAATGGTTAAGTATGAGAATAAGGCAGCAGCTCATAATAAGTGATTCTGCTTTATTTACAAGATAGGAACGAACACACAAACAAGAGGGCAACAGGCCCTCCTTTTAAACTATCCGGGCTGGCAGAACCAATCCGTACAGTAACATAACAACCAATAAGAACATCTCCCTCCAGAACCTTTCTAGTATCCTGATTAGTCTGCTATGCAAAGCAGCCAATCAGAGTTTGCTGTTTTCAATACCAGGCTTAGATCGGGGCAAGATTCTAGCTTAGGCTATCTCTCCTTATAAATAATTATCTTTTGGTTTCTCAAGATTCCATGTGCTCCCATTGGTTGTAAAATGCCCTCCCTCAGCCATTGGCCCATCAGCCACCACTCAAGAGTACTTGCGTGCCATTGGCCAGGTGCTGGGTCTGCTCCTCTTCCCCACCCACTCCCCCTGGCAGACAGCTCTCTCTCCTGAGGAAGACAGTTCTCTTGACTCCTGTGAGGGACTGTCCCCTCAGTGGCTGTTGGTAGGCAGCCAAGCTTGGTTCTGTGAGTAAGTAAACAAAGGACTTTCAGCATAACCCCCTCCCCTGCCCATAACCCCCTCCCCAACGGCCACTTTTCTGTCAGAATAAATGGAAAAAGGCTCTTTCTCCTGCTTAACTTCAGCATGGCTGGCTGGCTAATGAGGTGGGCCAGCGACCATCAGACCATTTTCTTCAACTCCCCACTGTGCGGCTGACTGTCCCCTAGGGTTGCCAATCTCCAGGTGGGACCTGGAGATATCCCACTGTTACAATTGACCTCCAGATGACAGAGATCAGTTCCCTGGGAGAAAATGGTTGCTTTGGAGGGTAGACTCTATGGCATTATACCCTGCTGAGTCCTTCCACCCCCCCCCCAAATGCTGCCCTCCACAGGATCCACCCCCCAAATCTTCAGGTATTTCCCTAATCAAAGTTGGCACCTGTACTTTCTCCTCTGTCAGTAAAAGGCCCTTTCCACACCTATGTTGGCCTTTGGGAGAAAACTCATTAGGCCCATTCCTGATCAGGTTGCCAACTCCAGGTGGGCAATTCCTGGAGATTTGAGGGATGGAGCCTGGAGAGGGTGAGGTTTGAGGAGGGGTGGCACTTCAGACAGGTATGATGCCATAGACTCCACCCTCCAATCCAGCCATTCCCTGATGGGGAACCATTGTTGCCAATCTCCAGGTGGGGGCTGGAGATCACTCAAAATTACAACTGCTCTCTAGGAGGGATGGGGGAGGAGATAGAAAACTAAAGGTAGGTTGATGGTTGGCTGGGAGGGAGATAGGGTTGTGAACTCCAGGTTGGGAAATTCCTGGAGATTTGAGGGGTCGAACCTGGAGAGGGTGAGTGTTGAGGAGGGGTGGGACCTCAGATAGGTACAATGCCATTCACTCCACCCTCCAAACCAGCCACTCCCTCCTGGGGAACCACTGTTACCAACCTTGGGGGTGGGCTGGAGATCACTCAAAATTACTACTGCTCTTCCGGTAGCAAAGATCAGTTCCTCTGGAGAAAATGGTGGACTCTGTCATTATACCCTGCTGAGATTGCCATAGCAAATTGTCACTGAGTGCCCAAAGCCGGGGCACTCTCCCAGAGCCTCTTTCTAGAGACCGTTGTATTTATTTCCACAACGGGCCTTATTCCTAGTTTATGTATATACGATACATAACATCCCTCCCCCTAAGAGGAAACAACCTCTGAACATACAAAATCTTTTAAGTAGGCTGGCCATTGCCTAGTCCTTTGTGATTGCCACAAGGGTTCAGTTTTGGGTGTCTCAGTGCTCACAGTTCTGGGATCATTCTGTTCCCTAGTGGGACTACCTGGTAACCCGTGTTCCCTCTAAGCTGAGTTAGTGTGAGCTAGCTCACAGTTTTTTAGTCTCCTGCTCACATATTTTTTCTTAGCTCAGGAAGGATGGCTCCAGAGCAATGTTCCCTCTAAGCTTTGGAGTCTTGTGAGCAAAAATTCAAGTTTGTGAGCTCCTGGCATGAAAGTTGTGACTGAGCAGTTTGGCTTCTGCATTAATCAGTTTGCTCTGGAGCCATCCTTCCTGAGCTGAGACAAAAATGTGTGAGCTGGAGGGTAAAAAACTGTGAGCTAGCTCACACTAACTCAGCTTAGAGGGAACACTGCTCCAGAGCAAACTAATTTACACAGTAGCCAAATTGCTTGCTCACAACTTTAATGCCAGTAGCTCACAAAGTAGAATTTTTGCTCACAAAACTCCACAGCTTAGAGGGAACATTAGTGGCAACAGTCAGGTGTCCGGAGTCAGTTCCAGTTCGGTACTAGGCTCTATGTTTGACCCCAGGTCCTGAGGTGCCACACTAGCCTCTGCTTCCTGAGGTTCAGCTATGGTGGTTGGGCCCTCTTCGGTCTCTGCCCGATCCTTGAAGTTTCTGCCAGGCCATCGTTGCCTGAGCTGGTCTATGTGGCGCCTTTGTTTCCTGCTGACTGTAGTTTGCACCACATAGGACAGAGTACCGGTTACCTCTGTGACAGAGGCTGGAAGCCAAAGGTGCTCCTCACCATAATTCTGGGCGAAAACTTTGTCCCCGATTTTAAAAGAATGAGGTGCTTCCAGGACCTCCCTCTGCGGTGACTTGTCTGTTGTCAGCTTGGGGTGGAGTCGATCCAGGAGTGACGTCAGACGGCGTCCCATCAGCAGCTTGGCTGGGCTCCTCCAAGTTGTGGTATGCGGCATGATATGCTGATAGATCATGAAGAACGCCAACTTCTGACTCCAGTCTCCGTGGATCATTCTCCTCAGGGCTTCCTTTGTGGTCCACACCATCCGTTCGACCTGCCCATTTGTGGCTGGGTGGAATGGTGCGGATGTAATGTGTTTAATCATGTTGTTACTCATAAACTCAAGGAACTCAAGGAACTCTGATGAGGTAAATTGTGTCCCGTTATCTGACACTACAGTGTCTGGCAATCCGTGGGTCGCGAAAATACGGTGCAGTGCTTTTTTTTTTTAAGCTGCCCAGAAGGGCAAGATTTTATTAAATTTTTCTACACATAACAACACAATACAAAACAACACAAACATCATCTACAACATAAAACACATACATTCTCAAGCACAATATCTTGTCTATACCTAAAATAAGATACAGTGGATATAAGTTTTACGCATAGTGAGTGTATCTCCTGTCCTTTTACTTCCCTCTTGTTGGGATACATTATCTTGGTTTTATCTTTTGATTGTCTTCTAATATATCAGCCTAAACAGAACTATTATACCAGTTGTAAAACCATGTCCAAGTATTCTGAAATGTAGAATCAGCAAGTCCTTTATCACTAAAGTCAATGTATCCATCTCAGCTGCTTCAAAGACTTTAAGTATATATTCTTGTTTCGTGGGGGTCTGGGTAGTCTTCCAATATTTGGCATATAATATCCTTGCTGCTGTGGTTAAATATACAATGAGATAACGATCATCTCTATTAAAGTATTTCAGTAAAATGTTCAATAACATTACCTCAGGTGTAAATGGTATAGCTGTACCTAATACCTTTTGAATCAACCGATGTATCCAAATCCAATATTTTTTACTTATTTCACAACACCACCACATATGATAAAAAGAGCCCACCTCTCTACACATGGACATCACCAGATGGGCAACACCGAAATCAGATTGACTATATAATTTGCAGTAAAAGATGGAGAAGCTCTATCCAATCAGTAAAAACAAGACCTAGAGCTGACTGTGGCTCAGATCATGAGCTACTCATTGCAAAATTCAGACTTAAATTGAAGAAAGTTGGGAAAACCACAAGGCCATTCAGATTTGACCTAGATCGCATCCCCGATGAATATACAGTAGAGGTGAAGAATAGGTTTAAGGGACTAGATTTGATAGACAGAGTGCCTGAAGAACTATTGGTTGACCACCGCTAGCATCTTTGTACTGTAAATTGTATTGTAATGTTTTTATATTTGCATTTATAATATGTTTTAATGGGTGTATATTAATATGTTTTATGTATGTACTTACATTGTTTGTGAGCCGCCCTGAGCCTGCTTTGCAGGGAGGGCAGGGTATAAATCCAATAATAAATAAATAAATAAATAAAACTATGGACAGAGGTCCATGACATTATAAAGGAGGCAGCAATCACTGCCATCCCAAAGAAAAAGAAATGCAAAAAAGCAAAGTGGCTGTCTGATGAGGCTTTACTCATAGCAGAGGAAAGAAGGAAAGCTAAAGGCAATGGTGAAAAGGAAAGATTTGCCCAACTGAATGCAGATTTCCAGAGAACAGCAAGGAGAGATAAGGAGGCTTTCCTGAATGAACAATGCAAAGTAATAGAGGAAAACAATAGATTGGGAAGGACTAGAGATCTCTTCAAGAAAATTGTAGAAATCAAGGGAACGTTCCATGCAAAGCTGGCCATGATAAAGGACAAAAACAGTAGGGTCCTAACAGAAGCAGAAGAGATTAGGAAGAGATGGCAAGAATACACAGAAGAACTATACAAGAAGGACCTCAATGTCCTTGACAACCACGATGGTATAATCACTGACCTCGAGCCAGACATCCTGGAAAGTGAAGTTAAATGGGCCTTAGAAAGCATTACTAACAACAAAGCTAGTGGAGGTGATGGTATCCCAGCTGAGTTATTCAAAGTCTTAAAAGAAGATGCTGTTAAAGTGCTGCACTCAATTTGCCAACAAATTTGGAAAACACAACAGTGGCCACAGGATTGGAAAAGGTCAGTGTACATTCCAATTCCAAAGAAGGGCAATGTCAAGGAATGTTCAAACTATCGTACAATTGCACTCATTTCACACGCTAGCAAGGTCATGCTCAAAATCCTACAAGCTAGGCTCCAACAGTACGTGGATAAAGAGCTGCCAGAAGTACAAGCTGGGTTTCGAAGAGGTAGAGGAACTAGAGATCAAATTGCCAACATTCGCTGGATTATGGAGAAAGCCTGCTCCTTGGGAGGAAAGCAATGGCAAACCTAAACAGCATGATAAAAAGCAGAGACATCACTTTGCCAACAAAAGTCCACATGGTCAAAGCAATGGTATTCCCCGTAGTAATGTATGGCTGCGAGAGTTGAGCTATAAGGAAGGCTGAGCACCGAATAATAGATTCTTTTGAACTATGGTGCTGGAGAAGACTCTTGAGAGTCCCTTGGACTGCCAGGAGATCAAATCAGTCAATCCTAAAAGAAATCAACCCTGATTGTTCCCTGGAAGGCCAGATCCTGAAGCTGAAGCTCAAATATTTTGGCCACCAAATGAGAAGGGAGCATTCACTGGAGAAGACCCTGATGCTGGGAAAGATTGAAGGTCAAAGAAGAAGGGGATGGCAAAGGATGAGATGGTTAGACAGTGTCATCGATGCAACGAACGTGAAATTGAGCAAACTTCAGCGGACAGCGGAAGACAGGAGGGCCTGGCGTAATCTGGTTCATGGGGTCGCGAAGAGTCGGACTCGACTGTGCGACTGAACAACAACAACAAATCTTTCATTGCCACCTTAATAGGATCAACTGCCATAGGGATAGAATTCTGAATCTCCTCCATCGTTAGCTTAATTGGTTCGACCACTTCACTGATGGAATTCTGGATGGTGGCCTATACCAAAGCCTGCATCTCCTTTTGTGCTGGGACCGAAAATTTAGCAGTGGCTGAATTAGAAAGGCCAGGTGAAGAAGCTGGGATTTTTACTTTGGCTTGGCTGGCTTGACTGGCCTAGTTTCACATTTTGGATATAATATCACCTTACTTTTTTATTCCAATTCTGGCAAAATGCCCAAAATTTCTGCCCCGCTTTACCTCCAGTAATTGTTTTCTTCTCTACTAGTTTGTTTTGGTACACTTAAGATTCATTGGCTAACTGCCCAGATCTTATTTACGTTAACCTAGCTTTTTGTTTAGGAACACTCAGGAAACCTTGACTAATTGCCCAGAACTTATTTGGGCTACTCCAGCTACTTGTTTGGGTTTCCTCAATTACAATACACAAACCACAAATATACACACCACCGCCAAGTTCTCTTCTCTCCTCTCAACCCCTTTTAGAGCAGAAAAACCTTAAGGAAATTGTTTATTTTCTTTTGAGATCACTAATTTTCACCCCAAAAATAAACAATCAACATACAACATGCCATTAATAACAGCAGGTCCAGATTTTACTTTTCTTTCCGTACTATGTTCGCTTTTGTTTCTCTAGCTCCTCAGAAGTTTGTGAAAGGTTTCCAAGGTAATCCACACCCTGCCCCTGTTCGGGTAAAAATTGGGGTCATCAAAAAAGAGCCTTCTCCAATTCCACCCTGCCCGTAGTAGGGTTAAAAATTGAGATTGCTGCAGAGGGGCTCCAGACGCGCTGCCAACTCCACACACCACCTTCAGTTTCGTCTAATTTCCTTTCCCAGAGACCCCTATATTTTGAAAAGGGTATCTTAATACTCCATACCCTGCCCCCAATGGGGTAAGAATTGGGTTCGACGATTGTAGAACGTATGGCTCTTTTTTTGTGTAACTTTTTAAAAAAATAATAAACTTTGCCCAATTTAAAGGGCAAGTTAAAAAAAAAATTGGGTTTGATGCAAAGGGGTCTCTGTAAACTCCACCGACTCCCCAAACAATTAGAAAGTATAACTGGCCATCAACTTCATGGATTAAACAGCAAATGAGGCTCATCCCTCTTTGAGTATTGCCCTGAGTAGGGTCCAAGTCAAAAGTTATTGGTGGGCCTGTATACCATCCAATGACTCATCGAACACCTCAGGGAACTCCGAGTAGATTGAACTCATTTTATTATCAGAGACCTGGTTTACCCCGGTCACAGCAATACCAAGGGCCTTGAACCAGTCTAAGCCTAACAGACTGGCCCTATGCCCCTCGGCAACCAGGAGGCTCAGCAACTCCCTGAAACCTTTAAACTGTAGCTCAAACTCAGTCTTTCTGGCCACAGGAATGTGAGATCCCTGGAAATCAGAAAGGTGGACCCAGCTGGGCGCCAACCAGCGGCAGTTCCTCCTTGGAAACAGGCGCTGCAGTGTCTCCGTGGAGATGATGGTCATTGCCAATCCTGAGTTGACCTCCATCTCACACAGCTCCCCGTCAAGCAACACGCTGACATGGATCTTTTTCCTGGCCCTTGGTCCAGTGCTCATGACGGTCGTGGGGCAGGAGCAGCAGGTGGTCTCATTGCAGTCAGCTGGCCTCACTGTTCCAATGTCTTGAGCCTTGCGGTTTTGCCATGGTGAAGATGGTGGTGACTTCTTCTTTCCCTTGGCTCAGCACACTCTGGCCAAGGGGCCCCCGCTTGTCACACATTCGGCATCTGATATCACATGCCCAACACTGATCCCAGTCGTGTGCTCCTCCACAAACCGCACAGGCTTGCCTTGGTGCAGCATTCACTGGGGGCTGCCGGGGCCTTGCTACATGAGTTTTGTTGACATCATCGTCCTCACCCTTGGATTCACTAACTGAGTTGTGATGTACCGACTTCTCTGGGCACTGATGGGGCAGACTGCCAGCCTGTCTAACCTCCTTGGTGGACCTCTCTGCAGCTTCTGCAGTGATGGCTTCGGTGTGGGCCGTAGCATAAGTCAGCTCTGATTTCGCAAAAAGCCTCTGCTGGAGCTTTTCGTTCCGCAGGCCGCACACCAACCGATCGAACAACACCGCCTCCAGGTTGGGAAAGTTGCAGGTCCTAGCTGCCTTTCATGGTGCCATGACATATTTGGCTGTTGACACACTTGCTCCCTGGTCTTGCTTGTAAAAAGCATGCCAACAGGCGATCTGCGACGGCTTGGGTGCAAAGTGATTTTTCAGCTTGCTCGTGATATCAGCTAAAGAGAATAAGAGACAGCTAAAGAGAGTCTGCCGGGGCTACCAGAGACCTGGCCACATCGAACACGGTTGAACCACAGGAATTAAGCAGCATCGCCGTCTTCGTGGCTTCCACCTCGATCTGGTTGGCTTGTAAGTGGAACTCAAACCGGATTATGTAGGAGTCCCAGTCCTCCAGCTCTGGTTCGAATGCCTCGAACTTCATGCTGGCTGCCATCCCTCTTGCCAGTTCTGCTGGTAGGATGGCAGAGTGTTGTCCTTCTCCCAGAGGCCCTGGACAAGTCAGCTTTGTCTGCCATGGTGGCGGTGGTTCAGCAGGGCTGCCTACCCTCTATAATCCCACCTTCGTCACCAGTGTTAAGTATGAGATTTAAGGCAGCAGCTCATAATAAGTGATTCAGCTTTATTTACAAGATAGGAATGAACAAACAAACAAGAAGGCAACAGGCCCTCCTTTTAAACTATCTGGGATGGCATAACCACGCCCCTTGTTGCTTTAAGAACCAATCAGAACAGTAACATAACAACCAATAAGAATATCTCCCTTCAGAATCTTTCTAGTATCCTGATTGGTCTACTACCAGGGCCGGCTCACTCACTAGGTGAACTGGGTGTTCGCCTAGGGCAGGTCAGCCCTTAGGGTGCCAAACTGCACCTGCACCCCTGCCAAAAGCCCTGCATCTCCCTGACCTAGCTGGGGACAGGCAGCCTGAGCAGCGGGGCAGGGGAGTACAGTGCGTGGCCAGGGCTGCCCCTTCCTGCCGAGCACCTGGCTGGGGTGGGAGGGTGCCGCCAAGAGCCTGAGTGTGGGGGGAGTGCCAGCCTGGCTGGGCACCACCGAGACAGGTGGGCAGGGGGGTGGCGTTCCTTCCTGGGCCACCTCAGGCTGCCGTCATTGCCGTCAGGGCTGCGTGGGAGGCATTCCAAGCCAGGCTGTGGGTTGTGGGGTGCGCACGTGCCTGCCTGCCTCTTGCACCAAGAGTCTTCCATGGTGACCTCAGGTTTGGCTCCACTGTTGCCCTGGCAACTGTCCACAGCTCCCCGGCCATGGGAGGCCCTGCCCCCACCCCTCCCCCGGCACTATCACTCCCCCACAGGCTCCGTGCCCTCAAAGGCTGCCCCACCCCACGCTGCGGGCCAGGAGCGCCACAAGAACAGGCCAGGCTGGTGTGGGGGGGCATCTTGGGGGGCGACCTCAGGGTCAGGTGAGTCTCGGGGGCAAAGCCCTGGTTGGGCCCTGAACCTCCCTTGCCTGGGTGAGACACCCACCCTGAGATGGCTGTGCCTAGTGGGTGAGAAGCCACAGGCTGTGCGGGGAGACTGCCAGGCCACCTCTCCTCCTCCTGCGTGTGGTGGGTGGCTGGGTTTAGCCCCCACCCCCTCTTAGAACCTCTCCCCGGGGGCAGCATTCGGGGCTGGAGAGGGCCAGTGCCGCCTGTCTCTTTGCCCGCCTTCCCTCCCCAGGGGCCAGGTGGCTGACAGCGTTTACCCCGCTTCTATTTTTGCTTTTATTTTTGAAAATTGGTGGGCGCACGGGGGGGCGCCAGAAGGGATCCTTGCCTAGGGTGCAAAATGAGCTGGGGCCAGCCCTGTCTACTACACAAAGTAGCCAATCAGAGTTTGCTGTTTTCAATACCAGGCTTAGATAGGGGCGAGATTTTAGCTTAGCCTATTTATATATATATGATACATAACAATAATTAAAAGAAATGTAATCAAAGCCTGTTTTAGTTATGTCACATAGGGTTGCCAGCCTCCAGGTGCGGCCTGGAAATCTCCTGGAATTCCAAGTATTCTCCAAACCACAGAGATCAGTTCCCCTGGAGGAAATGGCTGCTTTGGAGGGTGGACTCAATGACATCATGTCCCCCCCCCAAACTCTGCCTTCCCCAGTCTCCCCCCCAATCTCCCAGAATTTTCAGTATTTTTTTATCACTATTATCAGTAGTTTTTCAAACTGGGGGACCCCAGATTTCCTTGTAAGACTGTCAGCTGCAAAGTGTGAACTCTCCTTGCTTCAATTCAGAATTCAGAATTAAGTCTTGCATTTTATGGATATATTTATTCTTACTTTTTGTCCTATACTTTCTCCAAGGAGTTCAAGCTGACATACATGCTTCTTCCCTCCTCCTTTTTGTCCTAACAACAGTCCTGTGAGGCATCATTCCTCCCTCTGCTACCTGTGAGGCATAATTAGACTGAGAGAGACTGACTAGCCCAACGCCACCCAGTTTATGGTCAGTGGGGTTTGAGCCTGGGCCTTCCCAGGCCTAGTTGAATGTTTTAACCACTACACCAGAACAGCACTGTCCATTTTCTGAGAGTTCTCCCTCCACTGTGACCCAAACTCCCAGAGTTTTGTCCTCCATGTCCTCCTCCTCCCATTGGCTCTGCAAGAACTGACCAAAGATGATGCTCACCAAACAAAAGGGGTCAGGAGGGCTGAGCATTTGCTTGGCATGCAAAAAGGTTCAATCCCCCAGGTTCAATCCCCTGTATCTCCACCTGTTAAGTATGGAACTCAACAACGAAATTATTTCAGTTTATTTGTAACAGCAACTCCAACTCAGAACACCACAACAACACACCACAAAACAGTGGAGCACAGCTCCTTCTTTTAAACTCTCCCGGGCTGTCAAAGCCACTCCCAAAATAAATTAAGGACCAATAGAATTACAGAGATAAGGTCCAATCACAATTGTTCCTGCTTTGATACATATTTACAAGATGATTGGTTCTGTACAGAGGTTTCTCAGAAACCAGCCAATAGTAATGCGACAGCTGAAGAGCCACATTTGAAATCAAGCTTAACATAGGAATGTATAGCCCAGATTCACATTCCAATACACAACACCACCTAAAAAGATCCGGTAGCAGATAATGTGAAAGACCTCTGTCTGAGACCCTGGAGAGTAGCTGCCAGCCAGAGCAGGCAATACTAAACTTGACAGAACAGTAGCCTGACTCACTTGGAGGCAGTTTCCTTTAGGGCTCAGTGGCAGAGCATCCGTTCTTCGTGCTTGAAGGTTCCAGGTTCAGTTCCCAGCATGTCTGGTTAAAGGATCAGCTAGTAGACGTGACAGGCCTCTAACTGAACTCATGGAAAGCCACTGCCCACCAAAGTAGACAAGACTAACCTTGAAAGACCAAGGGTCTGACTCAATAGAAGGAGGCTTCCTTTCTTTCCCTGTCTGTATTCATGAAGCTGGCTAGTTGGCTGGTCTGGCAATGGAGTTCACTGCAATCCATGAGAGGTTCATTGAGATTAAGGAGCTAACATTACAGAACATCTAGACATACACCTGCAAAGCAGCCTGTTCTGCCCAAAGATTCAGTGCACATGTGCAGATTCTTGTTTTATATTCTTAGACAGAAAAAAAACCCTCAGGGAAATGCTGCTTGGAGATGGACACATTTGTATTTTTAATTTGTTCATTAGAAACTCTGCTTCTGGTGCTGATTCATTGTTTACTGAATGTCAGATCCTGTTGATTGTATTGAATGATATATGTGATTTAAATGATACAGAGTAATTAAAATGTGGATTTCACTGCCAGAGGATGTAGTGATTTCCACAGGAATAACCAGCTTTAAAAGGGGATTAGATAGATTCATGGAGGATAAGTCTATCAATGGCTTCTAGCCATGGTGGCTGAGGGGAACCTCCACATTCAGAGGCACTAATCCTCTGAATCTCAGAGTGAGGAGGCAACATCAGGGGAAGGCTTCGGCTTCTATGCCCTGTTGTTGGCTGTCCAGAGGAACTGGCTGGCTACTGTATGAGGCAGGATGCTGGTCTAGATGGGCCACTGGTCTGATCCAGCAGGGCTCCTCTGATGTTCTTATGAAGACCTCTGCCTCATTGCCCTGTTGTTGGCCCATCAGAGAGACTGATCAGCCATGTGTGAGATGGGATGCTGGACTAGATGGACTATTGGCCTGATCCAGCAGGGCTCTTCTGATGTTCTTATGTAAGCCAGGTCAGAGATCCCCAAACCCAGCTTGTAGTCACACATACTATCAGGGAACTCACCTGCCAAAGCCCCCATGCTTGCAGAGGCTTGTGAGTGCTGTGAGAGGGGAGGAGGGGCTTCAGCCTTCCCTCCTGACCCATTTTCCAGAGTGGAAAGGACCACCTGTTTGCCCCTTTCTTGGGCTCCATGTATCTTTAGTCACTTGGTCCACTCAGGAAGATGGTGCAGGGGGAAACCTGAAGTTCCTCTTTCCCTTTTGCAGTGGTCATGAGCCTCCGCAAGCAAGGGGACTTTGCCAGGTGAGTACCCCAATGGCACATATGACTGCCAACTGGGTCAGGCCACCCCAACCTGCATCACATATATTGTTTCAATACAGGAATTGTGAACAACAGCTCCCTGAAAGACTACTTGCCTATTAAAACTGATTTCCTCCTCCTATGGGCAGATGCTGTGGAAGTAATTTCCCTGGAGGCAAACTTTCTGCCACCGGCCTTTTATAATGGTGCAGAAGGTTATGCTGGCTATAGTTGGGGCTGCAAACTGACCTTGGGGGGAAAATCCAGTTTGGCTTGATCAAGTGAAGCTTTTCAGGGTATGGACTGGAAATAAAACTTACCAGTTGCTACTATCTGCATGTTTTAATTAATTAAAAAGTTGCTGCTTGTTTTTCTGCTAAACAAATATCCAAGAAATAATTAGGCAGCAAGCTGAAAACCTGGTAATCCTAGCAACTTTGCTGGAGCATAGAACCTAGAAAGCCTTGTTATGCCATTTACTTTGTGTTCAGTTTGAAGCACTGGTAGTGTCAGACTCCAAAGGCTGGAGGAAGTACAGTCGCCAGGCACCCCGAGGTTCAGATCAGAGAGGCTGAGTGTGGAAGGTCCCTAAAAGGCCAGTGGGAGGAGCCTAGTGGTCCCTAAAAGGCCAGTGGGAGGTCCCTAAAAGGCCAGTGGGAGGAGCCTAGTGAAGTAGGGAGGAACTTTAGTAAAGCCTAATGTGGTGACATGATATCTGACACATCAGAGGGAAAAGCCTAACTCTGCCAGATGGTTCAGGAGTAAAGTTTGATGGGTATGGGAGCAGACAGTGGCAAAGAAGCTGGAGGATTGGACTGGGACTAGGGACACCCGGGCCTGCTCAGCCATGAAACTCAGCTGAGGGACTTTGAGCCAGGTACTCTTTCAGCCTGGCCAGGATTGTTGTGAGGATAAAATGGAGGAAAGGAGAAGTATGTATGTTTCCTTCAGAGGTAGATAAAAATATAAAAGCCAAAGAACAGTCACAACTTCCATCAGATCAACCAGAAAGAAGTCTAGCCCCTTGATTCATCTCCTGATCATGAGATTTTACTTCTTACCCTGGAGACTAGGGATGATTTTAATTCCCAATCTCTGCTGTTTTAGCCCACAGATTCTATTCCAATTTCATGTGTCTCTCTCATGTAAACCAAAGTTATGATTCTTCATTCTGATGCCATTTTCTCTTTCTTTGCACCAAAATTCTCCTGTGAAATCAACACATCTTTCCAACTCTATTTGTGCAACAATAAATCAGCATTATATCTTACTAGGAATAAGGCTCGTTGTGGAAATAAATACAGCAAGCCCTAGAAAGAGGCTTTGGGAGAGTGCCAAGGCCTTGGGCAGTCAGCGTCAATGTGCTGTGGTGACCTCAGCAGGGTATAATGACACAGAGTCCACCATTTTCTCCAGAGGAACTGATCTCTGCTATCTGAAGAGCAGTTGTAATTTTCAGTGCTCTCCAGCCCTCACCTGGAGATTGGCAACAATTGTTACCCAGGAAAAAATGGCTGGTTTTGAGGATGGAGTCTATGGCATTTTACCTGTCTGAGGTCCCACCCCTCCTCAAACCTCGCTCTCTCCAGGCTCCACCCCTCAAATCTCCGTGAATTTCCCAAGCTGGAGTTGGCAACCCTATCTCCTTCTCAGCCAAGCATCAACCTGCCATTATCTGCCCCTCTGATTTCAGCTTTGCATCTTCTCCCCCCTTCCTCCTGGAGATCAGTTGTAATTCTGAGTGATTTCCACCCCTCTCCTGAGATCGGCAACAGTGGTTCCCCAGAAGGGAATGGCTGGTTGGGAGGGTGGAGTCTGTGGCATTGTACCTGTCTGAGGTCCCATCCCTCCTCAAACCTCACCCTCTTCAGGATCCATCCCTCAACTCTCCAGGAATTTCCCACTTGGAGTTGGCAACCCTATCTCCTTCCCAGCCAGTCATCAACCTACCTTTATTTCCCTTTCTCTCTTCAGGTTTCCATTCCTGCCCACACACACACATACCTGCAGCCTCTTCTGTGCTATGAAGCCCTGACTGCCACAGAGTCCACAATTTTCCATGCTCTGAAGCCCTGACTGCCACAGAGTCCACCATTTTCTCCAGGGGAACTGATCTCTGCCATCGGGAGAGCAGTTTTAATTCTGAGTGATCTCCAGCCCTCACCTGGAGATTGGCAACAATGGTTTCCCAGGAGGAAACGAAGTCTTTCTCTGCAATGGAGATCACAGCAGCTTACATCATTCTCCTCTCCCCCTTTTGACTTGCACAACAACCCTGTGAGGTAGGTTAGGCTGAAAGTCTGTGACTGGTCCAAAATCACCCACTCAGCTTCTACAGCAAGAACCTGGATCTAGCAGACCCTGCTCTGAAGCACTGACTGCTACGCCTAAGGCAGCCAACCTCCAGGGGGAGCCTGAGGATCACCAGGTATCACAACTGAACTCTAGACAACAGATCTCTCCCCCCCAGAGAAAATAACTGCTTTGGAAGGTGGGCGGTATGGCATTCCGTTCAGCTGAGCCCTCTCCCCTCCCCAAACCCTGGCTTCCATAGACTCTACCAGAAAATCTCCAGGAATCTCCCTACCTGGAGCTGGCAACCCTAGTCAGGACTGCCCCCAATGAGTTCCTCACAAAGGTCTGCAAAGGGTTTCCTTCCTTTGCCTGAACCAAGCTTGGTTGCCTATAATGGGGAAATGGGCTCCAGTTTACAACTCAGCTGTTTGCCTTCCACCCTCATCCCATGAGCATATCTCACTCCCTAATTTCGTTGCCACCACTCATAGAATTGTCACTGCCTTTTTAGAGGGACAATGAGACCCCTCTGGCTGAATCTCCCTATTTGGAGATGGAATCCCCAATCTTTGGGGGATTCCTGGGAAGGTGGCAACCCAAGGGTCTGGCCTTTCCTTGCTTCCCTGGGCTACCCCCTTCCTTTGGTATTGTGCAGAGCAGGGGAGACTACGTGGTTAGAGCACAACACAGATTATTAGCCCAAATTAAAGAATTTATTTAACTATTTACACAGTTATGGAACACACACACTGTAGGAGTAAGCACACATTATGAACCAACAGGGCATAAACCAACAGGGGTTAAACACAATCCTCTTTCCCTACACACAATACTCTCTACCTCTGGAGGTTGTAGGCTCAGGATAGGATCTCTCCTTGGACCGGCCACTGGCTGTACTTCACCATCTCTCTCTTGCCCAGGGAAACTTCTATTCATTCCCCAGTCCAGCTGACTGTGGAGTGGCTGATTTCTGCTGCCTCCCAGGGACAAAGACTGCCTCGGGACAGTCACTGTTTTCCCGCACTTTTTGGCCTTGGGGCAGCTGGGAACTGTAGGCCAACATTCAACCAAGTGAGTGATACACCTGCAGGCCCCTCTCTGCAACTACAGCTCAATTAAACCTTATGGGAGAACATTTAAAACAAAGAACCACAGCCATCTTACAAACACAGGTAACTGCCATTTCATGACACCTACTAATGGCCACTGAGGGGACAGTTAGTCCCACACCAGAAGCAAGCAGGAAAAGCATCTTTGTCAAGAGAGAAAGTCATTTGCCAGTAATTGACAGGGCACAGTGGCTGAAGGGGGAGTGAGCGGGGAAGAGGAGCAGACCCAGCACCCAGCCAATGGCACATGAGTACTCTTGAGTAGCAGCTGATGGGTCAATGGCTGAGGAAGTGCATGGAATCTTGCAACTCCAAAACAGAATTATTATATAGAGAGATAAGTAATGTACTCTGTACATATAAATAGGGATGCTAGGACACTTGCTCATTTGACTCACATTCTGTTTGCTGGTTGTGAGCACAGAACCAGTTTTGCAACAGGTTATTTGCCTGTTTGTGAACATTTTGAGTCTGTTTGGCAGGTCATTTCTTTAGTTTCTTAGAACAGAACAGCACCATCAGCAGCATTTCATGCATGTGCATTTTTGCCAAGCAGGAGTTATGTTCCCCATTCCCCCAAACACAGAGTTCTGTTGTGGAGTGCTGCTCTTTTTGAATAAAGAATGAATAAAGCAGCCCATTCCAGTCATAGGCCAGATGTACATAAATATGGTTTGTTTGTTTTAATCTTACCATTTGGTGTTCATCTAAAGCCAAATCTGAATTTTCTTTCCCATCAGTGTCCCTGCCTTTTGATTCCATCTTCAAAAAAGCTATCCACATTTGGTGTCATTTTCACACCTTAACAGTGCTAGCATACTTTTGCACATCCACATATGTTTATCATTCCACTGTAATTGCACCTCTGCACTGCTTTAAAAGAATCTTCTCCAAACAACATTCAAACAAGCATAGAGAAAGATGGCGTCACAGCAGCACGCAACTGATTTAAAAATGCAAGTGCAGATTCAACCTTAGTCCATTTATAGCAATGACTGCTGCTGATATGTTTAGATCACGAGCATTTTGTGAGTACACTATTATTTTCTTTTCAAAGCCTGCTGGGAGCTGTAGTTTTCCACTCCTACCTGTGTCTTTAAAATGATTTTTTTAAAGAAAATCTCTGGTTACTTAAAAGTTAAACATTGACCGTGCAGAAAAAAACACATTCTTAACGCAAGTACATCAACCAGGAACCAAACCTGCCACTTGAACAGATAATAAAGAAACTAAAGTTAGCAACCATAGTAACCACGCAGCTGCAAAGCGTCACGTCCGTCAGTGGCAAGGCAGAGAGAAATGGTATGTTTGCTGGCCGAGCACGATTGGCACCCAGGTCCTGCATCTCCATGTATAAATACCATACAAATTGCATATGAAAGCCATGCAACCTGATAGCACAATACAACCAAATCAACAAACTCAGCCAAAGGCAGGCCATGAGAGATATGGTGGAATTCACCAGATTCATTGTCTAACTGAAATCTAAGTAGACAGACAACTGGGTAACAAGCTTAAAGATTTATTTGCCAGGCAAATGGTGATCGCAGAAACAAGTCTGCAAAGAGAAATCACAGCCCTGCAGGGGTGTTCCTTTCAGTTATACTCTTAGGTTACATCACATTAAGCATGGGCAAAAGCTGTAACATGAACCGAAACGGAAGGCTTCGGAGTAAATTTTCACTGCAGAGCCCTACACATTCCAAGGGCCATTTGCATAAACCAGTGTCCTTGGTGTCTGTCACAGTCTTCTAGAGTTCTTTACCCAGATGGTCTTCGTTGACTCCTCTGATAAGCTTATCTCACCGCTCAGCACAAGCTTGTTCTCTGGCAAGTTGCAAAACAATTAAACATGGCGCTGGCTATGCTAAGCTGCATTTTTATACATCAGAGGGAAGCTAAATCATGAACTGTTGAGTCAAACTGTGAGTCCAGGCAATCTGAGCTGCAGATACCAAGAAATGGAGGGGCAGGCTCTATAGACTGTAGATCCAAAAGGTAATCAGGTTAATTTAAGGGCCTGCTACAGAACCACCACCCAGACTGTAGGAGCACAGCAGATCTGGAGGAAGTGGTATGGGACTGGATTCTCAGAATTGCTCAGCTCTTCACATTAGAAGGATTCTAATCCCTAGTTTTGGTTTGCCTGCTGTACCCTCCTCCAACCTTTGGCACATGAAGAAGAGGATCCACTCCTTTCCTGAACAGCCTTTGGTAGCACCTGACCTCTGGGCCCAGAACCTGGCTGCCAGAAACTGCCCTTGCTAATGTTGCATAGCGCCCAGCAATGATGACCGTAATCTCTCACTCTTGGGGAGACTTCTGCGGTGCTATTGAAGCAACACATCATCTTCCCGGCTGGAATGCTCCCCTCCCCTCTGGCCTCTTGGCAGCCCTGACAGAATGTTCTGGAAGGATCTCAGCTGACCTTCCCTTAGCAAGGCCTGGCATGGGCATCTGATTTAGCTTCTGTGAATTGCGGGGGCAAGGCAGGGTCTTCCTGGTGCTCTTTGCCTGCTCGGTGGCCCAAGCTATAAAGCCTCAACTTGGGGTCAAGGGCTGCCTTGAAGTTGCAGGAGGAGGACCAGCAGTTGTTTCTTTGAGGACCAAGAATTACTCCCTGCACCTTTTCAACTTCTTTCCAAGGTGTGTGTGTGTGGGGAGGAGGGGAATAAGATTTAAGAATAGCCTAGCAACAAAGCAAAACAGAACTACTAGTCTGGGCTGCTGACCTGTCCCTCCCCCCAATGTCCAGAACAAAAAGAGGATTATTAATGCTGCCCGGGTCACCTGGTAATAGTGGGGAGGGTGGTGCTTGGGAGCAGCAGCCTGTGGGGAGGTGTGAAGCACCAGCCGGCTTTCTCCCCAGCATGCAGCCATTGAAAGTCAAAGTCAGGGTCCCTTTTTAGACTCAAATCCTCCATGCAAAAAGTCTGAATCTTCGATTAAAGCGTCAAGGTGAAAATCCAGCCTGACAGCTCGGAGACAGGCTTCATTCCCCGCCCCAGCCCCCCTCCCTTCGCTGTCACAACCAGAGCGAGGTTCACTTTCTACAACTACTAAGGCAGTGAATGGCAAATTAAACTAAGTGGGCTGGAGGTGGAGGCTGAGATAATTTGGGAAGAAATGGGCTGGGGGGGGAGAGTCTCATTTCAATTGCTCTGTCTTCCCTGTGCCTGCCAAAGTGTGTGGAAAGTGCCATCAAGTCACAGACAATATATGGAGACTTCTTGGGGTTCTCAAGGCAGGAGATGTTCAGAGGTGGTTTGCCACTGCCTGCCTCTGTGTAGTGACCCTGAGCTTCCTAGGTGGTCTCCCACACAAGTACTAACACCCTGCTTAGCTTCTGAGATCTGACAAGATCAGACTGCTACTGTATTGTATTGTTTTTTGGGGGGGTTGCTGGCAAGTCACAGCAGACTTATGGTGACATAAGAACATAAGAGAAGCCATGTTGGATCAGGCCAATGGCCCATCTTGTACAGGCTTTGAACCTCTCAGAACCCAATCCAGGGGTAAGAGGCACAATTCCTGATACTCTGCCAGTATGTACAGGATCTTACTTCTCCCTCATCCCAGTCCAGGAATGAGAGATACCAAAATCCCATATGCTTCAGGAACACTTAAACAAGCCCATAAGAATGTTTGCACACTCTCTCTAGGGTATTAGTAGTCACTGCCACCAGGATCTCTGGATTCCCACCAGCTCAGAAGATGAGGTCCCACCTCCTGTCTGGTTTCTGGGAATTAACAACTTATCACCTCTGTGCCAGAGCTGCAAACAATTAATTAACACAGTGGTAGCTGCATTACCAGAATTGGCCTAGGCACAGAATTAACCCAGCTGCAACACAGGACACAAACTCAGATAATATTGATCAGATATTATCTTTTATTCAGTGCAAAAGCATGCATATATCATAAGACTTGCAGAGGTAGGAAAACAAAGAATATCTATAGCTTATTCAGCTCTAACTACACATAGAGGTATTCATAGTTACCAGTCATTCAGAGTTACCAGATATTTCAATGTCCTTTGTGGAACCATGGAATCTTCAGGATGAACCACATGATTGCTGTGGGCAATTAAGTCCAGCTTCACTGCCCACTAGCAAAATTCCATGTTGCAGGTAAGTAATCCAAAGGGGAACTAACTCTCAGAAAGGAGCTCTCGTTCCAAGAAAACTCTGTCCCTCTTCCCATAGGGTGATCACAACTCCCTCCCTTTCCTGTCATAATTGAATATGGCCATTTACCCAATTATGAGAGGTTGAAGGGGTGTACCCAAATATCCAATTACAGTCATTACGTACATGACTGAAGCCACGTCTGCTGAGCTTTGATGTTTTAATGTTTGGGACATCTGTGTCCCCCAGCTTGGGAAGATGCCTCAATGTCTACTCTTCCCAGCAAAGGTGTCAATATGGGTATGAAGCTTGGCCATCTGTGCAGGCCATCTGCTCAGGTAACAAAAGTCACATGGATATGTTAGCAGCTAGACCATTTGGCCCTAGCAGGAATGAATCAGAAAAGTCTTTTCCTATACACATCTAGTTCAATACTGGGTGTCATCCAAGTGCCATCAAGAGGACCACCAGCAGGGCCAGAACTCCAGAAGCCCTCCCACTGTTGCCCCTCCCAATCACCTACAATACACAGCACCACTGTTCCAGAGTGTTCCATCTATACCTTGTGGTTAGTAGCCACTCAGAGACCTCTGCTCCATGTTTATTCAGTCCCCTTTTGAAGTTGTCTATGCTTGTAGTCACTTCCCCTTCCTGTGGCAGTGAATTCCATGTGTTAATTACTCTTTGGCATTGTGCAGGGTGTTGGACTAGATGATTGGACTAGAGGTCCTTTCAAACTCTATGATTCTAGGATTCTAAGTGTAAAGTACTGGGTTTCGGGCCTCATGACTCGGACGACGACATAAGAGAAGACGCGTTTATTCGTACTTCACACAAGACAAGAACAAACAGTAACGGCCGGAGGCTAACTATATACAGTTAGGGGGGACGGCCCCATATTCCTATTGGCGGGTTTGAATCGCCCGCCAATGCTGCCATTGGTTCTCTACTGGCGAGCTCAGGAACCTAGTCCCTATTGTTCTCAGAGAGCGAAGCTTGGCTGTATTTTGCCAGCTCTGCCTTCTGATCCCAGGACACAACACCCCTCCCCCATAGTTCGTCTCCTATCAGGTGACGTAGTCTTTTAAGTATGCTGGTGCCCTCCGTTCCCTTAGTGATCGTCGGGGGCCGGTACCGGACTGGCGGGGCCCCCATCGGGTGGTCCTCCCGCACAAGGAGCTTGGATCTCCGGTAGTAGCTGAGGTGGTGACGGTGGCGGCTGTAACGGCGGCGGCAGCGGCGGCAGCGGTTCAGCTGTCTCCGGGACCCCTTCCGGATTCCGTGGACTTTCAGGCGCTGGCTCCGCTGGCGGTGCCTGCAGCCGCTCGGATGTTGGGGCAGCCACGGCGTTTCCCAGTAACGGGGCCTGGGTCCCTGTGTCGGGGTCTTGCCGCCTCCGGAGCTGGTCCACGTGTTTTCGGAGGACCCGGTCCCCCTCTGCTAGGACCTCGTATGACATTGGCCCGGTGGGTTTTAGGATGCGCCCGGCCAACCACTGAGGCCCCGCCCCGTAATTCCGGAAGTAGACAGGTTCCCCCGGGAGGAAGCTTCGGGGCGCCTCCCGGGTCTCGACCAGCTTTCTCTCTGGGGCTCGGTCCGGGTGGAGCGTGTCTAACAAAGTCGTGGGGCGGCGGCCCATCAATAGTTCTGCGGGGCAATGCCCGGAGATGGGGTTTGGGGTGGTGCGGTGTGTTAGGAGGAATCCCCCTCTGTTATGCGGCTCAGGGCTTCTTTGGCGGTGCGTACCGTTCTCTCCGCCTGTCCATTTGTTGCCGGGTGGAAGGGCGCTGATCATATGTGCCTGATTAGGTTCCTTTCGAGGAACGCTTGAAACTCCGCAGATGTGAACGCTGCCCCGTTGTCCGACACGATTGTGTCTGGCAACCCATGCGTAGCGAATATTTTCCGCAGGGCCTTATTGCCGCTTTGGCAGAGGTGGTAGACACTGGGCTTATTTCCACCCATTTCGAGTAGGAGTCTACCGTCACCATGAACTGGAGCCCCTGAAACGGCCCGGCAAAATCTATGTGTAGGCATGACCACGGCTTGTGGGTAGACTCCCAGCTTTGGGTTGGCGCTCTCGGGGGATTGGGGCGGACTTCCTGACACCGTGTGCACCCTCGGACCCAGGTTTCAATTTCTGCGTCCATCCCGGGCCACCACACATAGCTCCTTGCCAGAGCTTTCATTCGTACAATGCCGGGGTGGGCCTCGTGCAGCGTTTCTAGAACCCCTTGTCTCATGGGCCCCGGGATGACCACCCTGTCTCCCCATAATAAGCACCCTTTCAAGGCGGATAAGTCTTCCCTCCTGGCTTTGTATGCCGTGAACTCTGGCCCTGTCTGTTCCGCTGGCCATCCCCTCACCACCCAGTTTAGGACCCGGGAGAGAATGGGATCTCGGGACGTGCGGGCGGCCACGTCGGCAGCCTGAAGGGGGGGTTGGCAGCTCCTCCATTAACAATACTGCGGGAGCCGGGGCCGGATCTTCCCCTGTATGCGGCAGCGGCAGGCGGCTCAGGGCATCGGCATGACCCAGCGCCTTGCCCGGCCGATGCTCCAACTGGTACTGGTAGCCCGCTAAAAACAAGGACCAGCGCAACACCCGGGGCGACAGTACCTGCGGCGTTTGTTTGTCCGCCGCAAACAGTCCCAAGAGCGGCTTATGATCGGTTACGAGCGTGAAGGGCCGCCCGTACACAAAGTTGTGAAACTTTTAACCCCCGCCACCAGTGCCAAGCCCTCCCGGTCGATTTGTGCATAGTTCCGCTCCGCGGGGGACAGCGTGCGGGAGTAGTAAGCCACCGGGACTTCCCTCCCATCCGGTAGCTTGTGGGCCAAGACCGCCCCGACCCCATACGGTGATGCGTCGCACGCAAGGATTACCGGGAGCTTTTCATCAAAGTGGGCGAGTACCGCGTTAGAAATCAAGAGTACTTTAACCCCCGAAACGCCGCCTCCTCCCTCGCTCCCCATGCCCAAGGTGTCGCCTTATCCAGCAGCCTGTGCAGGGGCTCGGCCACGGCGGCTTTGTGAGGGAGAAAGGCGTGGTAAAAGTTCAGGAGGCCTAAGAACGCCTGGAGCTCTGCCTTGGACTTCGGGGCGGGGGCCTCCACGATGGAGCCCCGCGGCTTGGAAGCGTCCCAGTACAGTTCGGAGGCGGGCGGCGAAGCTTTCAGGGGTGGTCGCGGCGATGAGGACGTCGTCGAAGAACGGCGTCACCCCAGGGATCCCTTTTAACAGATCGTCCATGAGATTTTGGAAGATCCCTGGGGCCACACTGACCCCGAACTGCAGCTGCTTCACCCTGAAGGCCCCCCGGTGGGTCACTATGGTTTGCGCCTCGGCAGTGGCCTCATCTACCGGGAGTTGCTGGTACGCCTGCGCGAGATCCAGCTTTCCAAATATGCACGCCCCCGCCAGTGTGGCTAAGACGTGGCTGACCACGGGTACGGGGTATGTGTGCGCCTGAAGTGCCTGGTTAGTGGTGCACTTATAATCCGCGCAGATGCGGATTTCCCCGTTTGGCTTGACGGGTGTCACAATCAGGGTCTCCCATCGAGCGTTCGGGACGGGCTCTAGGACTCCCTGGGCCACTAACCGGTCCAGTTCGGCCTCTATTTTTGGGCGGAGGGCCAGGGGCACGGTGCGGAAGTGCCGTCGGACGGGCGTCACTGTGGGGTCTAATTGGAGCAACACCGGGGGCCCTTTATAACACCCCAGTTTCCCGTCAAAGACCTCAGGAAATTCTTTGCACACCGCCCCCAGTCCCGCACCCCGCACTTATTTACTCCCCCAATCGTTATGCCTAGGGCCTCGAACCACGCCCGCCCCAGGAGACTCACGAGATTTCCTTCCACCACCACCAAGTCCAAGTTCCCCTCAAAGTCTCGGTACTGCACTCGGAAAGTGCCGACTCCCCGGATGGGGACAGGGTTCTTTTGAAAGTCCACCAAGCTTAGTGGCGATGGACGTAGAGGGGTCCCCTAATGGGCAAAGTCTTTTTAAAGTGTCCATGGAAATGATGGACGCCGCCGATCCCGAGTCCACTTCCATGCAACAGGGGACCCCTCGATCCGCACGGTTACTTGGATCTTCGGGGTAGAGGAGAGGTTGGGGTTGGGGAGGCGAAGTACCTGCAGCGGTTGGTCGGTGAGATGGTACAACTCGGCGACCTCTTCCGTCGTCTCATAGGCGGTGGACGATGCGCGGTGCGGTGGGACCGACGATCTCGAATTCCGGGGGCCCTTGGACCGGCAGACCCGTGCGAGGTGTCCCTGCTTTCCACACCCGTGACAGACAGCATCCCGGAACTTGCAGGATTTCCTTCCGTGGCCTTCCCCACAGCTGGCACAGACGGTCCGGTTGCCGGAAGGCTTGGCTGGCCCCCTGTTGGCCTGCTGGAACGGCGCCGGCTGGCGGTGTTGGGGTCTGAGGGCGAAGACCTCTTCGGTATCCGAGTTCCCGGGGCTGGGACTCCTCCCGACCACATGGGTGGCCGCGGCCGGGCGTTCCCCTTCAGCGGCCTCGTGGGCTGTTGCGGCGTCGATGGCCTCGTCCAGGGAGAGCCTCCGGTAGCCAACCAACTTGCGCCGCAGCTTGGAGTCCGCCAGGCCCCAGACAAACTGCGTCAGCAAGTTGTCCTCCACCTTCGGGAACCCGCAGTCCACCGTGAGCGCCCTCAGCGCGGCCAGGAAGGTGGCAACGGATTCCCCTTGGGCCTGGACTCGCCTCTGGAACTCCATCCTCTTGGCCAGGAAGGTCGGCTGGGGGCTGAAGTATGCGTTGAGGACGTCCAGGATCTCCCCAAATGAGCTTTCCAAGGCCGTGCGGGGCACCAAGAGGCTCTTGGCGAGGCGGACGGTTTGGGTGCCGCACGCGTTCAGCAGGAGCGATCGTTTCTTGTCTGGGTGGCGGATCTCGTTGAGCTCCAAATAGCTGATGAGCTGGTCGACCCATGCGTCCCAGGTTTCTGGCTGCGAGGGATCGAAGCGCTCCAGTGTTACATGAGAGGCAGCCATGGCTCTGTCTGGGAAGGCGTGCGCCAGGGCGAGCGGTGCGGTGCTGCTCTCGGGGTCAGCGATGCGATGCTCGGCGAGCGGTGCAGTGCTGCTCTCGGGGTCAGCGATGCGGTGCTCGGCGGTGTCCTTTTCGTCGCTCATGGAGTCACGGAAGGCGTTGAAATCCCATCCTCGTCGCCTCTGTAAAGTACTGGGTTTCGGGCCTCATGACTCGGACGACGACATAAGAGAAGACGCGTTTATTCGTACTTCACACAAGACAAGAACAAACAGTAACGGCCGGAGGCCAACTATATACAGTTGGGGGGACGGCCCCATATTCCTATTGGCGGGTTTGAATCGCCCGCCAATGCTGCCATTGGTTCTCTACTGGCAAGCTCAGGAACCTAGTCCCTATTGTTCTCAGAGAGCGAAGCTTGGCTGTATTTTGCCAGCTCTGCCTTCTGATCCCAGCACACAACACTAAGTACTTCCTTTTATCTGTTCTAAGCCTACTGCTTATTAATCTCATTGAGTGCCCACGAGTTCTTGTACTGTGAGAAAAGAAGAAAAGTACTTTCTCTGCCTTCTGTATCCCATGCACAATTTTGTAAACCTCTATCATGTCATTCCTCAAGTGTCATTTTTCCAAGAAAAAAAGCCCTAACCTCTTTAACCTTTCTTCATAGGGAAAGTGTTCCTTCTCCTTAATCATTCTAGTTGCCCTTTTCTCCACCTTTCCCAATGCTAGCTTTTTTTAGGTGTGGTGATCAGAACTGTACACAGTATTCCAAATGAGGCTGCATCGTAGATTTATACAAGGGCATTATGATACCGGCTGACTTGTTTTCAATCCCCTTCCTAATAATCTCCAGCATAGCATTTGCCACTTTTATTGCAGGCGCACACTGAGTCGACATCTTCAGGGAGTTCTCTACCACGACTCAAAGATCTCTGTCCTGGTCAGTTACCACCAGTTTGGAACCCATCAACATATATTTATGGTTAGGATTTTTTGCTCCAATGTGCATTACTTTGCACTTGCCCATGTTGAACCTCATTTGCCATGCTGACACCCACTTGCCCAGCCTCAGCAGATCCCTCTGGGGTGCCTCACAGTTCTCCCTGGTTTTCACTGCCCTGAACAATGCCTTACTGTGATAGGATACTATAACTAAGATGGCGACAAACTAGAAGCTCAGTGCTAGGGGCTCCTGTTTGGAAAACAACTAACGAACAGTCTCCGGTGTTAGCCGGTGCGGTCACCCTGCAGTCTGAGTGCTTAACACCAAGTTGGAAATAGCTGCTTGAGACACCTCCTGCGGGGTGCCTACGTTACCCCAATTACGGCTTATGCTGAATGCTCGAGGCTGGCCCAGCTCAAGCAAGGACACCTAACAGAACCGCGGCCTCACCTGAAAGACAAGGCGGCAATAGGCGTGGTAGTGGCGGGCAAGTGCGGAGCGGGGCGGAACGGAGGTGGGGGATCATCTAGTGTGCTCCCTCTAACACGGCTGCCACCCTGGAACCACTGAGTGGGCACCTGCACGCTGCCCCCCACAACTTTGGGTATGCAGCAGCAGCTTCGCGCGGTACAGCGGGGACCGGGGCACCTGGAGGGAATTTTTAACCCCCCTGGAGTTTGCGGGGCTGCGCTCAGTGGTACTGATCAGACAACAGGCTTCCATCTCAGCCCCAGCAGCTGCTTATACAATAGCAGCTATACTTTAAGTATCTACTGGCGGCTCAGGCAAGAGCTCTTAACTTTGGCGGCATACTGCCCCTCACCCACAACGTCCAGAGCTCAGAGCCGGGCTGTCAGGAGTGGGGAGAGAGATGACTTGCTTAGGCAAGAGCCTTTCACTCCGGCAGCATACTGCCCTCCACCTACAACACCTGGAGCCAAGAGCCAGACCGTCAGGAGTGGAGAGAGAGACAATTACAACGAGGACTGGTCGAGGTGACAGAAATTTGAGGCTCAGGAAACTGATCACTGCAGGCACGGGATCAGAGTGAGAGCTTTTCCATTAGCGCTGCTACCTGGTTTAGAGAAGGCTGCGGGACATCTACTGGCTGGCAAGCAGCTCCATCATCACACTGCTAACCCAAGGAACGACCAACTGATTGAGCATTATATAATTAGTTAATTTAATTGGGACCTAACAGGATAAATTAATTAATTGTAGGATAAATTAATGAATTAAATCAGGGTTTATTTAGTATTGTTAATTAGTTATTAGTTTATTCCCTACAAATTACCCTACCTTAAAGTGATTACAGGAAATTGAGGAGAAACCACTAAATTGATTGCTAGGGCTGTACTAAATTGATTGCTGCGCTTAATTTTGATTTTTCACTGGCCTTTATTAATTCACTGGCCAGTTGATTGGCATTATCTTAGAGCAATCAAAGGTGGATAGATTGGAAGGATAGGGCGGGAGTGAACTAGGGGTGTCTGTTAGGACTGGGTAATATTAAGGCCCAGCAGTTGGGGAACATTAGGAGAACCATACCATCACGAGTGGCATTTCAATGGTATATTCCATCTATAAGCCAATGCATGGTTGGCCTGAGGCACCGCGAAGGTGCTGAGAAGGCCATCATTAAATGGCGGCAGTTGGGCAAAGGATACCAATGCTCCTGGGGAGGGGAAAGTATAGCAGTGGGACCTGGCCAGAAGTTAAGGGAAGCAGGTGGAGAAGCAGAAGAGCTAGGCCCCCTTCTAGCCCACCCCAATAGTAGCAGGCAGAGGGGCTAGGAGTAATGACCCCCCTCCGACATTGGTGTTGTGTAACATCAGGTCCATAAATAATAAGACCTCAATCCTGCGGGATTTCTTGCTAGAGCAGGGAGAGGACCTGGAGTGCGTGGCTGAGACCTCGGTACGAGATGGGGAGATGGTAGCTCTCTCCCAGTTGGCTCCGCCCGGGTTCTCAGTCCTCCACCAATCGCCGACCTGGCATGCGTGACCGAGACCTGGGTACGAGATGGGGAGATGGTAGCTCTCTCCCAGCTGGCTCCTCCCAGGTTCTCAGTCCTCCACCAATCGCGAACTGAGGGGCAGGGGGGAGGAGTGGCTCTATTCATTCAGGAGGCTTAATCCTTCAGGATGCTCCCACCGTTGAAGCTCTCGGACATTGAATGCTCGGGCCTGGTGTTGGAAGCTGGGGAGAGTTTGGCTATTTGGCTAGTGTACTAGCCACCCAACGCACTGGCCAATAGCCTGTCATCCATGGTTGAGGCCGTGCCAGGCTGGGCATTGGAGTTCCCTTGGCTGATAATCTTGGGTGACTTCAATGTCCATGCCAATGATGTGGCCTCGACTCTGGCGATGGACCTGGTGTCGTCCATGGCGGCACTAGGACTCACCCAATATATAGCAGCCCCCACCCATCGGGCCGGACACACGCTTGATTTGATCTTCGCGGCAGGGGTTACAGTGGATTGGATCACTGCTTTGGCAGTGCCATGGTCAGACCACCATGCCCTGAAGGCCTGAGTGAATGCCTCACCCCAACCCTATTTGGGCAGCAAACATATTTTGGCTCACCCATGGAGCCTGATGGACCCTCAGTGGCTTCGGATGGCTTTGCAGGATCCTATGCCCCCTGGTGGCTCGTTAGATGAGCTAGTCGAGGACTGGCATGGCCGGCTTTTGGCAGCCATTGACAAGATCACTCCCCGATGCCCTCTGCACCCCGTTCTAAGTGGGCTCCATGGTTTACCCGGGAGCTGCAGCTGATGAAATGAGAGCTCAGACGACTAGAGAGATGGTGGCAGCGCACTCAGGATGAAGCAACAAGAGCATCTTATAGGACGTTTATGAGATCCTATGAGATGGCAGTCAAGGCTGCAAAGAGAGAGATCTATGCGGCTGCGGTTGTGTCTGCCAGCTCACGCTCAGCACAATTGTTTAGAACTATTCGGTCATTAACAGAGCTGCCACAGGGCAGACCAAATGCTAGGGAATTGGACATTGGCTGTGAGGCTTTTGCAAGCTATTTTGCAGACAAAGCTTTGTCACTCCGCCATGACCTCCCCGCAACAGTTGAGACAGTGAGCGAACTCGAGGTTCCATGCATGTCTTCTGGTTCCATTCAGGATTACTTCAGTCCACTCAGTCTTGAGGAAGTCGACAGATTGCTCACAACGGTACGCCCAACCACATGTAGCCTTGATCCGTGCCCTTCATGGCACATAAAAGCTGGCCATGAGAGGTTTCAAGGTGCCCTCTGGGATATTATCAACAAGTCTCTCCTGGAGGGACTGTTCCCTGAGGCGTTCAAGGAAGCGATGGTCCGCCCTCTCTTGAAAAAACCATCCCTGGACCCGGCTGAATTGGCCAACTATCGGCCGGTGTCCAATTTGCCCTATTTGGGCAAATTACTCGAAAGGGCAGTGGCGATTCAGCTGCAGAGCTTTATGGATGACACTGGCTTTCGGCCAGGTCATGCGACAGAGACGGCACTGGTCGCCCTCATCTGGATCGCAGTGGCACAGCGGTACTAATGCTATTGGACCTGTTGGCAGCATTCGACACGGTCGACCATCAGTTGCTGACCCACCGCCTTGCCGACGCAGGGATTCAGGGGCTTGCCTTGCAATGGCTTGTCTCCCTTCTCCAGGGTCGGGGACAGAGGGTGGCAATAGGGGAACACAAGATGCATTCAGTATCTCTGCCATTTCTAAAATCCAAGGGCCCCACTGCCACCTTGGCTGGTTTTCTGCTTCTACTGTATTTGAAGAAATTTTTATTGTTGGTCTTCACGTTTTTTGCAATATGTTCCTTATAATCCCTTTTTGCCTGCCTGATCACCGACTTGCATTTTATTTGCCACAGCCTGTGCTCCCTTCTATTTACCTCACTCGGACTAGCCTTCCACTGCTTAAAGGAATCCTTTTACTGCTTCCATTACTTTGTTTGTTAACCATGCAGGCCTTTCTTTTTTTATGCCTATTTGTACCTTTCGTAACTGGCAGTATACATTTTATCTGAGCTTCCAGGATTGTAGTTTTAAATAGTCTCCAAGCTTCCCAAATGGATTTGACCCTCTTTACCTTTACAAAGTCCCCTCATCTGAGAGAAGTTACCCCTTCTAAAGTTAAATGTGGTTGTGTTGGTCTTTTTGGGCAACTCCATATTTACATAAATGCTCAACTTAATAGCATTATGGTCACTGTTCCCAACTGCTGCTATCATGTTTACATCTCTCACCAGGTCTTGAGCATTGGCAAAGTTTAAACATGCAGAGGAACAGAGCACCAACTGTTTAAAGAAAATAACTTGGTTTATTAAAGAAGAAATAAATTCTGATAGGACAGAGGAGAGGCAGAGAGTCTTAACTAACCAACTAACTGCTGTGAGAGACGGGAACAAAGTGGAAGGGCTCAGTTGGAGCAGGAAGTCTCCAAAGAGCTAATCAGGAGACAGGAAGGGCAAAATTTGAAATTGTGCAAAGTTCTACTTATGCTAACTACCAGTCCTTCAGCTGTTCCCTATAGGCTGTTCTTCTGATCTTCTTCAAGTTGGTGCACTATAGACTAGAGATGGGTACAGACCAGGAAAGTGCAGGTTTGTCCCAGTTCGTGAGGTCCCACGAACTGGGATGAACCTCCCCACTTCAATGAACCACTTCAGTTCATGGGGTTCTTGGATCTTCCCTCCCTCCTTTCTGCTGGTGGCAGCTTCACAAGGTCAGCAGAATGGAAGGGGGGGAGAACGTGCAAAAGCCATTTAAAGAGAATGTTTCCTTTAAGTGGCTTTTGCAAGTAAGCGCCACATGCAAGTGAAGTCCAAGTGGTGAATTCACCACTTCCAGGTGAACTTGCCACTTGGACTTTACTCGGTCACAGTGCCCACTTCCAAAAGCCATTTAAAGGGAATAAGAACATAACAGAACATAAGAGAAGCCAATGTTGAATCAGGCCAATGGCACATCTAATCCAACATTCTGTCACACAGTGGCCAAAATACCAGGTGCCATCAGGAGGTCCAGCAGTGTGGCCAGGACACTAGAAGCCTTCCCACTGCTGCCCCCCCAGCACCAAGAATAGAGTGCTTCACCTGCCCCAGACTGAGAGTTCCTATCTATACCTTGTGGCTAACAGCCACTGATGGACTTCTGCTCCATATGTTTATCCAATTCCCTCTTGAAACTATCCATGCTTGTAGCTGCCACCACCTCCTGTGGCAGTGAATTCCATGCGTTAATCACTCTTTGGGTGAAGAAGAACTTCCTTTTACCTGTTCTAACCCGACTGCTCAGTTATTTCATTGAGTGCCCACTAGTTCTTGTATTGTGAGAAAGGGAGAAAAGTACTTCTTTCTCAACCTGCTCAATCCCGTGCATAATATAAACCTTGATCATGTCACCCCTCAGTCAGCGTTTCTCCAAGCTAAAGAGCCCCAAGCTCATGTCCCCCCTTAATCATCTCTTTTCTAAACTCACAAGTCCCAGAGACTCTTCGGCCTTTCCTCCTAGGGAAGGTGCTGCAATCCCCTCATCGTCTTGGTTGCCCTCCTCTGTCCTTTTCCCAGTTCTGTGGTATCTTTTGTTGAGATATAGGACCAGGACTGTACATACCATAGATCTATACATGGGCATTACAATGTTGGCCATCTTATTTTCAATCCCTTCCCTAATAATCCCTAACATTGAGTTTGCCTTTTTCACTGCTGTGGCACACGGGGTTGACACTTTCATTGAGCTATCCACTACAACCCCAAGATCTTTTTCCCTCTCCGTCTCAGCAAGTTCAACTTCAGACCCCATTAGCCTAGACTTGAAGTTCTTTGTCCCAATGTTTAATCTGCTCTACCCCAAGAGGTTGTTTCCTGCTGGAGTGCCCCACAGCGGTACTCTGGCAGGAATGAGCCCAGGCCCCGCCCCCTCCTGAGGGGGGAGAATTAAATGCCTAGGCTGGCTGGAGACAGGAAGGGAAGCTGGGCAGATATGCACTCCTTTGCCCCTGAGCCACTCCGATTTCATGGAGAGACTGGGTAGGGGCGGATTTAAAAGCCTGGCTTCCCTGCACAACCTTCTACCTGCAGGGCACTCAGAGCACAGGGAAGCCAGGCATGTCTGCTGGACTCTGCTTCCTGTCTTCAGCCAGCCCAGGCTGGCTGGAGACAGGAAGGGAAGCCTGGTAGATATGCCCTCCTTTTCCCCTGAGCCGCTCCGATTTCGCAGAGAGACTGGGTAGGCACAGATTTAAAAGCCTGGCTTCCCTGTGTGACCTTCTAGCCTCAGGGCACTCTGAGCAGATTACAAAGGGAAGCCAAGAATGTCTGCTGGGCTCAGGCTGGCTGGAGACAGGAAGGGAAGCCAGGTAGATATGCCCTCCTTTCCCCCTGAGCTGCTCCGCTTTTGTGGAGAGAGAGGCTGGCTGGAAACAGGAAGGGAAGCCGGGCAGAAATGCCCTCCTTTCCCCCTGAGCCTTCTGGAGCCCAGCAGACATACCCTCCTTTCCCCTGAGCCTCCTTTACCCCTGCCAGGCACCTGGAGAAGATCAAGCAGGGAAGGCAGGCATGTCTCCTCGCCTCCTCTTCCTTTTCCAGCCAACCTGCCCGCAGCTCATAGGTTATACTGGAGGAAGTCCATCTCTCCCCCCCTTTTCAGTTTTATTTATTATTTATTTATTTATTTTGTTATATTTCTTGGTCTCTCATTCCTCCCAAAGGGTCTTGCTCTTGTATACATGTCTATGTGTTTGTTTGTTTATTTATTTGTTCGATTTTTATCCTGCCCTCCCGCCTAAGCGGCTCAGGGCAGCTTACAACACCAATAAAACCAAGATACATAAAAACACGCACAATTCATATAAAACAGTTTAACCAAAAATACAATAAACGGCTCAATATATATTATATCTAAACGTCAACCACAGTGTGATCACTTAGCGGGTCGGAATGGCACAACTGGCGTGACATTAGTCTCACTGATATGCCCTGAGGAAAAGCGCCGTCTTTACGGCCTTGCGAAATCGCTGGAGATCTCGCAGGGCCTGGATCTCACTAGGGAGCTCATTCCAATATACTGGTGCAGCCAAGGAAAATGCCCTGGACCTAGTTATGGTTAGCCTGGCCTCTTTAGGGCCAGGAAGGATCAGGTGTTGTTGTTCCCCAGATCACAGTGCTCTCTGGGGGACATGCGGGGAACAGTCTGCTCTTCCCTTAATATCTGTGTGATTTAGTTTGGTCCTGTTGGGTGGAGCTCTTGTTTCACTCTCGTTTTTATATGGACTGGAGAAGGGGTGGCTGAGTGAGTACTCTAGCCTGGGAACTCACAGCCAAAAGAGGACGTTTCAAATGTAAGTCTTCAAGCTCCTTTTTAACTGCTGGTGGGGGGATTTAGAACTTGGGGAAAGCAAACATACCCAGAGGCTTTCATTTTCTTTCCCTTTCTTTCCCTTTCTTTGCTCCCTTTCTCCCCTCCCATTTCTTTCCCTTTCCGCCATTTCCTTTCTTTTCCTTTCCTTCCTTCTGTTTCTTTCGATCCCTTTCTTTCCATTTTTTTCTTTTCCCTCCCTCCCTCCCTTCCTTCCTCCCCCCTCTCTTTCAGAGAATGAGTTAGGCTTTAATCAGCTTAAATAAAGGTTAATAGTCAATAAACACAAAATGTGCCGAACAAAGCTTGAGTCCAGTGGCACCTTTAAGACCGACAGAGTTTAATTCTGGGTCTAATCTTTCATGTGAATAAACTTTGTTGGTCTTAAAGGTGCCACTGAACTCAAACTTTGTTCTGTTGCACTGGAACAGATATTCTTAAGTACCACTGCTAATGAAACATTGAGCTGCTATCCTACCTTAAGCTTGTGTGGACAGGAGGTGTTGGGTCTACCCTAATAATTTGTTCAAGTAACTTTGTGAAGTCTTTTGTACACTGTAACCCTATTGCCTGTGTAGAAGAGCCCTCTTGAATAATTCTGGTTTGCATAGATTCAGGTGGGTAGCCGTGTTGGTCTGAAGCAATAGAACAAAGTTTGTGTCCAGTGGGGCACCTTTAAGACCAACAAAGTTTAATTCTGGGTATAAGCTTTCATGTTCATGCACTCATTTTCAGATACATTGAAACAGATCATCAACCATTACATGCAGGTAGCAAGTGAGGAGGATGTTGCCCATATCTGTAGACTTCTGCAAACGTGGGAACTGTAGCCTCTGTTCATAACTGGGTCACTGGCCACTTCTTCAGCCATGAAGTATCTGTAGAAGAGAGCAGTGGCTCACAAAAGCTGATCCCCTGCCACAAATGTTCTTTGTGCTTTTGAAGCAGTTTTTCTCCAGGTAGGCTCGCCAGCTCTGAGTTGGGAAATACCTGGAAATTTTTGGGGTGGAGCATGAGTGGTGGGTGTTGCCTTCTGACACACTTCTGGTGATGTCAGGGGATGTGGCATATGCAAATAAATTATGCCAATGAGTTATGCTAGTGAGCTCCTGCACCTCTTTTTCTACAAAATGACCCCTACCTACCCCCTCCAACATTCTGTTTGGTCTCCAATATAGCTTTAGGTCTCTATTATACTCCTTTGCTATTTCATAGAATCATAGAATGTTAGAGTTGGAAGGGACCTTGCAGGCCATCTAGTCCAACCCCCTGCACTCTGCAGGAACACAGCCAAAACCCCTACATACCTACAACATACCCAAAAGATGGTTGTCCAGTCTCCTCTTGAAAACGTCCAGCGAAGGAGCATCCACCACCTCCCGAGGCAGTCTGTTCCACTGCTCAACCACTCTTACAGTCAGGAAGTTTCTCCTGATATTAAGCCGGTAACGACTCCCTTGTAATTTCTACTCATTAGATCTAGTCTTGCAATCCGGAGCAAGAGAGAATAGATCCACTCCATCTTCTACATGACAGCCCTTCAAATACTTGAAGACTGCAATCATGTCCCCTCTAAACCTTCTCTTTCCCAGGCTAAACATACCCAACTCCCTCAGCCTTTCCTCATAAGACTTGGACTCCAACCCTCTCACCATCCTGGTCGCCCTCCTCTGGACCCGCTCGAGTTTGTCAACATCCTTCCGAAAATGTGGTGCCCAAAACTAGACACAGTACTCCAGGTGGGGCCTGACCATAGCAGAATACAGCGGAACTATTTCTCACACCTCAGCCAAAATTTACACAAGGGGCTCTTCAATGGGAGCCTGAATGTATATTTGCTCATGTTCAAGATACGACAAATTTCCCAGCATTGTCACATGTACTCTGAATATGCAGTTTTACCTCAGCATTTGAAACATGGGTGCTTTGGACTCACCACTGTCTCTTCATTATTTTGGCAGGCATCAGAAGTTGCATTCAAAGGAAGCTGTCAAACTTCAATATTGTTGCATGTTAGTCACTATAGTGTTACACACCAGCTATAAAAATAGAAGTGTTAAACACTTGGAGAATATTCAGCAAACATTTGAGCTTTCCAAGGACATCTGGAGAACATTTGATATCAACTCACAGAGCAGAATGTCAGGAGAATGGTTGGGAGCAGATTCTCTTCAGCTTTCTCCTCTCACCTAGATGTGTCCCCAAATGTTGCTTCCCAACATCAGATCAATGGTTCTGCCATGGCATGGTTCCTGGAGCTGCAAACACTGGCTCTAATGGTTGATGTGTTTGGAATCCAGTATCTAGTTCTGGGTGCCAAGCCTCAAAAAGGACATTGCTAAGCAGGGGAAAGGACAGGAAAAGGACAACCAAACTGATGGCTAATTACAATAAAAATTGAACTGAACCAAACTGATCCATGATGGAGCACTCAAAGAGAAAAGACTAAGGAGTTTGACTCCCCCAGTACTGAAGACAATGAACAATATTGCTGGAGGCCCAACAAAAGAATATCCTTCTTCACACAATTAACTTGTGAAAGTCACTGCCACTGGTTTAGATGATCTTCAAAGGAGAGCAGGCAAGTCATGGAGTAGAGCGGTTCCTCAGTCATTAGCAGCCATGACAGTTAAATGGAACATCTGTATTCAGAGGCAGTATATCACTGGATGCCAAGGGAACAAACTATAAAGAAGATCTCTCTTTCTCTCTCCCTCCCTCCCTCCCTCCCTCCCTCCTTTTGTCAGATCCCTTCAGGACAACCTCCCAAAATAGGGCTGATCAACTCATGATCAGTGTCTCAGTCAGATTAGGAAGTTTTCCTATCTGCTACCCAATTGCAAGAATTTCCTTATACTATGTATTTCAGTTCTTTTCTCTCATGTGAGTTAAACCATGGGGAAATGTCCTTCTTAAAACTACAGGGAAAAACTGCTAACACTGTTTGAAATTCCTTCCCATGATCCTGGGCATCTGCAAATAAGCTGCAAATTAATTTGATATCAACATTTCACCCTCACAGGTCTTTGAGAATTTTTTCAACCAAATTTTCCTTGGAGTGCTCAAATATACACCCAAAATCTTCTACCTATTTTACATACCTTGATATTTGGTTTAAATTGTTGATGTCCTGCAGATGAGCTCTGTCAATGTTTGGCAGCTGACATGCAAAATTATTTAGCTAGTGGCAGTACTCCAAGCAGAACCCTCACAGCTATGCCCTGCCCTGTCCTCCCTAGTTTATCAACCTCCAGGTGGGGTCTGGAGATCTCCCAGAATTACAGGTGATATTCAGATGAAAGAGATCAATTTCCGTGGAGAAAATGGCTGCTTTGGAGGTTGGACTCTATGGCATCATGTCCCACTCAGCTCCCTCCCCTCACCACACTGCACATTCCGCAGGTTCCCCCCCCAAATCTCCAGGAATTTCCCAACCCAGACTTGGCGACCCTATTTCTGGCCCTTGTTTCCTGCTATATCTCGGCCCATGACCCAGACTCTTCCAACCCACTGTTGCATGAAGGTCTTTGGTGGGATCCAGTCCCTGCCTTGCTGCTCCTAAATGCTTCAGACTCCCACATGATACCCTTATAAGTTGCACACACACACACATGTTAATCAAATCCCTCTTTAAACCCAACTGTCTCCTTTGGCTGAACCTCCTATCTGTCATTCCTTATTAAAACAAATTTTTGTACCTGTAACTTCAGTGTTCTGACATGAATTGTCCCACCACACTGGTTTCTCCTTCCTTTCCACACTTCTTATTTTCTTCATTGTCCATTTTTAGGTTGTCACTTCCTTGGGGGTGGAATATTTCAGATCCGTTCAGCTAACTTGTGATGTTTTTCTCTCAAGAGAATTCCCCTGATGCAGACATTCAGGGGAAATCTTCTTGCATCTGAAGAAAGGGCTACCATTAGAAGACTAGATCTGCAGCCTTCAACCCAGCCAGCTGTCTGCTGCCCATAAGACTGTGTCACTGTGTAAACAAAGAGAGCTCTCCACCTTCAGGGAACACTCTTCACATCAGCTTGTCTTTCCAGAAACTTCTCTGCTTCCTTGGGCACTCCATCCTCTTTGTGGGCTCTACTGGTCTCATCCCCATCCGTGGCTGCTTCTGTTGAGGAGTGAGAGGACCGTCTCGGTTTCACTTCTCTCTGCAGTCCTTTACGTGTTCCTCAGCAGTTTCATTTTTATGGTGTTTCTTAGTTGGTTTTGCATTGCAGACCCAGATTGGATGGAAAGGCAGCATAAAAATGTTTTACATAATAAATAAATATATATGCCACCTGGATTCTATATGCACCATGTACAGTATTGGTATGTACAATGTACAACATTAATATATATTAATATGATATATTGCATATGGTGATTTATGGGTGCTGAAATAATGTTGGAAAAGGGATACATCTTGAATGCAAATCATAGGAGAAGCAAAAAGTTTAAAAAGCAGATTTGGGGGTCACAGAACAGCAGGGAAAAGACACTCAAAATTGTCCCTTCTCATTTTGAAGGCAAGTCCCCACTGCTTTTTGAGGACACCCACCCACCATTACTGATCTTCCTGTTGCTGAACTCCGATCAGTTTCTAAAGAATCCAGAGCCTCGTGGAAGCCATCTTAAATACTCGACAGCTGACTTGTAACAATGCTTTCTTTTTTCTTCCAGCCTTTCATAGATAACATGGAGTGGTGTTTAGTGTCCATTAATATTTGACAGAAAACAGGCAATGGGAATTAGGGATGATTCAGTTTTCATAAATGAGGCATTCAAAAATGGAACTTACTTTGTCAGCAGTGTAGGCTGCAGTAAGCTGAGCACCACAAAGGATCACATTGATGAGTTGTTTGCAATTCAAAATCAACACCTTTTCAAGGAGTTCAGCATCTGCACTGTCTCTGCGTTCAGCTGGTAGCTGCCACAGCTTTCTAGCTTGCTTGGTTTACTGAGCCCCAAGGAAGAGCATGCAATATTTTTTTAAAAAAGTTACATTTTGCATCTCCCCCCCCGATTTCTCCTGCATCTTCTTGATCATGATCAAGAAGATGTGAGGAAATCAGGGGGAGATAAGGGTCAAAATGCGGCCACGCAGTAAATAGTGGGAAATTGAGCAATACAACGGGGGTAAACAGGAGTCCGAGGGCAGAACAACTGCTTTTGTGGAATCAGTCTCAGCCAATGGTAGATTGGGAGAGCAGGGAGCACTGTGGGACAGCAGTGGGAGAATCATACACGCCAAAGATGTGCAATACAATTTAGCATACTTCCAAGAGTGTTTAAAAAGTGAACCATTTTTCAAGTGCAGTGGCACCTTACAACCAACAAAATTTAATCGTGCATGCACATGAAAGCTTATACCCAGAATTAAACTTCTTTGGTCTTAAAGGTGCCACTGGACTCTGACTTTGTTTCTATTGCTTCAGACCAACATGGCTACCCACCTGAATTGTTTTTCAATTCATGATCAACCTGCAAATCAAGCCAGGGAGGGCTCAGTCCTTTATCAATTGTAAACAGTATTTGACAGCTGGAATGATTTCTTGTTTGAGGCCTGTCAAACTCAAAAGCATCGGAAGAGGCCAAAAAAAGTCTAAACCTTTCCAATTTTGCTGTTAACACCTAATCGTATTCAAAATCTGAGTGGCAAAATTGGATAACTTTGCTGAATTCTGGATCTTTGCAAATATCGGTTTCAGCTCAGAGAGAAACAGATTGTTTAAAAATTGATAAGTCTCCAGTGCTCGGTTTTCCCCAAAATTAAATTAATGTTGCGGAAGCTGCTCTGAATTTGAATTCCTTTGCTTGGGGGAAGTGGGGAGGGAGGGAGGGGGAGTGATACAACAACACTTCACAAGGCGATCGCAAAGATGAGTGAGACAAGGTATGTTAAACACTTTGCACATTAAAAGCTCCTGTATGAATCTTGAATAAAAATCATAATGAAAACCTGCAAGATGCGCAGACATTGCTCAGGGGGGCAGGGGTGGGGAGAACAGATAAAAGTTCTTTGGTAAGAAGGATTCGGCTCGCTCCGGTTTCCTCGCAACTCATTGCATCTTCCTCCAGAATTAGTATTATAATAGAATAATAACATATCCCGGAGGTGCTGTTGGTTTTAGTTAAGTAATGTTTGCGAAGGGCTTTGAAATCCTTGAAAGGAAGGTGGCAGAGAAATGCTCTGTCATGTTGCTTTAATAGGCTTCGGGTCTCAAATCATTCTTAGTTGGGAGCGCCATTTTTTAAAAAAAACACTGTACAGGGACTTGTGCAGATCAGATGGAGATCTAGCAGGCAGGACATTGCTGCAGACTCATGATTCATGTCCTCTTGCTGCCCAGAGTGCAGAGAAATCTTCACTTGACTTGAAAGAGCGATGCCTTGGTCCTTGGCTTCCATCTCTGCAATAATAAAGAGACCCTATCATATGGACACTGGAAGCCTCCCTAGCAATCCCCAGCATGGTGCCTGTGAGCCTAGTGGTGCCCACCAGTTCATTCTGTTTCAGTCTTAGGAATAAAATCAGGGCTTGCCAACTACTCATCACCAGCAACCATTTGCCCACCACCAAGTATGTCTGGCCATCACTGCTGATGGTTGCAGCAGGAGAGAAGGGCATAGGGAATGGCATCCAACCCCAAAGGTGACTATAGGTTGGAGGGCACTCTAGGAGTCCCCCTAAATCTCTGTGGTTCTTACCATAGAGATTTAGGGGATTCCTAGAGCATCAACCGGAAGTGACACTGCTTCCAGCCCTGTCCCCAAAGTCTCCCAGGAGTTGTGGGTGCAAGCATGAACAGGAAGAAAAAGAGAGCTTCAGATTGGCTTCCTGCCAGCTGATAGACTAGTAAATCCTTGAGCTCATCCTGGACAGGGACATCCAGGGCCGGATCGCCCATAGGGTGAACTAGGCGCCCGCCTAGGGCACGCTGGCCTCAGGGGCGCCTGCTCACTCCCCCCCCCGCTCCACAGAGACACACAGAGAGAACCGCTGCTTTTCAATTTCCCCTCCCCCAGGTGCACCAGACGTCCTGGATCAATTTTGGCTCTGAAATCCTGACTGCCAGAGCCTCCCAGACAGTACTGGCCCATGGTTGGGCGCTGCTCACATCAAAGGGATTCATGATTTCCCCCACAGGATGTGAAAATATATTGATCTGGGACCAATGAGCTCTTTCCAGCCTAGCTGTAATCTCCATAGCTTTTCCTGAGATGAAATGGTTTTCCGTGCTCTCATTCCCAACTGTTGGGATCTCCCAACATTTTGTATTTGACATCTGCTCCCTGGCAGTCATTTTGTGGTGACCACTAGCCTTCCCCAAAATTCCCAAAGTTCTCAGAGGGGCTACAAGATTGGACACTAGGGTTGCCAACAGGCCAGGAGAAGAATGTCCTGTCCATTTAGTAGAGGCTTAACGCATGGAAATGGGCAGCTGAAGCCTTACGTGGCACGGACCCAAATAGCATCACCATGGACAAGGGTCAGGACAAGGCAGTTGGCAATCTAACTGGGCATCTGGGCCACTGATTCAAGGACATTTCCCAGTTCTGTGACTCCAGTTAAAAGGCTCTTAACCAGAGATGCGGTCTCTAGAGTCAACCTCCAAGTGCGGACTGGAGACCTCCCAGAATTAAAACAGATCTCCAGACTACAGAGATCAGTTCCCCTGGAGAAAATGGCTGCTTTGGAGGGTGGACTCTGCCTTCCCCAGGCTTCACCTCCCCAAGTCTCCAGGAATTTCCCAATTTGGGGGGGAGGTACAGCCTGGAAAGAACAGGGTTTGGGCAGAGACCTCAGTGGAGAACAATGGTATACAGTCCAACCTCCAAAGCAGCCAATTTCTCCAGGGGAACTCATCTCTGTACTCTGGATTAGTTTTAATTCTGAGAGGCAACCGTACCCTACCCAGCTCTGGAAATGGCCCAAGAAAAAACAGTATTCAAATAGATTGTGCATTTGTGGATCAGGTGCAATAGAGGCCTTAGATCATCTTATGTTATTTTGCCAACAGTGGATTGGCCCCAGATCCTGTTGGATTACTCTGTTTTACATAGACATCACCTTCTTATGGAACCTTGGGTGATAACGATACTGCTAGCAGATAAGGACCCTGAAATGACTCGCGTGGTGGCAAAATATCTATCAATAGTGATATTTTTAAAGCGGCTTTGAAATGCTATAGGTAGTTTTAGGTGTATACATTTTAAAATTCTAAAACTAATTTCCATAATATCATGGGATTTTATAGAATTTATGGAAGCTTATAAAATGTTGTCTATTAATGCTGTTTATGAGTATGTTTATTAGTTTTTATTGTAAAAATGTTTGGTCTAAATTATCTTGTGTTTGTAATACATATGTAATGTATTTTATAGTAGCTGTTTGTACATTTGGCTTAAGACCTCTGGTCATTGAAGTTAATAAATGAAAGGAAGAAAAGGAAATGGCCCAAGGGGGTGCAAGGGCTCCAACAATAATCTCAAGGGATGGGCAGGAACATATGGGACGTACTGGGAGCAGCAAGGAGGCCCAGCCTTCATACAGTGACATGTCTATGTTACTGTCCACATGACATCGAAGTGATGTCATCATGTCCAGGCAAAAACTCTGTGGTAAATTTGACTTCTATCATAGAGATTTTGCCCAAATAGCAGAGTGCTCCTCCCGATGTCACAGAAATAATGATGTCACTTCCAGATCACACTGGATCTCTCTCTTTTTCTGAGTGAGTTTCCCCCACTGGCCAGCTGATTGGCAGTGGGGAGGTGGGGCCTGGGGCCAGGGGACTCCTGCCTTCACCAGGGGATCTGGCAACCCTAATCCCAGGGAATATGGAAGTTTCCCCAACAAACCAAATTGTGCCGTATGTCCTTATTGATCAGATGGGCTTTATGCCCAGAAGAACCATAACTGATAGTATTAGAAAAACACTGAACATTATTAACTACTGTAAATTAAATAAAATACATTTGGTGCTTTTGTCAACAGATGCAGAAAAAGCTTTTGATAGAATGGAACCCCTATCTTCAGGAACTCCTTTCAGTAATGGGCTTTGGTCCCAAATTTAGACAAGCTATTCAAACTTTTTATCACAATCCGGTGGCCCAGGTTTGCATAAATCTCTTTAGATCAGACAACTTGGACGTAAAAAGAGGCACCAGGCAAGGGTGCCCTCTTTCACCTTTGTTGTTTGCCCTTACCCTTGAACCTTTAGCCCACACAATTAGGAATGATTTAAATATTGACAGAATAAAAACAGGCAATGACCTATATAAAGTTTTTATGCTGACGATGGAATATTATATAACACACCCTGAGGTCACACTACAATGCTTACTTACTCACTTAAATAATTTTGGTCTAGTTTCTGGCTTTTCAGTGAATTATACCAAATCAGAAATCTATCCATATATAGCTCTCCTAGTCAAAAGGAAAGTCTTCTAAAAACATTTCCTTTTAAATGGGTCGGAAACGTTTGGAGGCATCTAGGTATCAACATCCCTGTAAACTTGCCAGATCTATACTCATGCAACTATAACTCTCTAACATTGCAAGTTAAATCTACCTTAGAAGACTGGAATAAACTAAATTTAACTCTGATAGAAAAAACAACCCTATTTAAAACAATTTTATTACCTACATTTTTATTTCTCTTTCAAAATCTCCCTATACCTCTGACAGCGAATGATCTCAAAACCTGGAGATAGAATATACTAAGTTTTCTATGGTCTGGTAAATGGGTGAAAATCAACTATACAAAGCCAACCAAATTGGGGGGTCTAGGGTTTCCTGATATTGGGAAGTACTATATAGCTTCCCAACTCAGAACTATACATTATTATGCCATGCCTTTTTGTACTAAACTGTGGCTTCAGATAGAAAAGTTAGGAAAACTATATGAAATTGTGGAAATGGACAAGCTCAATATTATACTTCAAAGAAAAGATGATAAGATTTTCCAAAAAAGATGGGCTAGAGTCTATAAATGGTATGAAAATAATGTTTAATATTAACTCCAAGGCTTGGAACATAGCATGTATTATTGTTACAAATGGTCTTAATACGCTATTAAATCCATAAATAAGGTTGAAAGAGCTTAGCACCATATCTGACATAGATAAACCATTAACACATTTTGAACTCTTTTTGAAAAAACAGCCCTCCAGTTTAAAAGGCCTACTTGCAATAATTTATAAACTGCTTAATGATAAATTATGGTCAGGACAATCTTCAATCCAAAGGGCATGGCATAAGGACTGTAACACTGAATACTCAGATAAACAATGGTCAGAAATTTGGTCCTCTTGCATGTTCACCAGTAAATCTACAAATCTAAAACTACAACATTTCAAACTGTATGTGAGATGGTATCTTACCCCGGAATGGTTGTTTAAATGTAAATATAAAACCACGCCTCTTTGTTGGAAGGGATGTGGTAAGGCTGGGACTTTCATCCACTGCTGGTGGGCTTGTCCTAGAATCATGGCCTTTTGGAAAGAAGTTCTAGAAGAAGTGACAAAGATTACAGGTCACACACTGCCCAACTCTCCAGAATCCCTATTACTACACTACTGGCCAGGGAATTCCTTAACTAAGCAGACCTGAATTAATTTCAATGCTATTGATGGCTGCAAAGTGCACAAAACTGGAAATTAAATAAAATAGCTACTTTGACACACTGGAGAGCGAAAGTATGGGATGTTGCAGTCTCCAACAAGTTGGCAACTCAACTACTAGTACTGGACAATCTGAAATGAGTGAATAACATCATGGAAAAGTGGTGGGGTTTTTTTAGTATGTGACCACAAATCAACCATACTTATATAAGGTGCCCCCAAAATTTATGGACTTTGCATTTTATTAATAGGAAATATTAAGTTATATTAGCCTTCAGTAAAAAGAGTGGTGAGCCTGTTTATTTCTTCCCCCTTTACTATGTTTACTATATTGTCTGTTTTAATTGTTTATCTTTTTGTATCGTGATATGATATATCTTGTACTATTCAGATACGATTACCAGTTGTTGTTTGATGTTCTGATTGACTTTTATTGTTACAGTTTTGTAATTGCTATTTAAAAAAAAAAAGTTCATTAAAAAAAACACAAATTGTGCCCCCTGGGTCGAAAAATGGCAAGGGTGGGGGGAGTCTGAACCTATATCTCTCTATGTTTGCCATAGTTGCAGTCTGAATTGTGCACTGCATGAGGGGCCATTGAGGAGAACCCGTGACGCAGGGTGGAGACCCCAGTCCTGACTCATGCACTGTGCAATGTATAAATCAACCACTTACAGTACTTGCTCTCAGTTCAGGTTGCTTGGGAGCGGAGAGTGAGTGGTCTTCCAAGTCTCCAAGACTTAGAAACTCATCCTCATGCACGTCTGGATCAGCGGGGAGGAGCCAGCATCGCAGCTGGTCAATGTGTCCCCGCAATAACTGCCAATCCTCCGCTGAGACCTTGTAAGACAGGGAGCCTGTGACTTGGACTACCCAGGCTGAGATCCACGCTGGGCCCTGGGAAAAGTTCTCAGCGTAGACCAGGTCCCCCGGGAAGAACCCACAGGGAGCTTCTTGGCTGTCTGGAGCTGTGCTTTTTTCCAGGGCCCAGTCTGGATGAAGACAATCTAACCGGGTCCTGAGGTGCCTTCCCATGAGGAGATCGGCAGGGCTGTGCCCCATGGTGGTGTGGGGTGTGATCCTCTGGTTGAAGAGGAAGGCAGCGAGGTGATGGTGCCAGTCGCCCAGACCCATTCAGCGCAGGGACTCCTTCATTGTTCTGATCATGTGTTTGGCCTGACTGTTGGCCACAGGGTGGAATGGAGCAGAATGGATGTGCCAGATACCATAGTAGTTCATGAACTCCTGGAACCCCAGAGGTGAATGCTGTCCCATTGTCAGTGACTGGGGTATCTGGGGTGCCATGCATGCTGAAGATCTGCCACATTGCACGGATGGTGGATCGAGATGAGGTGGGAAGAACCAGGACAACTTCCAGCCACTTGGTGTAAGAGTCTACCAAGATGAAGATTTGCCCCTGGAAGGGGCCAGTGGAATCCACATGGAGACAGGCCCATGGTTTGAGGGTGGACTCCCAAGGATGTACCGGGGCTCTTGGGGGCTCTGGCCGGGACTCTTGGCAGGTCTGACAGCATCTCACCTGGTCCTCTATCTTGCCGTCCAGCCCCAGCCACCAGACATAACTCCGGGCCAATGCCTTCATGCGTACTATGCCTGGGTATGTTTCGTGTAAAGCCGTCAACAACCTCTGACGGAGTGGGGTGGGGATGACCAAAGCAGGCAGCCCTTGTGTGATGACAACTCATCCCAGTGTAAAGAGAATGCAGCGAACTCTGGGCCTGTGGGACAGTCCCTCCCCACCCAGTCCAAGACCCGAGAGAGGATGCAGTCCTGGCCGGTGTGGTTGGAAACCTTGGCCACCTGGACAGGATGGTCAGGCAGGTCCTCCAACATGGTGATGTAGTGCACAGGAGCCAGGTCTGGGTCGCAGGACAGCAGTGGCAAGCAGCTGAGCGCGTCGGCATGGCCCATCGCTTTTCCAGGGCAGTGAACAAGCACATACTGGTAGCCGGCCAGGAAAATGGACCAGTGGAGCACTTGGGGCAAGACCATCTGGAGTGTCTGGCGGTCCAGGGCTAGCAGACTGAGAAGGGGCTTGTGGTCCATGACAACCTCAAAGGGCTGCTCATAGAAGTAATCATGGAATTTTTAAACCCCTGCCATGATTGCCAGGGCCTCCTTGTCAATTTGCATGTAGTTGTGTTTGGCTGAAGACAGGGTACATGAGTAACAGGCCACGGGAACCTCCTGGCCATCTGGTAATCAGTGCCCCAGTATGGCCCCCACGCTGTATGGAGATGTGTTGCAGGTGAGGATCATGGGAAGGGACTCATCAAAGTGAGCGAGGACCACATTTGAAGTAAGCAGGTCCTTAACGGCCCAGAATGTGGTGGCATGCCTGGGGCCCCAGACCCATGAGGCATTCTTGTCCAGGAGATGGTGAAGGGGCTCGGCTATGGCCACTTTATGGGGCAAGAAGGAATGGTAAAAATTCAGCAGCCCCAGAAATGCCTGAAGTTCGGCCTTGGAGGACGGGGTCGGCGCTTGAGCGATGGCGCGGATCTGCTCGGCTGTAGGATGGATTCCCTATGCATCCACCACAAAGCCCAGGAATTCCACTCGGGTGCTCCTGGCAAACACTTTTCCTTCTTGACCTTCAGACTGGCATGCTGGAAACTCTGCAGCACCACCCTCGGTCTTTTGGTGAAGGTCACGGAGTCATCAAAGGATGGCTAGACTTCAGGGATCCCTTTAAGGAGACAGTCCATGAGGTTCTGGAAAATCCCCAGGGCCACACTCACCCTGAACTGCAACCTCCACACCCGGAACACGCCCCTGTGTGTTACTATCATCTGGGCCTCCACAGTGGCATCACCCACTGGAAGCTTCTGGTATGCTTGGGCCAGATCTAGCTTTTCAAAGATTTTTGCCCCCGCCGGGGAAGCTAACACAAGGCTGATGACTGGAACAGGATAAGCATGATCCTGTAGGGTCTTGTTTATTGTGCATTTGTAATCAGCACATATCCTGATTTCCCCATTGGGCTTGACTGGGGTGACTATGGGGGTCTCCCACTTGGCATGTGGCATGGGTTCTAGGACACCTTCGGCCACCAGGCAGTCCAGTTCCAAGTCTATTTTGGGCTGCAAAGCAAATGGGGCATGCTGGGCTTTCATGCGTATGGGCCGCACCATGGGGTTGAGGTCTAGGGAGACTGGAGGTCCGGTGTAGTGGCTGAGCATCCCATCAAACATGGCTAGGAACTCATCACACACCAAGTTAAAGTCCTTGGGCTGTACCTGGTTTACCTCAGTCACCCACAATCCCAAGGGCGTAAACGAAGCCAGGTCCAGCAGACTGGTGAGCCACTGCTCAACCAACAAGTCCAAGAGGCTGTTGAAGTCCTTAAACTGTACTTAGAATTTGCCCCACCCCTTGATGGCCACTGTTTTTTTTTTAAGTCTCTCAGGGTGAAGCCGGCCAGTTTCTCTAGGAGGTTCCCCCCTGCAGGCAGAGCCATTTTAAGGTCTCTGCTGAGATGATAGAGAAGGAAGACCTAGTTCCATTTCACAAGGGGACTCCTCAATTAACACAGTATTTTATATTTTGTATTTTGTTGGGGGTGTCCCGGGGCAAATTCAGTCCCTGGAATTGGTGGATGTTGTGCAGGTCCTTGGATTCCTGGTGAGCGGTGGCCTGTTGGTGGTTTCCTCTGGAACGGCAAATGTGGGCGATGTGGCCCATCTTTCCACAGGTGCAGCATGTGATGTCTCAGAATCTGCACAAGCGGCATTCATGCACTTCTCCGCAGCTGGTGCATGGCGCTTGAGTGGTTGCTTTTGTGGGCTGGGTTGCATGCGAGGGTGGCTGGCAGCTCTCCCAGCAGGCTGAACAGCATATCTGTAGTACCTCTTCCTCATTGGAGACATCAGAAGTCGGTGATGCCGTTGTGAGATGGGCCAAGGGGCCTTGGCGGTCCCATTGGGCCTTTTTGAAGGCAGTCGCCATTTTCAAGGCCTTGTCCAACTTGAGGTTGTTGGCCCCAATGAGCTTTCAGTGGCGCTTCAGTTCTCAGACTCCCCAGACAAACTGCATTAAGAGTGCATCCCCGAGGTTGGGAAAATCGCAGTTCATGGTCAACCTTCGCAGCCCTACCATGAATTTGGAGGCTGATTCCCCTGATTTCTGATTTCGCGCTATAAAGTCCATGCACCTCGCCATCTTTGTTGGTTGGGGCATGTAGTGGTCAGTGAGGGCCTTGATGATTTCAGCATAGGTGGTGTCCTTCAGTTTCATGGGTGCGATGAGGCCCTGAGTGAGGCGTATCATGGTGACCCCACATGTGCTGAGGAGCAGCGATTTCTTTTGGCTGCATTGGTTTCACCCTGGTACTCAAAGAAGTAGTCCAGTTGTTCTACCCAGGCTTCCCAGAACTCGAATGGAGTGATGCTTTCTGGAGCGGTAGCCATGACTCATGGAGTGGGGTGGTGCACGGTGTCCTGGAGATCGGCGTGTGGTGCGGTGCTGGGGTCAGAGTCGGGATCCCATCCTCATCACCAGTGTAAAGTATTGGGTTCGAATTCGTAGATAGCCTTATTATAAGGCACGAACATAAGACTAGTTAGCAGGACTGGAGCCCTGCTTAAATCCCCAACACACAACACACCCCGCACCCATAACCACACCCGTGATAGGCTATTTACAGTGCACTGACACCTATAGGTCAACTCCAGGATCCGGGGTGGCTGATTGGTCCACTCCAGGATCCTAGCCGGCTATTGTCTTTCAAGTGAAGTTTTGCTAATTCACATGACCTCATGCGAACCCGACCGTGTGTGCGGTCCACGGTTGATACACAACAGTTCCATTCTTGCCTCTGACCATCCTCTCCTTCTCCATGACTCCCGCTAATTCCACTTAAGATTCTAAGAACCTCAGTCTAGTAACCATCATGACACATTCCACTTGCTCAACATGTACATGCAGTGAAGAAAATATACCAACTAATGAATGACATGGAAGTTACTGTTTCCAGGGTCAGATTTTGGTTTCCAAGGGACAAAAGAGAGCAATAGAAAGGGCAGGGGGGCGCCATTAGGGCCTGCTGGCCTGCTGCAACCCATTGCCAGAGGCTTCACAACCCACTTTTGGGTCCCTCCCGACCCACATGTTGGGAAACAGTGGTATACACCAATCTCATCAGATCTTGGAAGCTACGGGGGGTTGGTATTTGGAAGGGAGACCACCAAGGAGGACTCTGCAGAGCAAGGCAATGGCTGGCCAGCTCTACTTCTCACTTGCTTTGAAAGCTCCTTTGCTAGGGCCACCATAAGTTTGTCATGCCTTGACAGCACAGGCATATATAAACCACCTTCAGCCCATTTGCACATCCTTGTGAGCACACGCACACACACATGATGCAAGCATGCACATTGATCACACTGCTCCAAAAGTGATCTCGCACCCAACTTCATCTACATCCCTTTTCTGCTGTGTTTTACTGATATTAAGGTTTTGTGGAAGGAAGGAAGGAAGGAAGGAAGGAAGGAAGGAAGGAAGGAAGGAAGGAAGGAAGGAAGGAAGGAAGGAAGGAAGGAAGGAAGGAAGGAAGGAAGGAAGGAAGGAAGGGTTTTTTGCAGTGTTCCATCCAATCCAAGTTTCATTTGTACCTTCTGTCACTCACTTTCACTGGGCAATACAAAGAAAACAATGCTGTTTATGTCAGCCAGAACGTAAAATGTTGCTTTAATGATGTGTGGGGGTTTTATGTGCCAACAATAAAAATACTGTAAAGAGATGAACCCAGAAGATATTTTGGTCCTTCTCAAGTGAAAACTTCATTTTGCAGGTTTTATGATTCATTTTGTCTCTTCCACAATAAATACGGAACACTACACTCCCCCCCTTAACTGGTGTTATCAACTCAAGTCAATGCTTTTCCATTTGCAAATATCAGAAATGGAGGCAGGATTCTTCCCAGTTTTGAACCATCCAAATAATGGGCATTTTTGTTGCTTTTATTAAAAGGAAGGAAAACTTTTTCATGTCTGTGAATGTCCTACAAAATGGGACGCTCATCGATCTGTGGACATTTCTTTTCAAGCTGGCAAATATCAAAGAAGAAAAAGAAATATTTCAATTATTGATCTTATTTAGCTGACAAACTCCGATTCTTCTCTCCCCCTCCCCTGTTTTTACCCACCTTTTCCACCTTGAAAAGAAACTTGTTTCTAGGCCACCCGGCGTTATTCAGAAAAGAAGCGGCTGGCAACTGGAGCTCCAAGATTGTAATTAGAACGGCAATAATCAGACGCAGGAGCTTTGCTTTGTCGGATCACTGTGCAAACATTCAGGCAGAGACAGGATGTCACTCTGGAGCCTTCTGTAATTTTACCTTTTCAAGGACATCATATATATATATATATATATATATATATATATGGGGGGAGAGACATGGGGGCCTAGCCAAGCATTGTTAATCCACCTCTCGGGGGGGGGGAGAGAGAGAGAGAGAGAGAGAGAGAGAGAGAGAGAGAGAGACTCATGTCAGAGGTGGCTTCCTTTCTCAGACAGTTCTTGGTGGCTTTTGCAAAAATGGGGATCAGATTCTAGCACGGTTGCCAACCTCCAGATATAGCCTGGAGTTCTCCTGCAATTGCAACTGGTCTCCAGACTACAAAGATCTGTTCCCATGGAGGAAATAGCCATTTTGGACAGCTGACCCTAGGACATTGTATGCCCTCCCCAAACTCTGCCCTCCTGAGGCATCTCCAGGAATTCCACAAGCTGGTTTTGGCAACTGTGGCTTCATGTGATTGCTGGTAAAGTGTCATGGCTAAGGTTGCCAACCTCCAGGTGGAGCTTGGAGATGTCTGGTCTCCAGACTACAGAGTTCAATTCCCCTGTAAGAAATGCAAGCTTTGGGGGGGGTGGACTTTCTGGCATTCCACCCTGCTGAATTCCCTCCCTGCCCCCCAAACCCTGCCCTCCTCAAGCTTTACCCTCAAACCTTCAGTAAATTCCCAATTGTGAGTTGGCAAGCATGGATGTGGTGGACATCTCAAAACTGTCTTTTACTTATACCATATACAATGATCACACACAGGGCTTTTTCCCCTGGGGGGAACATGGTGGAAGAGAGTTCTGGAACCTCTTCATGGAAACAAAATTCTCAAAAAAAACGTTTAAAAGTTCCTGATATTGTTTCAAAGAATCCCATGTGCTTCTCCTTCATTTCCCTCTTGAGAGTTCCAGCACCTGTTTTTTTGGGGGGAAGCCGTGATCATACACGTATGAGCATCCTGGCCAGTCAAGCAGTATTGGTGGTGGAAAGCACTGACAAGAGGCAGCCAGTTTATGGTGACCCCTCGTGGGATTTTCCAGGCAAGAGACGTTCAGAGGTGGTTCATCACTGCCTGACTCTGCGTAACAGCCCTGGACTTCCTTGGGGGTCTCTCAGCCAAGTCCTAACAAGGGCCGACCCCTCTTAGCTTCCGAGATCTGATGAGACAAGGCAGGGAATTCCTGAAGGGTGAAATTGCAGGGCCAAAAAGGAATGAGTTCAAATGAAGTAAGGGAAGTGTTTGGCTTGGGATGCCAGGACAGTGTATTGACAGCTTAAATCGATTAGTTGGCAAAGCTCCCTCCCCAGAGAAGTGAGGAGGAAATGCTGTAATTTGCAATACTCAAAGCAATTGTGAATATTATAGGCGAGACTTGGAGGGGGGAAGGGAGAGAACAGCCTACATGGCTTTAGATAAAGATTTCAGGGTTTGGGAGCCAGTCCAACCCAACTGGCAGAAGAGGATGCAGTTCAGGAGAAAAAGGAACCAGTGGCGAGCACAGTTCCAACCAGATGCCGCCACTCTCCCTGCAGCATTCAGTGGGACAGCCCAGAAAGTTTCTGCCATACAGACCGTTTGGCTCTCTCGCCCTCTGCCTTTGCCCTGGGCTTGTTGCAGCCAGTACAGTCCACTTTCATCAACATCATACCAGCCAATCACATTCATGGTCATGAACTCACTGCATCCCACAAAGCTGAGCCTGCAGCACCATCACCCATAGAAACGTAGAGTTGGAAGGTACCCCATGGGGTCATCTAGCCCAACCCCTTACACAGTGCAGGAAATTCAAAACTCCTTCACACACACACACAGCAGTAACTCCTGTTCTTTGCCCAGGGACAGGCAAAAAAAATGGTCAGGAACCCTGGACCAATCTGGCCTGGAGAAAAATTCCTTCCTGACCCCAAAGTGGCAAGTGGTATTACTCCGGGCATGTCAGAAAGGACCCTCAGAGCCAAGCACTGGCTCAGCCCTTCCTGCCCTCCCTCTCACCATCTGTCTAAATTTGTAGGATTTGTTTAGACTATTTTTATGCTGCTCCCTCTGAATGCATCATTGAGAAGCCAGCCAGCAGAGTGTAATTGTTAAACCGTCAGATTAAGGCTGGAGAGAGCTGGGTGCAGATTCTGGCATCACCACGAAGCTCACCAGGTGATCCCTGGCCAGTCACTCATGCTTAGTCTAACCTGCCTCACAAGGCTGCTGTGTGAATAAAGTAGAGGAAGGGGAGGATAAAAATGATTAAAGGATATTCCCAAGGCGGATACAAAACAGCACTAACAATCACAAATAGCATCTTCTGAAATCAATTATCTAAACATAGGGGGAAACTTTCTGGCAATTTTTAGTGAAGCAAACAACAAAAACCTGGATACAGTAAAAAGGCGAGGAAGAAAATTACCCCCAAAGCAAATGTATACTTATTTATTGCTAAAGGGGTGGGTGGGGAATAGCTTCCACTTGATGCCTAAAACTCAAAAGTATGGGTACCTGGTGAAGAGAGGCAGGAAAGGAATTTCTCAGACAGGGTGCCACTCTAGAAAAGACTCTGCCCCGGGTAGCCACCATCTCATTTGAGAAAGTAGAAGCACCAAGCACTGGGTCTCCCTTGAAAATTTTAACTGTTGGGGGGGGGTTCAAATGGGGGCAGGTGGTCCTATAGGTATCTTGGAATAGGGATGTTTAATTTTTTTAATTTTTATCTATTTGATATGAATCTCTCTGATCCCCTTTTAATGCTGTTTATTCCTGTGGCCATCACTACATCTTCTGGCTGCAAAGCCGGTAAATATCCAGGGTGTGTTGCATGTGTTTCAGAATCAACAAAACAACAGCTGAACATTTTGACAAAAGATTGAAGGATTTTTTTTTTAATGATGATGGTTCCTATATTAGGGGCAACATTTCATGCAAGGAATTTTGACACGGCCTTGGCAAGCATGAATGAGAAGGATGTGGGTGGACTGTCAGACCGAGGTGCAAGAAATGGGCAAAGGCATAATGATAAGTGAATGATGTTCCCCACTGTAAGACCTGGAGGATCGTGGCTGGTTTCTGTGATATCTGGGACTTCACAGTAGGGAATGCCCAGCCCAACAGAGCCCTGAGAGTATTATTGAACAGAGGTATCCCCGGCTGAGCCCATTTGGTATAATGGTTAAGTGCGCGGACTCTAACCTTGGAGAACCAGGTTTGATTTCCCACTCCTCCACTTGCAGCTGCTGGATGACCTTGGGCAAGCCATAGTTCTGACAAGAGCTGTCCTTGAAAGAGCAGTTTCTGTCAGAGTTCTCTCAGCCCCGCCTAACCCACAGGGTGTCTGTTGTGGGGAGCAGAAGGGAAAGGAGTTTGTAAGCTGCTCTGAGACTCCGAGTGAAGGGTGGGGTATAAATCCAATCTCTTCTTCTTCTTCTTCTGATTTGGAAAGCTTACTGCTAAACTCCAGAACTGCACAACTGAGACTGAAGCTTTCAAAATTACTAAGACGTTTTATGTGTGTGGGGGGGTGTCCTTGCGGGCTCCCCTGGCCCATCAAAAAGACATGACATGTAAAGTTGCCAACTCTGGGCAGGGAAATTCCTGGAGATGTGAGGGTGGAGCTTGAGGAGGGGAGCCAGGTGCTCAGCAAGGATGTGATGCCACAAAGCCCACCCTCTGACGCAGCTATTTTCTGGAGGTGAACAGTCATCTGGACAGCAGTCTTCCTTCCCAGGGGACTGCAGGCCCCGCCCCAGCCCAGCCCAGCCCCTCCCCAGGGTTCCTCCTCCTTTGGGCTGGAAGCCACCAGGCCAGCTGCTGCAATGACTCTGCCCCCACTCTGCCTTCAGCCAAGCAACCCAGCAATGCTGCTGCTCCCTTTCCATGCTGGCTGCCCACCAGGAATGGGCTTTTTGAGAGCCAAAATATCTGCCATCAGGATCTGGACTCAAGGTGTGCTCACAAGGGTGCAAGGCTGGGCATTGGGTGGGACTCCATGGCTGTTAAAGTGCCCACTACCATTCTGACTTTGGCACATGACACTCCAAAAAGGCTGGAAGCCGCGGGAGATAATTCTCAGCCTGTGCCCCTGCCCCTTTGGGATGGGTTTTCCAACCAAAATGGCCAGGGGTGTTGGTGCACCATTTCTATGAGGAAAAGCTAATGTGCTTGGAGTGCTGGAAGAAGAAGAAGAAGAAGAGATTGGATTTATACCCCACCCTTCACTACCCAAAGGTGTCTCAGAGCAGCTTACAAACTCCTTTTCCCTTCCCCTCCCCACAACAGACACCCTGTGAGGTAGGTGGGGCTGAGAGAGCTCTTGACAGAAACTGCTCTTTTTTCAAGAACAGCTCTTATCAGAACTATGGCTTGCCCAAAGTCATCTAGTCAGGTGCAAGTGGAGGAGTGGGGAATCAAACCCGGTTCTCCCAGATTAGAGTCCACACACTTAACCACTACACCAAACTGGAAGAAAAAAGAACAGGAGGGGACATGACAGAATCTTGTCAATTATCCCAGCTTTGCTGAAAGTTGGCCTGTGATAATTTTTTCTCTCACCACTCCTGATATCATGAAATTGAGTGGTAGGAAATTCAGGAGAGACAAAAGAAAACCCCTCTCCAGCAGGCTTGCCCTATCCCCCCTGGCCACTAGTGGGATGTGGGATGTAGGGTTGCCAGCGGGAAACTCCTGGAGATTATTTGGGGATGGAGCCTGGAGAGGACAAGGACCTCGGTGGGGGACAATGCCATAGAATCCACCCTCCAAAGCTTCCATTTTCTTCAGGGGAACTGATCTCTGCCACCTGGAGATGAGCTGTAAGGCATGGGATCCCCAGGTCCCACCTGGAGGCTGGCATCCCTATTCTGCACACAATGCATTAATGAAACGATAGAATTCATTGCCATTATCTTGGATGGCTTCAAAAGAGGATTGGATAAATCCATGGAGGAGAGATCTAATAATTAAAGGCTAAAGGGAGCCTCCATGTCCATTATCATACCCCTAGATGCTGGGGAAAGCAAAGGAAGGAAATGTGTGCCTCCTTGGCCTGCTTGTGGACTTCCTGGAGGCATCTGGGAATAGAAGGGGGAGCTCAGGTCTGATCTGATGGGGCTTTTCTAATGATCAGGGGCCCAATGAAGACTGCTTGAATGAACAGTCCCCCAAATCATGGGTAGAGCTCGGGATTCCCCCTCCCCATCAAGAAAGCCCAGACCTGACCCAGCCAATCAACTAGACTTGGTTGCAGAAGATGGGCATTCACTTCAGAAATCGGTGGAAATCAGACCGGCATTCATCATAAAACAAAGAGAGAACCTTTTACATTAGCTTCTCTTGACAGACATGATTCCCTCTCAGCGTTTCCTAAATGTCTGAGAGCGGAGGCTCATTTTTATTCTGAACTGAAATTGAAGGCACACTTTAGTCCACAACTAAGCAAAGCTTTGGGTGTGGAACAAAAACAGGGATTATGCACCCCAAGAAGTGCCCACGTCACACTTTTCTGGCAGAATTCCTAAAGCTGTCTGGTCTGATTCGCGTATCCCCATTTTGATCAGGGATGTACCAACATCTGGTTTCTTTTAGTTTGTTTATTATTGTTGTTGCTGTTGTTGTTGTTTTGGGGCTTCATCCTACCTATTTTTTTTTGCTAGTATTCCTACTTTATTCACCTTTAATATAATTTGTACAACATTTTCTCACAATTTATGCAAGATACAAGCACAGGTATCTGTTTTAATGTCATCTCTTACTACTGAAGTTCACTGTTTGGTTTAGGAAAATGATGACTAATTTCAACTTGAGGACCTATGAAAAAAATTCCAACTCTGAAATCCAGTCAGACTAATAATTTGGTAACACCCCTACTTTTGGTTTTCTTTGTCCCTTTTGTGAAACAACCCCATGAATCTGGCTTAGTACCAGCTCTCTTTTCTTGTGCCAATTTTTTCTCATTCTCTCCCCGTCCTAAACATCCCATTTAGGTTGAAAATGTCTTTTGCTCTGTGCATCAGACACAGTGTCAATTCAGACAGTCCCTGAGTTGTCAGCCCTGACCTGGATGGCTCCGGTTAGCCTGATCTCATCAGATCTCAGAAGCTCAGCAGGCTGGGGCTTGAAGGGAGGCCACCGAGGAGGTTCAGGGATTGCTATGCAGAGGCAGGCAATGACCAACCACGTCTGTACATCTCTTGCCTTGAAAACCCCATGGAGGGGTGCCATATGTCAGCTGTGATTTCTTGGCACTTTCTGCCACCACCTCCTCTTCCACCACCACCACTTGCTTGTCATGGTAGCCATGAAAGTGTGAGCTGGCTCCATCCACATGAAGTCCCTCAGAACAACCAGCCTGGACAGCTCCAATTCAGCCAGTCTGAGCAGGTGCTGAAATGGACAGTACAACAGCAGAGTCTCCAGTTCGCCTCATGCCAATCACATGTGCTCGAAACCAACGCATTGAGGGACAGGGAAAGGGAAGGGATATTCCTACAGTCAATCTCTCTCACGCGTGCATGCACACACATACACATACGCACCCACTTCAGCAGAGCCAGCCTGCACCTGTACCCTACAGCCTAGTGGGGAGAGCTGGGAAAGCCCCCACCCACCTTGTTTATCCAACCAGGTTGGCAGGTTATCCAAGGTCAAGTCCCTGAATTGCCATTAAACAAGTGGTGGATTCACAGCATAGTTTGGACTGGGAAGAGGGTAGGGTTGCCAGCTCCAAACCAGGAAATTCCTGGTGCAGACTGGGAGGGGTGGGGTTTGGGGAGAGGAGGGACTTCCATGGGTATAATACCAGAGACTCCCCCCTCCAAAGCAGCCATTTTCCCAGGGGAACTGATCTATGTGTCAGGTAATCCTGCCATGAGATGGATGGAAGGGAAGGAGGGAGGGATGGTCTGCAACTTTTCACGATTGAAATGTAGGGAGGTGTGTAGGTTGCCTAGGAGACCCAGGATCCCATGGCCTGGGCAACCTGTTATCTCACCAAATGTCCTTGGTCTCACAGTTCTTGTTTTCTCTGTCTGAGACAGCTTTGGGGCAGTTTGGTTATTTACTGCTTTACCACTTTCGCATCTCTTCCTGCGCGCGGGCTTAGTAACCATTGGTAGAGGGGGGGTACTTCGAGCGGGCACAATTGTAGATGCTTCTTTTGACTGAGTCATCCCTGACAAAGAGATGTTAACGTGCCTTTAGAACTGCTTTCAATAAACGCTATCTTCTTCATGAAGCCTGGTGTTTCACTGACTTTCTGAAGTGCCTGACAGATTGTCAGGGATCCTCTCAATCGGAACTCGGTTCGACACCGCACCTCTCTAGCAGAGATGAGTGACGAGGAAGAAACCAGCCCAATCCCAACATCCACTTCAGGGGATGGGGTCCCTGTAACTACCGCGCCTGTAACGATGGCGGCGGTCAACCACGAGACCCCGGTCTCAAGTGCTCCAGCGACCTGGGGCCCAAACTATGACCTGTGAGGGTTCTACAGAGAAGCGTATGGGGGAGCGTTTGATGGAGTGACGACCCGGCCACGGAAAAGGCGAGACTGGGCCAAGCCACTAGCCGAGACGCAGGAGACGTGGTTCCTCACCCCCCGGGCTTCAATCCAAGAAAGCTGATTTGAAAGGTTGGTCTAGCACCTGAGCATGGTGGAGTGTGGAGAAGATACCCACCCGGGAGCCAGAGAGCTGGAAGGGGCCGTGGGAGGACAGAGATGGAGCGGGGACCCCAGTCAGGACTGCTTACTCCGCCTGATAGACGAGTCCCTGCAACGTATCCCAAAGATGATTTCAGACGGGATACGGGAGGAGATGGACAGAAGGCAACCCCAAGCACCGCTGGTGCCCCAAGACCAAAGGCCTCCTCCGCAGCCAGTCGGACCGCCACCTGGGGGTGTGCCGGGGCAACCTGGGGCACCCCTGGACCAACCCGCGGGGCCACCTGCTGGGCCGCCGGCACCGAGACCGCTAGGAGTACCAAGAGGCTGGCGCCCGCTGTTGCCAAACCCGGCTGATCTATTCGATGCAACCTACGACGGAACTCCGGAAAAGTTCTTGTTCTTTCTGGTGAGGGCCGAGAAGTTCATGGAGAACTGGGGCCACTTGTTCCCGAATGAGGAACGCATCGTGGACGTGATCGCTGCCCACCTGAAGGATGCCGCCACAGACTGGTACGTGGCCTTGCACCAAGAAGATGGGCGCGAGCAGAGAGAGGTCGATGCGTTCATGTGGGCAATGAAAGACCACTTTGAGGATGCCAACGCAAACAAAATGGCCCAAGCTTTCCTCCGCACCTTCCGCCAAGGGACGAAGACGGTGCGAGAGTACACCAAGGAGTTTCGAAGGCAAGCCACCAAGATCCGAGGGTGTCCGGACAGGGTTCTAGCTGAACAGTATTGGTTGGGCTTGAACCTGGAAATCCGATGCACAATCATGAGGGGCCGAGACCCAGAAACCCTGTTGGGATGGATGAAGGAGGCTGCAGCCACCGAGACCCGCCTGTGGACCATCCGGCTGGATGATGCAGCCGCCCTGGGGAAGACGACCCAGCCAACCACCACCCTGCAAAAAGGGAAGCCGGCGACCACCACTCACCAGCAGAAAGATGGAACCCGTGAACTATGGATGAAGTAAGGGCTATGCCTGAAATGTGGGGAATCGGGCCACTTCGCAGCCGGATGCCCAGGGGCCACCCCCCCACCGAGCGCACCCAGAGGGACCAAGAAGAAGTTCAAGACATCTACCCCGAAACCAGTGGCAAAGCCCCGAGGGTCGAGAGCTCTCCAAGCTGCCCCATTGGGCGAGGAGACCAAGTCATCTGAAGAGGAAGCCGCCGCGGTGGTGGGAAACGAGAAGGACCTGCTGTGAACAGTGCTGAGCATCAGGTCCCCGACTCCCAGGCACTGAACCCGGTGAGCAAATCCCCTTCCCTCTTCTTTATGACTGTGACTTTAATGGACCCCAAACTACAGACCCATGTAAGGGTATGGGCCCTGGTAGACTCGGGGTGTGGGAGAGACATTATAAATCCCTCGCTAGTAACGGGATTGGGAACTAAGGTAGTGAAGTTGGTGGAGCCCCTGATTTTCACCCAAATCGATGGCTCCATGATGAAGGAGCCCTGCAAATACGAGACTGTGCCATTACGAATGGGGGTGGGAAAGCACTGGGAAGTAAGACCATTCATTGTGACCTCCGCGGCAAGGTTCCCACTAGTCTTGGGGAGCCCGTGGTTTTTTGATCATGACCTGCACATACTGTGGGAGGCAGGGGTAGTCAACTTCATCTCCCCTCGCTGTGAGGTCCACGTCTGGAAAGACGCGTGGGGTCCCACCCCCCCTGGGGTTAACTCAGTGCTGGTGGGTTTGGCGGAGACTGAGCGGAGCACAATTCCCTGGGAATATTGGGACCTGTCGGCTATATTTGAGGAGGAGGCGGATGAATTACCTCCCCATAGGAACTCCGACTGTGCCATAGAGCTGCTACCCAACCAGAAACTACCCGAAGGGAAGCTATATTCCATGAGTCCGACCGAGAAAGTGGAATTAAGAAAGTGCATTGACAAGAACTTGGCACGTGGTTTTATCCGGCCGGCATCCACCCTACCCCTCACGGACCTCCTTAAGACTAAGAGGAAGGGCCCGGACAGTACTAGACCAGGTGCCAAGTTAGAATGGAAGCCGAGTGCCAAGAGGCGTTTAACCAGCTGAAAACCCTCTTTACCTCAGAGCCCGTTTTGGTGCACCTGAACGAACTGAAAACATTTATCGTACATGTTGACGCATCTGATGTCGCTATGGGAGGGGTCATTTTGCAGGAGGGGGAGGATGGGAAACTTCACCCCCTAGCCTATGTGTCAAAAAAGTTTAATGACACTGAGAGAAACTGGTCAGTGTGGGAGAAAGAAGCAGGGTCGATAAAGTTGGCTCTCTCAACCTGGCGGCACTGGCTGGAAGGGGCATGCGTACCGTTCGAGGTGTGGACTGATCACAAAAACCTCGAACTATTACACTCCCCGCAGAACCTGAACGCAAAACAACTTCGATGGGCTGAATTCTTTTCTAAATTTGACTTCACGTTGCACCATTTACCAGGCAAGGAGAACTCTCTGGCTGATGCCTTGTCCCACCTTCTCCAACACGACAGCAAGAGGGAGGAGGTTCGGGATTCTGTGTTCACACCTTCCCAGCTGGGCAGGGTGGTGACGACACGGAGTCAATCCAGGAAACCGCCTACCTCCCCACCGCCTCTCTCTTGGGAACTGAGACTCGCCTCCGCCCTTTCCGATGCTGACCGCACCTCCTTGGAGAAAGAGGAGGGGGTGACACGGGATGAGCAGGGCTGCTGGTGGAAAAATGGGAAGGTCTTCATCCAGCTTTCCCTAAGGGGGGAAATCATGGAGTGGGCTCATGGGACTAAGCTGGCTGGCTATACTGGTTTTGTTAAATCACTGCAGTTATTACAAAGACAATTTTGGTGGCCGGGGTTGAGAAAAGATTTGTCGTTGTTTGTACAAGCATGTCAAATGTGTTTGATGAGTAAACCCCACCCCGGGAGGCCACCAGGATTACTACAACCGCTGCCAACCCCCACTCGACCCTGGGAGGTTATCTCTATGGATTTTATAACGGACTTACCCCCTAGTGGGGGGAAAACTGTCATATGGGTGGTGGTTGATCTGTTTTCTAAGCAAGCTCATTTTGTACCCTTTAAATCGGTCCCGTCAGCGAAGCTTGCGAGGGCTTTCCTACAACACATTGTAAGATTCCATACTCTCCCTATCAAGGTGGTCTCAGATAGGGGGTCTCAGTTTGTCTCACACTTCTGGGGGGAATTGATGGCACTGTTGGGGGTGGAGAGGGCGGTTAGCAGTGCATATCACCCAGAAACCGATGGTCAGACTGAGCGAGTTAATCAAACTCTAGAACAGTACCTCAGTTGTTTTATCAATTTCCAGCAAGACGATTGGGAAGCACTATTACCTTTGGCAGAATTCTGTTACAATGACACATGCCATTCATCCACAGGAGTCTCTCCGTTCATGGCAGTACATGGTTATGAAGCTCCCCCCCTCCCGTTTTTGGCACAGCACAATCTGCCAGCTGGGGAGGCTGGGGACTGGTGCAAACAACTTCAAACCGCTTGGCCCGTTTTGGCACAAACTTTGGATGATGCTAAATCTGTGTATAAGGCTCAAGCAAATAAGAAAAGAGACAAAGGGTGGGACCCCAAACTGGGAGACTTTGTGTATTTATCTACCCAGAACATCAAGGGACTTCAACCCAGTCAAAAACTGGGTTGGAAATATGTGGGACCTTTTGAAATTAAACGGGTGCTTAATGCTGTGACTGTTGAACTAATATTGCCAAAATCATTGAGAGCAATTAATCCTGTATTTCACCTCAGGCTTTTGAGACATTCGCCTGGGGAGAATGACTGGAGACCGCAATGACCAGCGCCACCCCCCTGATGGTGGGGGGAGAACCACACTACTAAGTTGCGCAAATCTTGGATTCAAAAATTTCTCAGAACTGCTTGTATTACCTGATTGAGTGGGTGGATTTTGGGCCTGAACAGAGGGAATGGGTGAGGGAGGAACATGTTCACGCCCCCGTTTGCTCCGCTGGTTCCACAAGTTATACCCCTATAAACCGGGAAAGGGGAGTCTGTTATCGGAGGGGCAGAATGTCAGGTAATCCTGCCATGAGATGGATGGAAGGGAAGGAGGGAGGGATGGTCTGCAACTTTTCACGATTGGAATGTAGGGAGGTGTGCAGGTTGCCTAGGAGACCCAGGATCCCATGGCCTGGGCAGCCTGTTATCTCACCAAATGTCCTTGGTCTCACAGTTCTTGTTTTCTCTGTCTGAGACAGCTTTGGGGCAGTTTGGTTATTTACTGCTTTACCACTTTCGCACCTCTTCCCGTGCACGGGCTTAGTAACCATTGGTAGATGGAGGGGGGGTACTTCGAGCAGGTATAATTGTAGATTCTTCTTTTGACTGAGTCATCCCTGACAAAGAGATGTTAATGTGCCTTTAGAACTGCTTTCAATAAACGCTATCTTCTTCATGAAGCCTGGTGTTTCACTGACTTTCTGAAGTGCCTGACACTATGTAATCTGGAGATCAGTTGTGATTATGGGAGATCTCCAGGCCGCACCTAGAGTTTGGCAACCCTAGAAGGGGGCTACAAGAGAGACCCACACCTGACTATGTACCCTTGACTTGGCCTGTCTGAATCCCACCAGCCCACCACACCCTGCACATAATGCATCCTATTGGGACCTCTTCTGACTCTCTCCACCCACACCCATTATAAGACTTCTAAATTGTTCCAGCTTCCCCTGAATCCTTTTTTTTTGGGGGGGAGGTGCAGTGAGAATTGTAATAGTCCCTGATAACAAATTATTCTGTAATCCAATGCCAATTGTGCCATATTGGCCATCCCCGATGGGGGGCGATTGGAAGGCCCGAGCAGGACATCCTGCAGAGAAGCAGCAGGCAGCCTCCTCTGTGGGTTGGTGCATTGAGCTTTCTTGTATTTATTTCTTGCAACATGCTTATATAACACCCCTCCAACAACACAAACCTCACACTCCTGCAAAGGGCCGATGCAAAGGCAGGCAAACAAATGAACAAGAACCAAGTCTGACATTTAGAATAAACTTTTACACCCTTAACTGAGAGAAATGAAGGTGGGCGTCTTGGGGGCACCCATGTGGAGAACCACTGAGTGAGCGAGAATGATGGACAATGTTGACTCAGTCCCTTTCATACAGGGAAGGTTCACCCCCCACCCGGTTCTGCTCCTCCGCTTTCAATTAAGCCACAGAATTAATCTTTTACAACAGACCCGGGTGTTGTTGTTTTGTTTTTGTTTGTTTGTTTTGTTTTTTGCAAATTCCAATTTGCATTGGGAACTCCTAATTACTTTTACTGCAGACGTTAACAATGGCATCCGGGATGAGATTTGCAAATACCGAGACAGGAAAACTGGAATCTGTCAGCTAGGTTTACGAGTAATCACAGGTGGGGAGTGTGCGCATGTTTGCACAGGCATGTGTGCCCAAGAGTGTAGGTGTGAGAGAGTCACATGTGCAGCCCCACAGGTGCCAAACCTAGTCATGTGCCAGCAAGGGCATAGAGTTTCCGATTTGGAAGGGGGGCTGGGGCTGGGCCAGAGGCAGTGCTATGCTAGGTCCTTAAAAGAACCGAGGCCCAGTGACATCATAGGGAGGAGCCAGTGACATCACAGACCATTGTCACTACCTATGGAGGAGGAGCCATGTGGAATTTAGGAAGGAGCTCCCCAGAAATTTAGGACCCTTGGGAACCCGCCTAGCCATGCCCCTGGGCTGGGCTAAACTCAGGAAAAGGTGGGAGTTGGCCAGTGGTTATAGTGGTGTCTCAGCAGTCTCCTTTATTTAAATTCACTTTTAGAATAGTCACTTTAAGATCTGCAAATATACATATCATGTGCATAAGACAAACAAATGATCACAAATTTGAAAGTAAGGAGGTCAACACAGAAAAGCCTGTAGGGGAACATTTTAAATTTTTTCCTAGACATTCATTTACAGGAGTCTTGTTTCTGCCTTATTCATAAGGGTGACTTTGTACTGAAATTTACTAAATTATGCCATTGCAGATGTCTTTGTTTGTTAAATGCAGGGCTGGAGTCTCTGAGTCAGATACCAAATAGTTGCTGTACACTCAGTTTCTGAGCAATGTACAGAGTTCAGAGTAGCAGCAATCTTCTCACTTCAAACTCATATCCTACAAGTGAGTACAAATCCCAGAGCACTGAGCCTATTCCCAGGGGCTGTCATTCCACTTTGCAACCTGTCATTCCAGTCCCTGAGCACTGAGCCTATTCCCAGGGGCTGTCCTCTCATTCCACTCTGTGACCTGTCATTCCAGTCCCACAGCACAGATTCTATTGCTATGGATCAACATTCCACTCTGGGTGGGGACTATTATTCCAGTACCAGAGCACAGATTCTCCTCCTAGGGACCATAATTCCACTCTGGAGGCTGTCATTCCAGTCCCAGAGTAGCCTATCTGGGCCCAAAGACCTTAATGGATAACCTCCCCCCTTTTTTTGTTCTGCAATGTATTTCAGTGGAGCCCATGGAAGTGAATAGGCATTCCTGGCTTCCATTATCTTCAATGGGCCTTCAAGCCTCTCCCATTCTTTCCAATCGGCAATCCTGTCATTCCTTTTATACATCCCAGTTAGTTGTCCCTTTGAAACTGTACCATACCATTTTAAGTAACAGTAAAATGAAGAGCATGAACATGTACAGAGTGCACATTTCTTGCCAATGTTCTTTCTGGGCTGCACACAGGGGGAAAGGGCGTTTTAAAAGGCTTCTGATCTGCATGTCCATCTTGTTCATGCAGATGGGCTTACTATTTAAAAATTAAATGGAAATTGAAAGAAGAGCTTAGGAGTGGTTGAAGCAGCCCCCCCCCCAACATGAAAAAACCCCAAGGATATATAAACCCAAGTAAAATAAAATATAGGCACACTTTCCCCCAAAATGTAAATTGGAATCTGACTGTTGCTGCATGGAAAGTGGGTGGAGACAGCCAGGGTTAAGGACTATACTTTCTTTTCCAACAGACAGCTCTGGTCTGTAGTTGGATGGGAGACCATAAAGGAAGCCCAGAGTTGCTACACAGAGGCAGGCAATGGGAAACCACCTTTGAATGTCTCTTGCCTTGAAAACCCTACAGGGTTACCACGTGTTGGCTATGGAACTAGTTTTAAAATTGTGAGCAGACCGACTTTTTTTAAAAAAAAAAATATATAGAAACTATTCAAATATAATCTCACTTCCCTTAGAAAGGGAGGGAGGGAGGGAGGGAGGGAGGGAGGGAGGGAGGAAGGCCAGACAAGGTTAAAGAGGAAAATATGCAGTTTAGTCTTGTGGCAATGGTCAATTTCAGCAGATAATAGGGATTAGGCAGTTGTTCCAAACAATTCATAGAAAAGATGGACTTTAAGGAATCATCTGGAAGAGGTGACAGAAGTTGAAGGCATTATGCACCAAAAGGAAAAAAAATGGATTGAGAAAGACAGAAAGACAGAAACAGAGAGAGACAGAAAGGCAGAAAGAGAGAGAAAGAGAGAAAAGAAAGTAAGAAAAAGACAGAGGGAAAGACAGAGGGAAACACAAAGAAAGAGAGAAAGGAAGGAAGGAAGGGAGTGGTAGAAAAAAGATGGGGAGAGAGGAGTGAAAGAGAGAAAGAAAAATGAAAGGAAGGAAAGAAGACAGAAAGAGAGGCAGAAAAATGATAGGAAGGAAGATTCCAGTCGAGTGACAACATCCCTGCCAGGCTTGCTGGTGTTGAAATGTTCCCGCTTCCACCTGGGCAGGCCAGCCTTCTCTCCCCTATCCCTCTCCTTTGTAAACACTCTTCATTGTCTCTCCTCCTGTCCCCCCCCCGCCCCCGTGACAATTTACATTCCTGGAACCCAGATGGGATAGATGTAAAGATAGGAGTGGCTCCTTTTTTATTTGTGCGGCTGGCTCCCATTGAGGCGGAGCACGGCCCTTCTGCCTGCATCCGCTCCCCTGCACGGAGATGGGAGAAGGTGCCTTCTTTGCCTCCGGAGATGCATGGCAGGAGCCACTTCCCTGCTTGCCTTTCTGTCATGGCAGGGCATGTGCAATGCAGGGGAAAGGATCGATGCAGAAAGTTGGACTCCCCCCCACTGGATCTCCCTCCTGTTCTTAGGCGGGGGGGAGTGAAAGGGCACCCTGAACTGGCTGCCTACCTGCTTTAAAATCTACCTGCACTGGTTGCCCCAGGGGAGGCTTAGTCCTCCCTGGAAAATTTTGGTGGGCGCCCAAGCCCCCCCCACCCCCCATAGTTGACACCTCTGCATGCCAGCTTCAGAGGCTGAGGACCATACTAGATGGAACCATGCCTAATCAGGAGTCTGGATCTCCTACAGTATTTTTAAAAGCTGCAAGTACTGGGGGAGATGATGAATACTGTACTGAAATGAAGAATGGTTCAGTCCTCCCCACAACATTTTCCTAATGCAGCCTCCCCCCAAGGTGGCACCTGGACATCTCCTGTTATTACAGTTGACCTCCAGACAACCAAGATTGGTTCCCCTAGAGAAAGTGGCTGCTTTGGAGGGTGGACTGCATGGCATTATATCCTGCTGAGGTCCCTCCCCTCCCTAAGCCACGCCGTCCCCAGACTCCACCCCCCAAATTTCCAAGTTTCCCAACCCAGAGCTGGCCAGCCTACCCCAAACTGCCCTTCTCTGGGCAAAAGGCAGGCTTAGGACTGATTATAGTATTTTAAAAGGACACTAGGAGATCCTGGAATGCTATTTTCTAAGTTACTGAAGGTGTCCTTTCCACAGATGCCTCAAAAGGCTTACTTTCCACACTGTATGAGAATACTCACCTTCATAGGAACCCCTTCCCTATGTCCCTAAGGAACGAGTCCCTCTACGGGTATGCCTCCTGATTTGAAAGCGAGTAGTAGCTCATGCAGAGATGCAATGGGCAGCCTCCTGTACGAAGGTTACTGAATGTCTAGATCAGATGTACTCAAAAGTTTCCATTAGACTTCTCCCCTCCTCTGTGGAAGCTGGTTTTTAAGGAAGCATGGCCAGAATAGCAAAGCAGTAGGACTCACAGAAGTGTTTAAATTAATAAAGTATTTACTTCTTGCAGCATAATAGCAGTTATTTTGCAGTGTACTATTTGGGAACTACTGCAGCAGACATTTGGGTTCCCTGTCCTATCCATACACCTTTCTCAGTAGCCAAACCTAGCAGGACACTAACTTTGGAGTCATATACCAACTTCATTCACTCTTCTGCAAGATGCTGGAAGCTGAGGCCATGCTTTGTATTAGTTACAAGAAAACACTACAGGAAACACAGGGCTACTGCTGAAAATGGGAATCCCGTGATCTCATCATATCTCGGAAGCTAATCTGTACACATTCAGCCTTTTCTTTTGTTGTTTCCATATATGGTTGGTACCAACATTTTCATTGGTCCCATTGTCATTGCTGGTGTTCCTAGTTTCTGCGTTTCTTTCACACCACTTATGTATTATATGCCATTTACATGCAATTGATGCAGAAAGATGTTAATGTTAAAAATTGTGTAAATTTGACAGGAAAGATTCAGCACAAAGAAAGAGAAAACGTCATGAAAACAAGACTCACGGATTTGATGCATGCAGGAGAACAGTGAAACTGAAACGGGGGTGTTGCGTTGAAATGGTGGGGAAGTGAAATTTGGTAGCATCCCAAATAATGTGGAGCCCAGCAGACCACGGATGGGGATAAGATGTAAAGGGCTGACTGCTCCCATAGGAACTAATCCAGTAATCAGGGTTTCTAGTATGGCCGAAGCCTGTGGAAGTGAGGGGACAGTCACTAGAGACAGGGTCTTCCCAATGGTAGCATCCTGATTACGGAACGCCCCACCCACAACTCTTTTTGTACCCGGTAGGTAAAGCTTTAGGCATCAGGTGAAAATCATTGTTTTTTTTAGATATTGGGGGAATTTTGGGATATAGGTTCATACGGTGGTGTCATAGTTAGATTGCAAAGAGGAATGTAGGCACTTCCATGGTGCTGCTGACACCAGGGGTGAGCTGCATTCAGCTAGGGTTGCCAACCTTCAGATGGTGGCTGGAGATCTCCTGGATTACAGCTGATCACTGGTGTCATTCAAATTCCTGCTGCCAATCAGCTGCAATTCCAGGAGGTCTCCAGGCTCCATTGGATGAGGTTGGCAACCAAAGCCATTACCATGGAAACAACTTCCGCTTCCAATGCTGGGCCTCAGCCTTGTGGGGCATTTTTTCAAAAGCAATGGTGCAGCCACTAAGCTTCCAGCACCATGGAGATCTGGTGAGCCATGGACACAATGAGGTCCTCTCTGGCCTCATAAGGGTGCAGATTCCAAGCAGGGTCCCCAGTGGAAGGCAACTGTCACCTCTTCCCCCCCACCTTTTGCCTTCAAGTTGCAGCCAACGTCTGGCGACCCCTCGTGGGGTTTTCAAGACAAGAAACATTCAGAGGTGCTTTGTGGTCTCCCATTGAAATACTGACCAGAGCTGACCCTGCCCAGCTTCTGAGATCTGAGGAGATCATGCTAGCCTGGACCCTCCAGGTCAGGTGACAACCGAGCAACATGCCTGGCTTCCCCCCTGCTTGGGGCTACTTTGCTACACTCTCCCATCCACCTCCCCTCTGTAATGTTACTTAACCCGTACCGTGTGCTTTCAAGCATTCACAGAAAGAAAGCAAGTGAGTGAGATCTGGGGGGGGGAGAGACTTTCACATCCCATCTCCCCAGCATCCCAGCCAACAGATGAGCTATGTTCCCTCTGCAGCTCAAGTGCCTTCTTTTAATCTGCTGCAAACTGCCTTGGAGGTCATTTGCTTGACAGGAAAGGGTATGCATCTTTCACCTAAATAAATGCATGGTCATGCTGCAAGTTTCACAACCCCCTGTGAAGTAGGTCAATATCATTAGCCCCCACCTGTGTCCTTGCAGGTTTGGGGCGCTGAGGAATGGTAGCTTGGTATTGGGGTTGAAAGGGCTACGGTGGCTCAGAGGTTAAAATGCTGAGCTGCAGACCGGAAGGTCTGTAAGTTTGGCAGTTCGAGACCCGAGTGCTGCATGACAGAGTGAGCTCCCATCTCTGGCCCCAGCTCCTGCCAACCTAGCAGTTTGAAAGCAAGAAATTGCAAGTAGATAGATAGGTACCACTTCGGTGGGAAGGTAACAGCGTTCCGTGCGCCTCGGTGTCTAGTCATGCCGGCCACATGACCACGGAAATGTCTTCGGACAGCGCTGGCTTGTCAGCTTGGAAACAGAGATGAGCGCCGCCCCCTAGAATCAGATTTGACTAGCTTTTGAGCAGGGGAAACCTTTACCTTTACCTATTGGGGTTGAGGTGAGATTCCAACCAGGGCATCCTTAACAGGCTACAGCCATGCATACAGTCTTGGGGGCCACATTCATTCTTGCTTCCTTTCCTGACTCACTCTCAGCCACCCTAAACCTTTGCAATTACCTGCCATTTCCCCTCCCCACCTCCTGGCAAACCCCCATCCCTAGCAACTCCCCAGCTCTGTCCATCTGCAAGAGAGCAATCACCACTTTCATCCACCCAATCACACTCCATGGGCTGTCTGTGCGGAGACTCCATTCACACATGCAAAAGCATCAAATGATGAATGTGCATGTGTGCATACATACACATTATTTATCATCATTATTATCAACATCCTCATTATTATTTAAAACATTTTTAGGCCACCTTTCCATCCTATCAGAATCCATAAGGTGGCAAACATTAAAAAATTAAGACATTTGAACAATTAAAAATACATTTAAAATTGCAGAATAATTCAATTAAAACACATAAACTACACTAGAAGGAGGGCTTGTAACCGCTATTGAGGGTACACCAGATAAAACAAAAATGTTTTCACCAGCTGGCGAAAGATACTGATGGAGGGAGACAGATTAATCTCCCTGAGGACAGAGTTCAAACATAATGTAACCTATGGCTTGTTTTAACTACAGTTAGTTTGTGAAAAGAGGATTCAGCTCACACAATCACTCAAATCCTGGTTTGATTCAACAAATACTGGTTTTGCTTTGTTGCCCCAGAGGTTGTTGCTAGAGAGCAAACTCGGATTACACTAGGATTAAAACCTTTTATTTTTTTGCCATCAAATCACATCAATGCAAACCCTGTACAGTATTCAAGGCAAGAGCTGTTCAGAGGTGGTTTGTCATTGCTTGCCTCTGCGTCATACCCCTGGTACTCCTTGGTGATCTCCCACCCAAGTAGAAACCAGGGCCAACCCTGCCTAGCTTCCAAGGTCTGATGAGTTAAGACTAAATGTGGTTCATAACCCAGCTTCTGATCCTGGCTTAATGGGCCCTAACTAAGTGTGACTAACACTATCACCTGCACTCAGACAATCATACTAACCATCGTTTAGTGTAATGACACTGGGGCCGCTCTGACCTGCAAGCCCCATTCCACCCTGCCCTCCAGTGGAGGGGCTTTTCCTTTTACGCTACTGTAGCCACCACCACCACCTGATCAACACAGGATTTTCCACTGAGGGGATCAAGACCCTCAGTTTTCCTTCCCAGCTCTGAGGCCTCACTCCTGCTATCCCAGTGCCTGACTACCACAAGGACATTTTACTGCTTTGTACACCCCTAGGGGAACAGCCATTTGCCAGCTAATGGCTTTCTTTCCCTCCTAGGGCTCCCTTTTTAAAATAGTGTGTCTGAAACTATTATTATTATTATTGTTGTTGTTGTTGTTGTTATTGTTATTATTAATTTAACTTCTACCCCACCCTCCCGCCAAGGCGGCTCAGATAGAGGTCTATATGGTATAGAGAACCACTGCCAGGATTAAAAATTATGAAGTATTTATTAAAAAGAAAATGTTTACAAGCATACTTTTAGCACAGCACCAGACTGAGCAAAGGAAAACAAAAGAACTTGGTAAGGAATGCAAATCATCCATCCCTGCTCTGAACATGCCTTATCTGATGGTAAAATACAGGATGGGCTCTTTAATTTAGCTGTTCTGGCTCCTCTACAGAGCTATCAGTAGCTTCCAGCATCCTTCAGGCCGATCGCATGGTCAAAAAAAAAAAAGGCTGCCTGCTTGCAGGCCCCAAGTCAGACTCCTCCCGCCAGCTGCATTCCAAAGGAAGTAGACCTATTTCCTGTTGCCTGAAGATTTTTATCCCCTCCGTTTCTGTTATGTTCTGACTCTAAATCAGTCCTATGTAATCTCATGTTAAGCTTGAGTCAGCAGGAGGGATTGTAAGAGTCGACATTCCCATTGGTTGTTTCTGTGAAACTCTGTAAATAGCCGATAAGAACTGTGTATACTTTATTGGAGGGAACAGACCTCCTTGGTCTTTATCCCAATGTTATGATTGGTTGTTAACTGAGTTATGGGCGTGGCTTTGACAGCCTGGATTATTTAAAAAGGGAGCTGTGCTCCAATGTTTTGTGCGTGTTGTCTGGTCGTCTAGTTTGCTGTTAAATAAAGCTGAAATCACTTTGTTGAAATCACTACCTTGTTAAAGCTCATACTTAACAGTTTCCCCTTCCCTCTTGACCCCGGTCAGCCCAGGTCAAGGCTTCTTTTCCTGTTGTCTCCAGGAAGTTGCTTCTTGAAGCCTTTCTAGCATTTTACACCTCCAACCCTCTGCTCTCTGCCTGAAGAGGAAAGAGAAAGGGGGAAGACTTATCTGTCCCATCTGTAAGAAGGTGAGCTGATGTGCCACGGAAACAGACTTCCTCCTCTGATGAGATGAAAAATACTGGTAGAATGCACAGGGAAGGCTTTTGCTGCTTGCCAACCCTCCAGGAGACAATGAATTTCTTCACAGACAATTGAACATGAGCAACTGAGACAGGCATGAACCCAAACCAACCATATCCAAGAGTATATTGGCCCAGAGAAGGCCACATATTCTCACATCATCTGGTCTAGCAGTAGGAAGTAAGGGCTGGATGACAATATTAATTCTTTAAAAGGAAGCCAACCCCCAAACACTAAAATCCAGCAGTGGAATACTCTGAAAAATTCTACCACTTTTCAAACTTGGGGGGAAGGAGGTGTGGAGCCAACTCCTCCATGTGGCTGAGTAACTTTCCTTCCACATCCAAGCCTGAGAGGGCTTTTCAAAATTAAAAGTGTTCCCATGTGTTGTTGTTGGTTTTTTTGAATGACAGCCCGAGTACACCTGGAGCAGCTAGGGCCAGCACAGAGGGGGAGAGAGGCCTGGCTGCCTGTAATGATTGCAGCTGGAGTGGAGCGAGCCAGAGAGAGGGAAAGGTCTTCTTTTGCTCCAGCAGGGGCTCTTCCCTAATGGTTTCCTCCTCGTCATTTCACCCCCTTTGAAAAAAAAAAAATAATACAAAAGGGAAACTATTGTCCTCCAGTGGTTGCTGGATAGTCAGATAATGAGTTCCTTTCAGCCGCTGGTCAGCCAAGCTACGGAAAGGACAAAGTGTGCTCTTTGGAAACAGGCCTCCTGTGATGCCTCCAGGATAGCTGCGTAATCACTTTGCTTTCACCGGCCAGGCAGCCTCCCATTCACTTCTTCCCCCCAGGCTGGCTACCGCGATCTCTTCTGGAGGGCTCCCTGCAGAGCACCAGCCTGCCAAATGGCTAGCAAGGTTGCCTTCCTCCCCCCCACCCCCCGGCCCTGTGGGAAGCCTGGCACTGTGGCCTCAGAAGAGCCATGCAGGATCTGGCTGGTGGTCCAACTAGGCCAGCACCCTGTCTTAACCAGTGGCCAGCCAGGACTTCTCTGCCTTTGGGAAGCAGCACCCTTTGGCCAGCAGGGAAAGAGAAACAGCGGGGGGCCAGTTTGAGTTTGAGAGGCCAAGAGAAACAGAGATATGTGAGGATTTCTAATTGGAGTTACCAGAAATTAATTAATTAATTAATTAATTAATTAATTAATTTTGTACCCCACCCTACCCCGCAAGCGGGCTCAGGGCAGCATACAACATATAATGAAACAATAAATAATAATTCATACAACACCAATTCATCTAAAATAGATCAGTTAAAATATCTGGTGGCAGCTTAACCCTTCTAACTATAGCGCCTGCTGCAACAATGTCAGGGAGGGCACATTTCTGTTAGAGAAAACAGAGCCAGGCTGGTATAGACAGTGCCTGAGGCAGATGAGGCAAATGAACAGATTGATTGCACTGAGCAGGAAAGACCAGTGTCATTTGGATGTCCACTGCCTCAGCCAAAAGCCTGGTGGAATAGCTCTGATTTGCGGGCCCTGTGGGACATTTAGTCTTAACTCCCACAAGGCCCTGATCTCAACTGGGAGCATGTTCCACCAGGCTGGGGCCAGGGCTGAAGAGGCCCTGGCCCTGGTCAAGGCAAAGCGGACGTCCCTTTTGGGCCATGGACTGCTATGCAGTGCTGCTCAAAGGAGACAGTCCCATAGGTATGCTGGTCCCTGGCCGTATAGGGCCTTAAAGGTTAATACCAGAATCTTGAATCTGATCCGGTACTCAACTGGCAACCAATGCAACTGGTGCAGCACTGGCTAAAAGTGCTTCCTCATAGACATCCCCATCAGCAGACGTGCCACTGCATTTTGTACCTGCTGAAGCTTCTGGGTCAGACTCAAGGGTAGGCCTGCATACACCGAATTGCAGTAATCTAACCTGGAAGTGACCACTGCGCAGATCACAGTCGTGAGGTCATGGGAGAAGAGATAAGGAACCAGCTGCCTGACCAGCCAAAGATCGTAAAAGGCTGATCTGGCAACATTGGTGACCTGGGCTGCCATGGAAAGGGAGGCATTCAGGATCACCCCTAAACCTCTCACCATTGGAGTCAGCGTTAATGGTGCCCCACCCAGAGTTGGGAGTCAGATCCCGATCCTGTCCCCCCACAACCCAGGTACAGGACTCTGACTTTGTTGGATTCAGTTTCAGCTGGCTCTTTTGCAACCAATCAGCCATAGCCTCCAGAGCCCTGCCCAGATATTCTGGGATGGAGTCAGGCCGACTGTCCATCAGCAGATATAGCTGGGTGTCATCAGCATACTGATGACAATCCAGCCCAAACCCCCAGATTAACTGGGCAAGGGGATGCATATAGATGTTAAATAACATCAGGGAGAGGATAACCCCTTGCAGGATGCCACATACCAGAAATGCCCTCTCCCCTAGCGCCACCCTCTGTCCCCGACCCTGGAGAAAGGAAAACAGCCATCACAAAGTGGTCCCCCATATCCCTGCACTGGTGAGATGGCAGGTCAGATGACCATAATCAACCATGTTGAATGCTGCTGTTAGATCAAGTAGCAACAGCAGTGCTGACCCACTGCAACCTAACAGCCGTTTTGCGTGGCCTTTGGTGGAGGGAGGGAGGGAGCTACTGAAATCAATCCCTAGAAACTGAAGAAGTGAGCAGTGAGTTGCGAAAGTTTTGTTAAGAACATAAGAACATAAAAGAAGGCAGTGTTGGATCAGGCCAATGGCCCACCCAGTCCAACACTCTGTCACACAGTGGCCCAAAATACCAGGTGCCATCAGGAGGTCCATCAGTGGGGCCAGAACACTAGTGTTGAAGGTGCTACTGGACTCTCACTCTTTTCTGGAAAATGCTGCAGGGTTAGCAGCTTTGCTGTCTACTTATAGGAGTGCATCTGCCTCCATTTATATTCTGCTAATAACATGTTATCATACTTCTAAGTCTCCAGTGCCCTGACCTGGAAGGCCCAGGCTAGAATGAACTCATCAGACCTAAGCAGGTTTGGCCCTGGTGAGTACTTGGATGGGAGACCATCGAGGAAATCCAAGGTTGCAGAGGCAGGCAACGGCCAACCACCTCCACTTGTTTCTTGCCTTGAAAACCCTGATGGGGTTGCCATAAGTCAGCTGTGAATTGATAGCACTTCCCACCACCACCACCACCACCAAGGGTTTTTGCCTTGACCTGGATGGCCCAGGCTAGCCTGACCTCATCAGATCTCCGAAGCTAAGCAGGTTAGTATTGGGATGGGAGACCACCAAGGAAGTCCAGGGTTGCTATGCAGAGGCAGGCAATTGGCAAACTGCCTCTGATTGTCTCTTTCCTTGAGAACCCCACGAGGGATCCCCAGAAGTCAGCTGTGACTTAACCACACCACCAAGTCACCAGTTTGCTCTCTCAGCTAAAGACTCTCTCAAACCTTGGAGACTTGTAGAGCAGCTCCTGAAAGTCTAGCCCCCGCAAACTCCACCTTTGCTCCACCCTTTCTTCCTTTCTGTCCCTCCCAGAATGTGCTAGGTATTCGCAAGTGTCATCCTCCAGTCATGGAAAAGTTAAGCTGTTGTTTCTGTAAGCTAATATTAGCCAGTTAGCTTAGAGGCAATTAGAAGAAGAAGAGTTGGATTTATACCCGGCCCTTCACTTGGAGTCTCAGAGCAGCTTACAATCTCCTTCCCTTCCTCTCCACACAGCATACACCCTGTGAGGCAGGTGAGGCTGAGAGAGCTCTGAGAGAACTGGGTCTAGTTCAAGGTCACCCAGCTGGATGCATGTGGAGGAGTGGGAAATCAAACCCGGTTCTCCAGATTAGAGTCCACTGCTCTTAACCACTACGCCAAACTGTAGAGTAGAATTTTCTACCAGAAAGGGAGAGGTCTTATTCTTAATGAGGTAACCTTAAGATTGACAATTGGCTAATCAATATATCAAATGCTAGCTGGCACATACATCAGGGGCGGAGATTTGGGGGGAAATTTCCTCTCCTTTATTCTCACTCTGAACACAAGACACACACAAGACAAACAAACAGGATGGAGTTAGTACTAGAAAGATGAGTTATTAGACTCTTATTGTTTTTTCTTTCCATGTAACCCTTCCCTAATTTCTAGTAAACTTTTCTTAGAAGCTAAGCACGCATGTGTCTGTGGAAGCTTTATTTCTGCTGTGCATTATGCACTCTGCTACGTATCCACCCTGCCTTCTCCTTCTTCTTTCAGATCCCTTCTGAGCACCCACCTCTGCCATGTCCTCGTCTCTCGCTGTGAGCCAGTCCAGGTTCCTGCAACAGAACTGAATGCAGATTCTGCCCTTCTGTCTTCACCCTCCTCCCCCTTCCTCTCTTGCCTCCTCCGCGTGGGCTTTAAGTAATTTATTTGCTTTCTTTATGTAAAATAGGCTTGTCCTCCTTTTCCTAACACTCAAATCCTCTGGCAAATTGGTTCAAAAACAACTAAGCCCACATCAAAATCATTAAGCATTTCAAGAAACTGAAAACAGACTTTTTTAAACAAACAAACAAACAAATACATACATACATAGCAGCAAAACAAACCTGCAAAACCAGCAGGGAAGAGAGAACTGAACCGATCCAGAGGGTAAAGTAACAAGATCACAATCAAAGCAACTCAGTATAAAGTGGAACGAAACAACAAAGTCTTCAGCTGGTGCTTGAACAGAGAGAAAGAGCCCAGCAAATCTCATGGGGGAGAGAGTTCCGTGGACAAGCAGGGAGACAGTCCTAGTTCTGAGCTGGCCTCAGCTGAGAAGACAGGGGCACCTGGAGATGGGCTTCTTCCCACTAAGTTGGGTGGGCAGGTCCACACAAGAAGAGGCCTTTGTTCAGATCCTTGTGTCCTGGGCGTATAGGTTAAAGCACTTTGTACAGGTATGTTTTTGCATTTTGCCAAGATACATACTTAAGAAGTGTGCATGCACCCAAAAGCTTATACCCAGAATTAAACTTTGTTGGTCTTAAAGGTGCCCCTGGACTTTGTCCTACTGAAAGGTAGCTCTTTTAATACAGGGGTAATGGAGTTTCCTAGGGTTGCCAAACTCCAAGTGATGGCTATAACACTATATGGTTAACTTTATGTATTGTGGTTTACCTTCACTTGTTCAGATTCATCTTGTATTTGTACTGCATCTTTGAAGAATAATTAATAATAGTTTTTCATAATTCCAAATACAATTTCGTATGTATTCCTTTAATACAGCATCTTTCAGATTCAATATGCTGCACACACGGTATGGCCATTTTTTGTTACACAAACTCCAAGTGATGGCTGGAGCTCTCCTGAGATTACAACTGATCTCCAGTTAAGAGCAATTAGTTCCCTTGGAGAAAATGGCTGCTTTGGAGGGTGGAATCTATGGCATTGAACCATGTTGAGGTCCAGCAGGTTTGGTGTAGTGGTTAAAAGTGGCGCACTCTAATCTGGAGAGCCAGGTTAGAGTCCACACTATTCCACATGCAGCCAGCTAGGTGACCTTGGGTCAGTCACAAGTTCTCTCTGAGCTGTTCTCTCTGAGAGCGCTCTCAGCCCCACCTCTCTCCCAGGGTGTCTGTTGTGGGGAGAGGAAGGGAAGGAGACTGTAAACCACTCTGAGACTCTGAGTGAAGGGCGGGGTATAAATCCAACTCCTCCTCCTCCTCCTCCTCCCAAACCCTGCCATCTTCAGACTCCACTCATATCCCCAGGTATTTCCTGTTGGAAAAATAGTCAAAAATGTTTAAATTGCTCAGAGTATCAATGGATCTTGCTTCACTGAATGAGGAGACTTTCTTTCTGTTTTAAAACCTTTATTTCTAAGGGTAAAAGGTGTAAAGTACTGGGTTTCGGGCCTCATGACTCGGACGACGACATAAGAGAAGACGCGTTTATTCGTACTTCACATAAGACAAGAACACACAGTAACGGCCGGAGGCCAACTATATACAGTTAGGGGGACGGCCCTATATTCCTATTGGCGGGTTTGAATCGCCCGCCAATGCTGCCATTGGTTCACTACTGGCGAGCTCAGGAACCTAGTCCCTATTGTTCTCAGAGAGCGAAGCTTGGCTGTATTTCGCCAGCTCTGCCTTCTGATCCCAGGACACAACACCCCTCCCCCCATAGTTCGTCTCCTATCAGGTGACGTAGTCTTTTAAGTATGTTGGTGCCCTCCGTTCTCTTAGCGAACGTCGGGGGGCCGGTACCGGACTGGCGGGGCCCCTATCGGGTGGTCCGCCAGCACAAGGAGCTTGGACCTCTGGTAGTAGCCGAGGCGGTGACGGTGGCGGCTGTAACGGCGGCGGCAGCGGCGGCGGCGGTTCAGCTGTCACCGGGGCCCCTCCGGATTCCGTGGACTTTCTGGCGCTGGCTCCGCTGTCGGTGCTTGCGGTCGATCGGATGATGGGGCGGCGGCGGCATTTCCCGGTAACTGGATCTCTGTGTCGGGGTCTTGCCGCCTCCGGAGCTGGTCGACGTGTTTACGGAGGACCCGGTCCCCATCTGTTAGGACTTCGTATGACACTGGCCCGGTGGGTTTTAGGATGCACCCGGCCACCCACTGCGGCCCCGCCCCGTAGTTCCGGAAGTAGACCGGGTCTCCCGGTAGGAAGCTTCGGGGTGCCTCCCTGTTCTCGACCAGCTTTCTCTCTGGGGCTTGGTCCGGGTGGAGTCTGTCTAATAGGGTGGTAGGGCGGCGGCCCATTAATAGTTCTGCGGGGCAATGCCCGGAGATGGGGTTTGGGGTGGTGCGGTATGTGAGAAGGAAGCGGGCCAGCCGGAACTCCCAGTCCCCCTCCGTTATGCGGCTCAGGGCCTCTTTGGCAGTGCGGACCGTCCTCTCCGCCTGTCCATTGGTTGCCGGGTGGAAGGGCGCTGATCGTATGTGCCTGATGAGGTTCCTTTCGAGGAACGCTTGAAACTCAGCAGATGTGAACGCTGCCCCGTTGTCCGACACGATTGTGTCGGGTAACCCGTGCGTCGCGAATATTTTCCGCAGGGCCCTTATTGCCGCTTTGGCAGAGGTGGTAGACACTGGGCTTATTTCCACCCATTTCGAGTAGGAGTCTACCGTCACCATGAACTGGAGCCCCTGAAACGGCCCCGCAAAGTCTATGTGTAGGCGTGACCACGGCTTGTGGGTAGACTCCCAGCTTTGGGTTGGCGCTCCCTGGGGATTGGGGCGGACTTCCTGACACCGTGTGCACCCTCGGACCCAGGTTTCAATTTCGGCGTCCATCCCGGGCCACCACACGTAGCTCCTTGCCAGAGCTTTCATTCGTACAATGCCGGGGTGGGCCTCATGTAGCGTTTCTAGAACCCCTTGTCTCATAGGCCCCGGGATGACCACCCTGTCCCCCCATAACAAGCACCCTTTTAAGGCAGATAGCTCTTCCCGCCTGGCCTTGTATGCCGTGAACTCTGGCCCTGTCTGTTCCGCTGGCCATCCCCTCACCACCCAGTTTAGGACCCGGGAGAGAATGGGATCTCGGGACGTGTGGGCGGCCACGTCTGCAGCCTGAAGGGGGGGTTTGGCAGCTCCTCCATTAACAACACTGCGGGAGCCAGGGCCGGATCTTCCCCTGTATGCGGCAGCGGCAGGCGGCTCAAGGCATCGGCATGACCCAGCGCCTTGCCCGGCCGATGCTCTAACTGGTACTGGTAGCCCGCCAAAAACAAGGACCAGCGCAACACCCGGGGTGACAGTACCTGCGGCGTTTGTTTGTCCGCCGCAAACAGTCCCAAGAGCGGCTTATGATCGGTTACGAGCGTGAAGGGCCGCCCGTACACAAAGTTGTGAAACTTTTTACCCCCGCCACCAGTGCCAAGCCCACCCGGTCGATTTGAGCATAGTTCCGCTCCGCGGGGGACAGCGTGCGGGAGTAGTAAGCCACTGGGACTTCCCTCCCATCCGGTAGCTTGTGGGCCAAGACTGCCCCGACCCCATACGGTGATGCGTCGCACGCAAGGATTACCGGGAGCTTTTCATCAAAGTGGGCGAGCACCGCGTTAGAAATCAAGAGTACTTTAACCCCCGAAACGCCGCCGCCTCCCTCGCTCCCCATGCCCAAGGTGTCGCCTTATCCAGCAGCCTGTGCAGGGGTTCGGCCACGGCGGCCTTGTGGGGAAGAAAGGCGTGGTAAAAGTTCAGGAGGCCTAAGAACGCCTGGAGCTCGGCCTTGGACTTCGGGGCGGGGGCCTCCACGATGGCCTTCACCTTGTCCCTCGCCGGATGCAGGCCTGTTGCGTCTACCCGGTATCCCAAGAACTCCACCTCCGGCACCCCGAGGAGGCACTTTTCCCGCTTCACTTTCAGCCCCGCGGCTTGGAAGCATTCCAGTACAGTTCGGAGGCGGGCAGCGAAGCTTTCCGGGGTGGTCGCGGCGATGAGGACGTCGTCGAAGAACGGCGTCACTCCAGGGATCCCTTTTAACAAGTCGTCCATGAGATTTTGGAAGATCCCTGGGGCCACACTGACCCCGAACTGCAGCCGCTTCACCCTGAAGGCGCCCCGGTGGGTTACAATGGTTTGCGCCTCGGCCGTGGCTGCATCCACCGGGAGTTGCTGGTATGCCTGCGCGAGATCCAGCTTTCCAAATATGCGCGCCCCCGCCAGTGTTGCTAAGACGTGGCTGACCACGGGTACGGGGTATGCGTGCGCCTGAAGTGCCTGGTTAATGGTGCACTTATAATCCGCGCAGATGCGGATTTCCCCGTTTGGCTTAACGGGTGTCACAATCGGGGTCTCCCATCGAGCGTTCGGGACAGGCTCTAGGACTCCCTGGGCCACTAGCCGGTCCAGTTCGGCCTCTATTTTAGGGCGGAGGGCCAGGGGCACGGTGCGGAAGCGCCGTCGGATGGGCGTCACTGTGGGGTCTAAGTGGAGCGACACCGGGGGCCCTTTATAACACCCCAGTTTCCCGTCAAAGACTTCGGGAAATTCCTTGCACACCGCCCCCAGTCGCGCATCCCGCACTTATTCACTCCCCCAATTGTGATGCCTAGGGCCTCAAACCATGCCCGCCCCAGGAGACTCACGAGATTTCCCTCCACCACCACCAAGTCCAAGTTCCCCTCAAAGTCTCGGTATTGCACTCGGAAAGTGCCGACTCCCCGGATGGGGACAGGGTTCTTTTGAAAGTCCACCAAGCTTAGTGGCGATGGACGTAGAGGGGTCCCCTAATGGGCAAAGTCTTTTTAAAGTGTCAAGGGAAATGATGGACGCCGCCGATCCCGAGTCCACTTCCATGCAACAGGGGGACCCCTCGATCCGCACGGTTACTTGGATCTTCGGGGCAGAGGAGAGGTTGGGGTTGGGGAGGCGAAGTACCTGCAGCGGCTGGTCGGTGAGGTGGTACAACTCGGCGACCTCTTCCGTCGTCTCGTAGGCGGTGGACGATGCGCGGTGTGGTGGAACCGATGCTCTTGAAGTCCTGTGGCCCTTGGACCGGCAGACCCGTGCGAGGTGTCCCTGCTTTCCGCACCCGTGACAAACGGCATCCCGGAACTTGCAGGATTTCCTTCCGTGGCCTTCCCCGCAGCTGGCACAGACGATCCGGTTGCCGGAAGGCTTGGTTGGCTCTCTGTTGGCCTGCAGGAACGGCGCCGGCCGGCGTTGTTGAGGTCTGAGGGCGAAGACCTCTTCCGTATCTGCATACCCAGGGCTGGGACTCCTCCCGACCACATGGGCGGTCGCGACCGGCCGTTCCCCTTCCGCGGCCTCGTGGGCTGTTGCGGCGTCTAGGGCCTCGTCTAAGGAGAGCCTCCGGTGTCCCACCAACTTGCGCCGCAGCTTGGAGTCCGCCAGGCCCCACACGAACTGCGTCAGCAGGTTGTCCCTCCACCTTCGGGAATCCGCAGTCCACCGCGAGCGCCCTTAGCGCGGCCAGGAAGTTGGCAATGGATTCCCCTTGGGCCTGGACTCGCCTCTGGAAATCCATCCTCTTGGCCAGGAAGGTCGGTCGGGGGCTGAAGTAGGCATTGAGGACATCCAGGATCTCCCCAAACGAGCTCTCCAAGGCCGTGCGGGGCACCAAGAGGCTCTTGGCGAGGCGGACGGTTTGGGTGCCGCAGGCGTTCAGGAGGATCGCTCGTTTCTGGTCGGGGTGGCGGATTTCGTTGAGCTCCAAGTAGCTGATGAGCTGGTCGACCCATGTGTCCCAGGTTTCTGGCTGCGACGGGTCGAAGTGCTCCAGTGTTACATGGGAAGCAGCCATGGTTCTGTCTGGAACGGCGTGCGCCGGGGCGAGCGGTGCGGTGCTGCTCTCGGGGTCAGCGATGCGATGCTCGGCGAGCGGTGCGGTGCTGCTCTCGGGGTCAGCGATGCGGCGCTCAGCGGTGTCCTTTTCGTCGCTCATGGAGTCACGGAAGGCGTTGAAATCCCATCCTCGTCGCCACTGTAAAGTACTGGGTTTCGGGCCTCATGACTCGGACGACGACATAAGAGAAGACGCGTTTATTCGTACTTCACATAAGACAAGAACACACAGTAACGGCCGGAGGCCAACTATATACAGTTAGGGGGGACGGCCCTATATTCCTATTGGCGGGTTTGAATCGCCCGCCAATGCTGCCATTGGTTCACTACTGGCGAGCTCAGGAACCTAGTCCCTATTGTTCTCAGAGAGCGAAGCTTGGCTGTATTTCGCCAGCTCTGCCTTCTGATCCCAGGACACAACAAAAGGTATACAGGAAACCTACAAAAAAAAACATCTAAGAGCTACATTTTCTAACTGCTTACATCTCAAGCACAGTCACACTTCTACAACAATGGTGGACAATCACCTTCTTCTCGACCCCTAGAAAGGAAGTCACCTGAAAACAAACAACCAATCTGTATCACAAGAGAAGCTACTTTTCCCCGGGCTAATTCCTCATTGGCTCTGTACCAGGTTTCCCTTCCAGGTCAGTCTAAACAATAGGCTAGGAAGATAAACAAGTTAACCCTATAATGACTGGATTGTGAGAGCTTGAAAACACATACATTTCCAACATTTCCCAGGTCAGAGCTGGCAATCCTGGGTGTTTCCTGTTAATCCTTTTACAAAAATCTCTCCCCCCACCCTCGTCCCTGTCATTTTTATCCCACTCTCCCTCCAAGGAATTATGGGTAGCCTGTGTGGTTCTTCCCTTGCACTTTTGTTATCATCACAATAGCTCTGTGAGGTCTGTTGGGCTACGAAAGACAGACTGGCTCCAGGTAGACAGCCAGCATCGTGGCGGGGTAGGGGGTGGGAATTCTGGGCCTCTCCAATCTTAGCCCAACAGTGAGTTTTGCCGGGGAGGGGGGGCCCACCTAGAACACATTCCAGGAATCCAGCTTTGATGTGACCACATTTTGGAGTTCAATGAAGTATGAAGTTCAGTGGCCCTGGTCATACGGGCCAGAAAACGTGGGGGGAGAGGCGTGTAGTTCACCCCGGAGCAAAAAAAGGCGCAGTAGCCCGATCATACGGGCCACCGTGTTGCCACACTCCGGTGCCGAGCGCTGAAAACACAGCGCTGCTACAGCGTGGCAAAAAAGCAGCACAGCAGAGCACGCAAGCCGCATCGTAGCAAAGGACACATGTGCTGTTGGGGGGTGGGTGGGCTGCTGTCGGTGTCTTGCGTATGCGCATGCATCATTCAGCGTTGGTGCGCATCCCATGGAAACTTACAACATCTGGAAACCCCGGGACATGGGCGGGCGTCAGAAGCTGCGGGATACTGGTGCTCCTGCGATCAGATGCCGGTCTTTGCCCTGGGGTTTCCAGAAACTAGTACTTCGACCCTAGTAGTTTTTTACTCCGCGTTTTCCATGGGAAGCCACGGGTTGGCCACGGGAGTGCTACGCCTCCCAGATGTGCTGGTATGATCAGTCACGGAAAGTCCGCAGGTCTACCGTGCCTTCAACGGGGCAAATGCTCCGTGTGAACAGGGCCAGTGTAGGTAAGTGTAAGGTGAGGCACATTTGGACAAAAACAAAACCCAGCTTCAGGTCTAGGCTACTGGGGTCTGAGAGGGGAAAAGATCTTGGGGTCGTAGTGGACAGCTATGAAAGTGTCAACCCCGTGTGCTGCAGCAGTGAAAAAGGCAAACTCTGTGTCAGGGTTTATTAGGAAAGGGATTGAGAATAAAACAGCCAATATTGTCATGCCGTATGATCTAGGGTGCGGCCTCATTTGGAAGGCTGTGTACAGTTCTGGCCCCTGTATCTCAAAAAGGACACTGCAGAGCTGGAAAAAGTCCAGAGGAGGGCGGCCCAGATGAGGAGGGGTTGGAGCACCTCCCCCAGGAGGAAAGGCTGGAGAGTCTCTGTGATTTCTCAGTGTAGAGAAGAGACAACCAAGGGGGGACATGATAGAGGTTTATAAAATTATACATGAGGCTATTTATTGTATGGCAGTTACACACAGGAAGCATATAATAATATAAAATAGGTAAACCACATTGATACAACAGGTATGCAGACCAATTGGGCAGTCCTCCTAAATATTAATATCTAGATTTTCAGTCCACTCAATCACAGCTGAAGAGAGTTCAAGGAGCTCCATCACATCTCCCGGGAAAGCATGACACTCACAGTCTTGTGACAGGTGGATAATAGTTTGGTGGGCTGCACCACAGTCGCATTCAGGTCCTGGTATTTTACCCCATTTAAACAACAGGTCTGAACAACTACCAAAGCCTGTTTGTATTCTATTAGCCATCTTCCATACTTTATGTGGCAAATCAAACCCTGGGTGCAGTTCTAGCTTGCCTCCTTGTGGCACACCCTTGTCTCAGGACAGACAAAAGGAAAATGCTACTTTAGTGTTTGGTGTAGTGGTTAAGTGTGTGGACTCTAATCTGGGAGAACCAGGTTTGATTCCCGACTCCTCCACTTGCACCTACTGATGTGACCTTGGGTCAGTCACAAGCTCTGGCACAGCTGTTCCTGAAAGAGCAGTTTGTGCTAGAGTTCTCTCAGTCCCACCTACCTCACAGGGTGTCTGTAGTGGGGAGGGGAAGGGAAAGGAGTTTGTAAGCCGCTCTGAGACTCCAAGTGAAGGGCAGGGTATAAATCCAAGCTCTTCTTCTTCTTCTTCTTCTTTACACAGTGAGTGATGAAACTGTAGAATCCATTGCCAGAGGATGTAGTGATGGCTGCAGGATGATGTAGTGGGTGCTGTTAGACCAACCATGTGTTCCCTTGACCCTCATGGCTGGTGAAGGCTGGTGGTGAGGGAATATGGGGCCCATTGAGGGAACTTATCAACTGATCCCTGGAAACCAAGACCTATCCAGAGGGCTTCAAGGATGACATGATCACACCACTTTTGAAAAAATCCATTGTCAGGTTTAAAATCAAGTAGATCCAGTCATTCTTGCACAAAGAAAGGTTTTATTGGATTATCTTGCTAAAACCCACAGTAGGAGGTCATTGTCAGGAATGGGGGACGAAGCAAAGCAAGCTAACTTATAGTGTGATGCAATGAAGCGCCTAGCAAATGAAACTTGTGCACTCGCGCGGGAACTCCCGGCGGGAGAAATACTTCATGAACGGGAGACTACTCCCCCTCCCCTTGCCTTCCCAGGACTGGAAAATTCTCAGTGAAACAAGAATAGTCCAAAGCCTACATTCAAGGCCACCGTGATAAGGAAAAGCGGCAGGGAAGAAGCTCCCACGTTTCTGCCTGCATAGCTACGCAAGCGCAAAGCAGGGTAGGGAACACAAAACAATGGATTCAGTGAGAAACATCAAAGGCATTTTCTGACATCCATTCTGGATCCTTCTGATCCTACCAAGTACCTCCTGATTTCAAATTTGTCATTCCTGGGCAAGGTAATAGAGAAGGTGGTGGCTGAACAACTCCAGGGTTTCCTGGATAAGACCTCAGCAATGGATCCATTCCAGTCCGGCTTCTGCCCTCGCCATGGGATGGATACGGGGTTGGTCGCCTTGGCAGACGGTCTCCATAGACAGCTGTATTGAGGTGGGTCAGTGCTGCTGTTGTTAGAAGAAGAAGAAGAAGAAGAAGAAGAAGAAGAAGAAGAAGAAGAAGAAGAAGAAGAAGAAGAAGAAGAAGAAGAAGAAGAAGAAGAAGAAGAGGAGGAGGAGGAGGAGGAGGAGGAGGAGGAGGAGGAGGAGGAGGAGGAGGAGGCTGGATTTATACCCTGCCCTTCACTACCCAAAGGTGTCTCAGAGCGGCTTACAAACTCCCTTCCCTCCCCCTCCCCACAACAGACACCCTGTGAGGTAGGTGGGGCTGAGAGAGCTCTTGACAGGAACTGTTCTTTTTTCAAGAACAGCTCTTATCAGAACTACGGCTTGCCCAAGGTCATCCAGCCAGGTGCAAGTGGAGGAGTGGGGAATCAAACCTGGTTCTCCCAGATTAGAGTCCGCGCTCCTAACCACGACACCAAACCGGCTCTTATTAGATCTTACGGCAACATTCAACACGGTCGATGATGATCTCTTGACCCACTGCCTCACCTATGTAGGAGTTCACTGGGCAGCCCTTCAGTCGCTTACCTCATTTCTTCATGGTCGGGGACAGAGGGTGGCACTTGGGGAGAAGGTGTCCTCTAGATACCCCTTGGAATGCGGGGCCGCTCAGGGGGCACTTCTTTCCCTGATGTTGTTTAACATCTACATGGCTGGCATGGAGTTTTGGGCTTGGGTGTCGCCAGTATGCTGATGACATATAGCTGTACCTGCTTTTGGACAGCCACTCGGATGCCGCCCCGGAAAATCTGGCCACGGGTTTGGAGGCCGTAGTGGGATGGTTAAAAAACAGCATGTTGGAACTGAATTGGACAAAGGGGGAGGGGCTTCAGGGCTCGGGTTCAGCTTACCTGCCCTTGACAGGGCACCATTGACAGCAGTGCAGTCCATCAGGCACCTGGGTGTGATCTTGGACACCTCCCTTAAGATGGAGGCCCAGGTCACACACACACAGCCAGGCTGGCATTTTTCCACCTATGCCAAGCCAGGCAGCTGGCCCCTTTCCTGTTGTGCTCCAACCTGGCCTCAGTAATCAATGCAACGGTCACTTCCAGGCTAGATTATTGTAACTCACTCTATGCTGGCCTGCTCTTGAGACTTCTCTAGAAGCTCCAACTGATCCAGAATGTGGCAGTGCGCATCCTAACAGAAACATCGTGGACTGCGCACATTCGACCTCTGCTGCACCAGGCTAGCCAATGCTCCCTCTAAGCTGTGGAGTTGTGTGAGCAAAAATTCTACTTTGTGAGCCACTGGCATTAAAGTTGTGAGCAAGCAATTTGGCTACTGCATAATTTAGTTTGCTCTGGAGCCATCCTTCCTGAGCTAAGACAAGAATGTGTGAGCTGGAGGCTAAAAAACTGTGAGCTAGCTCACACTAACTCAGCTTAGAGGGAACACTAGCACCAGCTGCACTGGTTTCCAGTGGAGAACCGAGTCAAGTTCAAGGTTTTGGTTTTGACCTTTAAGGCCTTGAGTGGTCTGGGACCAACATATCTGTGGGACCGCCACCTCCATTACACCCCCAGGAGGGCATGACACTCTTCACAGAACAACTTCCTAGTGGTCCCCAGCCCTAGAGAGATCTGGCTTTCCTCAACCAGGACTGGGGCCTTTTCAATCCTGGCCCTGACCTAGTGGAACTCTCTGCCAAATAACACCAGGGCCCTGTGGGACATTATGCAATTCCGCAGGGCCTTCAAGGCAGAGGTGTTCTGCCAGGCACTTGGTTGAGGACAGTGGCAGTTGACATCATGGCTGGCACCATACCTTGGATCCCAGTTCCTGTGGAACCTCCCCCCCCAGTGTGTGTGTGAAGCACTCGCAGACCAGATGGGAGGGAACTGCAAAAATTCTTGCTACTTGCTTTTAAACTATTGTGTAATGCTGGATATAGTTTTATATGCTTTTGTGTATTTAGAATGTTGTACATCGCTTAGAACCCCACAGTCATGGGGATTAGGTGATTAATAAATGTAAATAAATAAATAATTATATTCAATTGCCAGTTTGGAAAAAACCCAACCCCTCCCCCAGAGTGCAGGGGCAGAAATGGTTGCTGAGAGGACAGGGGTAGGGGAAATGGTTACTGTGTGGGTGGGAGTGGGGAAACCTGAACTTTTCTATACACATAGCAGCCATCCAGGCTTTCCCATAATTTCATAGCAAAGCAGGCTTGGAAAAGATCGGAGAAAAGCCACAGAAATCCTGGGAGTGGGCTACAGTGGGGCATTTCAGGGCTCCGCCCCCTCAAACATGAAAAATGCCCCGCAACAACTGATGTCTCTCTCCCCCTCCCCCTCCTGTGACATTAAAGGGCCCTCCAGCTGATCAGCGGGAGCACGTGGCTTGCCGATCAGCTGGAGGGCCCTTTAAATCTTGCAAAAGGGGAGGGAGAGGGGCGGCTGCTGGCCGCATGCCTTCCCTGGGCTCCAAGCAGTGATTTCACCTCTTGGAGTTCAGGGACGGCCTGTGGCTGCCCACCTCCCTTGCAGGGGGAAAGGGGTGACTGCTGGCTGCATGCCTTCCCTGAACTCCCAGTGGCGCCTCTTGGAGGTCAGGGAAGGTGTGCAGCCGGCAGCCACCCCTCTCCCTCACCTCCTCTCCCCCTCACCTCCTCTCCCCCTCACCTCCTGAACAGGTGATCTACCACCATTTTGGCCTGCAGAGCCCCTTCCTAATAACAGCTCCACCTCATCTGGAGGGAATGCCCCTGCAGTAACTCACAACCACCTCATTTACCACCTTCAGGCACCGATTCAGGACATTGCCGGCCTCATGTGAGCAGATGGACACCTGCACATGAGGACTCTTTGTTCCAGATCTGTGGGTTTGTTTATATATTTCATTTATACCCCACCTTTTCATTCATTCATTTATACCCTACCCAAAGGGGACCCAAAGTGTCTTGCATCATTCTCCTCTCTTCCATTTTATCCTCACAACAACCCTATGATGTAGGTTAGGTTGAGAGAGTGCATAACTGGCCCAAAGCCACCCACGGCAGAAGTGGGGATTCAAACCTGGGTCTGACGTCAGCCAATGCAAGAAGTTAACAGCATGGGGGGACAGCAGCATGGGGGGACCTGCCAAGTTCAATGCCCCAGTTGCTGGAGGCCAGATGCCACCTACCAGCTGGCCCAGTCTTCCAAAACTCCAATTGTAAGCTCCTCGGGGCAGGGCCCTGACTTTCTGTTATCTCAAAGACCAAGCTCAGGCTGTGCAATGAAATGTGTCAAGCCCCCTATGTTACAAAAACACCCCCAAATGCCTCTGCAAAGGAGAAAACGGGGATGAGGTTTTAATCTAGGGCACGTACCAGGGAATTGGGCTGCTCTCTGGCAAATCAGGCTGGATTGAGCACAACACCTGGCCTTCCCAATGCAGCAGCAAGATGCGGTTTTCATTACCATTGCCGTGTTTCAGTGCCATGCAGACTGCCAGCAGCCTCTTCTCTTAATTCACCCCCACCCCTCTGCTGCTAACACATGCAGATCCCCCCCCCCCGACTTCCACCTGGGACTGTTCAAAGCCAAATTTTCACAGAAACAATGGATTACAAGGCCTTCCAATCAATATTCTTCTGTGGTAGAATGAAGGGGGGAGATGGGGAAAGGGAAGGGGAAGGGAAGAAGCTCAGAGGCGAGAAAGCGAGAACAAAATAAAACTGGGCGTGCGAGAGAAACAAAGATGTGTTTGTGAGGGTCCGGGCCTGGCCGTGCTCATTATTGTGGTGGAGCCCCCACCCCACCCCTCCGCCCCTCGCTTGCCAGAGGGGCAGGTAGAGAAAGAAACCCCCAAAGGCGTGGAGGGATTCTTCTCCACAGGCCCTCTGTCCTCATCCACAGATTTTCTTGTCCCCCTCCCTCTGGAGGAAGACAAGTTTTCCCCATTGCTAATTGGAATTCAGCAGAACACACGGAAGACTGTCGAGAGCAGTTTGGTGAGCAACCCGCGGTGCCTTGCGAGAGCGGCATTCCTTGCTCGGGTGTTTGTTTAACCTTCCCTCCTCTGGTTTTCTTGGGGATTCAGTCTGAGAGTGTTCTCAGTTTTGCTTCCCTTCCTTATAAGCTAATTAGGACTTCAAGATGAAGGAAGCGCCAAACAACAGGGGTAAAGTATTCTGAACTGGGGCCAAGAGGGATCACTTTTAAAGCATGGCAAATGCATTGGGAGCAGTGTTCCCTCTAAACTGAGTTAGTGTGAACTAGCTCACAGTTTTTTAGCCTCTGGCTCACACATTTTTGCCTTAGCTCAGGGAGGATGGCTCCAGAGCAGACTAAATTATGCAGTAGCCAGATCACCTGCTCACAACTTTAATGCCAGGAGCTCACAAAGTAGGATTTTTGCTCACAAGACCCCACAACTTAGAGGGAGCATTGATTGGGAGTAGGGCAGGGGTCCAGGGAAAGGTGACCAGGGCTGGGTCATTGGCTGCCAAGCACATGGAGGGCAGAAGATAGGGTTGCCAACTCTGATTTGGGAAATTCCTGGCCCAAGGTCACCTAGCCAGCTGCCACGGCAGAGTGGGGATTCAATCCTGGGTTTCCCAGATCCAACTCTGACACTTGGATTATTACACCACTCTGCCCCCTCAGCCACATTAAGGAATTACTTGTCCTCACCTTCTATAATCCTGGGGAGAAGCTGAAACAGTGCATCTAGTGCACAGCCACAAAGCTGTTTGACAGCTGCTCAAGGCAGACAGTGGCGAGGGGAACAGATCCAAAGCTCAGCTCTCGTGGGCTTGTGACTGTCGAACATGGAGCATTCACCTATCAAATCTGTCCATAGCAAGATATGCAGCATCTCTGCCTGTCATTTTACACTTTGCAGCTGCCAAGAAAGGTTTTGAACTCAGGATAATAAATTGCACGACAATTCTGTTTTCCTTTAACCCAAAGAGCCTCTTGGTTTGAAAATCAATGAAAGATGAGGTGATTTGCAGCATAAATGAATTAAGCCTACCACACAGGCGAAAGATCCCTTCGCAAAGTGCAAAATTCAGAAGAAGAAGAAGAGATTGGATTTATACCCCGCCCTTCACTGCCCAAAGGCATCTCAGAGCGGCTTACAAACTCCTTTCCCTTCCCCTCCCCACAACAGACACTCTGTGAGGTAGGTGGGGCTGAGAGAACTTCTGACAGAAACTGCTCTTTTTCAAGAACAGCTGTGCCAGAGCTTGTGACTGACCCAAGGTCACATCAGCAGGTGCAAGTGGAGGAGTGGGGAATCAAACCTGGTTCTCCCAGATTAGAGTCCCTGCACTTAACCACTACACCAAACTGGCTGATGAAATGATCTTCTGTATCAGAATGTAGGTTTCAAGTATGCCCCAGTTTTCATCCACAGAATGCCCCACAATCACCAACACCGAACTTTATACTTCATTGAACTCCATATGACTGTCACATCAAAGCTGGATTACTGGAATGTGTTCTTTGTGCGGGGGCCCTTCCTGGCAAAACTAATGGTTGGGCTAAGCTTAGGGAAGGGCACGAACTGGCTCACAAAGGTAAGTTTGTGACTAATTTTGGCCAGTTTGTGATTCGTGAACCAAAGTCCACAAACTGAAGAGCCGCCATGAACTTCCACAAATTTCAAGGCAGTTTTGTGGAGGTTTGTGGTGGCTCATGAAGAGCAGAAAGCAAGGGTTTAAATAGCTCTGAGCAACTTAAACCCTGCTTTCTGTACCCTACCACTTTTTGCAATGAGAACCCTTCCTCTCTGCTCCCACAAAAAGCAACAGGGACCAGAAAACAGGAGTTTAAATGGCTCTGAGCCATTTAACCCCCTGCTTTCTGCTCCCTGCCACTTTTCATGGGGAGCAGAGCAAATAATGCCCCTTGGGGCACTTTCCGGTCTGGAAAACAGTACAGGGGTGAGGTTGAAGCCCCTTCTTCCCCTGCACTATGTTCCCAAGCATTTGGGAAATTAGTTTTCAGCAGCTGGTGTCTGACCGAGGTGAATGGGATTCAGGTCAGAAAAACACAGACCCAGCTCAGGGGGAAAGTCACATCTTGATTGGCCCTCAGTGAGCACAGACTGGAGTTTAAAGACCTCTCTTCTCCGTACACATTCCCGCTCCCCTCCCCATGGCTAGTATACAGAGAGGGGGGAACAGCAAGAGACCACTTTCTGCTGGGAGCATGGAGTCTTCTGGACCCCTAAGGTACACTTGATGAAGTCAGTGGGCAGTGGGCACACAAGACAATCCAGCATCCTTGATGAACTCTCAGTACTTTGTGGCCCTGGCAGTTCCAAATGGCTGTGCAAAATGGGGCTGGAATCTCTGGAATCTCTCCCCCCCCATCAGACTTGATTGTTGTCTTTTTAGGCAGAAGCTTCTCAAATACTGTCTGAAGATGCTTCCCCCCCTTCTTGCTTTCCTCTCTTGGCGCCTTTCCCTCCCTCTCCTTCCTGCCTCTATTCATAGGAGCGAGACCTGTAGGATTCCAGTCAGAACACAAAGATGCTGGGATATATTTTAAAAAGCACTCAGCGTTAATTTCTGCAGTGCGCGCTGAAGAAAGGACTGGGTGGGTGTTTGGTCCTCCCCCCCCCATGTTTTCTTTGGCTTCTGCTTAGAATGAGTCTCACGCAACTCCTTTGCATGCGGCACTCCTGTCAGCCGTGGTACGCCAGGGTCTAAGATCTTTGAAAGAGCTGCCCTTTCATTATTAATATTATTATGATGTCTGATGAGGTGTGTGTGCAGTGACTGTTTGGCGTCTCTAATGGCATGTTTCCAAGAGAAGCGCGTTCTCCAACTCAGGGGGCCGAAACAGACGCTGCTGTTGTTCTCCCTCTCCCCCGCCACTCCTTGTTCTTCACATCTCTTATTAACAACTTCCAACCGTGGAGGAAAAGACTCCAGCATGCAGGGGGAAAGCAGCTGGCCCAGGCTAGACGCAGACTTCTGGAATCCATTTCCAGCCAGACTGGGTGATGGCGACTCACTTTGTTGGCTTTACAGAGGTTAGAAAAGTTCATGCAGGAGGTCTTCCACAGAGCTAGAGCCTGGAACCCTGTCAATCCGGCCCTGGTTTCCTGCTTCCTCGGCCACATGGGCTGCTGGCTAGGGGAGGGCCTTGCACTTCAAGTTGATGCACCACAGGCAACACTAGACAGCCAATCCCCTGCTGCTGCCTGATATAAAACTACCACATCATCTGTAATCCCTCTTTTTGCTGGCACAGGCTGCCAGGTTATCTCTTTGTGCTACCAGACTACCTGCTTGACTTCTGCGTGTCTGACTGCTTCCTGTCTGCCACCTGCTGCAACAAAATTAGCTCTCCTTGTTCTGCATGCCTGAAATAAGAACAACAATTGCATATGATAGCTAAATGCAATCTCCATGATCAGAGGCAGTGTGCCTTTGATGTGGGGGTCAATCACACAAGTAACGATGGCACTTTGTGCCAGCCAAACTATAAGTCCTGGTGGTACAGGATGGGATTGATTTTCAGCAGAAATCGTTCATCAACCAGCATGACGTAGTGGTGAGAGACCCATGTTTAAAACCCTGCTCACCCATTGAAGCTTGCTGAGTGACCTTGGGTCAGCCCCATATTCTTAGGCCAACTTAACCCACAGGGTTGTTGTGAAGATAAAATGAAGATGAGGAGGACATTGAAAACTGCTCTGGGTCCCCATTGGGGGAACATGTGGGGTATAAATGTAATAAGTAAGTAGATAAATAAAACAAGCAGGAGGCTCCAGGCATGTAGCCCACCATGGTCAGTATTTGCAGGGCCCAGGAGAGCTCCAAGAGAAGGCAGATGTTGCAGCTTCCCTGCTCTTATTTTTATTCCTCTGGGAAGGCAATGAACTAAACTCACAGTAGTCTGTACAATCCATAAAGTCATTAGTAGGGACATTTACATTAGTCAGGGATCACGTACCCTTCAGGTATTTAAATGACACTCTGTTCTCCTGTTGGAAGATAAAATGGGTTCCGTCATTCCCTGGTGGCAGTGCTCTGTAGGGGGCAAGAGAAAAGATTAAGAAGAAATTTAAGGAGACACCAAGGCAGGGAGAAATGCCATGGATAACTTTGGCTTAGTTGCTCTGTAAGTTGATTTACCTTCATTGCTCTTTGTTCACCACAAGGGGTTAAAAAGAGTTTATTGTGGTTGCACACACACCTCTAGATGCATGGCGATTGTCTGAAAGCTCTACCAGACAGCCAAGGCTGATTTTCTTTTAGTCTCCCCTGGGATTCTCCTCATTGGGAGCTTAAAGTTTACTTGGTTGTGTAACAGAAGAGCTGTAGGGGCAGTTCCAGTGTGCATTAAATCCAGCACATGGCCGTGGTTGCATTTTGTTCACACTAACTGGCCCGAAGCAGAATGCTTATTGCGGGGGGCTCTTGCAAGGATGAATGTCACTCGGATGTTAAAGAGCTTTGCATACTAAGAGTGCTATAGAAATGATTAATAATAATAATAAAACGGTGTTTCCTTTTGTCTGGGAAGAATAAAAGGCTCAAGCCAAGTGGTTTTTTTTTTGCAGCACTCGGAGTTTGAACAAGTGTGCAGACGCATTGCAGGCAAAGTAAATGCCAGCATTAATCTGGTTACCAATACGCTCAAGTTAAATCAAATGCCAACTAATGCTGCTTATTAAGTTTGCAGGTTTTCTAAACAAGCTGCGATGATAACGTAGCCGGCACTTTGCAACCCACCTGTGGACCTCAATCTGTCACTTCAGCATCACAAACATAAACAGTGCCTGAGCTCAGATCTTGCAAAAAACAAATGAATGCTGGACTCAGCCTAGATTGTCAAAAGAAATCATACATCAAAGATCAGAGCAGAGAGGCCACTTTTCATCAGGGGAAATGTCCATGGTGCTGAACGCAGAGTAAGGCCTATAAACAATAGCATGCATAAACAGAACAAAGTTTGAGTCCAGTGGCACCTTTCAGACCAACAAAGTTCTATTTTAGGTATTATTGTTGTTAATTCAATTTATGAATTGCCCCATCCCTGCAAAACCAGGGCTCTGGGTGATATACATCAATTTTAAAACAATAGATAAAAACAATCAACAATTCAGATAAATAATTAAAAACCTAAAATCCAAGATAGTGTCCTAATAAATAGGTATAAGTTTTTGTGTGCTGTTTTATTGTGAAGTTTGAGTACAGTGGCACCGTTAACACCAACAAAGTTTAATTTGAAGAAGTGGGCCTGCACATGAAAGCTCATACACAGAATTAAACTTGGTTGGTCTTAAAGGTGCCCCCCCTGGACTCACACTTTGTTCTCTTGCTTCAGACCAACACAGCTACCCCCCTGAATCAATGCTGTTTTATGTAAAGGAGAGAATGTTCAATTGTGTCATTCATGTAAAGTGATGCTTGTCTTGTTAAAGTGCAGAACACAACAAAATCTGCAATTCCATTTATCCCCATTTCACATATTTGCTGCAGCCAACAGTTGACCAATAAACAATTCATGCACTCTGCTGCCTTCAGTGCGGCGGTAGTGGAAAATGCTGCCAGTCACAGCCAACTTTTGGAGACCTCATAGAGTTTCCAAGGCAAGAGCTGTTCAGGCTTGTTTTGCCATTTGCTGGCCTCTGCACAGCAACCCTGGGCTTCCTTGGTGGTCCCCCATCCAAGCACTGACCACGGCTGACCCTGCTTAGCTTCCAAGATCTGATGAGATCAGGCTACCCTGGGCCATCTGGGTCAGGGACAGTGCTGCCCTTCATAGCCCCCTAAAAATGTGCCCCCTGAGACAGGCACCTTACCCAGCCTGCTCTGACCAGTATCACTTCCCCTTGCAATCAGTAATGTGGGCTCTCCACATCAAGTCACATGGAGCTCTCTCTGCCACAGCTGTATCCAGCTCCTCTGACTCAGAGGACTTTGCTGTCTGTTTGGATAACATTTTCATTTGACTTTATGGTGATTCCCATCAAGAGCCAAGAAATGTTGTCCACTCTATCAAGGGGACTAAAATCAAATAAATAAAAACACTTCCACTAGTGCTTCCCTTTAAAAAAGAAAGAAAGAAAGAAACAGTAACAAATCTCCAAGCTTTTGCGCTCAGGTCCCTTGTGAACAATTACAGAATAGAAAAGCAATATAAGTCCCAGCTAGTTTGTAGAGGTAGAGGACTGAGTTAATATTAGGGAAGAGCTATTGCAGCCTCCAAAAGACAACACAGGGCCAGATGCTATTAATTGAGAGATTAGGGAAGCCAGTCTCGTTGCCAGAGGTTCAGAAGCATCTAGGATTATTAATACGTTTGAATCTGTATTGTGGAAATGACAGTGCCTTCCCTCCATCGCCTTCTTGTGAGTAGGCAGTACCTTACTTTGAGGTGGGGTGGTGGTTTCCAACCTTCTAATGTGCAGAATAAAAAGCTAGTGATATCGGAGATGCTGGTAAGTGGGTTTCTGACATTCTTTTCAGAATTACAGGAATGGGTTTTGCCCCATTAAACAGACCCATAGGATCCAGTCCAGGGTTTTGCTTAAAGTTCCAACAGCTGGAGTGGGGTGAGCAGAAGAATCAATGACCTTTTCCTGAAGTTAGTTGTTGTAGATTTTCCAGGCTGTATGGTCATGGTCTTGGCATTGTAGTACCTGAAATGCTGGGAAAGAATCTTGTACTTCCACAACATTTTTCAAATCTAAAGTGCACTCCTCTGTGCTATTTACTCTATGGAGGGGAAAAAATCATGTCTTTTTATGGGGTATGTATGTTTTCTTCCATTGGGCAAGTGGCGACTGCTGGTGGTACAGATTTATATCTGGGAAATGATGTGGAAGAAAAAAGTAACTCCTCCCTCAGCATGGTGGCCCTGACCCAGTTACCTCCTCCCTCTTTTCATGGCTGCTTTGAACTAGAGAACTGATTGAACTAGAGAATTTCTGGCATCTGGTATTTGGCACTATTCTGCCTTTGTTTGTTTGTTTACACTATTTATCCCCCACCTTTCGCCCCAGTGGGGGCCCAAAGTGACTCACATCCTCCTCCTCTCCTCCATTTTATCCTCACAGCAACCATGTGAGGTGGGCTGGCCCAGGGCTACCCAGTGAGCCTCCTTGGCAGAGCGGGGACTCGAACCTGGGTCCCCCAGATCCTAGTCCAACACTTTAGCCCCTGCCCCATGTTGGCAGCCATTCAAGCTGCACAGTCCATTGGTGGGATGTGATGGGCAAAGGGGCTTTGTCACATGGGCGGCAGAGACTGGCTGAGCTGTTCAAATGTCATAGAGAAGCAGGAAAGGCAAGAAAGGCCAAAGAAACAATGTGAGACAAATTTTAAAAAGGACAACTGTGCACCCCCAACCCCCCTTGTATACTGTATCTAGGGTTGCCATCCTCCAGGTGTGGCCTGGAGACCCCCCAGAATTGCCACTGATCTCCAGACTAAAGAGATCACTTCCTTTGGAGAAAACAGCTGCTTTGGAGGGTGGGCTCCATGGCATTATTCCCTACTGAGGTCCTGGCAAGTTGGGGATGGGGCCTGGGAAGGTCAGGGTTTGGGGAGGGGGATTTCCCCTCTCAGAGCTGGCAGCCCTCACAGCCTTGGCGATAGGGGCTGCTGGGCCCAGAGCACCACGAAAGCCTGCGACACAAGAGGTGAGGCCTAGGGGTGTCATGGGCAACAGGAGTAGTTTTTAATGACTGAAGCTGATTTTTGTCCCACTCTTTCTCCAGGGAGCTGGGGGGGGCAACATATATTGTTCTCCCCTCTTCCTTTTCATTGTCTCAACTGAGGGCTGCCAGGTTCCCCCTGGCCATCAGCCGGGGGTGAGAGGGAAGAGTTGCCAGCTCCAGCTTGGGAAACTCTTGGGGGTTTGGGGGTGGAGCCTAGGGAGGACAGAGACCTCAGTGGGGTGCAGTGCCACAGAGCCCACCCTCCCAAGCATCCCTTTTCTCCAGGGGAACTGATCTCTGTAGTCTGGAGATGAGCTGTAATTCCAGGGGAACCCCCAGTCCCACCTGGAGGCTGGTATCCCTACAACAAACAAGTGAGGTAGGTTAGGCTGAGAGACAGACGAGAGAGAGAGAGAGAGAGAGAGAGAGAGAGAGAGAGAGAGAGAGAGAGAGAGAGAGAGATCTGGCCTAAGATTTCCCATTGAGCTTTATGGCAGAGCAGAGATTTGAATCTGGGTCTCCCAGACAGCACTTTAACCACTAAACCACACTGGGTGGCCATAAAACCTGTGGCTTTGAAGAGACTATTTGCCACACACACACAAAGGACATGGAAAGTAGCTGTGTACTCAATGAGAAATGGCCTCAAGCTGTTACTGACCGGTTATTGCCTCCCGTTGCCAATGCACACGTGCAGAAGCAGCCACTGACATCTTAAAAGGAGTGTGCAGGTGACCTGATGCTACCCTGCAGTCCTGAGAATGAGCTCCCAAACCAGAGCCACTGGCCCAAAGCCCAGGACCTAGCCACCTTTCCTGAGGCTTCTCTGTAACAGGAGCGCACCCTGGTATTTCCTGCTATGGATGTTCTTTAAAACACCACTGAACAGACATGCCGCTCTACCTTTTTCGCATCTGCAGGATGCTGCCAGGTCTCTCTTGCTCACTCACATCCTCTCTCTAGCTGCTGCCTCCTCGGGGGAACTTTAGCAATGTGAATTTAAACACACTTATGCAGGCGAGAGGAAAGAATGCCTGCCGACCGTCTGCGCAGTCCCAGTTGGGAGAACTCTGGCAGGGAGAGACAGAGAGAGCTGTGTATTTATTAGTCAGGCCAGGAAGTCTGGACAATTACCACTGGGGTTTGTTTCCCCCCCCCCTTGGATGCTGTTAAATTGTTGGCAGCGGACAGAGAGTTGCAGAAGCCACAGGGGAGGCTGGGTGTGGGTTTGATCCTGCGGCAGCTGGAGAGATGTATTGCAAACACTCCAGCCAGCTGTCTCCAACAGGAGAGCTCTCACAAATTCTACGGCGGAATAAATCCTGCTGTTGATCATCCCAAGGCCCAGAACTCTCCAGAGGGCCCACCAGACAACACAGCTGAACCTGTCCACAGTTGTCAGAAGACTGAGGCTCACGTTTAACCATGGACTGAGTAGTCAGGGCTATCTAGGCCATGCCTCAGCTGTCCTGAAAATTAAAATTGTGCACCCATGCAATTCCAGAGACTCTGCATTCTGTGCCAGGTATATCACATGAACATTTTTTAAAATTTATGTATTAACTAGGAATAAGGCCCATTGTGGAAATAAATACAACAAGCTCTAGAAAGAGGCTCTGGGGAGAGTGCCCTGGCTTTGGGCACACAGTGTGAATTTGCTGTGGTGACCTCAGCAGGGTATAATGACAGAGTCCACCATTTTCTCCAGAGGAACTGATCTCTGCTACCTGAAAAGCAGTTGTAGTTTTGAGTGATCTCCAGCTCTCACCTGGAGATTGGCAACAATTGTTACCCAGGAGGAAATGGCTGGTTTGGAGGGTGGAGTCTATGGCATTCTACCTGCCTAAGGTCCAACCTTTCCTTAAACCCCATCCTCTCCAGGCTCCACCTCTCAAATCCCCAGGAATTTCCCAGCCTGGAGTTGGCAACCCTGTCTCCTTCCCAATCTACCATTACCTGCCCCTCTGACTTCAGCTGACTTCTGCCCTCCCTCCTGCAGAGCAGTTATAATTCTGAGTGGTCTCCAGTCCTCACCTGGAGATTGGCAACAATGGTTCCCCATGAGGGACTGGCTGGTTTGGAGGGTGGAGTCTATGGCATTGTAGCTGTCTGAGACCCCACCCCTCCTCAAACCTCACCATCTCCAGGCTCCACCCCTCAAATCTCCAGAAATTTCCCAACCTGGAGTTGGCAACCCTATCTCCCTCCCAGCCAATTGTCAACCTACCATTATCTGCCCCCTGACTTCAGCTTTCCATCTTCTCCCCCCTGCCTCCTGGAGAGCAGTTGTAATTCTGATTGATCTCCAGCCCCCACCTGGAGACTGGCAACAATGGTTCCCCAGGAAGGACTGGCTAGTTCGATGGTTGGAGTCTATGGCATTGTACCTGTCTGAGGTCTCACTCCTGAAACCTCACCCTCTTCAGGCTCCATCCCTCAAATCTCCAGGAATTCCCTATCTGGAGTTGGCAACCCTATCAGGAATGGCCCCAATGAGTTTTCTCCCAAAGGCCAAAACAGGTGACAGGACCAAGCTTGGTTGTCTACCAACAGGCACTGAGGGGAAAGTAGGGTTGCCAGCTCTAAGTAGGGAAATACCTGGAGATTTGGGGGTGGATCCTGTGGAGAGCGGCATTGGGGAGGGCAGAAGGACTCAGCAGGGTATAATGCCATAGGGTCTACCCTCCAAAGCAGCCATTTTCTCCAGGGGAACTGATCTCTGTCATCTGGAGATCAATTGTAACAGTGGGAGATCTCCAGGTCCCACCTGGATGTTGGCAACCCTAGGGGAAAGTCAGCTGCACAGCATATTTCACCTCAGAATAAAGCAGGTTGCATAAGCAACTGACAATTCCAACTGTCTTGCGGGGGGGGGGGGAGTTTGAGGTGCAGAATGGAGTGAAGTCCAATCAGCTTCCATATGCAAATGAGCTTGAAATGCTGGCCCAATCAGAGAAGAGCGGCCTAGGCTGCAGTGGGTGGGAGAGAACTCAGGCAACACAGCTAGTGGATAGGGACAGCTTCTGAGTGGCATATCAGGGAGTGAACTGATTTTGCCAAGCATAGAATCTTGCCAGACCGCTATTCAATTGCATAATAGGACAGGATTTTTACTTTATTTATAACTTTTTCCCCACAGTGGGGACACAAAGCAGCTTACCTCAGTCTCCTCTCTTACATTTGCTCCTCACAACAACCCTGTGAGGTAGGTTAGGCTGGGAGGGAGTCACTGGCCCAGGGCCTTCTAGTAAGCATCCATGGCAGAGTGGGGATTTGAAGCTGAGTCTCCCAGATCGTAAGCTGGGGGTCTCCAATGTGGTGCCCATGGACACCATGGCATCTGCCAACACCTCTCCTGGCACCACCAAGTGTTTTAAGAAAGTGGGTGGGGCCAGTGGGGATTTTGCCCCCAGCAAGGCTTCTGATAGGCCGTTAGTCATTTGATTGGCTGTGCAGATTTTTTAAAATGCTGCTTTGGCAGCAGCTGTCACCCACAGCACAGGGATCGTCATTGTGTGACTGAAGGCAAGCTGCAACTGACATTTTGTGGCTGGGTCCGCCTCCTGCGGCAGCCATTTTATGGAACCCATTTTGTCCCTGCACCCACCACACTGTGTCAGAATTCCAAAGATGATCACAGGCTCAAAAAGGTTCGGGACTCTGTCCTAGTTTGACGCCCTTATGTAGATTTGTAGAGGGAGGGGCTATGGCTCAGTGGCAGAGCATCCACTTGGCATGGAGAAGCTCTCAGGTTCAAACCCCAGCACCTCCAGTTGAAAGGAATCAGGTAGTAGGAAATGTGAAAGACCTTTCTCTGCCTGAGACTTTGGAGAGCTGCTGCCAGTCTGAGTAGGCAATACTGAGTTTGATGGACCCCAAGGGCCTGATTTCAGGATAAGGCAGTTTCATGTGTGTTCATAATTTGTCATGCGGTTTATTCCTGTTCTCTTTTACTATTTCATCATGTGGTTTATTCTGCCACTTTCCCTGTTTTGCACAATTCAAGACGTGATTAATGAGAAAGATCTCTGAAATCGTAGTTCAGCAGCCCTTTGGTATGAGAGATCTCATCAAGCATGGCCCATGTGTTTTCCAGAATACCTTCACAGTAACCTGGAAGTGATACCATAATGCCAGGGGTCAAATGCTCAACCAAATTAACCACAAAGTTTCAGGGAAATGCTGGAATGGCCCCTGGCACCCCCTTGCCATTTTCCCAGGAAATCAGGGCCGGCTCCAGGTGTCTGGGCACCCTAGGCAGGAAGCCTGGGGCGCCCCCCACTGGGGATGCCAACCTCCCGGTGGGGCCTGGAAACCGGGGGGCGGCGGCAGAGCTCTGGCTTTCCTGGAGGCTCCACAGCTGCGGGACCCCCAGGAAAGCCGGGAAGGGGGTGGGGGATCTAGCCGCCACCCCCTCCCTCCCAGCACCGGCTGTCCTGGGGGCTCCGCGCTGCGGGACCCCAGGAAAGCCGGGAAGGGGGTGGGGGGTCTAGCTGCCGCCCCCTCCCTCCCAGTGCTGGCTGTCCTGGGGGCTCTGTGGCTGCGAGACCCCCAGGAAAGCTGGGAAGGGGGCGGGGGGGTCTAGCCGCCGCCCCCTCCCTCCCAGCATCGGCTGTCCTGGGGGCTCTTTGGCTGCAGGACCCCCAGAAAAGCCGGGAAGGGGGTGGGGGGTCTAGCCGCCACCCCCTCCCTCCCAGCACTGGCTGTCCTGGGGGCTCCGCGGCTGTGGGACCCCCAGGAAAGCCGGGAGGGGGGAGGGGGGTCTAGCCGCTGCTCCCTCCCTCCCAGAGCCGGCTGTCCTGGGGGCTCCGCGCTGCGGGACCCCCAGGAAAGCCGGGAAGGGGGTGGGGGGTCTAGCTGCCGCCCCCTCCCTCCCAGCACCGGCTGTCCTGGGGGCTCTTTGGCTGCGGGACCCCCAGGAAAGCCGGGAAGGGGGCGGGGGGTCTAGCCGCCGCCCCCTCCCTCCCAGCACCGGCTGTCCTGGGGGCTCTTTGGCTGCGGGACCCCCAGGAAAGCCGGGAAGGGGGTGGGGGGTCTAGCCGCCACCCCCTCCCTCCCAGCGCCGGCTGTCCTGGGGGCTCCGCAGCTGCGGGACCCCCAGGAAAGCCGGGAGGGGGAGGGGGGTCTAGCCGCTGCCCCCTCCCTCCCAGAGCCGGCTGTCCTGGGGGCTCCGCAGCTGCGGGCCCCCAGGAAAGCCGGGAAGGGGCGGGGATCTAGCGGCAGCGGTGGGGGGCACCTGGTTAGGGGCGGTGGGGGGCGCTTTTCGGGGGGGGAGTGGGGCGCCATTTGGCACCCCTGAGGCCGGGGCGCCCTAGGCGAGCGCCTAGTTCGCCCAATGGTCGATCTGGCCCTGTAGGAAATACTTCTGGCCACCCAGCTGACTGGTAGTGAGCAACAGGGGTGTGTGTGTGTGAGTCTCCTGCTGCCTGCGGGAAGCCGACAGCCCTTGGCGATGCCCAGCATTTTTTTTTTAAGTACCCTAAGGTACACTTTTACTATTTTTCAGTATACACTACAGACATACAAACATACACATACCTAACATACACTACACAACTACATATAACACATATTCCAAGAGACTTATTTCTTATTCCTTCTTCAGTTAACTATTTCCCCCCTCCCCACAGTTTTCTATATTCAAACCAGATTTATCCTTTTTGTGTTCTCAGATCACATCGTTGAATGTCCATTTGTGCTTACATTATACCATTCATAAAATCTCTTCCATGTTTTTTTAAAGGTCCGCTCTGTACCGGCTCTCATCGCTAAAGTCAGTTTGTCATTCTCTGCCATTTCAAAAAGTTTATTCACATACTCACGCCTTGTTGGTATCTCCATTGTTTTCCAGTACTTGGCATACAAAATTCTCACAGCTGTCGACATGTGAACAATCAAATATCTATCTACTTTATCAAAATCTTTCGGAAATATATTTAACAGCAATATCTCTGGGGTAAATGGAACATTATTTCTTATTATTGCTTTCATCATCTTATGAACCCAGTGCCAAAATCTTTTTGCCTCATCACACAACCACCACATATGATAAAAAGTACCAGTTTTGTTTTTATACTTCCAGCATTTATCTGAGCAATTTACATTTTATTTAGCTAATCTATCTGGTGTAACATACCATCTATAAAACATCTTATACATATTCTCTTTATATGACACAACATTAGTCATTTTAATATTTTTCAACCAAACTTGTTCCCGCTCCTCTAAGTCAATATTATGCCCAATGTTTTGAGCCCATGCAATCATTTTTTTTCACTATTTCATCTGCCATCACATTATCTAGTAGAATCTTATGTGTTTTCTTTATCACTTTAGTGTCTGTTTTCAAAATAGCCTCTTCCAGCTCAATTGTTTTATTGCTAAATCCAAGTTTGCCATCTTTTGCATACATCGATTCTAATTGTGCTTTTTCCCACCAGGTTAAATGTTCTGGTAGTTTAAGTCTGTCTTTTTTATCTAGAATGTCCTGATACCTTAATAATTCTTCTCCATCGTATACATTTGGTAATGTAAATGCTTCTAATGGTATTATCAGTCTTGATCTCTTAATATAAAAATTTTTGTGTATTGAGTCCCATACCTTCAATAATGCTGCTCTCAGCCAATGCTGCTTAAAGTATTTCTGAGAGCTTGCTTTTTCATACCATAAAAAAATCATTCCATCCTAACAGTAAATGATGTCCCTCAATTTTCAACAGCCTTTTGTCTTCCAAAGTAATCCATTCTTTAATCCACACCAGTGCTGTAGCTCTATAATACAGTAGCCAATTTGGCACACCGAATCCTCCTCTCTCTTTTACATCTTGTAACATCTTCAACCTTATTCGTGCTCTCTTCCCTTGCCATATAAATTTCGTTGTCAATCTATCCAAATCCTTGAATAGATTCTGGTTTTGTAGTACAGGAATGGTTTGAAACAGAAACATCCATTCATTTTTAATGTGGCTATTCTTCCCATCATGGAGAGCTGCAAAGTTTTCAATTTTTCCAAATTCTGCTTAGTTTTTTGTAGTAGAGCTTTATAGTTATCTTCAATTAAAGTACTGCATTTATTCATGACTGTAATTCCAAAGACTTTGCTTTATTTACAATCTGGAATCCAGTACTTTCTTGTAGTTTACTTTTTTTGTTTTTGATCTAAATTCTTTACTATTATTTTAGTTTTTTCTGTATTTATTTTAAAACCCACTACTTCTCCATACTCTTCAATCTTTTCTTTCAATGTGTCTACTGCTTCTGTCGGATTTTCTAGTATAAATGCTACATCATCTGCAAAGGCTAAGAGTTTATAATGCTCTTTCTTTATTTGAAGTCCAGTTATTTTACTCTCCCTTCTTATAGCTTCATTCATTATTTCCAACACCAGTATAAATAAAAGTGGTGATAATGGGCATCCTTGCCTCATGCCTTTCTGAATCTCAAATTTATTTGACAGCTCCCCATTGACTACAACTCTTGCCTGTTGTTCATTATAAATTGCTTCAATCATAGTAATAAAGCTCTCCCCTGCTTCCAACATCCTGAGCGTCTCCATCGTAAAAGTCCAATTAACATTATCAAATGCTTTCTCTGCATCCAAAAAAACTATTGCCATTTGCTTCTCAGGATGTATTTCATAATATTCTAGTACATTCATCAACATTCTCAAATTATTCCTCATTTGTCTTTTAGGTAAAAATCCTGCCTGGTCTTTATTTATTGTCTCCACTAACACCTTTTTCATTCTTTGCACCAAGATTGATGGAAAAATCTTATAATCGGTGTTTAGAAGAGATATTGGTCTATAGTTTTTCATTTCTTTTTCATCCAAGTTCTGTTTATAAATCAAAGAGATAATTGCTTCTTTCCATGTGTCTGGAATTACACCCTGATCTCTTGCCATGTTAATATGTCCTTAAAAGTCATTGCGATTTGTTCTTCAAATATATGGTAGAATTCCACTGGAAGTCCATCCGGGCCTGGGGCTTTACCTCTATTTTGTCTTTTCAAGGCTTGTGCTACTTCCATCATTGATATCCGTTGATTTAATATTTGTCTTTGTCCTTCTGTCAACTTTTGCAATTTATATTTTTCTAAATAATTCTTAATGCCCTCCTTCCTGACATTCACTCTTCCATATAAAATTTTGTAGTATTCCTCCATAGTTTTTTTAATTTCTTCATTTCTATAGATTTCTTTTCCTTCTTTTCTCAATACTTTAATAAATGTTCTTTCTTTCTGTTAATTGATTTTGTAAGCTAACCATCTTGTAGGCTTGTTTGCATTTTCAAAGTAGTTTTGTTTTGCAAAAGAATAGCTTCTTTGCTAGTTCTTCTTTCAATAGACAGTTCGTTTGATGCTGTAACATTTTTAATCTTTTTTCGATTCCATCTTTATTTTCTAAAGACATCATAGTGTTCTCTTGTACTCTTATTTGTTTTTCCAGTTTCTCATATCTTTGTTTACTTTGCCTATTTCTTGCTGCTTCTTGTATCAACAGTCCTCTAGAGAACACTTTCATTGCATCCCATATCACCTGTAATGATGTGTCTTGCTTCGTGTTTTCTTTTAAAAAGACAGTTAATTCTTCCTTCATTTTGATTACAAATTTCTCATTTCTTAAAGTCTTTAGATTCATTGTCCACCATGGTTTTCCCTTTTGCTTGTAGTTCCATATACACCGGTTTATGGTCCGCGTATGTCCCTGCCTGTATTTCTGCTTCTAACAAATCCTTAACCATTAATGTTGAGATCCATATCATATCTATTCTGGACCATGAGTCATGTCTAGCCAAATAGTATGTAAACTGTCTTGAGGAGTAGTTTCTTATTCTCCAAGCATCCAAGTTTAATTCCACTAATAATCTTTTTGGCATTTCTGTCCTCCTTTTCTTCTTCTTCTTCCCACCTGTCTGTTTGTCTTTATCTTTGTCAGCAATTGTATTAAAATCTCCAAGTAGGCATATATTCTGATAGTCCTGTTCGACTATAAGATTATGTCGTTCTGAATAAAAATTTTCTTGGTCTTGGTTTGGTGCGTATATATTCATGAGTAGTATTTTTTTTCTCAATTCTGAATTTCCACCATCAAGATTCTCCCATCATCTGAAGCATATACTTTCTCTGGAAACAGGTGCTCTTTAACCGTTGTTGTCACTCCCCTCTTTTTTCCCTTTTTATCTGAAGCTGCAAAGGTTTTCCCCAATCTTCTATTTTGTAAAAATTTCTCATCCTTCTCGCAAATATGTGTCTCTTGCATGCAAATTACATCCAAATTCTGCTTAAGTAATTGGTGAAATATCCTTTTTCTTTTCTGCGGTCCATTCAAAGTTTTCCCTTATCCATTATACTTGTCTTTCTGTTGGTATCCTTTCCCTTTTATCCATTGTCGTGTACCAATCAGGGATTGTCTGGTCTAATCCTTCTTTCTTTGGGCTTTAAATCTGCTTGTTCCCCATCTTTTCTCTCCTCTTCTTCCTCTTCTTCTTCCTCTTCTTCCTCCTCTTCAGTTCCCAATGCCTTACCATGTCTTTTTAGAAACTCTTCCACTTTATAAATTGATGTAATCCAGTACTTTTTATTTTGATAAGTAAACACCAATCCTTCTGTCAGCAACCACCTGTATTGGAGATCATTTTCCCTTAGTAAACCTGTTAGTCTGGAATATTCTCTTCTCTTCTCATGTACTCTCCAAGGGATTTCTTTTAAGACTTTTATTTCTCCTGTATCGGTCTTTAATGGTTTCGCGTTGACTTCCATCAGTACTTTGTCCCTTGTCATCCTTTTATGGAAATGCACTTGTATTTCTCTAGGGACTTTCATACACCTTGCATATGCTGAATTCATTCGAAAGACTTGATCAAATTCTTTTTCCATTTCCTCTTTTCCAATCCCTATATGGTCAGCCAATATTTTTGCCATCTTTTTCGAGAGATCTTCATCTTTTTCTTCCAGGATATTCTGGAATCTCAATACATTTCTAGGGGAATTGATCTCTGTTGTCTGGAGATCAGTTGAGTTCCCAGGAGATCTTCAGCCACCACCTGGAAGCTGTGGCAACCCTACCCTACATGACAGGAACAGCAGAGCTGGGGGGGGGATGTAAAGAGACAGCACGATGGCAGAGAAGCCCCAGGCTGACTGTGCCTGCTCCCTGCTCTGGGATGCTGAGCTGTCTGCAGGGTCTCCTTTCTCCATGCAGCCTTACCCACAGCCATCCCAGGAACAGGGGGGCTTCTGTCCCTCTCCTAGGCAGAGCACAGGGCCTTGCTGGTTCAACTAGTTCCTACGGGCCAGTGTCTTCCCACAAATCCTGCAAATGCCAACCTAGCAGACCCCAGACCGTGACCTCAGTACCGCCCCTGAAGGGTGGATCCCCATTGTGGAGGAGAGAGAACTCTGCCTGCTCCAGGACCCAAAATCAGCTACTAAGACAGACAAAATATCTGCATTTGACACTGGGGTCTGGTTTGGGAGAAAGGCAGGTTGGAAATGCTCCAAATAAGCAGCTTTACAAAAATGAAAACTTCTGCCTGCTACTTTCTGAAATATATTTTCTTTCAGTATTCAGTGGTTAATGTGTGATGGTGTCTGGCAGCTGATATGAAAGAGGAGTTGGTGCTTGGCCAAGGAAGACAAAGGATCACAGAGAGCAGCAGTCAAGAAGGACCTTTTCCTGCCTGGGACCCCAGAGGGCTGCTGCCTGTCAAAGCACACCATTAGGGGCTAGGTGGGTCCAATTCACTGAAAGAGAGCTTTGTATAACCTCTGTGGAAGTAGCCATGGCTTCAGCATACAGAAGGTCCCAGACTGGGGTCTCCCATGCTGGGAAAGGCTTTTCTTTGCCTGAGGCCCTGGAGAACTATTGCCATTCAGAGGGGAGAATACAGGGTGGATGGAAGGTCTGACTTGTCAGAGGGGATGGATTCAGGTGGGCAGCTGTGTTGGTCTGAAGCAACACATGGAATTCACTGCCACAGGAGGTGGTGGCAGCTACAAGCATGGACAGTTTCAAGAGGGAATTAGATAAGCATATGGAGCAGAAGTCCACCAGTGGCTATTAGCCACAGGGTATAGATGGGAACTCTCAGGCTGGGGCAAGGGATGCAACAGTGGGAGGGCACCTGGTATTTTTGGCCACTGTGTGACAGAGTGTTGGACTGGATGGGCCGTTGGCTTGATCCAGCATTGGCTTCTCTTATGTTCTTATGTTAACAGAACAAAGCTTGAGTCCAGTGGCCCCTTTAAGATGAACAAAGTTTAATTCTGGGTATAAGCCAAGGGTCACTACAAAGAGGCAGGCAATGACAGCCCCTTCTGTTTATCTCTTGCCTAGACTACCCTACAGGTCCACCTAAGTTGGCTGTGACCTGACGTCACATTCCACCACCAATATTTGAGGATAACTGATGGTGGACTTGCAAATTCAACTGTGTTTGGAGTGCAAATAAGACTTCCAACTTTGGATTGGGAAATTCCTGGGGATTTGGGGGTGGATCCTGGGAAGGGTGAGGTTGGAGAAGGGATGGGCCTCAGCTGAGTAGAGTGCCATAGATAGAGGCCACCCTCCAAAGTGGCTGTTTCCTCCAGGACAGCTGATCTCCATTGTTTGAACATCAGCTGAAATTCCAGTAATCCCCACCTGGATGTTGGCAACCAAGGTGCAATGAAATTATCTCTGACATCTTTGGATTGTAGCGATGTCATAGCAACTTGCATCATTTAGTGGTAACACAGGGTCCCATTAGTTACAAGTCAGGCCTCCCCCCCCTTTTAACTCTGAATGTTAAATTTTTCATAACGTTTCCGGATAAAAGTCAATAAAACATAACGACATCCGTCTGTCTCAGAATTTCAGCAGGTCGATCAAATATAGGAAGGACTAGCCAACATAAAATGTGTTACTTGTATCATAAAATTACAATGTTTTGCATAACTTTCACAACGACTAAAATACCACTGGGATACCGCTCCCAAATTCCCTATCTGAAGTGGCCCAAATCAAGCCACTGCAGCCAAAATAACTCACAGCTCAGCTGGAGACAAAATGTCATCCTTCAAAGCAAATGCAAACTTCCACAATTCAACAAGTGTTGTGGGCCACTTTCAAGTGTTTGCAAACATTTGTTTTAAAAACCACAGCTGGAAAAATGACTGCCAGAAACTGCATTGCTTCTAAAAGTGTTTGTGTGTGTGCAGGACAGAGTGTGCATGCAGAAAATGTACAACTGTTGGGAGAGCAAACCTTGCTCCAACGAGAATGCACCGGGAAACAAGCCCACACTCCTTTCCAATCTCCCCTTCCCGATTTTCCTTTTATTTACAGATGTCAGCCTGTCATATTTGGTGGCTGTTGACAGAGCAAAACCGGGAGACAAAGGAATGGCTTCCATCTGCCGGACCTCCTCTCCTGCCTCCTTCCCGCCTCCTTCGGCTCCCCCACCCTCTGCTATTGCATGACGGGCTGATGTCAAGGTATGTTAGATGCGAAATTAAACGTCAGCCCACTGTACAGTCCTGGCTCCAGCAGCAGAAAATGAGTTGCTGGTCTTGGAAAATAGCCAGTTGCTTGGCTCGGTGTGCTGCATTGCCATGGGATGACAAGCCCACTGAATCACTCCCGCCATAGATTTCCAGGCTGCGTGAAGCCAAGATAAATTTATTTTTAATGGTAAATTTATTGTCAGAGCTAAGTTGAAACAGCTTTTAGCAAGACGAGGCCTCCTGGCTGATTTCGAAGACAGCGGGGTCACTGCTCTTGGGGCTGGGAACCTGCCAGGGGTGAAATGAGCCGGACAGAGATGCTGGTCTGGATAGAATCAGATCTGTCCCTCGCAGATCCTCAAAATGCTTGTGGATGGATTTCATGTAATGTGTACACTGCGGTGTGAAGAGGTCCATTATGGGGCCTCCAGACTGCAGTCCTGGCCTCTCGGTAGGAACCCCCCAAAATTGTACATTTATGCATTGCATTCCCGTGCTTTTGTTTGTTTGTTTATTCCCCCCAGTTGAGACTCAAAGTGGCTATTAGAACCTCACTCTCTCCTGCTCCACTTTCTTGCAACAACAACTCTGTGAGGTAGGCCAGCCAAGAGTTTGTGATGGGCTCAAGGTCACCCAGCGAGCTTCCACCATAGAAGTGGAGATTCCAGATTGAGTTGCCCAGGCTTCTAGTTCATCATTCTGTCCAGCTCTCTGAAGGGTCATCTCAAGTGTGTGGGTCTTCTTGGCGTTGGCCCCCTTCTGGTTCCTGATATCTGGATATCTGAGAGCCAGTTTGGTGTAGTGGTTAGGAGCGTGGACTCTAATCTGTGAGAACTGGGTTTGATTTCCCACTCCTCCATATGCAGCTGCTGGTGTGACCTTGGGTCAGTTACAAGTACTCTCTGAGCTGTTTTCTCAAGGACAGTTCTCTCAGAGCTCTCTCAGCCCCACCTACCTCACAGGGTGTTTCTTGTGGGGAGGGGAAGGGAAAGGAGATTTGTAAGCTGCTCTGAGACTCCTTTGGGTAGTGAAGGGTGAAGTATAAATTCAATCTCCTCCTCCTCCTCCTCCTCTCCTTCTCCTTCTTCTGCCTTCTGGGCTGAAGGACAGACATGTGACTTCAGTGGCTCTTCCTCCTGCTGCCCCTGCCCCTCCTCTTTGGCTTTCTTCCCTGCTTTCATGGGCTTTGGGCTGAACATTGGTGACTTCCATTCTTGAGCCAGTTTGGTGTAGTGGTTAAAGTGCGTGGACTCTAATCTGGGAGAACTGGGTTTGATTCCCCACTCCTCCATTTGCACCTGCCGGATGACCTTGGGCAAGCTGTAGTTCTGGCAAAGCTGTTCTTGAAAAAAAGCAGTTTCTGTCAGAGCTCTCTCAGCCCCACCTACCTCACAGGGTGTCTGTTGTGGGGAGGGGAAGGGAAAGGAGTTTGTCAGCTGCTCTGAGACTCCCTTGGGTAGTGAAGGGCAGGGTATCAATCCACTCTCCTCCTCCTCCTCCTCCTCCTCCTCCTCTTCTTCTTCTTCTTCTTGACCCCAGCCACTCACACCCTCTTCCAGTTCATCCTTCTTTGCAATCAGGGCAGCTGGCAGTGCCACAGTGCTACTGGAGGCTTGGGTGCCCCAGCGGACCTCAACAACTGCACTTCCCACCCGCACCCCAAATTTAATCCAAGTACTTCCACAATACCATCAAATCCGGGCAGAATGACCTGGAACCATAACAACACGGAGCAGTCAAATGTGTACTGCCACAGCACAGAGCCCCCTCGCAAGGATACAAAAGCATAAACAAGACAAACTGTCCACACCAATTAAAACTGCCTTCCGCCAAAGAGCAAACACACAAGTGGATGAAGGTGCTGAACAAGAGCCTGGGAATGTCATGAGAGAACAGCCTGAGAGCAGAAAGGTAGGAAGACTGGGGCCAGGGGGACAGGGGAGGCATTCCATAGTCGAGGGGCCACAACAGAAAAGGCCTTGACCTTCATGGCAGCCCAGCCCACTTCAGTGGGCATGTGCACCATGGTACAACCTTTCACCCAGAGGTGCCATGGCAGCAGTGGTGATGAGTGAGCCTACAGTTAGGGTCCTGAGTCCAAGCCAAGCAGACCCTAAGGTGTGGCCAGACCTGATAAGAGCTGCTGGGCACCATTTGGGCCGGGGATGTTCTAATATCCTGTTCCTCCCCTGCTTCAAGAGGAGTGGCACGCAGCAGAGAGCATCATTCCAGAACCAGTAAGGCATGGAACAGAGGACGTCCATGCATCCCAAGACGAAGCAAAGCAATGCCCCAGTGAGGTAGGAAGAGAATGTGGTATAGTGGTTACAGTGTCAGACTAGGACCTGAGAGGCCCAGGTTCAAATCCCCACTGTTCTGCAGAAGCTCATTGGATGGCTTTGGGCCACGCACACCCGTTCACCGGAAGTCACCTCACAGGGTTGCTGTGAGGATAAAATGGGGAAGGGGGAGCCCCTGGGGCAAAAGGTGGAGTAGAAATAGAGAGGTGGGGGCAGGGAGGTGGGAGATCTGCTTTTAAAGGCAAAGGGGGCATTTGAGACAGGGGAGCTAAACCCTCCCTTTCCCTTGTTTGCCTCTCTGAAGCCCCCTCCCCAAGGGCTGGGCTCTCATCCATGTTTCCTTCTAGTATTGGAGCTCCAGCTAAAGCCGAGTGCCTGGAGGGAGGTAGTGAGAAGGTGAACATACAAGACAAAGAACCCTGCTGAATCTAGTTCAGTCTCCTGCTTCCCTCAGTGGCCAGCCACAGATCCCAGAATGCCTGCAAGCAGAAACACAGAGGCTCAGGGACACTCGGAGCACTTGGGGGACAATATTACAGGCACCCCGGTCACCCCAGATGGCACAGGAATTGGGCAAGTCCTGTGATTATTTTTATAGAATGTTTGGACTGGATGGGACTGATTCCTGCTGGGAATCAGCATAGGGGCTCTTGGCAGCCCTGCAGAAACCTAAGCTTTCTATGGAGAGCAACTAGCATTTTGAGGTGGACTGCCCCTGAACTGTCATTGAACTGATAGCCACTCCCTATTTGTCACACCCCTTTTAAAGCCATGTAAGTTGATGGCCATCATGACTTTCACGGGCAGGGCTTTCCTCAGGTTGTTTGGTCTGCTCTGAATCAGTTGCCCACCAACTTCATCATGTGCCTCCAAGTGCCAGTTTTTGGGAACGGAGAGAAAAAGTTCTCTGCCAGTCTGCTATCAGCTATAGCCTAACGTGTTTGGCTTAGTTAGTTCCACTGTACTGCTTTTCAATTGAATAGGTGTTGTTGTTGCTTTGTGCTTTCCCCAGTATTTGGTTTGGCCTTTTTCTGCCCCTTTTTAAATTCAGCCACCCTTTCCCTTTTTCTTTCTCTCTCTTTTATAATAAACCTTTCTATAAAGACATTTGTTCTGGCTTCACTTAGTACAATCTATTTCTCTGGGACATTTCTTTTACCCTCTTCCCCATGTGCTCAGCTGCATGGGTACTACCAGGTGGGTTACAAATTATTTGTTATCACTCTGGAACTGCACTGAAAGACTTCCTTCTCAGCAGGTTAGTCTGGAATGTTCCCAGGAGGCCCTGAGTGGTGGCAGCTGGTTGTCAGGATACTTTTCAGGGTACTTTCCAGGGAAATAAGGAAAGGCACCAGTCCCCCTTCCTAACATGACAATATCTCACACTCACACACACATTCACACATGCACATACACACCTGGTTTGAATCCCCTCTCTGTCGTGGAAGCCTGCTGGGTGACCCTGGGCCAGTCACACTCTCTCAGCCTCACCTCACAGGGTTGTTGTGAAGATAAACAGAAGAGGAGGAGGATGGAAGCTGCTTTGGGTCCCCATTGGGCCATTAACTTACGCCTCACTCTTGTGGCCTTTTAGACTAAAAGCCAGGCCCCCTGAGTCCCCTTTTCCCCCAATGTGGTTGGGATCCTTCCCAGGTCTGCTGCTTTTCCATCCATTTTGGCCCTGGGAGCAACCAGAAGCAAAAGATGTTTGGCACCAACATCTTCTCAAAAAACAGACCTAGTAAATATATCGTTGCAAATGTTACAAATCCTGTCAAATCGTTCAGCTAATGGGCTCTGTTATTGTTTTCCCTCCTTCCCCACCCTCATTAGCGTCACCAATGGGGTCCCCAAGGTGAGTGGAAAACAGAATGCTGAAACAGGTAGGAGATAAATTAAAGCAGCACATTAAGTCTCTCTGAGTATGCTGGCCAGTGATTTAAAACCACTAACAAGGCAGGCCATGGCAACCGTTGCAGACTGAAGCAAGTTAATTCAGACTAATCTGATACCACAAACACTGGATGGAAAAGCAGTCTGCACGCACTGCCAACTGACCCTGAGGGACGTTCCCTCATGCCAGCCTAGTAGGAAGTCTCTGATTAGACAGATTCATGGAGATTCATGGGGATTAGACAGATTCATGGAGGACAGAGTGTATCAGTGGTTACTAGCCATGGTGACTAAAGGGAATCCCCCCATCCAGAGGCAGTCAGCCTCTGAACCCCAGTGCCAGGAGCAGGGCCGGTGCTACCATTAGGCCAATTAAGCAGCTCCTTAGAGTGCAGACCTCAAAGGAGCCCAGAACTGACCAATCAGCATTAGGGTGCGGAATCTGTCACACATCTAGCTAGTGTAAATTTTCTAGAAAAAAAAGTAGGAAGTTGAGGCAGACAGTGTGAATCCTCCTGTCATAAATCTTCCAAGGGTGAATTCTCTATGCAATTGGCTAGAACAGAACTAGCAGTTAGCAGGAAAGGAGGGAGTGAAATCATGTTGGAGAAAACAGAAAGTGAGATTAAGGAGTGAAGGGATAAGAAAGGTGTTGTAGCAAGCTCAGAAGTAAAGAAAAAGACAGACAAAAGAACAGGACAGTGTTTTGCAATAGTCCTGTAGAACTCTTATTGCTGGGGAAATTATTTTTGACAGAACAGGAGACACATAATAAGGCATTTAGGGTCCAGAGGTAAGCGAGCATAAATCTTATTTGGCTAATATATGCTAACCCACAGGAATCTCATTCACAGAGGGGAGGGTGGTGGTGTTTCATGTTTGCTCTGAAGACTGAAAGTTGCTGGGAGAGGATCCCACCTGTAATGCCACTGTTGCTTGAGCCTGTGTTGGTTCACTTAGAAAAGAATCCTATTCACAGCCTGATTCTGTGCATTTTATTTACTTTATATATGGTCTATCTTTCTCACTGAGACTCAAAATGGGTTACACAGTGTAAATCAATGCAATAATTCACAGGAGACATAGATTAAACAATGCATTAAGACTAGGATTACAGCAATTTGAAACAGAGCAAAAATAATTACGCTTGGTATGTCAAACAATGCAGAAAATGATATTACAAAGGTAGAAAGCAACCTAACCCTAACCTGCAAGACAAACCAAGCACAACACTGGGTACGTGTGCATACATCTTCACATAGATTGAAACAGATTTCCTCAAACATTGCATGCAGGTAGGGGGAGTTAGTTGTCAGGAAGAGTTGATTAGAGTCAAGATGCATAAGTAACTGAGCAAGATTCGAATAACAATATGTTAGGACAGGTAAATAGCAGTTCTCTGCATAGGACAGAGAGATCAAACCCTACGCCAAAGGATAAATGGACACAAATCTGACATCAAGAATCACAAAACTGAGAAAACTGTAGGAGAACTAAAAGAGACTACTTGGTTTGGCAACTATATCAATTGAACACACCAAAGCATCAGTACTTGACTTGAAGGAATTGCTGACAAAATTTGCAAAGGAAAAGGCACGCAAAATGAGATTTTGCTGTGCCTGAAATGGAAACATTCAAGAGACTTAAATTTTAACATCATTCACAGAATTATGCAAAATGGTTTGTGATTTGTGTGCTAAAACTGTTTTCTGTTTGAGAAAGAAAATTAAAGATTGTTGTATTACTTATTCTCGCATTTTTTTAAAAAAATAGCAATTTCAAGTTTTGTACTTTTAAGTTTTCCTACAATTCATTTGCTTTTGAAAATTGGTTAGCAATGTGTGTGTGGGAGGTGCAAGTAGTTAGCCTTGCCTAGGTCACAAAAAAGCCTGGCACTGGCCAGGAGGCAACATCAAGGGGAGGCCTCAGCCTCTCTGCCCTGTTTGTTGGCCCTCCAGAGGAACTGGCTGTCAGGCTCACCAGATAGTCAGTCAAACACCAGGCTTCTTCAGAAGATAGTATTTATTAAGACAAGGCTGATGATACAGGTAGAAGCTCTTTGTCAGTGATAACATGAAACAGAAAGCATCCCAAGCCAACCTAAGCCAATGGATACTTTGCATACGCGAGCGAAACTACCAACTAATAAGTTTAAGAAAACAACC